>OU744803.1:4667437-6036746 GCA_916614155.1 Mesoligia furuncula | reverse complement strand
ATATATACCTAATTACATATAAATATAAGAACAAATAAATATACATAAATACATGAATATACTTACTAAAAAGAAATAAGACAAACAATGAGAAAATATTACCGTTGTGATGATACTGCCAGCTTCTTGCGAATGTGCTCGCGAGCCTTAACTCTTATCACTTCTGCGCGCGATAAGCTATATGTGACACCTACCAACCCGCACTGGGCCCGCGCGGTGGATTACGGCCCGTTCCCTCTCACAGAGAGGAGGCCGGTGTCCCAGAAGTGGGAACATTACAGACTGATTATATTATGGATTATGTACTTCTGCGCGCTAAGGCCGGTAGGGTAGGGCAGAAAAAGTGATATTACTTGAAAGTGACGATTTACCCAATTCGGGCGAGTAAATTCGTGCGAACCGACTAATAAGCCACTTTCGCCACCCTGAACGTCGTTATGGAACAACATGGTTTCCCATTACGGAATGAATAGACACTTAACATGAAACTCCCGATGACGCACCACATGGTATTCTCATCCTCGTTCAGATTACGCAAAAGGTTAAAACGGCTTGATCGTTATCAATTAACACCAACGTCTAGGGTTTATGCTGTTAATAAACGGGCAGAGATTGAAACTTAACCAGGAGAACAAAATATTAATGTACCTTTCCTTTTGTTTTCCATATTTGTTGTCTTGTCATTTCAATCCTTAGATGTCTTTTGAGTAGGAGCCTTCGAGTCGTTTTCAGATTTCTTAGGTCTTTAGAGAAACTCAATCTGATTTCAATTTAGGGCATATCATAACGAAGTCAAACTTACCCGACGCAAACCGATTTAACTCCTGCTACAACCTAATCAAGATAGCAACCTTTAACACTATACCGAGCTAGGTATTCAACTATTTTCTGTAACGAGGCCATGCGCAAACGCAGCAAACGCTAGTCAATCATAAAGTTTAATTGCGAGCGCTTTCCCTGCCCTTATGTGGTGCATCGCGTGATGTCGCTCCTATTAAGGGCTGACGATTTGCCGCCTGTCACCTTCCTAGATATGTTGTATTTCCCATCATACGTTTACGGGGACAAATGTTACGAGTCATTTAGAGCTAAGTGCTTTTAATCCGACGTGTAGGTATATCCTCTTACGTCACTTTTGGCTAAATAAGTGATAAATTGGTGCCGATTCTGTTGTTCAAAAACTAAACTAAATTTAAGTTCAGTGCATCTTTCCTTTCTATTTCATTAAAAAAAGGACAGAAGATTAGTTTTAGTTTACTCCTGTCAAATTAATCAGCGACTGACGTCTATTGACGTAATTTTAGTAGGCAAGTTTTTAATCACGTCTAAACTTGTATGGAGAAAACTTGTATGGATGGAGAAAACTTGTTGGAGTTTAGTCCTGTCAAATTAATCAGCGCCTACAAGTTTACACTTGTAGGCGCTGATTAATTTGACAGGACTAAACTAAAATTTATCTTCTGTCCTTTTCTTAATGAAATAGAAAGAAAAAGATGCACTGAACTTATATCTAGTTTAGTTTGTGAACAAGGTTTGTGACTCGCTCAGTTTCTACGCATTTTTTTTGGTGACAACTTTGTGTAGGTATGTATTGTTTCCTCAAGTGTTTTGTTTGTGCTATTTGCCTTTTAAAATTCTTCCTGAAATAAAATAAGACCCTATTTATTTTCTCTTGCATTTATAGGTACCAATAATAAAGCTATTTACCTTTTGTTTGTTTGTTTGAACGTGCTAATCTCTGGAACTACCAGTCTGATTTAAAAACATATTTTTGAATTTGTTAACCCAATTCTTGAAGAAAACTATAGGCTATTTAACATCACGCTAGAACCTTGAAGAACCCAGCAAAATGAAAAAAGTCCGAAGGAACGCTAAGTAAAAACGAATGAGCGCGGCCTTGCGATGCCAGAAAATGTGTCGGGGTAACAGGAAAATGTCATGCGGACGAAGTCGCGCGCAGAAGCTAGTCTTATTACCTATATATATGTAGGTCATTTTTCTTTTTACAAAACCTGTTCGTAATTAATGCAGCTCCAAGCACGTTAATACTTGACACCTTTAGAACACTGCTTTATGAACCAAAACCAGCTCTTAATGCCTACGCCTTTAGATAACAATAAACCTCAACAATTGGCAATATTATTTCCCAATGAGAATCAATCGACGATTCCATTTGAACGAACCTTAGAATATAGTCGAAGTAAGGTTTTACGAAACGTTTGGTAACAGACACAAAGGTCAGGACAGTGAAATCTAACCCAATTCCAACAATGGGGAATGGCTGCCATGGGTACTATGGATAGTGTAAAGTGCAACACAAACGCAATCAAAAAGTTCAGTTCAAGTTTGGGCGAAAATGTTTCGTTTCGCAATTTTGGATAAAAACATTTTCAAGCTTGTATACAAAATCAGCCCACTGCACAGACACAGGCCTCCTCTCGGTGAGAGGGAGTGAGCCATAATCCACCAGGCGGGCCCAGTGCGGATTGGCAGATGTCACAAGTCTTCGAATTTTTGGTTCCAGGACATGCCGGTTTCCTCACGATGTTTTCCTTCACTGTTTTGAGAGCAGTGCTGATAAAATAATTTACACAGAGTAAAGCGCCTGTCTGGGTTCGAACCTACGACCTACAACTTGTAAGTCGCGAACGTTACCGCTTGGCCACCACTGCTTCCAAGAAGAAGCTCGTATAGGTATCGCAAATATATTGAAATTTATTCTAGTTTTTCGATAAGGAGAGTTTTCCTTATCGAAAAACTAGCTTTCACTCAATATTGCGAAATTTTCTCTTAAAAATTTCTTGAGAATGTCTGAAGCCTTAAGTTTTCCCCGAGTCGTTCTTAAGGTGATTGAGCAGTGGTAGACCGCGAAATTCAAATTTTCTTTAAGTTAGATTTGTTCTCTAAGCACTTTTCCATAAGAGATTTGTTCTTATAGTACAAATATAACTAAGAAAGATGTATTAATGATTAAAGACGGTTAGTAACTGCGAGACCGCCCACACACACGAGACGAACACAGTTATTATAAAACATTTTAAAAAGAGTAACGGTGGAGTTTCTTTCCCATTCTTCTCCATACGAAACTGCCTCGTGGAAGGCGCAACTAGAATCAATTCTATTTTTTTTGTATCGTAAGTTTTGGCGTACAAATATTTGAAATAAATTACTAACTTTTTCAGACTAATGTCATCATGCATCCTAATAAAATCCAACTGCCAAGGTCTAATTAACGCCGTCAAGTACCTCATAATCTGCCTAGCCGTTTCCCAACTATGTTGAGGTCGGTTTCCAGTCTAACCGGAAGCAACTGAATACCTATATGTTACATGGAGCGACTGCCTATCTGACCTCCACAGCCCAGTTGGTAACACTTTACCTCTTGGTAAGACTGGTTGTAAGAGTTTTGGGCGTCGGACTGTAATGACTATCAAAGATCTACAAATGAGAGCCGGGACCAACGGAATAAAATCCTTGCCAACTGCCACCCATCAATTCTCTGTACAAGGACCAATAGACACATCCACAGGGCCAAAGTAGTCTAAACCAACGTTGGTAAATGGAACAATCAAGTCCTACATCTGACAAATCATCTGTAGCTGGCGTTTGAGGTACTGCTTTTTTTTTTAAGTGTTAATTAAACTAATAGAATAGTATTAGGAGGTATATTTAAGGTCGTAGAAATAAAACTAAAAGATTGGGCTTTACTCCGTGACTGTACTAATGATGAAATTAGGCAGTGGGTCCAGTCGACGTATTCAAAATGTGATTACGTCAACTGGACCCGCGGGTTCAGTTCGAGTGGGTCCAGTTGACCAAAGACTCTAATTAAAGTTGTCGAGTAGCTAAAGTAATAAATAGAGCAACAAATTATTTACTTCGTCATATCAAGCAAAAAGTTCGCACGACGACATAAAATTAAGGGTCTTAAGCGACCTCCTTTTATAAGGACGAGGAAAAAATATCAAAAACTAGTTTGTTTACGGCCATTGTCCGTTGCACTGCTAACAGCGATAATAAACTTTTTTTTGCTCATTACCGACCAACAATGGCCGCGGTAAATGGTCAGCGGTGCGCAGAACGCGAACCTCGCTTTATATTGTTACTGCCCTATAATCTCGTGATTTTAGCGCGAATTTTATTTTTAGTACTGTTCTATAACGCTTTGTGCTGACTTTAGGACTTGTAAAGTAATTCTGTCGCGTTTTTATGGGTACTAACAGTCTCTCGCACTTGGGGTCCACTTTATACTGGCAACTATTTTCTGCTCGAAGTGCTAATTGACTAACGTATAAGGTACAGACCTAATAGTTTACGTGCATTTTAACCCGTTCGCAAATAGGCACAACTTCAAATCTTCTCTTTACTATTAAAATTGATATGAAGCGCTAGTTCAAGTAATTAGTTGTCTGACATTGTAACTTCAGCCAAATAGGAAATATGAATAAATAAGAATCCATAATCAGCCTATCCTACCATTAATTTTCCCATTGCTGGAACACAG
Source organism: Mesoligia furuncula (assembly GCA_916614155.1). Classification (NCBI taxonomy): domain Eukaryota; kingdom Metazoa; phylum Arthropoda; class Insecta; order Lepidoptera; family Noctuidae; genus Mesoligia; species Mesoligia furuncula. The sequence goes on along the minus strand of OU744803.1, from coordinate 6,032,242 downwards.
ACCTCGTCTAATCGAGAGGTGGGCCGCAATCCACCAAGCGGGTCCAGTGCAGGTAGATAGATGTCACATGTCTTCGAATTTTTAGTTCTAGGACATGGCGGTTACCTCACGATGTTTTCCTTCGCTAGTTTGAGAACTGTGATTAAAATTATTTACACAAAGTAAAGCGCCTGTCTGGGTTCGAACCCACAACTAACAAAGAAAAAGCGGATCAAACCGGTATGAGAAAGTTTATAGTGGATAAGACAAAGATTAAAACAGAAGACGATCCCGGAGAGGATCGAGGTGGGGGGTGGAGGGGGGGTTCAGGGGATCAGAACGGAATAACTCTGTCGTTAGCACCTCTGCTCTCTAAATTATAATAATTATTCTTAAAAAAAAAATGCTTTTCAGCATTTGATACGCAAACGACCATATTTTCCGTACTTCTCAACAACGCAATCCTACAAACAGTTCGCATAGATAAGGCATTTCTCTTTGTCCTCTCGGAATATCAGGAAAGTGTTAATTTCTCCGGGATTACGATCTGGGCCCCGCTGAGTGACTTATCTACAACAACAGAACACAATGAGCTGTCTCGTTAGTTTTATTTTCGCCTTGTTCACTGTTCGAGGTACTTTCGACGCCATTTTATTTGTTTTGTGAAGGTGGGTACTTAAAATGGCGAAGGTTTGGGTACTTTTGACTAACGGATTGTAGAAAGTTGTTTTTGTTTTTGACGATCGTAGATCAATACTGGGTATTATTTCATTCGCACTGAAACCCATCCCTGATAAAAGTTAAGCACGAAACCAACAAGCTTTTAAATGACTGCGGGTAGGTAGGTCCTTATCGCTAAGTCAGTGTGGAAGCTTTTTCCAATGACTTGCATACCTAATAATAAAATTGTAATGACGTCATCCTAAATGTGTTTAATTTAGAACCATATTTCTTGAATTAATTTTTACCTTTTATCTCAGTCGCCCAGTGAGTAGAAAATCAAATATCATAAATAACTTAGTCCCCTCGGCCTACTATTCCGTGGTTCTTCGTTATCAAGCGTCGGACAGTCGACAAATCATACAGGCACCATGAGAGACCAATAAATCGTTCGACATTCGTACAGGGGCGCTATTCGTCTCGCCGCGGGCTCGACAAATTCTCGGGTGATTCGCAAGTACAGGATAAATCACGAGATATCGCCCTTAGTCGTGACAAACGGCGGAAGACACTTAGTTCTTTTGGAGGCAAAATCTCGAGTCTGCTATTTGGATGTGGCAAGACCTGTGAAACTGAGTATCAGCAGAGATCATTCAGTGGTGGTTTGCTGCACGTGTTTCTGTAACGATAAATATTTGTTTTTATCTTTCTTACATTGTACCAGCAAGCTTCTCTCATTGACAATCAATGTAAGGCTACAACCACACTAGGCACTACACGTTAGGTATTCCACGTTGAAAAGTTCCGTTTACGCGCCCAAATGATCGTCACGACTCGGTCGATACTCCGCGTCCTCGCTTTATAGTAAGTTACTATCATTGGTCATTGGTATCATTGGTTTAGGTATCTTATTTATGTTCGTATAAGTCGTCAAAATGTAGGGAACAGCTGATTTTTTTTTCGCGATTTGGGTTTGCTCCCATAGTAAAAGTTGTTCATAATGAAGAGTACAACGACCTCTTAAATAACCCTGTATAATCGTATAACAAATTGTGCCCTCTCGCAGAGCAGCTAAGCTAAGGTAGCTTCTATATCTGCACATATTATAAAATTATAGTCCATTTTCGTGTCTGTCTGTGTGACACCCTTGTTCTTCAGAACGTCACTCAATACTCAAGCATTACCTATACTTACTTAAAACTAGTTTCAACCAATCAAATGACTTGAATCTAGTTTTAAGTAATATTGAGTGACGTTCTGTAATACGGGCCTTAGAGAATTATAAACTTACATTTATTAAGGACGCCTTTACGTATCTGACAAAAATAAGCCGTTTTTCGGTGCATTTTGCGGCAAAATGAGACGAAACCAAATGTAACTAATAATTATCACAGATAGATTACTCTTTCATCTCCAAATGGTAGCCATTTTTTATTCGAAAATGTTGGTTTATAATATAGTAAAAAATAATTTCCGTTGCCTCTTCACACAAAATCGACGATATTGTTGCGCGCCACAATTAATGCCTAGTACATGGCGACAGTAGTTACCACTAGCGCCATCTAGTATTGAGTAGCGGAACTAGTAGTTAAGACCTTTCTAGAAATTTCGATGCGAGAACTTTCTAGAACTTTCCCGAACTATCGACATCTCGTCGATCGGGGCCTGTATGTACTCGAACATTCTAGATGTTTCTACAATGGAAGGTTCTAGAACTATCTTCGGCGCTATATAAGGCCGAGACGCGCCACGACCGACAGTTTGGATAAAGCGATCGAAGTGAAAGCATCGAAGCGATATTCAAGTGCGACTTAAAGCGATCAGTAGTGCAATTGTGTTTTGTAATTAGTGTGTTTGAGTTGTAATTAGTGTTGATTATTAAAGTGTCATTTTTTTGGTTATTAAATCGGCAGTTTTTATTGTCACGAACCCGAAGCTCGTAACAATTGGTGTCAGAAGAGGGGATTAAAAATCATGCCGGTTTTACCCAAAGACGACACGGAGGGTATCCGTACCCGGAGTCAACGCCAGAAAGAGACGGACCAGAGGCGATTTGGCGGAGCTACGCCGCAGGGGTCGGAGGGCCAGCTACCGACCATGGAGGCCGGCCCGTCCGCAGCAGCTCCAGCATCAGCAGCACCGGATTTGGCTGCTCTGATGATGATGCTGCAGGAGCAGGCCCGCCGACAGGAGGAACAGGCTCGCCGACAGGAGGAACAGGCTCGCCGACAAGAGGAACAGGCTCGTCGGTTAGAGGAACAGCTCCAGCGGGACAAGGAGGAACAGGCCCGTCGACAGGAGGAACAGGCTCGCCGTCAGGAGGAGCAGGCTCGCCGGTTGGAAGAACAGCTCCAGCGCGATAAGGAGGAACAGTCCCGCCGTCAAGAGGAACAGGCCCATCGATTGGAAGAACAGCTCAAACAAGATAAGGAGGAGCAGGTGCGTCGCCAGGAAGAGCAGATGCGCCTCATGAAGGACCTTCACCCAACCTTCGGGAAAGACATGAAGGAGGTGAAGGAGAAGGTTGCCCAGCATGACAACCGCCTGTCAGAAGCTGAAACTCAGATCAGCAAGTTTAATAACGTCATTGCTGATGTGAAGCAGGAGTTGGGTAATCTTAAACTTGGGGATGGAATCGCAGCTCCCGTAGCTACAACACCTTCGCTACGTGGATTCAAAGTGCCACCGTTCGACGGAACTTCTTCCTGGTCGGCCTACAAAATCCAGTTTGAGGCTGTCATGAAGGCTAACGGGTGGAATAAAAGCCAGGCCATGACTGCTCTCACCCTAGGCCTGCGCGACCAGTCCTTAACTGTCCTGGAAGCCCTCGGTAAGGAAGTGGCTTACGAGCAGCTCCTTGAGGCATTGGAGGCTCGGTATGGCGACGCTCACCTGGAACACGTGTTTCGTGCGCAGCTCAAGGATCGCGTGCAACGCAGTAACGAAAACCTGCAGCAGTGGGCCCTTGAAGTGGAGAAGCTGGTTCGTAAAGCTTACCAGTCCGTACCTGCGCTTATTGATGGAAACCTGGTGCAGGCATTCATCGATGGCATCCGCGACCTTGAAGTGAGAGCTGCTGTGAGGCTCGGGCACCACGGGACGCTTAAGGACGCCTTGGCCCATGCACTGGAGGTGGAAGCTGTGCGGCAGGATCATCGTTCCCATCGCGTCAGGGAGGTTGCAGCGGCTACAGTTCGCGACCGCAATAGAAGATACTGCCCTAGGTGCTACGGCTGTGGGGAAAGGGGCCACCTTCGATCCAGTTGCCCTAAGCGAACTGCAGAAAGGGAAGATGGCTGGTCTCCAAAGGGTAGTGCGGCTAACAGCACCGCCCAGCAGCAGCAGCAATACGACTTTGTGGTCAAACATCGCAGCGGGAAATCTCATGGCAACGCAGATGCATTGTCAAGGAGACCTTGTCCTGAAGACCGCAAGCATTGTACTAGGCAAGAGGATAAGGAAGTGGTACCTGTGAGGATGCTCAGGACAGACCTCAGCAACGAGTGGAAGGAGAGCGTACAACGTGCACAGCAGGAAGATTTGGACATCAAGCCGATTCTGGAGTGGATGAAGGCCAGAGCTCCTAAGCCCAGATGGAGCGACGTCTCAGCGATGAGTTCGATCACAAAAAGCTATTGGGCCCAATGGGACATAAAGCTATTGGGCGCTTGGTGTTTCAGGATGGAGTCCTGTGCCGTAAATGGGAAAACGCTCGCGGAGACAGCTGTCACTTGCAAATGGTTGTTCCTAAAGCTCAAGTACCGAATGTTCTACAGCTGTACCATAACGGTTGTTCAGGAGGTCATCTGGGAGTAAAACGGACTCTACTGAAGATACGAGAACGGTTTTACTGGGTCCACTGTCGGGACGATGTAGAGGACTGGTGTCGCAAATGTACAAGTTGTGCAGCTGTAAAGGGACCTCAGACTCGTAGTAGAGGTGCATTGAAATTGTACAATGTTGGTGCACCATGGGAGAGGATAGCCCTTGACGTTGCGGGGCCGTTTCCGGTAAGTGAAAGTGGTAACAAGTGTTTCATGGTTGTGATGGATTACTTCACTAAGTGGCCGGAAGTCTTCGCCATTCCAAACCAAGAAGCTTCAACAGTTGCAGATAAACTGGTTCATGAAGTCTTCTGCCGTTTTGGAGTACCCTTGGAGATTCACAGCGATCAGGGAAGGAATTTTGAGTCCCAAATATTCCAGGAAACTTGTCGAGTTATGGGTACTCATAAAACAAGAACAACTTCTTACCACCCACAATCGGATGGAATGGTGGAACGATTTAATCAGACCTTGGAGAGGTACCTAGCAAAAGTTGTGGAAAATCGGCAACGAGATTGGGACAAGCACATACAACCGTTTTTGTTGTCATACCGAAGCGCTGTTCACGAAAGTACATCGGTGACACCAGCTTTCGCAAACTTTGGAAGAGAATTACGGCTGCCTGCAGACCTGATCACCGGAATACCACCTGATGCCCCACGCAGTATAACCGAGTATGCGAATGACTTGCGGAACAAAATGAATGACATTTATGAGCACGTCAGACAATCGGGCCAGCAAATGTCTGAAAAGATGAAAACCCGTTATGACCGTAAAATGAAGAATAAAGGGTTCGACGAAGGTTCACTAGTGTGGTTGCACAATCCAGTCCGCAGCAAAGGGAAATCTCCTAAGCTTCAAGCTAAATGGGACGGACCGTAACGGATTGTGACAAAAATCAATGACGTAACCTACCGGATACAGAAAGGTGCAAGAGGTACTCCTAAGATCGTCCACGTGGATCGACTGGCGCTTTATTACGGGGCCGATAATGCTCGGGACGAGCATGTCTTAGGAGGGGGCAGTGTTGCGCGCCACAATTAATGCCTAGTACATGGCGACAGTAGTTACCACTAGCGCCATCTAGTATTGAGTAGCGGAACTAGTAGTTAAGACCTTTCTAGAAATTTCGATGCGAGAACTTTCTAGAACTTTCCCGAACTATCGACATCTCGTCGATCGGGGCCTGTATGTACTCGAACATTCTAGATGTTTCTACAATGGAAGGTTCTAGAACTATCTTCGGCGCTATATAAGGCCGAGACGCGCCACGACCGACAGTTTGGATAAAGCGATCGAAGTGAAAGCATCGAAGCGATATTCAAGTGCGACTTAAAGCGATCAGTAGTGCAATTGTGTTTTGTAATTAGTGTGTTTGAGTTGTAATTAGTGTTGATTATTAAAGTGTCATTTTTTTGGTTATTAAATCGGCAGTTTTTATTGTCACGAACCCGAAGCTCGTAACAATATCGTGCTGTCTTTGGGGTCATTTTTCTTCTGTTTAATAACATAAACATATTTATTTTAAAATATTTTATGTAAGCAGACATGTTCAACTCAAAAAGGTAGCCCAAAGAACTATCAAAATGTTAAAAATAAGCTCAGAGAAAAAAATAAAAATCGGAGTCTATTTTTTCACATATTTAGCTGTAATACGTGAATCTTATTGGATTGAAATAAGGGTTATTTTACTGGTCACTGTCTCGGTTTATTGCACAAAAATTTGTAATGAAATATTAGTCTGCGCTCGGCCGCCGTTGTGAGTGGACTCTGTGTCGGTTGTAAGCAGCAGCTTGTGCTAAAAGAAGATCGCTGTACGGATACAAAATATTTGACACACAAAACTTGATACTTCACGCATTCTGTATGTACCTATTACCCAAGGAAAGATTTGATTCACAGTCTTATAATTTTTCTAGAAGTAAGTAGGGTTTATAAATTCATATTTCGTTCCGGACTTGCTGGAGTGACCTGCACAGCAGGTGTACTTCGAAGACTATTCCGGTCTGATCCCCTGAAGACTTACAATATTTCATGATGGGTGTCAATTTCGTGGTTTTCGAGGGTGCTGAAACCGATGGTGAGGTCCAAATGAGAATCCAAGATGGCGGATGTGAAAAATGTTACAATTTTTCATGATGGGTGTCAATTTCGTGGTTTTCGAGGGTGCTGAAACCGACGGTGGAGTCAAAATAAAAATCCAAGATGGCGGATGTGACAAATGTTACAATTTTTCATGATGGGTGTCAATTTCGTGGTTTTCGAGGGTGCTGAAACCGATGGTTGGGTCAAAATAAAAATCCAAGATGGCGGATGTGAAAAATTTTATAATTTTTCATGATGGGTGTCAATTTCGTGATTTTCGAGGGTGCTGAAACCGATGGTGGGGTCAAAATAAAAATCCAAGATGGCGGATGTGAAAAATGTTACAATTTTTCATGATGGGTGTCAATTTCGTGGTTTTCGAGGGTGCTGAAACCGATGGTGGGGTCAAAATAAAAATCCAAGATGGCGGATGTGAAAAATGTTACAATTTTTCATGATGGGTGTCAATTTCGTGATTTTCGAGGGTGCTGAAACCGATGGTGGGGTCAAAATAAAAATCCAAGATGGCCGATGTGAAAAATGTTACAATTTTTCATGATGGGTGTCAATTTCGTGGTTTTCGAGGGTGCTAAAACCGACGGTGGGGTCAAAATGAAAATCCAAGATGGCGGATGTGAAAAATGTTACAATTTTTCATGATGGGTGTCAATTTCGTGGTTTTCGAGGGTGCTGAAACCGATGGTGGGGTCAAAATGAAAATCTAAGATGGCGGATGTGAAAAATGTTACAATTTTTCATGATGGGTGTCAATTTCGTGGTTTTCGAGGGTGCTGAAACCGATGGTGGGGTCAAAATAAAAATCCAAGATGGCGGATGTGAAAAATGTTACAATTTTTCATGATGGGTGTCAATTTCGTGGTTTTCGAGGGTGCTGAAACCGATGGTGGGGTCAAAATAAAAATCCAAGATGACGGATGTGAAAAATGTTACAATTTTTCATGATGGGTGTCAATTTCGTGATTTTCGAGGGTGCTGAAACCGATGGTGGGGTCAAAATAAAAATCCAAGATGGCCGATGTGAAAAATGTTACAATTTTTCATGATGGGTGTCAATTTCGTGGTTTTCGAGGGTGCTAAAACCGACGGTGGGGTCAAAATGAAAATCCAAGATGGCGGATGTGAAAAATGTTACAATTTTTCATGATGGGTGTCAATTTCGTGGTTTTCGAGGGTGCTGAAACCGATGGTGGGGTCAAAATGAAAATCTAAGATGGCGGATGTGAAAAATGTTACAATTTTTCATGATGGGTGTCAATTTCGTGGTTTTCGAGGGTGCTGAAACCGATGGTGGGGTCAAAATAAAAATCCAACCATCGGTTTCAGCACCCTCGAAAACCACGAAAATGACACCCATCATGAAAATTATAAAATTTTTCACATCCGCCATCTTAGATTTTCATTTTGACCCCACCGTCGGTTTCAGCACACTCGAAATCCACGAAATTGACACCCATCATGAAAAATTGTAACATTTGTCACATCCGCCATCTTGGATTTTTATTTTGACCCCACCGTCGGTTTAGCACTTAGCACCCTCGAAAACCACGAAATTGACACCCATCATGAAAAATTGTAACATTTTTCACATCCGCCATCTTGGATTCTCATTTTGACCTCACCATCGGTTTCAGCACCCTCGAAAACCACGAAATTGACACCCATCATGAAAATATTGTAACACTTTTCACATCTGCCATCTGTAAAATTATTAAAAAGGATTCAAACCGGGTGCGGTGACTTGACAAAGACGAAAATGTCGTTGTTCCTCAATACTAACATACACGTATCCGTTATAATAAGAAATTACGAACTTATGTATTTCAATAAACCCTGTACTTATTTTTGTTGCTGACGATCCTTCAGGATCAAAAACAAAAGAAAAAGCGGTTCAAACCGGTATGAGAAAGTTTTTAGTGGATAAGACAGTGATTAAAACAGAAGACGATCTAGGAGGGGATCGAGGCGGGGGGGGTGGAGGGGGGGTTCAGGGGATCAGAACGGAATAATTCGAGCTGAGTCAGGTGTGCCGAGTATGGGCTCGTTTTCTTAGTTATGTTGAGACCTTACCTCCGGACTTGATGGAGTGACCTGCAGGTGTACTTCGAAGACTCCTACTGGAACTAACAGCCGAGCAGATCTAGGTGTGCCGAGTATGGGCTCGTTTTCTTAGTTATGTTGAGACCTTACCTCCGGACTTGATGGAGTGACCTGCAGGTGTACTCCGAAGACTGCTACTGGAACTAATAGCCGAGCTGAGCTAGGTGTGCCGAGTATGGGCTCGTTTTCTTAGTTATGTTGAGACCTTACCTCCGGACTTGATGGAGTGACCTGCAGGTGTACTTCGAAGACTGCTACTGGAACTAATAGCCGAGCTGATCTAGGTGTGCCGAGTATGGGCTCGTTTTCTTAGTTATGTTAACCTTACCTCCGGACTTGATGGAGTGACCTGCAGGTGTACTTCGAAGACTGCTACTGGAACTAATAGCCGAGCTGAGCTAGGTGTGCCAAGTTTGGGCTTCTTTTGTTAGTTTTGTTGAGACCTTAAGAATAGGTAGGCAGGCACTAAACCGGGTCTAGTCTAGGCAGATGCGGTCACTAATCGGAAACATAAAACAAAAGTACTTATCTAAAAAAAAAATATTACAGCCGCCATCTTGGATTTTCATTTTGACTTTGTTTTCGGCTCCAGCACCCTCGAAAACTATGAAAACGACACCCATGATAAAAAAATATAAAAAAAAATTACAGCCGCCATCTTGGATTTTCATTTTGACCTCACTATCTGCTTTAGCGCCCTTGAAAACCATAAATACGACACCCATGATAAAAATAAAAAATAAATTACAGCCGCCATCTTAGATTTTCATTTTGACCTAATTATTGGCTCCAACACCCTCGAAAACCATGAAAACGACACCCATGATGAAAAATATAAAAAAAAAATACAGCCGCCATCTTGGATTTTCATTTTGACCTCACTATCGGCTTTAGCGCCCTTGAAAACCATAAAAACGACCACCCATGATAAAAAAATTAAAGCCGCCATCTTGGATTTTCATTTGGACATCACTATCGGTTTTAGCACCCTTGAAAACCATAAAAACGACACCCATGATGAAAAATTAAAAAAAAACTACAACCGCCATCTTGGATTTTCATTTTTATCTCACTATCGGCGATCTCAATATCCGTCACTTTGCACGGCCAAAAATGTAATTGACAGGCTTATGGTGATTTATCGAGGTAGCCACTGCTAATATGCCTTTATGCAATGCACGACACTGCTTAGTACGTTATCCTAATTGCGTAACACACTTGGAATGGCAATCCATTCCGATTTGACAGTTCAACAATATCCATTGCGTTGTTTTTGTTTTACGAATTTTTTAAATATTTATGAAGCAACTAGCTGTGCCCCGCGGTTTCACCCGCATAAGTTTCGATCCCGTGGGAATATCGAATAAAAAGTAGCCTATATGTGTCAGCTACCTCTATACAAAATTTTAAAGCCGACCCCAACATAGTTGGGAAAAGGCTAGGCTAGATGATGATGACCTCTATACAAAATTTTATCAAAATTGGTGAAGCCGTTTGAGCGTGAAGAACAAACATATAAACATACACACACACTCACAAGAACCTACTTGCATTTGATACCATAGCAAATTTATTATATAAAATACGAAATAAACCGAATAAAACAAGCCTGTTTTATATTTGTTTTCAATAAGCTCGTCCGCAAATTGTTAATACATAGGTACTTTGGCAACTTGTACTTGATTAATCACTGTCCAGTGAAATTAAGTAAATAGCATTCTACTTATATGAACACTTCACATTACCTACAAACTGTTTGAAAACAAATCACCGTAAACTTAAAAAAAATACATGGCAAAAATAAAATAAAATTAGGCTCAAGTATCAAGTCGTGTCAGTTTACTCATAATTTCACCGCTTCGCGCATGTCGCTGTGTGTGTGAGCCGTGCACGTGTAGTAGTAAGACTCAATACCTAAAATTGAAGCGCGTCATTTCGTAAACGCCTCCTTAAAGTAAAGAAATCTCAATGTTTTGTCAAGTCATAAAAACAATGCAGAAGAGCCCGTTCCCTGCTTCACTACTCTGATAAATAATAAAAACTGGCCAAGTGCGAGTCGGACTCGCACACGATGGGTTCCGTACCACAAAGCAAAAACGACGAAAAGAAACACGTTTGTTGTATGGGAGCCCCCCTTAAATATTTATTTAATTTTGTTTTTAGTATTTGTTGTTATAGCGGCAACAGAAATACATAATATGTGAAAATTTCAACTGTCTAGCTATCGCGGTTCTTGAGATACAGCCTGCTGACAGACAGACGGACCGACAGACAGACAGCGAAGTCTTAGTAATAGGGTCCCGTTTTTACCCTTTGTGTACGGAACCCTAAAAAGGTTCTCGAACTTGGTTGAGTTCTTTAAAAATCTGAATAATATTCCTCTCGCTTTAAATTTCCACACAATTCACAAGCACACGAACGGGCAGTATGTAAATGAAAACTTATCTGTCTGGGCAGTCTGGGGGAATAAAATAAGAGATTTAGGGTCCACATTGTGAGAAATGGTCGACGCGGCAGATGTGGATCTTTTCTTTTACTAACGGATGGTAATAAGATCTCATTGAGCTATTTTCATACAAACTTAAGAATGCGTTCTTTAGTATTCGAATTTCATAACCGTAAATTATTAAAGACCACTTCAGACACCAATCTACATGGTCTTCCCACGATCTGACCAAGATTTTGTCTGGACTTTAAAAGAGACTGTGACCTCTGAGTTTGTTTCGGCCTTTCTTCTCAGAATAGTCAGATAGGAAACGCCGACCTCATCTAGTTTAAAAAAATATAATTGACGTGTAAAAGTGTTTTTACAAACCTACTTACAGAAAATAAATCATTTATCATTTATTAAAAAAAATATTTCAGTTTCTGTAAATGCTTTTTTTAACGTGGTCCTACTGAAAATTAAATTAATGGTTTACGTAAACCAGAAACGTAGGAGTTTCGGGTTTCCGTTGACAATTTATCTAAAGTTTGCAGAATCAGAATGTAGCAACATTCTGAAACAATGCTATCTGTAGTTACAACACATTCGATACTAATGTCAACTCCATTTTCTAGCTCTTTTAAAAGGGTAAAAACCCATTCACATCTAAGTTTCATGCTACGTCCTAACCAATGAAGGCTTATGTAAATGACGCCCATACCCACAATCGCCTATTGTTTTTCGCCCCCGAAGCAGCGCTCGCGCAGCTGTTAATGCGACAATATTATTAATATTGCCTTCTTCATGCAGAAGAAGGCAAGCACACAGGCAGGCAGGCTTCACAGTCGTCAAGCTGCGAGGTAGAAAGGACCTAACTGCCATATAAAGAAAAAAATCTTCGCAGCGGACTTTTTGTACTGATTCAAAATAGTTGAAAATATTTTTTGTGGTAAGAAATACAGTAAGCCGTAGGTTCACAACTAGTTGAGACGACAGAAGACGAGTAGCTGAAAATATTACCTACAGCTAGGGTACAATGGTTACGATATAGATTACCTAGTGTGCCCCAAACTAGACAGTTAGTCTGTATCTTGGGGCTCGGGGTACGAATTCCAGAGTGGAGACTAGAGATGTGATTTCAGGTATGGTATGGTACGTGTGAATGTGTAATGTATGTGTGGTGTTTGTGTGATGTGTATGTATGCGCGTTTGTTCCATTGTGCTTCGTTTGATTCGGTGTCTGGTCCACCCTCTTCTTGTATGTACCGATTTGGCATTCGCAGATCAACCAGCATCATCCGATTTCGAGGTAATACACCAATAAAACTTTTGGTATAGCTGTTCTAAAAGATTTAAATTTTTATTCATTTGTCCGTTCCAAAGCTCCAACTTTCAGAACAAACTAAACGTTCCTAATTTGGTGTTACGCGAATAAAATCTTTAAGGTTCTTCCAGAAACTTCAGTTTTTATTTATTTTTCCGGTCCAAAGTTCCAAGTTTTATGCCAGTTGCACCTTTCTTTCTTAGCACGCCAGAATGTAACTTTCTCAGTAATAAACGGAGTATGGAAGGAAGGAATTCTTTTGTAAAAAGTAAGACGAGATAGTCGTCAAGTGAGATGTCTGGGGCAGCCAGACAGGCAGAAAAGCTTCATAGATTTATTACGGTTTTTAATGTCTCGCCTGTAGTGTATAATAGTCTGTAATTTCTTCTATTACGTACGTCTGAGTAGTAACTATACGAGAAGGAATTTCGCTCATTTTATTTCTTGAGGATTATCCAACAGCTTCTATGTATAATTTATCTTAAGTAATATAGATCACAAATTCTCAGTCTTACACAGCCGCCAATTGCAGGTTTACCAGCAATCTCAGTAATAAGTGATTACACATAATAATTACAAAACTAAACTAAAGGCTAGAACTTAAAAACTGTACGGCAAAATACTTCTTAAACTTAAGATTAATAACAAAAAGTACAATAAAAAGACGAACAACATTGCAATTTTGCTCACTTACTTAAAACTAAGACTAAGTAAATAATATAAATAGAAATCAGATCATAATGGAAAGTATAACAACTTATAAATAGGTGAAGGATTTCTAAAGTACACTAACATAACAAATTATCAGATTGTGTTTTTCGGGACTTCAGTATATAATATTTCATTTCTGTGTAGGTACTGCTTACTTATTACGAGTTGCTTTGAGTGCTGTAGAGACGCCTACTTATTCATTCTATAAATAATATTCGCTTTACAACGATCACCCAAGAGAAAATCCTGTTGCTAATAGAAAATTTAAAGTAACATAAAGAGCGATTCGCTGATATGACATACATTTTTTGTTAAATATGTGTTATGTTTTTCTCTATTACGAACCTCTTTTTATGCCTAGTCAGATAATGTCAACGTCATTTCCAGCCTAAATACAGCAGAGTGCTAGAAGGATTTTTTGGCGCCTGAATAACATTGGACGTTGTTGGTAAACATTTGTGAAATTATCACAGAAATATTATACCATATTTATTAGTTTACTTACACAGAAACTGTATTAAAAAAACTGACCAAGTTTGAGTCGGACTCGCACACGAAGGGTTCCGTACCACAAGGCAAAAACGCCGAAAAAAACACGTTTGTTGTATGGGAACCCCCCTTAAATATTTATTTTATTCTATTTTTAAGATTTGGTGTTATAGCGGCAACAGAAATACATCATTTGTGAAAACTTCAACTGTCTAGCTATCACGGTCATGAGATACAGCCTGGTAACAGACGGAGAGACAGCGAAGTCTTAGTAATAAGGTTCCGTTTTTACCCTTTGGGTACGGAACCCTAAAAACAAGATGGCAGTTAGCAGAGGCATTAGTTTTTTTCTTCCTACTTTTCTTTAAGTTTAAAAGAATATGCACGTAATACCATAAACATTTCACACTAACTTACAACTATCGTGACGCAGTTAGACGCAATAGTTAGAACTAAACTGCGTTAACTCGCGGTTTAGATAACAATTGGAAAATAACCTAACGTAATAGGTACATTACGGCCAACAAGTCGGAACAAAAACATCGGCCGACTTATAATGGAGTTTTTTGTACCTCTAATTGTTTATGTAAGTGCTCAAGGAGAAATATTTCACGCAGAAACGGTTTCTTTTAAAAACGAATGGGCAAATTGCGTGTACTAATGGCTTGTAGTGTCGATATTTGTTAGGCCTAATGAGTTTTGTAATAAGTACTAAAACATACCTGACTACTTTTAGTTCAAGACCGTCTTTTGTTTTAGGTTATTTTCTTTTTAAAAGATAACCATCACAGGACAACGACGACAAAGATTCACTCATGATTTTGAATTTCGCGGGCTTCATTGAAAATCTCTGAAACTACCAGTAGAATTTGAAAAATTCTTTGTGCATTTGATAGCTCAGTTCTTGAGGAAGGATCATCATCAGTCTCCTGCCCTTATCCCAATTTATTTGGGGTCGGCGCAACATGTCTTTTTCTTCCATACTTCTCTATTAGTCGTCATCTCGGTAGTCACCCCCTTTCTAACCATATCATCATTCACACATTCCATCTATCGTTTCTTTGGTCTTCCCCTACTCGACTCGACTCTATAGCCATCGACATCCATACTCAAAACTCTCCTGACGACATTTCCCTCATTTCTGCGTAACACATGCCCATACCATGACAACCGATTCCCACACAACTTTTCAGTTACCGGTGCCACTTTCAAACTTCCTCTTATGTACTCATTTCTTATTCTATCCATTCGTGTAACACCACACATCCCTCTTAGCATTCTCATCTCTGCTGCATGCAATTGCCTTTCATTCCTCCTTTTTGTGGCCCAACATTCTGATCCATACAAGACAGCAGGTCTAATCATGGTTTTATACATATAATATCTTCCCCTTAAGAGCCTATACTACCTCAAATGGCTTAGCATGATCCTCCGTTATGTCGAAAATACCGCAGCATTAATTTTGAAATAAATATATGCTAAAGTTAAGGATTAATGTTAGGTACTATGTTAGACGAAAACACGATTCCATAAAATTTTCTCGATAGAAAAAAATTCCAAAGTTACCTCCAAACCGAACAATAAACCGCTGGTGTTACAAAAATACTTCAAATTAGATTATGAAACTTTGCATGCAAACTGAACTAACTATAAAGCAGGTCTTAAGTTATTTAGTTTTTTTGAATTACCTTTATTTTCACCGTAAAAAGCAAATACCTAAACTATTGGCGCTGCCTTCCGCCCAGCACCGCACTCTGTCTCGCTCTCACACAGTCCGCGAGCAGTATCGTGCGAGCGAAATAAAGAGTGAATTTTAGCTGAGGTAGTATAGGCTCTTAAGTTTAAGAGGAATGCGGGAGTCGCAGATGGATTCTTGAGGAAGGACATGCTCTCATATATGACGCTAGAGTCCTTAGGAGCCAAGCATAAAGAAAAAAAGTCAGAAAGATCGCTTAGCGAAAACGAAGTAATACCGCGGATGGGCGATGCGATGCGACAGGGGCAGGGGAACAACAAATTTCACGCGGACGAAGTCTCGGGCAGAAGCTAGTCTTAAATAAGTCCTAAAGTACAGCTAGACAAGTTAAACTCCAAACAACAACTCAACAAACAACCAACTCAAATCAACAACCCAAACCAACTCAATCAACTTCAAATTCTCAATTCAGAAACCGGGTCTAACCAAGTTAGTTACCGATTACGTGATAGACGGACCTGTGCTCTTAGGTCTACTATTATTCTTCCCCGGAGGTCGGATGCCTTTTGACAGATTCCCGGACAAAAAAAAGGTCTACCATCATTATAATCATCATTTCAGCCGAAAGACGTCCACTGCACATAGGCCTCCCCTAAGCACCTCCACTTCGACCGTTTCTGTGCTTCCCACATCCTGCGGATTCCTGCAACCTTCACTAGGTCTACAGTTATCACAAGGTTTACAGGTCCTTAGGTCTAAGTACAGTTATCCGGAAATATACATTGTTACTTTTCTAAGACCATCCAAATTTTTACATGGTGTTCTACCCATGAATATCACGAAAAAAAAAAAAATCTGCTGTTTCATAAATTTTAGTCAAGTAGGTATTGAAGTTTTTTATGAAGCAGTTGATTTTTTTTCGTGATTTCAGATTTGGTCCCATAGTGAAAGTTGTTTATATTCATGGGTTGAAAAGTAACCCTGTATAGAAGGTAAAACTAACCTAACCTACCCCTGTGTTTGTTTGCAAGCTACTTTGTACACTACGATTGAACATTAAAACGCAGCAGGCGAGCCTGACCTTTCCCGCCGTAAAATGGGGAAGCTGCGAATTTTTAACGACCAATCCAAGTGCATTACTTTCCGAAAAGTGCTCCATAAAACCAACAAACAACCTTCCTTTAGTTAATTAAATCCGAGGCTCTAACTTTGGCATCTGTTCAGCATTTACTGCCAATGAGCTTCTTGGCAAGACGCTCTTTTGAGATCGAGGCGTCAATTTGACTCTTGTTTTTATGGAGTTTCTTGCCCGTTCTTCTCCATAGGTACCTACGCTTTGGAATGGGGCAACTAGCTTCATATTTTCTGACTGACAGACTTCTTGAGAATTCAAAAGTGCCTGTTGATGGTTTAATTGAAATAAATGCTTTGAGTTTGAGTAACGATAAATTGATGAAAGTAGGTAACATAGAGCAGCGGTGGCCAAGTGGTAACGGCAGCGACTTACGAGTTGTAGGTCGTAGGTTCGAACCCAGACAGGCGCTTTACTTTGTGTAAATTATTTCATCACCACTGCTCTCAAAACGGTGACGGAAAACATCGTGAGGAAACCGGCATGTCCTAGAACCAAAAAATTCGATGACATGTGGCATCTGCCAACCTACACTGGGCCCGCGTGGTGGATTACGGCCCACTCCCTCTCACCGAGAGGAGGCCTATGTCCCAGCAGTGGGAACATATTATAGGCTGATTATGTATACAAGCTTCACAATGTTTTTATCCAAAATTGCGAAACGATACATTTTCGCCCAAACTTGAATTGGACGTTTTGATTGCGTTTCTGTTGCACTTTACACTATCCATAGTATCCATGGCAGCCATTCCCCATTGTTGGAGTTAGGTTAGATTTCACTGTCCTGACCTTTGTGTCTGTCACCATTAGATAAAGACTGGGAACATTATAGGCTGATTATGATGAGGTAACATAATATACATAATGCCTGTTCCCGAGGCTCAGGCAAAAGTCTTATGGGTCTTTGTTACCTGAAAATAAATGGTTTATTATTATTATTATTATTATTATTAAAAGTGCACCTATACCTAGTACTGTAGTACACAGGACCTAAACACAAAAAACGCATGTTTTAGAAACAAAATAGTGTGTCGAAAACATAATACAACTAATTTGATACGATTGAAAAATATCATGAAGATACCTCTAAAAACTTTCTTTTTACAATAAAAACCATACTAATATACATACAATCATTCTGATTTTTTTGTCAGATTTATTCTACAAGCAACATACTAAAACACTAGTGTTTTAATTTTTTAGTGCAAACATTAGATTTTTTGTAATTAAATAATTGTTTCATATTTGGCAATAAATTACCAGCGTTGTGTCATCGCGCTTCTCTTTCTTTTCTATGCAGACCGACAGTGACCGCGCTTTAGGTCATGTAAGCCCCTTAACTCCCATATAATAAAGTGGCGAGCCTATTGCCATCAACCGGACACTCGGAGACTCCGAGCTGATACTGAGAAAAAGAAAGAAAAATATGAAGGAAGCATAAAGAAGGTTATCTACCATCACACCCGCCCATCAATACTTAAAGAACTAGAAAAAATATATACGGTCGAATTGAGAAACCTCCTCCTTTTTTGAAGTCGGTTAAATAGTGGCAAAATTATAGATGATGAAAAACAAAACACAGTCAAGGAAAGTTCTCATTATATCACGGTATGCTATCAGTACTGTTTCAAATTACGTCCCTACTTAACACCATAGATATTCCTTTTAATTAAGGTTTGAACAATGAACGGCGTGCCTAAACTTTTCCCAGACTTCCGATCCGTAGGTGTGAACCTCATAACAATTTATAACACAACTGAGCGTCTGCCCGCGACTTCGCGTGAAATATCACCGCCGCGTGAGCATCCATTACATGCTCGGGATTGTTAATTAATTGCCAATTTACGGTTGCGAACTGTTGCGAAGCATTTACGAACTATTATCTGGAACACTACGAAAAGTGCGTGTTTATGATGTGAAAGGCGTCTGTGATCCAGCAAAGTCGAACCTTCTGCCGGCCGACGTGCAGGATTGATGGTGAACCTACAGGTCAGTGGTGTTGCATTTTCCTGCCAAATTCCTTTGTCCATGTACAATTCTCGTCGTCCTAATTCGTGTCGTATTTTGCAAAGTCAGGTCTGACTTTGCAAAATACGACACGAACACCCACGTACTTTTCACCCCCGCATTATACAGTCCACTATTTAATTGAACCAGCTCCCTGCGTCTGGGATAAACGCAAACAATTTTATATTTCCGCCCAAGTATATGGTGTAAGGCGCCACCATTTATTTTTGGTCATCATCTTGTTCCCCCAAGCCACCCCGTCGCATCACATAGTCTGCCCGCGGTATTAGGTACTTCGTTTTCGCCAAATAGCCTTCCTCAAGAATTGGACTCACATGCAAAAATAATTTTTCAAATCCGACCGGCAGTTCCAGAGATTAGCGAGTTCAAACAAACAAATTAACGAAAAAACAAACGAACTCTTCAGCTTTATTTTTAGTATAGTTAGATACAACATAACGCACATGGAACAATAATTATAGAAGTAAAAGATAGAGGAAAAATTATAGAGGATGAAAAACAAAACACAAACAAGATATCTGGGGTCCTAAAAAGGCCACTCTGGCAGGATCATAAAAGGATCGAGGACGAATCGTAATGGACAGTTAACTGTTAAGTTAATCGTATCAAATCCCATTGGTGAAGGATTTCTGTTTTTTTTTGACTGTGCTAAAATACCAATCAATCCAATCCAAATCCTATCTCAGTCTCCTTGATTATACCTACGTAGTGCAGCGAAAAAAAGAAAAACACGGACTGTCTTCGCCATGAATTATAACAATTCATAATAGAATAGAATAGAATAGAATAGAATACTCTTTATTATGTACACCATATAAATGCCAATCCTTTTATGATTCTGCCAAAGTGGCCTTTTTAGGCCCCCTGCTCTCTTACATCACAGAGACCAGCAACAGTTATACTTTTGTAATTACGTTCCTACATAATACCATAGATAGTCATTTTAATTAAGAAGGTTTGAACAATGAACGGCGTCCCTAAACTTTTCTCAGACTTCCGATCCGATGGCGTGACCTCGTACCGAGGACGAAATTCGAAAGTACAGAAGACAATACGCCTTAAAACTGATACCATCGGCACATTTAATTAACGGAGTGGACACACGGACGGGACAGCTGATAAGCAAAGAATTGTTGAACCCTTAAAAGCCGATGGTGGAGGATAGATATCTTGTAAAGTTGTAACGGATCTCGGAATAAGGTGATTATATTGGATTCTGCGGGTTTAATGATGTAAAATGTGGCCTGATCTCAGTAATGCAGCTGACTTTATCGAGCTTAGGTTCATATATAAAACATTGCTTTACATCGACGATTTTTTTTCCCAATAATTCTGTAAGTATTCTCTAAGGGTTAGGCAGAGGTGTACCTACACAGACGTACAGACGCGACGCCAGCACATCAAGCTACTACAATCTGTCAGATTTCTTTAATAGATTTTCAACTTTATCGATAAAGCATAAGGTTCAAAGTTGATTGGGAAAATTTTACAGTTTCGGGTAGCTTAAAGTGCTGCGTCTACACACAAAAAAAAAAATTATGTTACATGTAACATAACAATTTTTTTTTGTGTAAAGTAATAATAACAGAAAGACATACTAAGCTTGCAGCGTTTTAGAAGTTCAGCTGTGTACCAACTTTAAATAATACCCCAAAAAAGCTAAGCTATCCTAAGGGATTGGCAGAAAATAAATAAGTAATGTTTATTTGTCTCCACAAATGACATTCTTAACACATTGAAGGACCTGAAGGAGACACAATAGAAGTTTTATTGTTATTACGTCGAGGGGGGCGTTAAGTGTCCCACTAAGTGTTAACCTAGTCACATTAAATTGACAGGTATTTAAAAAAAAAAGCCAATTGTGGGAGATACAATAACCCAAGATATTTCGATACAAAACCCTGAAGAAGGAACTCCGAATGCTGTAGATTCGGAGTTCGTCAAACTCCCCGACCGTGAATCACGACCGTTACCAATATACGTTGATAAATTGAAAAAGGTACAAGCGCGGATATTAATTATAGCTCCTCGTACTCCGTCCGATCGTTATGGAATCGTTACCGGCTCAGAGATAATAAGCCCTGATTTATTGGCATGTCGCTGATCGCCCCTTTTCCGGGTGGCTCGCGGACGATGACGCACTCCGAAGATTACGTAAACACTCCACGATAACTTCGGGACTATTTATAAAGTTTTTCAAAGATATTCTTTAGAAAAATACCATATTGAAAATTTTCGTGAGTCAATATATATGTTGATTTGAATGAAGCAATCATCAGAAGTATCGACGGTACAACTACATTATACTGTTTTGGCCACGTTTTTTGTGGTAGTAGAACGTTGCTCAGATCGTCAAGGGTGGACAAGGTTTGAATGGATAGATGCTTCGGTAGGAGTCTATTCTAGGAGTATAAAAGCTTGATATAGTGTCTGAAAAAATACCAATGTCTGTTTTATGAATCTATACTTCTATACTAATACCTAGCTGAGCTTCGGTTTCACCGGCGTAAATGTCGATCCCGTGGGAATTTAGGGATAAAAAGTAGCCCCATATGTTAATCTACCTCCATAAATTTTTTTATCGAAATTGGTCCAGCCGTTTGAGCGTGAAGAAGTAACAAACATATAAACACACACACATACACTCACAAACTTTCGCCTTTATAATATTAGTGTGATAAAATTGAATAAAGAGTTTGTTTGTTTGAACGCGCGAATCTTGGAACTCCCAATCGGATTTGAGGAGTTATTCCGTTCTGATCCCCTGAACCCCCCCCCCCCCCCCACCTCGATCCCCAGGCTATTTAACATCACGCTAGGACCCTTAGGAGGCGAGCAAAATTTAAAAGAAATTTCACGCAGACAAAGTTGCGGGCAGAAGTTAGTAGTTCATAAAAGGAAGGATTTGGGATAATTGGCCAGTTCACTTGATTAGAATGCCAGTATGATTATACAGTTCAAAATGTTGGTGCTGCCGGTCGACTCTGTAAAAATCTCACCGTGGAAACTTAGGTGATGTGGGTTTGTTTTTGCTAGGATTACATTATTACACTATTGACAGGTCTTCACCTGAGATTTTTACAGAATAGCACCGCTGTATTTTCTACTGATAATAATTTATTATATAGATCCATATTAAACAAATACAGATACTAATATAGATTTACTACTGATATAGATTTCCTCAGTAAACAATAACAAAACCCCCTGGAAGAAATGCGGCTTCCTACTCAAACCGGAGACCACATGGCGGGAATAATAAGATATAATTGGCAATACTGACAATAGTGTTGCCATATGGGTCGTTAGTAACGATTTAAACCAGTGCGGTCTCGGCACCTGTTGTCGTATTATATAACGATGTTTATCGATATATCTCGATAGATATCGGACACACGATTACAATCGATTGTTTCCGAGTATGGTTGGCAGACTGCACAAGATCAACGGGATACCCAAATAAGTTTTTGTATCAGATTAAAAAGCAATATCTCATACTGATTTGTAGATATAAGTTGGCATTATAATTGTAAATCGTAAGAATCAATCATTACACGTAATCTTTGAAGTGTCATAGCAGTTTCAAGGAAGTCAAAATATTAAATCGTCAAATCTAAGACAATAAAATTTTGAAACCAGTACCTATTTTACCTTCTCTTCAAATTATTGCATGCTATTTTCAAAGGATACCTGCTTCGATCAATCTGAGGATATTTTACTTTACACACGAATAAGCGGCCGTTTAAAACATTTTCACAGAGAGATGAGAGAGATGCTCTAATGGTAAGAGCATGGTGGTGCTTTTCAGCTGCAACATCGCAGTTTGTAAACCTGTCCTGCGTGTCCTGTTAGCTGCACGTTACAGGAACTGATGGAAGCTGGTGATGGCGCCAAACAAGTAGCCGAATTCTGGGCTACTTAGATCGAAGTCCATTTAGATCGCTATCGACACGCTAAGAAGATCGCAGTTTTGATGCAGTTGACTTAACTGCTTAAAAACCTAGTTATGTCAACTGCATCCATACTGCGGTGATGCAGCTGGCTTGCAGTTCAAATGCGGTCCGTCTGTTTAGACTCTTATACACTAAGCACCTGCTTTTTTTCGTGACAGCTGAACGTCACGTCTTGATTTAAGAGTGTCCTTGGAGTTTCTTGATTGCCAGTTCTTCTCCATAGATATCTACTTTTTGAAATGGGCAACTAGCATGAACTTTCTGAATTACTTACCGAAAATTCAAGAGTGCTTGTAATTGGTTTATAATTGGAATAAATGCTTTGAGTTTGAGTTCAGGGATCAGCGTCTTGGCAATAGACTAGAGAATACAAAGACCGTCATTTCTGCCAACCCTAGTTTGAACTGATACGTCTAGACAGGGGGCGTACCTACTGGACAGCGGCTTACATGCCATTGTTGTACCCGTAAGTCTTAAATAACACTTGCTACTTTCCTTTCTCGTGAATTATGTGCAACTAATACCATATAAGCGATGTGTTGCGATAAAATACTAACTTCTGTTCACTTTCCGTTTTCTTGATAAAGTCGACCGTCCACTGATACGTATATTGGGCATAGAGAGGTTACCTAAGGGCCCGATCACACGTACCGCACCGCAACGACAAAACGTGGACGGGAGCTAAATTGTATGGAAATTAATAGTTTGTTCACACTAACCGCATTGGGCCGTCAAAACCTTGTAAAACATTTGAAAAGAGTAACGGTGGATTTTCTTGCCCATTCTTCTCCATACGAACACTACCTTTTGGAAGGGGCGACTAGAATCAATTCTACTTTTATATTGTAATTTTTGACGTTCATAAGTGCCTTTAATGTGCCTATTTGAAATAAATGATTTGACTTCGAATTTGACTTAGCCACACCAAGGCCAACTCACAGCCACAACTCAACCATCAGCCAGACCCCACACTAGCGGCTGGTCACACCGCAAACACAACATTGCGTCGACCATTTGATTTGATTTTGTAGTTACAACAACGCAGCTGCAAGAAGCTGCAGCGACACTATTTACACGTAACCACTGCTTGGCCACATTTTGTCGCTGCGATGTGGTGTGGTAGTGGATCGGGCCCTAAGTCTAGTTACCCGGTTCATTTGTTTGCCAGCGTTTCAAGCGTAGCGTAATTTTGGGACGCACTAGACCATACCACCTACATTTTCATACAAAATAAAACTAAGCACACATGGATCCTTTCAAGATGTGGTGTTGGCTGGCGGAGTCTACTTCGTATACCATGGACCATGAGAACGAATGAGTCCATACTGAAGGAACTCAACCTCACCAAGCGGCTATCTACAATATGCCAGCTTTCCGGACATATTATGCGTTCAACCAAGTAAGGTCTGGAAACACTATACAGGGCCGGGTGAAAGGAAAACGTGCTTAAGGCAGAGCACCGGGAAGATGGCCAACCCGCGATCAAGAAGGTTGTTCGAAGCAGTATTTACCGAGCGGTCCATACTGCGGAAGACCGCATAACTTGGAGACGCGTCGTATGTGGTTGCCATCCTCAGCATTGACGGAATGAAGAAGAAGGATACATGCGAAATTTACCCGTGGGCTGCTGTGGAGCAGAGCCTTAACTCTATATTCAGATAGAACGACGTATTTGATTCAATATTATCGATTCTACTGGTGATTTATTAGTGTAGTTTTCCTAACATGGTATTTAGATTATAATTGAGCTGAGATATCAATATCGCAAGAATGTGGACGCCCTAGGCTACTGTGTGATATTATAATGGTTGGGTTTTGTAATGTTGTGGTTAGAGGTACGGAATATTTAGTTGCTTTTACAGCTCCATTCGATTCATTCCATGTACGGGAAAACCTAAATACGTATCCTTATTTAGGTTTTCCCGTACATAGGTACTAATCTTTTAGAACGTTGCCATACACTAGGAATTTGTCCTGTATTGTGGGTGCGTTTAGAAACATTTAAACTCACATACATAAACAGCCAGACCCGGAATAACTACTTGTAGGTCATACAAATATTTGTTCCGTGCGGGAATCGAACCCGCGACACGCTGCGCAGCAGTCAACCAAACGTGCCGTAAAGTTTTCGGGACATACAGCTTAACATAATAAAAGATACGTTTAAAAATTTTGAACAGTAAGTACTAAGTTTATAGTTATTTAAGTAGCAAATTAGTTGCTCATAGACTTAGATCTGGACACATCCCATGTAATACGTTTGCATTTATGATGAAGAAAAGTGACTCGCCTAATTGTGTGGAGTTGTGGAAGAGTTACCTCAATTGTTGATGGACTGTGTTCGATATGAGTCTCATAGAAGTGATCTGTTTGAGGTTTTGAGATTGTACCGACTTGATATAGGCACATTCCGTAAAATTCTGTCTCAACCAAATGGTGACGATGCGACGAGTCTGTTTAGGTTCATAGCGCAAAATCCCTAGTAGTGTAATAGGTAATAGCTAATAAGGGCTGGTGTCCGCAATTCCACGTCAGTGGGCGTATTTTGCGTACGAGTGGTAGTGTATTTTTAGGGTAAGATGAGACTGTCAGTCTGTGTGGTGCCGGACTAGTCTGTGTGGTGCCGGACTAGTCTGTGTGGTGCCGGACTAGTCTGTGTGGTGCCGGACTAGTCTGTGTGGTGCCGGACTAGTCTGTGTGGTGCCGGACTAGTCTGTGTGGTGCCGGACTTAAAGAATACCACCACCCCTTACTTCCCGTGGGTGTCGTAAAAGGCGACTAAGGATCGTACCGGAGAATGGGCAGCAGCGTTCTCTATGTATTCCACCACCATACCATACTGCGATCGCCAACCCGCCTGCCAAGCGTGGCGATTATGGCAAACCCTCCCAAAATTGGGGGAGGCCTGTGTCCAGCAGTGGACGTCTATCAGCTGAAACGAGACTGTCATACGCATTGCGGTCATGAAAGTCCCTTATTAAATAAAGAATTTAAAATAAAAGTAGTTTACCCTTTGTGCTTTTTACCACTTCAAACAAATTAAACCGACGAAACAATTCACATCGTAAACTTATCTCATGTCAAAAAGAACAGGAACCATCGAACATCGAAAGTAAAAGGATGCCACATATACGGAGTGATTTCTTTCTTCTCGACAATACAGCGTGGGTGACGTTTAACAGGCCATAAACCACGACACATGCTGTCAATGATAAATAAAAGTTATCGTCAAAAGCACGTGCGATCCCTTCCTAGTATGAGTAATGTACTGAGCGGAACCGATATTTACATAAATCCTCCCATATGCGAAGCAACAACATTGTATTAATCGACGTGTATGTAAACGGGAAAGATATGGAAGCCAAAATTTGCATACTGGTAGTTTATCATCCGATTTGTTTACTGTAGTGGTGGACTGGTGGCAAAGAGAAATAAATCAAGATTTATCTCCAGAGTGTCATGGCGTTCAAAAGTGGATCTCCAAGTTGATTTTTGATTTGATATTTTATGTTTATATGTCGTTATGGCTTAGAAATGTTCTTAGACATTCATCTTCAGTTCTAGGCCATTTTTTTCCTAGATAAAATTGCTTTCAAGTCTTTAATTGCTGAGATTTCAATCATCTTTAATTCTTTATGCAGATAAATTTGTATTTAATATCACTGAGCGATTATTAAAGGAGTTCAGACCGTTATAAACAGAACATTTTAATAATTGAAGCGCCAGAATTGCCAGTCATAAATTGGATCTTGTCAAATTGAACAATTTTATTGATACATAATAACGCTTTCGTATAATAGTTGCTAAATTAATAGAAAAAACATTCGTCAGAAATAAATCAATTTGATATTTATATAAAAGAGAAAGGATTAGAACTGGGTACAGTAAGGCGTTATAAAAATCAAATAAATTTACGTGTTTAGAAATTCAAATGACAAAACTTGTAATGGAGTTTCCGCGGTGTGAAGTAAGAGATTCTCGTGTTGATAAAATTAATTGGTGAACGAATTTATTTCCGATTAGCTTTCTAGTTTTAATAATATTATAGTCATCTTCAACGTATTACGATCGACGTGCCGATAACTAGTTTTTAATGGACTTAATTATATAATTTAATTAATCTATACTAATAATAAAATAAAGCGGAAGAGTTTTTTTTGTTTGAACGGCTAATCTTTGGAAGTACCGGTCGGAATTGAAAAAATATTTATGCATCTGATAGCCTTAATTCTTAAGGAAGGCTATAGGTTTACCACCACGCTAGGAACCTTGGTGTCTGTGTGGTGACGGATTTAAAGAATAGCACCATCCCATACTTCCCGTGGGTGTCATAAAAGGCGACTAAGGGTCGTACCGGAGAATGGGCAGCAGCCTTCTCTATGCATTCATATACACCACCATACTATACTGCGATCGCCAACCCGCCTGCCAAGCGTGGCGATTATGGCAAACCCCCCCCAACTTGGGGGAGGCCTATGTCCAGCAGTGGACGTCTTTCGGCTGAAATGATGAGGAACCTTAGGAGACGAGGGAAAACGAGGGGAAGTAATCAGGCGGATAAGCGATGCGATGCAACGGGGTGAGTCGGGGGAACAAAAAATTTCAGGCGGACGAAGTCGCAAGCAAAAGCTAGTATCTTTATAATCTCTCTTATTAATCAGAGGAAGTGTTTTAATTAAGATATAAAGTGTTATTCTAAGCCGTAGTTTTATAGTTGGTCATAAAAGTATGGAAGTTATTGTCGGCTATTAGCCAACACCCATCCTGTCGGATCCCATGGCTATACTTATGTGATCTTATTAAAACGGGAAGTCAAACAGGTGTTACATGCACCGTTTTATTGCAAGCTTTAGATCCGACGCCTCATTTTTACATGATTCTATAAAATAAACGGTACTGCTGAGTGCAGTCCACTACTGGACATAAGCCTCTTCTATTGCACGACATTCAACTAGATTTTCGGTAACTCTCATCCAGCTGCTACCAACCATCCTGCGAAGATCGCCGCTCCACCTAGAGTAGAGTGAGGGCGAAAGTAGTTAGATACTTCGGAATGAACCCAACTCCCGATTAAGTAGGTAACTTTTCGGACGGGAAAAATCACATCGGGAGTGAGTAAGTGCAACTGTCAAATCATGTCGAAAAATCAAAATCCAAAGTCGTTATTCAAAACAGGCTGAGAATCAGCACTTTTATAACGTCAAAAATTACATAAGACAGTCCCCCAAAACGCCCGCCCGTCACCTGTTCCTAGTGCTTTACCGGGAAAGAAAAAGTGGCGCAACAAACTCTCCAGTACCTACCTAAGTGTTTTCATTCATTCCTAGTTCGGACCCCGAACTAATCTTTTGTCCGAAGGTTTTACTGAGCAGGAAATACCCGTAAATTGGTCGAAGCTATGGACTTCGTGCTTATAGCGCAAACCCCAGATCTGCCGGTGGATTCTGTAAAAATCGCACCGTGAAAACTTAGGTGAAGTGAGTTTGTTTTTGCTAGGAATTGACACTATTGACAGCTCGCTCCACGCACACTTCACCTAAGTTTTCACGGTGAGATTTTTACAGAATAGCAGCGCTGCATAGAAAATAACCATCAGCTCCTGCTATTTTTGTCGTAAACAAAATAAAGTCCTCTGCGTAACGTAAACCAGTGAAGGTTTACTGTGCTTGTTTATTCATTGCCATAATTAAAATAATTAATCGAATTTCGTTTCGTTTGAATACGCAATTAATATATACGAGATTTAGATCGAGAGATAAGCGCGAATTAAGGGCCGGTCGTACTTGAAGTGGTCGGTCTGTAGCTCGTTCGACGTTCATTCACAGTATTTCCTTCGCTGGAGCGGGTAAATGAATCATTTTTTCAACCATTCACTTTTACGATATGTGTTTTTTTAACATAAATAATACCTATGTGTACGTTATATGGGTGCTGTTATTGTTTATTTATATGGAGAACATTACGTAAACTTATGTTCAGTAAAGATCAAAGATTATTTTCAAGGAAAACTTACGCTATTCCGAGCGCTGTAATATTCTTGTAAAACACAGTTTACCTGTATCAACATCGATTTCTTGCTCCTATATTATACAACTAGCTGCGCCCCGCGGTTTCACCCGCATTAGTTTTGATCCCGTGGGAATATCGGGATAAAAAGTAGCCTATATGTTAATCCAGGGTGTCAGCTACCTCCATACAAAATTTTATCAAAATTGGTTCAGCCGTTTGAGCGTGAAGAAGTAACAAACATATAAACATAGAACACAACACACACAAACACACACACACAAACTTTCGCCTTGGATGTTGGAAAATATCCCACGGGAACCTACTACTGGGATTAATAGTACGCTATGTGTTAATCCAGGTTACAAACTATCTGTGTGCCGGAACATACATCCAGACAAATAGAAAAAAAATCTAAAAACTATATTTTTGGCACCAGGCTCGTTCCCACACTTCGTAGCAATAACTTTTTTTTTCAAAAATATCGATGTACAGTTTTGACTTCGTTACAATTTTATTATATGTACTTACACAGAAAAGAAAGTGCAGCGACACAACACTGCAATTCTTTGAACAATGTTAACACTCCGCGGTACTCAGTGACCCGAGATAGCAGCAAAACAACGCCGATACAAGATAGAAAAGCGACTTTATCGCTTGACAGATATAACTGCGATTGTCTGACATGATATTTCAGCAGCAAAAAGTGACATTAAACCCGAACAAAAGGAGTGAAAGTGTATTAACAGACGCTGGGGGCACGATCTTATGACAATGGTTGGGTACCGAAGTGATTATGCGTACGCCCGAACGTGTTATTACGGCTTCAGCGAAAAAACGCGCGGGAAAATTGACAGCTAGTTGTCAATGTCAAGATGGAGAGCGAGGGCAAAAAGCGCGGGAATAGTGAGGTGCACGTGTGTAAATGTCATAGAAATCACAAGTTTAAACGTGATTTATATTAAGTAGTTAGAGAGAAAATAACAGCTTCAATGAAATAACAATTTGCTTGAGTAAAGATTATGGTTGAGGAACGCTATAAAAATGTTAGCGGAGCAATATTTATTGCAATTTATGAAGACTAATTCGTTCTTTATTCAAAAATATGTAGGCATAGACATTTTAAACGAGCGTGTGAACCGATCTGCCATTAACAACATCCTTCTTAACACGATATTATATCGTAAACAACTGTTGCTTTATCATAAACTAATAAAATTATTAACCGATATTTTCGCCGTTACTTACGCATTAAATCATCTCGTTATAATCCTCGTTTGGCGAATGGTCGCAAGCATAAATGTTGAGCACTGCCCCACCTGAAGATTGAATCCAGGAGGGTTTAATCTTCAGGTGGGACAGTGTTTTTGTGTCTTTCCAATTATAATTGCTAAAACCAGCTCAGAGTCTGGATTAATGGCTGTAGCCCGTTCCTAATAACATGGAATTTTGGCGCAATGTGGGTTTAAGTATACACTTTCTGCCTACTCTTTCAGGGAAAACAGACACTGTCATGCTGTTATGTCAAAGTGACAGTTCACAAATCGATCGATCCCACTGCGGGCGCGCAGGCATCATAATAAATTAGCATGCGAGGCGCGTGCGCTGTACTCCACAGGCATTCACGGCTCATTTAATGGTAAATGTTTTACGACAAACAGCTTTAGCGTTGGCTTATTGACTGTACCTGTGCCTTCTAATGACGCGTGACGTGTTTTGATTGGTTATTATAAACCTTTACGATCATTATTACGTGAAGGTATCATAATAAGTAATAGGGTTTAGAATATTCTATGTTTAATAGCTTGAGGTTGGCTGAGGCGTTAGTGTGAGTTTCAGGTCAGGCGTGGGTTTTATTAGATGTTAGGACGATCTTAGTAGCAGCCTGATATAGGGAAATGGCAAAAGGCGTTATTACGTTACTCCCTATTACGTTGAACTTTATATCGATATCAGAAAACTGCGGTGTACAACACTTCACCTCGGTGCCTCGACAGCCACAGACAAAAAAATAAAGCCGTCATTTTCTTATTTGAATTAAGAACAAGTCCTTCACATTTCAATTTCAATTTGAATATCGAACGTTTTCTATTTATAAGTTGTATTCATTGGAGCAAAATCTACATTATAATTTATACTTACTAATAATAAAGCTGAAGAGTTTGTTTGTTTGAACGCGCTAATCTCTAGAACTACATGTCGGATTCGAAAATTATTTTTGTATTTGGTAGTCCAATTCTTGGGGAAGGCTATAGGCTATTTAATATCACGCTAGGGCCCTCAGCAGCCGAGCAAAACTATAAAGGCCAGAAAGAACGAAAGAAAGAGCGGTTGAGCGATGAAATGCGACAAGGGATGATGATAATGATGATTATTGGACTCAATTTTCCGCACTTAGACTCCCATTCGGTCCGTTGTGCGTGGGGATTCTGGCTAACAGACCCAGCCAAGCTCCGCCCAAAAGCACAGAAGCTTCCTGGGATCTTCACAGGCTTCATGGAGCGACCTCATTGTTCCGAGGATTTCTGCGGGTTGAGAAGCCACGGCCTCGTATTCCAGGATGACATGGGCGGATGCGACAAGGGAACAAGAAATTTCACGCGAACGAAGTCCCGGCCAGAAGCTAGTCGCTAATAATACCGAGTAACATAAATCGTTCCCCAATGAATAAACTCGCATACTTTATATGGGAATATTTATTAGTTGCCTGCCTGACAACTGTGACCCACATGTCGCGATCTTACTAACGAACTGTTTAACATTTCGCGGACGAGACTGTTATAAATTTTACTCCGTACAGAGGTTAAAACGTCGATATCTCTATGTACTTGTATTTATTTAAGCAGTGGACGTAAAGCTGGGTTTACATCACGGTGCTTGGGAGACGGTGCATAAAATTTTATACCTGAAGGTCAATTCTCGCAATTAAAAACGTTAAACATCTAGCCGCAATGTCATCTCAGCGACTGTCAGTGTTAAAGACTTGTCAAAAATGTAGGGAAATTAGAGGTATTTTTTGACAGATTGAGACCGAGATCAGACTGTAACGTACGTGTACGTTCTAAAAATTAGGAGAATTGCCCCTCTTGTATTCCCGAAAAGTTAAGCAGAGGTGTAGGTACCCTTAGCGGGATTGTCCGAAAGGGTTACCGCTACCCCGGAACATAAAGGGCTACGGAAGGAACACGGGTGGGTTTTAAACTGTTAAGAGCGTTTACGACGTACGGCATTTCATACAAACTTTCAAACCCTTGTTTTTCGAAACGAATCAACGATTTAAAAAAAACTTCATACGCATAAGCAGGATACAAAGGTCTAGAAGAAGTCGGATTTGGGGGGGTCATTTGATGATACACCACCCTCAAAAAAAATTTAACTCCCTTGTAGGCGGGGGAGCCTATTGCCAGTAACCGGGCACAAACACAAATCTACACTCCGGGCTGATAATGAAAAATTACAGACGGAAAAACCCAATGACACTGCCCGAGCCGGGAATCGAATCATCAGCAGTAAGTATAGCCCTTGCGACCACTGCACCATCGAGGCAGTCTACCTTGAAACTTAACCGCTGTTTAAAAATTCCATACATTTTTGACAAGTTTTTGACATAATGTTTGTCGCCAAAATGAGAGTGCTGATAATTAGCCTTCAGGTGTTTATGTTAAGTTTCAAGTTACTACCAGTAGCGAGTGGCGCAATATAAACCTCCCTTTAAGGAAAAGTTGTGATCCCATGACTTGTGTAAGTCACGTCTTATTTCGAAACTAGTTTTATAGTTTATAGCTAATAATTGTGGGATCATATCAGCAGCCTGACCTTTCTTTTCATGTACAAACGTTATGAAATTAACAACAGTTTTCATGCTCATTTATTTTAAATCCAATCTACCTAACCTTTACCCAACTGTGTTGGGGTCGGATTACAGTCTTACTGTGCAGCCGCATACCTGTATTTTACATGGAGCGACTGCCTATCTGACCCCTACAACCCAGTAACTGGGTAATACGATACCCCTTGGTAAGATTGGTTGTCAGAGGCTTCTAACGACTGTCAAAAATGACAGCCGTGACCAACAGCTTAACGTGATTTCCGAGGTTCTCGATATTCGTGTTGGATGGACACCCATCCACGGATCGACCTCGGCAAGCGTTGCTTAACCTTCCATCGTCCCGTGCGGCTGTTATTATTTAGCCACGAGCCCCACATTTATTTTAAGTAGCACCTCCTACACGTTCCTACACCGATTCTTGATTTTGTAATTATTAATAACCAGCTTCCGCCCGCGGCTTCGCCCGCGTGGTATGTCGATAAAAGTCTATGCCCTTCAAAGTAGGTATATCGATACCAAATTTTATCAAAATTGGTCCAACCATTTCGGAGATTAGCCGGAAGCAAGACAGAATTAAAAAAAAATGTTTATTTTTTTTAAATTAATTAAATTCATATTCATTACGTAAAAAGCTGTTATATCATTAAGTAAAAAGCTGTTATATAATTAAGTAAAAAGCTGTTATATTGACATTACGAACAAACACGATTTTTCACCGGAAAAGATGTTCTAAGATTTCGAACCATTGAGGTCAAATTAAGCTGCAAAATAATATATAAAGAGAAGTTTATATGCAATTTTGTTCCTTAACGGCTTTAGCTAATCTGTCAGAGCAAAAGGTCTTATAATCTACGGTAATCTGAAGGTCCCAGTGATTAAGAACGTTGGCGAAAGTAACAGATATTACACGCAATTATTCCGCAAATGCATATTTCCTCTTTATCTACCTTCAGACTGTAAACAAAAATCCTATCACACCAACTATCTAGAATCTTGTCTTACAGTAACTGAATATACAGGAGATAATCAGTAATACTAAACATAGTAAACAACACTGAAAACGATAAACTCAAAAACTCTAGCTGGCTTATCCTGTCCTATCGTAAGAAAATAAGTAAAGACACACAGTTAAATGGCGATAATAATAAATAGAAAAATAATACAAACCATCTTTCTGATAGGGAATGTAAGTTAACGCGCGTTAGGGGTGGACGGTCCGATCTGATAGTTTAATGTGTCGATAAAACATGATACGATATTCCGATGTTTGATATTATACATGCTTGGACCGATACAAATGATTGGAGTCGATGGATCACATTGTCATAAATGGATGTTCCGTGATTAGAAAAGCCACCAAGGAAAAGAATATGACTTGACGATAGGTACTTGAATAGTCAAGATAGAAAATAAACAGGATTATGATATGATTTGATATTTGGAGCATGGAATTTAAGCTATTAGATACCATCCTAGTATCGATCTAAGGTATCGATACAAATACAAGTATCGCACATCCCTAAAGCGCGGGACATTCGATATGCTGGATCGCGGAAGGGATTGGTGTGGATAATAATCCCGCTGTAGCCATACAAGCCATCCAATCGGGCACACATTACACGGACATCAAGACGAGGCGTGGCGTGGGCGCGCCCGCCAAAAGCCTATAAATTGACGGCTAACAGTCCCGCCATATTTAAGTCGCACGCGCATTACAAACTCAACACATTGATAGCGACACGCGGCAAAGAAACCGCTCCGAAAATAAAGGAGGGCAAAGTTCAAAATCCCTCCAATTTCAATAAATAAACACTAAAACCGTTTCACCCAGATCAAAAAGCGATATTTGATTGTTAAACCGCGTTTAGCAGTAACTTAAGCTTTGACCATATACAATCAGCAGTAAACGGCAAAAATATTCAGAAAATTAGCACAACAAAGGGTGCAGTGCGTTGCGTTTTGTATAATAAACGATATAAATGGAAAAGTATTGGCCATACGGGCGCTTTCAATTTAGACGTTTTGTCGGACCGCTGCGGTGCCGAAGCGGTGCGTTCGTCGTATTGCGCACGGACGGTCATTTGTTTTCATACAAAGCGCGCGGTGCGGGTTGTCGAGCGTTCGCGGTACCGACGCCGCACTGTTGCCGCACCGCGCGCTTTGTATGAAAACAAACGACCGTCCGTGCGCAATACGACAAACGCACCGCTTCGGCACCGCAGCGGTCCGACACGAAACGTCTAAATTGAAAGCGCCCTTAGAGTCCGTGATTACGGCGAAGTGAATCGAATGCAATTTCATAGAGTTATTCGTTATCGGTGGTGTAGTCGCGTGTGCATTGCATGCCATTTTAGCTCTAGGGAACACACAAATAGAGAAGGACACTGCTTACGTTATTTAATAACTGCAGCAGTAAATCAAGAATCATCAATGGATAGTGCGTGCATAACACGCATTTCTTTTCAACCCTACAGTAAAATTAAAAGCAGGTTGAAAGGTTTCAAATACATTTTATAAATGAATGCCCCCTTCTACCTTCGGTCATCCAGACGCACAGCAAGTTACCATCCCTGCCTAGTTGCTATTCCACCAATTCGCACTAATCGTTTTCAAATGTCTTTTATAATGCGCACAGCAAAAGAGTGGAACTCTTTACCTGCGTCTGTGTTTCCGCGCGCATACAACCCGAATCTCTTCAAAGTAAGAGTGAACAGGCTTCTTCTGGGTAAGCTTACTCCATCGTCGACTTTGTCTCTGTCACCTCTGACCTAGACTAGAGTCAAGAGCAAACCCATTTCAAATAAAAAAAAAATCAACTGAAGGAATTAACAATCTATATCTATACTAAAAATAATAAAGCTGAAGAGATTTATTGTTTATTTGTTTGAACGCGCTAATCTCTAGAACTACCGGTCGGATTTGAAAAACAATTTTTGTAATTGATAGCCCAATCGTTGAGGAAGCCTACCTATAGGCTATGTAACATCACGAGGAACCTCAGGAGCCGATCATAACGAAAACAGTCAGAAAGAACGCTAAACGAAAACGAAGTAAAAGCGCGGTCTGGCGATGCGATGCGACGGGATGCGTTTGGGTACAAGAAATTTCACGCTGAAGTCGCGGGCAGAAGCTAGTATGAATAAATTGTTTAAATAACAGATCACCTGAAGTTAACATGACCGAAAAGATTAATTTATCTTATTGTCTTATTTATAGCGTTTCTATTAGCTTAGTGCAGACAACACTAAATTACAGTGAAAACGTAATAAATTAATAGTAATTAATTCTCGTAATTTCCCTGGTTATAAAGTTGTTAAACCAAAACAATGACAACAAAATAAGCTGTAAAACGGTCGGCCGGCCGCGCGTAGGGAGGGGCAACAGTCGACAAGATCTTGTCGATAATAGTGGCCATTTGGAGGCGACCGAAGGCGAGTGCCCTCGTTTGTATCGCGTTAATATGTTAATACAGACATCAAGTCACGATCTTGCATCCAGTCCACGTACTACTCTTGGTTTACTTACACTGTTTTCGATTCACTTTTGACACATTTATAACGTTACTTTACACTGATGGAGGACGATAAACTCATTGAGGATCGTCCGTCCCCTAAATTTAGTTTAATCACAATTGTTATAGTAATTGCGTTCGCGCCAAAATGCATTATGCATGCATCGTCAATGTTTACTGAATTCCTTCATTTGCAAATCACGATATTACCCAATTCCATACAAACATACACGAGAGCAGTGTTGGCCCAGTGGCAACAGCCGCGACTTACGAGTTGTATAGGTCGTAGGGTCTAACCCAGGCTTTTTACTAGGCTATTTTACTTTTACTTTGTGTAAATTATTTCATCACCATTGTTCTTAAAACGGTGAAGGAAAACATCGTGAGGAAACCGGTAAGTATGTCCTAGAACCAAAAATTCACATGACATGTGACATCTACCAACCAGCACTGGGCCTGCGTAGTGGATTACGGCCGACTCCCTCTCACCGAAATAAGGCCCGTGTCGCAGCAGTGGGAATATCATAGGCTGCTTATGTTATACAAACAAACGGACCTACTTATGTCAAACAATATCTAAAATTCCAAAGTTTATTGAAGTAACACGACACAACAGGAAAGCGAAACGACACAGATAAATCCACTGCAAAAGTTGCTGTCCCAGTCTTTAAGATAAAAGGACTCCTAATTGACCACACTGACCCACAGAAAGCTGGAAGTCAGATAAGCGCACGAGTTGACATACTGCGATAACTAATTTTACTTGCATTTCTGAGAACATACATCTCTGATGAACTACAAAGGCTTGCAGGACAATAACAGCTTGTAAGAGGAAACTTGATTCAGATTAGACAAGGCGTACGCCTTGTTATGCATCCTTCACATTTTATACTATCTGTGCACGCAACTTCGTTCGCGTGCATGTAGGAAAACAAATTGGGTTTCATGGTTTCATTTTTTTGCACGGAAGTCTAATTCTTTGTCTGAATTAAAAGTAGCCTAAGTTACTCCTTATAAAATCAGCTATCTACCAGTTGAGGTCCCGTCAAAATCGGCCCAACTATTTCGCAGATTCGATGAAACAGACAGGCAGACAAAAAATTACAAAATAATATTGTTCTTTTCTTACTGGTACCGTTTATACATACATACCGTATATTTCATATGCATTTAGTTAAAAGCTGTTATTTTGACATTACAAACAGACACTTCAAATTTATTTATTTGTATATAGATGCAAATTTACTTTGACAGGCTGCCATTTTGCATCTGCAAGTATATTAACTTTATGGCTATGTTTATGAGTAATTTTCTGTAGACATGAAATGAAGGGGATTTTAACTTTTAAGATGTATTCAAATAATAGGCTCGGAAGAAAGCTCAATGCCAATAATTATCATCTTTAAGTTATCATCCGTTTTAACGATAAGTAGTTAATTCTGAGTAGATCAACATAAAACAATATTTTTACGACCGATTACAAACAAAAACAACGATATATCACTAAAGAACTTTTATTCGTTTTAAAGACACACATTACATATAATTTGAATTCCCATAAACTGTATATTTATAGGGCTATAACAAACCGATAGTAGAAAACAAACACGTAATATGGGACGGGACAGGACGTTATGGGTGTATTACGGCTGGCAACATCCATATAGTTTTCACTTTTATCGATAAAATACATCGATGTTTTGCCGATACAGGTGAATCACTAGATAGGGACTAGAGTTATCTGTGGCGAGTACAATGAGATATTTTATAAGAAACTTTAATGGTTTATTTAATCACTTGTGGTAGAAAGTGGTCTAAATCTAAACTTGTCTGGTGGTTCTAGTACTTTTTTATTACGTAATTTAAAAGCTATGACCTTTTTGTTTTATTGCGATCGATGCACTTTATTTGAGATATGTGTTTTTATTGTAATTCTCTAATGTCGTAAAGTAGTCTCAAATCTGAACTGTTTTAGAATAAATTACATTTAAAACTTCTGGATTCATTCAATTCATTAAAAACAATATGCCTGTAAAAGCAATCTCGCATACCCATAAAAGGGCTTATCTACCCGCACGTGTCCACTAGAACTCAAAAAAACTGGTCAAGTGCGAGTCAGACTCGCACACGAAGGGTTCCGTACCACAAGGCAAAAACGCCGAAAAAAACATGTTTGTTGTATGGGAGCCCCCCTTAAATATTTATTTTATTTTGTTTTTAGTATTTGTTGTTATAGCGGCAACAGAAATACATAATTTGTGAAAATTTCAACTGTCTATTTATCGCGTTTCTTGAGATACAGCCTGGTGACAGACAGACAGACAGACGGACAGACGGACAGACAGCGAAGTCTTAGTAATAGGGTCCCGTTTTTACCCTTTGGGTACGGAACCCTAAAAAGCTTAACTGTGTTAACCGAGATTTAAAAAAAAAAAATATAAACATCCGAATTGAGAACTTCCTCCTTTTTCGAAGTCGGTTAAAAATAACTCGACTTTAAACACAGAATATTTTTGCAACTTTTCTTTAAACTTAATATTTCCACATTAGTCAAAAGCACAGCATGAAGCTTTCTTTCAGCGAACTAATTGAAGCTCAGCAAACGGTCATGTACCTACCTATTTTTTCTTTTTTATTTATTTTGATTCATGTTTTTAGGGTTCCGTACCAGGATGGTAAAAGGAACCCTTATGGTGCGACTAAGTCTGTCTGTCTGTCTGTCCGTCTGTCACAGCTGTTTATCTCAAGAAGTAGGTACTAATGCTATCAACTTGAAACTAAGAATAGTTTTAGATGACGTTTGCATCTAAAACTATTTCGAAAATTTCGAAATGGGGCTACTAGGGCATGTGGAATATTATATAAAAGAGCGCACATTCTTAAACACTTTTCTTTTTTTTTTGCCGCGTTGTTCTCGAATTTTGACGAAAAATGTAAAAAAAATACCGTTCCCCCCCCTCTTATCTCCGAAGTTTGCATAGAGAAAAATCTGAAATTATTATATGTGATAGAAGTTTATGTAAAGATTACAGGGACAATAAAACGATGTCTCTAAATAGCGCACTTCAGAAATCATCAACAAAAGTTCCACTATCGGTCAAGATATAGTGCTGACCTAAAACTGCAATATTCTACACTGCAGCGTGCAGTGTTAAAATTCTCTGACAAATATAGGCCTCACCGATGAAAATTTAAAAACATGATGGTACGGAACCCTCGGTGCGCGAGTCCGTCTCGCTCTTGCCTGGTTTTTTCTATTCATAATGTCAAAGTCAAATCATTTATTTCAAATAGGCACATTAAAGGCACTTTTTAATGTCAAAAATTACAGTAAAATTGAATTGATTCTAGTCGCCACTTCCAAGCCACCATTACTCTTTTAAAATGTTTTACAAGGTTTTGTATACATAATATGTGTGTGTGTGTGTGTGTACGATGCACCTAGAATAAAATTAGTCTACCACAAAAGGTAAAAAGAATAAAAAATGAAGCAATGACAGGTAAATCAGGTGATAGATACCTACATGGTGCTCACACTGCTCACATATTTACAATGAAATAGCAATGAACTCAAATCTGCACATTGCATATTTTTGAAAAAAAAAAAAATGCAATAGCTACGAGGCGTGTCCGCTGCCGAATATACCAGTTTTTAAAATTTTCATCCGTTTGTCTGGATGAACATTCCGCTGTGGCGCAAAAACGGCTAAACGATTTGGATGAAATTTGACACTCCGATAGTTTGTAACCTGGCCTGGATTAACACAGGGCACTTTTAATCCCGGTAGTAGATTCCCGTGGGCTAATTTAAGGCATTCACGCGCGCGAAGTCACGGAAAAAAACTGGCCAAGTGCGAGTCGGACTCGCACACGAAGGGTTTCATACCACAAGGCAAATACGCCGCAAAAAAAAACGTTTGTTGTATGGGAGCCCCCTTAAATATTTATTTTATTCTGTTTTTAGTATTTGTTGTCATAGCGGCAACAGAAATACATCATCTGTGAAAATTTCAACTGTCTAGCTATCACGGTTCATGAGATACAGCCTGGTGGAAAGAAACTAGTAAGTAAATAAAGGGATCCCACAACACACAACTCCCGTACATCAACCACATCTATTTGCGAACACTAGCTTATCAGACTTGCCTCGGTATCCGCAGATTATCAACCAGTTACATTACTAGGGATGTAACCAAGATAACCGGAGCCACAACCACTGCATATATAACGATTAGATTTCCTTCGCCCATCACTTATTAGTCCGTTAATTCGAAACCAATTTGCAACTTCCCCGTACATATGTGGCGGTGGGAGAATGTTATTGGTCATTTCCTGATGCTACTAGTTCTGGAACCTGTCCTTTTCTGTATAGGGAGCTGGGTTTAATCGCAATTGGATCGTGTAATCATGTTGTTACGGTTAATCGGAAACATCTGGACGTTTAGCGCTGAATAATTAGAATTTATTTTCTATTTTTTTTGTATTAGACGTGAAAAGGTTTTAGAAGCCAACTTTTTGAAGTTATGTTTAGTCAATCCAAGAAATGCATGTCCAACCAATGCGATTCATTCCATAAATGAACGACTTTTAAAAGAAAGAAAGAAAAAGGATTTCATTCTAAGACCCTTTGTACAGACGCCAGCACATCTGTCAAATTTCTTTAATAGATTTTCAACTGTATCGCTGAAGCATAAGGTCCATGTTGATTGGGAAAATTTGACAGTTCCGGATAGCCTGATGTGCTGGCGTCTGTACACACACGTTTTTCTTGCCGTGGAAAACTATGGTTTATTCGTCGTGTGTAGGCACGGTCGTCAGTAGTGTTGCCAGGTCCGACTTGTTGTAAATCGGTGCATGAGGTCAAAAAAATCGGGATTTAGGGTTGCAGATCGGGACAGTAAACAAAAAAAAACTGGCCAAGTGCGAGTCGGACTCGCACACGAAGGGTTCCGTACCACAAGGCAAAAACGCCGAAAAAAACATGTTTGTTGTATGGGAGCCCCCCTTAAATATTTATTTTATTTTAATTTTATTATTCATTATTAAAGTTAAAATACAACTGAGTATTTTGTGAATATTTCAAGTGCCTACCTGTTGCCATTTTTGATATCGAGCAAAAAAGGGCAAAAAAATCGCGTTTGTTGTATGGGAGCCCCCCTTAAATATTTATTTTATTTTGTTTTTAGTATTTGTTGTTATAGCGGCAACAGAAATACACCATGTGTGAAAATTTCAACTGTCTAGCTATCGCGGTTCTTGAGATACAGCCTGGTGACAGACAGACGGACAGACGGACAGACGGACAGACGGACAGACGGACAGACGGACAGACGGACAGACGGACAGACAGCGAAGTCTTAGTAATAGGGTCCCGTTTTTACCCTTTGGGTACGGAACCCTAAAAAAACAAGGGGTTTTAAGTCTTTTTGCACAGTTTCGAAATTCTCAATATTTGAATATATCAAAGCAATAGATGGCATTCCGTGTTAAAAAACTACGTAGCGCAAATAAACATTTTTTTTATGATTTTTTTTTATTTTTTTGATTAATCAGACCCCTGAAAATCGGGACGTCCCGCGCAAATCGGGACACCTGGCAACACTAGTCGTCAGTGATGTATGGATCACTATGCAAGCTTTTTGATGGACACCTTTTTTCTACACTACAGTTTATACGCCGTACCGTAAAGAAACCGTGTCTTGTACAAAGGGTCTAAGGATCCATCTTCAACTGATTTTGTTTTGTTCCGAGAAGCAGCATACATTTATCAAGTAGCCCCATAAACTCCTCAGAGAACCACCCCATTCCCCGACAGCATATAAAACTTAACCGACTGCGCACAATTTTATACCCGTATAGTAGTTTCACCTATATATCGATCATGCCGTGTAACAGCGACACATGCACAGATAAACGGGTCGAGTACTTTCTACGCATGCGTGGGCGCAACAACCGCTGAACATTAATTAATGCAACTGCACACAGACGCGCATCGGGTGAAACCAGACCAACCAATGAGAGGCTACAGAAAACCCACTACGAACAACACAAGAAAAACCACTCAA
Organism: Mesoligia furuncula; assembly: GCA_916614155.1. Lineage (NCBI taxonomy): Eukaryota > Metazoa > Arthropoda > Insecta > Lepidoptera > Noctuidae > Mesoligia > Mesoligia furuncula. The sequence goes on along the minus strand of OU744803.1, from coordinate 5,990,407 downwards.
ACATGAAAAATGTCTTCAAAATACAGCAAAAAAGAACTGTTTCGGACCCCTGCACTCACAGATCGCAAACATTTTTAGTGACAGTTGTATTCCTTGTCTCTGGTCCATGTAACTTTTGTTCTCATTCTGTGTATTGTCAATACAGAATCTTAAAGTGATACAAATAAATATGAAAAGCCGTGAGAAAGCACTGACTCACCTGTCTGTACGCAACTGCGATAACTATGCGTTTAATATTTTATCGTCTCTACATTAAACTTTAAAGTTTATCCTGACACGTCACCTGTCAGGTACCTGCTGTGGATAGTTACGATGGTGGAAGGATTAAATGTTGTAAAGATATTAAGCACTTTGCAGGGCCATGACATAATAGAAGTTTAGTTGCTAACACGTCGGTAGACGTGATAGCAATGATTATAGTGATTATATTATATTATATATATTATTATTATTATAGTGATTTAGATCGTAAGTAGATAAGATCATCATCTCCTTCATCATCAGCCTTTTGGTCTCGTATAGGACTTTCTGTTTAATTTTTCCTTTTGTTACTCTTTTTAAATACTAGTAATTTTTTTATTTTTTTTCTTACTTTGACTTCACCCGTTGCTGGTCATAAGGCCAAGTCCCTTTCCCCCCCCCCCCCCTCTGCCAGCGATGGTAACAAATTCGTCCGCCCATCTCGCTGCCGGACGACCGACATTTCGTCTCCTCTTCACCCGATTTATTTGGAGTGTGATGTTTTGTAATCTTGTACTTCGATTCAGCTCTTTCTAGTCTTCTATAGTTTTTTTTTCTCTGTGCAGCCTCCGAGTCTGAATTTGTGCCTGGTTGATGGCAATAGGCTCATCATCATCATTTGAGCCGAAAGACGTCCACTGCTGGACATAGGCCTCCCCCGAAGGGGGAGGTTTGCCATAATCGCCACGCTTGGCAGGCGGGTTGGCGATCGCAGTATAGTATGGTGGTGGAATGCATAGAGAACGCTGCTGCCCATTCTCCGGTACACCCCTTAGTCGCCTTTTACGACACCCACGGGAAGTATGGGGTGGTGCTATTCTTTAAGTCCGGCACCACACAGACATATGCATATGCAATAGGCTCTCCCCTTATTAAATGGGACTTAATAAAGATAACTGGCGCAATGTGGCTGTACCTACTATGGGTACACGTCTGCTGAACCCTACGGGTAAAATACGTGACTTTAAGGCTCCTACGAACAGACGCGACATGCGATATAATCGCATGCATCGATTTTATCCCGTGTCGCGCCTGTTTGAAGGAGCCTTTATTTTTTCTACCGCATAGGCACATAAAGTTATGGGTCAGACACCAACCAATGAGGAATAATGGATGAGGATTTCTAAACCGAAACCTATTTAAAGTTACGTGGTGAGTAAGAAGTGTGAATGACTAATGTGAGTAATCAATTATACTTGCGCGAATCCTTGCCAGCGTGGCGCCATATTGAATTAAGAGGAAAAAATATTCTAAGTAAATGCATTTGACATCACAACATGCGGGTCAGCATCCCAACTAGAATATTAACATACTAATTGACTAATTACTTCATTACCTCTAATTAGCACCGCTGGTACGAGTCTAGACTTTGTTTAGCACTTTATTTATTTAGCAAACGAAAGTGATGAAACTATTGCAGAAACGTTTCCTACAGAGTAGGGGAGAGTAGCCCAAAACGGGTAAGCTAAGGTTGATGATAAATAAAAACAGTTTATAGATAGAAATTGAACATTTATTTGTACATTTTGAAATGTTTAGTTATCAAGGACTATAAAATAAATGACATATTTAGTAGTTTTGTACATTAAGAATAAAAAAATAACAAAAATCTTTACCATTCGAATTACCCGTTTTGCCCGTAGGGGGGGCCTAAAGCAGGTAGGGCTTTTGGGCAAAGCGGGTAGGGGCTGAATTACATTAGGTCAACGTCAATCAATGACTAAAACTGTTTCTTAACATTCATAACTCAGATGGAGCTCCACCAGGATCATCAGCTACTTGCAGTGATAATGGTTGGATCAATGGACCAGTATTCTTGGAATGGTTACGGCACTTTGTAGACAACGTAATGAGTTGGCAACGTAAACAGATAATCCATATGAAATAGATACTCAACTAGCTCTAATTCTTGAGCTGCTGTAAAAACTGTTGTAAATCTTCCTAGATTTTATGTGACATCCTTTCTTTACATGTATCTGTAAAGTCGAAAAGTTGATGCAATATTTTTTTGCTGCACCATTGACGGAAGTTTTGAGAGCTTCTTCTATCGCAAGCTTCATAACTCCCTCATCCCACGATGCATTTGCAGTATTTCTTTTGCATTTATTAACCATCTGCAAAAATAAAAGAACTAATAAGCAGTCAATGAAATTATACAAGGCAAATCGGGTATGGGCAAAACGGGCACCCGCTTTACCCCTACCCTTTTTGCCCACAAGCATGTATTTTTTTCAATCGACTCATATCCTTAAAACCTAAATAATAAACGCCAACCTATTACACAAATAAAACGTCTATTTATTGCAAAATAATAACACAAAACTAGTAAGAACATATTGTAAACCATTTTCGAGTATTCAAAAGTAATGTAACTCAATTTTTTTTAGTGGAAATAGCAAAAAACTTCTTTCTTATCTTACCATGAACTCGTGTCCGCCAGAGAAGCGCGCCGACTCCCTGTGATTGGCGAGCGGCAGGGTTCGCGCACTGCACGCACACATTCTAATTAGCAATAACGGTGCGCAATTTAAAAAGCATACCCGTTTTAGGCGGGCTACCCGTTTTAGGCTTACCTCCCCTAGGTTTGTTTACATAGCCATACATCTTATCAATAACTTCCAAAATAAATTAAGTACAGAAGGTCCAATGCTTCTAGCATAAAGATATGTTTTTCACTATTTGTTACAATCATCATGACTACAAGATCACAATCAACCATATCTTCGGCCACTCCAAAGGCCCCTGCAAACAGGCGCGACACGCGATAAAATCGCGCGCGACACAAAGGCACCGCTCGTTGCGCGACTTGCGGTGCCTTTGTGTCGTGTGTCGTATCGCATCTGTTTGAAGGAGCCTTAATCCAGCACCTACCAGCTAGGCGTACCCTGCGAAGGTCGACGCTCCGCATAGCCTTTACATAACATATGATGACGCCTGTAATCACTGCATGTGCACCCACATTTCGCTGGAAGTTCCATGTAATACAGGCTGAGCTAAAAAAAAGCGCCCACATAAAATCATAGAAGGCTCAATACTTTCGCTTTGATATGATTTAGCAACGCGCCCATCGCAACAAGGTGTAATTCTAATAACTGAAAACCTCTTCAGGGGTCATTTCACTCGTCATTATGAACCACTTTTATTATGGGACCAAACCTGAAATCGCGAAAAAAAAACAGCTGCTTATATTTGTAGTTTATAACTCGACAAAATGTAGGCAGTAGCGGTTTTTTCGCGAGATGGTCCTATAAAAGTTGTTCATACTGTTGAGTACAATGACCCATTAACAGGTTTTCAGTTATTTCAATTATCTGTTATCATTACACAAGTCCCAGTAGGTCCAACCTTTTCGCGCTGATATGATTTAGCAGTGCGCCTGCGCCCATCGCCTCCAGATACCGTCTCGTTAAGCATGTTTTGTTGCTCCTGACTCACTGGAATCAGTTAACACGCCTCGGGTGTGACGTCATGCAATAGATGAATGGGTTACTATTTATGAGATAAGGTTTCCGTGTTCTGATTGTAAGAAGGTAGACAGAGGCTAGCGCTACCCAGAATTGAAAAAGATGTGCTGAAGAAGAAAACATGTTGTGCTGAACCCAAATTAATCGTGATAAGTTACGATGAAGTGAGACATAATATTATTATTAATTTCTAAACCATTACTTTATAGGTTTAATCAAACGTCTGCTCAGAAACGCAAATAACGCAATAAACGTGGCTGAACTGTCAAAATTAAAGGAATCGTTATCAATTACCTATTTCTGGCAATGAAAAGAATTTATACTTTTGAAGGTTTATGATGTAAAGTCAAAGTTTTATTTGTTGTTAGAAGAAATGCAAGGTTCATAAGTCGAGACTTTTTCTGTGCTGTATACCAGTGGCGAAGATTCCATACAACTCGATTCCAACCGGATTCCCTTTGAAAACGGCACAGTCAGTATTCTATAGATAAATAATATAATCATATTAAAGATATCTGATGATATCTTGTCTGTGTGGAGAATAGCACAACCCCATACTTCCCGTGGGTGTCGTAAAAGGCGACTAAGGGGCGTACCGGAGAATGGGCAGCAGCGTTCTCTATGCATTCCACCACCATACCATTACTGCGATCGCCAACCCGCCTGCCAAGCGTGACGATTATGGCAAACCCCCCCCCCTTTTGGGGGAGGCCTATGTCCATCAGTGGACGTCTTTCGGCTGAAATGATGACAACCTCTTATATTTACTTTTTCATAGATCCGAAAGACTTAATGTAACCGTTTAAAAGATGGTGTCATTGTGTAGTGTAAGTTATTTTAATTTATTTTCCTTTAAAAACCCACTCAATACTGAGACGTTATGAACTAAGCAATAATTATTTGTAAGAACGTGAAAGGACTCCATTTATAAAAGATTATAAACTCTTTCATATCGAGAAAGCTCCACACAGCTATCAACAAAAACATCAATATTTATACTGATTGGAACGTAAAGAACTCATAGAATCGTTCCCATCTTACTTCCTTTATATCGGATAGTTTTCAACAAAGTTGGTTTTCTAAGTTACATTAAGGGGAAAGCGCTAGGTAAGCCCTCGAAATTCACTTTTTTTGACGTTTTTGCAATTTGCAGGTCAGTGTCATGTTGAATGTTGATTACAATATGAATCGTCAGCGTAAAAAATTTTTTACAAAGTCGGTTGTTTTTTTTTTGTAAAAACGTGTTTATTTTTCATTTTTTAGTTGTACCTACCCCACACAAATTCAATTAACACCAGTGCAATTAAGAATTGAAGACACCGACTAGAAGAATCATCAAAATTCGCATAGAAATGCCGGAGATGCAGCACATTTACCTATGCATATAACTTCGTACCGTACATAAGAATAATTAATATAACCTAATGTATTACTATGTATTATTATTAGTACTAAAACCTTCCTGAATGTATGTAGATCAAAATATTGAAATATCAAAATTGCTTGATCAGTTTTTGAGAAAAACTGCGGACATACAAACATACATACATACGGGTCGAATACAGAAGCTCCTTCTTTGAAGTCGGTTAAAAAAGAAGCAGCGTGAGCAGTGCGAGACCCGCTAACAGTGGTGGCCCAGTAGTAACGGCTCCGACTTACGAGTTCTAGGTCGTAGGTTCGATCTCAGACAGGCGCTTTACTTGATGTAAATATATATATATTCGACAACTATCACACAACGCCGTCTAGTCCCAAGCTAAGCAGAGCTTGTGTTATGGGTACTAGACAACTGATAAACATACTTATATATTTCTAAATACATACATATTATAGATAAATTACACCCAGACACAGAACAAATGATCATGCTCATCACACAAACATTTGTCCTGGGTGGGAATCGAACCCACGACCTCCGGCATAGCAGTTAGGGCCACTAACCACTAGACCAACGGGCCAGTCATAAATAACATCATCACCACTGCTCTCAAAACATCATCTGCCTAGCCTTTTCCCAACTATGTTGAGGTCGGTTTCCAGTCTAACTGGATGCAGCTGAATACAAGTATTTTACATGGAGCGACTGTCTATCTGACCTCCACAACCCAGTTACTGGATAATACGATACCCTTGGTAAGACTGGTTGTCAGACTTTCGGGCTTGTGACTACCCGGACCGACTGTCAAAAATCCACGAATGACAGCCGGGACCAACGGCTTAACGTGCTTTCCGAGCCACGGAGGGATCTCGGTATGTAAAGATGGTAACCCATCCACAGACCAACCGCGGCAAGCGTAGCTTAACCTGATCGATCGACCTGTGCGGCTGTTATTATTTAGCCACACGGTGAAGGAAAACATCGTGAGGAAACCGGCGCTTTTACGCTCGCGAATCATATTTTGTTCAACATACAACCTGGCACTGATCTGCAAATTTCAAAAAAAGTAAGGAATAAGTCTCTTTCTTTCTTTCTTTCTCTTTACAGGGTTAGCCCTGTACTAGGTAGCTAGTGCATCCCCTTAACGTTGTTTACGACACCACTCAAAAGCGGCTTCATTTACTTTTAAATTGATAGCTAATAAAATAATAATGACTTCTGCAGTTCTGCTTTCACCACACCATCTATGGTTAATATCATATTATATAAATTAAACGGTTTATCTTTACATGTTTTTCTTTTCACCCCTTTGAATTTCTCTTCTAGAATCTTTCGCAGATAAGTAATTTATCGACGTTAGCGTTTAGCTTCCGTTAAAACTTTCTAACTGAAGAGTTGCTTAACCCTTAGTCTGCCGGAACGTAGAACTACGCGAGACACAATGGCTTTTTAATTGTTTCTGTAATTACGGCACACAAGCGGTTAATACACAGCGAATAATTTATTAACTGACAGTCTTCCTTATTAATAAACTAGCTCAACCGCGGTTTCACCCGCATAAGTTTCGATCCCGTGGGAATATCGGGATAAAAAGAAGCCTATATGTAAATCCTGGATGTCAGCTACCTCCATACCAAATTTTATCAAAATTGGTCCAGCCGTTTCAGCGTGAAGAAGTAACAAACATATAAACACACACACAAACTTTCGCCTATATAATATTAGTGTGATATACAATCTTTGTTAAGACCATTATACCTACTAGCATAATCAGCCTATATCTACTGTTCCCACAGCTGGGACACAGGCCTCCTTTCTGTAGATACTGGATCAGTCCACCATAATCCCCACGCAGGCCCAGTGCTGGTTGGTGGATGTCACCTGTCTTAGATTTTTGTTCTAGGACATGCCAGTTTCCTTCACAGTTTTGAGAGCAGTGATGATGAAATTAAATACCTACACAAAGTGCCTGCCTGGGTTCGAACTCACGACCTGCAACTCGTAAGTCGGAGCCGTTATCTTCCACTGCTCTTTACCTACTAGTAACAACAAAACTTACTAATTTCCACCGAAGAGTTAAGCAAATGTGTAATTAAAATCTTAAAGAATGCATACTAATGTATTCCTCGTTGTCTCCCTGGGCCTCAAGTCTGCTATTACAATAGTGTCACAATGGTCTATCATTGATTTCATAATTGTTGATTTTGACAAGTTTGGTAATCTACTAATATTATGGCGTCATTATGACTTTCAAATGGTCAACCACTGACACTCCATTGAAAGAAATGGCATAGAATGTTAATCTGGTACTTAATGACAAATAAATGACTGACTTAGGCGTTAATCTGCTAAAATTTTGACAGTTCCTTTGATCGGTGACCTATTCTTTTAATTCGTTACGAGTATCGTATATGTTCTGTGCCATTGACCGACCAATGATCGACCATTATTAATTTAGCAGATTACGAACTTTTAGCAAAATGACAATGGGATCGTGTTCGAATGACGAATTTATAAAAATAGCAGACTTGGGCAGGTGAATGATACTAGTCCTAATATTTTTGATAAAACGTATGTATATCTATTACTGCCATGTTTTGTTTTCCGGCGTAATCCATACTAATATTATAAATTCGAAAGTAACTCTGTCTGTCTGTCTGTATGTTACCTTTTCACCTTTTACTTTTTTCACCTTAAGATAGTTTTTATCGGCTTGTGGTAGGTGTACCAGCTCGTGCGTGCTCGTGCTCGTGCTCGTGCTAATGCAGTTAAATTGTTTGACTTACACAATACGGAATTTAAAATCAAAAGCTGAAACTCCACAACACGACCAAACAAAAAAAAAACCTTTATCTATTGACACAGTAGACACAAATGTCAAACTCAGACTCAAACATCACAACTAACTGGTGCCTGCTACGTTATTGACACCTTGACAGAATAACCCACATATTATTACGCAGTTACATAATGAGGAACGATGGCTATGTGTTACATAACAAAGTTCCTAGGTTCGCACGATCATTAATTAGCAGAAATGTTAAACAACGGTGGTGAAAGCATTGTCTTTGCCTCGACTTTAGGATAGGTAACTGTGGGAAGCTAGTGGGTGGCGTGGGCAGTGCATAATTACCAACACCGATATACCCTGACCTCCCCTCACCCCCTTTACCCTTACTAGTTCCCTAGAAAAGGGAAAATTGTACCTGAAGCTGGAGTTCTTCGTAAAATGGTTGGCAGTGGTAAAGGAACAAAGACCGTTAATTCGTCCGGGATCAAAATTGCCTTGTCCACGAAATCGATTAGGTTTTTGTTTAATCGATGATTTTTCATTCGTTTGTGGAGTCGATTTTGGATTTGGGTGAGACTAATGACAGTATTAACTTTTAATGCACTTCTTTAAGATAAGGTAGGTATCTAAAAAACGAGGTAGGATAGGTAACTTTAAATCGAAAAGAATTTGTTTTTCATTTATTTAGGTAAGTTTACGACAAAGACAGACACAGATAGTTATACAGAACGTTATGCTAGAGTAGTTTATCTGTTGTAAAAAATCTACTTTAAGCAAATCCATACTTCCTACTAATATTATAAATGCGAAAGTATGTCTGTCTGTTAAGAGCGTTTACGCCGTACGGTCTGTGTGGTGCCGGACTTAAAGAATTGCACCGCCCCTTACTTCCCGTGGGTGTCGTAAAAGGCGACTAAGGGTCTTACCGGAGAATGGGCAGCAGCGTTCTCTATTTATTCCACCATCATACCATACTGCGATCGCCAACCCGCCTGCCAAGCGTGGCGATTATGGCAAACCCCCCCCCCCAAATTGGAGGAGGCCTATGTCCAGCAGTGGACGTCTATCGGCTGAAACGACGACGCCGTACGGCATTTCATACAAACTTTCAAGCCCTTGTTTTTCGAAATTAATGAACGGATTTTAATGAAACTTCCTAAGCATAAGCAGGATACAAAGGTCTAAAAAGTTAGTAGAGAACATTTTCGAGATGTCTTATATAAAAAAAGATAACTGGAAATATCTGTTTCTATGGAAAGTTTAAAATCGGTCTAATTTGGCTGTAACACTATTTTTCGAAAATGTTCTCTACTAACTTTTTAGACCTTTGTATTTTGCTTATACGTACGAAGTTTCATTAAAATCGGTTCATTCACTTCGAAAAAAAAGGGCTTGAAAGTTTGTATGAAATGCCGTTCGGCGTAAATGCTCTTAACCTCTTCACGCTTAAACCGCTGAATCGATTTAGATACAATTTGGTAAAGAGATAGTTTGAGTCCCGGGAAAGGACATAGGATAGTTTTTATCGCGATCCGAAACCTTGGGGCGCTGCTAGTAATGAATATTTTCACTTAAAGAAAACTAATTACTAAGCATAAATTACTAATATTCAATTTAATGGATCCTTTGAACAGACCACTTATATGAATATAGCAAATGACGTGAACAATCATAAAAACCATTAAATCACAGAACCTAACAAGGCGGTGCCCTATCCCATTTCATTCACCCATTAAAGTCTAAAGTCAATGGTAAAATACGTAAAATACTATAGCATTAATAAGGAAATAATTTAGCGAATAGTTAACGTCTCATAGATATAGGGGAGGCGATAACCAAGTTATTTACTGACACTAAAGTCATGCGCGTTTCGCTTGGAGATCGCTATTAGTAAACACGCATTCTGGTTTACTTGTACGGGGACCCACTGGCAGGTAAAACATCTTACAATTTAGATATACTAACAGCGCCCCGCGGTTTCACCCGATCCTGTAGGAATAACAGGTTAAAAATTATCCTATGTGTTATTCTGGCGTCTAATCTATATTACTGTAAAGTTTCATCAATATCCATTCAGCAGTTTTTGCTTGAGAAAGTAACAAACATCCATGCATCTATCCTCACAAACTTTCGCATTTATAATATTAATAGGTTAAAGACGCAGACAAAAGGAAAGGTGGATAAGGTGGTGGTGGTGGTGGTGGTAGTAAAAGTGCTTAAACACGAGCGGCACGCAACAACTTCAGAGGCAACTGCAGTAGTCGACACTCGTCGACAACCACCGTCGACGCGTCGGTGGCTGCCTCTGCCGTAGACGCGTGCCTTGTGTACACTAAGTGTGAAAGATCATAAGGCTTATGACTAGGACAGCAGTAAACACTGAGGTAACTGCTAAAAGAGATAGCAATGATAGGATGAAATGAAAGAAAAACACGTGCCCACGTGACTCAGGAGGGTGATGAGGTATCAAGGAGTTAAAGCTCTTGGTCCTATACAAGGAAATTAATATAGTAATATCTACTAATTACTTAAAGAAAGAAAGCAAACTATGCCAAAGTTAAACTCGTCGTAGAAATGTGACAATCGCTATTTATTTCTCCGGCTCAGTAACCCTTTTCAGCGTCTGCTATAGGTACCCGGAGATCCGTTTAAATATTATAACGTAACTTATAAAGGGCTGGTTGGAGTGGTGAAGCAGGAGAAGAGTATCTGAAGAGGTCCCCCAAGTCCTTCAGTACATGCTTAATAACAAAAAAAACTTAAGTAGGTATAGTTTTATTAATCGCCAGACGTAAATCGCCAAACAAGTAACCGAATTCCGGGCTGAGTCCATTTAGATTGCTATCGACACGCTAAGAAGAAGAATCGCCAGACAAATTAAATGGATATTAATACCAACGAAAAATTAAGCTAGCCGAACTCCCAAGCAGTGTGTAAGTACAATCAGTTAGAAGGTGCAAGACAAACGGTTTTGTTGCGCACGCGCAATTTGCCGTACTTGATGTGGTGGAGTTATGGAAACAAATTGCCAATCGTCCATATAAGTCGATAATTAATTGTGATCAATAGGACAGTAAAATAATTATGTTATTTACTGCTTTGCAGTGCGTGTGAAAGTGATTGAGAAAGAGGTTCGCTTTTCAATTTATTTGCAGGACCTACCTGCAAATAAGGCTCCTTCAAACAGTAGCGACACGCGATAAAATCGCGCGCGACAAAAAGGCACCGCAAGTCGCGCAACAAGCGGTGCCTTTGTGTCGTGCGCGATTATATCGCGTGTCGCGCCTGTTTGTAGGAGCCTCGAAAGGTTCATATTTTAGTAGTTACTCGATAATTTTATTGTTTTATTTCTAGAAAAAAAACATTGCGGTCTTACGTGAGAAAACTTCGCAGAAAACTAATTTCATAAAAGAACATTTTACACTTTTTTTGGGCTACGCGACATTTGTGTAGTTTAACTATACTTAAGTTGTTATATTTGTCCTTTTTGATAGTGAAACAATTTAATTAGGTGCACTCATTATTGAAAACGATTATAATAATTCATAAACCCCTTTACTAATAAACGTATTATATCACATGAATAGTTAATTAACTTCGAAATAATTTCGTTCTGAAAAAGGTAAATTTTTTTTCACCTTTTTCAGGACGAAATTCTTCGAAACTCATCATTTCAGCCGAAAGACGTCCACTGCTGGACATAGGCACCCTGCCACGCCACCCTGGTCGACACACTCTCGATCTTCACCACGTTGCTCACAAGGGACTTGTGGACGATAAACCCGACACCACCTTGGGACTGCTGGTTGCCCTCCCGGAAATAGAACAAGTTTCCGGAATTGAGGATTATCGAGTCCTCCCTCCCCCTCTCTTCGGACTTCAGATAACCCCACTATACTCCATCGTACCTTGCTCAATTCATCCTCGAGTTCGGTGATCTTCTTGTCGGTCGGGAGTGTACGCGTGTTATATGGCCGCCGGGTACTAGGGGCCCAAGTGTTTTTTGAGGTGTCATTCTTGGTTTTGCCATAATCGCCACGCTTGGCAGGCGGGTTGGCGATCGCAGTATAGTATGGTGGTGGAATGCATAAGGAACGCTGCTGCCCATTCTCCGGTACGACCCTTAGTCGCCTTTTACGACACCCACGGGAAGTATGGGGTGGTGCTATTCTTTACGTCCGGCACCACAGAGACAGGTACTAAATAGTACAATTTAGGTACATCTTTTTGGTAAATGGAAGGATTCGATTAGTTAAGGTACAGTCAACAGCAAAAGTAGATGATCAAAATCAGAAATTCAATACTAATCAACGGAGTTCGCGTCAGAACTGGGTGGCGTCGAAGTGATTCAAACCACTCAACGCCACATCAACGCCACACAGAAATCACTTGACGCCACACAGTTCTGACGCGAACTCCGTTAATTAGTATTGAATTTCTGATTTTGATCATCTACTTTTGCTGTTGACTGTACACCCGCCATTTTGACTCTCACCCGATTTCTCTCCTTCAGTCGTCAGTAATTTGACTTTCGAAAGAAGAAGACGTTAATTAGTAAGGGGGTTAATATAATAATACCAGCCCACTGGACCTATTCCACATTGGGCACCCGCTTAAATGACATCTGACACACAGCGGCACATTCACTCAGGTGAATGAAATTATATTAAACCCCTTACTAATTACCGTCTTCTTCTTTCGAAAGTCAAATTACTGAAGACTGAAGGAGAGAAATCGGGTGAGAGTCAAAATGGCGGGTGTACCTTAACTAATCGAATCCTTCCATTTACCAAAAATATGTACCTAAAGAACGGACGTAAAGAATAGCACCACCCCATACTTCCCGTGGGTGTCGTAAAAGGCGATTAAGGGTCGTACCGGAGAATGGGCAGCAGCGTTCTTTATGCATTCCACCATAACGTGACGTATTCCACATTGGGCACCCGCTTAAATGGCACCTGACACACAGCAGCACATTCACTCAGGTGCCATTTAAGCGGGTGCCCAATGTGGAATACGTAACCCACTGCGGGGTAAAGACTACTTCTCATACAAATAAGGCATGAGCATTCATTGATCACCACGCTTGCTCAAGACGGGTTGGGGATTTCAGACCCGAAATAATATGATTAAATAAAAATAAGTTCCGTGGTTAGAAAACAATTACATAACTTGAACATAAATAAACATTATCTATCGGCTCTAAAGAGACATGAAACTTGATTCTTGAGTTAATTTCGCAACCGATTTGGCTATATTATTATACGACCGTAATAAAACAGTGAAAGACATAATTAATGGTCATTAATAGTCACGTGGGAATACCTAATGTTTACTAATGTTTAGAAAACAGCGAAGTTTTCTTTCAAAAGTATTAATAGTCTTAGGGCTAATTTTTCAATCGATAGATAATTTTTATTCGTGGAATAAAATTGACGTCTGACAGATTTTGTATGGCAGATTTTGTTTGACTGTCAAAAATCCAAAATTATTCCTCGAATAAAATTATCTTGCGTTGGTAAAATTAGCCCTTAGGGTGCATTCCACTAAACTTTTATACATAGAATAAGAATAAGTCTTAAGTATACTGGGAATAAATTTTGAATTTTTGACAATTTTTCCATACTAGAACTGTCAGAAATAAATTTTATTCCAGGGATAAAAGATATCTGACTTTGGTAAAATCAGCCCTTAGTAAGCAAAAAAACAAATGTATCATGCTACGAACTTGCAGGGGATCGAGGAGGGGGGTGGAGGGGGAGTTCAGGGGATCAGACCGGAATAAATCTGAGCTTTGTAGGGTCCCGGCACGTTTTTTTCTTTAAACTTTAATTTGAAAAAGTGAAAATAAAAAAAAAGAAATAACATGACAGTTACTAAGGGATCAAAATTTACACATTACACAGTATCAAGGTGGTAGACCTCCGACGTCCAGCAAAGACATAACAATCTAACCGGGCCTTTCGCGATTAAATGCGAAAATACACACCCACAAAATGTGCCACGGTTGAAGTTCATTGACTCATCGTCTAGCACAATGAAACAGTGACGCAAACTATTACGATATCGATACTCGACTCGCAGATAATCGAGACTCGTTGTATAATCGAGCGATATCGAGATACGATCGCTATCGAGGCAGACGCGTGTCGTGGGCGGCGCGGACGTACACAGAGTAGGAAACAAATGAAGTGCGCACTTTAACTGTCGTTGTCAGGTGAGAGATGACAGATCTGTTATTGGATGATTGCCGTGATGTGGGACTTGGATGAGGTCCATTTGGCGGCTGTTTCTATTCTTGAATATGATGAAATACTCTTTGTATTAGCTATACGACGTCCAGCGCTTAAGCTGATAATGTTGTTGTTTTTGATTCATTCCACGTTCACAAGACACGTACAAAATTACATAGGAATGAACGGTCCTTTCATTTCATTTTTCAATCATTCGGTAGGCTAGTGAAAATTATCGAGTGCCGAAGTCGAACATCTTAGGATCGTTTCACTAATGAATTCGTTTTTCACTTTTGATTCATTTTGTTCAGAAGTTTTACTACGAAAGAAAAATGCCGAATGAAAGACGACAATAAAATTAACAAAAAGAGAAACGTCTGATATCTGACCAAATGGTAGATCAAACCATACTCATCTTTCTGGAGTGTCCTAAGTGCCCGTTCACCTGCACCTTGGCTGACCTAAAGAAAGCGACTGATGCCGCAATCAACGTACCACCTACTGGGCTCAAACTATATGCAAAAAAAACAACGAAGAAGAGTATAACTATCGACACGGAAATAAGAACTGGTAGATTTGTATCTAGGCAGCATATAGGCTTTCATTCTGAACTTAATCAGTGCTTTGGTTTCTTCATACTCCGTGGCAGCAACCGAGACGAGAAGTCACGGCTTCTCGTCTCGAGACGCCAGTCGTCAACGCAACCAGTTTAAGAAAACGAATAATTAACAAACATAAATAATTATTTACTTTTTTACTCAGATGTTACGCGTCAACATAATTGATAGTCGGTTCTTGTGGACGGAACTGGGAATTAATAACTACTTGAGTACGTAACCGCACCGGCGGAAGTTTCGAAAGACTGTCTTATTATTAATATCATAACATTAGCGAGCTGCGAGTCATTCGCACTGCACTACAACTACATAGATATTTCCTGTCACTCATTAAGGGGCTTACAGGACCTAAACACAAAAAAAACACAAGTTTTAGAAAAAATAAAAGTATACGAGTATGATCGACTACAGTAAACCAAATCAGAAAAATATATGATATTCTTCAGGATATAATTATAATAGGTAGACAGTATGTTGAAAACATAATACAACATATTTAATACGATAGAAAAAAATCACAAAGATACTAAAACTTTCTTTTTACAATAAAAACCATACTTACATACTGACTTTTTGTCAGATTATTCTACAATCAACATACTAAAATACTAGTGTTTTAATTTTTTTGTCCAAACAATAGATTTTTTGTAATTAAATAATTGCTTCACATTTTGCAATAAATTACCAGCGTTGTGTCATCGCGCTTATCTTTCTTTTCTATGCAGTCCGACAAAGACCGCGTTTTAGGTCATGTAAGCCCCTTAATAAAACTGTCTCGCTGGTTTAGTGGCCGCAATCGCTATTGCGGACTTGCGGAGCATGAGGTCCCAGGTTCGATTCCCATCGGGGTAATTGCGTAACTCAAAATCAGTAGGAATGGCTTTCATTGTGACAGTTCAACGACATTCATTGCTTTATTTACGTTGTAGAGCAGACAAATTCGAACATAATGAAGCAATGCATTAGCAATATCCTTCAAATTGTATCTGATTGAGATTGATAGTGTTACGCAATTAGGACGGTGGTCGGAAAAAGTGTCATTGAGGTTTTTGCAACAGTTTCTCTGTAGAATAGAATACTCTTTCTCTCTTTCTTTTTTAGGGTTCCGTACCCAAAGGGTAAAAACAGAACCCTATTACTAAGACTTCGCTGTCTGTCCGTCTGTCACCAGGCTATCTCAAGAACCGCGATTGCTAGACAGTTGAAATCTTCACAAATTATGTATTTCTGTTGCCGCTATAACAACAAATACTAAAAACAGAATAAAATAAATATTTAAGGGGGGCTCCCATACAACAAACGTGTTTTTTTCGGTGTTTTTGCCTTGTGGTACGCAACCCTTCGTCTGCGAGTCCGACTCGCACTTGGCCAGTTTTTCTTTTCTTTCTTTCTTTTTCTTTTGGAACTGCCCGGAATCTAGATTCGTGCACGGGTGATGGCATAAGTTCTATGTAATAACATAGAACTTATTTATACATAACTGGTGAAATGTAGGTAAACTAACTAAGGTACACCTTTGCTTGACCCTCCTGGGAATACAGGCGTTATGTTATGTAATTAATAAAAATAATACAAACCAATAAAGTTTTATGTCTTACTTATAAGGAAAGTCATTTGAAGCACTCGGTGGCTCTCCCACGGGTAAGGTAATGTCTAACTTGCGACGTAGATATATTACCTTGGCTTTATTTATTTAGCCTTAAAACTGAGAAAGGAATCTTTCACTTCTCTTCATTCCCTAGACGTAGTGTAAATTATATTTACTTGGAAATATTTTTATTATAATAGAGCGAAACAAATAATTCAACTGAAACTCAAAGCATTTATTTCAATTAAACCATTTACAGACACTTTTGAATTGTCAAGAAGTCAGTCAGAAAATATGAAGCTAGTTGTCCATTTCTAAGCCTATGGAAAAGAACGGGCAAGAAACTCCATAATCGTGTGGGAAATCTACACTTCTAAACTATCCATACTTAATATAATAAATTCGAAAGTAACCAACTCTGTTTGTATGTTACCTTTTCACGCGTAAACCACTGAACGGATTTCGATATTTGGCAGGGAGATAGATTGCATCCCGGGGAAGGACATAGGATAGATTTTATCCCGATATTCCCACGGGATCGATACTTATGCGGGTGAAACCGCGGGGCGCTGCTAGTATTATAACGCGAAAAGATCCAATTTTGTGTATGTTTGTCTGTTACGCTTTCATGCTAAAGCGGCTGAACCGATTTGGATGAAATTTGGCATATAGGTAGATCATGACCTGGATTAGGACATAGGATACGTTTTATCCCGATTTTCGTACAGGCTCGAGACGTAAGCGATTAAAACCGCAGTGCGCAGCTGGTATATTATAAAGATGTAAAGTTTGTATGTAGGAGGTAATCTCTGGAAGTACTGATCCGATTTTGAAAATTCTTTCACTGAAAAAAGCTACACTATTGTCATGTGCCAAAGGATATGTTTTATAGTAGGTATAGTTGACGACCACGCGGGCGAAGTCGGGGCGAAGGGCAGAAGCTATTCAACTCATCATCTGCCTAGCCTTTTCCCAACAATGTTGGGGTCGGCTTCCAGTCTAACCGGACGCAGCTGAATACCAGTATTTTACATGGAGTGACTGTCTATCTGACCTCCACAACCAATTACTGGGTAATACGGTACCCCTTGATAAGACTGGTTGTCACTTTCGCGCTTCTCACTACCCGTAACGACTGTCAAAGATCCAAGAATGACAACCGGAACCACCGGCGAGGCACGAAGGGGTCACGGTATGTAAAGGTGGTCACCCATCCACAGACCAACCGCGGCAAGCGTAGCTTAACCTGATCTATCGAGCTGTGCGGCTGTTATTATTAAGCCACGGGCCCCTCGCAGAAGCTAGTCAACTATTTACTAACTATTACTTACATTCGAGACAGTAGCTCTTCACTGGAATGCAGATTTTTCATTACATAGTAACTGAAGTACATACCTGAAACAAAGAGAAAACACATTTATTATTCACTTGTCATCATCATCTGCCTAGCCTTTTCCCAACCATGTTGGGGTCGGCTTCCAGTCTAACCGGGTGCAGCTGAATACCAGTATTTTACATGGAGCAACTGCCTATCTGACCTCCACAACCCAATTACTGGGTAATTCGACACCCCTTGATAAGAATGGTTGTCACTTTCGGGCTTCTGACTACCCGTCTATCAAAAATCCACGAATGACAGCCAGCACTAACGGCTTAATTCCAAGGCACGGAGGGGTCACGGTATGTAAAGATGGTCACCCATCCACAGACCAACCGCGACAAGAGTAGCTTAACCTGATCTATCGACCTGTGCGGCTGTTATTTATTACACAATTAACTTCGTAAAGTTCATACTAAGTACACGTAGCTTTGACTCTGACCATGAAAAAATACGAACCTAAAGAAAAATATACACTGGAAATAAAAATGATCGGATATGGTTCAACCCAACAGGCAAAGGTCGCGTGAAGGACGAACATCAAAGCCCCGAAGGTCAGGTTCAGGGTTTACTGCCGAGGTCACCGCTCGACTATTGATTTTACCTGACATTAGCGTGAGCGACGGAAATGAATGTAGCTTTCGTGAAAATGTTACCGTTTCTGTGTTTGAAGGTTCCATGGTAACTGAATGTTTGTTTACCCAGGACCTAAACACAAATAACGCAAGTTTTAGTTTAGTTGGTGGTTGGTGTTTGGTTTAAGTAGTTTAGTTTTAGTTTTTTTTTTTTTTTTGTTTTTTTAAAAGTATAATATGATCGACTACAGTAAACAAAATCAGAAAAATATATGATATTCTTCAGGATATTATGCTAGGTAGATAGTGTGTTGAAAACACAATACAACTAATTGTGATACGATAGAAAAAATCATGAAGATACCTATAAAAACTTTCTTTTTACAATAAAAACAATACTAGTGTACATACAATCCTTATGATTTTTTGTCAGATTATTCTACAAGCAAAAGTGTTTTTATTTTTTAGTCCAAAGAATAGATTTTTGGTAAATAGATAATTAATTGCTTCATATTTTGCGATAAATTACCAGCGTTGTGTCATCGCGCTTCCCTTTCTTTGCTATGCAGTCCGACAAAGACCGCGCTTTAGGTCATGTACTCGTCATAAGGCTATATGGTAAGGATTGAAATAGAACACGAGGTGGTGGTTTTATATTTCAATGAAGTTGCTGACAAGAAGTAGGTAATTAAGTACCTACTTTCAGCTTTCTCAAAGCAAGTCAGCCCCGATACCGATATTGATGAGTTACCTACCTACTCATGTACTCCTTTTTTACCACCACATGAATTTTACTAATATCGAGACAGAGATGGAGAAGTGAAGGCCAATTACCTTAGACAAAGAAAAGTATAGACGGCGGGTATCTCCATTTCATTTCCACAAGAAAGGGATAAAGTATTGAGTTATTATCCGTTCATGCTGGGGATTCTTCTTCTGTCGTTTCAGCCGATAGACGTCCACTGCTGGACATAGGCCTCCCCCAATTTTGGGGGGGGGTTTGCCATAATCGCCACGCTTGGCAGGCGGGTTGGCGATCGCAGTATGGTATGATGGTGGAATAAATAGAAAACGCTGCTGCCCATTCTCCGGTAAGACCCTTAGTCGCCTTTTACGACACCCACGGGAAGTAAGGGGTGGTGCAATTCTTTAAGTCCGGCACCACACAGACAGAATTATTAGAATGTGAACGTTCTTAAAAATACGGTAATTGCTCAGATATGTACCTTGAACGATTTTACAGGGGCCCAAGTCTGCTATTTTTATAAATTCGTCATTCCCACAAGATCCATCCACCATCCCATTGCCATTTTGCTAAAACTTCGTAATCTGCTAAATTCATAATGGTTGATCATTGGTCGGTCAATGGCACAGAAATTACACGATACTCGTAACGAATTAAAAGCAATGACTGCACAATGACGTTCTAAAGGAACTGTAGTAGATTACCAAACTTGTCAAAATCCACAATTATGAAATCAATGATAGACCATTCGGACAGTATAGTAATAGCAGACTTGAGGCCCTGGAGGAGTAGTCAAACCGCCAAGGTCACATCACACAGACATCTGAGTATGTTAGTTTTTTGGCCGCATAGTAGTCGTTTTTAAAGTCGCTATAAGTTTGGCTTCTCACAAATCAATCATTCTTATTCAGATGAATAAGTTCAAATCCCTCAGCGTTGTCCTTAAGAGCCTATACTACCTCAAATGGCTTAGCATGATCCTCCGTTATGTCGAAAATACCGCAGCATTAATTTTGAAATAAATATATGGTAAAGTTGAGGATTAATGCTAGGTACTATGTTAGCCGAAAACACGATTCCATAAAATTTTCTCGATAGAAAAAAATTCCAAAGTTACCTCCAAATTGAACAATAAACCGCTGGTATTAAAAAAATACTTCAAATTAGATCATGAAACTTTGCATAATAACTGAACTAACTATAAAGCAGGTCTTATGTTATTTAGTTTTTTTTAATTACCTTTATTTTCACCGTAAAAAGCAAATACCTAAACTATTGGCGCTGCCTTCCGCCCAGCACCGCACTCTGTCTCGCTCTCACACAGTCCGCGAGCAGTATCGTGCGAGCGAGATAAAGAGTGAACTTTAGCTGAGGTAGTATAGGCTCTTAACTCCTTACCCACAAGATTACTTTCTTTACTGCCTCCGCAATACGGCGAGTTACGAGAATGTTTAATGAACAACTTTTAACATCGCAAGGTGTAGTCCTGTGTCAAGGACAGGATGTTGATCCCGGGTCAAAGTCGCCCAGGATCGGGTGCAAGGATAGGCCGACAAAATAGGTCGCAGTAAATAGGCCGTCATAGAATTTATGAGTTGGAAGAAATGCCTCATCAGTATATTTGATTATGCATGCCCCTTTAAAGTACTTATTTGTTAGCAAAGCTGACAAAATCCTCCTCATCGCTTTAAAATGATAATAATTTTGCTGTAATTGCCCGCAGGCGGATGAAGATAACACTTCATGCCTTAACCCACCCTTAACTCTCAACACCAGCGCAAGGGTAGCCCGCGAAATTCAATTTTTTTTACGTTTTTTGCAATTTGCTGATCAGTATTAAGTTATACGTTGATTAAAATATGATTCGCGACCGTAAGAAATATGTATTTACAGAATTATCATCGCGAGGTATAAAAACTATGCTATGTCCTTCCCCGGGATGCAATCTATCTCTCTGCCAAATCTTATCGAAATCCGTTTAGTGGTTTAGGCGTGAAAATATTACATACAGACAGACAGACAAAGTTACCCTGACGGACCCTATCTCCCGGGAGAAGTCTTGTTCCTCACCTCTGGCTTGCCTTTATTGGCCGGCTTTTTTTTTTTTTTTTGCTGATGGGAAGTCATCAAATGACTCCTCCCGCTCTGGGAGGAGTCATTTGATGATTTTTCTCTTACTGACTAAAACCCACCCGTGTTCCTTCCTTAGCCCTTTATGTTCCGGGCCAGCGGTAACCCTTTCGGACAATCCCGCTGACCCGGTTTATTAGCCGGCTGGAGTGAACAACATACAGACATGAGTTCCTTTCGAATTTATAATATTAGTATGGATATACTGAACTTTAAACCACGACCTACCCCAACACAAAGCAGTTCGATTACAATACATTTAAAAATTAAAACAATTCAAAATTATCCGCAACGGTCGCACAAAAAAATCAACGAATGAATTGCGAGAATTGAGTGAGGACAAAAACTGGTCTCATGATTACGGAGTAGGTACGGCCACCCTGACCTCAACATGGTGGTTCATTCTGTATTCCATCGTTGAAGAAAAACCTCGGCCATTTATCAATGTATCGATTTAAATTGTAATATGTTTTTGTGTGTAAAGGTTCCAACCTTCCGTCAGAAATCAATTGGTATTTTGTAAACATTAATTGTTCTTGGGTGAATATTGCTTTAGGTTGCTCGCACACTGATGTGGCTGTGTGAATGTTCGGTTGGTGATTTTTAGTTGCGTTTTGCACGCGATTTGGTTGTGGCCTGAGCCTTGATCTTGTACAGACGCCAGCACATCAAGCTACCCGAAACTGTCAATCAATTTTGAACCTTACGCTATAGTGATAAAGTTGAAAGTCTATTAAAGAAATTTGACAGATTGTTGTAGCTTGATGTGCTGGCCGTCTATAGTTAGAATAGTTAATTTATTTTCAATTTACATTATTCGCGTAAAACTTACAAGGTTTGTCAAAATAAGGAGCTAATAATCTGACTCTTTTATTTCAATTCGGATAGCGAATACTGAAAACAGGCTAGAAGAATACAAGGTAGAAGACACAAGATACAATACAAAGAAAATCATGGTCTAACCATGATCCCTTATCATAATTGAATAGAAAATTATAAGCAGTGAAAAAGATGGTTGGTATCTAAATCATACAGCGACGGAACCGAACGATGATTCTGTTACACCGCAGTCGACCGCAGTCTTTATATCTGTCTGGTTGCAGCAATGTTGCTACTTGTGGTGTTAATATTTTTACTGATGCCATATTTTTTTTGTGCGAATTTTTGTGATGACCAATAAATAGCTGAAACGTACTTGAAATATTTTAAAACGAATGAATTATTGTTTGTGATGAACTTTAAGATGAAATACTTTAAATAATATTTAAAATTTACAGCTCTAGCGGTTACAGACATAGCCATGTAATTTGTTTTTAGGGTTCCGTACCCAAAGGGTAAAAACGGGACCCTATTACTAAGACTCCACTGTCCGTCTGTCCGTCTGTCACCAGGCTGTATCTCATGAACCGTGATAATTGACAGTTGAAATTTTCACAGATGATGTATTTCTCTTGCCGCTATAACAACTAATACTGAAAACAGAATAAAATAAATATTTAAGGGGGGCTCCAATACAACAAACGTGTTTTTTTCGGCGTTTTTGCTTTGTGGTACGGAAAACCCTTCGCGTGCGAGTCCGACTCGCACTTGGCCAGTTTTTTTATTTTGCTGTGTATAAATAAATGCATAATAATATGTATTCGCAAAAACATAATGCAATGAGATGACCTTATCTGATATCAATGTTTGATGGATCATGACATTATGAAAGACGATCATTAGTAAATAAATAGGTAACTTATTTTTCCATTACATACATACACCTTGACATTCAAATAAATATAGGTACCTACACTAATAGAATAAATACATCGAAACTCATTATAAAACTGACAGACGATATCTCGATTTTCAAATTACCAAACCGTTTAAGAGCGTTTACGCCGTACGGCATTTCATACAAACTTTCAAGCCCTTATTTTTCGAAATGAATGAACCGATTTTAATTAAACTTCATACGCATAAGCAGGATACAAAGGTCTAAAAAGTTAGTAGAAAACATATTCGAAATATCTTATTTAAAAAAAGATAACTGGAAATCTCTGTTTCTATGAAAAATAAAAAATCGGTCTAATCTGGCTGTAACACAATTTTTCGAAAATGTTTTCTACTAACTTTTTAGACCTTTGTATCCTGCTTATGCGTATGAAGTTTCATTAAAATCGGTTCATTCATTTCGAAAATTATGGGCTTGAAAGTTTGTATGAAATGCCGTTCGGCGTAAACGCTCTTAAGCTCCAAAAACAGCGCAAAATAAAAACAAAAACAGAACGAGCTTGGAATTCGTAAAAAAAAAACCAATTTGGCAATACATTCAGACGGAATTATGGATAGCGTGAAACAATGGCCGATGCAAATTGTGACCGCATGCTGCATTTTATTTTTTTTAACAGATGCATAAAAAAGACGCAGTGTCTTCAATTGAATGCACCGTAAAGGGTAAGCTCCATAAGCATCGGCAGCAAAGCCATTGTCCGGAAAATATTAATAAAAAAGAAATGCCCCGGAAATGTCGAAGTTGTTGTACAATCCTCAAAGAATGTAGAGGTACAATCTGTACAAGAGGTTAAGAAATGCCTGCATTTAAATCAGCTGTATTTTTTTTTAAATTTCTTGTGAATTATGTAAATTTTATATCAGCTTAGCAGAAAAATCAGCTGTTCCATACGTTTTGGTAAAGTTGTTCATAAAGTTGTTCGTAGGACACCCTGTAAAAACTTCGAGACTAACAAAAAAAAAAAAACATTATAGGCTGATTATACACTGAATGTTAAAAAAATCATTCAGTATAATATGTAAATTTTAAATCGGCTTAGCAAAAAAAATCTGCTGTTTCATACATTTTGGTCAAGTAGGTATTGCAAGTTGTTCATATTCATGGGTAGGAAGGACACCCTGTAAAAATTTCGAGACTTACAAAAAAAAAAAACAAAAAAAAACATTGTAGGCTGATTATACACTGAATGTTAAAAAAATCATTCAGTATAATCAGCCTATAATGTTCCCACAGCTGGGACACAGGCCTCCTCTCTGTGAGAGTGGACCACAATCCACCACACGGGCCCAGCGCGGGCTGGCGGATGTCATATGTCTTCGAGTTTTTGGTTCTAAGTTCCGGTTTCCTCACGATGTTTTCCTTCACCGCTTTGAGAGCAGTGGTGATGAAATACTTTACACAAAGTAAAATGCCTGCTTGGGTTCGAACCAACGACCTACAGTCACGAGCATAAGTATGTATACACTTGGCTTTATTCAAAAGCCAAGTGTAAGTTTATTTTTGAATGAAATTTATATTATTAGGAACATAGTATTTTCGAACCCATGGGTTTATGTAAAGTGTCGTATTTCAACGTTGCATTCGTTATTTCGTGAAAAAATCGCAATTGAAAGTTGCCAAGTGTTGACATATTATTGCTCGTGACTGTACAATTCGTAAGTCGCGGTTGTTACCACTGCACCAAAGCTAAGCGGCAATTCTCGTAATTTTTAGAACGTTCACAGTCTGTCCTTAGTCTAAATCTGTCAGAAACACCTCTAATTTCCCTACATTTTTGACATTGATTACCCTTCTGGTCTCAGGCAACAGTCTCTAAATCAGCTAAATTTCGTCCAAAGAATTTCTTCACAAAAGACAGAGAACTGAAGTCTAAATACAAATAGACAGACACAACCCAACAACTCACTCAAAACTCAAAACCCACGAGTTTCCACAAAAGCATTCGCAATAAATTGAAATACAATAGAAACCAACAATAATCGGAATGAGAGCCTTTCACTGCAATCCCGGGCGTACAGTGAACGCAACCATAACCACAGATGCAGTAATAATTCAAACTATTAGTCGAATTTCGTGTTCCCAGGGCCCGCAGTGAAAGTAGTCCGCTACTGGGCTTTGCGGTGCCCTAGGCGTGGTCCATGTGACAAGTGATAAGCGTGGAATAGATAGCGATGATATATTAATTAATTCGTAGATAAAAGGCTTCTTCAAATAGGCGCGACACGCGATAAGATCGCGCGCGACACAAAGGCACCGCAAGGCAAGTAAAGGTGCCTTTGTGTCGCGCGCGATTTTATCGCGTGTCGCGCCTGTTTGTAGGAGCCTAAATAACGTCTTTTGAACTTTGTCGATTTCACGAAGTATGCATATCGTGTGACAGATGACAATGACTAAACAGTTGATTTTTGAAATTATTTGACGTAAGTATCCGGTAATCCATCAACTCGTACTCCCGCGTGGTGGATTACGGCCCACTCCCTCTCACAGAGAGGAGTTTCACAGTTCAGCCCACAGCGTAAAAGTTTTTTTATCCAATCATGAAAATAGTAGCAGTTCTTATGCGACAGTATTTGGTCAAATATGTTCAATACCTATATCAGGAACATTACACAAATACCTACCAACAATACAAAGATATTCACGATCGGAAAAAGAAAAACCAACCTTTCCCCGTTCGCCACATCCTGCAAACTTAGAGTATTTGAAACATTCAACTATGTATTGCGAAACTCATGATTGAATATGTAACCAACATTTGAAACAATATAAACACAAAGTATTACACGCGGAACTTATGTTAACATGTCTTTATCGAACCATTACCATACTATCTGTCTCTATTACGGACATCTACCAGATAATCTCACGAGTTACGTATTAGCGACGTAACAGCAGCTGGAGCTTACATCTTACACCTATGGCCAGACAAGCGCGTGCTACGCTACTACCAGAGATGTTTATCGCCTATTTATTGCCGCATTAACTTGTAAAAAGCCTATAATTTAGCCTCTCCATCGTCCAACGGTGAAAAATGTCCTTAGGGCTGCACGCACCCGCGGACATAACGTATCGATCAGATTATCGCGAAATTGGACATCGATAAAGTGCTCGATATCGATAATTTGTTTCGCCCAATTACGTCAAAATGACACTTAAGTGTTGAAAGTGACGAGGTTATGGAGGAGTTTAATCAATGGACTTAATTTGGTTATTATGCGGTTTAGCAGTTCGGTGTACATAAATGTTAATGGTAACGAGATATTTCCCAGGGTTTCTCTTGGGCGAGTTAGGCTGCTCCCACGCATACCAGCTTTAGACTGAAGATAAATCTACCTACACATACCACACCAAGAACAGACTCAAAAATATGACAGACAGATAGATTGATTTCATGACATGACACACTAAATTACAGAAACGATCTGACTTCAATTAAAGTCGAATCAATTGAGTTCAGTACTGTCAACTTGATTTCTAAATCTAACTTAGAAATTAATGTACGCTTTTGCTAAGTGGAACTATTTCGTAACTTGCATTAGAGGATTAGCATATTTTTCTTACATGAGGCAATAATATAGTCAGTTCCAAATCCAAGGGTCAAATTAAATAAGCTAGCGAAACTCGATATTAAAAAATATATATTTGATGTTTTCTTTTGGGGGTCAACGACCGCTGGTAGTTTTTTTACTTGAAGTTTGAGTTGGGAAAGTCTGTTTTCTTTTTTAGGGTTATGTACCCAAAGGGTAAGAACGGGATCCTATTACTAAGACTCCACTGTCCGTCTGTCTGTCTGTCTGTCACCAGGCTGCACCTCATGAACCGTGATAGCTACACAGTTGAAATTTTTACAGATGATGTATTTCCGTGGCCGCTATAACAACAAATAGTAAAAACAGAATAAAATAAATATATGTATAAGGGGGGCTCCCATACAACAAACGTGTTTTTTTCGGCGTTTTTGCCTTGTGGTACGGTACGGAACCCTTCGTGTGCGACTCGCATTTGGCCAGTTTTTTTATCATGTTTGGATATAGATGCCCACCACGCCTGCGGAGTTTCTCTACATAATTTAATTTGACCCTGTACAGTCACGAGCACTAATATGTCAACACTTGGCAACTTTAATTTGCGATTTTTTCACGAAATAACGAATGCAACGTTGAAATACATTTTTTATAAAACTATCTTTTCGAAAACACTATGTTCCTAATAATATAAAATTTCATTCAAAACTAAAGGAGAAAATCGCCTTTGCATAAAGCCAAGTGTATACATACTTATGCTCGTGACTGTACACTGACTTTAACCTTTTAACCGCTTGTGTCGCATTTATGCGACACATATTTCCGTGCCCCTACCGCTCGTGTCGTATTTCTGCGACAGAGAACATGCACGATTTTTTCGTTATAATCAACTATTGCTCCTCCTTATTTGTTGTAGGTATTATTTTATCGATTTAGGTATTCAGCTGCATCCGGTTTGACTAGAAGCCGACCCCAACATGGTTGGGAAAAGGCTAGGCAGATGATGATGATTATTTTATCGATTTTCAGCCGCGCGCTAGGGGCACGTCAATTGATATTTAGCCAAGCGCTTAAAAGGTTAAACAAACTTCACACGACCGCCTGTCATGTTCCTATGAGACACATCGCAAATGCCTGTAGTAAAATGTGTCTTTAAAACATACCTTATCTCGTGACAATCCCCACAATTACCATCGAGCGGACCTCTCATGCCATAAATCTGCCAACGATCCCGCTAATGCGCACAGACAGACGGTTGCTCGGTTAATATAGTTGGGAGTCTAAGGCATATGAATCACGGTGCGATGAAAGCCTGTGGGTGTCCGTATGAAACTTCCTGGCCCACCCACGGGTGAACCACGAAGGAAGACTAGGGAGCAACTGCCAATAAATCGCCCATAGCTGTACGCTGACGTAAGACCTAAATGTAATTTTCTTAGAGCGAAAGCAATTACCTGGAATGTCGACAATAATGTAACGGCGGAAACCTAATGTGGCAGCCATCTTGAAAAATATAGGTTTAAATTGAGTTAGATCTTCCTTTGGTAAAGAGTGGAAATGATGAAAAACATTATAATATAATGCTAGCAAATGATGGTTGTAGTGAAACAGTTTTGTTTAATAGGAGATAGATTCGGTTACACCATGGTCGAAAACTTTTCAAACTAACTTTTCAAATCCCTCCAAAATCATATATGTCTATTAGTGACAGCACATTAGAGTAACATGGAAACATTTTATTTTTATTTAGGTGTTGCAACATACGTAACCTCTCCCAGGTGTATCTGAAATACATCAAAGCCAAAAACCTTTCTTTTTATCCTATCTTCTTATCCCAACCTCTTCCCTCATTAGATAAACAAATTACGTAAACTGCCATACACTCTTACGCATTATTCGTACCTTCACGTATGGAACTGTGCAGCTATTCGGTAACAAAAGCGGCGCCCACGCAGCACACAGCGTCGTGACGTGTGACAGGTAGCTGAGATAAATGTTAGGAAGGCTAAGCTAATAGCTGCTGTGATGAAGTGTTCGCGCCGCATGATTTGTTAGCTGGGCTCAGTCTATTTTTAGAGATGTTTGCATTTCTTTCTGAGCGGTTTAAGGGACTGCGAAGGGTCATAATTGTAAGGCAAATCTAGAAAGATGATCGAGAGGGGCAATTCTCGTAATTTAAAGAACGTTTACAGTCTGATCTCAGCCTTAACCTGTCAAAAATATCTTTAATTTCTTTACATTTTTGACAAATTTTTGACATTGATTCTCGCTGAGAGGAGATGGCCACTAGATTTTGAGCGTTTTTAAATACAAGAATTGGCTTTGGATTTTTTTTTTATTTGTTGATCATATTCGGATGTTTTGTAGACATGAACATACACCACGCGACAAGACAATGTCCTATCGTATGCTTCCGATTCGTTCATAACATTATTTGCCTTCTAAAACGATGGTTACCTGTGCCACCAAAAATAAATTTGTAAATAAATAAGATGTCAGAAAAATCTATATATACTTTTCCTCGGCAAAACTTCTAGCTTCTTTAGTTTCAACCTATAATCCTACTAAGGTTACCGAATAACTCAACCAACTGCCGCAGCTGCTTGATA
This sequence comes from Mesoligia furuncula, assembly GCA_916614155.1. Lineage (NCBI taxonomy): Eukaryota > Metazoa > Arthropoda > Insecta > Lepidoptera > Noctuidae > Mesoligia > Mesoligia furuncula. The sequence goes on along the minus strand of OU744803.1, from coordinate 5,961,358 downwards.
ATAAGCAATTTACCTTATGATGCGTTTAATGCTTCTTGTAAGATATAAACAATTGAAAACGGGAAATAATAGATAGTACAGCAGGCACTCCTTGTTGCATATCATTATTATTAGAATTCGCAACGAGACTTTCATAAGTTTCACTGAGAATACATTCACTAAGCTGAAGATTACCATCAAGGGCAATTCGAAAGGGAACTCTATGAGATAGGGTCAGTTCCCTCAAGTGCAATGTTGGGTAGGAAGCGCCTGGGGCCACGGGGAGGCGTCGAGCGAGTGGCAAGCTCGAAAAATTATTTGCAAAATTTAAATTGTAGCTTTATTGGGGGTGTGTTTTCCAAAATTTATGATGGAAGAAAAATTCTATGCAATTCTTGGTGTTCTTACCTAGCTGAAGTTTCTACCATTGTTTAGCAGCCTGCAAGGGATTAATCCAGATCCAATCAAAATAGCTATAGCTTAAAGATTATGGTTGACTTCAGCACCTTTAATTTAACCCTAAATATATCGGTGGTCAAAAATAATAAGATAGAGGTAGATCTCAGACAGGAGTATTTTGCAAAGCGATAAACACTGTCGGGAACAGCTATACAAGTTAATCCGCTACACGCTCCGGTTCCCAACATAACCGCACCTTGAAAACTTGGAATGGCGAACGGTAGATAAGAAAAAGCTGGCTGCGATAAAACCGTACTCGCGCATTTCACTAAAGAAACGTTTATCTTATTTGGAAATGTGCATGTTACATTGAAACTTAAGATATTGTTGGAACACAAGACACAGAACTGAACGAAAATGTTAACTAGTGAAATTAGTTGGTTTTACACTATCGATTTTAACTGTTGATTTGTGTGTTAGATGGATGACATGAACTGATAGTAGAATATAGTGTTGTGGCCGGCATCTACATCGTCACATGTGAACTACGCATCACACTGACGTAACGCAAAATCCTGCATCGCGCAAGCGAAGTTTACCAGACACCACACCCGTCTGGTCGGAGGATTCACCCTTTCATGTAGAGGATGAGTGAACTTCCACACCCTGTTCCTCATACCTCTATAGTGTAATGGAAATAGAAGACACAGCGTGGTTAGGTCTTCTAATAGGCGGACCAATGAAATGGTGAAGCTTGAAGGAATCCTCTGAATGCGAGAAGCACATGCCTAGTCGATGGTGGAGATGTTTGAGGGAAGCCTGTGTCCAGCAGTAGACTTCCTTCTGCTGAATGATGACTGTGGAAAGATAAATTAATTGGAAAAGGTAAAAGATTCGAGGTGTTCCACTCAGAGCATTGATTTCAAGCGCACTTGGACGAACGGCAACTGAGCACTTCCACTAACCGCACTGAACAAAAATCGGTGGAACAATTTATCGTTATTGTTATCGTTATTTTTTTAGTGATGGGATATACTGGCCATCTCTTATGCAAATAAAAACCCTTACGTGTACGAATTTCCGTACTAAATGCATATACTTTTCAGCACTTTTGTTGCCAGTAAATCATTTTAATTATTCAAATGATATAAATAAAAGCGGAACGAGGAACCTATAAAACGATTAACAACATTCCCCCTCAGCGTAACAAATTGTTGATCTGTGTGTCATGTTTATTCGTTTGAGTATTATTTATGAGACATTTCTTAATCGAAATGTGAGGAAAAATTTAATAAGAAGGCGTAACTAGTACAAAAATAATGGCTGGAAATAAAAAAAAAGCGGCCAAGTGCGAGTCAGACTCGCACACGAAGGTTTCCGTACCACAAGGCAAAAAAATCAAGGCATCAGGCGGGATTGGGGTCAAGAGCGGGCCCGTTTCGTAATAAAAAAAAGGACCCCGTTTAATTTCTAACTTTTATTTTTATTATTTGCTGTTATAGCGGCAAAAGAAATACACACTATTGTGAAAATTTCAACTATCTACCTATTATGGTTCATGAGATACAGCCCGCTGACAGACAGACGGACAGGCGGACGGTCGGAGAGCGGACGCTTAGTAATAGGGCCCGTTAGCACCCTTTGGGTTTCAGATTCAGATTCCTAAAAAGTATCAGCATCTTTATCGAAATACGATTTAAGGGGCGTTCTTGATCAAGATCTGGCCTAACTGTACTCAATTGAAACTTATTTTCTTGTGCTGTGCATAAAAGTAAAAAAAAAAACAAAATATTTTACATAATTAATACAACAAAACAATAGCTCCCTACATTAAATCTGAAAGCACGCCAGTGTACTGACGAAAGCACTTATTTGCAATCATTTGCATGAGGAAGCCAGATGCAGTGTAGTGCATGCTTAGATAGCGCACCAGACCGAGGGTGGCCTCGACGTAGCCTACTCCTTAAGACAGTCAGTGTTGCCACATTACACTTTCTAGATTAGGGTGCTTAAAACTAATACGAACATGCTGAGCTGATATGGAAGTGAAGTTATCTGAAAGTTTGTTTCAACCTAAAAGGCTTGGGGTTGGTCAAGACAGAATTCTTTGGTTAAGGTTTCCTAAGAAAGCGGTTACGTCATATTATAACGGACGTCAGAAAAATTGTGTAATTGTCAAGTGTCAAAAATCGCTCTGTCGTTATTGGGTGACCGTTTACCGCTTTCTAAGAAAACCAAAGTTTTACGGAATAAAAGATCATTAGAATATCAAAGAACAATGAAGAAACAGAAAAAAACATGGCATTATTAAGGATCACTTATATCATTCTAGCAATGGCACAGGTGAACACGCAATCGCTGTTCATCAGACTGGACAATTTCCTCAATGACTCTCAATGAAAGCGACGGTAAACAAATCTAGGTATTATATCAAGAAGATGGTCAGCCTCTATCTTGATACTGATAATATCTTATACTAACTCTGGTTTCAACTAAGTGCTACGGAGGTCAGATCGCAGTCACCCCCCTATAAAATTAATATATTTTCAATGAAGGTACCTAATAGTCGTGCAATAGCTAAGGACACCACAACATAAACGGACACTGGAATTTAAATTCCAAATATAATATCGAAAGGATGACGATAATAATCGAACAATGGATTCAATTGCTAATCTAAAATATCTGAAGGTGCAAACGTGATACCACCAATAATTTGAACACAGACACAATTGCGAGAGACAGTCGTTGATTTAAATACAATCCGAATCGAGTATTGCAGTATCGATCGAGCTCGTAAATCCTACACTCGAACACACATTAAAATCAGTAGCAACGACTGTGTCGACATCATAACATTATTTATGGTTTCATTTTATCTCGGGAACATTACGCGCGCCATACGCGGCCGGGGTTACTGCTGGAACAATAGACAGACGAAAGCCGAGCTGGACAACCGGGCCGAGGTACCGTTGCGACCAAAAGTCTCGATAAAAAATCGAAATTGTAAATACGATGGGTCAACCAGATACGATCCTCTTTAAACCAACAGCGAGAGAAAGGCCCACTAAAAACACGAGTGCGAAGTTCAATTTATTGCCCCTCGGAAGTGGGAACCAGGACGAGCGAAGAAAACAAAGTTTGGTCGTAAATCAACGCGTACTTAAAAAAACTTTAATACTTCCTACAATTACAGTGAGCCGAATTCTTAATGAAAGACTCGATGTCCGATGATGTTCGTCAAATCATTACCAGTAATGAATATGAATCGAGCGGCGGCATTAATGACTCTCGATCATTATAGCTAGACGCCTACTTTGTGTCAGTGTCAGCGACTCAGCGGCCAAGGAAATGATATAATAGCTTTTTAAAGGTCCGTTCGATGCTCAGGTAGTAATTTCCTTCTTATCGTATGTTAAAATACGGTTTTTGCATACACTGCGACGACCGTCATTAGATAATGTAGCCATAGAGTAAATTACGGCAGCTTCCACTCCCACGTGCAGGTGAACATTTTCTTTATCGACACAGCTCACCACGAATCATGCATCTGTACCGCGGGGCACTGTCTTTACAAGCTGGACGTGTACTTACAGACACGATTGATTTTGCTGAGATTTATGCACAGTTTAGAACGACGTATTAAAAGATATAAAGATATGCACAAGATTACGATCGTGATCGACTGCAAAATCAATACAACGAAGGGATCGTGCACAAAGTGGGCGTTTAACCTCTGACCGAGGGCGTGGGCCGCGCGGGCGCACACGCCGCGTCAAACAATCCATCATGGCCGCTATCTGTGGCAAATTAACCCACTAAAGATGCCACCGATGCTAACCGGCCAATATCTATGATACCTGATAGTAAACACCTGATACGGCGTCAGAGGTCGCACACTCCGGTCGGGTGCGAGCCCTGCTACCCGCGTGTGACGTGTACAAATCGCCCCAACACCGAGTACGTCACGGTTTCCAATTTACTTTCTTCCGCGAGTTGAATGGCGCTGACCCCATAGACCAGAGGAATCGTGAAATCGATATCATGGGAAAAGCGTTATTTGCATGCTGATGAACATTGCGTGTTGCAAAACGTACAACATTGTAATCTTGATTGAAAGATTATAATTTGCAATCGCTCACTTTGTAAGACAAGTTCCTAAGTATTAAAATTCATGGGTTTAGCTACCGACGATGGTGTAACGGCATTATTTCCCAAGGGAGCAACATTAATCTTACAGTCTATTTACAATCTCCGAAGGTAAAAGTCACCCTTCGACTGGAGGCTAGTGGTTAATGAAGCGAAAATAGTGACACTGTGAACAAGACAAGCGGACCAAGCGACACTTAACGTCAGTCAAGATGACGCCTCGATCGCGGCGTCGATATGAAACGAGTTTATATCATCGGCAAACGTCAATTACGCGCGTAAACAATTACGCAAGCGTAACACAAGTGGAGCAAGCGCCGAGCGGGAGTCGTGAATGAAATCGAATGATACGGGCAATTAAGGCGCGATCCAAGTGATTTAAAAAATAAATTGAGGATCTATCAATTTGCTGTTCTACTTTGAGGAGAATCTCTTTAGAATGAATCTTTGTTTTATAAAACTGCTCGAATTTATAAGTTTATTAGCATATATTTTGCTCATGACATTAAAAAGTTAAACGACAAGAACTCCTAAGAAATCTTATTTCGTAATTAATGTATTAGTCAGATGGAAATGTACCAACATTGAAGGCTAATCCATCAAGCACAGGAAACAGCTTAATATTGTATACAACTTCGATACAAGAGATAATGCCAAACTTGCAAAAGCACCAAGTTGAGCCATTCTGACAACCCATCCATGGGTGTATAATTATGTATATTTAGATATTATTTACACTATTCTAATATTTAAAATAATAATAATAATATGTACATTTGTATGAAAAAATAATGAAGTTATTAACAATCCTGTATGGAAGTACTAAGGTGCTATTGATTATGAATTTCACTATGTAATGCTGCTGCGACCATAAGCATATGTTTATGGAACCGGACAGAAGTACAAACGCCTAGAGAAACAAGAATAACAGAACCATTTAAAAGCTTATAGGGCACGCAAGAGTGAAGCGATACGCTACACGATAAGTGAATTTTCTACGCCTGTCAATCTGACCGGAGTTATGCAGGATGCGTGCATAACTCCGTCGGACGACCTATATCACATTTGCATTCTGCTTTAAGTGTTCACGCATGGCTTTCTTTGGCGCGATTTGGGAACTGTTCGCGAACCTGCTTCTAGGTAGGTTCTCGAATGTATACACACCCTTACTAACATAAATAAATGGTTTTACCACATTGCGCACACCGGCTGTCTCGTACCATTTCATGGTGCATTAGTATATATTCGCTTTAAATGGAAATATTAATAAAGAAACCCCGGTGGTCCAAGAACAAGACCAGGTTAAGTCAATTTCATTAAAACCCGCAGCTAAGGTAGTCGTAATAAAAGTAACAGCTTCCTGCTTAACTCCTTTGTAATTAAAAACATTATTGCATCGCCTAAAGAAACAGACTTTTAATTGCTGGCGAAAATACTGCATAAATTAAATTATAGGCTGCGTAGAACACTGAGAAATAAAAGTTTTCTCTCTAGCTACGTCAGAGCATTGCAGAGGTGACGAGCCAACAATTTGAACTGATAGGCGTATCAATGGAGCTTCACGGTTGTAAGCCTGACTGACGTGAACTTTCAATATAATTAATATTGTTCCGATGCCATTTATATTTGCTGACCCGAGATTGCAGAAACGATTCATGTCATATGTTTCGCATAAACTCTTTAGGCAATATTACCGGAGATGAATTGGGCATGAGGAATAGGCTTTCGAAATTTTGAATGTCTAACTGTCTTCGACGTCAATAGTCCCGATTCGACTCACTATTGACTGACTGATATATCAACGCACAGCCTAAACCGCTGGTCTTAGAGACATGAAATTTGGAGGGTGTGTTCTTTGTGAAGAGTAAGGGTTTTTCGAAATTCCACCCCTAAGAGGGTGAATGGGGGGAGGGTGAAATTTCACGTGGACGAAGTCGCGGGCAGAAGCTAGTGCCTCATAAATAGCGAGTTATTAAGCCCAAAAATATTAGTATTTTACATAGTATAAACTGACTAACCTACAAATATTTATGAATTCATTAAATGAAAGGGAAACAAACAGATAAGATCAGAACTTAAGATCCATACTAATAAAAATAATAAACTCTGGCTGTCTTTGTTATCTTTTCAACGAATTTGGATGAAATTTGGCACACGGGTGGACCATGATCTGGGTCAGGCCACAAGTCCTAAAACAGGATAACTGTTTATTCCGGTAGTACGTTCCCGTGGGCTTATTCTATACTTCCACGAGGACGAAACCTCGGGCAAAAGATATTACAATAAAGGTGATAGAACAATTTCCCCATAAACTAGCCTCAGGACAAGACAAGTCAAGCTTCACTACGAAAATCTATAAACTTGAGCTCATCATAACTACAGTTTTACAACAGTAGCCATTATTCAGACTTGCAATATCATTAGCAACAGTGTTGCAAATGAGCCGATGAAAAGCGACAATTACGGCGCACTGGCCTGAGGAAACACGAACACTTCGAATTTATGGGCTAATGACTCTGTGTACTTCCTCAGTGACTTTAACTTGGTTTAAAGATTGACACGAAAACTCATTAGACTAAAAAAGTTGACTTAGGAATTTGAGGAAAACAATGTTATTGTTGGGGACACAAGCAAAGATGCCCGAAACTGTGATGATGTATATGTTGGAATTTCTTAGGTGTGCTACACGAATTAAAAATGCAAAAGATGCGAAAACAAACCGAACCTCGAACCTTTGTTCTTAGTTTTTGGCTTGGACATGATTCCTGATTCTTATGACCTAATATTCTTATGACCTGAATCTTTCCAATGATTCTTATTCTAACAGCCAGATAACTGCGTAACACACTAACACAAGCTATGGCTTTCATTTTGATAGTTCCTCAATTACATTCATTACATTATTTACGTTGTTGAGCAGACAAATTTTTCGAACATATGAAGCAACGGATTAGCTATATCCTTCAAAATTATTCAGATTGTCATTGATAGAGTGTTGCGTAAATAGGCTGCTGCCAAATTAAACGATACAAGACTTCAACGACTACAATAATTCTCATAAAATCCGCTTTCTCATATACCAACAACACTTGTAAACAAATAGTATCAAGCCCAAACAAGTCCTGTCCACGACAGACAGCTTGAGTAATGCCGTTAGTATCGATTTAAGGACGTATTAGCTTTTATAGGAAGACAGAGCAGCTCCGTGACTCGATGGAGATTGATCGGATCTCTCCCTCGTGTCGTAAGGTGCTTTATAAGTCTGTATTGGCCTTATCTGGTACGTTATAGCGTTGGTCAATCATCGGAGCTGATGTATTGCGTTCAGTTGCGCTTGCGTTGTGATATCGTTGAGCTTTTAAATATGTTCTGACGTTTATGTTTGTTTGTTGACAGGTTTAGAGAGTCGGTGTCTAAAAGAGACTTTTCTATAGAAATACATTCGTTCGAAAGTGTATTTTTAGGTTTCTCTTGATTTCTGTAGTCAAGAGCCTTTGGTTTGATGTCAACAGCCGCACGATCACGGTCGATCGATCAGGTTAAGCTACGCTTGCCGCGGTCCGTCCGTGGAGGGATGACCATCTTTAAATACCGAGACCTCTACGTGCCTCGGTAAGCACGTTAAGCAGTTAGTCCCGGTTGCCATTGTTGGATCTTTGAAAGTCGTTACGGGTCTCCAGAAGCCCGAAAGTCTGACAACCAGTCTTAGCCAGTAACTGGGTTTTGGAGGTCGGGCGGTCGCTCCATGTAAGATACGTGTATTCAGCTGCATCCAGTTAGACTGGAAACCGATCCCAGCATAGTTGGGAAAAGGCTAGGCAGATGATGAAAGGATCTTACTTCTCGTGCCATCAACAAATCAGTTTCGCTCATCTAACAAGGAGTGACACAAATATGTCGCAACACAAAGTATGCCAAAAACTGTTAACACAGCTTCCTTGTCCATTATCATCTAATCTCTACATGTCAACATTCTAATTTGCCTGTCGTTCCATTTTCTGTAAACTTATCGTGACTGTGGCTTCCAGCACGCCTCGGGCACAAATCTTAATAGATTTCTTCATTATTGGACGACCGACGTCGATATGCATTGCAGATATTATGCGCAGTAAATTATGGCGCAGTCCCCTTCGGCTAATTGTGACGCCAGATCGATATCGATGAATCGATAGCGGTTTGTGATCTCGATTCACTGATCGGTTGTCCTGGAAATGTTGTTAACGGGGTCAGATTTTTTTGTTTTTCTCTTTGTGACATCATCATCATCTGCCTAGCCTTTTTCCAACTATGTTTGGGCCGGCTTCCAGGTTAACCGGATGCAGCTGAATACCAGTATTTTACATGGAGCAACTGCCTATCTGACCTGCACAAACCAGTTATTGGGTAATACGATACCCCTTGGTAAGTCTGGTAGTCAGACTTTCGGGCAACTTTTCAACTTTGTGACATAGCTATACCAATAATAAAGCTGAAGAGTTGCTTTGTTTGTTTTAACTCGCTAATCTCCATGGATTAGCGATTTCTACCAGTCGAATTTGAAAAATTATTTCTGCAATTGAGAGCCCAATTCTTGAGGAAGACTATTTATCATTACGCTATGACCCTTAGGAGCCGAGTAAAAAGAAAAAACTGGCCAAGTGCGAGTCGTACCACAAAGCAAAAACGCCGAAAAAAACACGTTTGTTGTATGGGAGCCTCCCTTAAATATTAATGTTATTCTGTTTTTGTATTTTTTGTTATAAGTAGCGGCAACAGAAGTACATCATCTGTGAAAATTTCAACTGTCTAGCTATCACGGTTCATGAGATACAGCCTGGTGACAGACGGACTGATGGACAGTGGAGTCTTAGAGAAAGGGTCCCGTTTTTACCCTTTGGGTACAGAACCCTAAAAATGGAAGAAAGAACGCTAAGCGAAAACGAAGTAATGATGTGACGGCGTGGTAAGTAATGCGACTGTGACGAGACGGGGTAGGACGAGGGAACAAGAAATTTCACGCGGACGAAGTCGCGGGCAGAATCTAGTTTCTCAACGTAAACTAATAAACAAACAACAATACTAGTAGCGACAGTTTTCTGACTGATTAAAACAGAAACCTCATAATCTATTTGTTTGTAAATCAAACACGAGAATAATTCTCGAATTTCCTGAATATGGGGAGCTTAGAAAGTGGGCAATATTTCATGGGTCCCATTAATAAATGGTTTGTAATAGGTCGCCGGTGAGAGCGAATCGGTTCGTTGCATTGAGGGGTTAGTGAAACTGGCATAAATCAAAACTCGGATGCGCTCTGATTGCTAAGGGAACAATAATTCAAGTTGGCAAAGCTGACGGCGGAGCTTTCACGCGCAATTTTAATGTTAGGTTTGCTGGTAAATCCTTTACAGTGTTATTAAAATGGTTTTCAATTACATCGTGGCTCCTTTTCGCAGTCAGATCTATCTTAGGTGTTTAGAAAAGGTATTTGTATACATAATGTCAGTTGATCTCTTCTTTCATTAATATCTAATGTATGTTAAAATGATGCTGCAATGTTTTGTACAATTTACTTCCTTTTGGCGCTTTTATTGTGTAAAAGATAGCATCTGTCTTTGTAACGTAGCTACTTTTGTGGCCTGGTTAGATTTGTTTTGAAAGTTTTGAAGATAATTTGCACCTAATGGTGAATCCTTTGGATCTTTTTGTAATGTGTGTCAAAACGACTCTGTTTTGTACAGAAGCACATCAAGCTACTACAATCTGTCAATTTTTTTTAATAGACTTTCAACTTTACCTCTAAAGCATTAGGTTCAAGGTTGATTGGGAAAATTTGACAGTTTCGGGTAGTTTGATGTGCTGGCGTCAATTAATTATCTTTTCAAGCTTGTCAAGTGTAGGTAAAAGATAACTAAAAATAGATTTCAATCACGCGGTTTCTTTTACAAAACTTTTTAACGCAAGATGACATTTAGCAATAAACTCCGTTGCATATAAATGAAACCATCAATTACAATTTCATAAAACATCTCGGAACAAGATTTATATTAAAAATAAGCATTGTATGTAAAGATAAGATCTTAAACGGCAAAAAATCAATGTTCCGATCGATTACTGGAGGCATAATAGTCCGATATTATTATTATTAAAGTGACATACTGTCCTCCAGTGGCTACTTACACGTGATTGATGATCAGACCATCTGTTCCGATGTCGGATATAATGATGCTTAATTTGATAAGAAAATACGTGCATAATGTTCACGTAAATTGGTGGTAAGGATCCTTCAAACAGGCGCGACACGCGATATAATGGCGCGCGACACAAAGTCACCGCTCGTTGCGCGACTTCGGTGCCTTTGGTCGCGCGCGATTTTATCGCTTGTCGCGCCCCGCGGTTTCACCCGCATAACTGTGGATCCCGTGGGAATATCGCGATAAAAAGTATACTATTAGTTATTCTGATGTATAAGTTATACTACTGTAAGTTTCATCAAAATCCGTTCAGTAGATTTTGCGTTAAAGAGTAACAAACATCCATCCATCCTCAAACTTTCGCGTTTATAATATGTATAAGTAGGATAGGATTAGTAGGATGATGAATGTGATCAGAAGCTAACTTAAGGAGTCAGAAATTGAAGTTTGTGTTGTTCACTTAACATTTAGGTAGTCAGAAGCCCGAAAGTCTGACAACCAGTCTTACTAAGTAGTACCAAGTAGTAAGTTATAAAAATTTTCCCAATCAACTTTGAACCTTATGTTTTAGCGATAAAGTTGAAAATCTATTAAAGAAATTTGACAGATTGTAGTAGGTTGATGTGTTAAATGGTGCTATTATTTGTCCTCTAGTTTGTCAACTACTCTGTCTGTTACCAATTTGCCATTCTTTTATTTCATCCCGTGATGTTAAATTTTCATTACCTACCTACTCCAATCCCACCAAAAACCATGGTCACAAAATCGAACCCCAAAAATTGGTTTATCAATTATCTGATATCAACATTATCTGGTCATTCAAGTATCCAGTAGTGGTTTAAAAATAATTAATACACATCACACGTGTTGTATTATTGAGGAAGTTAATTATAACGGGTCATGTACCGGAAGACATTATCGTGATCATCAAGCCGGGTTGTACCATCTTGAACTTCTACCGCACACATCAAGCCAGTTTTAGCTGACCTCGCATTGAAATCCAAATCATTATTTTTATCCAAATCATTATTATATTATTAAAATATTTTATTCCACATAAACCTACATGGGCACTTATAACACGACAGAAGCTAGGTGCACGGTTCCAATGGGTCGTTTCCTATGGAGAAGAGCCGGCAAGAAACTCCACGGTTACTCTTTTAAAACAAATTGTCTTTTACAATGTTTTCATATTGCAGAATTAATAGGTATGGGAGGACAGCGTAGGCCTGTCCACAAGGTGATTGTAGGTATAGGTTTTTCGAATAATCAGAAGTCAGCTTTTACTGGTGTAAAGCTTCTTGATGTGTAGCCGTGCGTACCATCTTGAACTTGTACCCACTTTTAAAATATGGAGATATGAATTGATTAGAGGTAAAATTTAGATTGATTGTGTTGAAATTATATGGCAGGATTATGAAGTTAAAAGCTTTAAACCTGCCTGTTGTCTGTAATTTTAGAAAACGCCAGGAGGGTTTCGATTTTGATTAGATATCGAAATAGCTGTTAATAATATTCTGGGTGAGACTGGAAGGCAATCGTTCATCAAACTCAAACTCAACTCAAAGCATTTATTTCAATTAACCTTGTACAGGCACTTTTGAATTGTCAAAATTAAATAGTCTGTCAGTTAGTCAGAAAGTTGAAGCTAGTTGCCCATTCCAAAACGTAGATCTCTATGGAGAAGAACGGGCAAGAAACTCCATGGACACTCTTTTAAATCAAGTTATTACAAAATCCTGGGTACATTATTCTTGTTGCTTCTATATGTGAGAACAATGTAAAAAAAAAAAAAAAGACAAATGAAGAAACAATTCAAAATATAAGATTAAAAATAAGCCTTGGCAGTTAAGAGATGACCAGTCTCAACCGACGGCACCCGTTCACGAACATGACGCGTGGATCAGCACCATCCAGCTCAACCATTTTGTAGGGAACCGAATAATCCAACACACTCGCCACCATCGGTGAGACATTTAAGTGAGCATGACACGTTCTCAACTGCCATGCTCTTTCAAGTCAAAAACAAAAAAAATCATAATAAACGGAAACATGGTTCTTACATTTACAAAATTTAAAAAAATGCTTCTAAATTATACAAAACTATAGTTTGCAATTTATTTAAGATGTTAATATAATTTACTACCAAAACAGGAAGAGGTATCTAATATTGCAGTATTCAACAATTAAAACTGGATTGAATAAAATAAAAAAGTTATGTTCGTAATGTCAGAAATATTGAAAAAGAAAAAGGGAAGCACCTCTTCCAAATATTGAAATTTTAACTAGTGAGCCCAAGTGCCTGTGGAGCAGGACCAGCATTAAGCCAAGCATTTTTATCTACGATATAATCCTCCAACTTGTAGTATGCTTGTCTACATAGTGTGCGTTTAATGCATGTTTTAAATTTCTTCTCATTTAATTGAAGAATATCGAATGGTATTTTATTATAACATTTTACACAGTAACCCATAAAAGAAGTTTTTACTTTAGACAATCTGAAACGCGGTTGATCTAATTTGTCCCTATTTCTAGTGTTAAAATTATGCCTGTCACTTATCTTACTAAAAAGATGTAGATTTTTTCGAACGTACATAATGTTTTCATATATATATTGACAAGGAACCGTCATGATGTTAATTTCTTTAAACAGTTCTCGTAGAGAATCGCGTCTGCTGAGCTTGTAGATGGCTCTGACAGCCCTCTTTTGCAGAATGAAGATAGAATCAATATCTGCAGCCCGTCCCCACAACAAAATACCGTAAGACATGATGCTATGAAAGTAACTAAAATAGACCAGTCTCGCGGTATCCACGTCTGTTAATTGGCGAATTTTCCAAACAGCGTAAGCGGCCGAACTTAGCCGCCCTGCAAGTGATGTTAAGTGCGGACCCCACTGTAGCTTTGAGTCAAGCGCGATCCCCAGAAAAACCGTATTTTCGACGAATTCAAGTGTCTCCCTATTCAATACAACATGACATTCATTACTTCTAACATTCGGTAAAGCGAATCTAATGCATTTAGTTTTTTTCTCATTTAATACCAAATTATTCACAGTAAACCAATTATGGACCACATGCATAGCGTTATTTACGTCGTCAAGCTCCTGTGCACGTCTGCTTACTTTAAAAATCAGTGATGTGTCATCAGCAAATAACACCATTTGTGGTTGGTTTTTCAGTAAATGAGGTAAATCATTTATATATACTAAAAATAGGAATGGCCCCAATATTGAGCCCTGCGGTACTCCCATTTTGACTTTTAAGCCCGATGAATTCACACCGTTAATTTGAACTTGCTGAAATCTATCATTTAAATATGATTCTATTAAGCTAAGAGCAAGTTTACCTAGTCCGTAATGCTCAAGTTTCAAGAGCAGTGTTTCGTAATTCACGCAATCAAATGCCTTGGATAGGTCACAAAAAATGCCTATAGCATCTTGTGCCTCTTCCCACGCGTTAAAGATGTGTTTTAATAAGGTGACGCCGGCGTCGGTTGTACAACGTCCTTTGGTGAAACCATACTGTTGATCGTGTAAGATGTTATTACGATTAAAATGATTGAGCATTTGATTTAACATTACTTTTTCGAACACCTTGCTAAAAACCGGCAAAACCGATACGGGTCTATAATTATTAGTGTCTTTGCTGTCCCCAGATTTGAAAAGTGGAATAACTTTACTGAACTTCATTAAATCCGGGAAAACCCCTTGATCTACACACAAATTAAATATTAAAGCTAAATAGGGTGCAATTGTCTCAATAAAGGATTGACAAACTTTAGTGGACATGCCCCACAGATCTTCGGTAATTTTGATCTTAAGCTGCTTAAATGCCTTTATAATGACTATGGGGTTTATATGTTTAAATTTAAATTCCACAGGACAGGCTGAGACATTCGCTCTTAATAATTCAATAGCTAGAGCGGGCGAGGAATTTAAAGTTTCTGTAGTTTTAATTGGGATATTGGTAAAGAAAGTTGCAAATTCCTGAGCAACATCGATGTTATCGCTAATGAGACCGCGGGAAGTGTCCAGTGTGTAATCAGTATTATGTTTTTTGTTCCTGTTCGTTTCATTGTTTATAATTTTCCAAACTGTCTTTATTTTATTGTCTGCGGATTTAACTTTGTTACTAATGAAAGAAGCTTTAGCTGCTTTGCAGATATTTTTAAAAATTTTAGAATAAGTAGCAACATACTTCTTAAAAGTATCCGTGTTTATATACGGCTTAAGGCCATACAGTTCAAATAATCTTTCCCTACTTTTCCTGATTCCTTTAGTTGCCCAGTCACTGAATAAAAACTTAGGGCAAATAGTTTTAGATTTCTTCTTAAAGGAATTATTGAACTCTGTTTGCACTAATGAAAAGAATTCTTTATACAAAATATTACCATTCGTCATACTTAGGCCCTGAGCATTTAACTTGCTAATTAAAGTGTTATTAAACTTATTCAAATTACCCGATGTTATTGGTCTAGTTTGAATCTGCACTTTTTGTATCGGTGTGTTGCACTCAAAAGACACTGTTTGACCACTGTGATCCGAAGGGAGATAATTTACAATGGCTTTATCTAAATATTCACAGCAACAAAAAACATTATCAATACATGTAGCAGTAGCCGTAGTTATTCGCGTTGGTTCCAAAAATACATTTGACAGATTGAATGATTTGAAGAGGCTTAACAATCTACTGCTATTTGAATTATTTTCCAAAATATTAACATTAAAGTCACCACAAATAATTACTGATTTATTACCAGTTGCAAGTTTTCCTAAGACATCTTCCATTACTGACTCAAATATAGAGTAGTTTTGATAGTTTGGAGGTCTGTAAACGCACACTATAAAATGCTTATCTAGCTCAACACAGGACAGTTCGATGCTATGTTCCACCGATAGTTCCACTATGTCTTTACGAGTCTTGTATTTTACACAATTTTTAATTAATATTAATGATCCACCACGCAGCATGGATTTTCGGTTAAAGCAACTGCCTACACTATAGTTCTCATAATTAATCATCATTTCATAATCTTTCAACCAATGTTCAGTAATACAAATAATATCAAACATTGTTTTTTCTAAAAACAATTCAATTTCTAATATTTTGGAAGAAAAACCTTGAATGTTTTGATGAAACAATTTCAAGGAATTCTGCTTAGCCCCTTTTTTACAATTTACTAATTGAGTGCTAGAAGATACCTTGTTGTAGGTGAGATTAATAATATTATTATTGGTACCTTCTGTTGTCTTACTGACTAGTTTAAATTCTTGTGGCTGACCACCTTATTTTTAGTATTATTACTAATTTTTGTGGTGCTAATTACATCCGACTTCGACATACTACTTATGTCTGAGTTAATAATAAAAGCTAATAGCCATGCTATTTGACGTCTAAAACTAATGGGCAGATACGCTGTACCCCTAGTCGATTTTAAATACTCAACAAAAGTGTTGGTGTCAAAAAATATAAGTTTGTCACTATAGTGATTAACTAATAAATGCATATGATTATTGAGCATATGTATATAATGATTTTGCCTACTTGATAAGTGCTCAAAGTATGGGAAAGCACATAATATTATTTTTTGACAATTAATCTTTAGGATTTCAGTGACACTCTCAGTGATGTCATCTATTTTTACATTCCCACTATTACCTACAAATACAGAAATAATGGCATTTGGATTATATTTATTGCAACTTATTGATGACATTATTTCTTTGTAGGATTTCCTAGGCATAAACATAATGTAGGAAAGACTTCATTCTTACTTATATTGTAAATGCGAAAGTGTGTCTGTCTGTTACCTCTTCACGCTTAAACCGCTGAACCTATTTAGATGAAATTTGGTATAGAGATAGTTTGAGTTCCGGGAAAGGACATAGGATACATTTTATCCCGATATTCCCTCGGGATCGAAACTTATGCGGGTGAAAGCGCGAGGCGCAGCTAGTACTAAATGTTTGCCGTATTTTGTGAATACTCTGATATTCCCACTACTACACAGGCCTGATCTCTGTGAGTGGGAGTGGGTCATAACCCTCGCGGGCCCAGAGCGGGTTGGCGGATGACGTCATGGCTCCGAATTTTTGGTTCTAGGACATGCCGGTTTCCTCCCGATTTTTCCTTCACCGTTTTGAGAGCAGTGGTGATGAAATAATGTACAGACGCCAGCACATCAAGCTACCCGAAACTGTCGAATTTTCCCAATCAAAATTGAACCTTATGCTTTAGCGATAAAGTTGAAATCTATTAAAGAAATTTGAAAGATTGTAGTAGCTTGATGTGCTGGCGTCTATACACAAACAAAGTAAAGTGCCTGCTTAGGTTCGAACCTACGACCTACATCTCGCAAGTCGCGGTCGTTACCACTGTGTCACCACTGTTCCATACTGCAAATAAATCAGTTAAAATATTAAAATCAAAGTACTCTCTTAGAAATACATTACCATAGTAAAAAATGCGATACATTTTACAATACAGTTGCAAAAACAATCACAAAAACCGCTTGAAGAAACACAGAGAGAGAATCAAAATCTTGACAATGGATACTCTCTAACAATGGTCTCCGTATACAATCTGGCCAAGTGACTTTCAGTATTGATTAACATTTATTTGAAGCAGAAAATCTAGGTCGTAAGATATTGCACCATCATTGGACTGGAAGCAGGGATACGGGGCATTCAGCTGAGCAAAATAGGTGCATCTATTTTAGACGGGTCTCGCCTTAGGCATTGCTGTTTTGAAGACTTTATTTAAACGAGCTTTTCTATGTAAAAGCTTAGGTTTTGAGTTTGAGTTTTAGCGGACCATACAGGGGCGCTCAGTACGTCTAACTACCATATCCAAGCAAAAAACACTGATTAAAGTGATTTTATTTTTACCTAAAATAATAAATTGCCGACATTAGCGTATTTTCGTTAGCTGATTATTTTTCTTGTAAGTATCTTTGCGTTTTTCTTATATATATTTTTACCATCGTCCTTATTTTGGTGGTCTGAATGATTTCTAAAAGTTTGTCCATCTATTTTAATTATATCTAGTGTGTTGAAAAGAGTTGAAGTTTCGATGTAGATTTCTACAAGGCGATAAATGTGTTGGAGAACTGTGATTTGGTAAACATGAGATAGATGGACAATATTGACAAAATAAGCTGGGTTAGACGGGATACTAAGCTCATGAGATGGATTTGTCCATGAATGGACTGCAACAGCACTTACCAAAAAAATTCGGTGCCTTAACTGGAATAGCTTAGGTGCCATCCGCTGTAGTGCGGTTGAAATTGGTGCTCTAAGTGGAATTCCTCGACAAGATATGCTAAAGGACAATAGCATTTTGAAAATCAGCGTAGAAAGAATTCTACTTTCAAATCCTGCGCACCAAATGTCAATTAAGTGCGAAACACTTACCATTGATTACTAGATGCTTATGTAAGAATGCAAATCATCACTTTGCCAGCATAACAGATGTTATCCAGATAACTGATGTACACAAGGTAATGACGTTGTTACAGCAATCTGCGATTGGATTCGGTTCGTCTGACCGAGTGGGTGTCACGACCGTTTAAGGCACAGAGAATGGTCGTCGTTCAAAACTAAATAAGCACAAAACATTGCATAATGATAATGTTCGTGTTAAGTATGTACATTAAATGTAATAATGCAAGACTTAAGTATGCAGATTTCTAGTTATGGCACTTTTCTATTTAAATATGTCGAGAAGTGTGATAACAGGTATTAGTTAAAATTAGAGGTCAAAAAATTACTTAATCAGAACAGACTGCCTCATTGGTCTAGTGGTCCCAAGCTGAGTATCCGGTCCTGGGTTCGACTCCCTGGTCGGACAAAGTGTTTTTGGGTTTTTCGATCTGGAATTTTTCACTAGCAGCTCGCAGTTTGGAGTCGTGAATGGTTGACGGCAATAGGCTTTTATTTATTTAATTGAGGTTCACCAACAGTTGTTACAGGCAAACACCACGTGCAAAATGCTCTTTGTAATTATAAATTTAATTTTAAAGACTCAATGTACTTACATTCTAGATAATTTATATTAGATACTAATTACGCCTGACAACAAACGTCGATACTGAGTCTGCGTGGGGGTCAACCAGGTCGCTGCGTTCGTTTATGAGTTCGCACATGCGGGGTATAGGCGAATTAGCACCAGACAGTGTACGGCGAAGAGATGGAGCTAAGGGTGTTTATAGGTTTGCGAGGTGGTCTACGGGTACTCTGAAATTGAACTTACCAATTGTGGGCAGTCAATGGTGTTATTGAGCAGTTTATATGCGAATCTCAAATCCAAGAGCTCCCTTTAAGCTTCCAGGGTACTCATTTTGTAGCAGCCTAGTTAATCTCCTACCTTAGGAGAGATATTTAAATTGCCTTCCCTTTGAGAACTTCTATAACACTGGGACTTTAACATAACCGGCGAAATGTGGGTGTACTATAGGTACCCCTCTGCCTAACCCTTCCAGGAATACAGGCGTGATGTTATGTTAATCAGAACAAAGAAACAACAATATTTATTTAAACTTTTCGTACAAAAACGTACAAAGGAGGACTTAATGCCTTAGGCATTCTTTACCTGTCAACCAAGGGTGGTGAAGAGATTGGATGGCAGGTGCTTTGGAGCATTGGACAAAGCTACACGTGCGAGTGGTGCGGTCCTGATCCATTATTTATTTTGTTAATTTCTTGTTTTAGTTATTAAGTACTAACATAGGCTAAATAATATTGCTACTAACACAGTGGAACTTATTTGCTGTCTGATAAATAACAAAAAATATTTTTATTATTTGGTTGAGAGGAACAATGATAAAAAAAACTATTAAAACTAGCTACAAACTAGGTTATATACACATACATACAAAACTTTCTTCAAAAGTTAACAAATAGTTCCGTTTTATTAACACAACTCTTTTATGTAACCAGCGCTAGACAGGTGATCGAATAATGATCACCTTCAAACCAATTGGTGGTCGAAAGTCTGCTTCCATATTGGGATAATTAGCCAGACCAACGAACCGTTCGTGCCGCAGTTTACTTATTTTTTTTCTCTAATGTTATAGACGAGCAATCTCCAGACCCAATGGAGCCGTCATAATTCGGGCAGACGTGACGCAACCGACATGGAAGCTAATATAAATATTAACGTAATGCATTTATCATCAGTTTTATTAGCTGTCGGTGATATTAGAGCTTTTCGTGAGTTTTTATGCCTATACTTTTTCCTGAATGACATACGTAAGAAAGACTGTTGACGGTGAAGACACCGTCACAGTCTTTCCTTATTTTTTCTTTTCAAATCATCAAATGACCCTTCCCGCTCTGGTTGGAGCGGAAGGGAGTGTCAGACTTTTACTGACTAAAACCCACCCGTGTTCCTTCCTTAGCCCTTTATGTTCCGGGCCAACGGTAACCCTTTTGGACAATCCCGCTGACCCGGCAGGCTTCGGTCCTAGGGGGCCCCTCAATTTATGCTGACATCTCTAATAGTCTTTCCTTACGTGAAATAATAAGGCTTTCAGAAACCGACCTTTACAAACATTGGTTCGGGATTTGGGGAAGCATAATGATAATAATGAGAAGAACTCTTGATAACTGTTCTGCACTGCTGGGACACAGACCTCCTCTCTGTGAGAGGGAGTGTGCCATAATCCACAACGCGGGCCTAGTGCGGGTTGGTAGATGACACGTCTTCGAATTTTTGGTTCTAGGACATAGGCCGGTTTCCTCACGACGATTTCCTTCAGCGTTTTGAGAGCAGTGGCGATGAAATTATTTACACAAAGTAAGAACCCACGACCTCGGCCTCGTAAGCCGAAGCCGTTACCTCTGGTCCAGCACTCCTCCGTCCTGTTTTGAAAATGGCTAAATTTGGACTACAACATCGTAAAATGCACGTACAGCTAATTCCCAGCATGTTCCGCTTCACAGTAGATACACGCATCGCTTCACCTGGACCGCCCGAATGCGTCTAATCACATTATGCAAGCGAATCGCGCACGGAGCCGATAATTCGATTCGATCTAACGTCCGATTTCTAATTCGACTGTGATTGCGTTCCGATTGTAATGATAGTGGGCCGAAATGGATATATGACAGTTTATAAATACGGCGCCGTTAGTAATTTAGTCACAATGCCCGGAGGCCGGGTTCAATAGAGTTTTCGGTTTTTGTTATAGCTGTAATAATTATTGTTACGTAAATTGTGAGGCTATTAAGTTGTGCCCCGAGTGTAGTCTTCGATTTAGACGTGTTATTAAAATAGGCAGTGAAGTTGTAACGTGACCAATTGACAGGCCTTTCTTAGCTAATCTTAATTTGTCTAAATGCCTGTGACCTAGATTTTTATAATTGCTAGGATGCAAAAAAAACTTTGCGTGGGTAGATGATAATTAGTCAAGAGTCACTACATATCTTGTGATATGTATATGACGATTTAATGCTATATGGGATTCTTTATTAAATCCTGATGAATTAGGAGACTCAACAAGCAGACATTTTTATGACTGTCGAGTTGCGCAACTGTCGAGACGCGCATCTATCAAGTTGCGTGTTTGTCCAGCTGCGTCTTAGACGTGGTGCGAATCTGACGAGATGCGTTTCTGTCAACATGCGTTTTCTGGCGAAATGTGTATTTGACCACTTGCGTTTCTGACGACATGCTAGTAATCCCTATGTACTTGTACGCCGGAAACCGTAGAATACCATGAACTTTAAATACTATGTAACGTCTCTGTAACAATGTTCTGACAAATAAATGGACTATAACTACATACTATATATAACAATTAAAGGGAGAGGCTTACATCCAGCAGTAATTGAAGTCGGGTGCTCATCATCATCATCTGCCTAGCCTTTTCCCAACTATGTTGGGGTCGGCTTCCATTCTAACCGGTTGCAGCTGTAGACCAGTATTTTACATGGAGCGACTACCTATCTGACCTCCACAACCCAATTACTAGGTAATTAATACGATACCCCTTGGTAAGACTGGTTGTAAGACTTTCGGGCTTCCGACGAACCGTAACGACTGACACGAGTGACAGCCGGGACCAACGGCTTAACGTGCTTTCCGAGGTACGGAGAGATCTTGATATGTAAAGATGGTCACCCATCCACGGACCAACCGCGGCAAGCGTAGCTTAACCTGATCAATCGACCCGTGCGACTGTTATTATTTATTTATTATTATTTATTTATTTAATACTTCAAGCACATAAATGTACAGAGGCGGACTTAATGCCATAGGCATTTTCTACCAGTCAACCTTTGGGTGATGCAGAGACAAACAGTGGTAGGTGCAATCAAGAACATTACTTAGCTACAAGCCTCTAAATTAGGATTTTTTTTCGAATATTTAGAAATAATCGACTATAAAACAAACTAAAAGATGACATGTAGGTAAATGGTCCTAAGCAATATATTATAAGTTCTAATACGATAGCATTTGTTCAGCCTCGCTGTCGAATGTCCCCACAGTTCAGTGTCAATCTATAGAAAGTTTCAGGCATGTATAGATTTATCACCAAACCCGAGCACTGCCGAGTTTTGCCGAAGTGAGTTCGTGAGGTTGCGTTCCCTGGGCCATGTTCCCGTCAGACGTGACGTACGGCGCGGACGCATCTCACACCGTGTCCTTTCACTAATATTGCTCAATACAATGAAGCGACGAATTAAATAATGTGTGGTGTAATAGGCGTTCGAGACAATGACAACGGGACTTGATTTGTTACAGCGCTGACTTTGATGGTATTGTTGACATGGTTTGATTGATCCGTGATGTGGTTTTGTGTGATTTCTCTTTAATTGGTAGGTATATTATGTTATGTCTATTTATAGTGAATAATCATCATTAGAATTAAGACTGTTGCAAGAGAAATCTAGGCAATGTTTATTTTACCTTTACAATTTTGGAACTTCGACTTCATCATCATCATCTGCCTAGCTTTTTCCCAACTATGTTGGGGTCGGCTTCCAGTCTAACCGGATGCAGCTGAATACCAGTATTTTACATGGAGCTACTGCCTATCTGACCTCTATAACACGGTTACTGGGTAATACGAAACCCCTTGGCTTACCAAGGGGTATCGAATACGATACCCCTTGGTAAGCCAAGGGGTTATTAGACTTTTTATCAGACTGGGTAATACCCAGTCTGATAAAAAGTCTAATAACCAGTCTTAACTGGTTATCAGACTTTCAAGCTTCTCACTACCCGTAACGACTTTTGAACTCGACGTTCGAATTTTGGAACTTCGACATGAAAGTGCTTGTTGACTTACCTATTCAGTAGTAGTATCATTTTGCCAGCGACTTTGTCCGCCCTATATTCTCTATCTTGAGGGAATGTCGAAAAATCATCGTTCCTTGTCCACGTCATAAAAGGAACTCCCGCGTAAAATTTCAGCTTTCTAGGTCTAAGGATTTGGGCTGGGCGTTGAAGAGTCAATGAGTATGAGTCAGAACTTTTAATTTTATATCACAATATAAAGGCGAAAGCTTGTGAGTGTGTGTGTGTCTGTGTATATGTTTGTTACTTCTTCACGCTCAAACGGCTGGACCAATTTTAATAAAATTTTGTATGGAGGTAACTGACACCCTGGATTAACACATAGGCTACTTTTTATCCTGATATTCCCGCGGGATCGACACTTACGCGGGTGAAACCGCGGAGCGAAGTTAGTTATTCATAAAACTTATGAATTTGATGGCTCTAGCCTAAATCTTGGCTCATATATACTCTCAAGCATCCTACCTACATTCAACAAGGCAAATAAAATCGATATATTTTCAATGTTCTCTGCAGAATTTCTTCAAGCAGCCATTTTGATTTACTACCACTATTCAAGTTAGTTTATCACAATCATTACACCGTCATTTGTTTAGAACCTCATGCATGCATAGCTTCCAACGTCACTCTCATAATTTATGGTATCGACTACCAAGTCTTCCCTAGAAAACGGGAGGATGTGCTTGTCCCATAAGTAATATATTATTATACCTATTCGCGATTGGTCAGTGGGCGTCTGAAGACAGATTTATCGTGGAAACTATCGGTCGATATCGTCGCGGTAATTTCTATTAGATATCGAGTAATTTGTTAACATTGGGCGGAAATCAGGTGGAATTGGATAAGATACAATGTATGATTTCTAATTACACTAGAGACAGGAAATTATGTTATCTAAAGGATTTTCACTTTCGCATCCATACTAATATTATAAATTCGAAAGTAACTCTGTCTGTCTGTATGTTACCTTTTCACGCCTAAACCACACAACGGATTTCGATAAAATTTAGCAAAGCAATAGATTACATCCCGGTGAAGGACATAGGATAGTTTTTATCGACATACTTAGCGGGCGAAGCCGCGGGCGGAAGCTAGTAAGACATAAAACTTCTTTCAAATTAAAATACACCAGGCTTTATTTGGGAACGTAGTCTCATAAATAAAATGGGTACTTATATAGATAAACATTTTATTTACCTATAGAGGGTAGGTAGGGGTAGGGGGGTAGGGGAGTAGGTAGGGGGTTAAGGGGATATAGGTTTTTTTAATTACCTACCTATAGAGGTAATTATATAGTATTGCAGAGATATCGACACATGTTATGTTACCATTAATTATTATTCAGTAGGTAGTACTTACATGATTATGAAACCGCTGCGTTTATTTCTTTTATAGTACTGAACTCGGGAATTTAAACACGTGTTAAGTATTTTTCCGATGTTTATCACGACATGATAGTCACTAAATATAGGTACATAAGTACCTACATGACCATTTACACAGGTGACATTGTAAACCAGTGGCTGGTAAACAAGACACATAATAAGAAGATCAAATATAACAATAAGTCCCTAGAAAGACCTAACAATGTAACAATCTTCACCTATCATAATGAGTACCACATACAACATTATTTTGTGAGTAAATATTTTTCAACAACAATGGCACGTTTCATTACAAAGTAACGCTACATTATTTATTATGTGAAAGGGCACTATTTGACCCTGGCAGGGTCAATTGAACAGGGACGGGGGGCAGGGGGGGATTGGACAGGGTGACATTTCAAACAAATGACAGTCGGAATACAATGTAGTATTTCATTGAACTTCAAATCGAACAAATATTTGGGTCAATTTCGGCTGCATTCCAGAGCATGGATAAAAGGAAATGACAAATGTCATATTAAAGTGATTAATTACTGTTAAGGCGAAAACGCCAGGGTAACCGGAAAAATTCAATTTTTAAAATTTTTTGCAATTAACAGGTCAGTATCAGGTTGTAAGTTTGTAATAATACCTATTAGCTGTGCCCCGCGGTTTCACCCGTGTAAGTTTCGATTCCGTGGGAATATCGGGATAAAAGTAACAGCTATGTACTACCTATCAAGTTTCAACGCAATCGGTTCATTAGTTTTTGCGTGAAGAAGTAACAAACATAATATTATGTACTGTATACTTACTAACACAAACATTCACAATTTGAGTAGGAATTGATTAATTTAGACACAGTAATAAAATGTTTCACAGCTAATACTTCATTTTTGGTATTTTTTATTAGTATAGATAGATGATTCGCGACCGTAAGACATTTACAGATAAATAATTATTAAAATCATCATTACATCTCTAAGTTAAAATTAAGCTATTGAATGACTTCATGAATCATCACATTTGCTTCCATTTGAGGTCAATTCTAACTTAGAGAGATGTATTACTGATTCTGATGACTATGATACTGTAAAGCCATATTAGCCTCTGCGACATTGTCAGAGAAGTGTCGAAACGACGTGTCAAAACGAGAATCTGCGATTTTATCTATTTTTAAATCTTTGGTCCTATCCCTAACGTTTTCCACGAAACTTTTAAATAAATAAATAAATTAATGATCACCTGAATACTCATCATAACAAATTCTAATACCTTTAAAACTATGTTTAAAGTTTGAAACGGATATAGAAACAAGAATGTATGTAGGTATAACTGTTTATTCAAATTAGGTGCTAACTTTTATAACACACCAGCATATCGATGCCTTAGTTCACAATTGTACTAACTGCAAAATTTTCAATTTTCACTTTTTTAGTGCCAAATACACTAAATATCGTACAATATTGAGTTAAGATGGAGTTAGATTAAAGGTTTAGACTTGTGAATAGATGCATAATTGTTTTATTATTTTACTTTGTTTTCGTACTGCTCACGTCTAAACTTTAAAAAACTTTAAAACGCTCTTCTCAAAATTGTCAATTTTGTAGTTAGTGCAAATGTGAACTAAGGCATCGATATATCCTCAAAAGAAGTGTTCACACTCACAACATGCTATTAAAATGACGCAACCTTACACCTCACATAACATTCCGAGTTGATTGACATCTTTTACAACTGTAACGAGTAAATTGATCGATTATAATCTCATAATACGAACAAGGACAATCGATAAACGTGTTTATTTATATCGATGACAGATACAGGAATATCGAGACTTTCGTTTTAAATGATTGACTGGACAAGTGAGCAAGACAATAGCAATGATTGATGTATCAATGGTAATGCTTGTCATTTAGATTTCGTTGTATTTACATTACAAAGGTAATGGAAATGCTGGAGAAAAAGGGTATAGATTTTTATCTTGGGGTATGCAGACCACCTTGCGCGACGTATCGTCGAGGTTTATTGTGATATTTGCAATCAACATTGTCTCGTGGCTTTTGCTGTTTCTCATTCCATAAAAACATAGCTTAATATACCGATACTTTGTGGTCATCATCATCTGGCTTGGCTTTTCCCAACTATGTTGGAGTCGGCTTCCAGTCTAACCAGATGCAACTGAATACCAGTATTTTACATGGAGCGACTGCCTATCTGAACTCGACAACCCAGTTACTGGGTAATAGGATGCCCCTTGGCTTGGTTAGACTGGTTGTCATACTTTCGGGGTCCTGACTACCCGTAACGACTGTCAAAGGTCCACGAATGACAGCTGGGGCTTACCGAGACTCGATCGGAGTCGGAGATCGGAGGGGTCACGATATGCAAAAATGGTCACCCATCCACAGACCAACCGCGGCAAGCGTAACTTAACCTGATCGATCGACCTGTGCGGCTTGTTATCTTTGTGGTATGGTACTTATTTAAAAGCAATTCCGACGTAACCAATGAATAGATTCTATTCCTAGGTTTAAGGTAAACAGGTATACTTACTCTTTATATATTTATAATATCGTATGCTAGTTTTAGCCAGGTAATTGATTTAAAAACTGTTAAAAAAATTCGAACATGTGTACCCGAAACTGTCAAATTTTCCCATTCAATCTTGAACCTAATGCTTTAGCGATAAAGTTGAAAATCTATTAACGAAATTTGACAGATTGTAGTAGCTTGATGTGCTGGCGTCTGTACTACAATTCTTGAAAATAAATATAATTTCATTTCATTTCACTTATGTTAATGGCCTATGCCTAACAGTGGGTTGGTTCATCATCAGTTCAGTACCAAATTTTTATAAGATGTTAAAAAAATAACCCGACAAACTTTAAGAGATGCTTTAGACCATCGAACTGAACCACTTTCGCTATGGGACCAACTTTGAAATCACGAAAAAAAAATCAACTGATGAAACAGCATTTTTTTTTCGTGATTTATGACAAGTATGTAGGTCTTGACAACGATATACATAATATAAAAGATGGTGCACCTACGATGCCAATGAGCGATGCCGAGCGTACCTAGCGTAGCGTTTCCGGTTTATGTAATTTTTCACGCTTAGTTTTCAGGAAAAATATGTGCAGTCAGGGAAATCGATTGTAAAGATAATTGACATCTTCGCCAATTTGCCGCGTTATACCCATTTCATACAACTGTCAAAGAATGGCAGTTTAAGTTGGTAGTAAATGTGCTTAAGGCTCCCATCAGTTTCGCGGACAAAAAACAGAAAAATTAGGTTTTTTCAGCGCAAATTTCTCAATATCCTTAAGTTATCTAGTTTTTTTAAAAATACACAAGTATTTATCACCTATCTATCTAGTAAGTGTACGAAATTAAGTTTTGATAACTACTTAATATAAATTCCAAAAAAAAAACTAACACACGTTTTTATGTAATCACGAAACACCAAGTTTTTCGATTGCTTTTTTAGCTAACTGGTAGCAAATAACGATCTGAAAAAAAATCCTAAATACTAGGCATATAGTATATTAGTAAGTGTACGACTTATTTTTTTTAAGTTTAATGAATTAGTACTTGTAAAAAAATGTTGACTACGCTGAAAAAACCCAATAAAGTCATGCGCAAAACCGTCGTCTACGCGTAAGAATTTATTGAAAATAACAAAAAGCGTTAAATATTTTAAAATTTGAGGTGTTTATCTACCAAACTCAATTTTTATATTTTTATTTTGACTACTAATTTAATTGTAGTAAAATATCTAAATAGTGCCTTATAAACGAATTTTTTATTAAGTAGTTATCAAAACTTAAATTCGTAGACTTACTAGATAGATAGGTGATAAATAATTGTGTATTTAAAAAAAAAACTAGATAACTTAAGGATATTGAGAAATTTGCGCTGAAAACTATGATTTTTTCTGTTTTAGTCCGCAAAACTGATAGGGACCCTTAACACTAATTTCCCTGACTTTACATACAAATATTTATCACGTGTGGGTAAGTAGGTATTGGTTATCTATTTGTAGTTTCCTTGAGTCACATGCTAGACAAATATGCAATGGTTCACAAAAAATGACAAATTGTTGGGTTGCCGCCAGGCGGCCGGTAACTAACCTATTTCCTTCATTTGTCTCTCATAATTAGCACCAGACGAGACACAAATAGTTATGTGTAGGCATAATTACCTAATGTACCTGAGTAAACAATGATCCAGCTGCGCCCCGCGGTTTCAACCGCGTAAATCTCGATCCCGTGTAAATATCGGGATAAAAAGACCAGACACAAATAGTTATGTGTAGGCATAATTACCTAATGTATCTGAGTAAACAATGAACTATCTGCGCCCCGTGATTTCAACCGCTTAAATCTCGATACCGTGGTAATTTCGGGATAAAAAGACGAGACACAAATAGTTATGTGTAGGCATAATTATCTAATGTATCTGAGTAAACAATGAACTATCTGCGCCCCGCGGTTTCAACCGCGTAAATCTCGATCCCGTGGGAATATCGGGATAAAAAGACGAGACACAAATAGTTATGTGTACTTAGACATAATTACCTAATGTACCTGAGTAAACAATGAACAATCTGCGCCCCGCGGTGTCAACCGCGTAAATCTCGATCCCGTGGAAATATCGGGATAAAAAGTATCCTATGTCCAAATCAAAGAAAAACAAAATGTTTGCACGTTTCTCTTCCCTTTCAAATTAACAAAAGAAAACTCATTTTAATACCTACACACGATAAAACAAACACGTATCGACTCATAGTACCTAAACATATAACACAAACTACTTTCATTAACATTTATAATATTAGCATATCAAAGGCGTTTTCACTCGCACATCAAGTATGGCCGCATGAGCCTTTGTAGGGGCATTGTGTGCGCAGGCGCAAGACGTGCGCGTAAAGAAAATATTTGCATAATCATCGCGCAACGGATTCATTGTCGCGGGTGCGTGTCCTATGTTCCGTACGATACGTGAAAGGATTTTTAAAATAAGAGTTTTTATAGGTGTTTATTTGAAATAAAAGTTCTTGGTTAGGATAAATACGTTGCTCTTTATCAATATTAATTAATAAACACTTAACATTTTTTAAATCATTTACTAATTTTAACTTATCAATGAAAAATGCCTCAAGCATTAAGTCCGCCTTTGTAGAGTATTTCTTTTACCTGTGCATAAAATTTTAATAAATAAATAAATAAAAAAGCATGTTGACTGCGATAAGTAGAGTTTAATCTTATGTTTGTTTTAAAGTCTAAGTATGCCATTCAGTTTTGTTTATAAAGTCTGATATTAACTGGCAACTAGTGGCAGTGGCATTCATATTTTCAGGTGCAAACAACTTAACGACCTTAACCCCAATAAGAAAACAGTGTTATCTAAGTCACCAAGTATAGTGGAACGCCAACGACTAGATAACTAAACAAAAATGCAGAAACGGTGGAAAGACTAACAAATACCTACTTATCTAGGTCTATCTTTCCTTTAACAGTCTTACCTATGAAAACAAATGTGAGGCCCGGTATAGACACATACTTTTACAAACCCATTTCCTTTTAAGAGAAAAGATTCATAGAAATTATGTTCCATGCAAATGAATATCTTTATTATGTAAAGAGAAGGCCAGACTCTTTAATAATGCCTGCACATCATAATTATGTCATCAGCATCACAATAACAATTTACCAATAACAATAAAAAAAACTACTAAGAACCATGCTATAAGTGCTCAAATATTTTTTTCATACACCCCACTTACAACCAAACTTTTCTAGATTAATATTCCGTATTCAAGACGTCAAAAACAATGTTTAAGGTGTATCCAGACAGTGCGAGGCATGCGCCAAAATATTTTTCTTTTATATGTTAGATGCCTCAGCTGAGGCAACTGTACATAGAAAAAAAAAAATTTGCGGCGCAAGGCTCGCACTGTCTGGATGCACCTTTACAGTGTCTTTGTCCGGGACCTAAGAGGCATTCACCAATTTAAGTCACCCATACCGCATAACACTATTACATCCGAGAAGTGACATAAGACCATCCTAACATGACAACCAGCTAAACTTGTATGTCGCTAAGCCAAGAAAACAACAATACAGTTGACGTGTCGTGCAAACAATGGACGCACGCGCACCCGATTGCAGTCAGCTGTCAATCAGTCGCGCGCCGGCGTGGGCGTCGAATGTACGGTGACATTGGAAAAGTGGTCACGCTAACATTTTAGTGGTTAATAATATACCTACCTGTTTGTGTGGTATATATTATGAACCAATTCACAATATGTGGAACAATAACGTCAAAGACTTGTAAAAAGTTAAGTATCATTTCATGCCATTTCTTTGGACATTAATCATTTTGATTGTAAAGAGCAGTCTCCTATCACAGGCTTTCATAATTACCCTATAATGTTCCCACTGGTGGGATACAGGTCACCTCTCAGTGAGAGGGAGTTGGCCGTAATCCTCCAGACCTTTTATTTACCGTAATTTCTATCTATACATATAAAATTCAAAGTCCTGACTGACTGATATACCAACGCACAGCCTAAACCGCTAGTCCTAGAGACATGCAATTTGGAGGGTGTGTTCTTTGTGGAGAGTAGGTATCCACTAAGAAAGGATTTTTCGAAATTCCACCCCTAAGAGGGTGAAGGGGAGAGGGTAAAATTTCACGCGGACGAAGTCGCGGGCAGAAAGTAGTATGTTAGAAGATTCGATGATTCGATAATTGGAATCAACAACGGAAACAACGTACACACAATGTGCACAGAACTAAGTAGATGTCAGCATCGAGGAAGGGGCCCCCTTAGGGCCGAAGCCTGCCGAGTCAGCGGGATTGTCCGAAAGGGTTACCGCTGGCCCGGAACATAAAGGGCTAAGGATGGAACACGGGTCGGTTTTAGTCAGTAAGAGTCTGACACTCCCTTCCGCTCCACCCAGAGCGGTAGGAGTCATTTAATGATTTCCCATCCGCAAAAAAAAGGGCAATGATCAAGCCAGATGCCCCACAATCTGAAGAAGCATTGAACAGGGATAGGTCTTACCGTCTTATCATGAATCCTTCTCAGCTTCGAAAAATAGGAAAGAACTACGGGACTGTATATATTTATTAAATAATAAAAGTCCCTAAATCAAATCAAACTTGGAAAGCGGACGAAAACGATAAAATAAACATGTAATTAAAAAAACAAATGCTGACATCGCATCCTGCGGGGTTCACAGGCGAATTTTTTAGCACTAACTAATGCTATCTTTTACATTTCAACAAAAAATAATTCTTATTTACAATTCAACTACTATAATAAATTAAAACCAAGACAAAGGGACTCAACGAAGTCCGTGCAAGCTGAAAACCGATACGGTTTATTGACTCTTTACGAGTTTACGTCTTTTTTCAGTGCGCGCACTTTATCCGGGCAGTAGCCGGTAATCCCCGGATCCAGTTACTCGTCAATATTGGGTTTCAAGTCTGCCTGTAGTGTTTGACATGTCAGTAAAAAGAAAAGAGAATTTAAATCGTGGAGAAAGTTGCTAGGGAGTTTAACGGGAATTTTGTAAAGGAGATTGTGGTTTTAATAGTAAAATTGTAATCAATTCTTGCAAAGAAATCTTTTAGCTAGTTTTGTCTTCAGAACTGTTTAGTACTGGGGGCCTAAAAAGGCTACTTTGGCAGAATCATAAAAGGATAACAGAATGGACAGTTAACTGTTAAGTTAATCGTATCAAATCCCATTGGTGAAGCATTTTTCAGTTATTTTTTTTGTCTGTGCTAAAATACCAATCAATCCAATCCAAATCCAATACCAATCTCTTTGATTGTACCTACGTGGAGCAGCGAAAAAAAGGAAAACACGGACTGTCTTCGCCATTTTATAATTCATAATGTCATCTTTTTATGATTCTCCAAAGTGGCCTTTTTAAGCCCCCTGGCCTCTTTGCATCCGTTATCCACACTGACCTCTATCATACAAGTAATACAGGTCAGTGGTTACCCAAATTGCACCATAATACCCGAAGTACCAAAAACTGGCCAAGTGCGAGTCGGACTCGCACACGAAGGGTTCCGTACCACAAGGCAAAAACGCCGAAAAAAACATGTTTGTTGTATGGGAGCCCCCCTTAAATATTTATTTTATTTTATTATTATTATTTTTTATTAAAGTTAAAATACAACTGAGTATTTCGTGAATATTTCAAGTGCCTACCTGTTGCCATTTTTGATATCGAGCAAAAAAGGGCAAAAAAATCGCGTTTGTTGTATGGGAGCCCCCCTTAAATATTAATTTTATTTTGTTTTTAGTATTTGTTGTTATAGCGGCAACAGAAATACATAATTTGTGAAAGTTTCAACTGTCTAGCTATCGCGGTTCTTGAGATACAGCCTGGTGACAGACAGACAGACAGACAGACGGACAGACGGACAGACGGACAGACGGACAGACGGACAGACAGCGAAGTCTTAGTAATAGGGTTCCGTTTTTATACGGAACCCTAAAAACGGGTTTTAAAGAAGAAAAAAATAATGTATAAAAAACATCAACAGCTCCATTGTGCAAACGAAAAAGGTTTTTGCCACCCGTATAACTAACAATTTGAGAGAAGATTAATTACTGCAGTTTCCTCAGATTTCTTGAAAACGGAACAAAGATTTATAACAATTATAACTCCCAACTTTTTTCCCGTTTCATAGCTTCCGCGGACAATATTCCAGCAATTATTCTCTTCGATTAAGAGAAAAAAGCCCAACCAAATAAGAACTTGTAATGTAATTCCAAGCAATTTTCCTTAACAATGAAGGGCAGAAAGGGCCACGCAGCGCACGCGCAAGCAGGTGATAATATAATAATGAATCGGTCACTGCGCAGTAAATCAGAGGCGCCGGAGGGAACCACGCCCTCCCCCCCCCCCCCTCCTTACACTTTCAGCGAAAGCGACAACCCTGCGAAGGGCGATACTAATGTATGTAGTATGACCAGAATACATGAATTATAATGTGAATATGAGCAATTTTTTGGTTTTATGGAGAAACAAAAAAGGATTTCATTATGAAGAACAGAACCAATTCGTGTGATGCAGCTTAGAGAAGGCCTATGTCCAGCAGCGGACGTTATTAACGGATAGCAGTGATGGCCCAGTGGTAACAGCCACGACTTACGAGTTGTAGGTCGTGGGTTCGAACCCAGACAAGCGCTTTACTTTGTGTAATTTATTTCATCACCATCGCTCTCAAAAACGGTGAAGGAAAACATCGTGAGGAAACCGGCATGTCCTAGTACAAAAATTCGGAGACATGTGACATCTACCAACCCGCACTGGGCCCGCGTGGTGAATTACGGCCCACTCCCTCTCACCGAGAGTAGGCCTGTGTCCCAGCAGTAAGAACAATATAGGCTGAGTATAATTATGCACCTGTGACATATTTCTTTACTACATAGAGTTTGCTAATTCTACATCATCTGCCTAGCCTTTTCGCAACTATGTTGAGGTCGGCTTCCAATCTAACCGGATGCAGCTGAATACCAGTATTTTACATGAAGCGACTGCCTATCTGACCTCCACAAACCTGTTACTGGGTAATACGATACCCCTTGGTAAGACTGGTTGTCAGACTTTCGGGCTTCTGACTACCCGTAACGACTGTCAAAGTTCCACGAATGACAACCAACGGTTTAAAGTGAGGAGGATCACGGTATGTAAAGATGGTCGCCCATCCACAGACCGACCACGGAGAGCGTAGCTTAACCTGATCGATCGACCTGTGCGGCTGTTATTATTTAGCCATGGACCCCTGCTAATTCTACGAAAACAAATAATATTTTCTGCTAACAGACCTGTATTGCTTTATGGAGCATGGCATAACTAGAACCACCATTCCATTTTGGAAAGCAGACTAACACTAAACCTACAACTCCACAGTTCAATATTTTAATCTTTACTGCCCGTTTCAATTGGATACAAGCACTAATACGTAGTTTCTCGAATTGAAACAGCGTAACACAATCCAGCTATACAAGTAATTGATGGTCACTGCGCCTGCGTCGATAGCGGTTGCAGCCGTCAGCTATAGAATCCGACGCACGAATTATTGCGGAGGGTATAACAAAGATAGCGATGCACTTTCTACGGGGGCCTCTCTTATTGGGCGCAGGTAATAAGCTATTTTTCAATTGCACGTTCGATTCCTTTCTCGTATTATTTTCGCATTGATTTTAAATTGTTCTGACTTCCTACTGCGAGTCGTTTGTTTTTTCTTTTTTATGAGGAAATGATTGAAACTGCCCGGGAAACGTCGAGGCTACCTAAATCCTTACCATAATGAAATGAAATTGTTTTTTCTGCAAATAGGATATCGGATTCATGTTTACATATCATATTATAAACATCTGACTACTACTATAGCATGACAAACTAGGGTTAAAGTCTATTTTAAAGTCCAGACATAATCTTGGTCAGATCGTTTAAAGACATGTAGCTAATCTACATGCGTGAAATTAATAGTCTTTAGAGGAAAGAACCGCACAGATTTGAATGGACCGGTCCAGTCAGTGCAAGTCATCACCTGCATCATCTGCCTAGTCTTTTCCCAACCATGTTGGTCGGCTTCCAGTCTAACCGGATGCAGCTGAATACCAGTATTTTACATGGAGCGACTGCCTATCTGACCTCCACAACCCAATTACTGGGTAATAGGTACCTACGATACCCCTTGATAAGACGGGTTGTCAGACTTTCGGGCTTCTGACTACCCGTAACGACTGTCAAAGATCCACGAATGACAGCCGGGACCAACGGCTTAACGTGCTTTCCGGGGCACGGAGGGGTCGCGGTATGTAAAGATGGCCCCATCCACAGACCAACCGCGGCAAGCCTTCTATGGACCTGTGCGGCTGTTATTATTTAGCCTGCACGGGCCCCTCGCAAGTATTTGTAAGTAATCGCTTACCTCAACTCAGAACTTGAGGAAGCCTTCACAGGGCAGGTCATGTCCAGAGCGGGTTAAGGTGAACGGGATTTCACAACTTTCAACAGATTAGTCAAAGCTCACTTACGTTGCTTCACGTCTTTACACGAAGATTGATCCCCTAAAACTCATATTGTGAGCCTGCTACCACAGTTAATACAACTTCAAACGCCTTTTTTGACAGGTTTGACAGCCAATTTAACGTATTTGTCATTATTAATCAAAAAGCAACGACCGACCTCAAAACATCAGCACACAACAGACATTGTTAACGTTTGGCAACAGATCATACGTCAGTTACTAACAGATTACTAAACAACATTAATACAGACCCTACATAGGCCGACGTGGGTGTTATCCCATATTCAATAATGCACAATTAAAAGGCTAATGCACTCGCTAATGGCAGGAATCGATATAAGTATCGATACTCATGACAAACTATCGAATAGTAAACCGATGAATACAGTCACCCACGCGACTACGGGCGGTCTGCCGATCGTGTTTATTAGTATGCCCGTTTCGAGCCTATTAAAGTGATATTATGTCAATAGATGCCGACCGAGTTGTATTATTTATATTACGGGTATTGTAACAATAAGTATGATATTGTTGACTTACAGGGGTTCAAACATTTCTGAAACGATGGATGACTTTTCAATGGTCAACAGTATTTGTTCCAAGCTTTGCCGAATTTTCGTAGTCTTGTCGCCTTGGAAGCCTATTTCGGTTTTCGAAATAGGTACACAGCCCTATTAGCAAGCACTTTAAGGCGGTTAACCTTAGCTAGTTTCTCAAAAATGTTAAGGGCACGAAACCACCCATTTCCTTCCTTTAAAGTTCTATTTAAGAATTTCAGTTTTTTCCTCGGCTACCGATTAATCGCGAGGCATACATCGTACATTTAAGCTCGCAATCGGCATCTAAGCATGGTATTTATAATGGTATTTATAATTGGCTCCTGTTGGCGACTCTGTACTGTTAATTGGCACTACGAGATTCTCTCGATGCCGCCGTAATTACGGAGCGAGCGAGAAATTGTCTCCGGAGAAGGCTAGACCAAACGACGGTAAGTAACTGAATAACTTGGTCATTTGCATGCCTTCCTTTTTAATGTCTTGAGTAGTAAGAATTGCGTTTAAGATGCATCAATGCTTGTAGAAAAGAAAAGTTTCATAATAAGATTCAATCTTAGATATCTGTGACAATTGATCTGAAAAAAGCAAGAAAGCAGACGGAATACCAACGCCAGAACTCGTAGGACAAAAAAACCCACTACGGAAACAACACAAGTCCATAGCCACAATTTATATCCGCCCTACATTCAAACGACAGAGTGACAATGCAAATCAAAACGCTCAAAACACACTACCGTTACGTGTAATGCCACCAGTTTACATGGCGGACAATCGCCAGCCAATAAAACCAAGACAAACGATCTCTTTCATATCTAAGTTGATTGCCTGTCGGACGCAGAACGCAGTACCAATACTCAATCAAACCGAAGTAGGGCGAGTCATTAGTGAGCCCTTAACTGGGTCGCATTGTGAATTGAATATTGTGATAATTTACCACGAGATGACGGTGATTACGGATGAAATGAGACAAGTAATAAGTGGGCAAAGCGGGTATGTTGTATGAAATGTACGTGCGGGTTGAAACTTGAGATAAATCATATCTCAAGTTTTCAAATGTGTAAGTTGGTTCAGGGCAATCTGTTACGTTTGGTAGCCTATTAACTGTTTTGATATCTGCTACAGACAATTTCGTAAGACCTCATACAAAATCAGTGGCACCAACTGCCAATCTCATCAAGGGAATCAATCCTGTTTCCAAGAAGAAAGTAATTGCTAGTGCTAAAGTGCGAGGCAAACATGATTGGTAAACAGTTTCAATCGCCAGCACAAAACTTCTACACACTTCATTCAAAGGCTCTAAGAAGCTTTAAACTTAATCCCAAACTACTTCCTTTACATCAATTTCATCTTTAATTAAAATTGCGAGAAACAGTTGAGGAGTCGCGAGGAAAGTTTTGAGTATGAATGTAGATGGCTGATGGATGGTAGGGGAAAACCAAAGACTTGAGTGAAAGATGATATAGGTTGCAAGACGAAAATGAAATGGCTAATAGAGATGTATGCAAGAATTAGGCATGCTGCTCTGATCCATACTAATATGGAAATTAATCCGTCTGCATGTTACCATTTCATGCGAAAAACACTGAGCTGCTTTCGATAAAATTTGGCTAGGAAATAGATGGCATCCTGGGGAAGAACATAGGCTACTTTTTCCCGGTAGCACGTTCCAGTGGGATAATTTCCGACAACAACGCAGGCGGAGCCACGGGCAGAAGCTGGTCTCAAATAAGTGGGTATACGGGCAATGATGACGAGGCAAAAACAATAATACACAATTCCGAATGTTGGCCATTTCCTCATCTCAGACGGTTCACAGCTGGACATAGGATCCCCCAAGAGACGCCATTAAAGGAATGAAGTTATAGGTAATTAATAACATATTACTACGTATAACATTCTAAAACGCAATAAGAAAAGTCAACCACACAATGTATAGGTATATTTATCAACTTAATATACTTTGACGATATTGTTATGGCATGTGTTATCGCTACACTTAATTGTAATTCGATTCATATTGCTCTTACTGATAAGCCTTTCGGCACAGGTTGAACGGACATTAATGAAAATATGGTTACTTTTAATATTTATTTTTAAAATTTCAATTACAATGTTACTATTTTACAACTTAACACTAAAATATACATATTATACAATGTGTTGATTTGCATCCTAGTCAAATTCAAGGACGTAATTATGCTAATGATTCTCGACCCAAATCAACAATAAAATGAGTAGGTATTTTTTTATTTTATTTTCTTATTTAAGGAAATCCGTAAGTGTGAACCAGCCGTATTTAAACGCGGCCCGTCTGTTACTAGCCCTATAACCGCGCTTCACACACACACAAATGCAAACCATTCATGCAATTCTCATTCGATAAATTCGTAGGTAATCAATCCCATCCTCCAATCACACTCTCCCGCGCCGCTCCTAGCCACGCCCCTTTTCCCTTTCTTGCCGCGGCGCGCGGCGCCGGCGCCGACAGTGTGTTTGAACTCGCCGACATGTTCGCGAGTGCGCTTTGCAAATTTCCGTACATCGAGACGTAGTTACAAAGTGTGATGACGGACAATTACTCAAATGCCGAGTTGGTGGAGATGGTCGCCATCAGTGGAGACAGCCTACGTGGAGCCATCCGGATGTTCGTGGAAATGTATCCCGATCGGGCACAAGACATTCACCCAGGTGATAATGCTGTGCGGGTTACATTTTGGTCGCTGGTTCCTGGAACACCAAGACGCCAACATCCTGTAGATGGACGAGTGTTTACCTAAGAGTTGAAAGTAAGTACACCACGTACTTATACTTAACTAGCACGTCTTTCCATTTCATCAAACGTAGAAAACATCATTTTTAGACTTAGTAGATCGGTACACTAACTAAGGTAGGTATTTTTGCCGGCCCTAAGCCCGTTATGTAGGAAGGAAAGTTTCAAATCAACCAATTTAATCCACAAATAAAAACAAAATCATTTAATCATCTGATAACAGGTCAGTGAACTTTTCTTTGGCGCACTAGTATTACTGTCATAAGTAAGATTTCCGTATTCCAATGATGCTCAAAAATGAGTTAATTATCAAGCGAAATTTATGACAATAATGTAGGTGATTATCGAAATAAAATTAGGTAAAATTATTGCTACCGGTCATTGCACGCGCATTGGCGCGACGGGGAAAAACAGCTGCATGCATTGTCGCTGTGTGCGTAGTCGGGTGATTCTGTTTTATTTGTATTGAATTAAGGGTGTAATTCTGAAATACTGTTAAATTTCAACAACAAAAAAAAAGCAGCGCTTACTAGTTATTGCCCCATAACGTACTTCAATTGATTATTTATGTATTTTATGACAACCTCCTGAACTTTGACGAGGATGCAAATCAACACATTGTATATAGTATATACAAGTATAAAAAAAGATAAAGAAAAAGACAGGAGCTCATTGGGCATCAAAAAATTCGTCCGCATCGCTGTCAATGGCACAAGTGCCCAAAAGGCTAGCAGCATTACCACGTTGGATGGCAATGCTTATTCTTTGGGCTAAAAATAGGCCAGCCCTCTGGTCACGTGAAGAGTCAACCAACCGCTTTGCGATGTCCCGAAATACTCGATAAGCACTCGGACCTCAAGGCCCTAGTGTTTCAACCCCAAACGGCTCAAACATATAGCTCCCAATAAGGTTGTTATATTTGCGCCGTTTGAGGTTTTCTGTTTTTCCTGTAGCAGCCGCCCCAGCACAGCCCACCGTGTTAAGAAGATGGATGGTTACTTTTGGTTTCATTTTCAGCCTTTTTATGATTTCTCTCTTCAGTTTTTTACGACTCAATTTGAATGACCAACAGATCGAGAATTCGAGACCAACATACGACACATACAACCCGAATCTCTACAAAGTAAGAGTAAACAGGCTTCTTCTGGGTAAGCTCACTCCATCGTCGACTTTGTCTCTGTCACCTCTGACCTAGACTAGAGTCAAGACATAGACACGTCCTATGTCTAATATGTATATATGTATTATTGTATGTGTATATGTATATATTAGACATAGGACATAGATATTATGCAAAGGCATTTCCGATTAAAAGTCTATTCTTTTAGCTCTGATTGGAGCACAATAAGACCGGATAGCAGTAAACTGATGCGGTTTTAGGCCAAGGCCCGACTCCGCCCTGTCTCGCCTGGCTATTAGTCGGCACGTTTGGATGATCCTTATCTGGGTCAAGCCAAATTCAAACGAACACATAAAAGTTTTATTACATAAAATTGCAGACGATGTATGTGATTATTAAAAACCCCTTTAAAACTGTAGATAGAGATATTTTCTCCAGTTCTTTTTTAAGAGTCACTGGTTACGACCGAATTGTGCCAAATGTTTGAGAAATCGCTGTTCGTATATATCTTTTTTATGGACAGCCGTAATCTTTCACATTATAAACATTTTGGATAAACAGAGAGTGCGTTTATGAGCTGTACTTTATCATTTTGAAAGTCACAATAACGCTAAAATTCTTTCACACTTCATTCGAAGCTTGGAGATGCCCATAAAACTTCTAATAATCCATTTTCCCTGTCCCAGAATCGTTCATATGTTGAAGCTTGCAACACGTCATCCGTAGCTATTGTGGTGCCAAACTGCCCGGCATCCACTTAGGCTCATTATAATAAGAAAGCCGTCAATGACTCAAACCGGGAAGGAACTGCAGGCCATTCGGAGAGCGAGCTCGGTTTTAAATTACATGCATTCCGGGTGGCGCCGGGGGCAAGAACAATGTGTTATTGTCGGTGGGTTGTGACGATTTGGGTTCAATTTGATCGGAACTTTTGTAAAACGACTCAGTTCCGGTTCAATCCGAAATTGATGGAAGTTTTTCAGAGAATCTTAGCGTCAGTTCTGCCTGAACGACACTAAGGTGTTTAGGCAGTTTTGTATATTGTTATTTATATTTATTGTTATTTTAGGATAAACGAACTCATTCCACTGCAAAATGGTAGGTAAACTTGTCTGTATTGTTTATCATGACACACTCATAACACTGCCTCGTATCTTAAGATCTTCAAGCAATAGACAAACTGAAATTGTTTGAATACGAGGCTTTTGGCTACTTTGCATGTGTGTATTTCATGTCTTTTTTTGTAATGTGCGTTTGGTTTGTGTAGAATAAACAATATTGCTTTCTTTTCTTCAAAAATTCAATTGATTTCATATTGTTCAAATCTAGAAGTATCTTATTCTGTAACAGGACTACTAATTGCTACTTGATTAGCATTCTCTTCAGTATTTTGTCTCTTTCAACAATAAAATCATGGCACTGACGGAACCCCATCACAAATAACTGTACATCATTCTTGTTTTCTACAGTGTTGTTCGTGAATCACTTGGCTATCACTTTCGCATCGATATGTATTGAGTAAGATACAAACATCGAAATACTGCGCGTCATCGTATTCACAATATGATTAGCATAACGAGGAAGAGAGATAACGCCTACTCATGTAACTATTGAAATCATGTAAACAAATAGAGAATTATCTATACATAGATGACTGGATGTAGATTCTTATAATATTGGTACTGTAACGAGCACCAATATGTCAACACTTGGCAACTTTAAATTGCGATTTTTTCACGAAATAACGAATGCAACGTTGAAATACGACACTTTACATATTATATTACCTATGGGTTCGAAAATACTGTTCCTAATAATATAAAATTTCATTAAAAAATAAAGGAGAAAATCGCCTTTGAATAAAGCCGTCTAATAAATTACCAAATTGTAAATATAGTAAAGAAACTTTTGTTTAATGAGTAGGCATACAGGATGGAGACGACAATCATCATCATCTGCTCAGCCTTTTCCCAACTGGTCGTTAGGGTAGTCAGAAACCCGAAAGTCTGACAGTCTTACTAAGGGGTATCGTATTACCCAGTAACTGGGTTGCAGAGGTCAGATAGGCAGTCGCTCCATGTAAAATACTGGTATCTGCATCCGGTTAGACTGGAAGCCGACCCCAATATAGTTTGGAAAAGGCTAGGCAGATTTTGACTACTCCTAATGTATGATATTAGATAGAGGCTCTAGTTTGATCACTATGGATGTCGCTCAAGTTAGCGATAATGCGGTAGACCGTAGAAGTAGCCTGCCTTCTACTGACTTGAAGATTAAATCTTCTCTGACCAAAAATCGAATGAAAATAAGGCTAATCTAAAAATGTATTATAGAAAGCAGATTTATTTAATATCCGCGGTGTACACGTGAAGTTGTTAATGCAAAGGAGTTTTTACAATTAGTTACGCATGGAACCGTTGTTACATGCCTGCCTAATAAAAATGCAAAACAGTTTGCAATGTGCGCAGAAAAGTTTTACTCGAGCATAGCGCATTGTTTTTCAGTATTTCAGCGAGTATGTATACAAGGTATTTAAAGTTATGTAACGTGTGTGGGAGAGAATGTTATTCGAGTTACGTCCTTCTCGGTAGATGTGTGCGTATTATGAGAACCATTCGCGGAATAATTATCACAATTAGTATTTATTACTGATTCGCTGAGTCATCTCATCATCATTTAAGAGAGTAATCATAATAAGAAATGTCAGAAAATATGCATAATTACAACCCTAATGAGTTGCCATCTTCGATTAGTTAGATAGTCATCGAGTAAGTTCATGTGCATGCAATTCTTACCTGAACATCTCTCCTGGGTGGTGGCCTCACCATCGGCGGTCCGGG
The DNA here is from genome assembly GCA_916614155.1 of Mesoligia furuncula. Taxonomy (NCBI): domain Eukaryota; kingdom Metazoa; phylum Arthropoda; class Insecta; order Lepidoptera; family Noctuidae; genus Mesoligia; species Mesoligia furuncula. The sequence continues at coordinate 5,918,638 of OU744803.1, read as the reverse complement.
AGCCGGCATCCGCATCGGCGGCGGCGCAACGTGCCTATAAACCGGCGGCTGCGGCTGCGGCGGTGGTAGCGGCGGCCGCGGGCCGTGCAGCACCGTGACAGCCGGCACGAGTGGCGGCGGCCGGCGCTCCATGGCCCGCTCAACGATAGCTAGGTGCTCCGACGGCCGGATCAACCGCGGCGGAGCCGGCAGCCGCAACGGGTCCGGTTGTATGCGCGGATCGGAATGCATGCGCGGGCGCGGTTCCGGCGGGCGTACGGTTTGACGCGGCGGGGGCGCGGGCGCGCGCCTTGCCCTCGCCGCTTCCGTTTCGTCTGCCATCGGTGCGCGCCAATCTGTTGACAAGGAATTCAAACTGTTAATAACTTTTTTAATTCATTGCATCACTTTGCTAAATGAATTAAGGTTCGCTACGTAGAAGAGTCACCAACTCGCCGATACCGAAAAAGCTCGTCTTCATTGACCTAATTCAATGATGTAAGGTTTTTCCCATTTTCTGGGCGGAACCGAGCTCCTAATAAAAAATTCAAATCTGTATAGACTGTATTGTTCATGAGGACTTGATATTCAAAAACGGACCAAACCCTTGCGGCGGCGACCTCTCGCGTCCGGCCCTGGTGCAAGCCATGGTCCGGAGCGAGAGGGAGTGGGAAGCAGTCACCTCCTTCTGCGAAGCAGTGATGCTAGTGAAGGAGGTGGCGGGATGGATGAGGGAGAGAGCCCGTCCCAGCCACCGCGGGAGACGCTCCGGGCAAGGGAGCCACGGGATGACTCCCGGCCACCGTAGGCGCCTCACTGTTCGATCAGGACCAGGCTCGTGCCGGACGGCGCGTACGTGGTCCAAGCGCGCCTCAAAGAGATGTCAGCATTAAGGAAGGGGCCCCATAGGGCCGAAGCCTGCCGGGCAGCGAGATTGTCCGAAAGGGTTACCGCTACCCCGGAACATAAAGGGCTAAGGAAGGAACACGGGTGGGTTTTAGTCAGTAAGAGTCTGACACTCCCTTCTGCTCCACCCAGAGCGGGAGGGGTCATTTGATGATTTCCCACCCAAAAAAAAAAGCTCTCGCTCTTTTAAAACTTCCATTCTAGTTAATTATTTTTCACATACCTAAACACAATCAATCTCACTAAAAGACAAGGGAATCGAGTGATAGCCAAAATTAATAGAAAAACACGTCCCTCCCAAACAAACAGTAAAACGCAAAGAGTGAAGTTGGGGTCCCCTCGCTATGTTGACAAGTGAGCCCAAGGCAATGAAATAACAACGTGACACGCAATCCCTCTTAACAATCTTGTTCACGCGTAAATAAAAGAAAATGTTGAAAAAAATGTGTAAATAATTTTCTTTGATATTCGTTATTGAAGAGCGCGCCATCTATCCGTAGCGCGCGGAACTCGGTAGACCGGTAGCATACGAACTTACTAAGTGATTTTTACGTTGGACGCGGCGCTTTCCGTCGGCGACGCCGTGTCTGCGCTTGCGTACTATTGAACATTGAACTCTACATGGTACTGTACTTGTATGGCAATAAAAGCATTCAAAACGTTACCCACTTGCAAGCTCTTTTTAAGGCTTTAAATGGGTATTTTTCCGTATAGTCACATTGTTCGAGCGTTGAATACAAACGCGAAATAAAACTCTACTATCGTCTACCGATCTAAATGCATGAGACTTGCATGAGACAAGGTCTTTTTCGATTTAAAATGTCTGTCCGCATTTAGCAGTGTCTAAATTTAAACGGCTATTACAATAGTGTGAAAATAGATCTAGATAAATCCTCGGTCTAATAGCCATGAATAAAACATGACAATGTTGATAATGTTACATAACGGGCTCTCGTTTATGGGTTGCCATTTTATAAATCATTACTGTTGCATTTGCATAGGATATCTGATTGGAGATTTGAATTATACCAGCGCAATAATAGCTTTACGATCCGTTATTTCATTCAGGTGTTAAAACACGTCAGGAATTATTGTTTGTGATGTCATTATCAGAACGTATCTTAGTAGGTAGAGGTACTTAAGTTTCTAAATAAATGTTTAGTTCTTTTTGAGTACCTATAGTCTCTCTCTCTCTTACTTTCTCGCTAACTCTCTCACTAACAAGATCTATAAACAACAACAACTCAACAAACAACAACATTCTTAAAATTTGATTTGGCGCCAAATTGCCTTCAGCATTCGAAGTGCGTTTTTATAATTTCTACCTACGACGATATTTTCGTGGAAGTCCAGATCCATAAAATGTATAGAAATACGTGCACATTTTAACCTCATATATTTCCATACAGTCGTCTTACTTCAAAGAATATGAACAATAAGTGATATACTTAATGAATAAGTATATGAAATTCAGATACCGTTTCCTTCCACAGAGCTTATTGCTATAAATATTAGCACTCGCTTTTCAAATATCAGATAGCTTTCAAATTAAATTCTTCGTACACTTTACGCGTGTGTCTAGAGCCAACAACTGGCGAGTTGAAGCCTACATTTTACGAGGAACATTATCAGGCTAACAAGTGTGTAGGCACACAGCATATCTGACACATTTCAGCTTTCTAGCCGAACCACTCGGACTTGACAAACTTGACCATAGAGTTTGATATCGCTGGTTTTCTATCGATGTAGCGATCGACGTTGGAAAACTAAACAAATCTATTACTTACACGTGGGAATCGAGATTGGCTAAGATTAAAATATGAAATAGAACGTTGGTACACCTGCTAGTAATCTAATGTAAGAGTATGTTTAATCTAGATATAATACTAATATTATTAAGAGGAAGCATTTAATTTTGTGTGTTTGTATGTAGGGGATAATCTTCGGAACTACATAACTGATTCTGATTTTTTTTCACTAATGGTAAGCTACAGTTTCGCTGAGTAACAGGATTATGTTAAAACAAGATTCCACGCGGACGATTACGTACGACGGAGACAAGTTAAAGTTAAGTATAAAAGATGATCTTTGATTAACAACACATATTTATGCATATGGCAATGACGTCAAGAATTTGAATACGAAAAATTTCAAAAGCAAAGACAATAAGTTGTTTGTTAGAAAAACAAAAGAACTACCGACATTTTAATTAATCAATGTAGCGCATGTATCCCAATGTTGTCCAATGTTGTTTGTGTGGTGCCGGACTTAAAGAATAGCACCACCCCATACTTCCCGTGGGTGTCGTAAAAGGCTAGGGTCGTACCGGAGAATGGGCAGCAGCGTTCTCTATGCATTCCACCACCATACTACATTGCGATCGCCAACCCGCCTGCCAAGCGTGGCGAATATGGCAAACCCCCCCTTTTGGGGGAGGCCTATGTCCAGCAGTGGACGTTTTTCGGCTGAAATGATGATGATGATGATGATGTATCCCAAAAGTACTTATTCATAGATAACTGAGAGGACTAGCATTTGTGCAAATTGACCAACACTTAGCATATCTTATAATACCTACCAATTTCCGAACCCACAGCTCCACAGGGGTTTACCCCTAAAAGGTTTACAATAACTCTACCGATATCGAAGTTCAAGTACCTACCAATCCCTCGAACCTTAAGGGGGCTACAGGACCTAAACGCAAAAAAAACGCAAGTTTTATAATGCCTAAAAGTATATGATCGACTACAGTAAAAAAAATCAGATAAATATATATGATATTCTTAAGCTATATAAGCGAAGCTAGATAGTGTGTTGAAAACATAATACAACTAATTTGATACGATAGAAAAAAATCTTGAAGATACCTCTAGAAACTTTCTTTTCACAATAAAGACCATACAATTATTCTGATTTCTTGTCAGATTATTCGACAAGCAACATACTAAAGTACTAGTGTTTTAAACAATAGGTTTTTTGTAAATAGATAATTGCTTCATATTTTGCAATAAATTACCAGCGTTGTGTCATCGCGCTTCTTTTTATTTTCTATGCAGTCCGAGAAAGATCGCGCGGTCATGTGGTCGCCTTAAAATAAACCACAAACAATATCACTCGACTCGACTTCAACCCAAAAAATCCGGTTCTCACAAGATTTATATATCCAAAAAGACAAAATGGAAGGGTGGCTCGGTTACTCGACTAACAGCTCTAAAAGCCAGCAATTAACTGAACGGCTGAGTTGAAAGGTCTAATTGACAAACACAATACTAAAAGGTGGGAAGACTGGGTAACCGGGAATGTTCATGTCACTTTACCCCATCGGCGTCTCCCTTTCAAGGATTTCTTATACTATGGACGATTAATTACGTCATACATGCTAATTAACGTCTTACGGCCCTTGTCTCTTTGTTTATGGCGATTGAAATTTATAGGAACGCGTTTGTTCGGAGATATATGGACGTTTTATTGTGCGGGTAAATGTCACTAACGAACTTCAGCGGATAAAGACGGTTCTTTAACGCCGACAGATTTGCTCAGCAATTTATTTTTATTGAACTTTTATCGCCATTATTTCTTAAGTGTCTCTCACATTATTATCCTTACGTTAACCGTATTTTAACTTTCATTCTTATTAAAAAAGCAAATGTATTATTAAATATTTAACCTTCTTGAATCTACAGAGATCTAGAAAGGACTTCAAACAAAGACAATGCAGCAATGGCTATAAGAAACGGTATTGTTAAAGATTAAGAGGGTGATAAAGCAGATTAAACGCCTACTTCACACGTAAACAAACCTTGTGCAGTTTAATCACAACAAAGAGCACTTGAAACAAAGGTTCACATTCACAACTATTTGCACAGCACAGCCGCAGTTCTAAACGGTTCTTGATAACCGATATGTTTTCAGACTGACGTAGCCTCCTTAAACAAGTGCAATGAACACACGGATAGGTGCAATATACACCGTTGCTATGGCAACACTGTATACGTTTTTCCCTCCAAAATGAACGCATGCGCGTCACTATAACCCTGTCCATGCAATCGATTAAAGGAAATTAGACTCTAAGGTGGTGTAATTAAGTTGTACGTTGGATTGTGGTTTGGTAAGGGGTCGCGTGTCTTGCCCCACGCAAACTTATTCCTTTCGAATGATAGCCTGCAGTAGCAATTTTCCTATTATTATTAAAATATGTATGGGTATGTAGGGGTGATTGCACGGGGGAAGTATCGCTCGTTTTGTACTTGCGTAAGATTGCTTGTATCATTTTCACTACCGGTGTTTAGAGCGCGCAGCGGACTGCCGTAATGATGACTTTGTTCATAACATAATAACTTGCAACTAGTACTTACCACGTACAAACTGTATTGCATTAGGGCTGTCACTCATGGGTATTTCATTATCTGCCTAGCCTTTTCCCCCGGATGCAGCTGAGTACCAGAAACCCGAAAATAGTGTTACAGCCAAATTAGACCGATTTTTAGAAACAGAGATTTCCAGTTATCTTTTTTTAAATAAGATATTTCGAAAATGTTCTTAAGTAACTTTTTAGACCTTTGTATCCTACTTATGCGTACCTACCTATGAAGTTTCATTAAAATCGGTTCGTCGTTTCAGCCGACGAAACGACGAACCGATTTAAAAAAATCGGAAAATCGAAAATCGAAAATCGGTTCATTCATTTCGAAAAACAAGGGCTTGAAATTTGTATGAAATGCCGTACGTACAAAATTGAAAATTGACACAACTGACACCTACGTGTGCAGTCGTATCCAGTCGTATCCAGTGAGCCAGCATGGGGCTGTCCCACCTATCACACAACACACTCAGAATGCTGTGGGAGCTAGCACGCAATCTACCGAGAGTAGAAGCGCACCGTTTCCGTATAATGGCATGAAAACCATCAGCTTTCGCTTTGCTTAGTGTGCGCAATCATTGAAAACGTGAAAGAAATACGTTGTATCACGCCTGTATTCACCAAAGGGTAAGGCAGAGGTGTCTTTAATACACCGATATTTCGCCAGTTATGTTTAAGTCTGTAATATGGGGCGAGCCTTATGCAATTCAGCGGGATTGTCCGAAAGGGTTACCGCTGGCCCGGAACATAAAGGGCAAAGTAAGGAACACGGGTGGGTTTTAGTCAGTAAGAGTCTGACTCTCCCTTCCGCTCCACCCAGGGCGGGACGGGTCGTTTGATGATTTCCCACACTAAAAAAAAAAAAACCTATTACAATAAATCCAGACTTTGGGCTGCTACTGCTGCTTTCCTGATAGAAAAATCCAATTTGTCCTCTCCTAATCCTCATACTCAGCATGAGCGCTTGTGATCAACGCAGCAGTTGTTTAAATTTAAATCTACTTAGAACATTTGCATACAAAAATCGTTTTCTTCCGCCCCAAACTTCTTTGGAACAGTTAAAAAGTTAAGCTTATCCTTTGCATTCAAATGCGATAAAAAAGTTAGGGGACGGAAACCTAATATCTTTTCTGACATTATTCTAATGACTGATTTTATCTTTTAAATTACCATAAAGCTCCAACTTTTACGTACAACCCTTGAACTAACTCGTAATAGATATCTCAGGTATGCCATTAACACTTAAGGAGTCGCTAATGGGTCCAACGGACCCAGTCCTTCATATTTTGCTTCTTAAATATTACAATTCGACGAATGCGACGTTGCCGCTCTTAGTACCTTTTAACGATAGTGTAGCACAGCAAATGACGACGTCGGCAGTCAGTTGGCGCGCTGCAAGTGAGTGCTACGGACGTAAAAGGTGTGTGTTGGTCCGCCGGACCCGGTAGCGACTAAATACGTAAGTGAATTTTGCATTTATTTACCTATTTTCTTTATTTCTTTCGTAGAAAATGGCAACCAATAGGGTTTTAAGGCCTGAAGAGATAGATGAATATCTAAATGAAGAAATAGAAAACGAAGACTGCTCTGAAACTGAAGACTGCTTAGATGTAAGCGAAAAGTGCGTTGCGGCCTATGTAATTGGAAAAAAGATAGGAAAACCAAAGTTTTTTGCACAAAGTGCCGTGTACCAATTTTGGAGAACACATGAAGCATGTTTGTACAAATTGTTATAACTAAATTTTATGTACAAAGTGTCTGAAGAATGTTGACAAGTGTGGTTTTTCTCCAAAGAAGATATTATTTTTTTTGTAATTTTTTTTTATACTTCTGTGATGATTGATCTCTCATTGCTATTCCGTTTATATAAGTATATTATAGTTGTGTAAGTAAATACAGAAAATTTTGTTTAAAATAAGTAAATATAAAAATTACAATGATTACCCTAAATCTTGTCACAAAACTAAGGAGAAATTAAGTATATTTTTGTAATAGCCTTTGTTTAAGTAAAATAAATAAATATTAATATTTGATTCAATAATATCTTTTATTATACATATAGAATCCGTATAAAAAAGTAAACATTTACGTTTATCATACAGTTCTGGAAAAAACTTATGATATTATACTGGGTCCAGCGGACCCGGTAGCGAGTACTTGTGCGACAAATTAGGACGCGAATCCCTAAGTGTATGAATATGGTTCTATGTTTTTCCATCTGTCTCAGTGGTATGTGCATAATCTGGATATAATCAGACAGATTCGAATCAGATGTGGAGGCGTTAGTCACTCTCACATCCTACTACTATCTCTTTAAGGCATTGTGCATTGTTTTATCATAATAAACAATTAATTATTAGTACTTATTAATGTTACCAAAGGGGCAATTCTCGTACTTTTAAGAACGTTCCCAGTCTGATCTGTGTCAATCTGTCAAAAATACCTCTAATTTTCCTACACTTTGACAAGTTTTTGACATTTCTTTGTCGCTGAGATGAGACCGCGACTAGATTTTGAACGTTTTAAATTGAGAGAATTGGCCTTCAGGTCGCACTGTTGCCCGTTTTCACGAACACTAGGCAACGTCTAAATCAATGCCTAGACAACAGCGCGCTTTTGTTGTCGGATTTTCAACTTTCGGCGCTGAGCCGAGAGTTGAAAATCCGACATCGTGATGAAAACTGGCAAGAGTGCCCTACCTAAGTAGGTAAGAATAGCGAAACAGATGGGGCATCTCAGTTTCGCTATTCTTTCATCACGTGTGAAAAGTTTCGCCAATGTGTTCAAAAAGGTCCTGTTTTTACGACTGAGGCAATAATTTTCCTTTTATACACAAAACATCACGCCTGCACTCCCCTAATACTTCGGCAGAGGTGTACCTACCCATAGTAAGTAGGTAGGAACACCCACATTTTGTAGTTATTTTTATGTCCCATAAGGTAATACCCCTATTAAACCTAACCTAACCTTACCTACCTTACCGAATTTCTCAGTAACAGCCCGGAGTCGCCCCCGCGACTCCAGGCTGTTACTGAGAAATTCCTGATGGAAAAACCCAATGACACTTACTTTTTTATTTCACTTATATTTATACCCATTAATATTCTTATAGGGATTAAACGGGGTATTGCTCGAAACGCACCAACTTTGAAACGTACCAAATGAAACGTCTATCGATATCATTTATTACGAATCGTTCATGCTCTTCCCTCTATCATCGTTGATGCATTTCGAGGAATAAAATTATAATACTTTTATTTTTATTAATATATTTTTTTTTTTAATTCTCGAGGAATACGTGCGTATTAAAGTAGGTGCGTTTCGAGGAACACCCCGATTAAACAATTTTAAAGCAATAATTTCTTGGAACATAATATTTCCTCAAGGATTTCTGACAAAACTATTTATTTTTATATGTTTTAAATGTGAGAACAGATGAATATCTCAAAGAACAGTCGGAATAAAGAACAAAGAAAAATATAGTGTCAATAAATTGAAGAGAATGATTTTGTATGCAAGTCACAAGTAATTATCGCGCGCTCGTATCGTAGAGGTGCACATTAATGATGGTCTGGAGGGACCACCCTAGAGAATACGTGGGGCGAATGACACCGCGGCAGACGAAGGGTTAGATTCGAAATTCAAAATAACGTCTGTTCGACAATTGTTTGTCTATGACTAAACTTGGAAGTATAAATAAAAAAAATACTTTAATGTGTAAACGGCCAGTTCTTTTCTCCAAATCAACTTTGTTAACTGTTTAAAAAGAAATCGAGTTGTAATTTATTTCAGCATTGCAAAGTGTCGAAATTCAATTTATCGCAAAGAAAGTTATTTAATATTGCCATTTAACATTTTTACGTGTCGAATAAACGATGGGTAATAACATAATTGCACGTTCAAGTGAAAATATCCTCATTTAATTAACAATCCTCCTTTTAAAGGGGTGAAACTGCCGAAATTAAGAAAATTATAGGCAGCAATTAGTATATACATATATTGAGTACAAAATGTCAGATCTTATTTATTTTACTGTTGAAAAAGCTCTAAAGCTGGCATTAATTTTCGATCCCACGTGCAGGATTCACGAATTTCCACTTACATAATTATCATTCCATCTCTTTTTTGTCACGGCAAGGTCTTTATTAACTTGACCTATCAAACAACCCATGAATACGTTTTTTTTTTTTTTGCAGAATATGTTGTGCGTTTTATATCTTGCATCGTATCAGCAAGCATAACACTTACAAGGGCACTAGACGGAATTTCTGTTGTCTCGTTTACCGCGTCGGAACCTGTGAGGAGACCAAGCAAGACTATAAAAATTTAATAAGTTCGTGTCTCAAAACTTTTATACATATATCTAAGCTCGACTAAATCCAGAACACGAAAATATTAATATTCACATTTGCATGTACATTCAACAAAAGAGATAAGTATGCAGGACCGTCGGATATAATTGAAGTTTAGTAAGAAACCGATGGATGTTGTCGACTGAAATTTTATTTGTTAGATGAACTGTTTGTTTTCTATTAATAAAATAAAATTTTATTCGGGAACATCCATCGGTTTCTTACTAAACTTCAACTATATCCGACGATCTTGCATACATATCTCTTTTGTTGACTGTACTTACACACACGGTACCTACACTAACCATGGATTTCGCCCAGTGAAACGCTGATCGCGCGATAAGACCCTTGTCGTCGCGTCGTCGCCGTCGGTGCGACAAAGTGGCTGGATGTCACACGGCGAATATTAACAGCTCCATTCGCCAGACAGATGTCTAGATACGCCGTGACCTCTGCCGCGGCCGCTTTACATGCGAACATGTGCTGCGGAGATAATGGGACAATATTCATATTTATGGGCTCTATGGGTTTTGGAGGGAGGCTTAGGCTGTGTCAGAAGAAAAGGCTGGCGGGAACTGTGAGTTTTTGAATGTTAAGGTGTGTAACTTTAGAGAACCCCTAAAAGTTTAAGACTCTTCCTAAAATGCGGCAAGATCGCAACTTGGAACAACTTTGGAACTGTACTTCGTAATTATTGCTCTCTAGACACCCCTTAGAACCAAAATAGGCCACTCATTATGCAAAATTAAGTACAGAAACTTACAAGATCTGACGATTACGTAACATTGTGACTAGCACGAAAATAGAGAAAGAACGATATTTACCATCGAACCAGTAAGTAGCGGATGGATGTATTTACACTAACATAATAAAAAGGGATATCAATCAATATCATAACGAAACACAACACATATCTTGTAGAACAATCACAATAATTTACAACTTCCTGCTCAAAATAAATATCTGACGTGATGCAGTAAAAACAACAATAGTTTGGATACAAGGTTACTGTGTTAATCACCACTGATCTATGATTGAGTGTATCGTTACGCTAATTGGTAGGATATATGACGATATTGGCCATATATAATGTTGCACCTGGAAGGAAGAACTATTAGATGTATAAATACCTTGTCCAGGTGTCTGTGAGGTGTCTACTGTGTCACGCTCCATTAGTCATTCAAACGCACGTAACCATCACGCGTTGATTTCCGAAGGGTTAAATTCACGTGTATTGTTGAACAGACATACATAGGTACTATAAATGTAGTAAAGAAAGAGTTTTACTCAACAACTATAAGGCAACCACCAAAACGTTTAAAGTTTTTGTGAACACACATATAAATTTTCCTTTAAAAGTGCTGTCATTGAAATCGACATAGTTAATGATACCATTAGCATGAAGAGGAACCTTACCTTTTTTTTTTGTTATATATTTTTGTGGTGTACAACAAAGTATAAACTTAGACGGTTCTGCAAACTTCAGAGAAGAAAAACATCCAAAAAGACAAACTAAACATCGCAGAAGTAGAAGTACTTGAAATGATACAGAATTAAAGTCAGAACAAATTAAAGTTAACCGCAAAGCGTAAGTAGACAAGCAACTAGTGCATCGCCCGTAGCAAGCGGAATAAGCAGTTGTGATTCTAACAACTTGTTGAATAGTACCACTGGGTACAAGGCTTTCCTTTCATTCGAAATTGCTGAAAGTGGAATACCTAGAGAAAAAGGAAACTAATATTTGTAACAATGAACCTTTTCTAATAACAAACGATAAGTTCCTATTGATAAATGGTTCTCAATCGAGAAACATCAGTCTTACGAAACATTCAGAATCTCAGTTCAAGATCTTAATTACCGCTTTTATTGCAAGACTTTTATTATCACTATCGAGTGATCACATTATACTTTATGGAGCCAGAACAAAGATGTAACTATTGGAAATGGAGTTCAAAGATTCCTAGCCATTACATAAAATATTGTGGTATTTAGCAAAGTGCACTGCTTGTTTTACAACTTTATTACCCTGACATTACAGTTTACGTTGCACGACGTGGATACGTAATCTGCCATATTTCATCGATATTAATGTCACTCAGTTACTTAATAAGCCCTATTTGCCGTAACCCATTCGCGAACGTAACGACAATTTCACTTAAGTTGATGCCATATAAATAATAACAACTATACAATAAATTAGGCGACTTAATTAAAATTTAAGGGCCGCTGTTAATTGGCTTGAATTAACGATCGCTCGTTTTATATACAACGTTTTACAAATTTACAACGACGAATGTTGAGGCGTCGAAAGCTCGAAACAAAGTGTGAAAACTGTCGTCGCCTGATGGTATCAGTAATAAAGAATGACACTGAAGATACGGAACAAGACTAACCTTATTACGCACTTTCTCTGGAGATAAATTTTTAATGAATGCTGTAAAAGGATGAAGAATAATATAATATATAATATAATATAATACAGGGTGTTTGGTGCATCGTTTGCCAAATGGAATTGGCCGAAAGAAGAGGTCATTTGCTATTTCTTAAGGCCCAGTAACTCATTCCTAGTTACAATGGTTTTTTTATTATGACTTTTTAATTTTTATTTAGAAAATACAAGAACTCTGCATTTAAGCTTAAATTTAAAAAAAAGTTATGAGTATAGCCTTCAAATTTCATTTTAATTCTTATGTTTACTCTTGTATGGTTCTATGAAATTCAAAGTTACTTGATAATAACATCTAGTTCCTTTTTAATAACTCACAAAGTTTTTGAAAAAAGGAAAAATACACTTAACACTCAACTTTAAATTGCTATAAAAAAAAACTAAAAGCGATCGGGTTCTTCGAATTCTTTTAAAAAGTTCTCTAGTTTGTCCCCTTTCTAACGGTGTGCAATATACCAAAAAAAACTTTTAATAACTTCAGTAATTCGCTAAATATGTAATCGAGACACATCAGGCTGATATTCGTTATTACGGTGAGAACACTAGTTTTCACATAAATAACATTCTTTAAGTAGGTGGATAGTGTTATCTCCCTCTTACGCAGTCTCTTATCTCTTTCTAGGGTTCTAACTTTCCTCGAACTTGAAACAAAAAATAAACTTTTATTTAAAAGTACCTAATTATAAATTTTGTTTAAATTGTCCTCCACTATTGCGTACACACGCGCGGCATCTTCGTCTTATCTCGTAGTGGTGTGTAAACGTATTTCAGCTTTGATTTTTTTTAAATTAGGTACTTATTAAATAAAAAAATATTTTTTATTTCAAGTTCGAGGAAAGTCAGATCCCTAGAAAGAGATAAGAGACTGCGCAAGAGGGAGATAACAGTATCCACATACATAAAGAATGTTATTTATGTGAAAACTAGTGTTCTTACCGTAATATCGAATATCAGCCTGATGTGTCTCGATTACACATTTAGCGAATTACTGAAGTTATTAAAAGTTATTTTTTTGATATATTGCACACCGTTGGAAAGGGGACAAACTAGAGAACTTTTTAAAAGAATTCGAAGATCCCGATCGCTATAAGTTTTTTTTTTACAACAATTTAAAGTTGAGTGTTAAGTGTATTCTTCCTTTTTTCAAAAACTTTGTGAGTTATTAAAAAGGAACTAGATGTTATTATCAAGTAATTTTGAATTTCATAGTACCATACAAGAGTAAACATAAGAATTAAAATGAAATTTGAAGGCTATACTCATAACTTTTTTAAAAATTTAAGCTTAAATGCAGGATTCTTGTATTTTTCTAAATAAAAATTAAAAAGTCATAATAAAAAAACCGGTGTAACAAGGAATGAGTTACTGGGCCTTAAGGTATGGCAAATGACCTCTTCTTTCGGCCAATTCCATTTGGCAAACGATGCACCAAACACCCTGTATATTAATATATATATATAATATAATATATATATATAATATATAATATATTCGACAACTATCACACAACGCCGTCTAGTCCCAAGCTAAGCAGAGCTTGTGTTATGGGTACTAGACAACTGATAAACATACTTATATATTTCTAAATACATACATATTATAGATAAATTACACCCAGAATAAGAGAAATTGGACAGCCTGGTGATGCAAGTGGCAACACTGACAGCGAAATGCACACGTAGAGAACATAAGGAGGTAAAAGCTAGATTAGGTTTATGATTGCAGCTGAGGCGTGGAATCGAACGCCTTTCTCTTGCAGCTAACAAATGAGTCGGGATGCGAGCGTGATTTATTTATTCAAATCCGATGGCCGGTGATGCTGGTCACGTCTGCACTTCGTTTGTAGTCTGGGCACGAACTGTATAGGTGTCGCTGATTTGTGATGATACGAGCACCAGTTAACGTGTTTTGAATAATTGCCATAACTTCCGTGTTAAACATTAATTGATGTGAGCTTTCTTTTATGAATGAAGTTCGTTATTCTTAAAGGTGTCGTGTGATCCTTAGCTAGAAGTAGGCTATACTTTGCTTACCCATGGGCAACAAGGACTAAATTTGTATATTTTTTTATGTTTTCTGAGGGCAATTTGTAAGATTCCTAGCAGACACTCCAGCAATCTATTTGATAGACGCTGACAAAATTGTTAGGAACATAATTCCCATAGGACTGCTTATTGTAGCGTATCCAAGGTAAAACCAGTCAGCATTATAAACAAAGGGGGAATTCGTTTTAGCAATTTTTCTTTTCTTAGATAGAGTTTAGAATTCATACGAAGCACTGTTTTAAATATCTGAATTCGTCTCAATAAAGCCACATAGGTTTACGACACCACTATTCAAACACTAAACCGATCATCCTTATAATAAATTATTACAGAACTGGGAGGTAACAACGCCGCCAACACCGAGGTATTTGATGAGTGTTGCGTTGCCAATGATTGCTAAAGTTCAGTCACGAGCACAGATAATTTGCAAGTTTTGGCATTTGCACTAACCTCCAGCTAACAATATGCACGTAGAGCAAAAACTTTGTTATTACATTGTGTACAGTTACTGCAAGGTGAGGGGAGTGACCCCGGGTCCTTTAGTGCTGAGAGAAAAATACGGTACCGCTACGGGCTTATTTTGAAACAAAGAGTTCTGTATGTATGACTTATATGTATGAAGAATAGGCGGGTTACGTTTGTTGTGCGATGTGTAATATTCTTCTTGTAAGCCAAATCCCGAAAATCTGTCAACAGGTATAACCCTTTATACAGGGTCCCATTAAAATAGATGGACAAACTTTAACACAGCGCTCAGTACGTCTAACTAAACATATCCAAGCAAAAAAAAAACACCGATTAAAGTGATTTTATTTTGACCTTAAATAATAAATTGCCGGCACATAAGTGTATTTTCGTTAGCTGATTTTATTTTTCTTGTGAGTATCTATGCGTTTTTCTTTTATATTTTTTTACCATCGTCCTTATTTTGGTGGTCTGAATGATTCGTAAAAGTTTGTCCACCTATTTTAATGGGACCTTATATATAAAAGGTGACGCTCTTTAGAGGATTCTGTTCCACCTTCTACACGTGCAGCTTGTGGGAGGGATATTCGCGGGCATCGTATGGAGCCCTTCGTGACCAATTTAATAATGCATTCAGAAAACTGATGGGGTTGCCATGGCGTTGCAGTGCGTCAGGGATGTTTGCGGCGGCTCGTGTAGACTGTTTTTACACAATAATGCGTAAACGCGCAGCATCGATGGTGACTCGAGTCATGGCCAGCCCCAACAGGGTTCTGAAAATGATTGGTGACAGAGTGGACTGTCCGTATATAATTCACTGCTGTCATTTACATGTGCCATCGTATCGTGTTGTTTACTAACATTTAGTTATAAGAATAATGTTACTAACCCTATATGAGTCTTCGCTCGTATTAAAGTTTTTGAATTTGAATATATCTACCCCCAGAAGTCTAATGATAGCGATAATACCTTAATGATCAACCCACACCTGAACTCCCCTCCAAGATATTTTAATAGATCCGTCAAAATTAAAAAAACTTTGTTTTTCCCTCTGAAGGGCAAAGGCCTCCCTTTCCTCTTTCCACTCAACACGATCCTGCGTCAAACTGAATCAATCCCGTCTATGTTGTGGAGGTCTTTTTTTTTTCAGTGTGGGAAATCATCAAATGACCCCTCCCGCTCTGGGTGGAGCGGAAGGGAGTGTCAGACTCTTACTGACTAAAACCCACCCGTGTTCCTTCCTTAGCCCTTTATGTTCCGGGCCAGCGGTAAGGTAACCCTTTCGGACAATCCCGCTGACCATGTCGTGATCTTAGCAAAAAAAAATGCAAGTGCTTGTTTGCACCTTCATATTCGAACACAGGAGTACTACATGGCGTTAGTAAAAGAAGTAACAGGATTACTGTCTAGAACTCTAGACTTTAAAGTCTAACTTTAGTTTTGGAAGCTTTACCACCCTCTATCCGAGCGAGACCCCCCCTGCTTGTACAATTTTACATTTTGATCAATGTTTTTGTAAGCTCACATTTATCTTTTCCATTCATTACAAAGCCAGGCTTTGTGCTCGCTTCTCTCCTAGAAATAAACGAGCGCACATAAATTAAAATAGCAAATGGACACATAGTTCAATTACGCATCGGTAACAATAGTCTTTTGTGAGATAATCCCTACACAAATACGGCATTACGTGATTAGGACATTTCAAAGGGTTCCCAACCCTTTACGTCATGTAATCAGGTTACTGGAAAAGGGTTGTTTGTATTTAAAGCACGATATATTTGATGTAGTTAAGTATGCTAATGCGAGCCGGCATTGCCTTTGTGGACTAATGAGTAGCGAAGCAATATGCACGGTTGGCTGTTATAGATTTGAATATGGAGCAGAGTGCTGTCCAGGGAGGATAATTGTATCCATTGGGGAGGTTTAATCAATTGGATTTCAAAATAAAAGTATATATATATTGCAGCGTATGTACAAATCCCTCACGAATATTTGGTAATATAATATTAAAATGCAGACATATTTGTTAGGTAGTCATCATCATCTGCTTAGCCTTTTCCCAACTATGTTGGGGTCGGCTTCCAGTCTAACCGGATGCAGCTGAATACCAGTATTTTACATGGAGCGACTGCCTATCTGACCTCCACAACCCAGTTACTGGGTAATACGATACCCCTTGGTAAGACTGGTTGTCAGACTTTCGGGCTTCTGACTACCCGTAACGACTGTCAAAGATCCACAAATGACAGCCGGGACCAACGGCTTAACGTGCTTTCCGAGGCACGGAGGGGTCTCGGTATGTAAAGATGGTCACCCATCCACAGACCAACCGCGGCAAGCGTAGCTTAACCTTATCGATCGACCTGTGCGGCTGTTATTATTTAGCCACGGGCCCCTCAGCCATATTTGTTAGGTAGTCATGCATAATTAATATCGGTACGGTATGTCATGCACAAACATTGAACTCTCTGCCAGTAAGTTTTGTTTGTCAATACTTATTAATAAAACAATTCCAAGGATACGCCGCGTTCTCTCCGTCAAGAATTCTTTCTCGGAAACGATAAAAAGAGCTTAAAGTTCGACTTTACTATCCAGCGTTAGTAATTACGTTCGACTCACGTTCGGAACTTATCGGATAGTTTCGGCGCGAGTCGGGCGCGGCGCGGGCGCACCGTTATCGTAATAACCAGCTGACTCGCGAAACAATTATCCAGCTGATGTTGCGCCAACGGGATATCTAGTGCGTGAGACGAGAGACCATGGGATGCGGACTATGGCGTGTTTGTATGGAAATGTGACGGATAACGTTTTGTAATTTTTACGCTTGCGAGCATCCGTTCCTACTAATGCAACTCCCAGAACATAATGGCGGATTTTTCGCTGTGTAATTGGCATACGTAATTGCTGTACACGTTCGTATTGCTAGACATAGTACAATGGGATTCATTTGAATACACGACCGCTGAGAACGTGAAACTTCAGATTCTCGTATTTGTTTTTAAAATGGCGAAGAAATCAACTGCCTCATACCTGTATAGCGGTATAATGTTCTTTTGGCCCGTGGCCAAAATCATAACTATTACCGCCATCTTTTTTTTTTTCAAGACATTTCACGAAACAATTGCACAAATGTTAACCAACTGCACCCCCTAATAATGTCACTCAAGTGCCAAAAGATCTTTGTATGCCTCTGAAACAAAGCTTCCAAAGACCAAAAACCCTATTGAGTCGTAACAAGTAACTAAAGTCCCGATAACAATCTCAATCGTTTCTGTTGGACGTCGATCAGCCAGCATGGGCCAACAATGTTATCAGATGGCAATGATGGCCGGCCTAATGAAGCTGTAAGGCGACCGCCCATTTAACGAGCTCATCATTAGCACGGCTCGCGATCCGATTGCGATGACTTTGAACCTTTGAGCTGAAGGAAATTGAGTGGAATGGAAGAAAGCGAATAGGAAATAGTCAATTGAGTCGTTATTTTAGTGAAGTGTCTCGTTGGCTTCGAGATTTGAACTTTTGATTTCGGAATTTGAAGTACAGAGGTGCTCGGAGGTTTCAATTTGATAAATTATAAGGAAACAGGAGAAGACGATGAATTGACTGAAGTACCTATCTACATAATAATATATTAAAAAAATGATGTCAATATATTTATACAAGCTGATGAAGCCATAGCCACGCCTAATATGTTAAAAAATCCATATCTTAGAAAATAAAGCTTTGTCGATAACAAAGAAAAAGATACTTAATTTTATTGGTAGGTAACGATATCGTATTGAAGGTCAATATTATATCCTTGTATGGCAACAAACCACTGTTTATACGGTACTCTTAACGTCGATAATATTTTATGATAGGTAGGTTATTAATATCGATATAGAGGTAGATATTAAAGATTGTTAAATAACAAGCTCCAGCTGTCCATTAGTTGCATCTGGTAACGTTTTATTTGGATTCAAATCGTCAATTAAAACATTAATGTCGATATAATTTCATCGTAATCGACATCATAGCGTAGAAATTAAGATATTAAACATAATATCAACTAGTTTATTAAGTCCCTGTTGCCAAGAGCCGAACAGATGTTTAGAAGAAATAAAATTAAAATCGAATAACAGAACTCGAATCGAAAGCTACGGTAACTTTACGAAGAAACAAAACTTGAAAAATCAAGTGCTTTTAAAAACTGAAATGCTTTGATTTTGATCATTTCTATCCTATGAAAGTGCAGTAAATCTCGACGAGAGGAATTCACGACATGTCATCATGGATTGAAAGATGACGTCATAATAATGTCGTTATCGTCTGAACGATCCTCCAACAATGACATGGGGCGGCCCACGCCACCATAACTCCACCACCCCCGTAACACGACACTGCAGTAAATACGTCAAACCTTCAACGTTAGACTTAATAAGGTGCATGCATAAAATCGATTCATATCTCCAGTGCCTCTCGACGCCTTCTAAAACGCAAGCGAAAACCGACTCTAACCTCGGGAAATTGACACCAAATTCTTTTGTATTAACAAATGAGTGAAATATAAAACACTAACATCTTTCGATGACATCACTTTCACAAATTCGCATAAATAAGTTCTTTAAAAATGATATCACCAATACAACTTCGTTGGGCACCCACACGAGACACGCCATTTACAGGCGGGGGTGACTCACCCGAAACTCGAAACATTAAATGCACTTGTACGAAATATTGCATTCATATCCGAATGAATCAATTCTGGAAGCGACTGTACTTACCGCATGTAATCTTGGAAAATAAATAAAATAGGTACAGTAAAAGACTTTGTTTGACTGATACTGTATTTTGAAGGAAAGAAGTCCGGTCCGGTTCGATTGGTCCGTGGATGGGTGACCATCTTTACATACCAAGACCCCTCCGTGCTTCGGAAAGCACTAAACCGTTGGTCCCGGCTGTCATTCATGGATCTTTGACTGTCGTTACTGGTGACAACCCGTCTTACCAAGGAGTATCCTATGACCCAGTAACGGGGTTGTAGAGGTCAGATAGGTAGTCGCTGCATGTAAAAGTACAGGTATTAATCTGCATCAGGTTAGACTGGAAGCCGACCCCAACATACTCGAGAAACGGCTAGGCAGATGATGATGAAAGAAGGTGACTACGTCCTGGCAAAATACAATACCTGCTCATATCGTGATAAGAAATCTAAGGCAGGAAACGTACGCTCAGGCCAGTTTAATTAAGGTTTCGATAAATATAACTCCGTAAGATAAAATTCCAAAGCATTTGCCCCATTAAAACAAATACCTAAGGTCCTATACAATATTGTTTTCTCATTGGATATCTTATCGGCACTGTTATTACTTATTAATTAGAACCGTTTCGTACTAAATCGGGAAACAAATTAAATGCCATTAATTTGATAAAATATCACGTTTTACAGCACAGTATTACAGAACATAAATATGATAAGAAGGACCACCTAGAAGGGTACCTAAATACGAATTCGTCAAAATGAGATTTTGATAGCTGTTCCAGTTTGTCTATATCCAAAATGTCCGTTGGCTGACCTCAATAAGTCGGCACAAGAACAGGGGTGCTACCCCTCACAAGAGGGGTTGAGGCAAGTCCTATGAGACAACGTACCCCTGAATTTCGAAAGATAAATGTCATTTATGAAAGTAAATTTACTCAAGGGGATGATAACAATTAATTATCCACTGCTCTGACATTAATTGGGAGTCCACAAAAATATGTTATTTATTAAAAGCTATCATTAGACGGAACTTTTAATTACCTCGGACTTGCACGTGAACATAGACTTGTAACCAATCTTCTATTTGAAATGTCAATGCAGTTAAACCAAGAGTTAATAAAATATATTTGATATCACGCAAGTATTAAAAGTTTATAGGCAAATAAACTATTAAATTGTCGTAAAGATCTCCTTGAGAGAGGAAAACTGTGTTAACTGTAATTATTTTGATTATTTTTATTAGAGAGATATATTTAATTGAAGATACGAGGGATATCATCACAATCGAAGAAATTATGAACTGTTTGTTTTAAACATGGACATTCAATTTGCAGCTATAAAAAAGGATATAATAAAACAAAAGAATCTGTTTAGTCTTAAAAATTATTCTTCAACTATAAATTAATAGGCAGTCGGGGACCTCATAGGTCCCCCGACTGCCATATGAATTTATCTGATTTAGTCTCGGTACCTAGATTCTTTAAGTTGGGGGTTTTTAAATTATTTGATCCTTTTCCAATTTTTTACATTTAATTTTATTATTTTTTTGTGTCGGGGGTTTTTTAAATTTTAAAATTATTTTTTTATTTCATGCTTTTTGTAGGGACTCCTTAATTTTTGTATTTCATTTCTTTTATTTTCTTGCGTTTTAAGATTCAGGTAATTTGGTGTTTAATCAGGTTTTTTATCCGTCAAAAAATAATTACCTATTAATTTATAGTTGAAGAATAATTTTTAAGACTAAACAGATTCTTTTGTTTTATTATATCCTTTTTCTAGTTCTTCCTTTAGTTATTCAACTTTCGCACAAGTATTTCATAGCTATTAGATATCTTATGTATTTCAGATCTAGTTTATACCTACCTACGCTTTTTAAGTAGGATAAATCCATTCGTAATAAGAATAGTCAAACTCAGTGGTCGTAGGTACCAGTCATCACTCCACTTTCCTCATTATTCTACAGCATTATTCAGACAAAAAAATATTTTCAATTTTTTAGTTTACATTTCGTTAAGTACTTAATATTCCTCATTCTCTTTCAATATAGTGTACATTATTCTACTTGTCAAGCCCTTTCATTTGATACCCTTAATGAGAGAGTTGTGAAAAAAAATTTAATTCGCCACTTTGTGGTGGCAGCCATCTTGGATTTGAAATTTATCATAGTGTATAGTATTCTACTATTCAAGCCCTTTCATTTGAAAAAATATGTAATCCGCCATTTTGTGGCGGCGGCCACACACACACACGTCAAACTTATAACACCCCGTCGTCGTTTTGCGTCGGGGGTTAAAAAGAGTCAAGCTCAAGACAAGACCTAAAATTACGGACAGCTTTTGATCAGAGGACAGAGAAAGCTCCTTTATGTTTTTGTTTTAATAATACTAAAACACAATATAGTGTACAAAAAGGAGGTTTTGGTATGTTAGTTATAAATGGCATCAAACTTAAACTGGTCAACAATAATAATTCGAGAAATCACCCATAATATGTGCGCAGTAGTCACTCCATCACGTTTCCCTGCGGTGGACGATGCACGCCCAACGAACTTGTGTATACACTTACATATAACTATAGTGACTATATATGCCGAGTCAATCTCCCGACTTGCGGTCGCCAGCACCATAGGTAGGTAATCATGAAGTGTACTTTGGTGTAATAGAAAGTAAAATTAACCACATGATCGTTCTCGGTTTCAGCAAGGCCTGGATTGTTCGATGTCTTCGTTAAGAGTAAAATGTGATCATTAAAGCTGTGCAGAGAATGATTTTCTTAGATTTCCAATAAGCACCTTCGCTCGTTTGACTCGTGCGGAGATGGACTTTCGGAAAATCATTTCTTACTGCACCACTACAGTCTCTACTAGGATTAGTATTTTAGTCTACACTCACCGTATCCAGTGGCAGCGATTTGATATGATGATAATTATATACGATACAACCTTCAGATAGCTACACGCATACAATCATGCTGACCAGAGGGGCAGTTCTCGTAATTTTAAAAACGTTCACAGTCTGATCTGTCTCAATCTATCAAAAATAGCAAAAAGTATGGGGGTACTTTTTGCTATTTCAAAATTTTTGACATTGATTATCGCTGAGATGAGATTGCGAACGTTTTTAACCCCCGACGCAAAAACGACGGGGTGTTATAAGTTTTTATCTACGGGATTGAACTTCAGCTCTTGTACACACGGTGTGAGCATGTTCAGATTTGCTAGTCATCAGAGAGTTCACGAAAGGAAAGAAAATTAGTCTGGGTTTTAGGAATATATTGCCATCATTGTCTTCTAAGACTGTGCCTTGTAAGTCTTTCAGTCAGCCAGTCTTACAGCTTACAGTACTGTTTAATGTTTAAGTTATTTCTTCTAGTAATAAAACAGAACTAATTGCTTGCACAATGCGTTTAGTATTTACATTTTGCAATTTGTACGCAAGACAGTGGTTGCTTTAGGTTGAAACATGCAACCACCTGGGACTCGGTGTCCTTTAGCCAAATGTTGTATTTAACTTTACTGTAACTGGATTTGTCTCCTATACTACTTGTTGTTTTATTGTTTCTTGCTCTACATAAAAAAATTCAAACAACATACTCATTTATTAATATTTTATCCATTTAATTTTATTTTTCATTATCTTTCATACGTTGGAGTTCAGAAACGCAATGTTGCAAGATATCGAACTAATCTATAGTTAAAATATAGGTACTCTTATTATGATTATCTGAGAAACCGGTTATTACTCAATTTAATCTAGAAACCCAATATTCCTTCAAGTGAGTGACGGTTTATCGTACCATAAATGCCCTAGCACATATTTCAACCACTAATTGAATCGTCCACTTAAAAATACTCCTCGTTACCACTTCAACCGACGTTCTCCAAATATGGTTTTCAATGCTTTAGTTTTAGCAGTCAAAGCAGACGCTATGCCTGGACCTAATAGATAAATTAAACTGATAAGAGACGAGACGCCACCGGCAATTTGGCCCAATTAGGACCAGCCTGGAGAAAACGATGGGCCACAATGTTAGGTGAAGCTGCGATGGAGTTTTTAGATAGTCTGAATTTTGTAGTGTTCATTATATTTCGAATTTTTGGAGCGAATGGATTTTGCAAAGGGTTACCTATGTGCCAAACAACGAAGTAGAACGACGAAGAAATGACATACCTACTAAGCAGATTCAAAATAATTTCGTACGATGACAAAAGAAAGATGACGAAGATTGATAGAGATGATAAAGAGTGACTTTCTGAAAATCTCAGACAGAGTGCACATAAAATGTTTCCCGTTTTATCAAACGAACAGTTTAACGTAACTCAGGTCTTGCCTACCTCAGGAGGTGACACACCCGCTATGACGCGAGTTGTAACCAAGAAAGAGATATATCTTTGTCGTTATGCGTTCACAAACATACGTAGCTATATAATTATGTACATACATAATCGTCACATGAATCATCACGGTCAAGGCAAACTTTATTTTTCTCAGCACGATATTATTTGATTTACATATTTCTTATTTATCTTCTTTCTTCCTCAACACATGTTTAACATTTAAAAGTAAATAACATACTCAATTATTTATTTTGCGTCGGTATTTTCAAGGGCGTCTTGGGGCCTAGCATGAAAATTAATCAGTGCCTTTGTGACGTCATAAAAGCCGTGCCGAAATCGTGAGCAAACTTGGTGCTCGAGCAAAAAAGCACGAAACCTTTTTACGCTTACTTGAGCGACATGTAAGAGCAATTTACTGCTAACATACAGAATTATGTATGGTCCATGTAAGGAGCGGGAGTTGTACTTAAAATAAATAAACAGCGTCCTGCTTTCTTTTAAATGCCAACTTATCGGAAACATGCGTTTTAACAGTTACAGAACAGTATGAAACAAAGTAAAATACGTTAGTTCAAATTATTTATACTCGGAGAATAGCTGGAGTCTGTGATGTAGGTGTTCTTAAAGACGAAAGATTTTTCAACAATTATTGGAAAATTGGAAATGTATATAACTCCAATTATTGTCGGCTCTGCCGTCCCATCAGACCATGAGACCGAGGGAAAAGAAAGAGTACCTGTGTCTGCGCACGCACTTGAGCAGTTGTGCACTGTAATATCTCCCGCGCCGGAGGCTAGTCTCCGTTGAGATTGGCCGCTATGGCCGAAATACGATCTGGAGCCCAAGTCTGCTATTTTTATAAATTCGTCATTCCAACACGATCCCACCACCATTCCATTGTCATTTTGCTAAAAGTTCGTAATCTGCTAAATTCATAATGGTTGATCATTGGTCGGTCAATGGCACTGAACTTAAACGATACTCGGTAACGATTTAAAAGCAATGACTGCACAATGACGTTCTAATGGTAGGTCACTGATCAAAGGAACTGTCAAAATTTTAGGAGATTACCGCCTCAGTCAGTAATTAATTTTTGTTTATGTACGGGATTACCATTCCATGCCATTTCTTTCAATGGAGTGTCAGTGGTTGACCATTGGAAAGTCATAATGACGCCATTATATTAGTAGATTAGCAAAATTGTCAAAATCAAAAAATTATGAAATCAATGATAGACCATGCTGACGCTATTGTAATAGCAGACTTGAGGCCCTGGAGGACTAGACTATTACTATTCTCAGCTCTATTTTTTGTATAGCATTGTATCCTGAATAATTATCAGTGACTACCCACAAGATGGACCAAAGCAAAAAAAGTTCTGACCTACATTCCGGCCTTTAAAACCATTTAAGTGAGTGCGCACTCAGCGTTCTCTCGTAAATTGTACCAGCGGGACCGGTTTGCGGAATATCAGCGACAACCCACAACTTTAAATTGAGGAAGCCCTAATAACTTAAGCGCTCCATATTCCGTGTCGTTTGGCCGCGTTCAGATAAATATACACGTCGCATTTTTTAGGTTAGTTCTGTAGCAGGCTTTAAGTGAAGTAGGTTGCATTTGGAATGTTACTTTGGTCAAAAACCTCCTTTTAACTTAGGTTGCAAGGTGGAAACCCAAAATCAGAAGTTTCGCTTGAGATTCTGCAGTATCCATTCAAAGATAATTGCGTAGAAGTTTATCATGGTTCAATGATGCCTAAACTCACGTAAGGACTGGCGCAGATACAGGGGTGAAGGGGGGCAACGGCTGCAGTTATCAGTGCAGCAGTGTTATCAGTAAATAATGTGGAAACCACCCGGTCTTTGTTGTCACACACTCGTGTATAAAGAAATTTGCAATTCGTCAGCAGTCAACTAACTGGTGTCCGGCTCGTAATAGTTTGCCATCCATACAACGCGGTCACATTAACTCGACGCTTGGCCTTGATGACGTCATTTTGTTTTTTTGGTAATATACCTAAATATACCTAATAATAAATATAATTAAAACAACAACAGAAAACTAGCCTAATTATCGACGCGCGTATCGGTAACAAAGACAAAAACAAAGGCCTAACACTTTTGCTGGGCGAGCTAAGGAATGCGGGCCTCGCATTCCAGAGATGCGTCGAGTTAATGTGACCGCGTTGTACTATAATGTTATAAATTCGAAAGGAACTCTGTCTGTCTGTATGTTACCTTTTCACGCCTAAACCAGTGAACGGATTTCGATAAAATTTGGCAGAGAGATAGATTGCATCCCGGGGAAGGATATACTCACTCTTGAAAACAATACTGAACAATTTAAACAACAACCGGTTGGTAACGGGACTATTCTTTGACTTATCGAAGGCGTTCGATCTAGTTACACACGCCAACTTATTACAAAAATTAGAAGCTCTCGGAATCAGGGGACTGCCACATCAATGGATATCGTCGTACCTAACTGGCAGACAACAGTGTGTAGCTATTACCGAACTGGACGCAAATAGGGACATGATACGGCATACGTCTGAATATCAATATGTAAAACGCGGTGTGCACCAGGGTTGTATATTGGGCCCCATCTTATTTCTACTTTACATAAATGATATAGTTGATATTACTAATCACAAATGCTTTCTTTTTGCGGATGACATTTCCATAATGGTAACTGCTGACAAAAAATATAATTCAATTACTGACCATGAAACTGACATAAATAATACAATTGACATTCTAATTAATTGGCTAAATAATAATAATCTATCTATTAATCTTGACAAATCTGTATACTTACAATTTAACAAATATCATAATAATAAATTTAATTTCAAAATGGACATACCAAAAATCACGCATGTGTCACAAACTAAGTTTTTAGGTGTAGTAATAGACGAACATTTAGACTGGAAGGCGCAGGTTGAGCATGTATGCAATAAAACAAATAAATTTGTATATGCCCTTAGACAAATAAAAAAGGTAACAAATATAAAAACGGCCGTAATGTCTTATCGAGCATACGTGGAGTCCTCGTTGCGGTATGGACTAATAGAATGGGGAAATAGTACCGACCACAGTAGAGCATTTATCGCCCAGAAAAAATGTATACGGGCCTTATACGGGATACCGTCCGATGAATCTTGTAAACCAATATTTAAAAAGCTTGGTTTGCTACCGTTACCGTCATTATATATATATGAGGTGTGTATGTTTGTAAAGAAACACAAAGAACTGTTTAAAACAGCAGAAGAGGTATGTTCACGAAGTCGGCGTGACCAATACACACTTGTACTAGACGAGCTGCCTAGGTATGCTAAATATAATAAAAATTGTGTAGCTATGTGTGTATGTATATTTAATAATTTACCAAAGACATTAAGGGCTGATTTTTCAATCATCTGATAACTTTATTCGAGGAATAATTTTGAAATTTTGACAGTTATTTCATACAAAATCTGTCAAACGTCAATTTTATTCCCCGAATAAAAGTTATCTTGCGGTGGAAAAATCAGCCCTAAAAGTATTGAATTGCAGACTATTTAAAATTAAATTGTATAATTGGTTGAATGAAAATAATTTCTATAGTATTAGGGAGTTTTTAGAACACTAACGTTGACAGCACAATTTTGCATGCTTTAATTATAAGCAAAACATGTATGATCTCATTTAGTATTGTAACACCTTTCTATACCGTGTTTTAAGCAAATAAATATTATTATAGGATAGTTTTTATCGACATACCTCGCGGGCGAAGCCGTGGGCGAAAGGTAGTAGATGATAATGGTTTCGATTCAATGATGACGCCTGTTGATGTTTTAATGTATTTCTCGCTAATCGCTAACAATTTATTACCATTCACGACTAATCCGTGGCCATTACAACTTTATGCTTCACTTTAATGCTACACGTGCACCTGCAAAGTATTATCACTGTTACGAAGAACTGAAAAGTGTTTGAAAAGAAAGTAATGAGGTACTTTTTCAAGGTAATTCGCATATGTAATGGCGAAAACTTTTGCGTAAGAATCTTCATATTATTAATATTAATCCGAGAAATATTTCCTCATTTCTCAATCTGCCGGAAACCGTCGTAAACCCGAGTAATTTTACAAGTTTACAACCTGTTTTTTTACAACATAAAATTACGCTTCAAAAGATCAATCTCGTTTGAAAAGATTCTACAGAATAAAATATCACGATATTCCATCGTAGAAGCTCAGATGGTTTTGTGTCCTCAATGGCCACCTAGAAGAATCTATTTTACGACATTAATAATAGATTGCTATCGACATTGAAGGCATCCGATGCGAGCATTGATCAATAAATATCCTATCTCAGATAGGGTTCATATTAAGAGTGAGCCTACGTAAGTAATCATATAATCTGTACTTCGCATCTCAGAAGATGTTATCTTTCTTAGACCAATTACATTTTTATTGAATGTTGGACGATAGGAGTTTAAGTTTACTGAACGTTCTTTTATCGTTTTAGACGTATCTAAATGCAGTAGCAGCACTTATAACGTCGGCATTATATTAGTTACTAGCTTTTGACACCTTCCTCTTTGGCCACGCCTTTTCTCGTTACGCGGGGTCGGCTTTCCGAATCATGCGGCGCCTTTGTTTTTTGTGCATCATCTTCTCCCACATTTCCTTTTGGCCCTTCGTCATCCGTGTGGTTTGAGGTCTTCCTCCTCCCCTCTGCTTTGTAGCCATCGAAAGGCACTTTTTCACGCCATCTGTTTGACGAAGTACATGACCGTACCATCTCAGTCTGGACGCTTTTTCTTTATCCGCTATTTCTACCAACTTTTAAAATGATGTCTAACGGGAACGTACTAACGGGATTAAAAGTTCCCTTTGTGTTAATCCAGGTTAATCTGTGTGCCAGATTACATCCAAATCCATTCAGTTTTGCGCAAAATTCTAAAACTATATTTTCGACATCAGACTCGTTTCCACACCTCGTAGAAATTACTTTGTTACTATTTTATTACATGACTGTATAGATGAAGTTTTCAATTGTAAAGAGACCTGCTTGCTAGAATATAATTACAAATCACTACCAAGCAGTACCTACCCCATCGGATTCAGCACCCTCGAAAACCACGAAATTGACACCCATCATGAAAAATTGTAACCGCCAACTTGGATTTTCATTCTGACCTCATCATCGGGTTCAGCACCCTCGAAAACCACGAAATCGCCACCCATGATGAAACATGCGCGTTCGCACACAGCTCGGGGCACCAGAGAGTACTTGGAGAAAACATTTGTATTGCCGTGGCCTCAAATCCCATCGAGCACGCATGAGACATTTAAAAAAAGAATCTTTATTTAATTTCGTAAATCATGAAACTTTTAATTTCTTTTGACTGTACTTACCTGTCATAAAGAGTAAACTTACATAATGTGGATGAGACAAAGATTATAACAGAAAACGATCCAGGAGGGGATCGAGGTGGGAGGGTGGAGGGGGGTTCAGGGGATCAGACCGGAATAACTCCAAAGAACTATTTATATTATATTAAAAGTACCAAAAAAAACTTTAATAACTACACGCTATGTGTATTTGAAATCATTTACACCCACCTAATATAGACACAAAGCAATCTTTCCGTCGTAAATATAGTAGTATCGATCTAAAAAACACGTCAACACATTTTTACGTGAACACAAGAACAATGTAAAAAAATCAATGGTCGATTTAGTGGCCTCGCGCACCATTAAACATAGTAGAAAATAGGGGTGGACCGGGTTTAAATTCTACCGAATACGGAACCGAATATTCGAGCGAATATTGGATTACGGATTGTGAGCTTTCGGGCTCGGCATTCAGAATTTCTAACTCCGAAAGAGGTTGGACTTTGAATCAATTTGTAAATGAAACTTTTATGTCCAATACAGGTAATGATTTTTTGAAGGCGTTACTTTTTAGGGTTCCGTTGCCAAATGGCAAAAAACGGAACCCTTATAGATTCGTCATGTCTGTCTGTCTGTCCGTCTGTCTGTCCGTCCGTATGTCACAGCCACTTTTCTCCGAAACTATATAAACTATACTGTTGAAACTTGGTAAGTAGATGTATTCTGTGAACCGCATTACCGCATTAAGACTTTCATACAAAAATAGAAAAAAAACAATAAATTTTGGGGTTCCCCATACTTAGAACTGAAACTAAAAAAAAATATTTTAGTCAAACCCATACGTGTGAGGTATAGATGGATAGGTCTTCAAAAATGATATTAAGGTTTCTAATATCATTTTTTTCTAAACTGAATAGTTTGCGCGAGAGACACTTCCAAAGTGGTAAAATGTGTGTCCCCCCCCCCCCTGTAACTTCTAAAATAAGACAATGATAAAACTAAAAAAAATATATGATGTACATTACCATGTAAACTACCACCGAAAATTGGTTTGAACGAGATCTAGTAAGTAGTTTTTTTTTAATACGTCATAAATCGTAAACCGCAATTTACCATTCATTCAATCAACTCAAAAATAAAAAAAAAACATTTAATTTCTTAAACATAAACCTTATGCATAAACCCGGATGTTACGCAACCCTCGGTGCGCGAGTCCGACTCGCTCTTGCCCGGTTTTGATATTTACTTCTAGGGATGCTCTTATAATTGCTACAACAAAAACTTCCTGAAATCCAGATACTAAGATTCAACGTCCAATACAAAGGAAAACAGCATAATAAAGAAAGACAGCAATAACAAACATTTATTTAAGAAAGTTATCTCGTCAAAACCAACATCACTTTTAGCCGGAGCTGAATTCGGCGAAATATGAATCAAACAGCGGCCCAACACTAGTTGATACAAGCTATTCGGGTGTATCTGATAACATCTGGCAGATAACTCGAGAATAGCACATTAACCATACTGAATAATATTATATTTATACTCTTGTCTATTAATGCACCGATGCTTTATTAAATAAAAATTATAGACTTGTATGAGGAAAAACATATGTATACTCGTTCTCATAGTAATAATGTAGAGATAGACAACGTGGATGGGCACTACAATATTATAAGAAATACTAGCTTTTGCCCACGACTTCATTCGCGTTGACTTTAGAATCTCTAGGGAAAATAACCAGCTGCCCAATAATAATTGCGTATTCGCAAATCGCAACACAGTCACAAAATACAATACAAAATTCATCGGCTCGACAGTGTAAATAACGCACTGAATATTCTTGAGTTGATAAAATGAGAGGCATTGCCATTGTTAGTATGTTAAAATTGCGGGATAAAAAGTATAATCTATTTACATGATTATTTATTATCCTCTATCATCCAGTGAATGAAAATAAATTTGTCGTCACCTCGGTAGTCACCCCTTTCTAATCATATCATTCACACAGTCCATCCATCGTTTCAATTATTATCTTCTATCGGTTCATCCGTTTCGGAGAACGGAAAGTTTGTGAGTGTGTGTGGGGGTGTGTGTGTGAGTGTGTGTGTGTGTTTATATGTTTGTTACTTCTACACGCTCAAACGGCTGGACCAATTTTGATATAATTTGGTATGGAGGTAGCTGACACCCTGGATTAACATCTAACCATATCATTCACACAGTCCATCCATCGTTTCAATTATTATCTTCTATCGGTTCATCCGTTTCGGAGAACGGAAAGTTTGTGAGTGTGTGTGTGTGTTTATATGTTTGTTACTTCTACACGCTCAAACGGCTGGACCAATTTTGATATAATTTGGTATGGAGGTAGCTGACACCCTGGATTAACATAATTATATATATAATATACCATTATATGTATAATCTGAGGAGGCTCTCATTGGGCAGCTGGATCAAGGGCTTGATTCAGAAAGCGGTAGGTACTTCTGGACACGGCTGGCATTGTCAGGAGGTTCCTCTCTCTGGAGCCGTGAACCCTGTTCCCGATACCGGTGGGCTACTATTTTTTATATTATAATATTTAAAAACATAATTTATATGTATTTAATGAAATAAATAATATAATCAAACATGAGCATGTCTTCCTAAGTTTGGTTAGGTACCACCCAAAAATTAGAAATGTCGCTTCTGAGCTTGCCATTTAAGGATATGCCAAAGCCAATTAAAGGCTCATTCCAAAAACCCTAGCGTGGTCTGAGACTTTTTTATCGATAAGCGTTTTAACATTTTTCGGTATCGGTATTCGGCAGCGAGTACCTACGGAATTATTTACATTGTTTTGTTGACATGTCTATTGCCTACTTATATCGTTTGACCGATAAGAGTCGCGCCGACGAAGTTTTATGACCGATTGTGCGGCATTTACATTAGGTATGTAAATAATATAGAATGCGCAGCTAGACAAAAGGTATGCTTATCAATTCGAAAATCGCGCTCAGATACAGGACTCGTCCTAGTTCGGCTCCAGATGCTCCCATGTTATATAAATATACATATACAGGGTCCAATTTTCGAAAGTATACTCTAAATACTGAAGACAGCAAATTTTACTCAAAGGAAACATTCCTTTATTCTTAAAAATAAACAAAATTGCATTTAAAGATTGCTGACACCCTGGATTAACATATTAGCCTTTTTATCCCGATATTCCCACGAGAACGACACTTATGTGGGTAAATCGCGGGGCACAACTAGTTATTTATATGAAAATGCAGAGGCAAGCAGTACCAAAGTAACAAAACCATCTCTTGAACTACATGTAACAATTACGTGCTGAAGTAAAGATTGTAATGTGACACTAAGTGGGTGATAATGGCCCATCACGAAGCACTGTAGCACCCCATTTCCTTCAGTCCACGCATATTATTACCACTTGTATTTATTTGTAGCAACTTACATTGTTGCGTTCTCTCTCACTAGAAATACTGCCAACATTTGCCTAGCCTTTTCCCAACTATGTTGGGGTCGGCTTCCAGTCTAACCGGATGCAACTGAATACCAGTATTTTACATGGAGCGACTGCTTATCAGACTTCCACAACCCAGCTACTGGGTAATACGAAACCCCTTGGTAAGACTGGCTGTCAGACTTTCGGGCTTCTGATGACCCGTAACGACTGTCAAAGATCCACGAATGACAGCTGGGACCAACGGCTTAACAAGAACAACCAAGGCAAGGAGAGGTCTTGTTATGTGAAGATGGTCATCCATCCACGGACCAATCGCGGCAAGCATAGCTTAACCTGATCGATCGACCCGAGATAATCACTTTGAATAAGTAATCAACTTATAGTTCCAAGCGTGAGCCTCAAACATGCTTCCAACAACAAATCCATCAGCTACTTCAATTACACTGACAGTCATAATGATATTTGTAACAACACCATACAAATCGCCTCCCATACATTACATACGTACTCCCATTACGCAGTCACGTTCATACCTTTACTCGATAATACAGCTCCAAATATGGTGGATGACATCATTTGACAAAAAACAGAATAGTATATCAAAGTTCGCTGCAAGCGCTTGAGGCAGCGCTTAATTGCTGTAAGAGCTAAAGTTCGGTAACCATACGTAATTGTTTTAAGCACACGTGGTTTATGTAACAGATGATTAATTGTGGCTAGGCCTATAGGGTTTGGTCTGACATCATACAGGATAATTTATAGAGTGGTATTGACTTTAAGATCTACTTTATTCTTTCGCTTTTTATCTTCTATTTTTGTGTGGAAAACTTTGCGTGGAAAACATTGTGGGAAAACTTTGCGGCATGTCATGACATTTTCTTATTCGGATTTAGGATCCGGAGTCACTGGGGACTTCTTTTCATAGATATAACTACTTCATCTCTCTTCTGATGTTAAGGTCAGGTGGGTAGTACTTCCAACCGGTGTGCGTGTATGACCAGATGTATGAACGAAAACAAAGCAAAAGAAGTACCTATGTCCTGTACCTAATCACAGCAGGTGGCGTTCCGTAGTTTCTACCTACCCCAATAATAAGGAGCGAGTTTATGCCTGCACTGTAAAGGTTGTCTGCAAAAGTCGACCTTATGTTGTGCAGGCTGGTAGAAAAATAACTCTGGTTGCATTCAAACACGCAAGCGAATTTAGCTTTAAAACTATTTCTAGTAGGTTTTTGTTTCGAAAATCAGTGATAGTATAGGCGCATTGATGTAGTGTAGACACGTTCACTGCGAATAAACGCAATAATTATAACGTTGTAACATTTTAAAGCCTACACCACTCATCACAGTACTTATTAAAATACGAGCGGTTGCTACAGAAAAATCTTTGCAGAAAACAGCACTCACACACGGTGCCATTTAAGCGGGTGCCCAATGTGGAATACGTCACATGAACTGGGCAAGTCAGAGTACAAACCAATGAAAAAGTCACAAAGAAAAAAATGTTATTGACACAGCACAAAAAACTTCAACACCATTATGATCTAGCTAATTCGCCATACACGTAACACCATCGAAGAAGGCATTGTCAAACTCAGATTGACATCGGCTATCGTAAAGATTTTTCATCTCTCATACTCGGAAAGTAGTGTTTGTTTGATCCGAATAGCGGGTGGAAAACGTTGCTTCCCACCCTTGGGCGGGAAATACTCATAGTAACTGCTTCCCTCCCTAGGGCGGGAATGAAATTTGAAAATAGAACTAAATTTAGTTAGGTTGTCAGCTCAGTCATACCATACGACACCCTTAATTGATTATGTAAATATTTATTATGCTACCCATCAAATCTTATGAATGTGCGTTAACTAGGAGAGTTGGATAAAAGCTCATTATGTTAACGCCATTAAATCTTTCATATTTAACGCACAAGTTAATAATTTACCTTGAATAAATTCAACATACTTAAGTACGATAATCACCATTTTGATGTCAGTTGTGGTCGAGGCTAAAAAACATAAAAATTGGGTATTTCGAACATCCTGACTTTACCACATGGGTCTGTGAATATACATCATTTAATTATTTGACGAATTTATTCATAGTTTAAGATAAATAAGTAGTGGTAATGAAGTTTTTTTGATATCTAATGTCGAAGTTTCGCGCCAATCGTGTGTGTTTACATTTTTACTTTTCACAAATTTCACACACACAGATGTAGATAAGATTTAAAATGTGACAAATGTTATTGATAATATTACAAACAACACGAAAATGCCCAGGTTTTAACGTAATATTCAAATACAGGTTCAATAATACGTATTAATCATAACCACTACTCAATTTGTGTTCAGAATCGCCGACCATTTGTTTTTTTTTTATTGCAATGATGTGTGAAAGCGATTATTCCAAACAATTTTTTTTTTAAATTTCGATTGACTCGAGTAATTAATATGACGAATGTAATCGATATTTTAAAATAAAATAAAATTATTTTAAGCAATAAATACAACAAGCATTGTTTATAATAATGATTTATGCTTTTCTAATATCATTTCAATCTCTTCTAATATCATGTCAATAACAGACAGGCGGACTTAGGTAGGTACCTCATTTACTGAATTTCGCGCCGAAATGCTTCTATAATTGAATTTATATTCGGAATGCGCTGGCTGTTTAAAATTATTTTAATTTATTGGACAATTATTTATTGTGGATTTTATTTTTGATACTTTCTAATAGTTTACTACAATTCCCAGTAAACATTTTTTAGGTAGGCTTTCCAGAAGTTTTTTTTTGAGAATGATGATAATTAATTCTATAGATCTGGGGGCACGGGAGTGCCCCCGCCAAGACCAGCCAAGCGTAGCGCAAGGGCACTACCTACCTTTTCTCGAAGCACTTCGTCGTATTTTTGAACCCTCTTAACTTGGGTTTGG
This sequence comes from Mesoligia furuncula, assembly GCA_916614155.1. Classification (NCBI taxonomy): domain Eukaryota; kingdom Metazoa; phylum Arthropoda; class Insecta; order Lepidoptera; family Noctuidae; genus Mesoligia; species Mesoligia furuncula. The sequence goes on along the minus strand of OU744803.1, from coordinate 5,883,219 downwards.
ATTATACCAGATAAACAAAATTTTCGGAATATGATGCCAGTGCTTGACTTATTAAACCTATAAAGTTTCAATTGCATAGCTCTTATACTTTAGATTTTATTGATATCTAAAATACCCCGATTTCGTCACTGACTCACTGACTGATGATCATCAAAATTCTTAAGGTACTTCCTGAAGTCCTAGAAAGCTGAAATTTGGTGTGTAAGCTAGTAATAGTACACAAACAACAAAAAAATATTAAAACTTGAAACTTTTACCCCAAAAAAAAAAAAAAAAAATCCGTAAATTTTGATGCTAGAGGTCTGAAAATTTATATAGGGGGTCCTTGTTATAAATAAACCCCAAAAAAAGAAAGAAAAAATGAACAACAGCAAAAATACTCGTATAAATATCATAAGCAACTTACAAAAAGAAATGAAATCCCACAAAAACATTTCATGTTAAATGTTGCCAAGACGAGACCATGTAGCTCGCACTGTCAAAAAGTAATCAGATCTCATGTAGAGCCAAGCTTCTAACTCTACACGCCCTAACTCTACAAGGCCTGACTTCGCAAACTCTACACCTTAGTCAAAATAATATGGCTTGGCCATTTCGCTACATTCACATGAGCGTAAGGTGAAAAACTCTCATACTGTTAATGGTTCTTGTAGTAACGAAACGGCCAAACCAGATATTTTGACTAAGGTGTAGAGTTTGCGAAGTCAGGCCTTGTAGAGTTAGGGCGTGTAGAGTTAGAAGCTTGGCTCTACATGAGATCTGATTACTTTTTGACAGTGCGAGCTACATGGTCTTGTCTTGGCAACATTTAACATGAAATGTTTTTGTGGGATTGGATATTCTGCAAACACTTTACATTTCAATACATTTTGTTAGTTTAGAGAGTTTTTATTCAGTTTCTACAAAATTTTATTCATTTTTTTTATTGCGAGTATCGATTAGGCTGTATGCAAGTTTTGCATCGAAATAAGAAAGTTAGGTGGACGGTCAGCACTAAAAAGTGTCACGTCGTAACACAATTTTTAGTAATTTTTATCAAGATTATCGTGTTTTCTAAGTACCTAATTTATGAAAAATTGTAAAAGTAAGAATGCAGACAGAATGATAATAATACGGGCCCTAGTAAGCGGGACGGCCTGCGGTGTTGACACAGAATCTACTCATGTGGCGGTGACGTGGTGTGTTCCATACTTCAAATTTAAAAAAGACTAATAAATAGGTACCTATTATTCATGTAATTATTATCAATAAATATTTTAGAAAAATTACTAGTTTTTACTTTCCTTAAATTCGAAATGAAAAGTAGAGTGTTTAACGCGGGTGAAAGTCATCAATTCCCACTCGGACTATAGCCGCCCTCGCTGCGCTCGGGCGTCTAAATGCCTCGTATGGGAATTGATTCCTTCCGACCCTTGTATAACAATCTACTATTGGCATTCAATACTCGAAAATAAAAAAGTGTCCCTGAGAATTCCAATTTGAAACGTGACTATTTTTTTTTCGTATGTTTTAAATATTCAATGAGAAACGTGGACAAAGGCAAATATTATATAGTTTTTCAAATAAAACTTAAGCCTTATATTTGCTATCTGACAACAGACACAACTTGCTACTATACTGTTACTTGAAGACAGAAGAGAAGATGAACACTAAAGAAACGATGGATGGATTGGACCAGAGATATAGATAGACCTAGATAACGCAAGCATCACGATCTGTATTATGAAAATCAAGCGTGCCATTTTTTGACTACCTATTATGACGTTACAAGAACTATTTAGTGATGGGAAAATCAAATCGATTCAAAGACGCCGCCGCGTGCGGCACCCGTCGCGCCCCACCCCCGGGGCCTAGCGCCAGCGCTCACGCTCATCCAGCCAGCAGTACTCAGGACTGAGCGGGAAAGTGGCGGCGACCGCGATTCGGCAAACGTAAGGCAGGACGTCCCCAGTCTGGGTGGAGCGACTACCTTCGCATGTTGGCTGGTAGCAGCTGGATGAGAGTTGCCCAGAATCACGCTGAATGGAGAGGTCACCAGAAGACTGCTGTAAGCTGAAGACGATGATGGAGCGCCGTCTCTGTTACTCATCTTCATGTCTGTGTATGCCAGTCTCCTTCTCTCGATATGACATATTTACAACAGTGTACTGTGTACTTCCTACATACCGTTTATCAAACAATATAGTAGCCAAAGATATATGACGATAAACGTCAATACTGATCACCAACGATATTTTTATATGCGCTATAACTATCGAATCAAAACCGTCCCACACTTAAGTGCGAGGCAAGTGATAAAATTAGCACTTTATGAGTACTTACGTTTATTTGTTCTTAACGGTCATTTACCCCTGGCTAAGTGCATTACGTGTTACGAAAATCGGAAACGTTACCGATTTATAACACGCTCTAATTGGCACCAACTTACGTACTAATTAGACCCTGTTTAAACCGGCTTTGATTAGGGACTTTATAGGCGTTAGTCATTTAGCACATGATCGGTTTTGGTCTTATGAAACTTATAAGAATGATTTTGTGTACAGACACAAGCTACCCGAAACTGTCAAATTTTCCCAATCAACCTTGAAACTTATGCTTTAGCGATAAAGTTGAAAATCTATTAAAGAAATTGGACAGATTGTAGTAGCTTGATGTGCTGGCGTCTGTACATTCAGCCTCAGCTTCTGCCTCGTTGCTATAATAGTCGCAAGTATTATTATTTTTGATCATGATTGAGGTCCCGGGTTCGATTTGGGTTTTTCTATTAGGAATTCTGGAGGTGTCTGTGTGGTGCCGGACTTAAAGAATTGCACCTCCCCTTACTTCCCGTGGGTGTCGTAAAAGGCGACTAAGGGCCTTACCGGAGAATGGGCAGCAGCGTTCTCTATTTATTCCACCATCATACCATACTGCGATCGCCAACCCGCCTGCCAAGCGTGGCGATTATGTCAAACCCCCCCCCCAAAATTGGGGGAGGCCTGTGTCCAGCAGTGGACGTCTATCGGCTGAAACGACGACGACGAACGATTAGAAATTCTCAGCCTGGCGTCTGGATTTGTGCCTGGATGATTGGAAGGGGCTCGCCTCTATTACTTGGCACTCCAACATTGCTAGCGAAATGTTGGTGTACTCTGTCTAACCCTTCGGAGATTGCAGGCGTGATGATATGCAATGTCAACCTCTGCTTCCGACCTTATCCCAATTTATTTGGGGTAGTCGGAACGTGTCTTCTTCTGCACAACATCTCTGTTAGCCGCCATCTCAGCAGTCACCCCCTTTCTAGCCATATCATCACAGATATACATAGATACAGCTAGATAACGCAAGAGCAACTATTTCGCGTGATAAAATCGCACCAACTTACGTACAAAAATCATAAGCCGCCATTTTCGCGCTCAGTCCTGAGTACTGCTGGCTGGGTGAGCGTGAGCGCTGGCGCTAGGCCTAGGCGCTGGCGCTAGGCCTAGGCGCTGGCGCTAGGGGTTGGGGCGAGACGGGTGTCGCACGCGGCAGCGTCTTGATTTTCCCATCACTTAATAGTGCTTGTGACGTAAAATGCCACTCTTGGTTTTCATACAGATCGTGATACTTGCGTTATCTAGGTCTATCTATATCTGTAGTTCTACGGCTTATTATATGGACAACGCTCTACAAAGTCGAACTTTTTCTAATAATCGATGTCCAATATTTATGGATGTGTTGCCCCGCCTTATGAGTTGTAGGTCGTGGTTTCGAACCCAGACAGGCGCTCTACTTTTTGGATTTTTTTTATGTTTTCGGATGGCTTACAGCTATCAAATACAGAAGTAAGGTAATTGACGACAAGCTATTTACAAGCCTCCACAGTTAGCTCCACAACCAAAAATTCGATGATATAGTGTGTGACCTACAAACCTGCATGGTAGATCTCGAAAAGGCCTGTGACCTAACATCATCATCACCCTAGCCTTTTCCCAACTATGTTGGGGTCGGCTTCCAGTCTAATCGAATGCAGCTGAATACCAGTATTTTACATGGAGCGACTGCCTGTCTGACCTCCACAATCCAATTACTGGGTAATACGATACCCCTTGGTAAGACTGGTTGTCAGACTTTCGGGCTTCTGACTACCCGTAACGACTGAAAGCTCCACGAATGACAGCAGGGACCAACGGCTTAACGTGCTTACCGAGGCACGGAGAAGTCACGGTATGTAAAGATGATCACCCATCCACAGACCAACCGCAGCAAGCGTAGCTTAACCTGATCGATCGACCTGTGCGGCTGTTATTATTTAGCCACGGGCCCCTGTGACCTAATATTACGGGCTGATTATACTACTGCAATGCACCTTAACTACCTCATTACTTTAAATAAAGCTCGTGAAATATATCGACATTTTCTATCTTTCTCAGAGAAAAATATTAAGATAACTGTACTTGATTTATGCCTTATGGGGTCATTGTGTATGTAGCAATAGTAGTTTTGTCATCAGAATCCCATCACTTGTTTAAGTGGTTGTGGGGCTATTGTAAAGCTTGTTTAACGGCGTAAATATCTATGGGTTTTGGAACATTAGATATAACTGCCGTATGGCTATGATAAGTGGGTATTCCTGCTATAAAATTATCATTGGAATAACTGTTTTGTAATGGCTTCTTATCCGAGAATTGCTAATCTTTGAATATACGACAGAGAAAGATGAAGTTATCAGTGTTAAATAACTACCCAACTAGCATTTTGGTAATAAGAATTGGTGATAAAAGAGTTATTTAAAAGTGAATCTGGCAAGCAAGAGTTATGCAATGGTTTTAGCAATTGGTGTTAGAGCACGCTCTAACCCCGTACAAACTCTCGATTGGGCCCACGTCTTATAGCGCTATAAGTAATATAATAATTTTAATGCTCACTCTTATAACACTGAGAGTTACATAATAGTTATAGGGTGGCGTTAGTGGCAAACAATTTCTTGTATCTATAATGATGGTATAATATAAATCTAGCTACCTCAAGCACTTTAAAGTCTGTATTATGGTTATAATAAAAACTATAGGTGGTACACAAGTTCTGAAGTCTACTGGTATAAATTTTATAGTAACATATTAGTTCTTTTTTAGGTCCATTTTTTTCTTGGATTTGCTTTATGTATCTTGATCAGTGTTGATTAGCAACTCAGGGCTGTAGCGTGTTTTCTTTTTCTATTGTTTTGCATATACATTAGTTCCAAAAGTGTTACTTTATTTCTCAAAAATTATGGCAAACTATGGAGGTGAAATTAAGTGAATCTCAGTTACGGATTGTCAATAACTCGGTGAGTCAAGTTTGATTTCTTTCTCACATGGCTAAAATTTATTGCGAGGGTTACTTTATTGAGAAAATAATATATGTTTTGCATCTCAATTTTGCAGGGCCTTAAAAATAAGTGATATTTAAAGTAAAAATAAATTGCATTTTATCATGCGGGGCATACACTCAATCTAAATTTAGATAAAAACAAGATATTGGCTCTCTCTTTTACAGTCATTGTGTATTGTAGTAAATATATTGCGTTTTAAAATGAGAAAATTAAACAAAATATAGGTTTTAAACTAGTTTTTTTCTGATTTATTTTTAGGTTATGTTTGATTTAGAATGGTGTCTACTCCTTATTATCCTAGGTTCCTATTATTACTATTAATGAACAAGAAGTACTGGATGGGATGTAGTTAGAACTATTGTAGCACTTGTTATACCAGAATAGGGTTTTAAAGGTAATAAGAGTACAAGTTTAAGAGGTTTGGATGTATAGTGGTTCGACTTAGATGCAAAAGTAGTGGTATTTTAGGGTTACGTTTTTCAATCGATAAAACCCTTCCATCAAAAAAGGGAATAAAGATGTAAAATTGAGATTAAATGCTTGATAGTTTTTAATTTTTAAATATCCAATAATCAATATTTATGTCATTTTCTGCTTTAATAGTTATGCCTTTTTTGATTAATTAATGTATTTTCATAATTGTTAATATTGTCTTTTTTCTGGGAGATGGTGAACTCTTGGGACAACAAATACACAGTTTCACATAATGGTTGAATTTTTCAAAAGTATCCTTAAAAATGCCAAAAAGAGGATTATGGCAAAAAAAGAAAGAGCATCTACCTCAAGGAAACGCACAAAAACATCAAAAAGTCAGTCTCTAAATGACGAAATGGAATCTGACAAAGAAGGAACATCCGTAAAAACTGCCAAAAAGGCTAAGATAGAGAAACAGCAAACAAAAAAAATACGAAAATAATGAGGAAAGTTCTTCTAAGCAAAATAATATCGTAAGAGGCGTAGTTGAAGAAGGAATAGATGAAAAAGAGAAAGAAAAAAAAAATCAAAGTCTTTAGACTCTATGATTGAAGAAAATTACTGCATTATTGATCAAGATCAAGTAACAACAAACGATAACGAAATTCCAAGAGATGTCGACTCTATTATTGATGAAATTGAAAACACAGAGGAAGAAGAGGAAGATTACAAAAGGTAGGAAGACACTTCATATGATAAAGAAAGTACAGTAGATTCAGACGGAAGTTTTGAAGATAGTGTTTAGACATCGCGCACAGTAAATTTGAAGAAGAACAAAAAAATTACAATGAAAAGATAAATTGTCCAAACTAGATTGGAAGAAAATTTGAACTCAATAATAGGAGAAAATGAAAAAAAAAGATAACGATAAGGAAAAAGAAAAAGCACATGGCACAATTAAATTAGATTCTAATTTCACTAACAAAGAAAATGAAAACATAGTGGAAAAACAGAAGAAAGAAAAGAAAAGAGACAGAGGAATACATTCCAAATCTAAGAAATACATGGAAAATAAAAAGAAGAAGAAAACAATCATGACTTAAAAAGGAAAGGAGGCTACCTGTTTCCTCTAAGAATTTTGATTTTTGAATTGCTTTATCTCTCTTTTAATAATTTTATTAGTTTTTCTTTTACTTTTCAGAAAGTATTATTGTCCTCTTACGACTTATATTTTGGAAATTATTACGATTTTAATAGTTTTTTTAGTTTTTCTTTAACTGTTCAGAAGGTGTTTTAGCAATAAAATTTTGCAGATTAGTTGATTATTTTTGTTTAAATATGAACAAAGAAATATTTTTAGTTAAAGTACAATTTTTAGAGTTAAAATTCCTTTCATTGCGATTTCTTGATTAAAAAACATGTGATCTGTTACCGTTATTCCTATGGATGTATACAACGCGAATTTGCATTCACAATAAAAAAAAAAGTTATTTAAAAAAATAAAAAAACCCGACTGCGTTAAAAAACTGAAAAGCTAAAAACAAGCCCATTTTAAATTAAATAAAAGTTGGAAGCAGGCGGGTCCCATTTGAATTTGAAAATATAATATAAATGATATGGGTCCCGCCTGCTTCCAACTTTTATTTAATTTAAAATGGGCTTGTTTTTAGCTTTTCAGTTTTTTACCGCAGTCGGTTTTTTTTATTTTTTTAAATAACTTTTTTTATTTCCAGCTTTTTAGTTGACAAAATAAATGTGAAAGATTTCGCAGACGATTTAGCTCTTGGTACGTGTTTTTTACGATTTGTCACTTCGAATTAATTTTAACCATATAAGTTGTATATATTTTTGTAATCACCTTTAATTAAACCGATAGGTTTCTAGAAAAATATTTTTTTTTGAAGACATAATATTGCGCCAAACATCGGCCATTTTGTATTTTTTAAATTTTGATATACCCAGCGACACTCGCGCTACCAAGACAAATCTAAAGACGTATAATTTATCAAAATCCGTTCATTCGTTTAGAACTTACGAGGGAACAAAGAAACGGACATACATACATACATACATACATACAGGTCAAACACATAACCCTCCTTTTGGGCTTCGCCGCAGTCGGGTAAAAATTAAGGGTGTGTTCTGCCCATGAAACTGATCAACTTTCTCTAACATGGTTCAGAAAACCACAAAAATTTTTGGCCCTCATCCTAAACGCCGCGGCCAGCTGATGCGTTTAGTATGGGAACTCCACAAATTTTATTCATATCATTTTACACTCTGACGGAAAGTGCACTAATCACAGTGCACTGAACAGAGCTGATAATTTGTATTACATGACTAATACTTTTTGTTTTAATTGCAAGATATGAGAAAATCTTATTTTTTAATATTATTTTGATTTTAACTTTAGAACTTATTGTTGAATATACAGAGTAAATCTTTTATTTTTAGAAAACGTTTGAATTAAGTAAAATAATTGTTTGAGTTGTTATTTTGATGATTGTATAAGATCTCCTTGAAGTTTAAGATTTGTTAATATTTAGGTTGTTATTAAGTTACGGTACTGTGTAAGTCATTATGATGATAGTTTTAGCGTTTTTTATTATTTTACAAATTTGTTAAAACCTGAGTAAATAAGACTAAGCTAGCCATTATAATTCTTCTTCTTCTGTCGCCCAAATCTGTCGTGTGGAGGCAGGAAGCCTTTAACAAAAGTCCTTTTGTTTTAGATTTATATTTTAAAAAAAGTCATGTGAATGAGACTGAATAAGTATTATGTTTTGTAAGCATACATCTGTATGTTTTAGTTGTTAAACTCTTTTTGGTCAGACTAGTGGATTGATAATCATGTAAGGAATTTTGAATAAAACCACAATTAATTGTAAAAGCTTGTTTTTATTTGTACTGTACTAAAACACACTTCGTATTTTTAGGGTTCCGTACCCAAAGGGTAAAAACGGGACCCTATTACTAAGACTTCGCTGTCTGTCCGTCTGTCCGTCTTTCCGTCTGTCCGTCTGTCCGTCTGTCCGTCTGTCTGTCTGTCTGTCTGTCACCAGGCTGTATCTCAAGAACCGCGATAGCTAGACAGTTGAAATTTTCACGGATGATGTATTTCTGTTGCCGCTATAACAACAAATACTAAAAACAAAAAAAAATATATTTAAGGGGGGCTTTTTTGCTCGATATCAAAAATGGCAACAGGTAGGCACTTGAAATATTCACAAAATACTCAATTGTATTTTAACTTTAATAATAAATAATAAAATAAATATTTAAGGGGGGCTACCATACAACAAACATGTTTTTTTCGGCGTTTGTGCCTTGTGGTACGGAACCCTTCGTGTGCGAGTCCGACTCGCACTTGGCCAGTTTTTTATTCATAAAGTGTGTAAAAGCGGTATAAAATAAAGAAATCTGCCGTGGGCAATACATACTAGCTTACAGTTTACATCATCAGGGCTCAGAACGACATCAGTTTTCCCTAAACTTCTTTCACAGACTTTGTAGATGTTTAGGAAAGACGACCGAAGAGGTTTTTCAAATACTAGCATTTTCCCCATAAGTTTTTGACCTTGTATAATAATTTTTTTAGCGTTGATAGATATATATAAGACTTCAATAATATCATTAGTTGATGACAGAAAATATTTATTTCTCTCCTTGCAAGAAATTATGAAATGCTCTAAGTTAAGCACCGCAGAATTCTTAAGTCTCGTTAAAAAAGGCTTTTCATACTTGGGTTTTACTTTTTACGGATTTTGAATTTATATTTTGTTATAATATCTTTCGGTTTTCCTTTCCCAAAATAAATACGAATAATGAAAGGGTCATCATCAATCTCGTGCATGTTTGCCAATATAGGCCAGAATCCGAATTTAGAGCTTTTAAAAATAGGTAACCCATCTAAACTAACATTCAAATATACATTTTCAGACACAAAGTCCAAATTTTGAAGTATTTTTGTTAGTGGAATAATGATTCCATTATGCCAATATTCACCACCGTCGAAAATTTTAAGACTAACTTCTGTTGGGGTTTGTAGAATAGTACGAGGATCAGATGGTAAAATATTTACAAATCTCTTATTCAAAATTGATACCAAATCTTTTAAGGCAGCTTGGCTAACATTTTTTTGTATAGCCCATATTCTTAAGTTGTTTTTAAAAAAATCGTAATTTTTAAATATATTCCCCTTCTTGCTCTTCATCTGAGCTATCAGAACTACTTAGTGGATAAGGAGGTTTAGAGGCATCTTCTGTAAAACTAAATTCTCGCTGTACAGAACCCTCCTCTGTAAAATTAAATTCTCCCTGTACAGAACCCTGTTCAAAACTTTACGTTTCACCATTTTTACTGCTCACATTCATATTATGATTTTCGTGTTCTGTGAATTACAAAAATCTTAGTTATTATAATCGCCTAGTATTAGGTATTCACAAACAAACAAAAACATTATTGTACGGAACCTTGTTGAATTTTCTGCACCTGACCGACATTTTCGGTGGAATCAACATTTTCTTCGGCGTTTAGGCTGTGCTGGATGAATATATTCGTTGCAAATACTACTACAGCCAGGACTGGCGTCATCAATACTTCTAATTAACGAAGAACTATGATGCTGAATTGCATCAATGGGCACTGTTTGTAATGTGGTGATTTTATCGCAAGATGACACTTGTTGAGACGATCTAATTATTTTTTTGTATTTGTTTAATATTCTTCTTTTAACTCCTCCACATCTTTTTCGTTTTATCCAGGAACTCATGACGAAAATCACAAAATTCTGGCTATATGTATCACTGTAATTTGCATGTAATCAGATCAGAAAACATAACATTTAGAGGTGAGAAACATTATGCATCTATAAAAGTAATAATATATATTTTTTATGATTTCAAGTGAAAATAAAGAGTTACAATTTTTAAATTCCGTGTTATTATGGCTTAGAATAACATAAAAGTAAATTTGAACACCACTGTAACGATTAGGGCTCTAAAAATAATTCCATAATACCAATTGCTATCATAAATAGGGGTTTCTGATTACTAAATTAAGTAGCTGCAAATAAGTTGCAATTAATACTTTTATAGCAACGTAGGTGGTAAAAATATTTTACTAACTATTTTCAAGAGCTCTTGTCGGTAGAAAGAGTTATAAGAAACTATAATATTACTTTTAGTCATTTCTGTTACTTGAATTTATAAAAGCAGGTGCTATGATGGTTGCGACTGTACCGTTTATACCTCCTTAAGTAATAATACGTTTCATAGGCAAGTTAGGTGGTATAAAACATTTACTTAGCACTCTTTAAGAACACTTAAAAATAGTGAGACTTATTAGAAACCTAACTATTACCTTAGGTACTTATTGTTACTTGAAGTTACAATACCTAGTGTTTCTGTGGTTCAGCTTTTATCTTTTATACCTACCTTAGTCATATTATGTCTTCTTGTTACTGTTACTCATCTTGATGAGTTATTTAGTTATAGTCATGACCATTGAATAAACAAAAGTTTTACTGGGCGCTTTTATACACCCGTTAAACCAATACAAACGATAACAGAGGTGGAAATTAGCGTCAAAATGTTGGTTGGGTATCGAATAGCTGTAAGATAAATAGAGATTTTAAATACGATGAATATCTTTGAGTATGCATAGAATGATGAGGATTAACAAACTCTTATGGCCATCGACGGAAAACCATATTCAAATCAAATAATCAATGTAAATTAGAATTTTGATGAAATTATTATTTAAAAACTTCAGAAACCAGGTTTAACCAAACGAAATTTTTGAGGAAACTACGTTTTCTTTGCCGTAGAGAATGAGCATACATGCACTCACTAAACAAAATATTGTAAAACATTTTAAAAGAATACAATTGAGTTTTCTGCCCATTCTTCTCCATACGAAACTGCCTTTTGGAATCAAGAATCTATTCTAATTTTTTGTCATTCAACAATGCCTTTTAATGACCTACTTGAAATAAATGATTTGACTTGACTTGAAATAGTTTTGCCATTTTAACCACACAAAGCTGTCAGTCGTTACCGAAATAGCATTATCCAACATTAGTATTTTGTGGTCATATACCCCATAGACCATGGTACAGACGCCAGCACATCAAGCTACTACAATCTGTCAAATTTCTTTAATAGATTTTCAACTTTATCGCTAAAGTATAAGGTTCAAAGTTGATTGGGAAAATTTGACAGTTTCGGGTAGCTTGATGTGCAGGCGTCTGTACTTACAAAACTTAATGATATTTGGTTGATGTCAAAATCTAAGGCGTACCTACCGTGACCATGGCAAAAACCATGCAACGGATCATAAACAAGTATTTTTTGTTAGCCTAACAATGAGTTAACAATTACTTCGTAAGATCGTGCGTGGAGTGGGTACAAAAGCATTTGATGTTAATTATAGCGCTTTGTAATTACGGCTGTATATGTATTTGTAAAAAATCTCACGTAAGTAGATGATATGGACAAGGTATATGGAGAACAATGTTGATATGGAGAATCCGATAACGTCATCCTTTTATTTATATATACATAATTTTATACGAATGTAGGTCGTATACCAACACCCAGTTATGCCAATGGTTATCTTGATTGTAGATGAGTTATTTTATTCTCTGCCTGTCTGCCTACGAAGCTGAAGTCATTCGTTATGGTAATTGATCCTAATTGATCCCCAGTCTAATGACCATACCTAATGCTAATGCAGCAGTGGTAGCTCAGTGGTATCGACCCCGACTTACCAGGTCGTGGGTTCGAACCCAAGCAGGTGGTTTATTTTGTGTAGGTAATGTATTTCGTCACCATTGCTCTCAAAACGGTGAAGGAAAACATTGTGAGAAAACCGGCATGTCGTAGAACCAAAAATTCGAAGACATGTGACATCCACCACTGGACCCGCGTTATGGATTACGGCCCACTCCCTCTCATACAGACTCCTGTCTATGAGAGGGAGTGAGCCGTAATCCATCATCATCTATCAGGCCGTAACTTATCGCGGACACAGGCCTCCGCCTGAGTTCCAGCAGTGGGAATATAATGGGCTGATTATGCCTATGTTCATTTAGTCTTAATTTGAATCTACCAAATTACTTTTCCAAAACGAATGCCATAATGAATTTGTGATGTCGTGACTCTACGTTACCATAAGCAATACCATCTGACTGGTGATCAAAAATCATTGCCACGGGTCTAGAACCCATAAACATCAATTCTCCATTTAGCAGAGGTCAATATGACCTACTCCTCCCGACCATCCAGCAGACTGCGAGCCTGACCCGACTATAACAGTAGGCGCGAATAGGTAGACACTTGACTAGACAATAACAACGATGAAGATACAATCTTTTTAATATTATTGCCACTCATAAAATCTAACCTGGTCATTTTTTATACAGCCTGTGTGTTAAACTGTAAAATCAATTTAGGTTTTTTCTTTAAAAAAATTATATTGATTTGAACACGATATGATGGTCGCGTAATCCATTGGACGAAATAATGACGGATAAAAAAAAAGGTTTTATTCCTTTTATTTAGTAGAAGCAGGTAAGATTAAGTCGAAAGTTTCTATATAGATGGAAAAGAATAGAATACACACACAGAATACACTGTGTACACCATACGAATGACATACTCGTATTTTATATAAATGTAGAAATTTTATATAAGGGGGACACAATGGACGGTCTTACCGCTAAAAGGGAGCTGGGAAACGACAAAGGAACGGAATGATCCGACGAGGGCAACATCCAGCTGAATAGCAAGTGAGCACTGGACGTGGTCACTTTGTATTTTGCTGAACACATCAAATGGCACATGTTGTCCAGCATGCGCCAGCGAATCCTCCACTCCTAGACTCGTAGCAGTAAAACACCGTGAAGATTTTGTGGATAGAACGTCGTCTTGAGGGGTTGGGGGGTTGATCTTGGCGGGCTTGGTTTTGGAGGAATCCAGGAAAGAGTCCAACATAAGCCTCCCCATAGGGTGGGTATCGATAAACATCAGGAACAGCATAGCAGAAAGGCATAACAGCAACAGTCATAGGAAAATGTAAGAATTTGCAAATCTTCCAACCTTAGGTAGCTATCAGCCGATAGTTTTTGTACAGACGCCAGCACATCAAGCTACCCGAAACTGTCAAATTTTCCCAATCAACTTTGAGCCTTATACTTTAGTGATAAAGTTGAAAATCTATTAAAGAAATTTGACAGATTGTAGTAGCTTGATGTGCTGGCGTCTGTAATTTCCTTCCTCAACACACAATCTAAAACATCTCACCTGTAATACACATATTTCTAAGATGACATCATTGCGGAAAACGAAGAACTCTCCACAGTCTCCACGCAAGCGCAGTAGTCATGCTAGTCATAGATCATATAGATTCAATCACTGATTGTTGCGAATGCTTGGCACTGGTGTTCCTAGTCATGACGATAAATTAACGTCAACCGTGACAGGTGGCGCTACCGTTCCACAGTATAAATTATACAGAAGGTGCATTCCGAACAATTTGTGAGTTTGTCGACCTCCGTGCGGAGTCGGGCACGCCATGTGGCACACGAAGATGAACAAACCGATGGAAATATCGTTTCTAAATCACATAAAATTGGGATGGTCTTAAGTCTCCAGCTGTTGTTAATTTAATCATGACAGGTGCCGTTGAAACTCCTTGAAACCTACGAATCCTACGATCCTTCTACGATTTTAAATTTATTCACAAACGACATTTTATATGAAACTAGCTGTTCCCCGCGGTGTCACCCGCTGCTCAGCGCCTAAGGGTCATAGCGTGATGTTATATAGCCTATAGCCTTCCTCGATAAATGGACTATTCAACACAAAAATAATTTTTCAATTCTAACCAGTAGTTCCTGAGATTACCGCGTTCAAACAAACAAACTCTTCAGCTTTATAATATTAGTATAGATTACCTATATTTTATCGCTATAATCGAACTTAAAGTGATGCAGCATGAGACCAATCGATGGCATTTTATAGTAGACCTTTTACACTTTCTCCTATTGCAATATTGTGGCGACTCTCAAGGCATAACCCACGTTAAATTATGAATGTGTGGGTTTCCCCAATGTTTTCCCTCGCCGCTCGGAACTGGAGCTTACACATGTTTCACGTCACTATTAGCTTGTTCCATCACACAACATCTTATTTCTGTGTGACGTGATGACTCATGTAGGTATCTCAGTATGTAAGCAGTTTTGAGATAGAAACTGCTTCTCTGGCGACTGATGTATCTATGTATCACCGGATACTAATTGCAAACACCGTTCGCTTAATAAATCTTGCGAGATGTTGTAAACTCGCGAAAAATTATGAACATGAAACGCATCGTTTCTTTTCAATGATTAGAACCCCACTTCACCACTTCAAGGGTCGTTAACCAAAAAAAGCATACATATTGTATTTTAATCTAATTGATTTCGGTGTGCAAATTATACTCACATAAATTCCTTTTCCCTACTAGGGCTGGCACTGTTGGTTTTACGGCAAAATTAAAAGTTTTCATTAAAAAAAAACACAAATATAAACTTTTCGTACAAACGGTGGCCAACATTATCTGACCCACTTGAGTGATAGCGAATTTGAACCTTATCGTGAATATTTGGAATGCTTCGTGCAAGCATTTCGATAAATCATGTTGTTAAGCGATTTTAATCATTATACTGTTGTTGTTAAGGTTGAAAGGCTAATGAGTATCACGACTACTAAAAATAACCAAGATAAGGGTGAGGGTTACGACATTAGCATGGCTGAAGCAGCTTAAAAGCAACAAGGCTGATGCTTTTTAACAAGTACCTATTTATGTAACTAATTATGCAATAGAGACCACTTAGCGATTGGCTCAAACCACTTGCTTGACAACTTGCTTATTTAGAGGTACACATTTGCTTAAGATTTATAACACGAATAAAGCTCACATCTTTTATGGCGACTATTTACCTTTACTATAATATATAAAGCTTGGCTTTACTGCACTTGTAAACTAAACAAACATTGTTTATAGCCGTCATTCAGCGGTTAATTTTATAGCTAACGAACTAAGAACATGTTTAGTGATTCACGCTACAAACTTGTGAAAATTGTCAACTCCCAAAGAGCTGCTTTTGCCGTAAAACCAATTAATGGAGAGGAAGATATACCATGTCTACTCATAAAACTATACCTGTACTGTACTGCAGTATAGCGAAGGGTCAATTTTTGTAAAGCCGGAGTAGATATCTTTAATATGATTATATTATTTGTCTATAGAATATACTGACTGAACCATTTTTCAAAGGGAAGCCGGTAGGAATCGAGTTGTATGGAACCTTCGCCACTGCTGTACAGTAGTACAACAGTGGTAGTAGTACCTACACTATATAGTACACTATACAGGGTAATTGGCAAAACATTAACAACCTCTTAAGAGGTCATTATACTCATCATTACGAACAACTTTTACTATGGGACCAAACCTGATATCACGAAAAAAAGTCGGCTGTTCCCTACATTTATGTTCGTATAACTCGTCAAAATGTAGGGAGCAGCTAATTTTTTTTTCGCGTTTTCAGGTTTGGTCCCATAGTAAAAATTGTTCATAATGATGAGTACAATGACCTCTTAAAAGGTTGTTAATGTTTTACCAATAACCCTGTATAATACTACTGTCATTTATTCGAGTTAGGGCTGATTTTTCAATAGTCAGATAACTTTTATCTGAAGAATACATGTGTCAGGTTTAACATAATTATTTTCTATACAAAAGCTGTCAAACGGCAATATTTACTGTTCAATGAAGAGATGTCTGACTATTGAAAAATCAGCCCTTAATGTTGTGTTTCTGTGGTGATATAACATTTTTTTCTTTCTACCTATTATCTACCCATAGGCATGGCAAATATATACATATGGGAATGCATCCATTTCCACACGTGGCAAGAAAATATGTAGCTTTTTAGGGTTCCGTAGCCAAATGGCAAAAACGGAACCCTTATAGATTCGTCATGTCTGTCTGTCTGTCCGTCTGTCTGTCTGTCTGTCCGTCCGTATGTCACAGCCACTTTTCTCCGAAACTATAAGAACTATACTGTTGAATCTTGGTAAGTAGATGTATTCTGTGAACCGCATTAAGATTTTCACACAAAAACAGAAAAAAAACAATAACTTTTAGGGTTCCCAATACTTCGAACCGAAACTCAAAAATTTTTTTTTATCAAACCCACACGTGTGGGGTATCTATGGGTAGGTCTTCAAAAATGATATTGAGGTTTCTAATATCATTTTTTTCTAAACTGAATAGTTTGCGCGAGTGACACTTCCAAAGTGGTAAAATGTGTGTCCCCCCCCCCTGTAACTTCTAAAATAAGAGAATGATAAATGTAAAAAAAAAATATGATGTACATTACCATGTAAACTACCACCGAAAATTGGTTTGAACGAGATCTAGTAAGTAGTTTTTTTTTTAATACGTCATAAATCGTAAACCGCAGTTTACCATTCATTCAATCCACTCAAAAATTAAAAAAAAACATTTAATTTCATAAACATAAACCTTATGCATAAACCTGGATGTTACGGAACCCTCGGTGCGCGAGTCCGACTCGCTCTTGCCCGGTTTTTTGGAATATTGGCTTCTCATGTAATTTGTTGTCATTTGATCGTGTGTTGTGCTATTTCTTTCGTTTGCACTAAATACATAAATCTATTTATCTGTAATATATTATTTTCTTCTATGTATTGAGAGTACAGTTCTGTAACTAAACGAGACGTTTATATCCTTGGACAATAAACGGCGCATTATTGAGGGTCATGTACAGTCAACAAAAGAGATAATAAGTATGCAGGATCGTCGGATATACTTGAAGTTTACTAAGAAACTGATGGATGTTCTCGAATAAAATTTTATTTTATCAATAGAAAACAAACAGCTCATTGATCAAATTAAATTTCAGCCGACAACTTCCATCGGTTTCTTACTAAACTTCAACTATATCCGCCGATCCTGCGTACTTATCTCTTTTGTTGACTGTACCATGGTAATCATAATCCTATTCATTTGAATTGATGATATGGTAATACCGTTCATGTACCGACTAAGAGGATATTGGATTTATGATACCGTATCAATGTAGGTAAGGATGCCTCTACGAAGTCAGAACTTGACTTAAGTTTTAGGAATGGAGTGTGTGAAGTTAGGAAAGATTAGCGTAACTCTTTTTTTTTTTGTTAAATTGAGTAAGTACCTAGATAGATGCGTAGCACAAGGCAAAAACGCCGAAAAAAACACTTTTGTTGTATGGGAGCCCCTTTAAGGCGAGGTTTTCCCGGACCGATAGGCATAGGAAACACTACCTCAACCCCCGCCAGTTGAACGCGGCGTATTTAACTACGATGCGCTGAGCGGGACCGCGCCACGTGACACGTTGTGACCGCGAATAACCTTTGTGCAATGAATGCGCGCCACGAAACAGACAAATACAGTAGATCAACTTTGATGTTATATTTTATTTTTAATTAATAAAATTTGTATGTAGGAACTTATCATCTACGCTTGATAAATTCTCATGACAGTTTCCGGTTAGTAAAAATTAGGTTAGTTTGGCAAAGAAACGCACTATGTAAAAAATCTAAGGTAAGTTTGTACCTATATTTAAAATACACATACCATCAGTAACAGTATTAAAATTACGCGCACAACAAAACAAAAAAAAAAACAAAAGAACGGAAAAGTCTTCCTCAACAAAGTATTATTACGTACCTATGCAAGTAATCTGATAAAATAAAACTGCTAGGCAAAATTGTAGTGCTACTATAGTATTGATAATGAGTTACCGTAAACCGGGGTTACTTTGATCAATATTGAACTTTCAAGGTCCATATCTTTTAAATCTCTGGTTGTAAAAAAATATATAATCGGTCTAATAATCGGTTTTGTTTAAACTCGCGATTTCTGTAATAATAAATGAAAAAATATGGCTAGATTTTGAGAAAAAAAATAATAACTGTCTGATCAAAGTTATACGTAGAATGGGGTTACATTGATAAGTTTGGGATTACGCAATAAAATAGGCAATTTTATTGCGTAGGTACAAAGTTACCCCAATTATAATGCCAATACAATTTTTAAAATCAAAATCTGCCAACGGGAAAAATAATTATTGTCATTTTTGTCGTATGGGGTAACTTTGATTATGAAAAGGTACAAAGTTACCCCAATTATAATGCCAATACAATTTTTAAAATCAAAATCTGCCAACGGGAAAAATAATTATTGTCATTTTTGTCGTATGGGGTAACTTTGATTATGAAAAGTTACATTAAAACTAAAAAAGAATGCTTAAACTTCCTTCCACTATTTGACTAAGGGCTTCTTCTATTCTCGGTTGTGTATTCACGGACCCAAAAAATCCCGATCAATCTCACACCATATGCCTATCAATGACACCCCGCATTAAACAAACTCAAGTTATTGCATTAATTTTGACGTTAGAAAAACAATAATCACTGTATTGGTTAATCGATAATAGGCCACATACGGAGTTTATCTAGAAATTTCATTATACCATCACAATGATTAAGTTCACATGAAGTTTTACAGCACAATTATGTAGCTATAAATAGAGAATAACTTAAAATTACATATTTCAATTTAAATGGTTGGTGAATTCCCAGCGTGTCCTCAAGAAAGGATTCAACAACTCTTCAATTTTGCTAACGTAGAAAAAAAAACGAACAAATTGCGTTTCGTTTTAAGCAATTCGCGATTTTATATGAAATGGAAGTTTTGATCAAAGTCACCCCGCTATTCAAAGTAACCCCGGTTTACCGGTACTTACCATTTCTCGAGTTGATATTTTCGTAATGCCAGCCCGAGGTGTCAATTTCCTGTATGAACTTTTGTTCTTTGATAAATTCTTGCAAATATTCTTACAAATAATTATCATTTATCAATTTCTTTTTCTCTCTGTCTTCGATATTTTCTGCCTCGTTTTTTTTTTATTAAAATTATACATAGGTACTTTTAATGAATTTCTTCGTAGGTTTTTCAGTTGCATTAAATGTAGGTATAGCATTATTTTATTTCTATTTTACTATGTAACGTGCCTTTGATTTTCGTTGTGGACATTTTATTTCTTAGTTTAATTTTCAAGTTGTTTACTATTGTTTTGTTAGACATAGATAAAAATTTATTCGCATACATACATGCATAACATGAAGCTAGGTATTTTAACTGGAGTTTTATCGTTTTAGACGAAATCTCCAGTAAATTAAAATGAAAACTGTAGAAATTGGTACTTAAACAGAAAACAGGGATGTCATGGTGAAAACAGTAAATCTACTGTTAAAACAGTAGAGTTGGCAACACTGAGCGTAACGTTTCATATAATGGAAAGCGCAAACGCGGAAAAAAATTGGCGTGCGTCCGTCCTCGAAGACCTCTCGGCCGGCACTAAACGGCCCGCTCGAAATCGAATAGCTCAATATCGTATGATTTTTGTTCTTACAAAAATAAATAGCCACTAATATAAAAATCTACCTTACCCAGCGCTAGAAAATATTAAAACCTATTTTTTGATACATTACTTAGATGGTTTCGTAATATAATTTTTTGCTAAGAAGTACATTTGAAAAATCGATTTAGTGTCATCTTTGCGATTTTTTTTTATCGAGTCAATTATTAGTAATTACGTTTCCGTCTTTATACAGCGCTTGACCATATGTTCAATTTTGTTAAAGTGATTTTTATTTTGCGGAATATTTACATTATTTGGATATACATAGCTCCAAAAAACTTTAAAATGGTACAACCTCGCCTTAAATATTTATTTTATTCTGTTTTGAGTATTTGTTGTTATAGCGGCAACAGAAATACATAATCTGTGAAAATTTCAACTGTCTAGCTATCAATGAGAAACAGCCTGATGACAGACAGACAGACGGACAGTGGGAGTCTTAGTAATTGGGTCCCGTTTTTACCCTGTAGGTACGGAACCCTAAAAACACATATAAAAGTGTTCCATATTTGATTCTGTTATCAATTCAATATATGTAACACTTATAATTCTGTAGGTAACCTTTATGAAGGCGTTTTTAAGTCCGTCTGTCACCAGGCGGTGACAGACGGACAGTGGAGTCTTAGTAATAGGGTCCCGTTTTTACCCTTTGGGTCCGGAACTCTAAAAAATGGGCACTAAATATTGAGTCCAGTTCTGGGCAATTCGTAGGCAAATTCTGGGCTGACTCTGTTTAGATTGCCATCGACACGCAAGAAGAAGATATGAGTTCATTAAGAACAACATATCAGTGGCTCCAAAAGTTAGTTGACATTTGCCTCCTGTGATTTAAAAGTTTAGTTCCACATGTTTGAGCTGCTATAACGTTAATATAGGGTTATTGGTAAAACACTCATCATTATAAACAACTTTTACTATGGGACCAAACCTGAAATCGCAAAAAAAAAAATCAGCTGTTCCCTACATTTATGTTCGGATAACTCGTCAAAATGTACGGAACAGCAGATTTTTTTTTCGCGATTTCAGGTTTGGTCCCATAGTAAAAGTTGTTCATAATGATGAGTAGAATGACCTCTGAAGAGGTTGTTAATGTTTTACCAATAACTAATCACAAAAAAATATCAAGTTTAGTAATCCCTTAGGAGTACTTACCTGATTTTATTTTTATTTTAAATCATAATGTGGCATCGGAGCTGAAATGGAAAAATGTCAACTAACTTTTGTAGGTCACTTTAATTTAAAATCTCAAGTTTAGACTTAGGAAATATCGATTTAATTATTTGTCGGAAATTCGTAAGATTGGAAATCATGCGTCTGGACAAGACCAGTGTCGGCATTAAAAACGGAACATCGGAACCCGATACAAGACATAGACCAGTCAAAAGTAAGACAATACCGCTATAAAACAATTAAATTTCTCAAACGCATCGGTATTAACATAGTTTCCCATGAAATCGACCTCAAGGCTAGATAAACAAAATGGGTTATCGAACACTCTTCTCACGAAAGTCGATGCAGGCGTCGCAAACGCAACGCGTATCACGTACGTTGTAAACACGCCTCCAATGTAAGTAAAGGTGCGTCCACAGTTTCATATCGCAGTCACTTTTCGAGGAGCAACGTTGTTACTGCAACTTGAAAGATAAAATTAAGTAACTTTCTACAACTTTTACAAAAAAATAAAAAAGGGTGTGTGCTTGTGACCACACGATAGAAGTGAAAACTTTGAATGGAGGCGAGATTACGCGATTATACGTCACCGACCGACTGGAGCCGAGTATACCCGATTCAGCGTCACCCACCCAAGCTGTAACGGTTCAGAAAAAGAGTAAAGTATAGTATATATAATAAAGATTATTATTGGTATATATGTCTGTGTGGTGCCGGACTTAAAGAATACCACCACCCCTTACTTCCCGTGGGTGTCGTAAAAGGCGACTAAGGATCGTACCGGAGAATGGGCAGCAGCGTTCTCTATGTATTCCACCATCATACCATACTGCGATCGCCAACCCGCCTGCCAAGCGTGGCGATTATGGCAAACCCTCCCAAAATTGGGGGAGGCCTATGTCCAGCAGTGGACGTCTACCGGCTGAAACGACGATTGGTATATAAGTATATATGTATTATAAAGATTATTATTGGTAAATTAGAAAAGGTGTTGAACAAACAGTAAACTTTGATTTAATACAAGTAAGTTTGTACATGTTTTGGTTTGACTGACTCTTGTTGCTATAATATGTTTCAAAAACTTTTGGAAGACAAAACGTGGTCTTAACAAAAGTTTTTTAAATCGCTGTGTAATATAATGTTGTAACAAAAGTTACTGAAAGTCAACATATTGACTATTTTTAACCCTCTACTAAACAACTAAATAAATCCTAAATAAAGTTCAAACATTTTTGTGTAAGTATTTATTTCATTCATGATTTTTTAAAGGGTTAAAAAGTTTGGCACATTTATTAACCTAACCTAAAAAATATATCCTCTTGTAATCAGCAGTTGTCCACTAACACTTGGAAGTATCATTTTACAAATGTAACCACAGTGTGGATGCACCATAATGAAGCTACGACTTACGAGCCATTGTATGAAAATGACATACATCATAATAAAGGAGTAACTCCAAATCATGGAGATGATTATTTGTATGCATGTTTGATTTTATGAGCGATTAGAAGTCATTACAATAATATGATGATGAAGGCTTAATAGTTTGTTATGATTTGTTGTCAATCAATGTAATCAAATATTAATAAATGTCTATCTATGGAATTACTTTGCTTGTTATAATTTTGTAGTTGGAAAACTGATATTTTTTTATTGCGGTTGTTCAAAGAAATAGAAATAAAATGAAATTGTTTATTCTGTAAATAGGATATCGAAAACACATAAAGTCATATTTAAAAAAAATAAGCCTTATACCAAGAGTTAACTTTTCCTCGAAATCATCATCATCCCAAAGAAGAAAAAGCGAAACAAACTCAGGGGTCAGTCTTTTTTAAAGTCCAGACTCCAGACATTCACGATGCCGGGCCAGCGGGATTGTCCGAAAGGGTTACCGCTGGCCCGGAACATAAAGGGCTAAGGAAGGAACACGGGTGGGTTTTAGTCAGTAAGAGTCTGACACTCCCTTCCGCCCCACACAAAGCGGGAGGAGTCATTTGATGATTTTCCATCCGCAAAAAAAAAAGACATTCACGATCAGCCTAGCTTTTTTCCAATTATATTGGAGTCGGCTTCCAGTCTAACCGCAAGCATATTTTACATGGAGCGACTGCCTATCTGACCTCCACAACCCATTTACTGGGTAATACGATACCCCTTGGTAGTCTTACCAAGGGGTATCGTATTACCCAGTAAATGGGTCTTAGTTAGTTGTCTTGTCAGACTTTCGGGCTTCTGACGACTCGTAACGACTGTCAATGATCCACGAATGACAGCATGCAGCAGCAGGGGAGCATGCTTCACTGGAGGCCGACCACAACATAGTTGAAAAAAGGTTAGGCAGATGATTGACTGCATAGAAAAACTCGATGTCTACACAATGTAAAGAATAGACATTTATTGTGAAATTCCATTCTATGCTACTAACCTAACAGTTTTTTTTTAATATTCTTGAATACCTCACAACTATTAACATTCCGATTTGATTGGGAAAAAAATATCATCAATAAAAACGATGCCCGTTGCACTAACATCCATCTCTGTTTAGTCAGTAATAAACGAATTCATTTAAATAGAACAGACCATAAATAATTGTTAAATAATATAAACAAAGAACGACCTTCAAATAACGAAGTACTTATAGTCACGCGAATATAATATCTAATAATTACAAAAGTTAATAACAAAAGTTATTTCTTGCCTAATTACTTGACGTCCCGTCGAACGTCTAATGACGTATTAACACCAAATGCAACTCATCAATCAATCCGGCTAATTAAAAACGAATTAGGGCACAATGTGTTCCGAATTATGAGTTTTAGAGGTCAGATCTAAAGGACTGTCCAGACAAGAGAAGAATTTCGGACGTTTTTACTAAATTTAAAGTTGTTTTTAATTGTCAAAAGTTTGATATTTTCAATTCATTGATTTAATCTGACAACCTCGATTGGTTTAATGGTAGCAAGCGCTACTGTTGAGGGTGAGGTCCTGCATTCGATTTTCAGTTCGGGCAAAGTGTTAATGGGTTTTTCCATCAGGATTTTCTAAGTAGCAGCCCAGAGCCTGTTAGTTACATGGGACTTTAAACATTACTGGCGAAATGTAAATGTACTAAAGGCCTCTGTCTAACCCTTTGGGGAACACACGCGTGATTTTATGTAATAGACTAGCTTCTGCCCGCGACTTCGTCCGCGCGAAATTTCACCATCCCCCCGTTCACCCTCTTTGGGGTGGAATTTCGAAAAACCCTTTGTTAGTGGTTACCTGCTCTTCGCAAAGAATACACCCTCCAAATTTCAAGTCTCTAGGACCAGCGGTCTAGGCTGTGCGTTCATAGATACAGATATTTTTGTCTATAGTTCAGACACAGATAGATGCCTTGACTATAAAACTAAGAAAATTTTAAATTGTCCTGTATATCTGTCTAAATGTAACACAAGTTGTTGTGACAAATAAAATTACTTATTATTTATTTACAAATTCAGTCTAGACTAACACCCGGTTAGGCACACATTTACGAATAAAAACTTGTTAAAGCAAGTTATTAAAATAACAGAATTAAATTAACCCAAATGATGTAAGTATTAGCAGAAAAACGTTGCATTTAAAGCGTTGCGTTGACATCAAAGCAGTGCAACACTTAAACGTTGCGTCAGAGCTCGACCCAACTTAGTAGTTTACACAGTTTGATAATTGTTGCAATTTCAACAACATTATTATTATTACTACCATTTAGAGACATTACCTACAAGAACGGGGATTTTCGTTGAAAAGGATAATGTAATTAAATTTAATCTGTGGCAATGGCAATGATAGGTTTGTTTGTAACGTTAAATTGATCGACAAAAAGATGTCCCAATATTAGGTCACATTTAGTACCTTTTGGGGTAACTGACACGTAACACCCTGCAGGTTTTACAGATTATAAACTCTAAACTACCGTCACTAACTTACTCTAAAGTAAGCATGAAAAAAAATACCACAGGAGACATTTTTCTACGCCACTCTCAGAAAGAGCGCGGTAACAAATGTACTGCCACAAACGTCAATGTCATCCTGACGGATGCGTTCCGTATTCTACATCATTATTTAGTAAATTATCGTTCACAAACACAACATACCTATTACTTATCAGAGACACAAAAACAATAAATATGCCATACTAACGACTATTTGTAAAATGATATTAACGTCAAATAAACAATACGCGGCGAAGGGCCCGATCGTCTATAAGAGCCCTAACAAGCCATTAATCCATCATACTACAAATCTTGACCTTGTTTCTCAACCAATGCATGACTGAGTAATTTGTTGCGTTAAAATACGTGCGATTCGCTTATTGTATTCTGTACTCGGTTACTTAAGTACAGACGCTAGCACAAAATTTTTCTAATCAACTTTGAACCTTATGCTTTAGCGATAAAGTTGAAAATCTATTAAAGAAATTTGACAGATTGTAGTAGTAGATTGTAGTGCTGGCGTCTGTACACAGCATATTGGTTGTATAATTAATGATAATATGATGGAGATGAAGGTCCAGAGGCAGAAGTGATATTATATCAGCGATAACGATGATGGAAAAGGCAAAAAATGTATGGGACTGACTAAAGCTATCGAAATACTTATGTTAATCCCGTTGAAAAGAGCTGTTAAAATGGGAAACGCTTTGAAAGCGATTGCCAACTGCCACTTGTCTAGGTCCTGCGGAATGATTGCGTAACACACTTAGGGTCAGAACACATCGCGATGCGACGCAGCGCGCAGTTTTCAAGATAGCAATACAATTATAGACCTTACCTACTACACAAAAAGATACACAATGCAGTGAGGTCAGCCGCGCAGCGCCACGCGGCGTAGCTCGACGTAGTAGACACCACCATACAGAATTGTGTACCTTTTACTGCAGTAGTTAAGGTCTATAATTGTATTGCTATCGTGAAAACTGCGCGCCGCGTCGCATGGCGGTGTGAACTGACCCTTACAGTAGCAATGGTTTTAATTTTGACAGTTCAACAACATTCATTGCGTTATTTACATGTTTCGAACATATTAAGCAATGGATTAGCAACATCCTTCAAAGTCATTCAGACTTTGATTGATAGTGTGTTACGCGATTGGGATGCTGATTGTTAAGCACAAGGCTGTGTTTTACAAACCTGTCAAGTGCCTTTGCTGACTACTTGATTATTCTATTTTTTTTACGTTTATCTAGAACATGACTGATTTACGGTGAAATAAAACTTGTGAGGAAATCCTTCTCAAAGCAGTCTTGAATCTCTAACATGCAATATGTAAGCATGGTGTTCAAATGCTCGTACCTTCTCTGTATGAGTGAAGTCTTTGCCCTATAGTTGAGCAATTACAAGTCGATATTAAGTTACGTATAATATATAAAGATCAGTGGGGTATTTGCATGGATTATCGAGTTAAAAGCTTCCGCCATCTATTCGCAAGTCGGCGCAGGCGCCCCACGAACGAAGCCGATATTAGAGCATTGCACTCGTTTAAAG
Organism: Mesoligia furuncula; assembly: GCA_916614155.1. NCBI lineage: Eukaryota > Metazoa > Arthropoda > Insecta > Lepidoptera > Noctuidae > Mesoligia > Mesoligia furuncula. The sequence continues at coordinate 5,856,257 of OU744803.1, read as the reverse complement.
GGTTCGGTGTAACTTCCTGTTTGCTAATCCATTGGGTACTGCGAAATTGAAGGCTGATTATTACCTGAAACAAAGGATAAAAACTATTAGCATACTAGTTACTGTTATTCGTAGATCTTTGACAGTCGTTACAGGTAATCAGAAACCGAAAAGTCTGACAAACAGTCTCACCAAGGGGTATTGTGTTATCCAGTAGTTAGGTTGTGAAGGTCTGAAATGCAGTCACTTCATATAAAGTACTGGTATTTAGCTGCATCTGATTAAATAGACTGGAAGCCGACCCCAACATAATTGGAAAAAGTCTAGACAGATGATAAATGTCTGGACATTAAAAGAGACTGACCCAAGAGTTTGTTCGCCATTTTTTCTCTAGTCATGTCTTGTAAAAGTGTTTCTGATATCCTATAGCATACAAATTTGGTTTCAAAATGGAAAAAGGCGTCAGTTTTAGGAAAATAGTAGATAGAACAACACTAGACGTGTTAGTCGGTAGTTGCATAACATATTTAATAATAATAATTTATTTATTTCAGACATAATTCTAGTGCATAGTATCAAACTCATACTCATACATTAAAATTACTTATAAAATATAATATTAAATTCAAAACAGATAAAAACCCAAAATGAAATTGTGATCAATTAAATATAATAAGTACCTAGGTAAGTACTTACTTCATTAAATTTGTCAAAAAAAAAATTGAAATTATAAAAATGTCAGAATGGAATAAAAAATAAAAATAAATAAAATGTCAAATATAAAATTGTCAAATTGTAATTTTTTTTAATAAAAATGACAAAATATTAAGAATAAAAAAATATGATTTATATGATGAAAAACTTCTTATACCAAACAAACACTCATCGTAAACCAATCAACACCTGAAAAGGCCTTATCAAACTTGCGCACCTACCAAAAAAAAAAACTGTTAACCAACATTAACATTGTTAACAGCAGTATTATCGCTCGCGCCCTACACAATACAATCAATCAGGGCGAACAAAAAGCATAATTTAAAGTGCGAGAACTTCATCATCAGTTGTTTGGCAACAACTTGATGGCTGATACTGGCCCACTGGGGCATTCCATCACGTGCGCCTGCGGCGATCGAGCCGCCATTCTGACAGTAAAATGATGCAAACAAAAACTGACTCGGAACATTTCCCCCTTAAATTATAGCTGACAATTGGTGCAGTTTACGAATCACAGATGAAATGGTTTTAAAGGCCAATGCTAGAGGCTGAACAGATCTATTGTAAAACGGAACTCAGTTGCGGCGTGATCACGCGAATCTGCGGTGCTATTCTGTAAAAATCTCACCGTGAAAACTTAGGTGAAGTGAGCGTGGAGTGAGCTGTCAATAGTGTCCATTCCTAGCAAAAACAAACTCACTTCACCTAAGTTTTCACGGTGAGATATTTACAAAATCGACCGGCTGGTTGAACATTTTCTATGAAGACTTCAAAGAAATTGTTCTACCGGAGTCCCGTCGCGCCTGTCTGCGGCCTTTACCTACAGGTAAACCTGGCTGGGGTCTGTGTGGTGCCGGACTTAAAGAATACCACCACCCCTTACTTCCCGTGGGTGTCGTAAAAGGCGACTAAGGATCGTACCGGAGAATGGGCAGCAGCGTTCTCTATGTATTCCACCATCATACCATACTGCGATCGCCAACCCGCCTGCCAAGCGTGGCGATTATGGCAAACCCTCCCAAAATTGGGGGAGGCCTATGTCCAGCAGTGGACGTCTATCGGCTGAAACGAAACCTGGCTGGTTAAGACATGTAACAATTAATGTTACACAACAATAGACAGAAAATAGAAGAAAAAAAAAAAACACTATGTTAACTATTTTCAATTAGAACAATCGCCGGCAAATTAATTATGGATCGTTACATGTATCTTTCATAAACGTCACTGACCTATTGATTTATATCACGAATTTCCCTAAATAACGTTATTTATATGTATCTGTCATTGTTATCATTGAGACTGGGATCATGAAAGCGACAGTTTAATGTCGGTATGTACATAAATTCGTTTTGTGTCACACACCTGTTACATTTATAAACATTAGGTGCTGTCACTTAAGCATTTCCCGCCAACTAACGTGGCGTACATTTGACATTAGACAATCTATGACAAACCATAGATAAAATAGCGCTGGTTAAAGAAGTTTATGGTCCGTCACGATGCTGGCTGTGAAACAGGAACTACAATTTGTTTCTACATCTTTAAAATATAAAATAAAAATGTCATCAACTAACTAGACTGTCGGTACTTTCCAATTTATTGAAACAATTTTATTGTGGATAAAAAATATAACGGGCAGGTAATTTCGTCCGGAAATGCCACAGTCCACAAACATTCGTTCAGTAACTTTATGACGTGTCTGTAGGTACCTATTGAAAATTTATTGAAAGCAACGAGAAAAATACACACTTCCAATTAACGCCAGGTTTCGAATTGAGAATTCGAAGTTGACAACTTGAATTGTCAAACTCTACTTTCAAGCTCAAATGTCACTAATGAATGAGACCCACTACTTTTCTATTGTTACCGAACTTAATGCTTGCCTAACAAACGCCTTGCCTTGCAAAACCAAATAAGTTGATTCCTTCACCCTAGCCTTTTCCCAACTATGTTGGGGTCGACTTCGAGTCTAACCGGATGCAGCTGTATACCAGTATTTTACATGGAGCTACTGTCTATCATACCTCCTACACCCATTTCTGGGTAAAACGATACTCTTGGTAAGACTGGTTGTCAGACTTTCGGGCTTCTGAAGACCCGTAACGGCTGTCAAAGATACAAGAATGACAGCCAGGACCAACAGCTTAACTTGCTTTCCGAGGTACGTAGGGGTCTCAGTATGTAAAAATGGTCACCTATCCACGGACCAACCGCAGCAAGGAACACACACTATATACACTATACACTATATACTATTAAATGTAGCACACAACTCGATGGTAGCGCCTCGAGACAATCCCGCTCTATTCCCTGGGGCGACTAGACGTTCCTCTTTGAGTTGTTGTGTACTTACTGATAATTCGGTAGTTTTACTCTAAATCAATAAGAGATACAGGGATTATCATGTCATTATTTCCCAGAAATTGATCCTTATTAGGGACATTATCGAGTGGTGTAATAGTACAGTGTGTGTTTTTTTTATCAAAATCAACGAGTTCGATTCCTGGCTAGAAATATTGATTTTTCAAAAATCCAATGATGCAGTTTTAGTTTTCATCAAAATCGAGCCCGCGACTCGTTTCAGTAGTTTTCGCTATTCCCCATAGTTTCGGATTTGGCCATCCACGCCCACTTGAAACATTCACCCTGTATAATATAATATACTCTTAATAAGAGATCATAGTGAAGACCACAATGGCGACGAGGATGGGATCGTACCCATCGACCCGTGCGGCTGTTATTACTAAGCCACGAGCCCCTCTTAATATACCTAACCTACGAACGAACTAAAAACGTAAGATATTTTTCGCTTCTCAGGCTACTTTTATCACCTTAAATAATGCGTAAGTAGACTATGATGTTCTCAAATTCAAATTCACAATTCAGAAACCGTGCGTTAATCAACAAAAATATTTTTTTTGTTTTATATACAACTAGCTTTTGCCCGCGGCTTCGCTCGCGTTAAGTATTATTTAAAAAAAACTAATACATTTACATCCTCCATCATCCCTTATTTTATCCCCATGGGGGCTGAATTTATCAAAATCCTTTCTCAGATGATGCCTACGTTATAGTAGCTATATGCATGCGAAGTCTCAGCCCGATCGGTTTAAAATTGACAAAGTTTCATACAAACTTTTACCACCTATTTTATCCCCTTGGGGTTAGAATTTATGAAAATCCTTTCTTAGCGGATGCCTACGTCATAACATCTACCTGCATGCCAAATTTCAGCCCGATCCCTCCAGTGGTTTGGGCTGTGCGTTGATAGATCACTATGTCAGTCAGTCACCTTTGAGTTTTATATATTTAGATTCTTAACTAAGTGCCATAGGCCTAAGGTTAAGTCAGTTTCTATGCTTTACCACTTGACTTAATGATGTGCGCTAACCAATGGTATGTTATATGTTAACGGAAAAGTGTGCAATCCGTCATTCTATACAATTCCTAAAATAGATAGGTAATCTATGATATATTTTTAATATGCATTTTTCCTAGGAAATCTATACATTTCCTAAATAGCAATCGGAAATCTTAAAAATTAAATATGTTGTGCTACTAGACGACGTGGAAGCAAGAGCGAGCGAAGGGCACCCCGAGGTTCGGTTTGGTTAGGACAGAAAAAGGGGCCCCGCGCAGCGGGGCTCCGTCGACCTGACGTCGACGTCGACGACGTCGTTAGAAATAAAACATGCAGCATGCTAAATTTATGCTTTAGAATGTTATGCTTAATCATTATTATGATTAGAGAAATTTACAAACGTGTTTTATTTCTTTTAGTCACAGAAAGCATTAGGTACTTTTTATATATTTCCTAGTATCTTCTTGGAATTTCATACAATTCCTAAGAAATACATACATTTCACAGGAAATGTGTGTAGATATTAAAGAATCTTTGAAAGATTATTTTACACGTTTCATAAGTAGGCTCGGAATTGCATATATTTCCCAGGAATTGTGTAAAATTCCTAGGTTTCATTCATTTCCGGTAACATATACGATATAGAGGTAACGCAAACAAAAACCCCTAATTGCTATTTGCCAACAATTTGAAACTTTATAGTTGTCAATGTCAATTAAAGTCAATGATGATGAAGTATCTTCTAATGGCGCTGCGCTGTTACGGTGTGAGGTAATATATCGAGTCTGCCAGACAAATGTAGTACTGTACAAATCTTATACTTAATTTTAATAATATTTTCAAGTGGGAATGAAGAATTGTTTATTCGTCAGTATCGTAAAGGCGTATCCACACCTGCGCGAACTGTGTATTACGCGCCTTTAATGGGAATGGACGCGTCATACTGTCACGTCGGAGACAGCCGATTTATTCTGTAGGTGAAGTGAGCCGTCAACAGCTCACTTCACCTAGATTTTCACGGTGACATTTTTACTTAATAGAATAGAGGGAGGATGGAGGGGCCCTAAATAATAACAGCCGCTCAGGTCAATCAATCTGGTTAAGCTACGCTTGCCGCGGTTGGTCTGTGAATGGGCGACCATCTTTACATACCGAGACCCCTCCGTGCCTCGGAAAGCACGTTAAGCCGTTGGTCCCGGCTGTCATTCGTGGATCTTTGACAGTCGTTACGGGTAGTCAGAATCCCGAGTCTGACAACCAGTCTTAGCAAGGGGTATCGAGTGTATGGTTGTGGAGGTCAGATAGGCAGTCGCTCCATGTAAAATAGTGGTATTCCGCTGCATCCGGTTAGAGTGGAAGCCGACCCCAACATAGTTGGGAAAAGGCTAGGCAGATGATGATGAGAATTAATAGAATAGCACTACAGATAACACGCAGTTCGCGAGCATTGTTTGTGATTCATTGACTGATTTAGTATGGACGTGTTCGAGAATACTTCGCGAAACTACGAACATGTCACACGTCGTGAATATTACAAGTTGCACGCAAATCTCTTGCTGGCCGCTCGCGAACGTGTCCAAATATGTTCCTAATATGCACGCGAACCGCACTGTTCTTGCACTTGAGCAGGTGTGGATCTGCCTTAAGGGGGAAGCGCTAAGGTAGCCCGCGAAATTCAAATTTTCTTAGTTTTTATGCAATTTGCTGGTCAGTATTAAGTTGCATATTGATTAAAATATGATGCGCGACCGTAACAAATATGTATTTACAGAATGGCGTTTTCGCCTTAACGTTATAGGTACCTGGTTAATTAACATATTGGGTTATTAATGTCTAGTTCCTCATGGGAGGTATCGGTGCAAAAAAGTTGTGTAATATCTTTCTAATTAATGAAAGTAACCATTAAATTATAGATAGGTATAATTTTTAATCTTAAAAAAACTTGAAAGTTCATTAAATCATCTGATTCTTGTCGCCTAATAGTATTTGTGTGATTAAAGTTCCACGATATAAATCCAGCCAGAATGTGGCAAGGATAATAAATAAGTACAATGTCCAAAGAACTCCCACAGGGTCCATTCCTCAATTTTCGAAGCTACTACGTAGGCAAAAAAACATGGCACCTATGCCCATAGCCGTAAGTTCGTCCATACATGTCACTGACTCCTGGGACCGAGCTAATTAAAGGATATTCAAAGAGTGACAGCTTCCTTGAAAAGTGTGAGAATGCACATACTACATTCATAAATGCATGCATGCATTTCAAAAGCCTTAATAAGGCGCCTTTAAAGTAGTGATGGGATACCACATCATTCCCCTCTCTTATCGATAGCTTTTTAAGGTGTCCTGAATCTGGCAAAAACTGGTAAAACTTACACCAGCATTGTGACACTTGTTAGGGTTCCGTACACCTACACAAAGGGTGCCAACGGGACCTTATTACTATACTCCGGTTTCACTTTAACATTAACTTTATTTAATCTTTCATATTCTCATAGAAACGTGGGTTTTAAGTTTTTTTTACTAATATAAAAAAAATTTAGTGTAAAATATTGTTCGGTGGTACGGAATCCTTCGTGTGAGAATCCCACTCACATTTGGCCGCTTTTGGTATGTAAACACGTGCACGTGCAGACAACGGTTTCAAGTTTCTAATCCAAACGCTCTACGGTAGTCAAGCTACAGTTATTATGGCATTGTTTTAGTTAGTTAATTAAAAGACATTATCTACTACAAGTCGATTAAAGCGGTTATTCGTGACCTTGAATGCGTGCTCCATTGCTTACAAAACTAAAATAGAGCTGAACCAAATAAATATCGATGATAAATTGGTCGGAAAATTAATAATTAATAAACAACTAGGGCATCGTTATCATATAATCGTTTCGCCATTGGCAACAACGGGTTGTGCAAAAAGGCAATTAATTATTGAATCATTGAATAATCAAAGATTCAAACTGTGGCTTTATATTGTAAATAAATACATTTCATTCGTTGCAAGTTCTAATAAAAACGTTGGAATTAAATATAACTTAATTTAATATTATGAATCTTTTTCATAATAACCTTGAAGGGAAGTCTATTTATAGTTATAAAACAAACAATAATAAAAAACAACTTTGTTATTGAGTTAATAAAAGCGGATTTCAACAACATTTATCGGTGCTCATAAAATATTCGCACTTGATCTAGGTATACCTTGGTTATCGATTGAATTGATATCTACCGTTATCGACACTATCGGGAATCCCTAAAAGCCTTGGGCTTAAAGCGAACATCGCTGCATCGCCCGAAGCGATCGGCAGCGATGAATATCGCCAAAACGTTACGAAAGTGGCTGCAACTGGAGCACTGGCCACTGACATCTGAGCGAAGGGAATTTAAAATAAGAACAAAAAGTGGCGGGAATTGTGTAAGGTTTCGAGCGGTTTCGGCGGGAAGGTTTAACGGTCTTTTTCGAATTCCAGAAACGAAACTTTCAATCTAAGGGTTCAATTCTCGTAATTTTACGAACGTTCTCAGTCTCAATCTGTAAAAAATACTTCTAATTTCCATAAATTTATGTCAAGTTTTTGACATTGATTGTCGCTGAGATGTGATTGCGACTAGATTTTAAACGTTTTTAATTATGAGAATTGGCTTTCTGTTCATTTCAGAGAAACTGCCCCCGGTTCTGTTGTTCACAAACTAAACTAAATTTAAGTTCTTGCATCTTGTTCTTTCTATTTCATTAAGAAAAGGACAGAAGATAAATATTAGTTTTGTCCTGTCAAATTAAGATACTCCATAGACAATTTAGACGAGATTAAAAAATTGGCTATTAAAAATACGTCAATTTACGTCAGGCGCTGACTAATTTGACAGGACTAAAGTAATATTTATCTTGTGTCCTTTTCTTAATGACATAGAAAGAAAAAGATGGATGAACTTAAATTTAGTTTAGTTTGTGAACAACAGAATCGGGGCCACTCTGTTAATTTTGTATGACGGAATCTCCCTATTTTATATAATAATTATGCTGTAAATCAAGTTAAATCATTATTGGCAGGATTACTTACGTACGTATACTATCATAATTTTATAATAATCAAAAGGTGAATGACATTTCATTAGTCATTCATACCACAGCCAATAATATTATCCTTTTATAATTTTATTATCTTAGCTTTTTTTCTTGTTAATAGTCGTGAATATGTCCATACGTCAGATAATACAAAAAGCATTTTGTTCAAGATTGACTTCGTGGCATGTTTGACGACTAATTGTTGATAAGGGGCAGAATTGCTTAAGAAATTAATTATATTTATAAAGAAAACTATTATGTCATGCTGTATGATAGTAAGATGGCATTCCGAATATTACGATTTGTAAAATCAATATCAGTTTTATCATCCTACTAGCTGCTTTCCGTGACATTAATATCTTTTGATTTTCTTTCCTTTTCTAAGATAAAAAGGTAGTCTAAGTTACTTCTTATTACATTAGCTATCTGCCAGTAAAAGTCTCATCAAGATCGGTCTAGCCGTTTCGGAGATTAGCCGGAACAAACAAAAAGACAGAAAAAAAAAGTGTTTTTCTTCTTCTCTTCTCTTCTTCTTCTTTTATTTGTCAACTTCAACTTACTTCACTTAGCTAGGATTCTCAGTTTCCGAGACTTTCAGGTTTCTTTATGTGACCCTAATTCATTGCTCTCGAGTGTATTTAAATCTTTGATTTCGGACATTTACCGGTGTCTACGGTAAAACCTGGGATTTACCAACTGAACGCCCGGTACAAGTTCGAAATTAAAGATTATTATAGAACAATTCGGACTTTTACAGGTGAGACTTGGTAAATCTTAGGATTTACCGGTAAATCCTAAGATTTACCTCAGTTCGGGCTTTTACAGTAACATAATTATATACCTACTTTTATATGCATTTAATAAAAGCTTGTACTTTGACATTACAAACAGACACTTAAATTTTATTTATTTATATTTGCCGTAATCTCATGTCAGCTACAATCAATGTCAAAAACTTGTCAAGAATGTAGAGAAATCAGAGGTATTTTTGACAGATTGAGATCAGAAGGCCTATTTTCGTAATTTAAAACCTTCAAAATGTAGTCGCAGTCTCGTCTTGGCGACAAACGAATGTCAAAAATGTAGGGAGATACGAGTATTCGACAGTTTGAGATCAGACTGTGAATGTTCAGAATTGCCCCTCAGACTGTGAACGTTCATAAAATAACGAGAATAGCCCGGTTGGTTTTGAATTTCAATAGCAGTTGATCAGTAAGTAGTATGAGACATTTCAATAACTGTGGTAGTTAATTAGCAAGTGTCCCACGATTTTATGGACAAATTCAGATCATACTTTCACTTGATTCAATTTGTAGTATTTTGTTCTCATGTAATTAATACTTTCTACCGCAATTTAAGATCAAGTTCTGTACACGATACCTTTGATACACTTCACTTAAATCGGTATGCTGGAATAATTAAAAAAGTAAAATAATGATAATGTTTTCAGCTTTAAATGGTATTTTTTAGGGTTCCGTACCCAAAGGGTAAAAACGGGACCCTATTACTAAGACTTCGCTGCATGTCTGTCCGTCCGTCTGTCTGTCACCAGGCGGTACCTCAAGAACCGCGATAGCTAGACAGTTGAAATTTTCACAAATTATGTATTTCTGTTGCCGCTATAACAACCAATACTAAAAATAAAATAAATATTTAAGGCGTTTTTTCCTTGTGGTACGGAACCCTTCGTGTGCGAGTCCGACTCGCACTTGGCCAGTTTTTGTATAATCATAATCATTTATTTACAACAGGTATTAGTACAGTGTTGGTCTTAAAGTCAGTAACTAATTAAGTTTCCTAATACATAGTCTGACATTTGACACGCAAAACTTTACAATGTATTTAATGCTAGAGTATATTTATGTCCAATGGATTGCTTTAAATGCTAGTTTCTATCGTTTAATTTTAAAAGCATTTTCGTTCAGTGACCCAAAGTTTCCATTCCAATCATTCTGACAAAATGGAAACCAAATATGGACACACGGCTACACATCAAGCTATACATTTCCAGTTTTAGCTGACCTCGCATTGTATAGGTTTTTCGAACAATCAGGGGGCCTAAAAAGGCCACTTTGGCAGAATCATAAAAGGATTATGATTATGAATCATAATGAACAGTTAACTGTTAAGTTATTTTTTTGCTAAAACACCAATCAATCCAATCCAAATCCAATCCCAATCTCTTTGATTATGCTACGTAGTGCAGCGAAAAAAAGAAATCACGGACTGTCTTCGCCATATTATGATTAATAATGTTATCCTTTTTCGATTCTGCCAAGGTGGCCCTTTTGGGCTCTTAGATGTCAGCTTATACTGGTTATGTACAGCTTGATGTGTAGCCATGTGTACATGTATGACAGCTATAATGTTCGTTCTTAGCTCAATTATGATTCATAATGTTATTCTTTTATGATTCTGCCAAAGTGGCCTTTTTGGGATCCCAGATGTCAGCTTATACTGGTTATGTATGGCTTGATGTGTAGCCATGTGTAATTGTGTACATGTATGACAGCTATAATGTTCGTTCTTAGCTCAACACTAAAATTTCAAACATCAACCAAAATAATTATGCAGTTACAACATAGTCTGCCGCCAGCCTACAAAAAAATAAGTGGCAGCATCAAATTGCACTTTGCGTTGAAAAACAATAAAAAAGCAACAAGACACATTTACATGTGTCTTGTTGCGTACGGGAGAAGTTCTTTAAAATAAGTAATCAGCCCGCGATTGCCCCACTACTAGCAGTCGATAACTTCGATAAGCTCCTCCACGATCGTCGCCCTCTTTTTATCGATAACTGCATTTGTTGCCCAACATCGATAAGTGAACGATAATTTTATGGAGTTTAAACAACCTATCTGTAGTAAATAGTCGTTTAGTGTTATCGAGTTTGGAATTGGTGTTTGCTGTAGGATATCGTGTTTCTGCGATAAAAGGGACTTGGTTGCTTGTAGCTCATGTAACTGCATTTTAATAACACGTAAAATACTGTGTATGCGTAATGAAGTCCATGTAGGTAGGTATGGACAGAATTTCCCACTCTGAAAATACATTCTTCTGCCTAGACTTTTCCCTACTATGTTGGGGTCGGCTTCCAGTTTAGCCGGATGCAGCTAAATACCAGTATTTTACATGGAGCGATTGCCTATCTGACCTCCACAACCCAGTTAATGAGTAAATACGATACCCCTTGGTAAAACTGGTTGTCAGACTTTCTGACTACCCGTAACGACTGTCAAAGATCCACGAATGACAGCCGGAACCAACGGCTTAACGTGCTTTCCGAGGCACGGAGGGGTCACGGTATGTAAAGATGGTCACCCATCCACAGACCAACCGCGGCAAGCATAGCTTAGCCTGATCGACCGACCTGTGCGGCGGTCCTACTCTGAAAAAAAGGTCTGACGTTATTTATGTATTTAATCGTATTATTGATACAAAGTTAGCACACTAAGGTAAAATCTTCATTGATATGACCTCCTTTTACCTTTTTGAGGATAAAAATGTACTTATTGTGTTACCGTTTGATGGCTATTTAATAATTTTATACTAATACTAGCTTTTGCCCGCGGCTTCGCTCGCGTTAAGTATTATTAAAAAAAACTAATACATTTACATCCTCCATCATCCCTTATTTTATCCCCATGGTTAAATTTATTAAAATCCTTTCTTAGGGGGGATGCCTACGTCATAGTAGCTATATGCATGCAAAGTCTCAGCCCGAGAGGTTTAAAATTGACAAAGTTTCATACAAACTTTCATCCCCTATTTTATCCCCTTGGGGGTAGAATTTATCAAAATTTATCAAAATCCTTTCTTAGCGGATGCCTACGTCATAACATCTACCTGCATGCCAAATTTCAGCCCGATCCCTCCAGTGGTTTGGGCTGTGCGTTGATAGATCACTATGTCAGTCAGTCAGTCACCTTTGAGTTTTATATTTTATACTAATATTATTTATTTATTACTCATTTCATACAAGTTAACGATTAAACCGTTACACAGAAGGCTACATTTGACCCAGTTTGCGCTGATATCATACTTAAATTTTGTTATTCGATAAATAATTACAGCCTACAATTAAACTTGAAAGTAACATCGGCCTTCGATCGATTACGATACTAAGATAAATACTTTATTGTCTTTCGTTCTGATAACCTTCGATAAATTGAAAAATAAACATTATCATTAAAACACAAATAATGTTTTAAAGTACCAAAATGTCACGGACCACGAGGTATTGTATCAAACATGTATCACGCTAATAATAATAATTATTATAAAGGCGAAAGTTTGTGTGTGTGTTTTTATGTTTGTTACTTCTTCACGCTCAAACGGCTAGACCAATCTTGATAAATTTATTATATTTAAATTTTGTATGGAGGTAGCTGACACCCTGGATTAACATATAGGCTACTTTTTATCCCGATATTCCCACGGGATCGACATTTACGCGGGTGAAACCGCGGGGTGCAGCTAGTACATAATAATTAACAATAACTTAGAACTTTCCTACTCGAGTGATTGTCGCGAAGTTTAAAACTCTTTGCATAAAACGTGAGGTTTTTAATTTCTCGGGCTACTTTGAAGAAAGTAACGATAAATTAGGGTTCACAAAGAGGACCATTATCCTCTTTTTGAACCCTAATTTATATATATAAGATTAATCAATGCCTACAGTAATACATCATAATCAACCTGTACCTAATGTTTCCACTGCTGGGACACATGCTGGGCCTCCTCTCTGTGAGGAGTGGGCAACGCGGGACCAATGCGGGTTGGTAGATATCACATGTCTTCGAATTTTTGGTTGTAGGATAACCGGTTTCCTCACGTAGTTTTAATTTCCTTCGCCGTTTTGAGAGCACAAATCAGTACCACAAGAAATTATACACGATTAGAACATGAAGCTGCAGCAGCTTCGTCTATATTCCAAACCTCATTATTGACTTCAAAAACTCCTAATTGCCTTCAGTCAGTCCAACGAAATTGTAAACAGCGATAACAAACGTCAAAACAGTCTGAAAGACGAAAAGTCCTAAAGTTCGTGTTGTTACCCCATTGTGACGTCAATTGGCAAGCCAGTGGCTGTTACGTAAAACATGCTAAATAAGGGATCTCTCTGTAACAGAAATACTTTACACTCTTTGTCCCGATTGTGGAGTTAGAAAAGAGTTTGTTGAAACAAAAAGGTCACGTAACAAAAACGTACGAGGATTATTTATGGTGTAGATTAGATGATCAATAGGGGAGCCCGTGGCTAAATAATATACAGCCGCACAGGTCGATCGATCAGGTTAAGCTACACTTGCCGCGGTTGGTCTGTGGATGGGTGACCATCTTTATATACCGAGACCCCTCCGTGCCTCGGAAAGCACGTTAAGCCGTTGGTCCCGGCTGTCATTCGTGGATCTTTGATGGTCGTTACGGGTAGTCAGAAGCCCGAAAGTCTGACAATCAGTCTTACCAGGGGTATCGGTTGTGGAGGTCAGATAGTCAGTCGCTTCATGTAAAATACTGGTATTCAGCTGCATCCGGTTAGACTGGAAGCCGACCCCAACATAGTTGGGAAAAGGCTAGGCAGATGATGATGTTGATTAGATGATCAATGCATAACATAACAATGTTGATGCTGATCCTTCTTCTTAGACGGCAATCTAAATGGACTCGGCCCAGAATTCGGCTACGTGTTTGGCGCCATCACTAGCGTCCAACAGTTCGTGTAACGTGAGGACATGATATTAAGTGTCCCATCGTTCGTGGAACAGCACCGCATTTACACTCCAAGGCGGAGTCGTCTATGAATCTCCACCTGAACAGGTGTTCCTTGCTTGGGCCAACCTGGGTCCGGAGTCTGTTTAAAGACTTCCAGGTTACCCATGTCCAGGTGTGAGGTCTTCAGCGGGTGAAACGAATTAGCAAATCAGCAATTGTAGGCAGGTATTTACTGAAGTTTCATATTCTTGAGAAGAGTTTGACTTTTAGGTACTATGTACATATTTTACAACACACACACACTTTTTTACAGAAATGGGAACGACCCATTGGGCGACTTTCTGTCAGTTTTACGTTTTTAAATAAAATCTTTAAATAATCACTTTCTTCTGTCACTTTCACGTGCGCATTGTGCTCAAAAAACATGATCATTGCCTTTTACCAAGTTATGTCGACGTCAATTCTGTTATCCATTCGATAATTTAAACTTAACAAGTAAGATAAGTTAGATGACACATTGATATACTTAGTAGGCTTAATTTCTGCGAAAATAACAAAGCAACCATATTCTTACTGCCTTGTTACAGGTCTAAGTCTCAATGTCATTCTCATTAAACGTAAGATCCCTCTCGGTTTCAGCAGAACAACGAGAGGACAGACCACAAAATTCGATATTAATATCTGCGGGTCAAACCACCGTATACTCTTGACATTTACTTCTTTTGTAACCTATACTTGTTACGATTGTGATCGTACCCCTTACCACTAGAACTCGATTGGAATCGATCGTCATCTGTCTAGCCTTGTCCCAACTATGTTGGGGTCGGCGTTCAGTGGTAACGGCCGCGAGTTACGAGTTGTAGGCCGTAGGTTCGAACCCAGACAGCCGCTTTCGTCGTTTCAGCCGATAGACGTCCACTGCTGGACATAGGCCTCCCCCAATTTTGGGGGGGGTTTGCCATAATCGCCACGCTTGGCAGGCGGGTTGGCGATCGCAGTATGGTATGATGGTGGAATAAATAGAGAACGCTGCTGCCCATTCTCCGGTAAGACCCTTAGTCGCCTTTTACGACACCCACGGGAAGTAAGGGGTGGTGCAATTCTTTAAGTCCGCACCACACAGACAGCCGCTTTACTTTGTGTAAATTATTTCATCACCACTGCTCCTAAAACGGTGAAGATGTTTTCCACATCTTGAGAAAACCGGCATGTCCAAGAATAAAAAAATCGAAGACATGTGACATCTACCAATCCGCACTGGGCCCGCGTTTTGGATTACGGCCCACTCCCTCTCATCAAGAGGAGGCTTGCGTCCCAGCAATGGAAACATTATACGTTGATTATGCGGCGTTCAGTCTAATAGGATGCAGCTAAATACCAGTATTTTACGTGGTGCGACTGTCTATCTGACCTCCGCAATCCAGTCACAGAGTAATCCTTTGGTTAGACCAGTGGTCAGAATTTCGGGTTTCTACCTACCCGTAACGACTGTCAAAGATCTACTAATGCTAGCGACGGCTTAACGTACTTTTCGGAGTACAGAAAGGTCTCGCAATGAAATTGATGGTAGGTAACTCATCTACCGCGGCAAGCGTAGCTCAACCTTGATCTATCGACCCGTGCAACTGTTACTTAGCCACGAACCCCTCTTGATAGCGATCAGTATACGAGTTATATTTGCTCGTTAATTGTGTCCATACAATGCTTCCACTGTACTGCATCAAGTCGACCTTGCAGGCTGATCACGATTTCGCACACCTGCACAGAGGTTACCAACAATTCGTTCTCGAGTTCATCAATTCAAATGGTTGTTTTAATGGTATTCACGAATAGGCTGCTTCCGGAATCTAACCACGACTCAATAAATGAAGTGTCTAGTTTGCCTCCACTTAATTTTATGTATCTTTGAAGATGTTCTTGCCAAATTGCAATTAAAGCCTTGCATAAAGGAACCAGCACATAGAGAAGCTATGAAAGAGTCAGACTAATTATACATAATCTAAGAACCTGTCTTAGAATTCACATTCCTTAATCATACTATCGCAAAAATCCTTAACAGTTTCAGGTTACCTGCTAAACTCAGGTCTCGTAAAGCAATTTCTTGAGCAAAATAAATAAAAGTAGACAATTTTCTTGAAACACGATAGTAGAGGTCCGTTTATGGCCCAGTTGATCTCCTGTTATGAAGAATTCACGATTAAGGAAGGATCTGAGGCGAATTCCTCAGTTCTGTTTAGGTCAACAGCGATAAAGTCAACTTTTTTTTTCTGTCGCTGGAATTTCACCGAAGGTTTACGACCCATTAAATTGTTTTTAATCTCTGTGTTGTAAAAATATGATGTTTGTCTGTATACTTTACCTACTGCAATAAAATGGTGGTCTTAAAAATTAAAACATTAAAAAACAAAGGGTTTTCTTGCAAATAATTTTTCAGTTACTTTTTGGAAATATAACAGTTTTTTAAACTAGATTCCTCGCCTTTCTCGATTCGATCTCCAACATTACACGTTTATGCGGTTATCATGTTCTCAATTATCATCTAACACCATCTAAGCCATGCACCATCTGGGCCTCAAAAGGCATTCGGAAGCTTTTACTGGCCTGGTTTGTTCTCCGTTCGTGCACGCGAGTCTTGAGTCGAGGCCACTCATGCGCACTGTGATGTGTCGATAGTAAATAAGGTTATAAATTGTCACTTCTATGAAATCTTATCAAATATTTCGTTATCTTAAAGTAATCTAAAGTTTAGCAAGAATCAGTAATTTTATCTCGAGTAGCTACCTGCAAGATTCAGGACTTTAAATAAAAAAATACTCTAGCAAAATGTTTGGTAATGAATTTAATGTTTTTACTTCTTCTCCTTCCTCCTAAATGGGCTCGGCCCAGAATTCGGCTACTTGTTTGGCGCCATCACTAGTGTCCATCAGTTCCTGTAACGTGCAGCTGACAGGAGACGCAGGACAGGATAATAAGTGTCCCTTTGTATCTTTGTGGAACAGCACCGCATTTACACTCTAAGGTGGAGTCGTCTGTGGATGTTTTTACTAATATGTAGCTACTATCTATTACCTATATAGAAAATTAAATATTGCCACAAAAATTAAAGGAGAAACTGAAGGTCTGAGGACATACACAATACACACTGTGATATTCTATCGGTGATAATGATGATGAAAAAGTGTATGAAAAATATATTGAAAAGACATTTAAAGTTACCGAAAACTTTTAAACATACCTACACAATTAAAATTTTAATTGTTGATCCTAAAATCTTTACATTAAAAAATGATAGAATCAAAGAGAATCATCGCGTTGTTGTCAACAGGAAAAGTGTCCGAAAAAATTTGAAAGCGGTTGCCACTTGTCTAGGCCAACTTTTCACTTTAAAAAAAATTAGGCATATTCTCCCTATGTCATGTTGATGGTAAGCTCTTTCTAGCCGAATATGCACAGCAGCTGAAAGGCCATTTAACAGGACCCAAACAAAGAAAATTCACTAGAGAAAATCAATCTAAACTTGACAATGCCCCGGAGGTCAAACAGTAAGGTTACACAACACATGTTGTCTGTTATCGATTGCGAAAGGCAATCAATTGCCAAACACCAGAACGTGTCGATTGATAGACACAAAGTAGCGATTACTCGCGTTTGTAGCTCGGATTGTGGGGATGAGTAGGTAACGTGAGGTAATTATTTATGTGCAATTCATATAAATGGAAGAAAGGACATGATAGGTGCAGGGTATGTAAGGATCGTAGCAGTCAGCGGGATTGTCCGAAAGGGTTTTACCGCTGGCCCGGAACATAAAAGGGCTAAGGAAGGAACACGGGTCTTGGGAGTCAGTAAGAGTCTGAGTCATTCGATGATATCAAACCCAAAAAAAAGCATCGTAGCAGAAGGTGTTCTGTAGTTTCTGCCCACATGAAGAAGACGTAAGTTTATGTATTTGTATGTAATTCATAAAACACCAAACTATGCTAAGGAATCACTCATCACTCATCGTCACAAAAGGATTTGTTAGCCTTTCAAGGAGTTAGTACCTACATTAGCAGAAGAAAGAAAGACAATACGTTTATTGAAATATTAAAAAAAATAATGAAGTTACGCAAAATCCTTCCCCAAGTACGCTGTTGGTTAGGTTATTGAGGGGTAAGTTACCAGAGGGGCAATTCTCGTAATTTTAAGAGCGTTCACAGTCTGATCTGTCTCAATCTGTCAAAATTACCTTTAATTTCCCTACATTTTATGAGACTGGGACCAGATTTTGAACGTTTTAAATTAGTAAAATGGGCCTTCTGATGTTTTAAAAACGTCAAAAATGTATGATTAGGCAGACGTAAATCATAACTTAACTTTAAGCAACGATTTTAAATAAACCCTATTGAAGTCGATAGTTTTTTTTTTATAGCATCAATCCGCAGACTATACTCAGAACCGCAAAAGCAAACAATGAATAACTTCTTAAATATGCTTTATTTATTAATTTCTGCCAATTCAAAGAAAAATTTTGTCTCAAGTACCGTAAATCCGCTTAGCAGTGCTTAGAAGAATGAAAGATTTCTTTCGTCTCCGGGGTTAACATACCCATTACAAAGATTAATTCAGCAACAATGCAGCAAAAAATATAGCAAATTACTGCCTAAGCATTAATTTATCATTTAACCCCGCCCTCCGAACAAAATAATAAGCCATCGTGACCGAACTCCATGCCTGCTTAATTAAACCGTAAAGAATGAACTCGCGAACACAAAAAATAGAACCGGTCATCGACGAAGAACAAATTAAAATGTCAAAGTGAACTGTCAGAATTGAAGTTTCCGTTGTCGCGCTTGCGTCGCATCGAAATATTAATCTAGTAGATTAGTCTCAGGTCACATTACGCAACTCACAAACAACGATTCGTTGAGTAAATTCATGCGAAAATTGCTCGTAATTTGTCCGAGGTCATCTGCACATAATACTCTCATTTGTATTGTAAACTCGCTACAGGATAGTGCAATGGAGTCATAATATACCAGCCTTGTCAATTATTAGCTAGGCAGTATTGTTAGCCATAAATCAATACCGACATCTATAGACCGTAGTTGAATAATACATAATTTATAACCTAGAAATAGAAAACGGAAACTGGGACAATGCATCTTACCTGTATAAATTTTGTACAGCGAATCCAGTAAACCTTGCATCATTTTGACGTGGTATTTGGGCAGTAGTTAAATCACAATACACTTTAACAAAAACATGTCTGGACCAGCTGGTACACAATAATCAATGAGCACTATCGCTTTATTATTATTTTTAAATAACAAGACGTGATCAATGGCTAACGTAACTGAAAAAGAAATACTTCAAACTAAATGAGCAGTCATCCAGACAGCTAATTAGTTCCACATATCGGAACAAAAGCTTGAGCAGATCAATTGGTATCGGAATAAATAAATGAAGACGCCAACCAGAAATTACTATAAGTTTCGAAGGTGAACGAACTAATAGACAACACGGTGGCCAAATTGAAGTAACGGTAACAACCGTCGGATCTTTATCATCAATCAGATTTGCGTAACTATCTTTTAGCAATTACTTCTTACACTTGAGTGGTCCAAATGACCGGTTACGTGGAATGCAGTCAACGTATACTATTACAAGTAGTAAGGACAAAAGAAATGTGATCTAGTTACAACAAATATTGAGAACACACGACAAGGCTACTACTTGAACCCAGCGAAGCGTACCCAAATATGTAAGTAATGAATATAAGGATATCAAAGCAATACCTTTATTAAATGAAAATATAGAAACAAAATTCAACCTAGACCCCGATGACCATACAACTATCATGGAAAATGATAAAGTTAAAGTATTATGCAAGGTCACACAAGTTGAATAACGACCTGCACAGTAGGTACGCCTACGGTAGTAATAGTCGCGAGTCTCTGAGTGGACCATAACATCATGTTTTACATGGTATAGTACAATATGGGCCTAATAGTGTCGAAACTTTCGAAGTAGGCTCCCACTCGGATGTGTAATAAATTGTAACAAGCGTAATAACAAGTCTACAAAATGTTGTAACACTAGTAGCATTTGGTACGAAAAAAATGAAAAGCATCATGAGATTCATCAACTTTGTCAAAAGAGAAAATGCACATCACAAATAAATCTGAAACATGTCTTTATCCTACAGCTTTTACGTTATGTTTACTCTTAATATTTTCTTTATATTTTTGCAACACAACGTCATTAACTGCTGGGATGCATTCTAAAAGTAACACAAATTATTCGGATCATTTGTAGGAAGTTTTCCTCGGCAAAACGTAAAAACACACTTCAATTTTATTAATCTTGGCACGGGTTTTAGCATAACAAATAAACTTAACAAGCGTTTCCTAAAATCATTTATCATCGGTCAAATAGTAAGAGAATGGTTTGAAGAGTTCGCAGAAGACATAATGATTCAACCTGAAGACAATCTATAGAAATATCCGATGTCTGACAAAACAAACTTTTCCTGTCACATAATTGTCAATCAGATAATTCGAATGCTTGACGTTAAGAAAATTAATTAGGAATCTCCAGGAACACGTAACTAAGGAAAACAGTAATAAATCATTCAAGATAGCCGTGACCAATATATAGTAAGTCCCAAAAAGTTGAAAGTATGTATATACAATACCTACATTTCTTTGGCTAAAACAAGAGCTACAAGTTCACAAATAACAAGCAATGTTATTTTAAGTGAAACAATACTTTGAGTCGATTTGAACGAACCCAGCAATGTTACTTCCGAACTCTTACGTGAACGTGGAAACGTGCAAGTTCAAAAATAGACTACAGATAACAACGTGTTAGTAAATGAAGACAGTAATGACATGTCCACATGAATGTAAAGTAAAATTAGCCACACAAGAAAGTCATTGCGAAACCAATGGGAAGAACGCAGACATAATACAAAGCGGTACTATTGAAACTAGAAAACTTTATGAAGATCTCGGCTTGTTGAAAATGTAAAAGATAACTTTGACGTGTTTTCATTTGAAATGAATGCTTTTATGCAACGCATTTTATACAATTACATCATAAATACTTGAATGTAATTGTTCAGGATCAAGATTACTGACATACTTAGCCGTCTCGCTTTATTCGTGGACACAGTCTTGTCTTTTTGTTAAGGAACTATAGCCGGGTAAAATTAGAATTTCAAATGCATTCACCCGCAGTAATTCATCTTCTCTGCAGCAAAAGCAAAATTATTATCCCACCAAGTTTTTGTAGTATAAAAGATACATCTTTGAGAGATTACTCCGCAAATAATACGAAGAAAGATTTGCGAGTGTCCCGAACAAACGACAATTTATTCTCCTGTAAATCAATGAAGTGGCATGTCTGCTTAATCAAGCGAGCACCGGACAAAAATCTCGGTGACCGGTCAAACGAACAAGATGAACGAAGACTTCGAAAAAAGAAAGTTCTTGAAAGTTTTTCCATATCGTCAAATTCGAAACCTGTTAAAGACAAAAAGTATTTATTTAACAGAACACATATTCGCACTTGCATTACAACAAACTGTCATCTATCGTTAATAGACGACGTTGATGGCAAATATTTAAAACACTGTCACTTTTTAAACCATATTTTGCACTCGCGGCGATCACTCGTATGTAAACCACGTACTCGCGACTTTTGAAGCAACTCCTAGCGAAGTTTCTAAGACTTCTACAAGCTATGGTCGAATCGCAAAACTCGATTAGGGCGGGCGCTCATTGCGGATCGCGCGCCCGCGCCGTCCGCGGTCTGCCGCACCGCCGCCGCCACTGGCGTACCGGGATTATTTATAAATTCATACAGACAGGGGGTCGTAGAATTTTGCACGACGTCGTCGTGGTATGCCAAAGCTAATGACTGCATCAGGTCAGACCGGAAACAGATTGTCACGGTACCTTCCTCAAGTTAACGAAGGAACTTGAGTGTCCAAGATGTGTTTCTATTTCTATTGTCCAAATGGAAAGCCATTTGTTATTGAATACCGGATGTCCTCACCTTTGTTTTGGACTCAATCAATCAATGTAGCTTTGTTTAATAAATGACAATTGAAATATAACCCAAATATGTACAAATCCCGCCCACACTAGGCCACGAATTAATTCTAAAAAATGTTTCGCAAGATACTTGTAACTCAAAGAATTTTCCGCCGACCCTGGCCATGCCGCCCACCTGGACAGGTGTCCAGCGCGATGGCTCATATACCACGATATTACGTTAGACACGTGAGCAAGATTTAAAATTAAGCAGTATGAACGGTTTCTTGTTTGACGTTAACATTTATGAATTGCTTACAAATGAGGTGCCAATGACTTGCGTTTACTAGTTTATCGTACCCAGGTAATGAATTGACCATCTTAAACGTTTCTGCTGCTATGATTGAAGATTCTCGAACAAATATGTGACGAGCACTGATGAATCACCTGCAAGCAGAATACAAAAGACTTGGCGTTTGGCACAACTAACAATTCATTCCAAGTTTCTTGACAAATGACAGCTAAAATTATAACAATGAGCAAATTGAATAAACATAACTGAAGCAAAGCCAAAACCACCTGTACGTGTGATTGTGAAATTGATAAAGAGACAAGTAAACCTGTGTTTGGTAGTGGAGTCGGTACGGCTGAAAACTGATATTCTTTAGGATCAAGTGTTAGATAACAGTTATTACAACAACAATTAAAAACTTGAATTATAAGCCGATTAGACCAAGAAAGGGTATAATTATTGTAATTGCTCGTCGGATAAAATCCCAATTAGAAAATTCCAAAAATACGTAACAATACCCATCAAATTAGCCTGTAAATTCCGCGACACGTCCATACGCTTGACAGGCATCCAAGGAATGCCAACAAGCCATCTTTCACCTTAAAGTCAGCGGCAGCAAGTCAGACAGATATGACGCCCCTGCCTATTTGTATTCTAGAATATTCATTGCGCAGTACACATCAGTATATTACGGGTTTAGTTCAGTCTCAAACAGCTGTCGACGCTGACGCTGACGCAGTTTTCATTGTGGACTTTATTATTGATCGTAAAATATCGTTAGCAACGTTTCTTTGACGTAAACGTTACGTTTCGAAGTATACTGAAGCTCTTCATCTTGTCGGGCAATGTGAAGTTTCACATAAGTGCTTGTTTCGGGCTGTTTAGTTGCCATTTTGGTATAAATATGTTAGGACTCGTCAGTATGACGCGATTCTGGTTTTTTTAATAACTTTGCATCATTATTATCATCACTATTATCATTAGGTACCTAGTATGCACCAGTACAACATTACCGTGCCAGTACCCATTTTTATTGCGGAGATCTAGTAGATTTTCCTAATATGTGGAATCTTGAAAATTATGTTTTTAAACCGTTTAAAAGTATTTTGGTCTGGTCAAAACGCTCGCCTTCTTTTATTTACTTAAAACCTTAGGTACCTCAGCGACCATAAGGTGTGCGTACCTACCAACACGGCATCCTTTGAAGATATACGTAGGTATGATGTAGCCTTCATCTTGAATTTCATAGCCATGAAAATAAACGTTTCCAAATATATTTCCAGAAAAAGAAACGGAAACAAATAAACAAACGCACACGATTCCAATAATACGTAGTTACCTAAGCGATAGTTTGTTTAATGTTTATGTAGTAGTATATTTGTAAGATAATATAAACAATATGCCTGTAGAAACATTATTCGGTAAACCCGAGTCAATGTTATTTAATAAAACACGTTTGAAACTTACCTTTTCGTATTACAAAAATAAAACTTTAGCACCTTCTGAATTAAATATGGTTGAATGTGTAATCTCATGGGAGTCCTTGGAGTCTAATTTATTTAAATGGTTTTTAACACCACCGACCATTCTTTTTGAATCCATCACTATAGCATGTTTTGCGTCAATAGCATATCAATCCTTCTCACTTACGAACCACGTAATTGCTGCCCACATCATACGGTTGAATTCTTAGTATTTATTCAGGGCTCTTTTCCATCAGCCCTTTTATTATTCTAAACTGAAACACCTATGTAAACTATCTACTCTTTCAACATAACCTATACTAAATCTTCGTATCTTTTTCAAGTACCTACATGTGTTTTATAAACGAATCGGGTTTTATTCTCATTTGATGACGGGTCTGTATTGATTAGATTGGTCAGTAGCTTGTACGATGACTACATCGTATCATTTTTCCCATCCATACGATTTCTAACACTAAAATGTCAACACGAAGCTTCTGATCATTTTCGAGCTTTATAAAGGAACTGCTGGCCCAATGATATAGTAGACTAGCTGCACCCCGTGGTTTCACGCGCATGAGTCTCGACCCCGTGGGAATACCGGTATAAAAAGTATCCTATGTCCTAATTCAGGTCATGACCTACCCACGTGCCAAATTTAGTTCAAACTCGTTCAGCCGCTTAAGCGTGACAGCGAAACAAACATACAAAAAATCATATATTTCTCTTTATAATATAATATTAGTTTAGGCAATACCCCCAATACCTTCAGAGATTATTGAAAACCCATGCTTATTAGTAAGTGGCAACACAAACCTATAAATAAACCTGAAGTGCGCCAGGCACCAACGGATACATTTACCGGCGACAATTGAGCAGTGGCGTGTGCCTACCGCTTCCTCGATGATCTCATGCAAAATTGTAGCATTTCTACAAACCGCACCATTTAGGGACGATATTCAGGTCAGTCCAATTGTGTCATTTAGATGAGGATGCCTTTGATTAGAACAATCGACCCTTTTAATGGCTGGAACTAGGCTCTTGTAACGCGATAGCGTTTTGCTGATTGCTATTATTGTAAGTAGAATATGCGTTAATATTGTAAGGATCATTTTTATGAATTTCGAGATTTGGATTTATATCAGGCTTTTGATACGATGAATCATAAATCACTACTTACACTAATCTTCATAAATGTTTTTTTTTTCAGAATCGAACTGAGCGGAATGCAGTTCGCTGCCGCTTTTTAGTAAAAAATGTTGGCTGTCGTATAATTTTGGGTGGTCCCAATAAACAGCGTAGAGTATATTATCGGAATTATCAACGGAATTATCAACTTGTGAATCTGTAGGTGCTGAATCAGTATTTCAAGCAACTCCACAGTATCCGATATGGTCTAGTGGCTAGGATACCTGGCTCTCACCCAGGAGGCTCGGGTTCGATTCCCGGTATCGGAAAAACTTTTTACTTTTTGAAGATTAGAGCGAATTGTGAAAATAAATGTCAACTAAGTTTTCAAAGAAAATCGCATGAGATTAGGAGATATCAGAAGAAATAATTCAACGAATTCAGGGATTTGTAAAGAGTTTCTGATAAGATATTTCGGTGTACTTATGTATACATAACAGTTCACCAAATATTGAGTTATCAAATGTAATATTAGGTTAGTAGTCCTTGGCTTCTCGGAATTCTGAATTTCTTTTGACGCGTATGGTAAAAACCGTGGCTAAAGACAGCTGTCAACTTGACAATATTATGTCGTGTCACTGTCCTGAACGTTACTATAAAAACTGTTTCATTTCTTTGAAATAACATTTCTCGGAATTTTTTCTCATGCTAATGATTCTACTATTCACTCATAATTTTGCTGTCCTAAACGCAAGGTTTTCTGCAATTGCCTAAAACTTTTAAGAATTGCAAATTTGAGTGGGTTTATTACCACAAAAATGCACTCACTTGCGAGCCATTAATTTATACAAGCATTTTCCTGGAGAGCTTAGAGGGCATTCCTCCCTCAAACTGGCGGCCATGTTGCGGTCACAATGGGTGCGCCGGCGCACGTCTTTATTAGCCATGAATGGCGACGGCAGTAAACAATTCAAAATAGACGCGCTTCCCGCTCGCGTTGTTGGACCGATCTCGTCCACGAGTTACAACTTTATACCACGTGGTACTTTTGTCTACGATGCCTGCCCATTAATCTTTGATTCTTACAAGTACATTCATTGGAAAGGTCAGACGAGGTCTTATCTGGAATAGGTTACGTATGATAAGTAGACTCTGTAAAAGGAGACGGGCGTGATTGTCTTGTTTGATGAGCAGTTAATGTTACTTGATGCTGAAGCAAGTTATGTAGTCCTGGAGTTCATTAGATATTATCTTCAGTTGTAATTTCATCACCTTGTGTTTTCATCTGTCACTATGCCGAGCTGAGGCCCTTTTGAAATTATAAGCTTTGTTTTTTTTTTATAGTTTTAATGTGTTTGTTTTTGCTGTAATGCCAATAAACACATTTTTATTATTTCTTTCTATCTTGGTGAAAAGTAAAAACCCTTTGGAGGAGTGACCACTTTTATTATTTGCAAAATAACTACTAAAGTAGCGAATGAGATAGATAACGCAATAGAACCGCCTAAATTATTTATTAATTTTGGCTCTTATCTAGTCTGTCAATCAGACTATTAATTAAGGCATAACTCTTTTGGCTGTAGTCTGTATTCAATTCTTGGAATTCAAGGTGCAAATCGCGATTTGTACGCATGATGTAGAGCTACAGAGCTACCATCAAATGGTTTATGGCTTAAGTGATCATTAGAATCAACGAAAGAGAAAGGATTGTTGAATTCTATTATGACCTTGAATATAAAGATTCTTCAATATTAAATTTTGTTTTATGACTTTGTGAGTAATTTTTATTTTAGAATACTATTTCTGTTTTAACTGCCTCGTTGGTGTAGTGTTCGCAAACGCTACTGCTGAGCATGGTTGTGCATTCGTTTCCCGGGTCGGGCCGTAACGGTATCTACAACGCCACATGCGAACAACGCGTCATACTGACACGTCACGCAAAATCGTGCATCTCGCAAGCAGAGTTTACCGCGCAACTAGCATAGATACAACGGCCCGACATGAATCATCGGGCAGTTGCCCGCCAGAGACACAACACCCGCCTGGTCGGAGGATCCTCCCTTTTCTATAGAGTACGAGCGAACTTTACACCCTGTTCCTCGTACTTCTATAAGGCAAAGTGTTATTGGGCTTTTCCATCTGGAATTTCTCAGTAGCAGCAGGGAGTCTGGATTTGTGGCCGGTTGAAGGCAAAAGGCTGGTACGCTATTACTGGGACTGAAACATAACTGGCGAAACGTGGGTGTATTATAAAAAGTACACCTCTGAAGGGTTAGGCCTTCGGGGATTAGAGGCGTTAGTTATGTTACTATCATTATTTTCCACGAATCGATTGATGTACAAATTTTCACAATCAACCTTGAACCTTATGCTTTAGAGATAAAGTTGAAAATCTAATAAAGAAATTTGACAGATTGTAGTTGCTTGATGTGCGTGTGTCTGTACAAAACAAATACGATAACGAATCTTATCACTACTTTTTTGGTACAGATGTCTTTAGAGTTTTTAGAGCGTGTCTTGTGTTGGAGACATAACTTGCAAGAACGAGACCATGTCATAATAGACTTATATTCGAGATATAAACTGTTTGCGAGACGAGCGTATCTTACTGGGTCACACACAGATAACGAATGGGAGTTAAAAAATAATGCTAAAAGTAGATTTCTTGTTATTGACAAACAGTTCATCCATTGAGTGCTGCCGGTAGATCCAGAATTGGATATACCTAGATATAGTTGACTAGCTTCCGCCCGCGGCTTCGCCCGCGAGGAATGTCGATAAAAACTATCCCACGTCCTTCCCCGGGATACAATCTACCTCGCTGCCAAATTTTATCGAAATCCGTTCAGTGGTTTTTTTTTTTTGCGGATGGGAAATCATCAAATGACTCCTCCCGCTCTGGGTGGAGCGGAAGGGAGTGTCAGACTCTTACTGACTAAAGCCTACCCGTGTTCCTTCCTAAGCCCTTTATGTTCCGGGCCAGCGGTAACCCTTTCGGACAATCCCGCTGACCCTGCATGCTTCGGCCCTAAGGGGGGCCCCTCCTCGATGCTGACATCTATTTGAGGCGCGCGTGGAACACGTACGCGCCGTCCGGCACGGGCCTGGTCCTGATCGGATGATGAGCTACCCATTACTCTCCGCCCGCAGGCCCGAATCCGTTCAGTGGTTTAGGCGTGAAAAGGTAACATACAGACAGACAGACAGAAAGACAGAGTTACTTTCGAATTTATAATATTAGAATGGATGTACCTATATCCAATTCTGAATTGTTGCTTTTTCTGTCAAAAACGTAACGTTATTTATGCAGACGATAGCAATTATTGTAACGCAGTTAAATAATAATAAATAATAATAATTTCTGTAAATTGATTCAAAAATAATTTTTCTCAAGTCAAAAATAACTGACGTAATAAAACTAGATGAGTTCAGTATTTCCTATCTGACTAGTCTGAGAAAAAGGGCCGAATCAACTCACGAAAATTAATAAATAAAGTAAAATTAATAACTTGCAAAATTCGCCTTCGTTTGTTTCCAAGCTAACAAGTTTTAATAATTAAACTCATAATTGTAATGACACCAATTAATTCACCTGACAAATAAAAAAGTAATTCAATAATAAAGGATATGAATCGGATATTTAAATCCTTGGCCGACAAAATAAAAATAAAAGTGATGTAAACTCCAGTACTCAGAAGTCAGCTATTCTTCTCGAATATCGATAGTAATCGATACGCGATTTAAAGTCGATAATAAGTGTTAACGCAATCGTATATCTTTGAATTTTATTGAAATAATGATAAGTAAGTACTGCGTGAAGATATGATTTTTGCCAAAAATGGTCTTGTCAAAAAAGGTGCTTTATAATTATTATCGCTTAAATTGCTTATTATTATTGCACCTACGCAGTTTAATGGCAAAGTGGGCCGCCATATTGGCCCGTTATTTGAGAAGACAAGTTTTGCATTTGTATTAATTTAATTAACAATGCTAAGCATTCTAGCTAATCGAGATGTCGCAAGGCAGTGCCTGTTTACTGTCTACTAAAAGCTGTACACTAGTGCAGAAATGTAAAGTTGGGTAGATGTAAATAATGATTATGGTGAATTGGTAGTGGTAGACCGCGAAATTAATTTTTTTTTGCGTTTTTTGCAATTTGCAGGACAGTGTCAGATTGTAGCTTGATCAAAATATGATTCGCGACAGTAACAGGTACATATTTAGAGAATTATAATCATTAGAATCATTAATATGTCTTTCTAAGTCAGATTTCCACCAACCACCAATCTCTTTATGGAAAGGTGCTTATGGTAGAAATCTAACTTAGAAAGATGTATTAACGATTCTAATGATTATAATTCTCTAAATATGTACCTGTTATTGTCGCGAATCATATTTTGATCAAGATACAACCTGACACTGATCTGCAAAATGCCAAAAACGTAAGAAAATTTGAATTTCGCGGTCTACCACTACCCATTCACCTTATTTATTTATTTATTTTATTTTACCATTTATGTACACACATATATAAACAGACAAGAAAACACAGAACAGAAAAATAGGTACAAAGGTGATGCTTATTTCATAAGAAATCTCTTCCAGCATACCTGCGATAGGACAATAAATAGAGAGATGTAGACAGCGTGCGAAAGAGTAAAGGAGACAAAAAAATAACACATAAAATCTAAAAACAATTCACTTAATAAAACTAAACAAGTATTATGAGAATATACTTACATACATACAAATAAACATACATACTTCCAAAATAAATATCACTAGAATTTTATTAAATATAATGCAATTAAAATAACAAATACATACACAACTATGATAAAGTGGAAAGATAGTGTTCCTTAACTTTTCTTTTAAAAACTGCAACAGTTTGGCAGTCCCTAATTTCAGGCGGTAGTGAATTCCACAGCCGCACCGCGTGCACTGTGAAGGAGTAGGAGTAGAAGTCGGTGGAGTGGGGAGGGGACTTTAGAAGGTTTTTAAGATGCGACCTGCAAGGCGCATCTGAAGGACGGGCGTAGGAAAAACGCTCCCGCAGATAGGATGGTGTTTTAGGATTGTGAAGGACATCTTAATTGAAATGTAGGTACAGCATTGTGGTTTAATGATAATTCGCCTTCTAAATAATGTCAAACTTACTCAAACATCTAGGACCTCTAGCTAGAGCATAATCATTCTCTTTTATTATTATATCTATTTGGAGTCGATGGCATGTCTTGTTTTTCCACTTGTCTATTAGTCGTCATCTCAGCAGTCAATCCCTTCCTAGCCATATCGTCCTACACATAGTCCATCCTTCGTTTCTTCGGGAAAGTCTTATGATGGCTATTCACATTCATAATAAAAACTTTCCATATTCCTGCACAAACAATCACCGGTGCCACATACACAGATTTGTAGATCGAGAGTATGTCAATAAGTTAAATGTCAAGTATCGTTGATTTAATTTACACCTAAATGAAGCAATGCAAAATCAGCAGTAAGATTTATTGATTAACATTATAAAGGTTTCCAGAACAGCTTAATTTGTCATGGCATTAAAACGTGGCAACCTATGAAGAAAACGTTACACTACAGGTAGCCGTGTTAAAGTAAATGTCAAAATGAACTTTAGCGTTCGTGTTTATAGAAGGATTATATTAACTCCCCAGGTACCGTTAGCGTCAAAAATATACGGAGGAATAGACTGTTTTAACAACTGCTTGCATAAAGCATAGGTAGGATAAGCCTATAATGCCAACTGCTGGGACATATGCCTCCTCTCTGTGAGAGGGAGTAGGCCGTAATCCAGCACGAGGGACCAGTGCGGGTTCGTAGATGTCAGAGGGTCACAGGTCTTCGAATTTTTGGTTCTATGACATGCCGGTTTCCTCACGATGTTTTCCTTCACCGTTTTGAAAGCAATAACAAACGGTTAAGAGACCATATCAATTCGATAAATCTATTTAATTGTCATTAGCCGTTGCAGACGAGTCTTCGAACGGAGATCGGCAAGCGTAGTGAGACACCTCCAGTTATAGATACCTATGGACCGAGGTCCCGAAAAGGCTGCTGTGACAGATTTGATGAGGAATGCATAGAACCGGATATTGTGGAGCAACTTGGAAGAGGCTTTGTCCAGCGGTGGACAGCGATAGACTTGATTGCCATTGCTTTTGGTGACCTGAAACACAGGCCCTTAAAGCCTATCTTAGGCACCAGTCTCCCACAGTAAACTAAACCAAATAATCTATCATGTGTAGGTAATGTCTGTAATGTTTATTGTGGTGAGAAAAAAAATACTTATTATTACAGTGAAACTTGGTTAAGTGGGACCTGGATAAGTGAGAAACCTCCATAACTGGAACTCATGTTGAGGTCCCAACACTTTGGCACTGAATTACCTCTGTTAGTGGGACGAGGTAAGCCTCTATATCTGGGATTTGTTCTTTCGATTTATCATCATAGTTACCTCTATAACTGAGACAGCGAGTAAATTTTATATGCATAAACCTCTGTAACTGAGATAACATTGTTTGTTTACTCATTCTTATTCTACCCACAAATTCCACACGTCCAAGTACGTAAGTAATTTTGAGCTTCAATTACCTTCAGTTTTAGTTTCGCTTTACTATCATACAGATGTTTATTTGAAAAATGCCAAAACGAAAGCTACAATCGTTATCATTACGTCTATTAATGGAACCCTCCGTAAATGAGACAGATATTTATTTATACCTGTATATCTGAGACACTGGGTAAGTGGAATACCTCTATAAGTGAAACGACATTGCAGGTCCCTTGATGTCTCACTTAACCAGGTTTCACTGTATTATTGTGTTCATTCTGTAGCACAAGCACCTCTCGTGGCATTGAGATAGTTCAATTATACTTATTTATTTGCATACATACAAGTACTTTATTGTACACCAGAAAATACATAACAAAAAAATCATTTAACACTACAAAACATACAATGGGCGGCCTTTGTCGCTTTCTGCGATCTCTTCGAGGCAACCTTGGAATGGACAATGATTGCGTGGTGGACATGAAAATGGGGTTGTCATTGGTGCAATATAATAAGTGTATAGTATTGTAGTGTGTCTTATTTGATCTGACCATTTTGAATGGTCTGTAGTTTCCTAAATTTTTGCCGGTAACTGTACAACCTTTACTGTGTTACAACCTTTTTGATGTACAGTCGTATCTATTGTTTCTAAAGCGATTTCTCAAGCACTACCCTCAATGACTCGGTTCTCCGATCATGCACGAATCGGTTGAACCGTGAATTGATTTAGACGCCGATATGATAGTACAATCGAGTAGTGGCGCCTGAGCAGACGCCTGTTCAACATTACCATACAGGTTTTAGTTCGCATCTGATTGTTGATTTAGAAATATGAGTTCGTGTTTGTTTAATGTCTTTGAACTCATCTATGTGATAGGTACTAGCTTCCACCCGAGACTTAGTCCGCATGAAATTTATTAACATAAAATATATTTTATGACACTCGACAGCTACATCAAGAATTTTTGTATTGAGATCAGAAAGTCGATTCTGTAAAAATCTCACCGTGAAAACTTTGGTGAAGTGAGTTTGTTTTTGCTAGGAATTGACACTATTGACAGCTCACTCAACGCTCACTTCACCTAAGTTATCACGGTGAGATTTTTACAGAATAGCACCGCAGTACTTCAAAATAATGATTATCTTTTACAAACATAATTATAAACAAATTTTATCTCTTTATAATGTTAGGTTAGATTACTTTTTTCCTCCTTTTCTTACGATATACTTTTCCAAGACTTTTGGTATTCGGTTTTACCTGTGTGATGTAACAGATAGCTACAATGTTAATCCTCTTTGTAATGTTTCATCAGTTAACAATAGCACATTAATTGGGAAGTTTCCTAACGGTGTTAATTAATCCTAAGTTCCTACAGGGCAACACAAGGGTTAAGAAATCCGAGGATTAATTGCGAACCAACTTGAATGGAAACTCTCAAATTCTGCCGAAATTTTGCAACCCACGCAAACTGGTACTGCTGTTTATAGATAGACGATTGGCTATAAATCTATGTTGTATTGATTAGAGGAAACCGGTTTTGTAAAACTTTTGATACTTACATCTTATTGGTTGATTCGATGAACTGGCGTTGAGATGCCCTGAACCTCAATCTTTATTAAACCACGAGGAGCCTGCGGCTAAATGATAATAGCCGCATGCTTGCCGCGCACGGTTTGTGGATGGGTGACCATCCATTACATATACCCCTTTGTGCCTCGGAAAGCACGTGAAGCCATTTGTCCCGGCTGTCATTCGTCGATCATTGACAGTCGTTACGGGTAGTCAGAAGCCCAAAAAGTTTGACAAGCAGTCTTACCAAGGGGTATCTTATTACCCAGCAACTGGGTTGTGTAGGTCAGATAGGCAGTCGGTAAATGTAAAATACTAGCAGCGGCAGCCGGTTAGACTGGAAACCAACCCCTAGAAAAAGGCTATAGGCAAATTGATTAAATTACTCCATAAATTGTGTCAGCGTAAAAAAACACATAATAGTCTACTCTTCAACATTTTGCATATAATATGATGATACAGATAGGCTTTTACAGCTCAAAATTAAATACATCCATAAGTTGATTTTAATATAAGTACGTACCTACATACATCTCGCTTACAACCACTTTTACAAACACATACCCACACACACTTACTCACAAATACTCTCACTCACTCAATATCAAACACACATTTCACCAATTAGTTATAACCAAAATCAGTTTTATTTTTACTCTCTTTTATTATGTTCCTGCTTTTAATTATATTTCCCTACTAGCTTCCGCCCGCGACTCCGTCCGCGCGGATGTCGGTCTTCGCGTGGATGGTTTATTTCAAACTGAAAAATAAGATTTTTTTTCTACGTATTTTTCCAGGATAAAAAGTATCCCATTTTATGCCCAGGATAATAAGGTATAATTATACCAAGTTTCATCGAAATCGAACCGTTAGTTTTCACGTGATGCTTGCATATACAGACAGACAGACAGACAGACAGACAAAAAATTTTTTAATCACATATTTGGGTTTGGTATCGATCCAGCAACACCCCCCGCTATTTATTTTTTCAATATTTTCAATGTACAGAATTGACCCTTCTACAGATTTATTATATTTTCCCTATAAACCAGCCTAATTTTGCAGTGTATCTTTTGTTTGTTTTTTACTATTTTACTTTGTATATTGCCCTTGATGGAGAGGGCTATGCTTGGAGTTTCCCTACGTGATCGAATCAGGAATGAGGAGATCCGCAGGAGAACCAAGGTAACCGACATAGCCCGAAGAATTGCCAAACTTAAGTGGCAGTGGGCAGGGCACATTGCTCGCAGAACAGATGGCCGATGGGGCCGAAAGGTTCTGGAGTGGCGACCGCGTACCGGAAGACGTAGCGTTGGAAGGCCTCCCACAAGGTGGACCGATGACCTTGTGTAGGCCGCAGGAACCCGTTGGATGCGGGAAGCACAGGACCGGTCGAAGTGGAGGTGCTTGGGAGAGGCCTATGTCCAGCAGTGGACGTCTTTCGGCTGAAATGATGATGATGATGACTTTGTATATCATTGTGTCCTATCTAGGTATAAATTATAAGGCTTAAGTTTTTATTGATAAAGAAATGTCTGCATTGTGTAGACAATTCTTCCCTTCCGGCTAATTCCAAGCTTGCCAAAATTAGCCCCGTTATTGACCATCTGAACCGCAGGTTCGGAATTTTTTATCTAACCGAGCAGAATATTGTGCTTGAAGTCTCTGCTGCTTTGGAAAGGAAGGCTCTCTTTCGTTCAGCTCATCACCAATAAAGCTGCTCGGGTAGGTAGAAAAAGCTATGAACTCTGCGAGTCACGAACGGGCTATTTGAAATAGAAAAGTTTGTAAGGGACATCAAAATCAATTTACTGAAGGTCATGATGTCGAAAGGGGGTCCAATGAACCAGAGGTATATCCATGTATAATTTTGAAGGTGCACTGACATCTAAGATACAGGTTTTTACCTAGTTTAGAGGTCACGGTCTTTTTTACTGTGAATCACTTAGCTTAAGCTAGTTTTTATTTGTTTCGTGTTCAATGTAATGTTCGTGCATTTCTGGGAGTAATAAAATATTTATTTATTATAATTATTTATTTATTTAAACTTGTAAACATTCATTAATTAAATAACTCTTTACTTTTTGAGGAGGATTGTATATTGACGCCACTTATCGTTCCATCTAAACAATTTACATTAAAAGTGAGAAAATGGCCATTTGACTAATTAACTGTATTATAGAACCACTCAATATGAGATCATAAATATTAAAAGTTTATCGAAACTTATGATCAAATCATAAGTTTCGATAAACTCTCTCTCAATCTCTAAGGCATCCATTATTTTTTGTAACATATCTAATAAATTCGTGATGATAATCTGCATTTTTAATGGTTTTTTCAAATTAATTGCTACTGATATTAATGATTCAGAGTTATATGAGGTTATTAAAGAAGTTGAAGATGTGTTACATGGATTGAATGATTACGATATTGGAGAATTATCTAATAACCACAATATCGGTCTGCAGTCGTCTGCTAAGGAAAACTTGACCTTATGATATGGGAACAGTCGTAAGGTTTTTGCTGTCCACTATGTTTGGCAAATGAGTTATTGATTACAGTTAGTCACGAGTTCACGACGTCGAAAGCCTTCCTGTGCATGTGTATCTACTTAAGGCGGAGATTTCTTGAAAACGGTTAAAAAGTTGTTTTTTTAAAAGCAGTGTATCTCTTAAAACGTAAACAAATTTTGTGCAAAAAAAAAATTTCAAGTCTTATTTTAATACAGTGATGGAACTCAAATCATAATTTAACATAGATTAATAAGTACATCAAAAAAATCTTCAAATAGACCTCTTAATTGTCTTTAAAAGCAGTTTATCCCTTCATTAACAATTTTGATTATAATTAAAAATGTACAACTTTTCTATCTCTTTTATTTTGTAAATAGATAATTGCCTCATATTCTGCAATAAATTACCAGCGTTGTATCATCGCGCTTCTCTTTCTTTTCTATGCAGATCGACAGTGACCGCGCTTTAGGTCATGTAGTCCCAGTAATAAAAATCTTAAATTCACTGACAGACAATTCACAGCCTAAACTGGTTCTAGAAGCTCGAAATTTGACACAAGAGTTGCTTTAATAACGAAGGTGAGCACTAAGGAAGAATTTTCGAAAATTTATTCAGAAATTAGTCATTTTAGCCGATAGGAATTCCATCGGTCACGCCTTAACGGCTGAACGGATTTGGAAGAAATCTGGCACAACCGGTAGATCATTATCTGCCTAGGTTAGACCGTAGGATACCTTTTATCCCGGTAGTAAGGTTCCGCGGTATAATGTTCGACTTCCACGCACGCGATACCACGGGCCAAAGCTAGAGAAAAAAAAATTAACAAAGAAAACTAAGACCAAATAACTAGGGAAACATCATAATTCAGTTTCTTGGGAAACTAGGGTTAATATCTCTTGGAATAGTCCAAGCCTGTAACAAAGAAAAAAAAAACTGGCCAAGTGCGAGTCGGACTCGCACAAAGGGTTCCGTACCATTATCTTTACAATATTAGGTTGTATGAGAGCCCCCTTAAATATTTATTTTATTCTGTTTTTAGTATTTGTTGTTACAGCGGCAACAGAAATACATCATCTGTGAAAATTTCGACTGTCTAGCTATCACGGTTCATAAGATACAGCCTGGTGACAGACAGACAGATGGACAGTGAAGTCTTAATAATAGGATCCCGTTTTTACCGAAAAAACGAAAACTGCGGGCGTATACGCCTCGAAACCGAAACCAGATGAATAGCGCGATCGTGAATTCGTTCAGACCTTCCAAGTTATACTTCCACATAAAGTATTACATATTTCTTTTTCTATGCCTGTAATAACTGCAATACGAAATGTGTATTACACTCACGTACCTGCCATTTAGCCATCAATAACATCGATAAGGTGTTTTATAATTCTAATTCTGACAGCCTGACAAGGTTGCGAATTCTGACACTTGTAAGACTTGTATACTGCGTATCTTTCGTATCATATCTGAACATAATAATAAGTTAGGATTACTATATATAATAGTGGTATCGACCTTACGGTAGCGGAACATAACGTGTTTAGTTGTCGGATCAAATTTATTTTTACATGCTCTACAATCACTTCTGGGTAGGTACTATTAAGATAATTGTGTGTTATTAAATTAACAATTTGTTGGTACCTGAGCAGGTAGCTTTACTACAATGGTAATTATGGCATGTTCAATTTTTAGAAATACTTAAATCTTGAGCAGAAAAACAGGAAGTGAACCTCACTAAGGGACTCTTATGCCCGTTTTCACTAAGACAAGGCAACACCTAAATGCACGCATGCCTAAATACAAGCGCTGTTAAACTTTCAACGCTCAGCTTAGCGCTGAAAGTTGAAAATCCAACACGAGCATTAGTATTTATTTATTTAATAAGGTAAGCAACTCTTGACCATCTCAATCCCTAAAAAATCGTTTTCGGTCTTAATTTCAAAATAAAAACTGGCCAAGTGCGGGTCGGACTCGCACACGAAGGGTTCCGTACCACAAGGCAAAAACGCCGAAAAAAACTTGTTTGTTGTATGGGAGGCCCCCTTAAATATTTTTTTTATTTTATTATTATTATTTATTATTAAAGTTAAAATACAACTGAGTATTTCGTGAATATTTCAAGTGCCTACTAGTGAATAGTCTCGGGAAATCCCAGAACCGAATGTACAGGGAAATCCCGGAAATTTGCGTCGTTTTTGGAACCGGGATTTTTTTAACCAAATCCCGGTTCTTTCGGTACTTTCGGGAAAAGATACTTCGCGTTTCGAATATTTCTAATTTTATAGCATAAAGCCCGATCGATTAAAACGGAATACACTTGCTACCTAGCATGCACAAGAAGCATGCATGCTACAAGAGCATGCTGCACGAGGGTGCGGGAGGGGCTGGTGGCGGCCATCGCGTCTTCGGAATGTTGTGCTTTGCGTTGTGTTTGTGATTTTGGTGGACAGTGTTTCGCAAAAAATACTCAAACAAGACTGCTTCCTTTGGGCAGAGCCAGCTTACGAAACTAAAGACCGATGATGGCAGGATCGTATTCGCCAAACCTGAGCTGTTGAGAGAGTTCGAGAGGTTCTATGGATAGTCATACACGTCAACAAGGAACCCCGTTATGGATCTGGCAAACGACCCAAGAGCTAGATTGACCCGACACTATACCGAAGACATCCCGGACGTCAGCCTGTACGAGATTAGGATGGCTCTGAAGCAGCTCAAAAATAACAAGGCGCGCGGGTGATGACGGAATTACGGCCCCTGAAGGCCGGCGGAAAACACGTTCTTAAGGCCCTTCAGAAGCTGTTTGATTCCGTCATCATACTCGAGGGCAAAACACCGCAGGCCTGGAACAGAGGTGTGGTGATACTTTTCTTTAAGAAGGGCGACAATGCTCTTCTTAAGAATTATAGGCCCATCTCACTTCTGAGCCATGTCTACAAGCTGTTTTCGAGAGTCATCACGAACCGTCTCGCGCGCAGGTTTGACGCCTCCCGAACAAGCCGGATTCCGTAAAGGCTTTAGCACCGTAGACCACATACATACGCTGCGACAGGTTATACAGAAGACCGAAGAATATAACCTGCCTCTCTGCTTAGCGTTTGTGGACTACGAGAAAGCATTTGATTCGATTGAGACATGGGCTGTGCTGCAGTCTCTTCAACGGTGCCAGATCGACTATCGGTACATCGAGGTGCTGAAGTGTATGTCGTTACGAAAACGCCACTATGTCAGTCCGACTCCAGGATCAGACCTCGAAACCTATCCTTTTGCAGCGAGGTGTGAGACAGGGCTGAGACTATGGAGGACCTCAGTACAATGCTCGATGACCTCAGAAGAGCCTCCGAAAGAGTGGGTCTTAAAATGAAGATGGACAAAACGAAGGTCATGTTAAATGCCCATGTAACACCCACTCTCATAAAGATCGTAGACACTACACTCGAAGTCATAGACGAGTATGTTTACCTAGTCCAGTTAGGTAACTTCGAAAAAGAGGTCCATCGTCGAATCCAACTCGGCTGGTCAGCGTCCGGGAAGCTACGCAATATCTTCTCGTCCCACATACCTCAGTGTCTCAAGACGAAAGTCTTTGACCAGTGCGTGTAGCCAGTGATGACTTATGGCACTGAAACGTGGTCACTCACAATGGGCCTTATAAGAAGGCTGAATGTCACCCAAAGGGCAATGGAGAGAGCTATGGAGTTTCCCTGCGTGATCGAATCAGCAATGAGGAGATCCGCAGGGGGACCAAGGTAACCGACATAGCCCGAAGAATTGCCAAACTTAAGTAGCAGTGGGCAGGGCACATTGCTCGCAGAACAGATGGCCGATGGGGCCGAAATGTTCTGGAGTGGCGACCGCGTACCGGAAGACGTAGCGTTGGAAGGCTTCCCACAAAATGTTCCGACGACCTTGTGAAGGCCGCGGGAACCCGATGGATGCGAGAAGCACAGAACCGGTCGAAGTGGAGGTGCTTGGGGGAGGCCTATGTCCAGCAGTGGACATCTTTCGGCTGAAATGATGATGATGAATTATGTTAATAAATAACAATTTAAAAAATGTCGGTTAAGATTATCTAATCAATAATATTGAGACTGATTAATGCTACGCTTTAATTTAATTTGGCTATGCAGAATTGCAATAGGAGTCATGTTGATTTAAATCATTTGTTTGGAGAAGATGTTTAATAAAATTTTTTGATAAATATTATCTAGGATTAGGTACAAAAATGTTTTAATGTTAATAAAGATGTTGCTGGTAGAATTATGCGTAGTTACCAATAAAACAAGAAATAAAACGTTTTATTTGATTTGATTTAAATGTTTTATTTTGCCCTGTCATTTCGTCTTTCTTTTACTTTCTCCGTTTCAACTCTTCATCTTTTAAAGGTTTACTTAATGTATCGAAAGTACCGGGAATCCCGGTTCTTTAGCCAGAAGGTCCCGAAAATCCCGGTTCTTTAAAACAGAACCGGTTCTGCATTCCCTAGTGCCTACCTGTTGCCATTTTTGATATCGAGCAAAAAAGGGCAAAAAAATCGCGTTTGTTGTATGGGAGCCCCCTTAAATATTAATTTTATTTTGTTTTTAGTATTTGTTGTTATAGCGGCAACAGAAATACATAATTTGTGAAAATTTCAACTGTCTAGCTATCGCGGTTCTTGAGATACAGCCTGGTGACAGATAGACAGATAGACGGACAGACGGACAGACGGACAGACAGCAAAGTCTTAGTAATAAAAACGATCGAATATAAACATCAGCATATGGCTGGCAATACCTTTATCTTGACTGTTATGCGTTTTTAATAATCATCATACGTTTATTGTAAACAATATGATAAGAACTGAACCTTGTACGTCCGTATAAGGGGACAAGACGTGACATAAGGATCCAACTTAAATAAAGGTGGCTGCGATGAGACGATAATATAATGTGCCTCTGGTCTTCGAAAAAGTCGAATTGAATGAGGTTGGTCTCGGATTCCAGTTCCTATTTTCCGATAACTTAGGTATAGGAGAACAATACAAGGATATTTTCGTGCGTGGACAAAATCGGAGTTATTAAAAACTTGTTTGAAGTTTCTTTACTAGAGTAAGTAGTCAAAAAGTCTAAGCTTTGCCTCTCCAGACGATTTCAAATTCTGCCAATTTTAATTCAACCAAAGTTGCTCTTTATTTGTGACTATATACTTCCCATATTTCCAGATATAACATAAAATCCTGTCTGTAAATCCCGAAGGGTTAGGCAGCGGTGTACCTTTAGTACACCTACATTTCGCCAGAACGACCCATTAATAGGGGGCGACCCTATCGCCATCAATCGGGCACAACAATCAATTAGTTAAAAACCTATTACCCAGTAGCCAATGGAAACGTATCTAACCTTTATATTCCAACACCACATGGAAAGGAAGACAGAATAATAAAATAACAGCTCTATGTTCAAAGGTAAAGGTCACAGGCGTCGGTCAGTAGGTGTGTAATGCGTGTTAACTTCCATTTCTCTCCATATAGGGAGAGGTGACAACGGAGACACCGACCACACCCTTATTGTGCCTCTGTAAGTCTGTAAGACAGTA
This sequence comes from Mesoligia furuncula, assembly GCA_916614155.1. Taxonomy (NCBI): domain Eukaryota; kingdom Metazoa; phylum Arthropoda; class Insecta; order Lepidoptera; family Noctuidae; genus Mesoligia; species Mesoligia furuncula. Next base: position 5,815,299 of record OU744803.1, on the reverse strand, counting down.
CTTTGTTTGTGTTTTCCCCTTTAAGGTTAAGCTTCAAGACATTAGTCAGTGTTGTTCGATGATAAACCTTTTAAAAAATGAGAGAATGTTACTTTTTCTCGAGCCCTGGAGGTTACTTTACATTTTAGGATTCGACTAAAGCTTTTGACAAGTTACATCATGATGTAATTTCATAATAAATGTACTTTTCTAATTTGTTACGTTGTATTGAAGGTAGTGCTCCAAATATAAGATTAGTGTATTGGTTAGTTAACCAGCCAACCAATATACTACCAAAATTTTAGCTTAGAGACCAACCAATTCAACCGAATTGGTTGGTCTCTCAGCTAAAATTTTGCAAGACAAGAGTTCAATGCAGCTCTGTAGTTAAGTAAACAAGAATACAACGGTTATGCTTTTGCACAAACCCCCACAACTCGTGTTCTGACATAATATTTTGCATGACAACACTTAACGGAAAGTTGTAATCATTCATAACTTGACATAGGCACGAAATGTATCAAATTGCAAGTTAGCTCAAATAATTTACGCCAATTTCTAACATTACTCATAGCTCAATTCAATCTTCAAAGTAACATTCATCTTCACTGCAGCCAAAACATTTATTGTCTCAATGAGTAATGTACTTTAATTAATCATCATTATCAGCCTACAGCAGTCCACTGCTGAATATAGGGAGGGATCTACAATTGCACGCCATTCAGCTCGATTCTCGGCAAGTCTCATCCAGTTGCTACCAGCCAACCAACGACGATCGCCGCTGCATCGAGCCTGAGGGCGTCCTACCTTATGTTTGCCGATTCGCGGTCTCCACTCATGAGCACCTCTACCCCAACGGTCGTCGGCTCTACGGCTAGGATGACCGGCCCATTGCCACTTCAGCTTGCTTATTCTGTAAGCTATGTCGCCAACTTTGGTCCTCTGCTGGATCACCTCATCCTGGATCCTATCTCTCAGAAAGAAAAATCCCATAATGTAATACGAAATGTAAAATTTATACGATTGTAAATTCTTTATTGGGTTTAATAAATTCTGCAAAGCTAAACTGGACTCGTTATTTTATGTAACGAAAAAAATTCAACGTGGGCGACCACCTGTTCGAATAAAGTTAATAAGAAACTGCACGCCATCACAGTTATTCCTCCTTGACATCAGTTGAATCGATGCCCGTAACAGAAATCCTAAATAAATAAGTTAGCATTCAGAATCGTTAAAAAGATTCCGTCTGCGTCTTCAGTTGTCGTAAATTTCGTGTACAATGTGGGAAAGTGACGTCCCTGTTTATTTTAAACAGTTTTTTTTAATGTTACTAGCTGGTTTGTTACTAAAACACTAAACAGAACACATCGCAAATAGAATAAAGAATACACCATATAGTCTAATATTTACACAGGAAATCGCGCATGAACGTAACGTAAATAACATCAGTTATTCTATTAGCGCCAATTCACACAAGTGTGATTATAAGCATAAACAAAAATAAGCGTATCAAATACTGTCGAGGCCTCTCTCGACGCTTGCAAATAACATACTTGAGGCTTGAAAGATGGCAACAAGTGTATATTGAGAACATTGTCGAGTGAACCATTCAAACGACACTTTAACATCTCGCAAATCGTAATACCGATGACACGATCATTCATAACTGATGACTAACGACACGTCCATGCAATACAAGTGTCTCATTACACCGCATTAACAAATGCAGTAACATGATTCTTGTGACACAATGCACCACGAACGTAAAAAATAAATTAAATATTCGATGAAGCGTTGAATTGTCAACATTGTGAGTTTGTAAGACCACCCTGCGCGGGCGTCGAACCTTAAACCTGCCCGATCAAATAAACAACTCCCGGTGAAGGCAACGATTTACGTTCCATTCGCAATAGTAAAGGCTTGTGAAGCAATAGTGGCTACATTGGCCACAATGAAACGAGTGCACGGCTAGAAACAGAAAACGGCGTACGTACACCCGTGAATAAAAACGTTTCGCCATTTTACAATCCTATAAACGTCCACATCAAAGCTCTAAAACGATTGGGCGATTACAACGACTTTCTGAACTCACTTTTATTTGTATCAAACAATGTTTGACACGATCTGAAAAACGTTCAAAATCTAGCCGTAATCTCAGTGACAATCAATGTCAAAAATGATGTGTGTCAGAATGGCTGGTTGCCTGTGGCTTTGGTCTATGAGAGTTGATTAGAAAATTGCTACATAATTGCTTATATTTGCTACATTTAATAAATAATTGCTACATACTATATATATTTAGAAATAACATATTTTTTTTGTACAGCCATCCTGACGTTTGGTTGGCTGGTCGCCTCCTAGTTTAAAGCCAAGCATGCAGAGTTTCCCGAAATGTATTGCGCCAATAATTGCTACATATTTGCTTCATTTATCTAATTTAGTTGTATCTTCAAACATATGTTAAATAAAGGATGTAGCAATTGTTTTAATTATCCCAAGGAAAAGTGCCTGATAAAACAATAAAGGCAAATACTTAGTTATGTTGAATCGGTTTAATCGTTTAGGCTCTGGCAACAGCGTAAGTAATGCGATTCTTGCGTTAAAAAAAATATGTACCTATCCTCAATATCCAATAATTATCATTATAACAATTATTCTTAGTCATTGCTAGTGCAGATATCGTATTGGAATCACAGTCTGGGCTTATTTAATTTTATTCGACAATTTAAATAGATCTATGTTATTATAAGGAACAAGTAGGTACCTACCTATAGAACCAATTTTTAATTCGTGTTTTGGGTAACTATTATATAATCTGTGGTTTTGGTGTTTGTGACGATGAAGAGGGGAAGAAAGTTCGTTTTTTTTAAAAAGGTCTATGCACACAAAAAAAAATAATGAACCCTGTCTCTTAAACTAGGAAGAAACCTGTATCTTAAGAGACAGACTCGAAGAGCAAAAAAAGGATTTCTTGCAACACAAAAAGTATTTTTCAAGTAAGTCAGATTTACCAGCATCTACTGATGCACTGTTTAGTGAAATTAGTACTGCCTTAGACAATAAGATTACGAAACAGGCACTGTACTTTTCGGTGAAGAAAAATTTTGATTATTTTTTAGCCCAAATGATAATATTTGCTGTGAAGGACCAAGCCCAATTACTTTTTAACCCCCGACGCAAAAACGACGGGTGTTATAAGTTTGACGTGTGTGTGTGTGTGTGTCTGTCTGTGGCATCGTAGCTCCCGAACGGATGAACCGATTTTGATTTTTTTTTGTTTGAAAGGTGAATTAGTCGGGAGTGTTCTTAGCTATGTTTGATGAAAATCGGTCCAAGATGGCCGCCGCCACAAAATGGCGGACTACATATTTTTTCACAACTCCCTTAATATGGGTATCAAATGAAAGGGCTTGAATAGTAGAATACTATACACTATGATAAATTTCAAATCCAAGATGGCCGCCACCACAAAGTGGCGAATTACATTTTTATGAAACACCAATTGGTCACTACAAAGCTCATTGCAGACGAAATTCAGAATGAAAATGTTACGATGACTAATCGAAAAAAGTTACGAAGAGTAAAAAGAAGCTAATACCACATTGTATAATATATGCGAAAAAATAATATGGAAATTAAGTAAATTAATAGGTAGTTGAATATTTTTTAAGTAAATTGTAATATTATTAAAATGAATCTTATGAACGACCCGACGTTTTTATTTACGATATCCTTTTAATGTGCTGCCACTTGCCACCACTTCCACTTACCTACTCATAACATAAAGTAGCAATAATAGCCTCCTAAAGTAGCAATACCGTTGACTGAAGACACACTGCAACTATTTGCATTTATTGATTTATCAGACACTTTTCCTTGGGATAATTAAAATAATTGCTACATCCTTTATTTAACATATGTTTGAAGATACAACTAAATTAGATAAATGAAGCAAATATGTAGCAATTATTGGCGCAATACATTTCGGGAAACTCTGCATGCTTGGCTTTAAACTAGGAGGCGACCAGCCAACCAAACGTCAGGATGGCTGTACAAAAAAAAAATGTTATTTCTAAATATATATAGTATGTAGCAATTATTTATTAAATGTAGCAAATATAAGCAATTATGTAGCAATTTTCTAATCAACTCTCATAGACCAAAGCCACAGGCAACCAGCCATTCTGACACACATCAAAAATGTAGGGAAATTAGAGACATTTTTGACAGATTGACACTGACTGTGAACGTTCCTAAAATTACGGAATTTGCTCCTCTGACAAATCAAGATTAAATTGTTGCTGTCTCGATTTTCTTTCCCTTGAGTGGAGTTTTTGGTATTTATCGAGGCAAAAAATAGGCTTCGAACGTTCCCATGAAACGTACCTGATCGAATCTCGAAACAGGTGAAGGCCCCTGGGTTTTCGGCCTTCTTTTTCGTAGTGCGCCTTTAATAAACATGAGCCGACCGAAATTTCTCGTAAATTGGTCGCCGCTATCAATGATTTTAAGAAGCCATTTTAAGAATATTGCACTTGAAACATTAAATTGAAACTTTCAATAAAAAGTGCGTCATTGCGAGGTTATCCGAGCTTTAAAGCTAACTTTAGACTAGGTATCATCAAAATCCATTCAACAGTTTTTGCTTAGTAGCAAGCAAGAAATTGAAAATACCCAGTTGTTTCGGTTATACGATTTCCAAGAACCTTGCGAATTGTAACACTCACAGTAAATCGATCCCGCTAATTCTTTGAACAAAGTGGCGTGTTGTTTCCACGGAACTCTCTCTGGCTACCGTAGCCGTAGGTACAGACCTTATAATTAACATAGCTGTTTTAATTAACATTAAACTTAAAGCAATCTGCGCTCAGGGATCGTGAAAACCATCAGTTTTGAACAAGACTTTCAATTCAACGTCTCTCTTTATTGAGTTCATGTTTAACCTCGCTGCTTCGATTGATTGAGCGATTAATTTATTTCAATTTAGCAATTTTCCAGTGACGGCGATACTGTAAATTACTTTAACTGACAGAATTAAGGCGTCGAGAACTCGAGACTAGCAAGTTCACTGGCATGATTTAAGACTGCCTCTTACATAAACTTTGATATTTTACATTCAGACAGGCTTCAACCTCTTTATAAAGAACCAAATTGTCTTTTAAGTATGTGCCCCAAAAGCGTAGGTAATGTTGTACAAACCGCAAAGCCTTGAAATCGATCTAACCACATGATAGGTATGCTAACCTACTTAATGATGGATAAGTAGATATTATTTTCCTATATTTCTACGATCTGCGTTTATCACCTTTATAACAAAGAATGAAAGACTACAATCCTTTGAAGGTAAGCTCTGCTGTAGATGGCGAGTGACTTGACCACCTATACGACACAAATCCAGACATGTCGTTAATTAGACATGTGTCAACACTGCCTTAAATCGATATTTTAATTGAATCCGATTTGATTTATTAGTCGACACACGAAGTGGACCTTTCTCTTCAAAGTTTCACACTAGTAAAGGAGACAGCAAAAGCAATGTCGCTGAAAATATATATTGCCATTTGAATTCTATCACCTTGAAATTGTCCGTGGTCAGTGTCCGTTGGTCCATCTAACATAAAGCTCTTGGGTTCTGTAGGCGATAGCCAACACGGGACAACGCACAGCGTGGGTGTCACGGTGACAACCAGCCGTGTGTCGGCAATGGATACGAAAGCGAAAGTTGCTAACCAACACATTACTGAAGTATTCACAAACCAAATTATATTTATTTTTGAGATTTCCATACCTTTTGACGTTTCAAACTTACAATCATTTATCATGTTTCGACACCACAATGAAATACCAATAATGCAATGATTCACGTATTAAGTATTGTAACTAATATTTATTGCTGTGCTAACTTGGTATTAAACTCCATGAACAACATTGATACATTATTATTCTTTGATAGCTAATCGAACAACATCTAGAAGATTGAAGATTTATTAATTCCCTAACGTGTTCTCCAGATTTCGTTAACGCTCAATAGAATTGGATAATAATAAATCAATTTAGATTTTCTATCTGACATACATTCATGAATAGGTTTTAGGGATAAATTATTACGATTTGATAGAACGAGGAGTCGTCGAACTCTATAAATAACTGTTACGGGCTCACAATGGCTACTATCTGATCTATTGAGGTCCAACTCTAAATCGTATTGACTGGTCTCTTTTAGAAGGCCAATTCACGCCGAGCGCGGCAACAAAATGTATGGACGTGCTCATAGAATGGGCCCGTAATTGCCTTCAACATTTTATTGAAAATACTTTCAATAATATCTCAAGATTCATGGATATTAATCAAAGGCAGTTTGTGTAACGCCTTTTCTCCAAAAAGTTTTGAAATGAGATTATACTAATGACCAATGAATCCTCAAATGACAGCAAAAAACTCTTCCTTATGACCAAAGATTTCATCAATACTGCACTGAAACCATTTGCAGAAAGTCATTATGGAAGCTATTAGCGTTTTACTTTGTTGCTAACAAACGGCTGGTTGCCTTAACATACCGTTACTGCTCGTGACGAGGTCTTAATTGAGCTTTTAGTGTTGACAAAGAATAATGTGAGACACGATTGGTATCGAATCCCAGTCTCAACTGAGATAACTGGCCTGGTTTAATGGATGTCTCTGATATGTGAATATTATTTATCCCTTAAATATTTATTTTAATCTGTTTTTAGTATTTGTTGTTATACTTAGCGGTAACAGAAATACATCATCTGTGAAATTTTCCATTGTCTAGTTATCACGGTTCATGAGATACAGCCTGGTGCCAGACGGACAGTGGAGTCTTAGTAATAGGGTCCCGTTTTTACCCTTTGGGTAAGGAACCCTAAAAATCTGCAATTTTAAAATCTGGGGTCTACTCCTCTCCCTAATAACAAAAGCCGTAGTATCGGCCGACTTTATGGCAATTTCCAGCTCTTCACTTACGGACATATGATTAGTTTGAGGCCCGAACAAAAGAATGAATGACAAGACAACACCATTTGACAACTGTCCCTACTCCCGAACCCGATATGTATTTGCCAGTACGAAAAATTCAATTTGGCACTTGTTGTTACGGATCATCTATTTTAGGTCGGTAAAAGCTGCCGAACTTCGGTAATACCGAATGTGAAACGAATTTCGGTGCATCTCTAATGACAACACCATTTGACAATTGTCCCTACTCCCGAACCCGATATGTCTTTGCCAGTACGAAAAATTCAATTTGGCACTTGTTGTTACGGATCATCTATTTTCGGTCGGGCCCGTATCTTATTTGACGGACTTATAGATTAATCCCCTGAAGTAGATCACATGATTCACAAGTAATCCATCTAAAATTATATCTTTACCGGTAAACGCGGGTTACTTTAGCTCTGGGGGGAACTTTGGCTCAATACAAAAAAGGGTTTTCTATTTTCTATTGTTGTATAGGGCTAGATTGACTCAATGCTGTCATAAATATTGTTTTTGGGTCGACAAAATCTACAGGTCAAACTAACCCTCTCCAAAGAACAACATTGGCTCAAAAGAAAAAAAAAATTAAAATATTTACACATACATTTTGGGGAAAATAACTAATCACTAATTAGCTAGTATCATCACCTGTAAAACAAATCCATTAAAATGCTAAGAAATACACCATAATCCCTACTATCACAAGATTTCTAAAAAAAAGATGAAAAAATTTAAAGTGAAACATATCTGTTCATTCGCTAGCGGGCTAGCCATCAAAAACTATTTAGTTTGTTAGGATAAAATATTATTACCTCATTTTGTCAAGAACAATCAGAATCTCTGCAATTTAACGTCATTTGTATAGAGCGTGTCTACATCATAATCTGACCGCAGTGTTGTTATTATAAACATAACTAGATGTTTATGTTAGGATTATCCCGTTTCATGTATTTACCTAGGTAAAATAGTACTATGTAGGTAAATTGTCTTAGTTATTATCATCGCTAGTATATGACATAGGTATTAGCAGACCTACAACTAACTGTTAATGAATAGCAAACATTATTATTAAAAGTAACTGTTGCAAGCGACTTCGTCTGCGATCCAGGATGAAAAGTAGCCTATGTCCTTACCCAGGTCAAGGTCTATGTGCGTGCCAAATTTCATCTAAATCCGTTCAGCCGTTTTAGCGTGAAAGCGTAACAAAACTTTCGCATTTATAATATTAGTTAGGATTTACAAGATAAAAACAAAATCAAAATCGGTTCATCCGTTCGGGAGCTACGATGCCACAGACAGACACACACACAGACACGTCAAACTTATAACACCCCGTCGTTTTTGCGTCGGGGGTTAAAAAGTCGAGTGATGACCTTCCAGTCGAGAATCGAGCTGATGCAGAGAACAAGAAGTTCATCACCTCTTTCGTATAGGAATATCTACGCAAAGCCATAAGACGAGGCGCGTTGGCGTTACTACATTTACTCCAGTAGGTAGACTAGAAGGTTCAAAGTTCGCAAACCAGTTAATATTGCCTGCAGGCATCATAGTAACCAGTTTCCTTTCAACTTATCCAAAATCCATTGAACTGTCTGACGTTCTTGTGTATTGTGCAACAGCTTTTGAAACCAAATCATAGGAATATGTAAATGGAAGTGGGTAGGTCATGGCGACGAAGCGGCGTAAGCGTCATGCTTTGCGGTTTCAGAGAAAATGGTGTGATGATTATATCAAAACATATTTCGTTCTTCGACTAAAAAATAAACCTCAGTCGCAGTGTCGCATATTGCACGACTGCATGCCTTATCTCAGAGTTCTGAGAGGTAACATGAGCAGATTTGATAACATTCCACTGATTCCACGTGCAACCAGCATAATAACTGCGAAGAAAACGCAGAAATATGTTAATTACCACTGTTCACGCGAAATTCATTACAATACGGTACTCAAAATACCTAACCTACTTACTAGATGAAGTTTGTAGAAGCAAATTAATACTTCTGTAGCACTGTTCTACTTCTACACTAGAGCAGTGGTGGCGCAGAGGTAACGTCCGCGACTTACGAGTTGTAAGTCGTAGGTTTGAACCCAAACAGGCACTTTACTTTGTGTAAATTATTTCATCACCGTTCCTCTCAAAACGGTGAAGGAAAACATCGTGAGAAAACCGGCATGTCCTAGGACCAAACAATCGAAGACATGGTGACATCTACCAACCCGCACTGCGCCCGCAGGGTAGATTACAGCCTACTCCTCACAGAGCGGAGGCAGGTGTCCCAGCAGTGGGAACATTATAGGCTCATTGTGTACGTGTACTGTTCTACTTCGCAGTCCTTAGAAATCGATTGCAGGTCACAGACCTCTTAAAACGGCACATAATATTAAAGCTCATCACATTTAGTATCTTCTGTAAGTAAATAAAGTGATAAAACCAAATAACAGCGAGCCAGACACCGTAATTCTGCATGAAGTTATTGTGATCCTCAGTTTTATAGTGAAACAATAAAATGCGAATAAACTTTAGCATGAAATCCATAAAAATATATAATCGGGCATGATGATAAAAAAACTCATAAAGAAAGAACAGGACAAGAGTTAATGTATACAGCAAGGGATGTAAATCGGATTATTGTAGTTAAGAACTTGTTGGGTTTCTTCTTTTCTTTTTCTTCACAGAACAAATGAATTGACGGTAAAGGTTCAGACATGTTTCCATTCGATTTATTCCGGTCTGATCCCCTGAATCCCCCCTTCCCCTCCTCGATACCCTGCTAGTTCATCTTCTGTTTTAATCTCTGTCTTATCCACTTTATCTAGGTTACTCTTTTTGACAAGTGAGTACTGTCAAGAGAATATAAACGTTTCATGTTTTACAAATCATTCGCCCTAGTTGGTTAAGTGTCTCTGTCTCCTCGAAAGATCATTTCAGTCAGACACTAATCTACATGGTCCTCACACTCATGATCTGACCAAGATTTATGTCTGGACTTTAAAAGAGACTGACCCCTGAGTTTGTTTCGCCATTTCTTCTGTGGTAATCAGATAGAAAATGCCGACTCAATCTACCTTATTTTTAGGGTTTCGTACCTCAAAAGGAAAAACTACTAACTTACAGAATAAACAAACATTTCTATCTGGCAAAATCTTCAGAAAAGTATGGTTATTGCCACTGGCTTACCAGAATTAAGAAGTTCAAGAGCTGAAAGCAACCATGCATGCTATCTGTTTCCAATGGTATGGTAACAACGCAGGCAAGCCGATAACTCTTAACTAGAACTATCGGCCAAATAACTTGGCAATGACGCAACGCTTCCCATATACGGTTTGTTTTCACTTGATACCCAAATACGATAGTTCTCAAACCCAATCGTCAGAATGCTTTCTATTTCATTGGAGTTATCGACGAGATGCAGCCACATATGGCGCAGATCCGGTGTTCGGTGGGATAGGAAGCAGAATTTAGACCGGAGACCGGACGGAGGAATTTCGGTTGTCACATGGTTAGATGGACTGATGACATCGGTACAATTGTAGTGGAATTCTTGATAAGAATGGACAAACAACTCGAAGTTGAAAAAAGTAGGGAAAATTAAGAGTCGATTATATCAGAAAAGCGTAAAATGAACATACGTTTCAATAGTTATGTTGTGCGAGTGAAGAAACTTACGATAAAGTTAGTGGCTACTCGAATACATCAGCACTATGTCATTGACTGCTAAATCAAATACTTAAATTAATAAATAATTGTAAGAGTCAGAAGCTGAAGTATGAACAATAATAATTAATATATCGACATAGTAATTGCTTAGTAACTCACATCTTCATTTCAATGTCAATGCAATTGAAGACAATTGTATTCAAGATAAGTAATTAGTTTCGCAATGATATTGATTGATAGTAACAAACTAAAAATGTGATTTTACGCAAGATTCATGTGTAATTTACACTTACGAACAAACGAACCGTGAAATTGAAGAAATACGACGTATAATTGGATAAAAATTTGATGCAACACCGTATGGCGCGTATGGTGTAAACGTTTAAAGTAATAGCGGGGTATTACCGTTGTGCCATGGTAATAGCTGCGCGGACGCAGCGTTATCGCGTCAAGGTTACGCAGTGAGATGCGCTCGAGTCACTAAGGGAGGGCTTTTGTGTTGAATTTTGAACTTAGATTCAATTGGAAAACGAAAGAGAGCTCAAAAACAAGGAAGCAATTGTTTGTTGGATATCATCATATCTTTTCTTCACATTCGACGTTCTTTTCGTAGACTTGATAAAGACAGGCATTAGTGTAATTATTTACAAGTCTCAAGAATTCAATAAGCTAACAAAATAATTAACGCGTTAAACTCTGAACTAGTTTTATCGCGAATCTCAACTCATTCTTGCTTGACCCGAGAGTACTGGGCGCCAATGGATATCTAACCATCTGACCCGCGGCTCGCTTGCTATGAATATTGATCGGGCCTGCATTAATATGGACGCCACGACCTTAATTATATCTGTTTACAGTATGCATGATCATGCACGTGGCCGCTCGCTCGACAACAGAATGGACAAACTCGGCTACTGTACTAGTGTTTCCTCTAAACAACCTTCTCAGTACGGCTTAGCGAGAATTCTATTATGGATGACGATCTTTCTTGAAACAACATTAAGATGATATTTTAAAGCATGTAAATCTCTTATTAGCACGTTATTGTTATTTAAATATATTTATAATTTAATTATGTATTCAGAGCATGTGTACTATTGAGTGTGTATTACAGGATAATGTATATTACACAGGTTCTATAATGATAAAAAAAAAAATTGTAAAGTATCTCGTTGGTAATCTTTAAATAAATAAATAAAGATGGCGGTAGCTTGCCACAGGGTGGCAGGGACATTGATGCATTGACCTGTTACCATGGATGAAACAGCAGTTTTTTTTTATGATAACTGACGAAAAATTTCTACACTAAGTCTCAGTCGTCGTTTCAGCCGATAGACGTCCACTGCTGGACATAGGCCTCCCCCAATTTTGGGGGGGTTTGCCATAATCGCCACGCTTGGCAGGCGGGTTGGCGATCGCAGTATGGTATGATGGTGGAATAAATAGAGAACGCTGCTGCCCATTTTTCGGTAAGACCATTAGTCGCTTTTTACGACACCCACGGGAAGTAAGGGGTGGTGCAATTCTTTAAGTCCGGCACCACACAGACACGTCTGTTTAATATGTATATTATTTGTCTATAGAATACTGACTGTGCCATTTTTCATAGGGATGCCGGTAGGAATCGAGTTGTATGGAACCTTCGCCGAAGTTATGTCTAGAATCAGATGTGGAATTCATGGTTGAAGTTTGCGCGTCGATATCTTTGCTCTTCTGAATACGTTTGCGAGATTCAATCTTAAATCCACGCACTCGTAGCCCCTTTCAAAATGTCCATAATAATGGAAATTTAACATCAATAAAATTCACTTCTTCAGAGTAATTAATCCGTTTTTAGGGTTCCGTACCCAAAGGGTAAAAACGGAACCCTATTACTAAGACTTCGCTGTCTGTCCGTCTGTCTGTCACCAGGCTGTATCTCAAGAACCGCGATAGCTAGACAGTTGAAATTTTCACAAATTATGTATTTCTGTTGCCGCTATAACAACAAATACTAAAAACAAAATAAAATAAATATTTAGGGGGGGCTCCCATACAACAAACGCGATTTTTTTGCCCTTTTTTGCTTGATATCAAAAATGGCAACAGGTAGGCGCTTGAAATATTCACAAAATACTCAGTTGTATTTTAACTTTAATAAATAATAAAATTAAAATAAAATAAAAAATTAAGGGGGGCTCCTATACAACAAACATGTTTTTTTCGTTGTTTTTGCCTTGTGGTACGGAACCCTTCGTGTGCGAGTCCGACTCGGACTTGGCCAGTTTTTTAACCTCACAAACTGGCTGCACGTCCTGAATAAGTCTCAGATTACACAAAAACTTTCAATGCATTTTGTAACTGCCCTACCAGGCTTCATAAGGGATTATGCGCTTAATTGCTACATAAATCCGAAAACCGTCTACCATAATTGCAGGTAAATATAGTAATTTACCTCGCGTCAAGCAAGTTCTCGACGGAGGCTGGTGCATGTGGAAGGCCAAATATTAGCGTGTGTGTCATAGCTAACAGAAAACATTTACTTAACGAGCCTTATAAAGGAACTGGTCGCTTCACTCGGCCACTACGGAATGATAATCTCGATGATACAAACTTACTTGAGCGGCGCAGGCGCAGGTATTGCAGATAGGACGCTTTCATCGGCACGTTTCACTTCTGCTAAAAAGGAAGCCGTTAAAACAAGCACGAGTCGCAAATGATCGATGAACCTAAGAAACCTTTTAGTAATTTCCTGGTCCAACCAATTACTCCACATTTACACTTCCTTGTTTGGACAAAAGTAACAGACAGGACGTTCATTATTTACCCGTATCTTGACAATAGCGCCACTACTCCTATATAATAGAACAGGCTTTATTTATTGACAGCAATAATAACTGCCAACATTGTTTAACAAACCACTTTTAGCTGAAGGGGAAAAGGATATCAGTTTTTCCATCAGAACTGAAATTGAATAAACTTGTCATAGTTGTATCAGGATACGTTTCAGACGGGCATAATGCGGGGGATTCCAAAAAAGTAATTGAGTTTTCGCAACAAAACATACAGGCAGGCTACAGAATTCATCGGAATCGAGTATGATTCATCGACTGAATCGATTCGATTGATGTTATCGTATTCGTTTTATAAAAACAGTGTACACAGGGTTTGGGCCGCAAAGACCGTAATTGTCGACATGCAAAAGTGATTCAACGCGGTCACTCGATAGGGATCGCTACAACCGGCTTCATTTTTGCGGCTTATCCGGTGTGAGTTACACAACCACCAACCGTCATTACTTTATTCGTTTTTAAAAGGCTTTGTTAATGAACAAATGTCCTTTTTAACACTGCTGATTTTGAAGCTTGCCAAAGTGCCAGTAATTTTGGTTTATTAAAAGAAAGTTGAACTAATATCGTCAAGGAAGTCGGAGCCGTCAGGGACTAATAAAGGCTTGTTATGCAGAATTTTACTGGAGCATTGCACTGCAGCGGTGCGCACTGTAGGATAATTAAGGGTCGGTGACCCGGTGCAAAGCTCACAAAGGGAGCTAGTGCTAAAATTCAACCTCCCACTAAACATGAGTCCGGGAAATGTACAATTCAATAGCTGTTAGTCAGGTTCATGGTAAAATAAATAGTAAATATTAATAATATCCATACATTCTCAGCTCGTATCTTCAAGTGGGTCTTATTCTTTTGGTGTTGCAACATCTAACAATGTGCTAAGTTCAGTTTCTGACTTATCTTTAGTCTGTTTTATCTCGTCGACCTTCAATATGGAACAATGAATGCTTTGTTTCTCAATTCCTCTTTAAAAATTTGTACCATTTTTTGTAAGACTGTTCACATTCCGTATGGGTTTAAGAAGAGGTCGGCTTTATTAAGTATATTATTTACATTGAGTGTTTCTTTTTCTAAAACATTGATCTACTGTTGTTTTGATGATCATGTCTGTTTTGCCGAAAAGTGAAGAAATCCATGGAGAAAACCAACTTTCAGTCTCCTCTGAAACGAACATAAACTTAAGAGCCTTGAATCCTATCAGTTTGCAATTTGTTTGAGTATAATCCACACAATGCCTTCGTATATTATGGTACCTTTAAAGGCCTTTTCTCCCCAGCCTACATTTCTCATCGTTTCTCCATGTTCGGGTAGCTATGTGATGTCACATGGTAAACGCATCGGCATTCAAGTGTCAGCCCGGGTATTGTCCAAAACAAGTCGGCCCTGTTCCCGGCTTGGTTTTTGTTCAGATACGTGAGACTCCACGGCGCGTCTTAACGAGCATTAAACCAGTTCCACATATCATCGCGTCATGCCAAATCTGGTAGTAAATACTTCGACACTCCGTTTGTTCTCGGGGTTTTTGCATCACTATGAAAATAACAGTCGTTTGATGGACAGTTATACCAACCAGATGCAATGCGCGAAGTGGGCCTTGAAATTAAAATTCTCCATTGAATCGTGTGGATCTCTTTTATTGCTATTATGTATAATTATGGACTTTCACTTGTCTGTTAATGTGACCGATCCCATGGTAATTGGTTCCGATCCGAACAAGAAACTGCAAGATTGGCGAAATTATTCTCATTATAATACCATAGGTGGTGTATAAAAAAAAGAGTACCACGCGAGACTTTCCTTTCACGTACTTCGGACGTAACCCGCTAATTATAGAGTTCATCGGTCTCAAGTTACATGGAAATCGATTTAAGAAGACCATTAGACTATTCATCATTGTCGACTAATATTGTAAGAGGCTTGCTTCTTTTCGTTTCGTAACCGCTCGAGCAGAACTTGCTTGATCATAAACAAATCTGGTGGTTAAATGAGACTAATAGTAGCAGTATTAAGTACTTCTTACTTAGTATAATATGTTCTTTCTTATTTTCCAGTAAAATAAGGAAACAGGTAGAATAAGTGATTTGAACTTACAAGATTCGTTATTTGTCCACTCTGCAATCGGCACTTTGTTTTGATTGTTGTTTGTTTGTTGTCTGTATTATATTGTTAGTCTGTGTTTGTTATCATTTGCCAGCGTCGCAACACTCGCAACCAATACAGCACAGATAACTAATATGTAGCAAATACAGATTAATGAATGTGTGTTGTCTTTGATCCCTGGCCACGACATCAAGCAATGGACAAAATTGACAACCTTTTACTGCTTGATTACGAGGCTTTTGGCTACTTTGTATGTGTGTATTTTATGTTTTTTTTTTTTAAGTGCGTTTTATTTGTGCAGAATAAACAATTTTTCTTTCGGACTTAACCGAAAGTTAGAATTTTATTACAAAAAACTGGGCAAGAGCGAGTCGGACTCGCTCACCGAGGGTTCCGTAACATCCGGGTTTATGCATAAGGTTTATGTTTATGAAATTAAATGTTTTTTTTTAATTTTGAGTTGATTGAATGAATGGTAAATTGCGGTTTGCGATTTATGACGTATTAAAAAAAAACTACTTACTAGATCTCGTTCAAACCAATTTTCGGTGGTAGTTTACATGGTAATGTATATCATATATTTTTTTTACATTTATTATCCTCTTATTTTAGAAGTTAGAGGGGGGGGGACACACATTTTACCACTTTGGAAGTGTCTCTCGCGCAAACTGTTCAATTTAGAAAAAAATGATATTAGAAACCTCAATATCATTTTTGAATACCTACCCATAGATACCCCACACGTATGGGTTTGATGAAAAAAAAAATTTTGAGTTTCGGTTCGAAGTATGGGGAACCCTAAAATGTATTGTTTTTTTTCTATTTTTGTGTGAAAATCTTAATGCGGTTCACAGAATACATCTACTTACCAAGATTCAACAGTATAGTTCTTATAGTTTCGGAGAAAAGTGGCTGTGACATACGGACGGACAGACAGACAGACAGACAGACAGACAGACGGACAGACAGACAGACAGACAGACAGACAGACATGGCGAATCTATAAGGGTTCCGTTTTTGCCATTTGGCTACGGAACCCTAAAAACATAGCTGACTAGTTTTAAATTGCGCTTGCCTGGTAAATAAGAAACAGAATACTTGGATAGCTGGTGTAGGTACCTACCTGCTTGTAGATTAGAAACTCAATGTAATTGACGACAGAGAATCACAGCAGTTTTTCCGTTCTCGTTTCTATTTGGACTTACTAGTTTGGCAAATGGCAAGTATGGCGACCGTCTCATTACACTAAAGCTCTTTAATATTATTGATGTAGAATATTGCAACGCAGACAGGTTAAATAGTTATCCAAGTGAAACAGGTTAAAACGGAAATCTAGGCACCGATTTAATGAATCACATCCGTAGCTGTCGCAACCTGCGATGGACAAGTAAACTTCTTAGGAGGACTTAGTAAGCAGGCTCATTAATCGGTAACTGGCAGGCCAGCGAGCGTTTATCTGCGGCTGATTTAAAGGACACCTTCCTGCCAATCTTCGATAATCACTTTTCAATAAGAGGGCAATTTGTATCGGTCCAGTGTAACCGTAGTAAAAGGCGGTATGTTTGTCTCCATCTGATTTAAAATAAGCTTGTTCATCTACTTAGTTACTTTTAACATATCTTTTCATATTTTAGGGTTCCGTACCCAAAGGGTAAAAACGAGACCTTATTACTAAGACTCCACTGTCCGTCTGTCTGTCTGTCACCAGGCTGTATCTCATGAACCGTGATAGCCAGACAGTTGAAATTTTCACAGATGATGTATTTCTGTTGCCTCTATAACAACAAAATACTAAAACAGAATTAAAAAAATATTTAAGGGGGGCGCTCCTATACAACAACGTGTTGTTTTCGGCGTTTTTGCCGGACGGTACGGAAACCTTCGTGTGCGAGTTTGGCCAGTTTTTTTTTATTAGAGATAGCTTCTGTCCGCGACTTCACCCGCGTGAAGTTTCGAACCCTGTCGCATCGCATCACCTGCCCGTGCTATCAGTTCTCGCTTAGCGTTCTTTCTGACTTTTTTTCTTTATGCTCGGCTGATGTTAAATAGCCTATAAGCCTTCCTCAAGAATTCAAATATAAAAACAATTTTTCAAACCCGGCCGGTAGTTCCATTTGCGTTCCATCAAACAAACAACTCTTCAGCTTTATTATTAGCATAAATCATAGACGTGGTATAGATTGTCAAAAACTTAATGCGTTAGTTACCAGTGTCTATGATTCTGGTTTTTTTTATTTTTGCTTCAGTGCAATTTGTGGTCGTTTCTGCATTCATCCTTGCATTTCACAGCCACGAAAAGTCATCTGCAAAGACGTGGAGGTTATAAATGTTCACTACAAAGTGTACCAACAAACTGTAATAAAATATTACCATTCGATTTTTTTGAAATGTTTCTACATGTTTAGTTTATCTTCTGATGTTGAAGTCGCTTCTAGCTAGTTGAGCAAAGGCAGTTCGCCTCGACGACGATACAGCACGCAATCTTTATCAAGAAGCTGTGTGCTGCGACCTTTGTCGGTAAGTCGGTTATTCGCTAGTAACTATGCCGTGACTTCAAGCAATTAGTTCGAACTACGATATCTAGATCTCCGTGTTATTGGTTTTGTCAAGCCTGCAATGTTTAAGAATTATTGATTAGAGAAATTAACCGTTTGTTTTTCTGTGTGACTTCGAACGAGTCTTTTGCTACATTGGCTACTTGAGGCAGTGGAAATGAATCATAAATGGTAGCCAGGTTTAACTAACCTTTGCATTCGACATCTTCGGGGTTTATTTATGAACGATTATAAATAAACCTGTCATGTGACGTTCAAACGTCAAAAATGTATGGATAAACATCTAATCACTACTTAACTAAACTTAAGGCAACGTTTCGGATTAAAGGGGTTTATGATTACGAATGTATTTCTAACATAAATAATGCTAATTTTGATCACTTTCATCTTAAATTTTTGAGTAAACACACCCAAGTTCGTGCAAGTGACAGTGCAAGTACAGGTTGTGTCTTTATTTCATCTATTCATATCTGCACAACGAAATAGTTTTAAGGTACATTTTACCTTTAGATAAATTATGCTGCAAATAGCCAGTACTTATTTAAATGCGGTTAGGACTGGGTGTTTTATTACAGTGACGTCATGAGCTGGACATCGAACGCTCACCGACAATCTAGAGTGGTTTTTATCTATTTTGATAACATGAGTGGACACCACAGGTTTTAGTCCTGTGTAAAATCCGATATATCCGTACCTACGCGACGGTGTAAGTACTTAGGAAAGAAAACATTTCGGTTTAATCAATAACGGTTTAACCGGTTTCGTACGTGCAAGGGTTTTAAGTGGATTATTTAATACTTCGCCAATTTATTTTAATGAGTCTGTACCTGGTACACTTACATTATTTCCAGGCCATATCATTGAACTTTGGAAAAGTTTTTATTACAATATTTTTTACAACCGAATAGGCAGTCTCTCCTTGTCCAAGCATGAAGAATGGTATAATATCATAGAGTACAATCTGTTGTTTATAAAAAAACACAAACATGTGACGCGCTAGGGGTGAATTAACATGAGAATAGATGAACCAGCCGACAGGATGTTTGACGTAAAAAATAGAATTGACTGTTCTATTGTACCTAGTTAAGTAGATCATCGGTGTATTGTTTTATCCGCAACGCGCGTAAAGTAGTTACCTTAGTTACATTACTCGAGTAAACAAAATGATTATGATCTTCATAATGGGTTTAATCACACCCATTCAAGTTGGTTGCCTACCAACCTGTACCGGTGAGGCCTGATTACACAAAGATGTAGTGTAGATTCAAAGCCTCATATCTGAAGTATCTAACAAAGATCAAAACGTCCAAAAAGGTTAGTACTTAATCGATTCAACTCGTTTCATCCACCAGTTCCATTCCATCGACAATCCTAAACGTCTAACACCAGATCATAAAAAAACACATTGGGATAATCAATGCCTCGTCCTTGTTTCACTTTAGTCCCTTTGTAATTCCTGTGGCGAGGTTGCATTCTCTCCGTGGCGTGGCGCGCCGCGCGCCTTGCCTCGTCCGCTAAGGTGCAAGGCAAGCTTCGCGGCTGCTACGTTCATCGAGGCTTGAGACTTAACGCCAACGAAACGATCTACGTCTTTGTATTCTAAACTTACAAGCGAAGTTATGAGTTTATGACTCTTGTTGTTAACTGAACATTATGTTATGAACGAGTTTAGGTACGTTTGTTCAAATCTTGTATAAACTTCCCGCGTAAACAGCTTTTCGAAATTATCTTAGGTTAGAATTTTAAGTCAGAACAAGTTATCTCTAACTTGTGTATTTCTTGGAAAGTTACAATAACAAATGGTCATTTGCTAAACAAAAACGTACTATGTATCAAAGTAGTCACAACAAGAATTTAGGACAAACGATAAATAAACACCGTATTATCAGTACCGATAAAATAACTGGACGTCTTACTAACCTGATGGCTCCGAACAGTCGCTCATAATCCAAGCT
Source organism: Mesoligia furuncula (assembly GCA_916614155.1). Taxonomy (NCBI): domain Eukaryota; kingdom Metazoa; phylum Arthropoda; class Insecta; order Lepidoptera; family Noctuidae; genus Mesoligia; species Mesoligia furuncula. Next base: position 5,795,231 of record OU744803.1, on the reverse strand, counting down.
GCATTTTAACCTCAAAAGACACCTTTAGCACAGTCACGAAACGCGAAGGTCACGGTTATGCTATATTGCATAATATCACCAAGCCTTAACACCAGCAATTGAAGGGATTTACAAAAAAACAATACACGACCGAGGATTACTGTTAATGCTGTTATCATAAACACACGAATGCACAGTTCGAAGCACGTTTATAATTCAACAAACGACGCGAGTATCCATTCAAGACTCCATCAAATCGCATATTTGAAGAGTTATCTAAATAATACAAGCACCAGTGAGGACTCGATGTCATAAGTTTTATGCAGTTTACGAATAAACATGTCACAGCCGTGCACTGCACTCCGTCTGACACGACGAATATGGCGGATGAATTTGAACTACGCTTGCGCGGCGCGGAGCGAACGCTCGTTGTTCGCCGGGCCCGGCAGGTACAAAAACATGGGCGGAAGTGCTGCCATCTAACAATTTTGTACAGAACTGCAGTGATAAGACCTTAGATCGCTGAATTAAGTAGTTAGTATAATAAAGGCAAGATGGCAGGACACTATCATAACAAAATTAAGGATCTAATTCAGAATGTTAATTTATTGTAAAAGTAATTAGTTTTGAACAATTTAAGCAAATTGAGTTTAACTTTTCCTCTGTTTATGTTATGTCGACATAAACTGAAAAAACCCCAACAGCTCGAGCTGTTGGGGTTTTTTTTATAATCTTCAAATTGTTTTTTACGAAATAGTAGATTGTTATACAAGGGTCGGAAGGAATCAATTCCCATACGAGGCATTTAGACGCCCGAGCGCAGCGAGGGCGGCTATAGTCCGAGTGGGAATTGATGACTTTCACCCGCGTTAAACACTCTACTTTTCATTTCGAATTTAAGGAAATTAAAAACTCGTAGTTTTTCAAAAATTGATAATAATTACATGAATAATAAGTAGGTACCTATTTATTAGTCTTTTTTAAATTTGAAGCATGGAACACACCACGTCACCGCCACATGAGTAGATTCTGTGTCACCACCGCGGGCCGTCCCGCTTACTAGGGCCGGTATTATTATCATTCTGTCTGCATTCTTACTTATACCATTTTTCATAAATTACTTAGAAAACACGATAATCTTGATAAAAATTACTAAAAATTGTGTTGCGACGTGGCACTTTTTAGTGCTGACCGTCCACCCAACTTTCTTATTTCGATTCAAAACTTGCATACAGCCTAATCGATACTCGCAATAAAAAAAAATTGTAGAAACTGAATAAAAACTCTCTAAACTAACAATATGTATTGAAATGTAAAGTATTTGCAGAATATCCAATCTATAGAATTAATTAATTATCATCATTCTCAAAAAAAACTTCTGGAAAGCCTACCTAAAAAATGTTTACTGAAAAATAAAATCCACAATAAATAATTGTCCAATAAATTAAAATAATTTTAAACAGCGAGCGCATTCCGAATATAAATTCAATTATAGAAGCATTTCGGCGCGAAATTCAGTAAATGAGGTACCTATGTCCGCCTGTCTGTTATTGACATGATATTAGAAGAGATTGAAATGATATTACAAAAGCATAAATCATTATTATTAACAATGCTTGTTGTATTTATTGCTTAAAATAATATTATTTTATTTTCAAATATCGATTACATTCGTCATATTAATTACTCGAGTCAATCGAAATAAAAAAAAAAAATGTTTGGAATAATCGCTTTCACACGTCATTGCAATAAAAAAAAAACAATAATGGTCGGCGATTCTGAACACAAATTGAATAGTGGTAGGTAATGATTAATACGTATTATTGTACCTGTGTTTGAATATGACGTTAAAACCTGGGCATTTTCGTGTTGTTTATAATATTATCAATAACATTTGTCACATTTTAAATCTTATCTACATCTGTGTGTGTGAAATTTGTGAAAAGTAAAAATGTAAACACACACGATTGGCGCGAAACTTCGACATTAGATATCAAAAAAACTTCATTACCACTACTTATTTATCTTAAACTATGGATAAATTCGTCAAATAAGTAAATGATGTATATTCACAGCCCCCTATGGTAAAGTCAGGATGTTCGAAATCCCCATTTTTTATGTTTTTTAGCCTCGTCCACAACTGACATCAAAATGGTGATTATCGTACTTAAGTATGTTGAATTTATTCAAGGTAAATTATTAACTTGTGCGCTAAATATGAAAGATTTAATGGCGTTAACATAATGAGCTTTTTATCCAACTCTCCTAGTTAACGCACATTCATAAGATTTGATGGGTAGCATAATAAATATTTACATAATCAATTAAGGGTGTCGTATGGTCTGACTGAGCTGACTACCTAACTAAATTTAGTTCTATTTTCAAATTTCATTCCCGCCCTAGGGAGGGAAGCAATTACTATGAGTATTTCCCCCCAAGGGTGGGAAGCAGCGTTTTCCACCCGCTATTCGGATCAAACAAACACTACTTTCCGAGTATGAGAGATGAAAATGTATTTTGAAGTACCTACTTATTTTTTTTATAAAGAATTGATTTCTCCTGGGGGCCTAAAAGGATAACATTAATCATAAAAGGATAACATTATGAATCATAATATGGCGAAGACAGTCCGTGTTTTTCATTTTTTCGCTGTACCTTATTACGTTACGTAGGTATGATCAAAGAGATTGGGATTGGATTGATTGGTATTTTAGCACAGAAACAAAAAAAAATAACTGATAAATCCTTCACCAATGGGATTTGATACGATTAACTTAACAGTTAACTGTCCATTATGATTCACAATGTTATCCTTTTATAATTCTGCTAAAGTGGCCTTTTTAGGCCTCCTGGTTTCAGGTTTAGGTAGGTATGCATATTTTTTATTAATAGTAGGAGATATGCATCTACAGTATCACGTGCCAGAAAAAAGTTTTTACCCGACTGCAAAAAAGGGTTATGTATTTTTTTATTGGGTAGGCTTATTGTGGTTGTTTTAATATTATATTACCTGTTATGTAGGCGATCAGGCTGTCCATGATGATGGTGCACTGTTGCCCAGAAGTCAACTTACACTTTTATAACACCGCACTGGAAACTTGGAAACACACTCAGAAGACTGAATCAGACTGACGACTGAACAAATACATCTGTTGATACTCGTGATAAATTTTCGATCAGTGCCAAATAGCAAAATGACGTTTCGACTGAGCGATAGATTTTTCTGGCGAGCGATGAATGATAATGGCATGATGATATCATAAATATCATTAATCATTATCATAAATGTCATTATCACGCCTGCATTACCCCGACGGGGTCAGCAAAGCCGTAAATACACCCACATTTTTGGCCTTTAGGTAATTTTTCAATCCCTATTGCCGGACGGGCGAGTCTATCGCCACAGTTTCACAATTAAAACTCTCCAGACTCCGGAGTAATTGTGGAACACACTCAGTGGCGTAACTTTAGGGTAGCTTTGGGGCAAAATGCCACGGGCCCCCAGCCAGTAGGGGCCCCTGGCCCGAGCGGGCCATGAGCGCAGGAGGATCCTAACATAAGTTTATAAATGCAAGCTTTTGACAGGACCTCATGCTCAGCAGTTGCGACCACTAGACCAACGAAGCAGTCAGGTGTAAAATGTTGTAGGGGAAAATATGAAATCTACGCGGAAGAAGTCGCGGAAAAGTACTAGTAAAAAAAACTATAACGTTGGTTGAGCTTCTTTACATTGAGGGATGGGGATCCTTTGAATTTGCCACGGGCCCCAAACGGTATAGTTACGCCACTGAATACACTACCTACTTATCAATAGCAATGGCTTTCATTTTGACAGTTCAACTAAATTCATTGCGTTATTTACATTGTAGAGCAGACAAATTTTTCGAACATATGAAGCAATGGATTAGCAATATCCTTCAAAATTATTCAGATTGAGATTAACAGTGCGTTTTATGCAATTAAGTTGCCCGGTTGATGGTGAGAAATTTCTAGTGGAAAAAATCAATGACACTGTCGGACCTAGAGGTTTTTTTTTTTTACTTCGCGCGGTTTGTGCATTCAGCCAAGACCTAGAGGTTGTCGCTTGTCACAACGAGACCACAAAACAATCGACACTGGCAGATTACTGGACATCGGTTCAGCTGCCATTAAAGGAAAAAAAAACGAGACAATCGCCTTATTTTTGAATACCTGTCTGATGACTAGGCAGCATGGTCCCTGACCCTAGCCTGTTCCACAAGGAACAAAAGATAAAAAAAAAAAAAAACGAGTGTGCTTATGACCACACGACTGAAGTGAAACTTCTTTAATAAGAAGAGAGGAAGAGAGAAAGAAAATGTGCGCGCGCACTGCTGTCTCTTGCTTATCCCCCACTTAACTTCCGTTCGCCTTGCCCGATCACACTTTTCGTAACGCTTACGTCACGCGTTCGCCAGCTTACTCCCCAAGTCAAGCGTGCGTAAAGAAGTTTCACTTCAAAATTTTTTGAATACTTAGTATTTTTTTAAATTTCCATTTTGTTTAGAGATTGTCAATGCTACGGTTTTTAAAACTACAACATAAAAAACCAGTACAATAAATTCTTTATTTAAAGTATTTACATCTCGCTGAATACACATTTATCATAATAGACACCATACCAAAAAAAAATTAAAACCATAGATAAAAATATATTTATTTTCTCCTAGTCCTGTGCCTTAGGGCCAGGACGGCTAGGCTGTGGAAACCTAGGTACAGAACGAAGAGAGCTAGGACGTCCGTCCATAGGTTACTGGTCTCGAAGTCATAGGTGGTTAGGACTTCAGCACCGGTGCTCAGGCACGGTATTCCTATTTCATCGGAGATGCAGGCTGTAACAAGAGAAAATGGTGATGATTAGAATTGGTTCTGCAAGGTATGAAAACAACGATGGACTGGTAAGTTAATGATAAAACCGGTTAGAGACGGACTCGCGCACCGAGGGTTCCGTACTTTGTAGGTATATTAATAATTTATCAAGGGTTTTTTTTTGTAAGTAAGTAGGTACCTACTAAAATTATACATTTTCGGTTTTCGGATTTTTTTCTATACTTGAGCTAAGTACATGACATTGCTTCTTGATTCCAGGTCAACGGGAAGTAGGTACCCTATAGGTTTTGATTCCGGAAAATAAACGCCCGTATCTTTTGATTGCGTTGACTTAGAAGTTTGATTTTTTCACTGCTTCAAGGGATTGCAGCCCTGAGTATTTGACATTAACTTCAACGGGATAACTCTACGCGTTCCTGAGAAAAAGTGTCTTGACAGACGGACAGACAGACGGACAACGAAGTGATCTTATAAGGGTTCCGTTTTTCCTTTCGAGGTACGGAACCCTAAAAATTGGGAAATACTGCCCCCGCTGCCACTGACAATACCTATTAGGTATGTAAACATTATGAACATTACATTACAAACATTAGGCATGCATGACCGATTTGCAATTACAAAAACCGTTTCCTTTTAATCAATTTAATATCAATCAGAACGAATCTTGATTGCGCATCCTTATGAAGATCAAGATGTGTGAAGATCAAGATTTGTGAAGATGAAGATCAAGATCCTTATGAAGATCAAGATGTGTGAAGATGAAGATCAAGATCCTTATGAAGATCAAGAAACGGTGTGGAACCTAAGATAGAAACAGGCTTGTATAATACGACTACATACGGAAAGCACAGAAAGCATAGAAATCTCTATTCCTAGATAGCACGTTTCGCTGAAAACTTTGTTGATAGAAAACATTGTTTGAAGATATCTCGGTTCATAGGAAGCACTGGTGACAGAGATCTCTGTTCCTAGATAGCACTTCTTGCCGTAAATTTTTGTTCATAGAAACCACTTGCTATGAACCGAGATATTTAAGAACAATGTTTTCTATCAATAAAGTTAAACGTGCTGTCTAGGAATAGAGATTTCTATTAGCTATTCTTTCTGTATGTAGTCGTATTGTACAAGCGATGTTCCACACTCAGATATAATTAGTAGAATTTTTGCCTATTTCTAAATACCTATTTTATTGCAGGTCCTACAAATACAGAAATACCCATAGGACCAGCACCCTTGCGTAACACACTATCAATCGGGATCTGAATAATTTTGAAGCAAATTGCTAACCCATTGCTTCATAAGTTAGAAAAATTTGTCAGCTTAACACGTAAAAAACGCAATGAATGTTGTGGAACTGTCAAAATTAAACCAATTTCGATTTATAATGTGTTACACAATTGCCACGCAGCTTTGTAATACATATTTGTACAGGCCTCGATCGAAGACTCGAAGTGTACTTGACTCCCCGGGCCGACGCCCTCAATTTGTCAAAAGGCCTGATCCTATAACAAAGGCGCCATGTTCCTTGTTTAACAACAGTTTAACAATGGGCTTAACACATTTCAAACGCTACAGAGATATTGCTCCTTCTAAATACATTATTATTATTATAGTTTTTTGCCCATTTACCTGGCAGACCCTTTTTGTCGGGAATATCCCGGGCGCCATAATAATCTACCTGCCTTTATTTATAGGAAAAAATGGCCCACCACAGCTGGCCCATTACAGGAAATTTAAAAAAATAGGCGCTCATTGATTTGTAATGGGTGGTATTTAATACTTTAACTGTAAATCCCCTTTTTTCAATCAAAATATTCGAAATTACCACCAAAAATACTGAATTGCACACTGCTCATCAAATAAATCAATTATACTAGGTATACTGTTAGATCTTTAAAGCTTAACTGTTTTACTGAATGACTACTATCTGTTAACTAAAAGTAAATCATAGTGGCCGCTATTTCTGTCTACAGGGTTTAAAGGAACCTAACCTGTCCGAGTCGGGGTGCCCCAAGTCCCGAGCTCGCTTCGCTCGCTCTTGCATCCTAAGTTGTCATTACAAATGTGTTACTTTTGTATATTATGTTGGTTTAGTGTGTAGTGTAGTTAATTTGTAGTACAGTCATTTATTTGATATGCAGTAGGTTATTAGTGGAGAAATTTTGTTTGCTTAAATTTCTAAATAGAGGTGCAGTAAAAAATTCCCCATTTGTAATTTAGTCAATCTTACAATTGACTAAATTACAAATGGGGAATTTTTTACTGCACCTCTACTTATGACAAGGAAAAGGCTAGGCAGATGATGATGATGTTTTATGACTGATTCACAGATAAGATTTTTTTTTTCTAATAAAACTTTAGCCAACCGTTTGAGCTTCTCCAGGGGGCCAAAAAAGGCCACTTTGGGGAATCATAAAAGGATAACATTATGAATCATAATATGGCGAAGACAGTCCATGTTTTTCGTTTTTTTTTTTTTGCTTTTGTAGGTATTATCAAAGAGATTATAATGGATTGTATTGATTAGTATTTTAGCACAGACAAAAAAAAGTAGTAAACTCCGTGTTTTTTTTTCTTTACGTAGGTATAATCAAAGAGATTAGGATTGGATTGATTGGTATTTTAGCACAGACAAAAAAAAGTAACTGAAAAAATCTTTACCAATGGGATTTTATACGATTAACTCAACAGTTAACTGACCATTATGTTATAATTTTATGATTATTTATTTATTTGACACTTCAAGCACATAAATGTATAGAGGCGGACTTAATGCCGTAGGCATTTTCTAGCAGTCAACCTTTGGGTGATGCAGAGACAAACAGTGGCAAAGAGAGATTCTGCCAAAGTGGCCTTATTAGGCCCCCAGATTATATTGACGCTAACGCCCTTTTCCACCATGCAAGTTGCTTGTCTGTGGCTTGCAATTTAATTGAAGCAGTAAATTACTTGGATCGTCTAAACTGCGTAACGTAACACACTTAGGTACACACTATCAGTAGCAATCACAGATATAGATAGACCTAGATAACGCAAGTATCACGAACTGTATGAAAACCAAGCGTGCCATTTTTTGACTACCTACTATGACATCACAAGCTCGCGCTCTCGCTCACACTTACCCAGCCAGCAGTACAAAGGACTGAGCGCGAAAGGGGCGGCTTACGATTTGTAATCATAAGTTGGTGCAATTTTTGGCACGCGAAGTAGTTACTCTTGCGTTATCTAGGTATATCTATATCTGTGGTAGCAATGGTTTCATTTTGACAGTTCAATAACATAGGTACATTGCGTTCTTTACGTTGTTGAGCAAGCACATTTTTCGAACATATGAAGCAATGGATTAGCAATATACTTCAAAATGATTCATATTGAGATTGATAGTGTGTTATGTTACTCAATTAGGGTGCAGTGTAATAATCCAGTATAATAGTGCTTTTAGGACGTTTTTGGGGCTGTCGTGGCGCTGCAGCGCGTCTGGTACGGTTGCTGAAGCGCGTACGGATGGCTTTCAAGCCGTCATGCTCAAGAAGGCAAACTACGTGCAAAATCCGTGCTGCACCGTCTACGAAGCAGGAGCAACACTGTAGGGCATGCAAAACCGGAAAGTCATCAAAACCGGTTTTGAACATCGTTTTTTTGGGACCAAAACCGAAAACCGGAGCTAGGTCCGGTTTTAGCAAAAAAAAATCGAATGTAGTATAATTTAAAAAAAACACCATTTTTTTTAAATACCCACTAAGTCTACAAATAAAACAAATTGTATGATACATTTCTTTTTAATCCAAACCATACACTTGTACTAATTGTACAGATAACAATGAACTTATAATAGTATAAAGATTAATTAACTGAGATCAAATCAACAACAAGTAACTCAAACTCAAACTCAAAGCATTTATTTCAATTAAACCTCGTACAGGCACTTTTGAATTGTCAAAATTAAATAGTCTGTCAGTTAGTCAGAAAGTTGAAGCTAGTTGCCCATTCCAAAACGTAGATCTCTATGGAGAAGAACGGGCAAGAAACTCCATGGACACTCTTTTAAATCAAGTTATTACAAAATCCTGGGTACATTATTCTTGTTGCTTCTATATGTGAGAACAATGTAAAAAGAAAAAGACAAATGAAGAAACAATTCAAAATATAAGATTAAAAATAAGCCTTGGCAGTTAAGAGATGACCAGTCTCAACCGACGGCACCCGTTCACGAACATGACGCGTGGATCAGCACCATCCAGCTCAACCATTTTGTAGGGAACCGAATAATCCAACACACGCGCCACCATCGGTGAGACATTTAAGTGAGCATGACACGTTCTCAACTGCCATGCTCTTTCAAGTCAATAACAGAAAAAAAAAAATCATAATAAACGGAAACATAGTTCTTACATTTACAAAATTTAAAAAAAAATTGCTTCTAAATTATACAAAACTATAGTTTGCAATTTATTTAAGATGTTAATATAATTTACTATCAAACAGGAAGAGGTATCTAATATTGCAGTATTCAGCAATTAAAACTGGATTGAATAAATTAAAAAAGTTATGTTCGTAATGTCAGAAATATTGAAAAAGAAAAAGGGAAGCACCTCTTTCAAATATTGAAATTTTAACTAGTGAGCCCAAGTGCCTGTGGAGCAGGACCAGCATTAAGCCAAGCATTTTTATCTACGATATAATCATCCAACTTGTAATATGCTTGTCTACATAGTGTGCGTTTAATGCATGTTTTAAATTTCTTCTCATTTAATTGAAGAATATCGAATGGTATTTTATTATAACATTTTACACAGTAACCCATAAAAGAAGTTTTTACTTTAGACAATCTGAAACGCGGTTGATCTAATTTGTCCCTATTTCTAGTGTTAAAATTATGCCTGTCCCACAAACGATGGGACACTTAATATCGTGTCCTGCGTGTCCTGTCAGCTGCACGTTACAGGAACTGATGGACGGTGATGAAGGCGCCAAACAAGTAGCCGAATTCTGGGCCGAGTACATTTAGATTGCTATCGACACGCTAAGAAGAATTATGCCTATCACTTATCTTACTAAAAAGATGTAGATTTTTTCGAACGTACATAATGTTTTCATATATATATTGACAAGGAACCGTCATGATGTTAATTTCTTTAAACAGTTCTCGTAGAGAATCGCGTCTGCTGAGCTTGTAGATGGCTCTGACAGCCCTCTTTTGCAGAATGAAGATAGAATAAATATCTGCAGCCCGTCCCCACAACAAAATACCGTAAGACATGATGCTATGAAAGTAACTAAAATAGACCAGTCTCGCGGTATCCACGTCTGTTAATTGGCGAATTTTCCAAACAGCGTAAGCGGCTGAACTTAGCCGCCCTGCAAGTGATGTTAAGTGCGGACCCCACTGTAGCTTTGAGTCAAGCGCGATCCCCAGAAAAACCGTATTTTCGACGAATTCAAGTGTCTCCCTATTCAATACAACATGACATTCATTACTTCTAACATTCGGTAAAGCGAATCTAATGCATTTAGTTTTTTTCTCATTTAATACCAAATTATTCACAGTAAACCAATTATGGACCACATGTATAGCGTTATTTACGTCGTCAAGCTCTTGTGCACGTCTGCTTACTTTAAAAATCAGTGATGTGTCATCAGCAAATAACACCATTTGTGGTTGGTTTTTCAGTAAATGAGGTAAATCATTTATATATACTAAAAATAGGAATGGCCCAACATTGAGCCCTGCGGTACTCCCATTTTGACTTTTAAGCCCGATGAATTCACACCGTTAATTTGAACTTGCTGAAATCTATCATTTAAATATGATTCTATTAAGCTAAGAGCAAGTTTACCTAGTCCGTAATGCTCAAGTTTCAAGAGCAGTGTTTCAGCAGAGCAGTTTTTGGTATTTTAAACATAGAAAACACAATCAGCATCTTCAAATATTAAACACAGCCACCCACACATATGATGCCTCAAAATTAATTATTTTTTGAGTGTTCGAAAAAAATGTTGATAAAAATCAAAATGTTAATTGTTACTCAATAATGGGAAAACCGGAGCTGAGCTCCGGTTTTGGCTCTCAAAACCGGTTTTCAAAAATCGTTAAATTTTGGCCGATTTCCGGTTTTGCGCAAAACCGGAAAACCGGTTTTGCATGCCCTAAGCAACAGCATCCTAAATGCGATTGCTGCTCGTTTTGACTGTCCTTTCCAAAATCAGTGGTTTTGGACATAAGGTGAATGCGCAGTGGTAGACCGCGAAATTCAAATTTTCTTACGTTTTTTGCAATTTTCTTTTTCTCTATAATTCTGTAAACACATATCTGTTAAAGTTCCGAATCATATTTTGATCAAGATACAACTGACACTGGCCTGCAAAATGCAAAAAACCGGCCAAGTGCGAGCCGGACTCGCACACGAAGTTAACGTACCACAAGGCAAAAACGCCGAAAAAAACAAGTTTGTTGTATGGGAGCCCCCCTTGAATATTTATTTTATTTTAATTTTATTATTAAAGTAAAAATACAACTGAGTATTTTGTGAATATTTCAAGTTCCTACCTGTTGCCATTTTTGATATCGAGCAAGAAAGGGCAAAAAAATCGCGTTTGTTGTATGGGAGCCCCCTTAACTATTTATTTTATTTTGTTTTTAGTATTTGTTGTTATAGCGGCAACAGAAATACATAATTTGTGAAAATTTCAACTGTCTAGCTATCGCGGTTCTTGAGATACAGCCTGGTGACGGACAGACGGACGGACGAACAGACGGAAGGACAGACAGCGAAGTCTTAGTAATAGGGTTTTTACCCTTTGGGTACGGAACCTTAAAAATGTAAGAAAATTTGAATTTTAGCGGTCTACCACTGTCACCTTACGATGGTATGCCACGGGCAAGAAACTTGCATGGTGTAAGTAAATGGGGCTTTAGCGTCGACACATGATCTCCGTGCAATTACTTTACAAATACAAATATTTCATACCGTATCAGCCAAAAATGTTCCCACTACTGGGACAAAAGCCTCCTCTCTTCGAGGCACCCAGGCCTGTGCGGGTTGGTAGATGTCACATGTCTTCGGATTTTTGGTTCTAGGATATCCCGGTATCCTTACGATGTTTTCCTTCGCCGTTTTGAGAGCAGTGGTGATGAAATTATTTACAGAAAGTAAAGCGCCTGCCTAGTTCAAACCCACGACCTCCGTTGCCACTGAGCCAACACTGCTCCAACCAATCGTTCAGGCACAAAACAAAATCAATCATATTTGCTATAAATAATAACTAATACTAATAAATAATACTAATCTAGGAGAATTTTCATCCACCACGCTAATCGGGCGTCACCGTATCATAATATTTACTACTGTCTGACTACAGCACTCCCCCCCACCCCCAGATAAATTCCTACCCACTACAAAGTACCTACGCACGTATAATTTAGGACTATTAATAACTCTCCTAATTATAAATCTACAAAGCATTATCAGAATACCATCTATCTAAATAGTTATTGATATATTGCCAAATGTCTTGAGGGCCTGCTTATAAATATAACAGTATATGCTTCCCTAGTCGCATCGCGCCTCTCTGCCATATGGTAGTTGTACTGCCCATATTTCTACGTGATGCACTTATTACGCTAAGTAGGCAGTTTTTTATGACAGGTTTTCAAGGTCGCTATTACCGCGAACCACCGGTAAGAGTATCATAATATAATATTGCATAACAATTGACAACATTTCAAACCTGACACGACCTTAAAATAGAATACAATTTCTTTATTTTCGTATCAGCTGCGTTCAAATATATTTATTTTTTTATTTCTACATTAAGTACTGAGAAAAAGAATGAAAACCAAAAAACATGTGGTGACGTCACATAAATGGTGGAATGAGGGGTTAAAATTTCCATTGTGGGCCAGCGATTTCTGGGGCGGGGCGGGGGGAGGGGAGGGGGGGAAGGGGGGGGAAACCCCCCTGCACCATCCCTACCCCGCGGAACCCCATGGTTATGGAGATATCCATGGTTAAAGTTTTTAGGTTAGGTTAGGTTAGAATAGCACTATTTAGTCAAATTGGGGGGAAAGCTTCCCTCTCCCCCCCCCAGTTTGCCCCTGTACCATCTCCACCCCACGGAACCCCATGGTTATGGAGATGTCCATGGTTTAATTTTTTTTTGTATCCTATGTCGACGGAGCCCCGCTTCGCGGGGCCCCTATTTCTGCGTAAAGGGTTTAAAGTAACCTAACTAACCGAACCTCGGGGTGCCCTTCGCTCGCTCTTGTATCCTATGTCGACGGAGCCCCGCTTCGCGGGGCCCCTATTTCTGCGTAAAGGGTTTAAAGTAACCTAACTAACCGAACCTCGGGGTGCCCTTCGATCGCTCTTGCATCCTATGTCGACGGAGCCCCGCTTCGCGGGGCCCCTATTTCTGCGTAAAGGGTTTAAAGTAACCTAACTAACCGAACCTCGGGGTGCCCTTCGTTCGCTCTTGCATCCTATGTCACAGCGGGCGAGGGTTGCTCTCCCTCCGTGCCTCCGGTTTTTTATATATACAGACGAAAACGGTAGCATAGGGCTCCGGAGACGCCATGGACTACCATGGCGCAAAACAATCTCGATTGCAAGGGCAACAAACGATGCACAGAGCACGATGACTGCTTGACTGACACTGACGGCTAACAGATAAAATGACGCTAAAAAACAAAATGGCGTCGCTTTACGTTCCGTTCCAGAGAGTAAAAACTTAAATTCGTTATTTTTTGTGTAAAAAAGTCAATGTAATTGCATAATACAGCACGGTTATTGTGCAATTAATTACACACCAAATATTAAATGTGATTAAGTAAAAATAAAATTATATTTAAGTAAAAATTATGACAAAAAATTGAATAAGATACACGTCTACTGTCAACGGAATGTTAAATGTCAACTTTGACGTCTACCATGACAATTTATCCAACCTAAAAATTTGCAAATGGCGTGATGTTTTCCAATTTGTATGGAAACTTTGAAAAATTATATCTCGTAAACCGTGAGTGTCCGCAACTTGAAAATTTGTGAAAAGATTTCTATTTATGAGTACTATCTACAAAAAAAATATGAACTTTCAAATCATTGGCCCACAATGGAAAGTTTATCCGAATGAGGATCACATTATCACATTTGATGAAAACATTACATTAATCAAACAGAACACATGTCAAGTCAATGTCACTTACGAGAGTTTACGCCATACGGTATTTCATACAAACTTTCAAGCCCTTGTTTTTCGAAATGAATGAACCGATTTTAATGAAACTTCATACGCATAAGCAGGATACAAAGTTCTTAAAAGTTGCTGAAGAACATTTTCGAAATGTTTTATTTAAGAGTTAACTAGTAGAGCTCGAACTAACTGGTGGTCATGGGCAAAAAGCACGCTGTCTCACCTGGCTTCGTGTCCAACAGAGCTAGTGTCAGTGATGAGCAAGTTGTCAAAAAATAATAGGCCCGTTTTGACATTTGACAAAGAACCTAGAATGTAACTTGGAACGAAACTGAAAGAAACAATAAAATAATAATTAATTACATAATAGTGTTTTAAAAAAAAACGTAATTTTTTTGGCGCGTTAATTAATATGATGGAATATATTGCGAGTATTCTTTTACGTTTACTTTATAGTAGCATGCAATTTCTAATTATTACGACACGTCTCAAAAACAGTTACGTTCTCAGTCTTTTTTTTTTTAAATACCAGTGTTGTAACCAATTAATTACTGAATTTCATCAGCTTCATTCGATTTTAATAGTAATTAAATATTGTGTAGTGATCTTTACTGAAAAGAATGAGCTTGGAGCTCAAAGCCGTAAATAAAATTTTGAATTGGCGACGCTGGTTTCTGTAGAATGGCTTGTCTCTGACCAAGCGGCACGGCTTTGCTTTTGTTCACTATCACGTTAACCTTGGCTCTTCTATTTTGGACATTGATTTAAAGATAGTGATTTAGACTCGAAAAAAAGATTAATATCACTTTACAATACATAATCAAATCGATCAAATACTCATACAAACTTGAATCGATTTATCGTGAGTATCGAGTGCCGAGTCGTATGGTTACTTCACTAGTTACGTCGCGATGACAAATGTCAAAACGGGCCTATTAGTTTTTGACAACTATAGTCTACACGAACTACGTTTAGTTCTCACGCACAGAAACACTGTTCCGAACTGATAGGCGAGTAAAAAAATTCGAATAGTGCTTCGGAAAATTGAGTTTTATGAAAAAACCACTGCATGAATGAATTATATTTGTCGGTACGGACTTGGTTTTGAAGATTTTCAGTTCTTTTATTACTTATTTACACCCAATGTTACGTTAAAAATAGCATGAAAAACGAATCTTTGTTGGCTCATAACTTTCTAATGGCTTTTTATTATAACGCCCTACTGCAGGTCCAAAATTGGTTCACTGCTAATAATCTAGTATTAAATGGAAAAAAAACTAAGTGCATAAGATTTTCTTTACCAAATGTCAAGGGTAGTGATTGTGAGATAATATTGAATCAAGAGAAACTAGAATTTGTCGATGAAACTGTTTTCCTAGGGATCACGCTCGACTCAAGGCTACAATGGGGTCCTCATTTAACATCTCTTGCCGGACGGCTAAGTTCAGCAGCTTATGCTGTCAGAAAAATCCGTCAATTTACTGATGTAGATACCGCGAGACTAGTCTATTTTAGTTACTTTCATAGTATCATGTCTTACGGTATTTTACTTTGGGGACGGGCTGCAGACAACGATTCTATTTTTATTCTGCAGAAAAGAGCCATCAGAGCCATATATAATCTCCGCAGGCGCGATTCTCTAAGGGAACTGTTTAAGGAAATTAACACCATGACGGTGCCTTGTCAATATATCTATGAAAACATGATGTATGTAAGGAAAAATTTACATCTTTTTAATAAAAGAGGTGAAAGACATAATTATAGTACTAGAAATAGGGACCTATTAGTTCAACCAGGTTTCAGACTGGCTAAAGTAGATTCATCTTTTATGGGGTACTGTCTAAAATGTTATAATAAAATACCTCCCCACATTCTTCAACTGAATGAGACAAAATTTAAATTTTGTATAAAACGCACACTATGCAGTCAGGCATATTATAAGTTAGGGGATTACATCGCTGACAAAAATGCCTGGCTCAATGCTAGTCCTGCTCCACAACCACAACTAATTGACTAACACTTGAAAATACTGTTGGAGCTGCTGAAGATTGTAAGACTATCTTTGCATTGTATAAACTCAATTTCCTTTGTATTGTATAATTGCATAGCACAGATGTGAGTTCTATGTAACCTATAGCTACCATTTACCGGGTAATAATATATATATTCATTGACTTGAATATTCCCTGGCGGCTGATAGTGTGTCATGCTCACTCAAATGTCTCGCTGACGGTGGCGTGTGTGTTGGATCATTTAGCTCCATTCAAAGTGGTTGAGCTGAATGGTGCTGGTATATACGTCATGTTCGTGAACGGGCGCCGTCAGTTGGGGCTGGTCATCACTTAGCCGCCTGGGCTTATTTTAATTGTTTTAATTTTGGATTGTTGTTTTGTTACAATTTGTTGTATTCTGGACGCTTTTAACGCGGACGTCTTTTTTTTGTTTTTTATATCGTTCTCACATTATATAATCATAAATTCAAAAGTAATGATCTAACAAATATTTTTGTAAAATGTAATTTAAAAAGAGTGTCCATGGAGTTTCTTGCCCGTTCTTCTCCATAGGTACCTACGCTTTGGAATGGGCAACTAGCTTCATATTTTCTGACAGACCGACTTCTTGACAATTCAAAAGTGCCTGTTAAAGGTTTAAATGAAGTAAATGCTTTGAGTTTGAGTTTGAGTATTTTACTATTCTGTTTCCGTACAGACAAAATTAATAATAAGTAAAAACGATATCATGTTTAACATCGGATGCACAATGTCAAACAGTGGAGTAATAATCTCCCGAAATTTGTGTGGATATAATATCGACATGTGGCACCATAAAAAAGATAACTGGAAATCTCTGTTTCTATGGAAATTTTAAAATTGGTCTAATTTGGCTGTAACAATTTTTTTCGAAAATGTTTTCTAAGTAACTTTTTAGACCTTTGTATCCAGTTTCTTTAAAATCGGTTCATTAATATCGAAAAACACTACTTACTTCAAGGGTAATTAATATAACTGTAGAACTCACTTATATTTTGGACGCCGTCCCACTGCAATATGCTCATCGCTTCATTTGAGTACATTAGCCAGGATAGATAACGGATCCAGGACACGTATTTTGGCATTGAACTGAAAATAAACGTTAAAACAGGTCAATAAAAGATGATTTATTTTATTACATCTACTAAAACTAGTTTTAATATGCCTTGTATGCCTTGACTCCATGTTGACACACACGCACTTTGTGATTGGGCTAGGTTAGGATAATATATATTAGGTATTCGGTATCAAGACTCCATTATAATATGAATACTTATTACCTAATGTCATCGTGAGGGTGTAGTCGCAGACGGATTGTAGAACCCGGTGTTTTACATGCTTGTGTAACGTTTGATATTATAATAACCATAGATCGGAATCCGTGGAGCTGTTTTATATACTTGCCATAAGTTAGAATAACATGGATATTCCCTTTTAGTTACGAAGTTAAGTTTAGTTTCGAAGTTACTGTTGGTAAAGAATTGAATTCTAGTGGCGCAGAAAAAGACAAAAACATGTGCGTCACTCTAGCGACAATAAAATCCCGTAAAAATCCCGTAGTCGGAATCCCGTGGAATATATGCGGTCAATGAACTTAAATAGCTCTACCTATTCCGATCACTGATAATAACATACTTTTCTTTAATATAACGATGACATGATATAATGAATTACTTATTGATATAATTTCATTTTACCTAATTTTTATATGGTATATTGGACACTTTCTTTAATTTTAAAATTATATAAGTAACGTTTAATATAATTTAGAAACGTCTAGGTACTTTGTTTCGTATGTTTTTGCAAAAACTGATTAGATTTAAACGCCTGCCATTTTCAGAAGCGAGCGTGCCGCGGCAACAGCCGCCGAGCACCAGATCCCCTCTATTGTTGGGTCATCAGTTGGGTTATGCTATATTTACATTCAGCCGAAGTGAGCAGGGAAGTGAGCAGGCAAGTGGGCAGGGAAGTGGGCAGGACGAGTGTGTAAACACGATACTTCTAATGCCACTGCCATTGCCACTCGCGCTGCCCGGCGCTCTCCAAAAGAGGTCCGGTTTTTTGTGCGGAAGTCAAAGGACCGGCAGCGCGAGCGGCAGTGCGTGTTTACATTCTGCTTCGTCGCTCACCAGTCACTCGTCAGTTCTCACCGAGCGCCTCCACGTCTGCCATTGCCGATACTCGAGCAAAGTGAGTGGTGGGGCAGTATTGTAAACACACACTTCTCTCGTATCAAAATTATATGAAAATTCATCTCATATGAAAATTATATCTTAAGAACGTTATTTCAAGTGACATTATATTATCTGTTATTGTGCCATATAATTATTACACACTCGTTTTACATAACCGCTAGCCGTTTTACAAAACAACTCCGTTATTTAAAATAGCTCGGACTCATCGATTGCGACATTGTAATTACCTCGCGGGTGTGATTTCGAACAAGTCCGGCCGTCGAGAGAATACGTTCTTGACACCTGTCAGTTTCATACAAACGAATACTTACATGTTTTGTGAATTGCCGCACTGACAGGACCTGTCAGGAACGCATTCTCTTGAAGGCCGGACTGTAGTTAGGGACTGGCATGAAAGAAAAAGCTAGGTAGTAGGTAAGTATCACATTACTAGGTAAGTAATTCGACTATTCTTGTCAATACTGAAATTCTGCAATAGACAGAAACGTCTCAGGCTCTTTTTTCCGGATTCTGTTCCGGAAATAATAAGGCTGACTGACAAAATTTAAGTATCTTGGACATTTCATCACCGACGTCTTTAGAGATGATATAGATGTTGAGAGAGCTTAGGGCACTAGCGGTCATGTTGGCCCGTAGATGTGCTCCGTACTCTGTAAAAATTATTCTTTTCAAGGCCTACTGTCAGAGCTTTTACACGAGCAATCTATTGGTCAACTAAACCAAGAGATCGCTGGATTCCCTGCGTGTACAGACGCCAGCACATCAAGCTACCCGAAACTGTCAAATTTTCCCAATCAACTTTGAACCATTAGGTTCAAAGTTGATTGGGAAAATTTGACAGTTTCGCTAACCCCAAAGCAAAAAAAATTGACAGTTTGACAGTTTTTCGTATCGCTAAAGCATTAGCTTTAGCGATAAAGTTGAAAATCTATTAAAGAAATTTGACAGATTGTAGTAGCTTGATGTGCTGGCATCTGTACAATAGAATAATGCTTTCAGGATGTTGTTGGGACTGCCCCATTTCTGTAGCGCCTCGGAAATGTTTGCTGAGATCCTTTCAAGACAGATGGCTTTCAAGCCATAATTCGCAAAAAAAGAACCGCATCGCTGTTGAGCGGAGTGCGGTGTAGTCGCAACTACATATATCCTGAGAGCTACGGCCAGTGCCTGATTAAGAGTACTTGATGCCCTAAGCAATCCACGCCTGTAGGCCCTCCTATCCACTAGTCGCCTCGTATTGTTCCAAAACATCGACGAGCGATTTGTAAAGATTGGCGCACATCTTTAGAGTGACCTTTGGGTCTTGCCATTCATGTGCTAGCAAATACATACTGTTTTGGTGCTGTTTCTGCCATATGGTGCCCCCGAGACGTGATGCCCTAAGCAATTGCTTAATTTGTTTAAGGGCTAATCCGGCACTGGCTGTGGCGGAGATCTATACTCCAAATATTAGGTTTTTTTTGCGGAGGTTGCTCAGGTATGAAACATGTTTTCTTGTCAGTTCATCCTCTGCGTGTGTGCGTGTGCATTATTTTTACTACCTATTTTTTATATCAGTACCGTTAACACTAGAATATAAGTAGTTTTGTAATACTAACACAATGTAGATCACTGTTAACAAAAATAATTAAATTTAAATAAAAATATTTAATTAACATTTGATTTAATTTGTTCTTTAAACGTATCTGGAAGGAACGATGGCAAATACATTAAATTTAATTGGTATTTAGAGAATGTATAAATAAATAAATACCTCTGCAAAGGAATGGGACATTAACGGCTAATCAAAAAAAAAAAAATAGACCAATTAACGATTCACAGTTTACACCATAAACGTCTTCAACCAGTTTATAGAAATATTTTGTAATAAGGGCACTATTAATGATCTCATTAATAGGCAACACTCTAAATAATAGAAATCAATTTTTATCATCTTAGATATTTTCCAGTAGTTCTCATAAATATTAATGGGAACAATAAAATAAAATAAATAAAAAAACCGGTCAAGTGCGAGTTGGACTCGCGCACCGAGGGTTCCGTACTTTGTAGGTATGTAAATCGTTTATCACAGGATTTTTTTTACTGCAGGTACCTACCTACAAATTTACGGTTTTCGGATTTTTCCTTTACTTGTGCTATATGATCTTGCGTCTTGCCAAATTTCATGATTCTAGGACAACGGGAAGTACCCTATACATTTTGATTCCCTTGAGAGTGTCGAAATATATGTTTTTTGCGGCATAAACGGCCGCACCTGTTTTTTACGTTAACTTAGATGTTTGATTTTTTCACAGCTTCAAGGGACTGTAGACCTGAGTATAAGGTTTTAATCTCAACTCGATACCTCCACGCGTTCCCGAGACAAAGGATCTTGAAAGACAGATGGACGGACGCATGGACAGACAACAAAGTGATTCTTAAAAAAAACGAAGATTTTCCAGCATAATAAGATCGTAACCGTAACACATGTCGTGTCAACTAAATAACAACTATAAAAAACGAATGAATGTCCTAACCTTAATTTAATGAAGAGCCCAGATGTCATCATGAGCGCGTAGTCAAAGGGCACGAGGTACGCAATGGCTACTGGCATTGAACCAAACGCACATGAGAAGAACGAACCTGGAAACAAACAAATTATGATGATGTTAATAACACAAATATACAGATCCTGCAGAGCATAGAATAGAATTTTTCTTTATTAAAGTGACCAAGACAAAAACTCAAACAAGATTGTTAGTAAAACTTACGACTATGTTAGTAAGCACAGACACTAAACAAAAACACAAGAAATAACGGTTGGTCACCGTTGCAACATCCCATGAGAGACGGCACAACAGTGACCCACGTACACACAGTCCAGGCGACTTGCAACCATGTTTAAGACACTGTTAGACCCGCCCCACACCCTGCGCACCAGGGAAGCGCACCTTTTACGCATTGTTGCGTAAAAGCAATCTACATGCGCATCTGCGAACACTACAGAAACGGGGTAGCCCCACCAGTATACTAAACGCATTGTTATATTGAACGCGAAGAGCACTGTACGATCTTCGCGTATATCTAGCCCACAGGCTGCACGTGTATAAAGCAGTACAGTAGCCCCGTGATAATAGTAGACCTCATTCATCATTTCAGCCGAAAGACGACCACTGCTGGACACAGGCCTCCCCCAAGCACCTCCACTTCGATAGGCTCTGTGCTGCCTGTCATTCTTGGGGGGGTTTGCCTTAACCGCCACGCTTGGCAGGCGGGTTGGCGATCGCAGTATAGAGGTGAAATGCATAGAGAACGCTGCTGCCCATTCTCCGGTACAACCCTTAGTCGCCTTTTACGACACCCACGGGAAGTATGGGGTGGTGCTATTCTTTAAGTCCGGCACCACACAGACAAGTAGACCTCATTGTGTGTCGGGAAAAGTTGTTCTTGAAATGCGAATATTTCTACCTCATAGCAGTGGGGTAACTGGGAAACACACTTACAGTAGGAGTGGCTTTCATATTGATAGATCCACAAAATTCATTGCGTTATTTACCTTGTTGAGCAGACAAAGTTTTCGAACATATGAAGCAATGGATTAGCAATATCGTTCAAAATTATTCAGATTGTGATTGATAGTGTTACGCAATTAGGGTGCAGGTTAAAAGGATGAGATAAATGCTTTTGATTGGTCTCTGAGCGGTGAGCACAGTGTAGCGAAATATAGAGAACTAGCAGCGCCCCGCGGTTTCACCCGCATAAGTGTCGATCCCCTGGCAATATCGGGATAAAAACTATCCTATGTCCTTCCCCGGGATGCAATTTATCTCTCTGCCAAATTTTATCGACGTCCGTTCAGTGGTTTAGGCGTGAAAAGGTAACATACAGACAGACAGACAGACAGTGTTACTTTCGAATTTATAATATTATTATGGATGCTAAGAGATAGATGCAATCTACTACAATTAAATGAAGTCCGTAAAGGTAGGTACAGACGCCAGCACATCAAGCTACTACAATCTGTCTTTAATACATTTTCAACTTTATCGCTAAAATTTAAGGTTCAAAGTTGATGGGAACATTTGACAGTTTCGGGTAGCATGATATGCTGGCGTCTGTACATGGTCATGTGTCATTTACGTCAAGAGCCATCTCATCATTATTTTTGTACCAAACCCTGAGTAGGTATAGGCTATTTTATTATCTGTGGTATAGGCTTCCGCCCTTATGTGTCATGCTTCACTGGCTAGCCATCTACGATCACCAATTTCTCTGCCAAGGCATTATGGAATATTTATATTTATTTTTTGAAGTGAAAACTTCGTTAAGCACATTGGGCATTTTTTGAGATGGGAAAATAACATTGAACTCGCAACACTGTTACCGTAACCGACACCTCTGTTTTAAGTTTTGGCCATTATAAAGACATCAACGCGCGGTACATTTTCTTTGGGAAAAATGACCTTCAAACATAATATTTATAAAATTACTATGCTTTTTCAAGTTTTCACTTCTACTGGCACTCCTAGAGTGCCACTGTTTTTATTGATGACCTCGATCACGCCTGAAGGAAAGCGATGGATGAAGTCTATGATGGAACGAGCGTGCCCAGAAGTACAGTCTGTAGAAGACCGAAAAACAAGCAACAATACACCGATGTCCATTAATGAGAGGGAATGTGAAAGAATGGAAAAAAAAAGAATTCAAATTATTAGGTATTACATTAGACTCTCACTTAAATTGGAAAAAACATGTCGAAAAGACTAAAATAAAACTGTCACAATTTTCATATGGACTTAGTGTGCTAAAATCAAATACAAAAACTCACTGTGCCCTCTCTGCATACTACGCATATGCCTATGCGTGGCTACGCTACGGTATCATCATGTGGGGACACTGTAGATGCGAATGATTTATTTATTGCACAAAAGAAATGTATGCGAATATTATTTCAAATAAAACCTAGAGATAGCTGCAAACCCCACTTTATAAAAGAAAAAATGTTAACTCTGCCCTCCATTTATATATTAGAAATAGCCACTTTTGTTAAAAAAAACCTAAAACTGTTTAATTTTGACAAGAACGAGCGCCGCAAAAACAAGTTAATTCTACCAGCACCTAGACTACAAATGTATAAAAATAGCCCAGAATACCGAAGCATACAAATATTCAACAAATTACCTGAGAATATACGGTCCACGGAAACTACATGTGTATTTAAAGCTATGTTAATAAAGGCATTGCTCTTAAAAAAATGTTATTATAGTATCCAAGAATTTATAGAAGATAAGATGTTAAAATAAAGTTAAAATATATATCTGTGTGTAAATGTTAAAATTATATATAGTGTGTGCATATTGTGTGATATATTATAATTTATATCTTAATAATAATTACTACTACAATACTATTAGTTTTAAGTTATCTTGCTGCGCCCTAACAGGGTCATGTACTGACTAGTTTAAGCCTAGCGTATAACTATGTATGTGTACATTATGCAATAAATAAATAAATAAATAAATAAATGTTCCTCCGTGGTTCACGGACTGCTTTTACTTACCACAGGCAATAGCAACGTTGAGCACCAGTATAGCGAGGAAGACAGTGAAGCTGAACGCGTACAAGGAACCTCGAAGACCTGCGATCCAGTACACCACCAGGGTGAAGAGTGTCGGCTCTATCAACAAGCCTGGCAGCTGGAAACAAAAATATGACAGTTTTTAGAAGAAAGTATTCAGGTACTTATTTTAATTTTTTTTTTCTATACCCAATACAAAACTCGGTACTTATACCACGAAAACATTTCCGTAAAGTCGTATTGCTGTGTAGGCAGAATTTTATAAACACGTGAGTTTTTTGTTAAATGAAAACAGAAGGGACTGTACTTCATCATCATCATCATCTGCCTAGCCTTTTCCCAACTACGTTGGGGTCGACTTCCAGTCTAACCGGATGCAGCTGAATACCAGTATTTCACATGGAGCGACTGCCTATCTGACCTCCACAACCCAGCTATACTAGGTAATACGATACCCCCTGTCAAAGATCCACGAATGACAGCCGGGACCAACGGCTTAACGTGCTTTCCGAGGCACGGAGGGGTTTCGATATGTAAAGATGGTCACCCATCCACAGACCAACCGCGGCAAGCGTAGCTTAACCTGACTGATCGACCTTTGCGGCTGTTATTATTTAGCCTTACAACAAAAAAATATAGCTATTAAACTAGGTGATAAATTAAATAAAAAGTTTGGATTTTTCGGAACAGCGTCAGGACAGAATAAGATGATGATGATGGGAGAAATGGTGATGATGATGATGATAATGATGAAGTGTTAGGAGCTTGTGGCTAAGTTATAACAGCCGTACGGGTTGATTGTTGACGCGCGGTTGGTTCGTGGATGGGTAACCGAAATCTTTACATATCAAGACATCAAGACCCCTCCATACCTCGGAAAGCACGTTAAGCCGTTGGTCCCGGCTGTTATTCGTGGATATTTGGCATTCGTTACGGGTCGTCAAAAGCCCGAAAGTCTGACAACCAGTCTTACCACTGGGCATCGTATTACTCAGTAGCTTTGTGGAGGTCAGATAGGCAGTCACTTTATGTAAAATACTTGTATTCGGCTTCATTCAGTTAGACTGGAAGCCAACCCCAACGTAGTTGAGAACTATGCAGATGATGATGTCACAGTTGGCCTCTTGTATTTATCTTTTCGGCTCTTTGAGGTGATTTAATTTGTTCTTTAAACGTATCTGGAAGGAACGATGGTACCACCATACTTGGAACCGCATGTCTTATATGTTAACAAAACAAGTTTTTAATATATTGATCATAGTCAAATGTTTCAACTCAGCTGGTGGTTAATTAATAGTTTAATAAAGAATTTTCATTTAAAATTTATTTAAAAACCCGAAGAAAGATCGTAATTTATTGTGTTTATATGAGTTAATTAATAGGCGACCTATGTATATTATTCCGCCCTTTGAAGTACAAATAAAAAAATTCGTGCTAATAAATTAAACTACTCGTAAATGAGGATTTTACGTGGTTCACGACTGGTAGAAGTAGTTGCTAACCTCACCTAACCAAAGACTTGTCAACAGGTAGATTGCGCAAGTGGTTAAACTGTTTATTAAAAACAATAAAAAAACGAACAGAAATAACTAGCGGGATGGTTAGTTCATATTCACGAGACAACGGGCATTTAGCTGGTCTTCAAATGTAGGAGAGATTCGTAAAATACAACTATTAACTAAAGGCATTTTTACCACCATACCGGAGGCGGAGTTACCGACATAGCTTGCAGAGTAAGCAAACTGTAGTGACAGTGGGCTGGCCATGTCTGTCGAAGGACCGATGGCCGGTGGAGCAGACGAGCCCTGGAGTGGAGACCGCGTATCGGCAAGCGTAGTGTGGGACGCCCCCCAGCTAGATGGACGGACGACCTAAAGAAGGTGGCTGGGGTAGACTGGATGCGGAAGGCGGAGGACAGGGTGCCCACAGCACCCTGGGAGATGTCACAGTCTGGGAGAGGCCTATGTCTTGAGTCTGAGTTAATTGATTGCTTTCTACCACAGGCCACAAATGATCACTCAGCTTGCTAAAAGAGATATGCAGAGTAGCCCAAGACCCCAGCAATAGTACTTACTGTGCAAAAGAGCCTATTTATTGGTTTATTTATTTAAACTTCTCGCACACAATGAGGTATAAAGGCGGACTTAATGCCTTGGGCATTCTCTACCAATGAACCAAGGGTGATATAGTGATAAAATAAGATAAGATAAGACGGCAGCTGTTCTATTTTTTTTTTGTGTTTCTGGGGGTCTACTGACCTACTTTCTAAGTCTGTCAACGAAGATACGGGTCCGTCCAAAAGTAGTAGATCCGTCAAAACAAGTGTCAAATTAAATTTTTGATAGGACGGGCAAAAATAGCGTTAGGGACAACTGTCAAATTGTATTGTCATTCAGTAAATGATCCCGAAGAATTGCCAAACTTAAGTGGCAGTGGGCAGGGCACATTGCTCGTAGAACAAATGACCGATGGGGCCGAAAGTTTCTGGAACGGCGACCGCGTACCGGAAGACGTGTTGGAAGGCCTCCCACAAGATGGACCGACGACCTTGTGAAGGCCGCAGAAAGCCGTTGGATGCGAGAAGCACAAAACCGATCGAAGTTGATGTGCTTGTCCAGACGTCTTTCGGCTGATATGATGATGATGATGATGAGTAAGTGATACGGAATAGAAAATGCCCGTAACTCAGTTTAAAATACGGGATTCGTGATTTGGGGAGTAGAACCCCTGACACAACGTTGACCGAAATTGCGTTTTGGGGAAAAAGGCGACTGAAGGCTGACTTATTGCTGGACTAATGGAACAATCGTTTACTAATAAAAACTCTCATGTATCTAATGCTTACAATGCTATTTTAAGGATAACAGTACTCACCAGAGCAACCATCTTTGCCGTGTAATAAACCGGCGCTGTATACAACCCAGCTTTCAGCTCTCTATTTAGCAGCGGGAACTCTTCAGGGAACATGTGTAGAACAGAGTACATGGGGCTGAAGGTGTTCTCTGCGATGATGATGAACAAGGCACCCTGGACGTCCTGGATACCTGACTGAGTCAGCCGGGCGGTACCCATGAAGCATAGTCCTGCTGTAAGTGCTATAGCCTGGAGAAGAAATTGTCGTAGTTAGTGTAGTAGTCAATTGTGTAGTAGTTGTACCTATGCGCTCGGAAACACAGACGCAGGTAGAGAGTTCCAGTCTTTTGCTGTGCGCATTGTTGCGTTGTCTTATGAAGGAGCTAATTTAAATGTATTATCATTAATATCGCTCATATTCCGATTATAAAGCAATATGGGAATATGTAGCCATAGCTTATACTAATGATGATGAGCGTAGACGTCATCATAACTAAGAATAAACTAACTACTTCAACTTACCAATTTCTGTAGTATCCTTATAAATTGCACTCTCGGATCTCGGATTACTACAAGTACATATCTGTATATTAACCACCATAATTTCGTTAGGATGAAAGGAGGTTCGAAGGTATCATTTGTTTCTTGATTAGTCTGGGAAATTAACAAAATATCAGTTAGCTTTAAGAAACGAAGTAACATCTGGGATTATAAAAGGGCTTAGAATCAAGCCCTGTGGTACACCCCCAATTTTTAGACTCTTTAAAGATGTTAGCCGATAGCTATAATCAGCCTATAACTTTCGAGCCATCTCAGAAGATCCATTGGCCAGATCCATGATGGATCTAGTGATGATTGTTTTCTCATTGGACCCTCTGCTGGGACACAGGCCTCCTCTCTCCGAGAGGGAGTGGGCTGTAATCTACCACGCGGGCCCAGCGCGGGTTGATGCCAATACAAGTTCAATAAATTAATACTACCTATTATTACGCATGCTTAGCTCAAGACCAGCATGGTCTGTCGACAATAAATCATATTTTTAGATCTAGTTGTTGACATTATACGAGGAAACGACAATTTACAATCTCTTATTGACCAATTTTATTGACAGCACGTTTATTTGACTTTTGACCCTGAGATTTTTTAATAACATTTACGATGATCGGTAACCACCATTCCTAAGATACCATTATTATTTCTTGTTCTTTAAAACATCTAGTTGATATCTCGTTCAACTTGTTAACTTACTGAACGTATAGAATCCTCATTGTCCATCAAGTGGAATTCGAAATGTATTTCCATGTCAAGTTCTTTGGCAGCGTCGCTGACTGCGAATCTGTCGCAGACGTTCTTGATGGCCTGTCGTGAGGCTGACTCGGAGCCGGGAGTCAGGGACAGCACCTTGATGAAGTAGTCTGTGGGGTTGTACATAAGGGGACATTGGTACCCCAGGCTGTAACAAAGGAAGGTACATTAGCCTGGAAAATTTAGAGAGAAAATGCCAGATTTTGTCATTTTATTGCGTGATCCAGAAAGTATGTTAGGCTAGTTTTATTACTAGGCAATTAGGACAGTCATAGGCTTTTAAACTTAAACAAGCTAGATGATCGCTGTCGGGAAGAGCTTGACAGCTATATTTATGTCTATAGGCTTTTTTTTTGCGGATGGGAAATCATCAAATGACTCCTCCCGCTCTGGGTGGAGCGGAAGGGAGTGTCAGACTATTACTGACTAAAACCCACCCGTGTTCCTTCCTTAGCCCTTTATGTCCCGGGCCAGCAGTAACCCTTTCGGACAATCCCGCTGGCCCATGTCTCTAGGCTTCGGACTAATTCTGATAGCTCCGTATTAACTCATGATCGATTTGAGGGCGAAAACGTAAGGCAGTCCTTCGTCCTGCCGGAAGACGAGAAGCTTAACTATGAGATCTAGTACGCACAAGTTTATGTTGCATCTTCAGCTTCTGCCAGTATTTATCAAAATCAGCATCCTAATTGGTAACATACACACAGTCTGAATCATTTTCAAGGATATTGTTAATCCATTACTTCATAATATGTTTGAAAAATTTGTTAGTTTAACGCAGTGAATGTTGTTGAACTGTCAAAATGGAAGCCATTTCTTCTGTTAGTATGTTACTTAATTACCTCGCAGTTCTAAGGAAATCGACTGAGATAAGGCCCCCTGGGCCTAGAAAGGCCACTTTGGAGAATCATAAAAGGATAACATTATGAATTATAAAATGGCGAAGACAGTCCGTGTTTTTCTTTTTTTCGCTGCACTACTTAGGTACAATCAAAGAGATTGGAATTGGATTTGCATTGGATTGATGGGTATTTTAGCAAAGACAAAAATAAATAAATGAAAAATGCTTCATCAATGGGATTTGATACCATTAACTTAAAAGTTAGGAGAAAGGTGTACATAATGATCCCTCGAGGTAAAATGATTCCCCGCAGTTCTCAATGAACTACTAGAACCATCTATCGGATTTACTTGTAAATGTCACTCCCGACACCCGATCAGTCGCCCAGTGAAGTGTCATGGCGGTGTAAGTGCAGTGCGTTGTTCCATGATCAAAAATATAAAATCGGTGCTTTTTATCTACGGTAAGTAACTTTTCAGTGTAAGATTATTTCCTTTTTACTAACTATTTTTAAATGACGGTCTTACTCATGGTTTCTATTACGTTTGATAACGTTTTTAGTATATTTTGTTATTCGTACAGTGATGTTTTAGGTTAGTTTTTGAGCGATGTGTGCAAATATTGCAATTGGGGTCAAACGATCCCTTTCATTGTGTATAAAATGAGCCCAGGGATCATTTTACCCACTACTTTTTTTTTATTGCAGATCATGCCGCGTGGTTACATTCGGAAAACAACTCGCCAAAACTGGAGTGAGGATGCCATGCTGAAGGCACTAGACGCTGTGAAAGAGGGAATGCCCTTTAAAACGGCCAGTAGCAGCCTTGGGATCATTTTGGACACCTATGTGTTCAAAATGATCCTTTAGTAAACTTCTGAGAAACATTAAATAAATTAAAAAAGACACTTAAATCTAAAAAATAGGGTACGCCATTACGAAACCAGATAAATAAATTAACCAAAACTACTTTTATATTACAGATAACTTCACTATTTTGGCTACAGCATACATCTTCCCTTAGAGGGATCGTTTTGTACACCTTTCCCCTAACTGTCCATTCTGTAATCCTTTTATGATTCTACCAAAGTGGCCTTTTTAGGCCCCCTAAAGGGCAATTCCCGTATTTTAAAACGTTAAAAATCTAGTCGCGGTCTCATCTCGGCGACAAACAAATGTCAAACGCTTGTCAAAAATGTTGGGAAATTACAGGATTCTTTGACAGATTGAGACTGAGCTCAGACTGTGAACGTTCTTGAAATTATGAGAATTGGTGACACCCCTCAGGTGTCACAGATTCTAGTCTAATGAGTGGTCTACAAAATATTGAGATATTATTATAATACGGATTTCAATCATCAATTCGTCACATATTAAATAATATTTTATTATCAACTTGTGCCGATTGCCAAACCAATAAAGTTTTTTTGAAGCATTAATTTTGTTATGGATGAATACAATCTTGTATCTGTAGATAAAATTAGTTGCAGTTTTTAGGGTTCCGTACCTAAAGGGTAAAAACGGGACCCTATTACTAAGACTCCACTGTCCGTCTGTGTGTCTGTCTGTCACCAGGCTGTTTTTCATGAACCGTGATAGCTAGACAGTTGAAATTTTCACAGACGATGTATTTCTTTTGATGCTATAACAACAAATACTGAAAACAGAATAAAATAAATATTTAAGAGGGGCTCCGTTTTTATCTTGTGGTACGGAACCCTTCGTGTGCGAGTCCGACTCGCACTTGGCCAGTTTTTTTCTTCCTTTATGATTATGACTTTTATGATACATGCACAATTAATTTTAATAACATGATGAAAACTTGTAGAAACCGGAAAAACACGGTGGTGTTCGCCTTCTCAGAAAAAATGCAGTGAGGTTAGTTCGCTGAAATGTCATTATTTTAATATTTAATTAGCAATTTATTTTAATAATGTATATATTGGAAGAACATTGAGAAGCATTCAGGTTTTTTTTCCTTTATTCAAACTTAATATTATAAATGCGAAAGTGTGTCTGTCTGCCTGTTACCTATTCACGCTTAAACAGCTGAACCGATTTAGATGAAATTTGGTATACAGATAGTTTGAGTCCCGGGAAAGGACATAGGATAGTTTTTATTCCGATATTCCCACGTGATCGAAACTTATGCAGGTGAAACCGCGGTGCGCAGCTAGTTTGTCAATAATTTGTGGAATGACGACAGTCTGTTTCATAATTATTATCATTCTTGGATCGAATTTCATCGCATAATTATTTACTGATTATCGAAGAGTACAGTTTCACTGGTTCTATTATTATCATTATCTACCTAGCCTTTTACGTTGGAGTGGGCTTCCAGTCTAATCGAATGCAGCTGAATACCAGTATTTTACATTGAGCGACTGCCTATCTGACCTCTACAACCCAATTACTAGGTAATACGATACCCCTTGGTAAGACTGGTTGTAAGACTTTCGGGCTTATGACCCGTAACGACTGTTAATGATCCACGAATGACAGCCGGGACCAACGGCTTAACGTGCTTTTCGAGGCACGGTGGGGTCACGTTCATAATATTCCGCGGCAAGCGCGATAATATTATGATCCGTTATTTTAATAATGTAGTAATAATAGTTACTGCCTATATGTATCATCTGCCTAGCCTTTTCCCAACTATGTTGGGGTCGGCTTCCAGTCTAACCGGATGCAGCTGAATGCCAGTATTTTACATGGAGCGACAGCCTATCTGACCTCCACAACCCAATTACTAGGTAATACGATACAACTTGGTAAGACTGGTTGGTGGACTTTCGGGCTTCTGACGACCCGTAACGACTGTCAATGATACACGAATGACAGCCAGGACCAACGGCTTACGGCTATTAAGTACCTATTATAATTATCTTTAAAATTAATTTAACGGAGTACTTTTTGTTAGTGGTGAAAATAAACTGTGGCTATCTACCAGCGCGTTTTAGTTACGAACAGTAATAGGTACATTACTCTGATTGCTTCTTTAGGTGAGAACAATGTAAAAAAAACTGGCCAAGTGCGAGTCGGACTCGCACACGAAGGGTTCCGTACCACAAGGCAAAAACGCCGAAAAAAAACATGTTTGTTGTATGGGGCCCCCCTTAAATATTTATTTTATTTTAATTTTATTATTTATTATTAAAGTTAAAATACAACTGAGTATTTTGTGAATATTTCAAGTGCCTACCTGTTGCCATTTTTTATATCGAGGCAAAAAGTGCAAAAAAATCGCGTTTGTTGTATGGGAGCCCCCCTTAAATATTTATTTTATTTTGTTTTTAGTATTTGTTGTTATAGCGGCAACAGAAATACATCATCTGTGAAAATTTCAAATGTCTAGCTATCGCGGTTCTTGAGATACAGCCTGGTGACAGACAGACAGACAGACGGACAGACGGACAGACGGACAGACGGACAGACGGACAGACAGCGAAGTCTTAGTAATAGGGTTCCGTTTTGTACCCATTGGGTACGGAACCCTAAAAAAGACACAAATGAAGAAACAATTCAAAATATAAGATTAACTGAGACTTGAAGGATAGGTAATCCTTCAAGTCTCAGTTCTGTTCTTCTGCTCTCAGTCTCATCTAAAATTCTAGCAAATATGTCAACTAAATGAACTATGTAGATGCTGAAAATCAAATGCACTGAGCTAATCAGAGAATGCAATTGTGGGACATTGCTAAGGAGTCGGGAAGTCCTATTAAGGTCACAGCCTAGACCAGTCCATTTAAACGATGAAACACAATTGTATTGGACCAATACGAATTATTATAGACGACTTGTCAAATAAAACATGTCCATCTCCATAGATTTGCCATCATTATATTTCACAATTGCTTTACGAAAGATTGATTGATTTAAAAGAGTGTCTATGGAGTTCTATAGAGATCTACGTTTTGGAGTAGGCTTCATCTTTCTGAATGACCGACTACTTTGACAATTCAAAAGTGCTTGTAAATGGTTTAAATACCTCATCATTTCAGCCGAAAGACGTCCACTGCTGGACATAGGCCTCCCCCAAGCACCTCCACTTCTACCGGTCCTGTGCTTCCCGCATCCAACGGGTTCCTGCGGCCTTCACAAGGTCATCGGTCCACCTTGTGGGAGGCCTTCCAACGCTACGTCTTCCGGTACGCGTTCGCCACTCCAGAACCTTTCGGCCCCATCGGCCATCTGTTCTGCGAGCAATGTGCCCTGCCCACTGCCACTTAAGTTTGGCAATTCTTCGGGCTATGTCGGTTACCTTGGTTCTCCTGCGGATCTCCTCATTCCTGATTCGATCACGCAGGGAAACTCCAAGCATAGCCCTCTCCATTGCCCTTTGGGTGACTTTTAGCCTTCTTATAAGGCCCATTGTTTAAATACCAAATTGAAATAAATGCTAAGAGTTTGATGCCAATGATGCGATAATGGCAACAACTAGGAATTTTTGAAGTGAAAGCTTCTTTAGCCGCGTTGGGCATTTTTTGAGATGAGAAAAAACCATTGAACTCGCCACTGTTACCGTAAGCGACACCACGCGTGTTTTTTTTTTCGATTAAAAAAATACCCGTTTCGGATGTGTTCGGTTGTCCTCGGGGTGTACTCGATTTTAATGTATATCCGATATGTCAGTGAGTGATGGCAAAGTAGGTACCTATTCTGTTTGTGTTTTGTTTTCACTTCTGTTGGCACTCCCGTAGTGCCACTGTTTTTTTCAGCAATGTTTTAGTAAAATGCTGTTTTTTATTGTGTTTGAGTCAATTTAACGAAAAATGGAACGAATATTTTTGGGGAATTTATTTATTAGTTTGTAAAATGCTCATAAATATACATAGGCACAATTAATATAAAACCTAACTACTTATACAAATAAAAACAAGGAGTTCAGGCGTCGAAGTAGGGGGTTGTTACCAAAATACTCCAAAAAGAGTTCCAAAAGTACGCTATGAAAAACATAATATTTTAAATTAGATTTCATTCTACTCCATGCATCATTCTCCTGCCCTTATCCCAATTTATTTGGGGTCGGCGCAACATGTATTTTTCTTCCATACTTCTCGATTAGTCGTCATCTCGGTAGTCACCCCCTTTCTAACCATATCATCATTCCATCCATCGTTTCTTTGGTATTCCCTTACTCTTATAGCCATCGACATCCATACTCAAAACTCTCCTCACGACATTTTCCTCATTTCTTCGTAACACATGCCCAGACCATGACAACCGATTCCCACGCAACTTTTAAGTTACCGGTGCCACTTTCAAACTTCCTCTTATGTACTCATTTCTTATTCTATCCATTCGTGTAACACCACACATCCCTCTTAGCATTCTCATCCATTTTTCATTCTACTCCATGATAATATTAAAATGTTATCAAAGTAATCCACCCCATTTTAATCAAAAAGCTAATTTAAAATATGTACCGGATTACTATAAAAGGGTAGCTAACGTACAGTCGGGTTCAAAAGTTTTGCACATTAGGGGAAGTAGGTAGGTACTCCTCCACATCGCTGTGATCCGGAAAAAAATTATTAAGCAATGTTCTCTTCGAATGTTCCATTCTTGAGGGGGGGGGGGGGGTTGCCATAATCGCCACGCTTGGCAGGCAGGTTGGCGATCGCAGTATGGTATGGTGGTGGAATGCATAGAGAACGCCGCAGGAACGGATGCGAGATGCACAGTACCGGTGGAAGTGGAGGTGCTTAGGGGAGGCCTATGTCCAGCAGTGGACGTCTTTCGGCTGAAATGATGATGAATGTTCGTATCATAATTACAACATCAGTGAAAAGTGGAATTAGATTTTTCAATTAAGAAATGAATGAATCTAATGACTTTTAATGATGACGTTTTATTTTTAATTATCTACACATGTTTTGTATAATATTAGTAAAAAATGCATCATCAATGAAATACAGTTATTTTGTAATTAAAAAGTTAATAACGACGTTAATTATTAATTACTTGATAACGACAATGACTTCTTTTTAGGGTTCTGTACCCAAAAGGGTAAAAACGGGACCCTATTACAGTTACTAAGACTTCGCTGTCTGTCCGTCTGTCTGTCCGTCCGTCCGTCTGTCTGTCACCAGACTGTACCTCAAGAACCGTGATAGCTAAACAGTTGAAATTTTCAAAAATCATGTATTTCTGTTGCCGCTATAACAACAAATACTAAAAACAAAATAAAATAAATATTTAAGGGGAGCTCCCATACAACAAACGTGTTTTTGTCGGCGTTTTTGCCTTGTGGTACGGAACCCTTCGTGAGCGAGTCCGACCCGCACTTGGCCAGTTTTTTTACTTTACCAAATAATCAATAGTTCCGTTGAAATTGCATCATCAATAAAATGCCCTTTTTTGTGTTCTTCATGAGTTTTCATTTATAAAATTAACCTTACATTTACCTACATATTATTTTAAGGGATATTATAAATTGCATATCAATTAAATAATCGCCTATCAATACATACTCATCATTTATATTCTTTTTTACATCAAATAACTTACTTCACTACAAATAATCTAAATGTTTAACAAAACTCAAACTGCAGATAATTCGAAATTATACATCAATATGACATTACTTTTTTCCTCATAATGCAATACAGTTAAATTTATTTTTGTACAAATATACTACATACATAGCATAAATACTGACTGCACAGCAAATTTTCCATATTTCATAGCAAAATAACTATCCCAGTCGCATATTAACCAGGTAGTACAACAAAACCTGTTCATCATATTTGTCTTAATTTTCAAGAAGCCATGCTCGGCAAATTTAATGATTATTATAACAAAAAAATCCTTTTACATTGCATTATTTCTAAAAGCAGAACAAATTAACCGAAAAAAAAAATCAAAAACTGCAATTTTATTTTAAAATAATCATCTATTTAATACAACTTATTTGTAACTCACAATTTAAATTTTTTTGCAATGGACATTAGCAATTTTATTTCGTAAAATTCAGAATTGTGTTGCAGAATTCGATTTCTGTCGTCTTTATCCATTTTTTTTTTCTTTTTTTTCCGGCGGGCGTGAAACGACCAGATTATATTGAAAAAAAATATAGAAAAGAGATTATTTTTAGCAGGCTATCAAGAACCAAATTAGTTAGACGAGGTTAATTATTTTAAAAAAATGCTTAGGTTAGGTTAGGTTAAAACTGTGACCTCCTACGCACGAGCCGAGCGAGCGAAGCGAGCGGTGCCGCGGCAGCGGCCGGCGAGTGCCAGAAACGACTAGATTATATAGAAAAAAATATGGAAAAAAAGATATTATTTTTAGCAGGCTATCGAGAATCAAATTAGTTAGACGAGGTTAATTATTTAAAAAAAATGCTTAGGTTAGGTTAAGACTGTGACCTCCTACGCACGAGCCGAGCGAGCGAAGCGAGCGGTGCCGCGGCAATGGCCGGCGAGTGCCAGAAACGACTAGATTATATAGAAAAAAAGGGTAGTATTTAAACGCAAATCAAAAAAGCGAAGCGAAAGCAAGACCCGCTTTAATAATTCAATAAATTACAATTTTGTATCTAATTTAACTGATCTCATTATGTGGTAATTAATAAATAATAAGACGACTGTGACTAATAAAATGCTGTTTTATTTAGAAAAACTGTTGTAAATAATATAAAAATAGAAGCTATATTTAAAAGAAAAAGAGTTAACATGTATAATGTGCATTGAGATTATTAGCTGTGCATTGATGAAAAAGCTTTTGCTTTAGGAAAAATCGCTGTACGCTGCGAAAATAAATTGTAGTGTGTTTAGTGATATTTTGAGTTGAATATTTTGCTGTGCAATCAGTAATTTTGATGGGAATTCGGGATCTTATTGCATAGAAAAAGGATATTTTTTGATTTGCGTTTAAATACTACCCTTATTTTAAGTCTCTTATCGTGTCTACGTGACTGCATTGTTCATTTAAACTACCTGCGCAACGGATTGACGTGCGGTTTTCATTTAAGACTCTGATTCAACGCGGTCTGTAATATTTTTTTTTTCTATTAGGGAATTTATTTCGGAAGGCTTATAATATGTGGAATACATTAGTATTTATCTTATCTATATAAAAAAATCTCAATGTTTCGTCAAGTCGTAAAAGTTGCTTAAATTAACTTTTTTTACGATTTTGCATAACTAGGTAATTATTCTTCTTGATAAGATAGATGATGATTTCTACAGTTTTATTGGATTCAGGGGTCCTAAAAAGACCACCTTGGCAGAATCATAAAAGGATAACACCATGAATCATAATGGACAGTTAACTGTTAAGTTAATCGTATTAAATCCCATTGGTGAAGGATTTTTCTCTTATTTTTGTTTATCAGTGGTAAAATACCAATCAATCCAATCCAAATCCAAACCCAATCTCTTTGATTATACCTACGTGGTACAGCGAAAAAAAGAAAAACACGGACTGTGTTCGCCACAGTATAATTCATAATGTTATCCTTTTATAATTCTGCCAAAGTGGCCTTTTTAGGCTCTCTGATCATTTGAAAATGGTAGAGACAAAATGTAGTTTTAATAAATACGTTCAGCGCTGTATATGTTATGCTCAATAGTATTTAGCGCTTTTATATTATCCATCTACCCGTGTAATAACAGCCGCACAGGTCCATCCAACCGGCTTGCCGCGGTTGGTCTGTGGATGGGTGACCATCTTTACATACCGAAACCCCTCCGTGTCTCGAGAAGCACGTAAAATCGTTGGTCCCGGCTGTCATTCGCGGATCTTTGACAGTCGTTAGGAGTAGTCAGAAGCCCGATAGTCTGACAACCAGTCTTACCAAGGGGTATCTTATTATCCAGTAACTGGGTTGTGGAGGTTAGATAGGCAGTCGCTCCATGTAAAATACTAGTATTCAGCTGCATCCGGTTAGATTGGAAGCCTACCCCAATATAGTTGAGGCAAGGCTTGGCAGATGATGATATTATACATCAACCCGAAGCCCCCGCGTGGTGGATTACGGCCAACTCCCTCACACAGAGAGGAGGCCACTGTCGCGGCAGTGGGAACTTTATAGTTGACTAGCTGACCCGACAGACGTCTTGTTTTTGATTCGAAAGACACGTGGCGCCATCTATTATCATAATAACGTTATTGTTGTTTTCCTCAAGAACAGCACTTTTTTTCGGGATGACAGGTACTCTATGTCCGTTTCTGTACACCTGACAACATATATGCAAAATTTCAGGATGATCGGTTCAGTGGTATGGGTGTGAAAAGGTACCAAACAAACTTACTTTCGCATTTATATTATTAGATAGGATTATAGGCTGAATAGCAGCACCCCGCGGTTTCACCCGCACAAGTGTCGATCCCAAGGGAATATCGGGATAAAAACTATGTTATGTCCTTCCCCGGGATACAATCTATCTCTCTGCCAAATTTTATCGAAATCCGTTCGGTGGTTTAGGCGTGAAAAGGTAACATACAGACAGACAGACAGAGTTACTTTCGAATTTATAATATTAGTATGGATTATACTAAATATGTTAAGTGACCGTAAGTTATTCCGCCTGTTGAATTTAAGCGACAATTTTTTTAATCATTAAATCCTAATCTGCGAATTAGTAATATCCCTAACATAAAAATACTATTTGAATTTGACATTCATAATATATGGCCTAGGCCTAGAAACGTGTAAACAGATTTTATGTAAAAATAAATTCGTTATTTTATAGCTTAGGAAAGCAGTTAATTATTTAAAAAAAAAACTGGCCAAGTGCGAGTCGGACTCGCACACGAAGGGTTCCGTACCACAAGGCAAAAACGCCGAAAAAAACATGTTTGTTGTATGGGAGCCCCCCTTAAATATTTATTTTATTTTAATTTTATTATTTATTATTAAAGTTAAAATACAACTGAGTATTTTGTGAATATTTCAAGTGCCTACCTGTTGCCATTTTTGATATCGAGCAAAAAAAAGGCAAAAAAATCGCGTTTGTTGTATGGGAGCCCCCCTTAAATATTAATTTTATTTTGTTTTTAGTATTTGTTGTTATAGCGGCAACAGAAATACATAACTTGTGAAAATTTCAACTGTCTAGCTATCGCGGTTCGTGAGATACAGCCTGGTGACAGACAGACAGACAGACGGACAGACGGACAGACGGACAGACAGCGAAGTCTTAGTAATAGGGTTCCGTTTTTATACGGAACCCTAAAAACTAGTTTAGTACACAAATATGAATAGGTAACTGAATGATTTGACGTAGATATGTACATAATTACCGAGTTATTCCGGTCTGATACCTACGCATAGAATGTCCCTTTCATGGAACTGGCCTTTACATAAATTACGTTCCTCGTCAACGTAAACCCGCATAAGTGTCGTCAAGTAAAAGTAGCCTACTTAAATATGTTAATCCAGGGTGTCAGCTACCTCCATACAAAATTTTATCAAAATTGGTCCAGCCGTTTTGGCGTAAAGAAGTAACAAACATATAAACACACACACACTCACAAACTTTTGCATTTATAATATTAGTGTAATAGGCCCGCGCCCAAACTTCGTCCGGGTGAATCTTTTTCCGCCCTATTACTTCGTTTTTGCTTAGCGATCTTTCTGACTTTATTTGGCTCCTATGGCCCTTAGCGTGATGTTACGTAGCCTATAGCCTTCCTCAAAAATTGGGCTATCAAATGCAATAGGAATTTTTAAAATCCGACTGGAAGTTCCAGAGATTAGCGCGGTGAAACAAACAAAGAAACTCTACATACAAAGAGTATAAAGGGTTATTGGTAAAACATCATTGTTCTCATCATTATGAACAACTTTTACTATGAAAAAAAATCAAGCGGTTCCCTACATTTTGACGAGTTATACGAACATAAATGTAGGGAACAGCAGATTTTTTTTTTGCGATTTCAATTTTGGTCCCATAGTAAAAGTTGCTCATAATGATGAGTACAATGACCTCTCAAGAGGGTGTTAATGTTTTACCAACAACCCTGTATATATATATTATTTGTTGTGTGACTTCTAGTACCTATGTGCTAAATAAATATATTTTCTTTCTTAAAAAAGTTTCCAAACTCACCTCTTAAAAAAACTTAAAGCTTGTGCGGCAGTACCAGCAAAAGCCACCCTCCCTTCAGCAAGAAGTACTAGCTTATCGAACTGAGCCATCAGTTCCGTGTTAGGCTGGTGGATGGTGCATATGACCGTCTTGCCCTGGGCTGCACTGGCTCGGAGCAGGGTCATCATCTGGTGGGCCGAGGATGAGTCCAGGCCTGTGGTTGGCTCGTCGCAGAAGAGTAGGCCAGGGTCTGTTAGGAGCTGGGAAAGAAGATTTGTTTACAGCTGGATTTTTGCTTGAGTCGCCAAAAATATGTTGAACTGCGTCACTGAGTCTCGCTTTTTTATGAATTTTCTCGGTTTACAATTATTTGCCTTAAGGGGCTTATAGGACCTAAACGCAAAAAAACGCAAGTTTTAGAAACAATAAATGTAATATATGATCGACTACAGCAAACAAATCAGAAAAATATATGATATTCTTCAGGATATACGCTAGGTAAATAGTGTGTTGAAAACATAAACAACTAATTTGATACGACAGAAAAAAATCATGAAGATACAGCTCTAAAAACTTTTTTACAATGGAAACCATACTAATATACCTATATACATACAATCATTCTGATTTTTGTCAGATTATTCTACAAGCAACTTACTAAATTACTAGTGTTTTAATTTTTTTGTCTAAACAATAGATTTTTGTAAAGATAATTGCTTCATATTTTGCAATAAATTACCAGCGTTGTGTCATCGCGCTTCTCTTTCTTTTCTATGCAGTCCGACAAAGACCGCGCTTTAGGCCATGTAGTCGCTTTACTATGTATGAATATCAAGTCATTTGAGTTTCATAGTTATTCAGTAAACATTTTTGCATTTGAATGATCGCTGATTTTAAACGAGTTAGACGAGCTTCTCTCATAAATTTCAATCATTAAAAAAATCTTCACATCTATTGACATATAAAAAAAGTGTAAAACTATAATAAAATGTATAATATTCACTAGAAGATGATAACTGGTAAAGCAAATATGTAAATATTATAATTAAGAATAGAAATACGCAAGTATACAGAGGGACTCGTGGCTAAAATAATAACAGCTGCAAAGGTCGATCGATCAGGTAAAGCTACGCTTGCCGCGGTTGGTCTGTGGATGGGCGACCATCTTTACATACCGAGTCCCCTCCGTGCCCCTGAAAGCACGTTATGCCGTTGGTCCCGGCTGTCATTCGCGGATCTTTGACAGTCGTTACGGG
Source organism: Mesoligia furuncula (assembly GCA_916614155.1). Classification (NCBI taxonomy): domain Eukaryota; kingdom Metazoa; phylum Arthropoda; class Insecta; order Lepidoptera; family Noctuidae; genus Mesoligia; species Mesoligia furuncula. The sequence continues at coordinate 5,754,144 of OU744803.1, read as the reverse complement.
TCGTCAGAAGCCCGAAACTCTGACACCGCAGTCTTACCAAGGGGTATCGTATTACCCAGTAACTGGGTTGTGAAGGTCAGATAGGCAGTCGCTCCATGTAAAATACTGATATTGAGCTGCATCCGATTAGACTGGAAGCCGACCCCAACATAGTTGGGAAGAGGCTAGGCAGATAATGACATACACGAGTTTATACTTATTTCCTGTTTTCTCAGAGAATAGAAAATAGAAAGATATAGACAGATTAATGTCCAGGTAATACAGTAAGCAGGTTCACTGGTTAACAGCAAGTTAAGACGACATGAGTAGCTTAAAATATTACCTACAGCTAGGTTAGAATATAGTATTAACTAGTGAGCCCTAAACTAGACAGTTGGTCTGTATCTTGGGGCTGGGGGTACGAATTCCAGAGTGGAGACTAGAGAGGTGATTTCAGGTATGGTATGGTACGTGTGTATCTATAATGTTTGTGTGGTGTGTGTGTGTGATGTGTGAGTGGTGTGTGCGTCTGGTGTGTGTGAGTAAGTGTGCGTGTTTGTTCCATTGTGCAAAAAATATTGTAGGTATAATTATTGATTTAGACAAAAAAAAAATACATTGGATAAACATGTATTCACATTGCGAATTAAAAAGGTATTTGTTATTTTTTTTTTTAAAAAAACAAGAAATAGTCTTAAAAACCAGAAGCGAACCTTGAAATACGAAAAACATTGGTACAAATATCATGAATTATAATGGAAAACCAAGTCGGTCTACGGCTGGTCTATCCTATCCTATTATTAATATTATAAACGCGAAAGTGTGAGGATGGGTGGATGGATGTTTGTTACTCATTCACGTAAAAACTACTGAACGGATTTGGATGAAATTTTGCACACAGATAGATTATAACCAGGATTAACACGTAGGATACTTTTTATCCCATTATTCCCATTAAATCGAAATTTATGCGGGTGCAACCGCGGGGCGCTGCTAGTTCTGTATACATTTCATCGTGAACAATCGGTGAAGTGAGCTGGCAATAGTGACAATCCCAAGCACCAGGTGGAAGGACTTCCCACTGCACCGAGTGTACAGTCAACAAAAGAGATAAGTATGCAGGATCGTCAGATATAGTTGAAGTTTAGTAAGAAACCGATGGATGTTCTCAAATAAAAATTATTTTTATTAATAAAAACAAACAGCTGATTTATTAAATAAAATTTCAGTGCGTATAGCAATTAACTGTCATATTAATTCTTCAGATATAATTTATCTGACTATTGAAAAATCAGCCGCAAATAAATGATAAAAATCGTTAACATACGAAAACATGAAAACATACGGAAACATTTTCGAAAACTACATTTCAAGGCGAGTGGAGGGGGTTTTAAAATTTTTAAAGGTAAGTACTTACGAAGTGCTAGTGTTGTATTTGCAAATTATAAACTTTTGGTTTTTGTACTGATGAGGAAAATTATAACATAATAATCAGCCTATAATGTTTCCATTGCTGGAACGAAAAATAATTCCCTACGAATTGAGTAAACTCATAATCATTTTATTAATATTACTAGCTGACCCGGCAAACATTGTTTTACCATATAAATAATTTCTACCTCGGCAGCGTTCAACTTATACAATTTACATACAATTTGACAGATCAAAAATATTAATGGCGGTGTGGAATTAGACATCAAAAAGATGAGTTACCTAAAACATATGGTGCAATTTGGTGAATAATGCTACTAATGAATATAAAAGTTAATTAAGTTAATAAAAGTTAAATTAATATGGCAGTCGGGGAACCTCTTAGCATAGAAGGTGTTCCACAGAACGGTCCCCCGACTTCCATATGAATTTATCTGTTTTAGTCTCATTACCTAGGTTCTTTAAGTAGGGGGTTTTTAAATTATTTGATCCTTTTCCAATTACTTACATTTAATTTTATTATTTTTTTGTGTCGGGGGTTTTTTAAATTTTTAATTTAATTTGTTATTTCATGCTTTTTGTAGGGACTCCTTAATTTTTGTATTTCATTTCATTTATTTTCTTGCGTTTTAAGATTCAGGTAATTTGGGGTTTAATCAGGTTTTTTATCCGTCAAAAAATAATTATTAATTTATAGTTGAAGAATAATTTTTAAGACTAAACAGATTTTTTGTTTTATTATATCCTTTTTCTAGTCCTTCCTTTACTTATTCAACTTTCGTATTTACAAGTATTTCATAGCTATTAGATATCTTAGGTATTTCAGATCTAGTTTGAATGGGACTGCGACACTATCTGATGTAGAAATAGGTACCTACGCTTTTTATGTAGGATAATTCCATTCGTAATAAAAATAGTCAAACTCAGTGGTCGTACGTACCAGTCATCACTCCACTTTCCTCATCATTCTAGAGCACTGATCAGCCAAAAAATTATTTTCAAGTTTTTAGTTTTCATTTCGTTAGTTAATATTCCTCATTCCCTTTCAATATAGTGTACATTATTCTACTTATCAAGCCCTTGCATTTGATCCCTGTATTGAAGGAATTGTGAAAAAAAAATACAATTCACCATTTTGTGGTGGTGGCCATCTTGGATTTGAAATTTGTAATAGCGTATAGTATTCTACTAGGCAAGCCCTTTCATTTGATACCTACATATATTGAGGGAGTTGTGAAACAAAATGTAATTCGCCACTTTGTGGTGGCGGCCATCTTGGATTTGAAATTTATCACAGTGTGTAGTATTCTACTATTCAAGCCCTTTCATTTGATATCCATATTAAGGGAGTTGTGAAAAAAACAGGTAATTCGCCACTTTGTGGTGGCGGCCATCTTGGATTTGAAATTTATCATAGTGTATAGTATTCTACTATTCAAGCCCTTTCATTTGATATCCATATTAAGAGAGTTGTGAAAAAATATGTAATCCGCCATTTTGTGGCGGCGGCCATCTTGGACCGATTTTCATCAAACATAGCTAAGAACACTCCCGACTAATTCACCTTTCAAACAAAAAAAACAAAATCAAAATGGGTTCATCCGTTCGGGAGCTACGATGCCACAGACAGACACACACACACACACACACACACACCCCCACACACACACAGACACGTCAAACTTATAACACCCCGTCGTTTTTGCGTCGGGGGTTAAAAACGGGACCCTATTACTAAGACTCCACTGTCCGTCTGTCACCAGGCTGTATCTCAAGAAACCGTGATAGCTAGACAATTGAAATTTTCACAGATGATGTATTTCTGTTGCCCTTATAACAAATAATACTAAAAACAGAATAATATAAATATTTAAGGGTTTTTTTAATTTTTTTCCATACAACAACCGTTTTTTTTTTTCGACGTTGTTGCCTTGTGGTACGGAACCCTTCGTGTGCGAGTCCGACTCGCACTTGGCCAGATAGTAATCCAGATAGTAATCTGACATTCAAGTCTTTATGTGTTTGCTTTCTATCGTAGTTTGACATTACACCTGTCAGATTACTATCTGATCAAGGCTTAAAAAAAACGAATTTTAAGTTCATTAGACTGCAAGTCAGTAGTGTCAAAACCAGTGTCCTGGCCTTCTAATCTGTTGAAACGCGGTAAGCGCCCTAAGGGCGTGGACACATGTCTACGGTACGGCACCGGCCACCGTGTAACGGCACGACGCCGCTACCGGGAGACGGCACAGCGTCGTGCTGCGGTACGGTGCACCCAACCATCGTTCAGTTTTTGTCTTAAAATGGACCGCGAAAGACGTATTATTCTGCTTCTATTACTAAGGCGACGTATGAAGAAAAAACTGAATCAAAGAAAATATTGGGTGAATCCATATCTTTCTATCATGAACTATGATGGAAGTCACTTTGAGAGGAAATATGGAGCGCTGAAAACATGTGATGATGAAAAATTTTACGAATATTTTAGAATGTCCATATCAAGTTTTGAAAATACCTGCCTTGTGCCCGCAGTGCACCGGACACGGCACCGTGCCGCGGCACGACGCCGTGCCGTCTTCCGGTAGGTAGCGGCGTCGTGCCGTTACACGGTGGCCGGTGCCGTACCGTAGACATGTGTCCACGCCCTAAGGAGGCCTAGTGATCTATTGATCACTAGGCCTCCTTAGGGCGCTTACACATAGAACGTCCGTTTTTACAGAATCCTTTTTAACGCATCTTATCTGATCTCTTTTTCTTTTTTACTGGATCCGGAATACTGTATTGTGTGTGAACTAGCTCATACAACTACATACGCCATCAAATAACGGACCTGTACAACGGATCGCTATGTGTACGCGCCCTTAGTTCTGGGCAGACCCAATATGGATATCCAAACAACGACATGTGCACGCTAAGAAAGAAATATAAATATTTGTTACCTCTGCTGCAAACGCCAGCCTCTTCCTCTCTCCGCCTGATAAAGTCTTCCGTCCATCCAGGCCTCCTATGAGGGTGAACCTGGATCCATATAGGGACAACTGGCGCAGGAGTTGGTTTACTCGTCTCTTGCGGGCTAAAGAGGATGTGCGCCCGTCCATGCGTAGTCGGGCCTAAGGGAAGAAAAGTCGTTAACATCATGGAAACTCATTCTGGATAGAGATAAATTCTTCAAAAATACCTTCAGACGGTTTCAAAAAAAAAAACCAGGGGCACTCCGGAAGTACCGACAGTAGTTAAAACCCACAAAAACCAAACACAAACAGAATACTTTGCCATCGCTCACTGACATATCGGATAAACATTAAAACCGAGTGCATCCGAGCACAGTCGAAGACATCCGAAGCTGGTATTTTTTAATCGTCTTATAATCAAAACACGCGTGGTGTCTCTTACGGTAACAGTGGCGCGAGTTCAATGGTTATTTCCCATCTCAAAAAATGCCCAACGCGCCAGAAGCTTTCTCTTCAAAAAAAAAAAATTGGACTAAGTACCTGAGATATCATGTTTATGTTACATAAACCAAAAAAAAACCGGGCAAGAGCGAGTCGGACTCGCGCACCGAGGGTTCCGTAACATCCGGGTTTATGCATAAGGTTTATGTTTATGAAATTAAATGTTTTTTTTTTATTTTTGAGTTGATTGAATGAATGGTAAATTGTGGTTTACGATTTATGACGTATTAAAAAAAAACTACTTACTAGATCGCGTTCAAACCAATTTTCGGTGGTAGTTTACATGGTAATGTACATCATATATTTTTTTTAGTTTTATCATTCTCTTATTTTAGAAGTTACAGGGGGGGGGACACACATTTTACCACTTTGGAAGTGTCTCTCGCGCAAACTATTCAGTTTAGAAAAAAATGATATTAGAAACCTCAATATCATTTTTGAAGACCTACCCATAGATACCCCACACGTATGGGTTTGATGAAAATAAAAATTTTTGAGTTTCGGTTCTAAGTATGGGGAACCCTAAAATTTATTGTTTTTTTTCTATTTTTGTGTGAAAATCTTAATGCGGTTCACAGAATACATCTACTAACCAAGTTTCAACAGTATAGTTCTTATAGTTTCGGAGAAAAGTGGCTGTGACATACGGACGGACAGACAGACAGACAGACAGACGGACAGACAGACAGACAGACATGACGAATCTATAAGGGTTCCGTTTTTGCCATTTGGCTACGGAACCCTAAAAAGGGCTATATGTATAATAATATCTTCTTGTTCTCTAATGGATGTCGAAAAGCCCATGGCTGTAAGATTGGTCGTAGCCTGAACTTTTCAGCATTCGCATCACACATTTTATTATATTTTCGAGTTAAAATACATCAAAAAAACTATGAATGTTTCTAGGTTAAATATTCATAATTGAAGGCGTTTTTAAACAACATAAAGGGCAAAGGAAGGAACACGGGTGGGTTTTAGTCAGTAAGAGTCTGACACTCCCTTCCGCTCCACCCAGAGTGGGAGGAGTCATTTGATGATTTCCCATCCGCAAAAAAAAGGCGCTTTTAAATAAGTAAAATAGGAAATGAAAATAAAAAAATTAAAAATAAATGACCCAAGGTCTGGCTTTTACCTTGGCCAGAGGCTAAGCATTGCCATACAACGTGGTAATGCCGCCAGTCTCTTGGGTACATTACCAATCGACAGCAATGCGAATGAATTTTTCGACGCTATTTTATATTAGTTTCTGTATAGTTTTAGTTAAGTTAGGATTTAATTGTATAGTTATAATTTAGTAACAAACTAAAAGCTTTTGTCGGGTAAAAAAGTAAAATAGTAATTTCTACTTACCATAATAGTAAGGTGTTCGATAACCGAGAGGTTGTCAACAAAGAGGTCGTCTTGGTGCATGTAACCACTTTCTTGATGCATGAACTCGCCAAGCTGTGTGCCGTTCATAGCTATGTCTCCATCCACTATAGTTCCCACTGTTAAAATTAAAAACATAATAAAATAAAACACCATCTTAGGATACATTAATCGATACAGATATTTCATATTTCTCAAAATCCCTTTTCAGACATTGATCTGCATGGTCCTCGTGTATGGCCTGACCAAGATTATGTCTGGACTGTAAAAGACACTGTGACCTTTGAGTTTATTTCGGTCTTTCTTCTCAGAGTAGTCAGATAGGAAACACCGAAGTCATCTAGTTTTGATTGGATAATATTTTTGTGTTCACCAAAAATCTAAAGGTACATCTATGTATGCATTTCTAAAATATTGATCTTAAACCCGTTTAATTGTTTTACTATAATTAAACTACTCGGCCAACAAAATATGTTACATCAAACAAATTCCAAATTAACACCAAGATATAACACTTTTTTATTGTAGTGCGCTGCAAATATTCTATTGTAACAATAACTATTTTATTCTTCCTCGAAAAATACTGATCGTGCACCAAATATTCCTGAATGTTACACAAAATATTTAGTATGCATCGACTTGCGATCAGGCTGAAATACATAACACCTGCAGTAGAAGCCAAAAACATAGCCATCGGGCAAAAACGAAAAGAGAAATTAGGTATATGTGCGGCAACAAAAGTTTTCTTTAGCACCTGCAACCTAGCGTCTTTTTTTATATGTGGGCGACGAGTTAATAGAACAGCTTCAATTATATTAATTCATCATCTTTACTATTCCAACAGAATATCAAAAAACCAGCGTCAATTTACGAGCGTAAATTAATATGACTCCGAGCTACCGATAAATATATTTACTTCTGATTTGATAACTCAGCGACTAATGTTGTAAGTGAGCTACTTTATATATTTTAGAGATTCAACATCTGTCTGCTAATAAAATCAAATTCCAGCCTCAAAATTAGCAAGGTAGCTGGGCTGATGATGGAAGGTTCAACTCCTTAACAGTAAGAAGTTACTCGAACAGGCAAGGACTGTTTTAGTAAATTGTTTTGATGTTTGATAGGGCATTTGCCACATTTGGTCTCATGATCATCAAGTTATGACCTGATGCTGCAGTCAGGATAGTCTGCAGAGTACCTAACTCCTCGACAACTAATAGCAGATATATCGTGTTTAGGCTCATTGAAAAGGGCTCGATGTGTGGATAAACGTACTGTTAATGAGGAACACCGAAGTACAGTCGGTGATAGCAATTAACTGACCCCCTTAAAAATTAAACGAATTTGAACCTTCTGCTTGTTAACAGTAAGCTTGTCGAACTAGAACAACTGGTCGTCTATGATTAATAAAATAGTTATCCGAAATTGAACTTTAACACGCAGTGTCAAGGTAGGTATGATCTTGAATATTGTTTTAACTTGTAATATAATTGCTAATTTCAACGACGTTCACTATGTTCGTGTGGTCTGGTAGTAGCTGTAGTAAGCTGACGAGAATGAGGTTGTGAGTTCAAAACCAATATATTATTGTCTGTTACGCGTTCTGTTTTACAATATTTTTTTAAGTCATAAATAATTGTAATATTAAAAAAATGTAATCTAGCGACAATTGTAATAATAAAAAAAAAAATATATTTAAAGAGTGTGGATGTTATTATAAATGTGTGTGTTGTACTCCAAATAAATAAACAATAAGTAGAAGTGAAAATTCGGGCGCCAGGAGCACACACCAAACTATGCCAAGGATAGACTAACCTGCGGGAACTGGAAACTTTTAATCTTCAAGCGGGGAGTATCAATAAAAATCGACACAAAAGTTATTGAACGATTTTATTACCCGAAGGCTGCTGGTCTCAATATACAAGAAAATTCCTTTCTAATATTAAGTTCTAAGGTGTAAAACTAAGATGGAATAGAAATTAATTTTTGTCCTGTCATTATTGCACTTTTGTCAATATAAGTTAAGTATTATAAACCATACCATATTCCGGCGCATAAACTAACAAACCGAATGGGCAAACCCTGGTGATTTTGATCTTCGCGGGGACGTCAGGCGGTCCATGATATATGTCGGTAGGGGCTAGCGTTAAAAATTTAAGTCTTGAAGTAAAAATAAATAAGAAACGCCTCACGGCTGAAATCAAACATGAATAATTGTTAGCTGATGTTCAGCGTCGACAAAAATGCCGATCGGAATGTTTACGACCAAATGCAAATTAACTCACCGTTTCTTTTCCAAAAAAAAGCTTTTACATCAGTAGATGAATTAATCCAAAAAATATATAAGGTTCAAAAGATCCTGAAACAAATATCGAAAACTATTAACGTCCGCCATCTAAATAGCCACGCGACAACGTGGATACGAAACCACGAAGAATTTTACCAACCTTTTTAAAAAATATGGGCAATCCCATCATGATGCCGACAAGGGCAAATCAGCTACCACATTATTTAGGACTAGATATCGTCCTAGCCGTCAATAAATCCCGATTTATTGCGGAGCTCTCAAATCACTCCATTTTAAGCAAAGGGTTGGGTCGGAAAGTGTCCTGTCAAAATCAACTGACAGCGTCAAAAGAAAAAATCAGTGTGACCACTACACGATTCCGATTTAAAGAAATGAATTTTTTACATGGCAACACCACCCTGTTGCCTACAAATTAAAGCAAAGAACGCGCTATCATGTAACAGGCTTAAAAGACTCGTTACATTACATCCCCTCCCGAAAATAAAAGAAAGGAACTTTCTTTTATTAGAAAGAAATCTTCAACCAAATAAACCTGTTAAGACTGGTTTATTTTCTAATTCAAAAAAAAAGAAAAAGAATCATATAAGATTCAAAGTGCAAATCAACTCTGAAAATGTCAAACGACAAAATCTCAAGAATTTAATAAAAGTAAAAAAATGTAAATGACAAAAAGTCAAAAACGAAATAGTGAAAAACAAAAAATTATAAGTTATACAACGTGGCGCTTCAATGGTGACATTAATTTAACACACATATACGTTTTCACATGTTCATTTCATGAAGCAATTATATTTCCATTAAACGTTATTATTTACGGATTTATTTAAAATTTTAGAAAATAGTATTTTAGAGCAACCTGTACTTAAAGAACTGTCGCGCAGCGGTCATTTGCCGGGGTCACGGATCATAACATCGCATCAATGAAATAAAACGAATAAGCAATACTATTAGTATGAAACAAATGCAAAGAGTAGGCGAATTGAAGGAAAGATATTCCCTTTGTCGGCGCGCCGTAAAGGGATATTTCTTTCCTTTCGCCGCTTCTAGGCCTTTGTCACTCGCCGCCAAAAGTCGCCGCCGCAGGTGGCTCGCGCCCCCTCCCGCCCGCCGCGGCCCCGCACTGCACTCGAATTCTTTTTTTGCTTTTCTAGTAATCTAGTCTCAGCCGAACCCGTGTCCTTGACACACTTCGTCAAACTAGTGCGCATAATTACGTCGTGAATATTGTTGATTTGTAGTGAATGTTTCCGCGAAAAAGACGCTTACCTATTGTTTTATTTATTTATTGTTGTGTAATTAGATTATGGTACTTAGATAAAGACGCTTTGTAAACTTGTGATCGTGATGGCAAATACACATCCGAACTACACAGCAGCTGAATACGTGGACATGATCCTAATTTATGGAGAATGTCATCAAAGTGCCGCCCTTGCGATAAGGGACATATCGCGAGAGATATGGCGATTCAAAACAATGCCCTACTAATCTCGCACTATTGTAGGACCTCTTCAACGCATCCACGAAAACCGGCCAGTGGATCCTAGGTCTTTACGCCCAGACCGACCGCCTACACGACAAAATGTGCTACAATATTTCGAAGACTAACCCAAAACTGAGACAAAATAAAAGCAGTGATTAGTGATGACTGTGATGAGTGATGTGATGATAGTTATAACTAATAGTACTTAACAAGAAAGGGTGACGTTAGACCAAGCACCTCCGCTGTAGGTACAGAAGCCAGCACATCAACCTACTACAATCTGTCAAACTTTAACAGATTTTCAACTTTATCCCTAAAGCATAAGGTTCAAAGTTGATTGGAAAAATTTGACAGTTTCGGGTAGCTTGATGTGCTGGCGTCTGTACCTACGACTTTCGCCGCGCCGCGACGGTCGGATTCTTTGATAAATGCCGACAAAGAATCGGACCGATCACGTACGATCGCGCGAAGCGTAGGTAAGTAATTTCATGAATGAATTTTTGCAAGGGTGATCCCAATTTTAGTTACTATTATATTATTTAGTTTGTTTGAAAAATTTTTTTTTTCAATTTACGAATTATTTTAACCTATACTTATATATATGATTAATGGGCACTAGCCCTACCCGTGTGTTAAATTAATGTCGCCATTGTAGCGCCACGTTGTATAAACTCATTAAATGAAACGAAGAGAGAAATCTCTTAGCGCTCCAAAACTCCAAAACAGTGCAGTTAGGCACTATAGCCACTGACTAAAAATTTCAAACAAATTCGGACAATTTACCAAAACAAACTACAATTTTTATAGTGCAGTTAGGCACCTATCGCCACTGACTAAAAATTTCAAACCACTTGGAACAGTACAACTTTGAGTGCAGTTAGGCACTATCGCCACTGACTACTATGTCGACCGCTTCCAACTCAACCATCTCTATGAGTGCAGTTAGGCTCTATTGCCACTGACTAACTCCGTATTCAACAATCCAAAAAATTTGAAAACTCCGAACAAAAGTTCTTAAATAAAGCTGAAAGACCTTATTTAAAATACTGTTACAGGCACAACCTGCAACGAGACAAAGGAAAGCATATTGTGATCGGCTCATCACCACCGAATTCCCGAGCACAATAGCTGTAAAAGAATGTGAATGCTGTGACTGGCTCAACACTACCAATCTCCCAAACACAGACAAACACAAAAAACATTGAGATCTCCAATGAGAAATCTCAATAACAAAAAAGGCGAAAGCCAAAGTTTCACAATGCGACCGGCATACCACCACCGAACTTCCGAACGCAAAGGAAAAAGGATGACGAAAGTCAAAACAAAATCTCGCATCGTGATTGGAACAACAAAGTCCAACACAATGGAAAAGAGTCGAAATCAAGGTCAAAAACTACACCAAGATCCAAAAAATAATAAGGCATTTTGTAACAAAGGTTACAGAATGACCCCCAAAAAGTAAAGTCCAGGATGAACGCGTTACTAACAAAGTCAAATCCGATCATTAAAAAGAATGAAACTCCAGTAAAAATGAGAAACAATTCTGTCAACGAACAGCACAAAATAGGTTTAAAAATCGATTGCTATTTATGACGAAGAGGAAATAGAATGATTTTAAACTATGAGAAAAAAAGATTACAAAAACTTGAAATTGAATTCAAGTTTTTTAACCTCAAGGTAGAAATTACCTAAACTGTAGGGTTGTATAAGATCTTAATAAAATATAAACAGGTAGGTTACCCTTAAAAAAGAAAAATAAGATCTTAGACAATCCAACCAAAACAAACAAAACATAAAATAAGATCCTTCGATGTGAAAAACATTTGGTGTGAGAAAAAAAATAGTATTAAATTAACCAGAATGACCTAAGTTTTATTTTAAGAATGTCTCAAATTCAACAAATTTATAAGAAATTACCTAACATACATCTTTCAAACTGCTGATAACCTATCATCCATCCTCTCGTACATCACACTGTCAAAAGCAGCCTTCAAACAAAATTATCAAAATCAAGACCTAACGCTTGGAAACCAAATTAAAATTTAATAATATCTTTAACATGATAACGTCCCACTGAACCTTTATTTAAATCTTTCAAAACATAAACGTTATCTGAAACCTTTTCAGTTATTTTACATTTTACAAACTTAGGTGCAAGTTTAGCTGAAAAATATGCTTGTGCATTAGATTGAAGAAAACTTCTTCAAGTCAGGCAATTTAGTGAAAGGAGGAAAGTTCTTTCGAATATTTTCATTTACAAGCGCATTCAAGGAATTAAATGAAGGCAATGCTTGTGCTGTAAAAGCCGAAGAAGAGTGAGCGATTCTTGAGTCAAAGGGATTGTTAACATCTGGGGCATTAACCATCTCATGAACTTTCTCAGCGACGTCAGCATCAACAGCAGTACAGGCGTCAACATCACCCGAATCCTGAAGCGGCGGAAACTGAACTCCCTTGTCCATGATGAACAAACAGCAAGGCGAATAGCAAACGAAAAGCAAAAACTAAGTTTCAAAAAGTTAAATGTTTGAAAATAAATTCTCAAGTTTGAGGTTAATTGTAAAAGTCAATGTGGGTATTCCCATAAAAAATTACTATGTTAATTTTATCGTTTTAAAAGTGCAATAATCACTTACAAGCAGTTTAAATCTAGATAAATTAAATGCACAATATTGTACTTAACAATTAGATTAAATTATTTACTTAAAAAGTTAAACTTAGTTTTTAAAATAACTTTACTGTTGAGAACAACAAAACGCAGTCTATGCTATACAATTCTGTTGGTTTTGCTAAGAAAAAACATGATATTAAACAAAATCATCAATTGTATACACCAAACATTGTTTACAAAGATTCACCAAATTAAGTACTACTTATGAGTCAAAAATCAAAATAAACACAAAGTTATTAAAGTAACAATGTAGAACAAACCAATGCAAACAATAGACTCATAAGTTAATTAATTAATAGTGCAATAATGACAGTATAAAGGTACCAGACAAACCTACTTCAAGTCCCTGTTCGCAGAGCGCCAATTGTAATATTAAAAAAAATGTAATCTAGCGACAATTGTAATAATAAAAAAAAATATATATTTAAAGAGTGTGGATGTTATTATAAATGTGTGTGTTGTACTCCAAATAAATAAACAATAAGTAGAAGTGAAAATTCGGGCGCCAGGAGCACACACCAAACTATGCCAAGGATAGACTAACCTGCGGGAACTGGAAACTTTTAATCTTCAAGCGGGGAGTATCAATAAAAATCGACACAAAAGTTATTGAACGATTTTATTACCCGAAGGCTGCTGGTCTCAATATACAAGAAAATTCCTTTCTAATATTAAGTTCTAAGGTGTAAAACTAAGATGGAATAGAAATTAATTTTTGTCCTGTCATTATTGCACTTTTGTCAATATAAGTTAAGTATTATAAACCATACCATATTCCGGCGCATAAACTAACAAACCGAATGGGCAAACCCTGGTGATTTTGATCTTCGCGGGGACGTCAGGCGGTCCATGATATATGTCGGTAGGGGCTAGCGTTAAAAATTTAAGTCTTGAAGTAAAAATAAATAAGAAACGCCTCACGGCTGAAATCAAACATGAATAATTGTTAGCTGATGTTCAGCGTCGACAAAAATGCCGATCGGAATGTTTACGACCAAATGCAAATTAACTCACCGTTTCTTTTCCAAAAAAAAGCTTTTACATCAGTAGATGAATTAATCCAAAAAATATATAAGGTTCAAAAGATCCTGAAACAAATATCGAAAACTATTAACGTCCGCCATCTAAATAGCCACGCGACAACGTGGATACGAAACCACGAAGAATTTTACCAACCTTTTTAAAAAATATGGGCAATCCCATCATGATGCCGACAAGGGCAAATCAGCTACCACATTATTTAGGACTAGATATCGTCCTAGCCGTCAATAAATCCCGATTTATTGCTATTTAACTAATTTAGATAGCTGATAATGATAAGCATTCATGTACCTGTGAATTTGTGTGTGTTTTGGGACGGGGCCTGCGAGGAATTTGAAATTTTGGTTTTTGAAGAAAGTATTGCCGTCGCCTTATCTCAAGTCTGCTCCCGTAGTGTGTGTTAGGGACAGCTGCAGCTCAGACCGAAATTATCACAAAAATTTTGACGAGATCGACGTTTCGGATTCCCCTTTTTTCTCCTCGAAAACTGAGCCGATTCAATTATTTTTTACGTTAACATTTTAAGAAAGAGTGTTTAGGTTCCTAGCATTTTTTTATGTTAAAAACTTTTCGACGGTAAAAATAGGGCATTTTTTCTGTAATTTTTAGAGGGTCATATTTTCTTTACTAGTTAGTAGCTGAAAAAAGAAAATGACAGGGACGTGTTTGAAAAAAAAAATTTGGCCTAGAGGCATTATTCAGGAAGAAAAAATCGGAATACATGTGATGAGAGTCACATGCCCTGTTCCCTCTTAAGGACGCGTTTACGAAATGACGCGCTTCAATTTTAGGTATTGAGTCTTACTACTACACGTGCACGGCTCACACACACAGCGACATGCGCGAAGCGGTGAAATTATGAGTAAACTGACACGACTTGATACTTGAGCCTAATTTTATTTTATTTTTGCCATGTATTTTTTTTAAGTTTACGGTGATTTGTTTTCAAACAGTTTGTAGGTAATGTGAAGTGTTCATATAAGTAGAATGCTATTTACTTAATTTCACTGGACAGTGATTAATCAAGTACAAGTTGCCAAAGTACCTATGTATTAACAATTTGCGGACGAGCTTATTAAAACAAATATAAAACAAGCTTGTTTTATTCGGTTTATTTCGTATTTTATATAATAAATTTGCTATGGTATCAAATGCAAGTAGGTTCTCGAAAACTGGAAAGAAAATACGTATATTTGGCACACACCCTACAAGGCAAACAGTACAAATGCTACAATATTCATCACGCTAATATTATAAAGGCGAAAGTTTGTGAGTGTGTGTGTATGTTTATATGTTTGTTCTTCACGCTCAAACGGCTTCACCAATTTTGATAAAATTTTGTATAGAGGTAGCTGACACATATAGGCTACTTTTTATCCGATATTCCCACGGGATCGAATCTTATGCGGGTGAAACCGCGGGGCACAGCTAGTTGCTTCATAAATATTTAAAAAATTCGTAAAACAAAAACAACGCAATGGATATTGTTGAACTGTCAAATCGGAATGGATTGCCATTCCAAGTGTGTTACGCAATTAGGATAACGTACTAAGCAGTGTCGTGCATTGCATAAAGGCATATTAGCAGTGGCTACCTCGATAAATCACCATAAGCCTGTCAATTACATTTTTGGCCGTGCAAAGTGACGGATATTGAGATCGCCGATAGTGAGATAAAAATGAAAATCCAAGATGGCGGTTGTAGTTTTTTTTAATTTTTCATCATGGGTGTCGTTTTTATGGTTTTCAAGGGTGCTAAAACCGATAGTGATGTCCAAATGAAAATCCAAGATGGCGGCTTTAATTTTTTTATCATGGGTGGTCGTTTTTATGGTTTTCAAGGGCGCTAAAGCCGATAGTGAGGTCAAAATGAAAATCCAAGATGGCGGCTGTATTTTTTTTTATATTTTTCATCATGGGTGTCGTTTTGATGGTTTTCGAGGGTGTTGGAGCCAATAATTAGGTCAAAATGAAAATCTAAGATGGCGGCTGTAATTTGTTTTTTATTTTTATCATGGGTGTCGTTTTTATGGTTTTCAAGGGCGCTAAAGCAGATAGTGAGGTCAAAATGAAAATCCAAGATGGCGGCTGTAATTTTTTTTATATTTTTTATCATGGGTGTCGTTTTCATAGTTTTCGAGGGTGCTGGAGCCGAAAACAAAGTCAAAATGAAAATCCAAGATGGCGGCTGTAATCTTTTTTTTAGATACTTTTGTTTTATGTTTCCGATTAGTGACCGCATCTGCCTAGACTAGACCCGGCTTAGTGCCTGCCTACCTATTCTTAAGATCTCAACAAAACTAACAAAAGAAGCCCAAACTTGGCACACCTAGCTCAGCTCGGCTATTAGTTCCAGTAGCAGTCTTCGAAGTACACCTGCAGGTCACTCCATCAAGTCCGGAGGTAAGGTCTCAACATAACTAAGAAAACGAGCCCATACTCGGCACACCTAGATCAGCTCGGCTATTAGTTCCAGTAGCAGTCTTCGAAGTACACCTGCAGGTCACTCCATCAAGTCCGGAGGTAAGGTCTCAACATAACTAAGAAAACGAGCCCATACTCGGCACACCTAGATCAGCTCAGCTGTTAGTTCCAGTAGCAGTCTTCGAGTACACCTGCAGGTCACTCCATCAAGCCCGGAGGTAAGGTCTCAACATAACTAAGAAAACGAGCCCATACTCGGCACACCTAGATCAGCTCGGCTGTTAGTTCCAGTAGCAGTCTTCGAGTACACCTGCAGGTCACTCCATCAAGCCCGGAGGTAAGGTCTCAACATAACTGAGAAAACGAGCCCATACTCGGCAAACCTAGCTCAGCTCGGCTGTTAGTTCCAGTAGGAGTCTTCGAAGTACACCTGCAGGTCACTCCATCAAGTCCGGAGGTAAGGTCTCAACATAACTAAGAAAACGAGCCCATACTCGGCACACCTAGCTCAGCTCGGCTATTAGTTCCAGTAGCAGTCTTCGGAGTACACCTGCAGGTCACTCCATCAAGTCCGGAGGTAAGGTCTCAACATAACTAAGAAAACGAGCCTATACTCGGCACACCTAGCTCAGCTCGGCTGTTAGTTCCAGTAGAAGTCTTCGAAGTACACCTGCAGGTCACTCCATCAAGTCTGGAGGTAATGTCTTAACATAACTAAGAAAACGAGCACATACTCGGCACACCTAGCTCAGCTCGGCTATTAGTTCCAGTAGCAGTCTTCGGAGTACACCTGCAGGTCACTCCATCAAGTCCGGAGGTAAGGTCTCAACATAACTAAGAAAACGAGCCCATACTCGGCACACCTAGATCAGCTCGGCTGTTAGTTCCAGTAGGAGTCTTCGAAGTACACCTGCAGATCACTCCATCCAGTCCGGAGGTAAGGTCTCAACATAACTAAGAAAACGAGCCCATACTCGGCACACCTGACTCAGCTCGAATTATTACGTTCTGATCCCCTGAACCCCCCTCCACCCCCCCCCCCCGCCTCGATCCCCTCCTAGATCGTCTTCTGTTTTAATCTCTGTCTTATCCACTAAAAACTTTCTCATACCGGTTTGAACCGCTTTTTCTTTTGTTTTTGATCCTGAAGGATCGTCAGCAACAAAAATAAGTACAGGGTTTATTGAAATACATAAGTTCGTAATTTCTTATTATAACGGATACGTGTATGTTAGTATTGAGGAACAACGACATTTTCGTCTTTGTCAAGTCACCGCACCCGGTTTGAACCCTTTTTAATAATTTTACTTTTTTTTTTTTTTTTAGGTGGATTTATTTTGACCTTACCATCGGTTTCAGCACCCTCGAAAACCACGAAATTGACACCCAACCCATCATGAAAAATTGTAACATTTTTCACATCCGCCATCTTAGATTTTCATTTTGACCCCACCGTCGGTTTCAGCACCCTCGAAAACCACGAAATTGACACCCATCATGAAAAATTGTAACATTTTTCACATCCGCCATCTTGGATTTTCATTTTGACCCCACCGTCGGTTTCAGCACCCTCGAAAACCACGAAATTGACACCCATCATGAAAAATTATAACATTTTTCACATCAGCCATCTTGGATTTTTATTTTGACCCCACCATCAGTTTCAGCACCCTCTAAAACCACGAAATTGACACCCATCATGAAAAATTGTAACATTTTTCACATCGGCCATCTTGGATTTTTATTTTGACCCCACCATCGGTTTCAACACCCTCGAACACCACGAAATTGGCACCCATCATGAAAAATTGTAACATTTTTCACATCCGCCATCTTGGATTTTTATTTTGACCCCACCATCGGTTTCAGCACCCTCGAAAACCACGAAATTGACACCCATCATGAAAAATTTTAACATTTTTCACATCCGCCATCTTGGATTTTTATTTTGACCCCACCATCGGTTTCAGCACCCTCGAAAACCACGAAATTGACACCCATCATGAAAATTTATAACATTTTTCACATCCGCCATCTTGGATTTTTATTTTGACCCAACCATCGGTTTCAGCACCCTCGAAAACCACGAAATTGACACCCATCATGAAAAATTGTAACATTTGTCACATCCGCCATCTTGGATTTTTAGTTTGACCCCACCATCGGTTTCAGCACCCTCGAAAACCACGAAATTGACACCCATCATGAAAAATTGTAACATTTTTCACATCCGCCATCTTGGATTTTTATTTTGACCCCACCGTCGGTTTCAGCACCCTCGAAAACCACGAAATTGACACCCATCATGAAAAATTGTAACATTTTTCACATCCGCCATCTTAGATTTTCATTTTGACCCCACCGTCGGTTTCAGCACCCTCGAAAACCACGAAAATGACACCCATCATGAAAAATTGGAACATTTTTCACATACGCCATCTTGGATTTTAATTTTGACCCCACCGTCGGTTTTAGTACCCTCGAAAACCACGAAATTGACACCCATCATGAAAAATTGTAACATTTGTCACATCCGCCATCTTGGATTTTTATTTTGACCCCACCGTCGGTTTCAGCACCCTCGAAAACCACGAAATTGACACCCATCATGAAAAATTGTAACATTTTTCACATCCGCCATCTTGGATTCTCATTTGGACCTCACCATCGGTTTCAACACCCTCGAACACCACGAAATTGGCACCCATCATGAAAAATTGTAACATTTTTCACATCCGCCATCTTGGATTTTTATTTTGACCCCACCATCGGTTTCAGCACCCTCGAAAACCACGAAATTGACACCCATCATGAAAAATTTTAACATTTTTCACATCCGCCATCTTGGATTTTTATTTTGACCCCACCATCGGTTTCAGCACCCTCGAAAACCACGAAATTGACACCCATCATGAAAATTTATAACATTTTTCACATCCGCCATCTTGGATTTTTATTTTGACCCAACCATCGGTTTCAGCACCCTCGAAAACCACGAAATTGACACCCATCATGAAAAATTGTAACATTTGTCACATCCGCCATCTTGGATTTTTAGTTTGACCCCACCATCGGTTTCAGCACCCTCGAAAACCACGAAATTGACACCCATCATGAAAAATTGTAACATTTTTCACATCCGCCATCTTGGATTTTTATTTTGACCCCACCGTCGGTTTCAGCACCCTCGAAAACCACGAAATTGACACCCATCATGAAAAATTGGAACATTTTTCACATACGCCATCTTGGATTTTAATTTTGACCCCACCGTCGGTTTTAGTACCCTCGAAAACCACGAAATTGACACCCATCATGAAAAATTGTAACATTTGTCACATCCGCCATCTTGGATTTTTATTTTGACCCCACCGTCGGTTTCAGCACCCTCGAAAACCACGAAATTGACACCCATCATGAAAAATTGTAACATTTTTCACATCCGCCATCTTGGATTCTCATTTGGACCTCACCATCGGTTTCGGCACCCTCGAAAACCACGAAATTGACACCCATCATGAAATATTGTAAGTCTTCAGGGGATCAGACCGGAATAACTCCTCAGCTCGGCTGTTAGTTCCAGTAGCAGTCTTCGAAGTTCACCTGCTGTGCAGGTCACTCCAGCAAGTCCGGAACGAAATATGAATTTATAAACCCTACTTACTTCTAGAAAAATTATAAGACTGTGAATCAAATCTTTCCTTGGGTAATAGGTACATACAGAATGCGTGAAGTATCAAGTTTTGTGTGTCAAATATTTTGTATCCGTACAGCGATCTTCTTTTAGCACAAGCTGCTGCTTACAACCGACACAGAGTCCACTCACAACGGCGGCCGAGCGCAGACTAATATTTCATTACAAATTTTTGTGCAATAAACCGAGACAGTGACCAGTAAAATAACCCTTATTTCAATCCAATAAGATTCACGTATTACAGCTAAATATGTGAAAAAATAGACTCCGATTTTTATTTTTTTCTGAGCTTATTTTTAACATTTTGATAGTTCTTTTGGCTAACTTTTTGAGTTGAACATGTCTGCTTACATAAAATATTTTAAAATAAATATGTTTATGTTATTAAATAGAAGAAAAATGATCCCAAAGACAGCACGATATCGTCGATTTTGTGTGAAGAGGCAACGGAAATTATTTTTTACTATATTATAAACCAACATTTTCGAATAAAAAATGGCTACCATTTGGAGATGAAAGAGTAATCTATCTGTGGTAATTATTAGTTACATTTGGTTTCGTCTCATTTTGCCGCAAAATGCACCGAAATACGGCTTATTTTTGTCAGATTCGTAAAGGCGTCCTTAAGTGTGTTCGTGAGTAACCTATTTTTCTTTTTTTAAACTGGACATTCACGCGGAGTTGTTACAAGAAAGAAGCGGATTGTACTTTCAGGGGGCCTAAAAAGGCCACTTTGGCAGAAACATAAAAGGATAACATTATGAATCATAATATGGCGAAGACAGTCCGTGTTTTTCTTTTTTCGCTGCACTACGTAGGTATAATCAAAGAGATTGGAATTGGATTTGGATGGGATTGATTGGTATTTTACCACAGACAAAAAAAAAATAACTGAAAAATCCTTTACCAGTGGGATTTGACACGATTAACTTAACAGTTAACTATCCATTATGATTCATAATGTTACCCTTTTATGATTCTGCCAAAGTGACCTTTTTAGGCCCTCTGTTCTCGTTTCTAATTTCCACGTGCATAACCAGCCTATAATATTCCCATTGCTGGGGCACAGGCCTCCTCTCTGTGAGGGAGTGGGTAATCCAATATAATCCACCACGCGGGCAAATACATGTGATTATTTATTTTTAACAAAAATCATATAAATCATCGCATTATGATTCTTATTTTCAATCGCATTATGATTTTTATTTTTTTTAATGTTGGTGATCAAACATATTGATCACCAACATTAAAAAAAATAAAAATCATAATGCGTTTTAGAATTTATTACAGATTAAAATCTGTATTGTCTTTAGTCAACGTGGGTGTATTTGTTTAGACGTTCGAAGCTATTCCGATTTTAATATCAAGAATAAATAAAACCAAAGCCAAACCAAACCATACCTACCAACCAAATATCTACCTCACCGCACACTATTGTCTCGTCTCGTTTTCAATGAAAAGAGAAATGTACGGTGGGCTGCATCAATTGGGTACCCCAGTTGTATTAAAATTTTCATAGAACTGGGGTACCCAATTGATGCAGCCCACTGTACCTACTAGGTACTATCCACGCCAAAAGTCCATACGCAACTTCAAAACTAATTGCTTAACGTTTAGTTTGACTTACGACCTTCTTTTAATGAGTAATTTGACACACACACCCGCATATTACTCGAATAATCACGCTTTTGAATATAGTTCCGTGTCATGTTCGTCTTGTTCACATAATTCGTAAAACTTTTGAGTATACCCACAGAAATCTAAATAAATAAATTAGGTATGGTAGACAGATGCAGGTAACTTACGGCTCATTCACCGCGTCTAATAGAATGTTGTTCGTTCTTGATTGGTTTTTGATATTGTAGGTTAGTGACGTGTGTTTAATCTATTATAATAGCTGTGTAATAGTTCATTTTGAAATGTAAGCTTTGAGATGAAAGCGGATATTATCGCGCAGCGTAAAAGTGGTTTTAATATATTATTATATCACAAATAATTGATGAAACCGGACTGACTGTGAGTAGGGCTGCCATCCGTCCGGGTTTCCCCGGATTTGTCCTAGTTTGGTGGGCGTCCGGGGAGCGTCCGGGCGGGGTCCTGAAAAGTGTCCGGGTCGAACCCGGACACTTTCTGTGTTAGGGGAAATCCTACTTTGAATGATTTGCAATAAATGAAAGCATAAATCATAGTTAAAAATTAGCCGCGCGGCAAATGTGAGCGCTCGTGACAATTCATGATTTGCTTTTGATTTACTTTTTTTTTTAATTTTTATTGATTCCAAAAAGAAGAGTGTTCCTAATTATTTTTGTTACCAGAATACCAATCACATAGAGAAGAGTGTAATTGATTAATAAATGAAGCGTTTCATTTGTATTGTTGAGTTTTAAATTGATATTCTATAAATAAGACAAAAAATATGATACTCTAAGATGTTTTTATTTTATTGTAATTTTTTTTTTTCGAGGGAGTCCGGGTTTTTTTTTATTTCACCGAAATGTCCGGGGTTTTTGAAGTTTTTATCCTGGGTCACTAATTTAGGTGATGGCAGCCCTAACTGTGAGTATTATGATTTAATTATTTTATCTAACATTTAGCTAATTAAAGTTTAACTGCTGATCCTTGTAGTTATTTTATTAAACGTTTTGTATTTACCATAGGGTCTAAATAGAAGAAAAAAATAATATTTCCAAGAGTTTATTTATTTACTTTTGGAATGATGAATATAGCATTATGTATAAATTATAATATAATTATTTTGTAACATTTGAACTATTTTCAAAATAATTTTGTTTAAAAAAGTAATAAGTAGGTATCTACTTAATATTTTATAATTTTGCTAGTAGCCTTACAATATTCCTTTTTTGTTTTAGAGAAATTACCTACTGTGAGTCGGAGGGTCAAAAGATATAAGGAAGAGTACAGTCAGTGAATAAGAAACAAGTGGTGTTAACCAACCAGTGACCTACCAGATGAAGTTGCATTGCAAGGAAATATGAAGATATATGTTTAAACATTACAGGATCCATACGCCAGCGTTTACTTGATAGCATGGATAATAATGGGGGTTATACAACGTATTAAGTTATAAATTACAAATTGATTTTAGTAATATTAAATAAAATATTATTGTGTCATATCCGTAATAAGGATTATTTTGAGGTTTATAGTTTCAATCTTCTTTTCAAAATGAATTTTGAAAATGAATACTTAAGCTATATCCGCAATTAAAGCACAATATTATTTTATTACTAAGATAGTTACAATATTTTAAGTCTAATGGTCGTAGCTCACCGATTACCTGCTTTACTTCAATAAATTGTTCTTTATGAGAAAATAAACTGTTTTAAAAGTTTATTTATCATATTATAACGAATAAAATTTTTGAAATCACTTAATTTTTATTTTATTTTTACCCCGCATATTTCAATAACAATATAATAATACAAATAAAACAAATATTACATTATTATTCTCGTGTATTAATTTATCGAATAATAAAAAAAGATAAGATTATTGTTGAAAAGATAATTCAAAGTTCCATCTCGAGATTCGAACCCAGGCCTACGTGTTTACTAATCCTATACGCTACGTTATCCGCTAGCAGCACTTGTTATGAAATTGTGAATTTTAGCAGTGGTATGAACCAACCAAGGTCATACGTAATTACGCCGCGCGTGTGAAAAAGCGATGACGATATGTTTTGTTTCGTTTGACGTTAGCAAGTGTACACACACAGATGTAAATACGGGCCTGCGGCGCGGGCGCGGGGACGGCGCGAAGCATGTTCACAGAAATTTCAACCATAGCGCGCCTAAGCACTTTTGAGGCGTACTGTACCTAATGTCTAGTTCTGTGGGGATATAGAAACTGATTTATTTATTTTACCTTGCGAGTTATTTTTCGACATTTAAAAAATATTGTATACTTACAGCTTTTTTTTATTAAATAAACAGTTATTTAACTTGATACGCAAAAATAAATCGAACAATCAATACAGAATCGATATCATTATATTTTTGTAGGCAGGTAGTTAAGCACATTACACAAAATGGACACCCCTAGTATTGACAGGCTATAGTAAAAAATAGCGTACTTTATAGACGGAAACTTAAAAGTACTAATTATTGATCAAAAAACTATCCCATTATAAAAATTAACTAAGTCTTATTTAAAAAATATTTTTTATTTATGATTGTTGATGCTGTTCAACTTTTTGAGACACGAGCCATTTCTCAAGAGTACTGTTCCTGGGCATCCTCCTTTGCTAAATGATGTTGGTTGAAACCACATAAAATCCGTTGCGTAGGTTCGAAGAAGAATGCGCTCAAGCAGACAAACACGGAAAGCGCCTTCAAATTATAATTTACTATCTGCGCCCTGAGGTTTCACCCGCGTAAGTGTCGATCCCGTGGGAATATCGGGATAAAAAGTAGCCTATAATCCAGGGTGTCAGCTACCTTCATACAAAATTTTATCAAAATTGGTCCAGCCGTTTGAGCGTGAAGAAGTAACAAACATATAAATACACACACACACTCACAAACTTTCGCCTTTATAATATTAGTGTGATATACAGATACACAAAAGATCTGATGCACCACGTATCTGTAATGACCTTAGCACTTAAGATTTGCTTACTATTAAAAACCCATCTAGAATTTTGGAAACGTATTTTAAACGACGTTCAAAAACCTGCCAAATCTAATAAAATGTCAAAACCATTTTCCGTAAATAAGTTCTCGCTACCGAAAATTGTATAGAGACAATGATTATCTTTAATTTATACATACTAATTATTATACAGGATTGAGGGGCCTTGGCTAAATAATAACAGCCGCACAGGTCGATCGATCAGGTTAAGCTACGCTTGCCGCGGTTGGTCTGTGGATGGGTGACCATTTTTACATATCGTGACCCCTCCGTGCCTCGGAAAGCACGATAAGCCGTTGGTCCTGGCTGTCATTTTGTGGATCTTTGACAGTCGTTACGGGTAGTCAGAAACCCGCAAGTCTGACAACCAGTCTTACCAAGGGGTATCGTATTACCCAGTAACTGGGTTGTGGAGGTCAGATAGGCAGTCGCTCCATGTAAAATACTGGTATTCAGCTGCATCCGGTTAGATTGGAAGCCGAACCCAACATAGTTGGGAAAAGGCTAGGCAGATGATGAATTATTATACAGGGTTATTATTATAACACTAACAAACTCTATTACTAACATCTTAAACAACGACTTTTGTTCTATGACTTTTATTAATACATCAGACTTTCAACAAAAATTGAAATATTCGATTTTCCGTTATGAACACTCGGTCGTCGTTTCAGCCGATAGACGTCCACTGCTGGACATAGGCCTCCCCCAATTTTGGGAGGGTTTGCCATAATCGCCACGCTTGGCAGGCGGGTTGGCGATCGCAGTATGGTATGATGGTGGAATACATAGAGAACGCTGCTGCCCATTCTCCGGTACGATCCTTAGTCGCCTTTTACGACACCCACGGGAAGTAAGGGGTGGTGGTATTCTTTAAGTCCGGCACCACACAGACACTAGGTACACGAAGCAAAAGAAAGCGCTAGTTAGGTAATCAAACTACGTACAGTGTCTACAGACCGACTTTTTATTAGCTGCAGTAAAATGACACTTCTTAATAACTCATTTCGGACTGAGTTTAAAAGATATGCATGTCAAATAAGTTTCGTTTGTTACACTATTCTGTACTAGAAAAACAAGGTTGATGGCCGCGAAAAAATAAAAAGACGCCAATTTCAGTCATTTAAGTGACACATAGCTGTCATTTTACTGCAGCTAGGTAATTAAAAGTCCGACTATAGTTCAAAATTCACCTGAGGGGAGCGGGGGTTAGATAGAGCAACGAAATCTTAAAGGTTTGCTTTTGGTAAATGTATTATGTTTTGTAAAAAGTCATGGAACAAAAGTTGTTGTTTATGATATTAGTAATCCAGTCCTGCAAGGTTGATAGTATTTTACCAATAGCCCTGTATATTTTTTTAATGTATTTTCTGGTGTACAATAAAGTCTAAATAAATAATTCCATGGAAACACACATACGGTTATTTTATGTCTGACAGCAACAACCTAACAGCAACCTTGTTGTGTAGAGAATAAAGATCACAATCATTGATATATTATTTCCTCCTTTTAATATATCAATGGTCACAATGATTTTGACAGACTTGTCACTGGCAGCAATCCAACAGCAACCTTATTTGAATGAGATTAAACATCAATGTGATTTGGACAGTGATCCAAAATCAGGGGTAAATTAAGGATTACTAAAGGACTAATAAATACAGGGTTATTGGTAAAACATTCACAACCTCTTAAGAGGTTATTTTACTCATCATTATGAACAACTTTTACTATGGGAGCAAATCTGAAATCGCGAAAAAAAAATCAGCTGTTGGAACATAAATGTTCGTATAACTCGTCAAAATGTAGGGAACAGCTGATTTTTTTTTCGCGATTTCAGGTTTGGTCCCATAGTAAAAGTTGTTCATAATGATGAGTATAATGATCTCTTAAGAGGTTGTTAATGTTTTACCAATAAACCTGTAAAAAAAAGAAATATATAAACTCACCCGGATTTCGATGTGCCAATGCAGTCATTAGTGTCGTTTTGCCTGCTCCACTGCAACAAAAATAAAAAATAATTCAGGAATAATATTAAAAAGCTTCCTATGATTCAGTATATTTTCTGTTTTTTCCCATGAGTATTATGTTTTCACAAAATATATTTTCATATTATTACTGGATATCCACAATTTGATAAACATTTGCTTAATTAAGCAAAGAGATTGTATTTGCATTTTATTTATCTGGCGATTAGCGGGGGTACCACAGGCCAAACAATTTGCCCATGGTACCACTGTGTCCCCCTTGGGGGTTCCACGGTCAAAAATATTTGTTCGTGGTACCCCGAGGGGGACTAGACAGGAGGACCACGGGCAAGTACCGTATTTGTCGCCCCCTATTAGGCCCTTGGTACACGGCGCGGTTTTAATACGCCGGAACTGCGCCGTAGTAAAAACGATCCATACTACACTGACAACTGTGCCTACATATACGGGGCGTATGAACCATAGTTTTTCACAGCAAGAAAAACATGGGGTAAAAAGAAAAAGGGTAAAAGGGGCAATTTAATTGTTTTTTTTTTTGGTAATGGCATCTCACAATTCAACCGTTGTCGTCTGCTTAACCGGGCCTGCCTGTGAATGCCTCAATAAATTAAGGCCTCCAGCCAGGGCTTAAAAACTTAAAACCTAAGCGACTTCACGCTAAAGGGGCTTGGCACCCCCTGCGGGGTAGGGACCTCGGCTTAGGGCGTCGCTGGGAGAGGACAGCAAGGGACAGGCTGAATCGGAATTATAAGGTAAAAGGGGCAAACCTTACATGGGACTTAATATAACTGAAATGTGGGTGTAGGTAATAGAAGTTTTTATTTTTTTGTACTAATGGTAGGTACACCTCTGCCTAACCCTTCAAGGACACAAGGCATGATATTATGTGTTGTTATAAAAATCGTCTTTGCGTATTCCCGTAGCGATGAGGCCTTGATTGAAATTACGAAATGAAGACGGTAATTTATTGCGAAATATGAAGCAATAATAATATTTATAAAAAATCTATTGTTTGGACTAAAAAATTAAAACACTAGTGCTTTAGTATGTTGCATGTAGAATAATCTGACAAAAAATCATAATGATTGTATGTATATTATTAGTATGGATTTTATTGTAAAAAGAAAGTTTTTAGAGGTATCTTTATGATTTTTTTCTATCGTATCAAATTAGTTGTATTATGTTTGCAACACACTATCTACCTAGCATATAACCTGAAGAATATCAAATATCTTTCTGATTTTGTTTACTGTAGTCGATCATATACTTTTATTGTTTCTAAAACTTGCGTTTTTTGCGTTTAGGTCCTGTAAGCCCCTTAGGTAAAGGACATTGCTAAGCCATTGCTTCACATCTTCAAAAAATTTATCAACTCAACAACGTTAATTTCGCAATGAATGTCGTTGAAGCAAACCATTGCTACAATACTCATCATCTGCCTAGCCTTTTCCCAACTATGTTGGGGCCGGCTCCCAGTCTAACCGGATGCAGCCGAATACCAGTATTTTACATAGAGCGACTGCCTATCTGACCTCCAAAACCTAGTTACTAGGTAATACGATACCCCTTGGTAAGACTGGTTGTCAGACTTTCGGACTACAATAACAATACAATACAACAACAACAACAATATTACAATAGTGCTACAATAGTGTGTTCCGCATTACCGCGCTGGAAAAATTATCTCATTTCCTACTTTTGCAGCAAATAAACAACTCGCAGTTTGTTTTTTGATGATATTTGATTACTACAATCTAAAGTAAAAAGTTCAACATTTCCATTAAACCAGGGGTGTCAAACTCAATTTTGCAGAGGGCCATATATTAGATTTAGAATGTGTATGCGGGCCAGGTTCAAATTAAAATACTAAAACATACTAAATTATTTTAACATCTTTATTTATTTAGTTATATACATATAGTTGTTACAAATCATACCAAAAGTAAGAAAGAGGATGAGGGAGGGGCGCAGTATGCGTTAGCTGCACGGACGAAATAGAAGACGACTTCGCGCGCGCACGAGAGAGAGAAAAGCATAACTAACACTCTCTCACTCGTCTTGTCAGGCGCTACTCTTGAAATTACTTTTAAGTAAAGCGCGCGTATTTTTAAATCTGCGTAGAGGTATTGTGTGCAGTCTAATTAAATCTCTAAAAAAAAGATTCATTATCTGTGATATATTGTGATCGCGGGCCGTATCGAAATGGCCCGAGGGCCGGATTCGGCCCGCGGGCCGTATCTTTGACATGACTGCATTAAACCGTATCAAAGTACAAACAAACCTATCATACAGCATACTGTTGTATTTATTTATACAGTTTGTAGTTAGAAATACCTCAGAGTCGAGGCCTAGGCGCATGCGCTGGGTAATATGAGATTTGTAACTGAATGTAGATCATAACTTTCCAGTTGAGTTATTTGTACCGATAACTGACCGTAATGAGGAAATATGTTTCTGTTTCAATGCTAGATTATGTTCTTATTCAAAATTATCAGCTTTTAGCAAAACGTTATATAAGCTAATTACTACTCATTATTTTTATTTTTTTCACTTTTTAGTATTTGTATTGATAAACTAACTATTGGTACTGCATGTACTAAATTAAGTGACTTATCTAACTATAGTCCGCGCGGGGACTATAGTCCGATTTTTAATTAGCTGCAGTCAAAGACTGCAGTCAAAGATTTACATATCTTAAATCTCTTTGTTTCGGACTGAGTTTAGAGATATGCATGTCAAATAAATTTCGTTTGTATTCTGTACTAGAAAAACAAGACTTGGTAGGTAGACGGCCGCGAAAAAAAAATCGCCAATTTCAGTCATTTAAGGGCTGACTTTTCAATCATCTGATAACTTTATTCGAGGAATAATTTTGAAATTTTGACAGTTATTTCATACAAAAACTGTCAAACGTCAATTTTATTCCTCGAATAAAAGTTATCTGATGATGGAAAAATCAGTCCTAAGTAACACATAAGCTGTCATTTTACTGCAGCTAATTAATAGACCGACTATAGTTGGCCGCGCCTTGGGTGGGGACGGGGGGAGGGCGGGGGAGTTGTCTATTGTTCGCAACGCACGTACTGAGTAATGACAAAGCGCCCCCGCCCCTCCGTCCCACCGCTCACATACCAAAGGAGCGGCCAACTAGTTCCGCGCGGACTATATCCATACCAATCCATACCAATATTATAAATTCGAAAATGACTCTGTCTGTCTGTCTGTATGTTACCTTTTCACGCCTAAACCACTGACCAAACTTCGATAAAATTTGGCAGAGAGATAGATTGCATCCCAGGGAAGGACATAGGGTAGTGTTTATCCCGATATTCCCACGGTATCGACACTTATGCGGGTGAAACCGCGGGGCGTAGCTAGTAATATACAAATAGGTAATAACAAAAGGACACTTAGACATCGAAGTACTCCTCCACATTACCACATTTACATTTATCTTTGATTTATATGGTGTACAATATATTCTATTTGTCTAATAAATTAAATAAGTATATAAAATAATAGTATGCAGGTAAGCATTTTGATGTTAATAATAAAAAAGTGAATAGTCATTAATTAATTGTGACAATATTTTTCTAAAACTTTTACTGTTAAATAAACAAAAATGAAGATAAAAGCAGTAATTTCTTGAAAAATATAAGTACATCCTAATTAAGTATTTTCAATAGGTGTGTCCGTATCTACTAAAATATAATATTATGATCCGTTATTTTAATAATGTAGTAATAATAGTTACCTACTACATGTATCATCTGCCTAGCCTTTTCCCAACTATGTTGGGGTCGGCTTCCAGTCTAACCGGATGCAGCTGAATACCAGTATTTTACATGGAGCGACTGCCTATCTGGTCTCCAGAATCCAGTTACTGGGTAATACGAAACCCTTTGGTAAGACTGATTGGTAAGACTTTCGGGCTTCTGACGACCTGTATCGACTGTCAAAGATCCACGAATGCCAGCCGGGACCTACGGCTTAACGTGCTTTCCGAGGCACGGAGGGGTCTCGGTATGTAAAGATGGTCACCCATCCACAGACCAACCGCGTCAAGCGTAGCTTATCCTGATCGATCGACCTGTGCGGCTGTTATTATTTAGCCACTGGCCTCCCTATATGTATAATGATGCATATTAACGCGCTTAGTAGTAGCCGCTTACTAAATCGAAGGACTTTCGCCCTGCCTCATAGTCGGACTAATATCGGTCATTTTTCACCCATTTGCCGCATGCTTTCTCTTGCCAACTCCATTCGTGGAGAAATAGATGTCTTTGCTGGTTCTGTAGCCTCAGTTAGGACTAAACTTAGAGTCTTAATTGTATAATTTTTATTTTTTTAGTTATGTCTTTATTATATTGTTCTTTCCCAAAACTTTTTCCTATATATGGAAAAGTTCACATATTGTAAGTTTTGTTTAATTTTTGTGTTTTAAATACTAATTGTTTTACTTAAATTATGCATGTTGGATTCACATCTAGTAGATGTCAATCAGAAATATTGTGTTGTAGCTGTTTTATGTGCTTTTGTGATTGAACATCAGTTTTGTGAATTACCTATATTAAAACTTACTAATAAACGTTGTATAGCGACTGTACCTACACAACGCTTTGTCTTCTTTTGAAAGTCAAATTACTGATGACTGAAAGAGAGAAATAGGTGTATAACGATTCATCTGATATAATAAAATACGTTTATTAGTCCTTGCTAATAAACGTATTATATCAGATGAATCGAAAAAAAATATTTTTATAATTTGCAAATTGTATGCATGGCGTCCAAGATCGTGTCATAAAATAAATATGAAATGAAAGGACGAAACAATTACTTAAATATTTTAAATAATTATTTCATTGGTGATGACGTTATAATGACTTTGACATATAAAATCAAGTTTTATCAATGGAATATGCAACAAATGACGCAGACATCGTAAAATACATGTAAAAAGCATGTTCTTGTTCACACTAATGCTATCAAACAACTAATTTGGTAGGTATAATAAAATAGTAACCAAGACAAAACTGTACATCAAGCTCCTACAATCTGTCAAATATCTTTAATAGATTTTCAATTTTATCGCCAAAGCATTAGGTTCAAAGTTGTTTGGGAAAATTTGACAGTTTCGGGTAGCTTGATGTGCTGGCGTCTGTACCTACATTGAATATTTTTGTAAAAAAGTATTTGTTACGAGGTGTGGCGGGAGCGAGTAGGTAGTAGCCGAAAATATAGTTTTTATAATTTTTGTCCGTTTGTCTATTTATGTCTGGATGTATGTTTATGGATTAGCGCAGAAACGGCTGAACGGATTTGAATGAAATTTGGCACACAGATAGTTTATAACCTGGCCTAACACTGGGATTAAAAGTACCTTATAGTTATACTTTTAATCCTGTTAGTACATTCCCGTGGGACATTTTCCGACATCCACACGGGCGAACCTGCGGGCAAAAGCTAGTTGACTAATAAAATCTTTTATTTTTTAAAACAATGAATTAAAAATTCAATCTAAATTTATAGGGTTCCGTACTTAAAAAAAAACGAAACCTTTATAAGATCACTTCGTTGTCCGTCTAGTCAAGAACTTTTTCTCAGGAATGCGTGGTGGAGTTATCAAGTTGAAATTAATATCAAATTGGAAGAAATCAAAACATATAGGGTACTTCCCGTTGACCTAGAATCATGAAATTTCGCAAGAAGCAATGTCATGTAGTACAAGTAAAGGAAAAAATCGGAAAACCGTAAATTTCTAGTTATATTACAAAAAAAATAATTTGAAAACTATTTACATACCTACAAATTTTTACGGAGCCCTCGGTGCGCGAGTTCGACTCGCATTTGACCGGTATAAGGGTTCCGTAGTTCTGACAAGGAACCATTATAGTTTCGTCATGTCCGTCTGTCTGTCTGTCCGAGGTTTTGTTAAGAGACCGTTAGTACTAGAAAGTGTAATTTTGTAGGAGTATGTATATCAATTACGTCGACAAAGTGGTAAAATAAAATTTTGGAAAA
The DNA here is from genome assembly GCA_916614155.1 of Mesoligia furuncula. NCBI lineage: Eukaryota > Metazoa > Arthropoda > Insecta > Lepidoptera > Noctuidae > Mesoligia > Mesoligia furuncula. The sequence goes on along the minus strand of OU744803.1, from coordinate 5,721,638 downwards.
TATTTTTTTTTAGGGTAGCTACCTACATGTGAAATGGGAATGAATATTTTTTTTCGTCGTCTACCCCATCATGATGAGTATCGTTGAATCTTCCTGAGGTCTTCTAAAATGACTTGGGGATTGCTGAAATTATTTAAACTTTAAACTGCAATTTTTTTTCCCCCGCCCTCTAAAAGCTAAACTGCTGGCTTGAAAAATCTGGAAAAATTCACGATGATAGTGCATTTCATGAACTTTAAAGGAAACTTATAGCGGTTAAGATAACTTTATTAGTTTAGCGGTTATAGTCGTTGAACTTGGGTGTTCGATAATTTTGTACCAAATACAAAATCGTTAGCAACTTTACAGTGACTAAGATGAAGTAGGTAGTTGCTTGTTTATAACGGATATTGAAAAACACAAAATAGGAAATAAAAAATAAAAAAAAACATAATAAATTATCATAAGTTTTTGTTATTATAACCATTAACTCCTAATATCTTTACCATTACTAATATTCAGAATAAAGAACAACAGAATAGTACTATATTGTGATAACGGGCTACTACGGAACCCTACACTGTGCGTGGCCCGACACGCACTTGGCCGGTTTTTATAATTATATTGACTTCCATTTCAGTAAAAATGTTTAATGTATTTAGCATACTAAGTATAATATATGCTACCGGTATATTTGTTGTTCGTTTGTAAAGATAAGAAGTTCGAAATATTCCATTTAGTGTTGCATACCGTGATCTACCTTGTGAAGGCCGCAGGAACCCGTTGGATGCGAGAAGCACAGAACCGGTCGAAGTGGAGGTGCTTGGGTGGGGGGGGGGCCTATGTCCAGCAGTGGACGGCTCTTTCGGCTGAAATAATGACCGTGATCTATGCAAATAAATTATTCTTGTTCTTTTAGTTAGGAAAGTCAGTCGCCTAAAAGTATCTAAAACTTTATTAGGAGGCCTTGTGGCTAAGTAATAACAGCCGCACAGGTCTATCGACCAGGTTAAGCTCCGCTTGCCGCGGTTGGTCCGTGGATGGGTGACCATCTTTACATACCAAGACCCCTCCGTGCCTCGGAAAGCACGTTAAACCGTTGGTCTCGACTGTCATTCGTGGACCTTTGACAGTCGATACAGGTCGCCAGAAGCCCGAAAGTCTGTCTACTGGTACCTACTCATCCGGTTAGACTGGAAACAGACCACAACATAGTTGGGAAAAGACTAGGGAGATGATGATCTAAAACTTTATTAATTTATACTTATTTATCCTCGCACTACGACGCGACGCCATGAATTAATGAATTTATATTATGGATTATACTAGTTTACAAAATGATTAAGTAATTAATAGTAATAAAATGGAAGCATATCTATAGCAGTACGTGTATGTTCTATGATTTTACGAAACCATTGCTACTCTATAAAATATCTGTCAAACATTAGCTATTAGGTGTACGATTAAAAGAAGCTCAACAGCATAGATCCGATTAATAGTTGCGGAGAAATGCGTGGACAAACATACATACATTTATACGTCTATAAAATTTTGTATATTTGTTTGGAAGCCCTAATAGATTGTCATATGTGAATATAATGCAATTCCAATAATATTACATAGGTACGTACGTGTCGAATTGATAACCTCCTTTTTTTTGAAGTCGGTAATAAAAAACAAATGCGACTTACCTAGGTCCCATTAAAGCTGTCATTGTACCAGGTTTCGCGATCCCGCTAACTAAAACAAAGAAATAATGTCAATAAAAACACGGTGACAATGTCCAGCTGCTACCAGCTCAGCAGCTCTAGCAGAGCAGTAGTGCTATTCGGTAGAAATCTCACCGAGAAAAGTTAGGTGAAGCGAGCTTTTATTTATTATTTATTTATTTTATACTTCAAGCACATAAATGTACAGAGGCGGACTTAATGCCATAGGCATTAAGGCATTAGGCATTTTATTCCTCCTCCTGTGGCCTTATTGTGAGTTTTTTCGACTTACGTTCGATTTCGAGTGCGTTAGAATTTTGTATAGGAAATTAGGTTTCTCCTAATCTCACTCACTCTCTCTCTTAAAGCCTTGATCTATTCTGTAAAAATCTCACCGTGAAAACTTAGGTGAAGTGAGCATAAAGTGAGCTGTCAATAGTGTCAACGCCAACGTGGAATGACAGTTCACATCAAGCTGACTTCACCTAAGTTTTCACGGTGAGATTTTTACAGAATAGCACTGCAACTGGACATTGAGGCCGAGATCTAGAAGCAGGTACTTAGCACGTATTTAGGCTAAGCGTTATTCCTGTCACTGTCGTACAACAGTGAAACTATAGGTGCAAGATAGAGACGGGAACTTGCCTAAGCCAATGTACGTGCTAATTAGTTTCGTTCAGATCTCACTCAACAGATGGAATGACAGCACACTTCAAGGCCACTTCAGCTTAGTTTTCACGGTTTGATTTGTACAGAATAGACAGGCTGGGCTCGAGAGATCAGGGGGCCGATCAGAGTAACCGGGTGTCGAGTTATATGGCGAGTTATTAGAGAGACCTACATATGTCTAGTCGTGGATTTTTAGGCTGATTATCTATTGCATGGTCTGTACTTTGTGATCAACTTTGGACTGGATTTTGTCTAGCAGTTAACTCGAATGGAGATAACATATCATTTTACCAATTAAGTACAAGTTCCGACAAGGTCATTTCTGCATTAATCGCAGGAATGACCTTGTAGGAACTTGCAGTACTTAATTGGTAAAATGATAGTTAACCGATTCCGTGCGGATGGCGCCGTAGAGGCGCCATTGGTATTTTCTGTGAATGTGTGGCGCCCGAGAGGAGCCAAAATGTTTACCTGTAAAACTCGGATAAAACACCATTTTTCAGTGGTTATCTGTAAATGAAAGTGTCCTTATTTGTCACGCAGATTACGAATTCCAGTGTTAGCTTCGGGATATTGCATGAAAACGCATACTTCAGGAGTTGTAAACCTTTTCAATATAAAAATCATTCATTTCATACGGAAACCGAATTAATATAATTAATACAACGATTATTTGTTTATGAAATACTATAAAATAGGAATATTTGCGTTTTACACGACTAGCATGGTAATATCCCGTTCTTTAATAAACAAAAATAATGGATCAGTCAATCGAGCCAAACATATACCAAAAGGTTTACGACACCTGATTAAATAAGTCACTTACAATTACCGGCACGTAACTTGGCAAGAGATTTTCGTAGTGGGGGAAGTTCGCGCATATAAAAATGTATGAAATTGTGCATGCGCAAACTTCCCCCACTACAAAAACTCTTGCCAAGTTACGTGCCGGCAACTATACCTTCCATTTCGGTTTATACAAAACGAACTTTTAAAACCGCTCACGTTCGCTGTTGGGTTGCGACTACAATAATAACAAGTGGAATCCGACGAAAAAGCGATAAGTTACACTTCATGGCTGGTGGCGCACGAGAGGAGCCATGAAAGTCCCTGGCGCTTGGCGCCTCAGAGGAGCCACGAAACATTTTTTCGCCGCCAGGCGCTATAGTTTGAAAAAAACTACCATCGCACTGAATCGGTTAATTCGATTGGAGATAACATATAATGATACCAATTAAATACAAGTTCCTACAAGGTCACTCCTGCATTAATCTAACAACAAATACTGTTGTATTTTATTTATTTATGCCATCTAAAATTAACACGTTTTCCTAATAGAATGTCATCAGAATGTCACAAACACAAATAGACCATGAAGCTTTTAGTCCATATTTCACATTAACATAGAATTTAACCTTTATTTAATGCATTTTTAGTGTAGCATACATATGCATCATACGGCGCCGTCCGTTTGCATATATATGTATAATGCCTAAGGTAAATCGATGATACTTCAGCAGGTCTGTTCTGTAAAAATTTCACCGTGAAAACTAAGGTGAAGTGAGCTATCAATAGTGTCAATCCCTAGCATGATAGGAAATGACAGCTTCACTCACTTTTTCACGGTGAGGTTTTACAGAATAGCACTACTGATGCAGGTAACAGAAGAGCCTGTTTCTGCCATTGAAACTAACTTAATAACAATTTAAAAAAATACGTGTGGGGTCTTGGCCCCCCAAGCAGGAACGAAGTTCAAAATGGCGGCTGCAAAAATTAAAAATTTACGAAAATTTGCACATTTTTTGCAGCCATCTTGGCCATATTGAATTTGAAAATTTTCGCAGCCGTTATCTTAGGTTTTTAGGGTTCCGTAGTTCCTACAAGGAATCCTTATAGTATCGTCATGTCCGTCTGTCTGTCTGTCTGTCTGTCTGTCCGAGGTTTTCTAAGAGACCGTTAGTACTAGAAAGCTGTAATTTTGTAGGAGTATTAATTACGCCGACAAAGTGGTAAAATTTTTTTTTTTTAATTTTGGAAAAACATTTTTTTTAGGGTAGTGTGAAGTGGGGATGAATATTTTGTTCGTCGTCTACCCCATCGTGTGGGGTATTGTTGAATAGGTCTTCTCAAATGGCTTAGGGGTTGCTAAAATTATTTTTCAATTTAATGCTCCGTTTACGAAATATTAAACTTTAAAGTGCAAATTATTGTTCCAGTAGGGCGTCCCCCCCCCCCCCCCCCTCTAAAACCTAAACTGCTGGCTTGAAAAATCGGGAAAAATTCACGATGATAGTGCATTTTATGAACTTGATGAAGTAGTTGCTTGTTTATAACGGGTAAAGACTTGAAAAAGATTTGAAGAAAAAAAAAACATATTTTGCTTTTCAACAAGCAAAATATGTTTTTTTTTACCTATTCAGAATAAAGAACAACAGAACCGTACTACATTGTGATAACGGGCTACTACGGAACCCTACACTGTGCGTGGCCCGACACGCACTTGGCCGGTTTTTATTTTGACCTCACTATCGGCTTCAGCACTCCGAAAACCATGAAAGCGACACCTATGGCGACAAATTTGAAAAAATTTGCAGCCGCAATCTTGGATCGCAAGCTCCGTAAAAGAACATCGTTCCAATAAAAGTAGATTTTTTCAGAACAGATAGACTGATCGCATCCATTACGTCAACAGCCATTATGTTACGGTAACCGTGATTATTACCAAGTTCGGCAGCAAAAACTGAGAATGACGAATTATCTGCCTTCGCTAAAGGATTTTGACGAGTTATACGAACATAAATGTTGGGAACAGCTGATTTATTTTTCGCAATTTTAGGTTTAGTCCCATAGTAAAAGTTGTTCATAGTGATGAGTACAATGACCTCTTAAGAGGTTGTTAATGTTTTACCAATAACCCTGTAGGTATATATCTATTTGAGGCTGACTGCACACAAGATTTTGACGACCGTATCTATAGTGAATTGAGCTCTTTAAATACAAGTAGTGGATTGTAATACAGTAGTGTGTAGCCTACATAGTACGCGTGACTGCGTCTGCGCGTCGCGTCGGCACTATTGATCATGTAATTGATCCGTGGGTCTATATCGCACCGAAAATGTGTAAAAAAAAACAACTGCGAGTCGGACTCGCACACGAAGGGTTCCGTAGGTACCACAAGGCATAAAACGGCGAAAAAAACGTATCTTTTAAACCCCTTTAAATGTTAACTTTATTTTATTATTTTTTTGTTATAGCGGCAACAGAAATACATCATCTGTGAAAATTTGAACTGTCTAGCTATCACGGTTCATGAGATACAGCCTGGTGACAGACAGACAGACAGACAGACGGACAGTAGAGACGGGACCCTATTACTAATAATAGGGTTCCGGTTTTATCCTTTGGGTACGGAACCCTAAAAACTCGGTCCCATGTCAGCAGAAAATATATCCGTTTATAACGATATCATGTTATACTATGATTGATTTCTCACGAATGTCTCGAAACTTCGCAATTTGATATCAGATGTATAATCTATAGATTTGTCTTTAATCAGTTGTCATTTATTAAAAAAAACTAGCTTCTGTCCGCGACTTCGTCCACGTGAAATGTTTTATTTTAACATAAAATAATTATATCTTATAGCATCGCAATTTTACCGCAATTTTACTTCGTTTTCGCCAAACTAACTTTTTTATGTTTGCGCGGCTCCTAAGGCTTTCATGATGTTTTAAATAGCCTATTTGCACTATTGGGTAAAATCCGACATAAATCCGACTGGTAGTTCCAGAGATTAGCGTGTTCAAACAAACTCTTCTTCAGCTTTATTATAAACTAGTTGACCCGGCAAACGTTGTTTTGCCATATAAATTACTAGCTGTGCCCCGCGGTTTCACCCGCATAAGTTTCGATCCCGTGGGAATATCGGGATAAAAAGTAGCCTATATGTTAATCCAGGGTGTCAGCTACCTCCATACAAAATTTCATCAAAATTGGTGCAGCCGTTTGATCGTGAAGAAGTAACAAACATATAAACACACACACACACCCCCTCACAAACTTTCGCATTTATAATATTAGTGTGATTTCTAGCTGCCCGGCGCTACTTCGTTTTCGTGGTGTCCTATTCATTACCCTACCCTACCCCTACCCTACTCCTACCCTACTGCCACATTACTCCTACCCTACTCCTATCCAACTCCTACCCTACTCCTACCCTACTCCTACACTACTCCTACCCTACTCCTACCCTACTCCTACCCTACTCCTGCCCTACTCCTACACTACTCCTACCCTACTCCTACCCTACTCCTACCTTACTTCTACCCTACTCCTACCTTACTCCTACCCTATTTCTAACCTACTCCTACCCTACTCCTACACTACTCCTACCCTAATCCTGCCCTACTCCTACCCTACTCCTACCCTGCTCCTACCCTACTCCTACCCTACTCCTACCCTACTCCCATAGATATATTATTTTTTTCTCTGCGTAAGAACCATCCTCGTACTTCAAGGAATATTCTAAACAAAGAATTAGCGAAATCGGTTCAGCTGTTCTCGAGATTTGCGCTTAGCAACACATTCAGCGATTCATTTTTATATTATAAATAGAATAGATTAATTATAGATATTACAAATTGAAGTCTAAGTTTTTTTGTTTTGCTGCGTTCGTGTGAGATAAAACAAATAATAAATTTCGACCAGGATACCTATACCTAGGTATAGTAATAAAATGTGAACACGTGACTGATTCGTGGGTATTCTACGGAACAACCATGTGGCCGAACGGAATCAATACAAAAGTGCTTATAGTTCTTTTTTTTAATCTCAGATACTAATCTGACATTTAAGTCTTTTGTGTTTGCGTTTTTTTAGTATAGACGTTTGACATTACACCTGTCAGATTGGTATCTGGGTTTAAAAAAAGAACTTTAGGAATAATAAAATTGTAGTAGGTATGTTATGCTGTTATTACTTTTACACTACAAATTACCTTATAGGTTTAAGGGGCCGGTGGAGCATGCGTAGTTCATACAAACGTAATCTTCGATCAATCTATTAATGATCGAAGAACGTAATACAGTGAAACCTGGTTAAGTGAGACATCAAGGGACCTGCAATGTCGTTTCACTTATAGAGGTATTCCACTTACCCAGTGTCTCAGATATACAGGTATAAATAAATATCTGTCTCATTTACAGAGGGTTCCATTAATAGAGGTGAGAATACAGGTTTTTTCAGTTATACAGGTGCGATCATTAAATAAAATAATTTGTGGGTAGAATAAGAATGAGTAAACAAACAATGTTATCTCAGTTACAGAGGTTTATGCATATAAAATTTACTCGCTGTCTCAGTTATAGAGGTTACTATGATGATAAATCGAAAGAACAAATCCCAGATATAGAGGCTTACCTCGTCCCACTAACAGAGGTAATTCAGTGCCAAAGTGTTGGGACCTCAGCATGAGTTCCAGTTATGGAGGTTTCTCACTTATCCAGGTCCCACTTAACCAAGTTTCACTGAAATAATTTGTACCGAAATCAAACATATTCTTAAGGTAGTGTGTGTATTTATTCCGATTGGATTACGGACTACGAGTATCTAGTTCCCAAATTTATATTTTGAATGGACACTGATTTAAAGACGAGTTATGAGAAAAATAAGTTTTTAATATAAATTTGAAATTCCTCATATCTCGTCTTTATATCAGTGTCCTTTCTGTAGATATAATTATATGGATTAAAGTCTTAAAACTAAGTAAATGTTATATCGTTCATTTGCGACAAGGTCGACATGTCTCAAAAAATATGATTTTACAGGAGAGCAATTTTATAGTTTCAAGTTAAAATTATACATTAATCGTTGATTTTTTAGGTAACTTATTTAGATAAAATCGCTCATTTGCTACAAGGTCGACAAAAATGTCGTTTTTACAGTAAACGGATCGAAAATTTTTCAACACAACTTAATTAATAACTAAAAAATCATCAATTTTGAGATATGTCGACCTTGTAGCAAATGAGCGATATGCGAAACGAGTATTTTCAATTTTAAAATCGTTCCAATTTACTTTAAATATGTTTTCTCCTCGCGTCCGTGCTAGACCCAGAATTCACGTTTAAGATACCAAAGAGTTCAAAACCAAGGAACTCACTATGGCGGAGTAATTGACAGAGCGCTTATTAGAAAGAGAACTAAGTAGTACAAATTCGGGGCAGCTAGCAACAGTTCGAATTACAGTCACGAAGCCCTATGAGGGTGAACACTGAATTAGTCATTAATATTGTTATAGTATGAATTAACTAGAGTAATATCTCATTTCAATACTCAAAGAAATATACTAAAAGTATTAGGTATTCAACTCAGTCTTTTCAGAGTGTAAAGAAGGTGTAGCGGTATCTACAACGCCACATGCGAACAACGCGTCATACTGACGTCATGTAATTCCTGCATCGCGCAAGCAGAGTTTACCGCGCAACTAGCAAAGATACAACGGCCCGACATGAAAGATCGGGCAGTTGCCCGCCAGACACAACACCTGTCTGGTCGGAGGATCCTCCCTTTTCTATGGAGGATGAGTGAACATCCTGTTCCCCATACCTCTATAAAGGCTTCTAGCACCAAATTTCTGAATTAAGGCTGATTGAAAAAATCAAAAGTCATTTGTCAAACTATTCTGAGAATCAGAACTTTTCGAGTATCAAAATTAGAAAAAGACAGTCCCAAAATAATTTCTGACTTTGTCAAATCTCTTGTCAGTTTGTCTACAATCGGTCGGTCGGGGTTTCGGACGTTTCCTACTCCGTATCACCTACGGACATAAGATTAGTTTGGGGCGCGACCAATGAATGACAATTTGGCAGTTGGCCCTACAGGGGATATGTTTTTGCCCGTTCGAAAAATTTAACTTGTCACTTGTTTTGTCGGATCTATTACTTACGGATGGGCCTCGTATCTTCGTTGACGGACTTAGAGAGTAGAGTCTCAGATGTGATTAGTTGACCAAAAAAAAAAACAGTGGCACTCCGGGTGTGCCGATGCCGACAGAAGTGAAAACAAAACACAAACAGAATACTTTGTCATCACTCACTGACATATCGGATAATTATACATTAAAACCGAGTACATCCCGAGGACAGCCGAACACATCCGAAGCGGGAATTTTTTTAATCGTCTTATAACAAAAGGCCGCGGTGTCGCTCGTAGGCTTACGGTAACAGTTGCGCGAGTTCAATGGTTTTTTCCTATCTCAAAAAATTCTCAACGTGCGTAAAGAAGTTTTCACTTCATAAAAATATCTAAAGTAAAAAAATAACTTACCATTATTTACAAGTCTTTTCAGCTTCCCATGTTTGAGTTTGGTGTGGACTGTCACGTCTCGCCAGACCAAGGTACAGGGTCTGAAGGTCGGCGCTGGTCCCAACACCTCCTCGATTTCAGGGAACAAGAGGTCATACTTTGACCTCGTGTTCTTAAGCTTTGAATTGTGGGGAATCATTTCCTATAGAGAAAAAACGGGTGTTTAATTTTGGTAGCTACGTATCGTGTTGGACAGGAAAACAAACATTTAATTTAATTCATCTATTTATACATAGTTATTGATAGTATACCTACATTTTTTAATTAAATGCCATGATTAATTCAGAATAAGATATTTGACTCATTTTTCAATAAAACACCAACCTTTGTAAATTGATCATCCGAGAAAATTGACACGAGAAAAGAAAATATTATTAATGATATTACATTTCAATTTGATTCTATTGTACTTAGGGCTGATTTTTCCATCGCCGGATAACTTTTATTGGATGAATAAAATTGACGTTTGACAGTTTTTGTATGAAATAACTGTCAAAATTTCAAAATTATTCCTCGAATAAAGTTATCAGTTGATTGAAAAATCAGCCCTTAATTGATTTAAATACCACTTTATTAAAGATTCTGATTAATATAAAAGTAATAAATTTAGCAAATGTAAATAAAAGGCCTATTTGTACGTAAATTAAAACAGATTCTCATAGTTTTTTGATTATTTAACAAATGAATCGTGACATGAAATGATTATCAATTTAATGCGACACAAGATTTATGAATTAATAATCAATGAATTAGGCATACAGAATTCGGAATGAAGCATTAATAACAAGTAAGTACTTATTTTAGAACTCTTGAATCTAATACATTTTTAATTGAGTGACATTAAGAGCAAAAGTGTGTAATTTTTTTTTATTTATCTACAAAATATTCTGATTAGGTAAGCACTTGATACAAAATTACTTTCATCACATAGATATAGGCACGGAGGTGACAGGGGCCCATGCAGTGTTCCATTTTTAAACAGCATTGAAAATTATATAATGGGGAAGAATTAAAAAAAAACAATTGAAGTTTGCTTTTTAGAATTTTGCATACTATACAAGGGATCTAACGCAAACGTACCAACAACAACGTAAAAGTTTACTGTAAGTTTCAATAAGTATTTTAATTTCCACTGAGCCTGTTGCAAGAATTAAGGCAGAAATATGCTCATTTAAAACGGCAAATCACAAAACTACACTTAGATCCGTAGGTAGACACACGGAATATTAAAGTATCTCTACCAAGAAAATTTAATTAAAGATAGAAGAAGCTATATACGTTGAATACTTAATTAATAGCCGAGATAAGGATTCAAGATTAGCACATCCAGTATATCCAATTCAAATACGTTCTACGCAACGTTTATTTTTAAATGTTCACCTGAACTTGTTGCACTTAAAATACACTTGATCACTTTGTAAATTAAAATAAAATAAAATTTCGTAAATATTATGAAACATTAACACATTCTTACATAGGCCTCCTCAGCTGCTTGCTCTGTTATGAAACTCAATCTGTCACCATTTTTATTTGGGCTGGCACTCATTTTCTATTGCACAATGTCACTAATTGTTAAAAAAAATTAAAAACAAATTTTTTAAATTTGGAATTGGAGCGATCTTGGCGGTATTGTCAGCGCGTTCATTTTACCGATTGCTAAGAAGTTTTGGCGCCAGAACATAGCGCGTCTGCCTACCAGTGCAGCGTTGATAGTTTGACATCACGACTTGCGTTAGACAGGGACGGATATGGATTAGAGCAGAATAACGGCATTTTATTGGAAACAAAAGTAAAATGCGCCGGCAGGATAGTATTGCATTGATGAAAGAAAGATATGTGTGATTAATTAATGGGTTTTTCTTTACTAACCGTAAGTAAATGAGTTGTTACTTGAGGGGTACAAAAACCCAAGTTTTATAATGCCTAAAGGCATATGATCGACTACAGTAAACAAAATCAGAAAAATATATGATATTCTGCAGGATATACGTACTCGTATATGCTAGTTAGATAGTGTGTTGAAAACATAATACAACTAATTTGATACGATAGAACAAAAATCATGAAGATACCTCTGAAAACTTTTTTTTACAATAATAACCATACTAATATAGGTACACAATCATTCTGATTTTTTGTCAGATTATTCTACAAGCAACATACTAAAGCACTAGTGTTTTAATGTTTTAGTCCAAACAATAGATTTTTTGTAAATAGATAATTGCTTCATATTTTGCAATAAATTACCAGCGTTGTGTCATCGCGCTTCTCTTTCTTTATATGCAGTCCGACAGTGACCGTCATGTAGGCCCCGTTAATTTTTTTAAACGGTTTGTCTTTCTTTTACATTAGTATGCATTCGATTTTAACACAACATCCCACCACGCTTGTTTGTCCCGAAGAGTTAGGCAAACGTGCAACCTATAGTGCACTCACATATCGTCAACTATGTTGAAGTCCTATGTAATAATCTGTGTAAGTATTATTATGTGTTTATTATTGTATTTATAATCCAGCCTTGGATAATTTTTTATTAATTATAATAAGAGCCATTTTCAATAGGGTTCCTCCTGTGGGTGAAACGATTCTATTAAAAAAAAATAGACTCAATTAATAGATTTTTTCGTTTTTGCAAGCTACAATGTTTTCAGGTTTCACACTGACGGAAATTTTTGTTAGAAATATTTTGATGTTTTTTTCGTTTCTACTGCATTAAATCAATTTTTGAAAAGTAGAGAAACTTTTAATCTACATTAAATTATCTATACAATGGTATATAAATTAAGTAGGTTCTGTGTACTAGCAGGAGTATAACAATAGAAACAGTTGCAGAAAGGAAGCAAAAAATAATAATAAGATGTTAAAGCGCTCTCTAATGCTTCCCATTATGAGTCGTGCAAAAGTATATTATCTGTTTTTATTTCTTACCAATAATCAATTATTTATTTATTTAAGTATATATACTTTATTGTAGACCAGAAAATAAATACAACCACCATTCCATACCAATTAATTACTTAGCTTCCTAACATTTTAACAAACACAATTGATTTGGCATTTCGTTATTGCCCTAATTAGACGTACAAGTCGCGCTATACTTTCAAAAAAAATTCTGGAGGCACGGTAGTACCCCCGCCAAGACGAGCCAAGCGAAGTGCCCTTGCGCTTCGCTTGGCTCGTCTTCAACCCCCCCAAAAAAAAAAGAGAAAAAAAAAATCATAAGCATCTTACAAAAAGACGTGAAATCCCACCAAAAACATTTTTATGTAAAATGTTGCCAAGACGAGACCACATGGCTCGCACTGTCAAAAAGTTACCAGATCTCATGTAGAGCCAAGCTTCTAACTCTACACGCCCTAACTCTACAAGCCCTAACTTCACAAACTCTACACCTTAGTCAAAATATGTGTTCACTGTTCATTACTTTTCTGTTATACAATAGTTCTTGTAGTAACCACCTGTAGGTACCTAATTGGTTTCATTGAAACAAATGCTTTGAAAAACTCGAAACAGTTTGAGTTTGCATCAAATTCAAACTGCAGTTTTTTTTTACATAGCCACTTAGGCTTTTGCATCAAATCCGAGGCTTCATCATTTCCATGTTAGCAAACTCAAACTCAAAACTCAAACCATTTATTTCAATAAAACCATTTACAGGCACTTTTGAATTGTCAAGAAGTAGGTCAGTCAGAAAATATGAAGCTAGTTGCCCATTCCAAAGCGTAGGTACCTATGGAGAAGAACGGGCAAGAAACTCCATGGACACTCTTTTAAATTATATTCTTACAAAAATATTAGTTACATCATTAATGTTGAATTTACAATTATATGTGACAACGATGTAAAAAAAAAGTAATTTAAAAAATAAAAAAACCCGACTGCGAAACTGAAAAGCTACAAACAAGCCTACTTATTTTAAATTAAATAAAAGTTGGAAGCAGGCGGGACCCATTTGAATTTGAAAATATAATAAAAATGGTATGGGCCCCGCCTGCTTCCAACTTTTATTTAATATAAAATAGGCTTGTTTGTAGCTTTTCAGTTTCGCAGTCGGGTTTTTTTATTTTTTAAAAATTACTTTTTTTATTTCCAGCTTTTTAGTTTACAAATGTGAAAGATTTCGCAAACGATTTAGTTCTTGGTACGTGTTTTTTACGATTTGTCACTTCGAATTACTTTTAACCATATAAGTTATGTATATTTTTGTAATCACCTTTTAAAACCCTTTATTTTGATACCCACTCGATAGGTTTCGAGAAAAAAAAATTTTTTTTGAAGACATTGCGCCAAAAATCGGCCATTTTAATTTTTTTTCAATTTTGATATACCCAGTGTCAATCTCACAATTAAGACGAATCTAACGGCACCTCTCAAGCTGAAATCGATCAAGCCGTTTAGGCTACAGAGCGTGCCAAAGAAATATACATACATACATACATAGGTACATACACTCGAAAAACATAACCCTCCTTCTGACGCAGTCGGGTAAAAATACGTACGCGTTAAGAGCGTCCAGAGAACAGCAAATAGTAAGAAAACAACAATCCAAAAATAAAATAATTAAAAATAAGCCGAGGCAGCTGAGTGATGACCAGCCCCAACTGACGGCGCCCGTTCACGAACATGACGCATAGATCAGCACCATTCAGCTCAACCATTTTGAAGGGAGCTAAATGATCCAATACACACGCCACCGTCAGCGAAACATTTGTGCATAGCATGATAAGTAATTCGATAAGGCATCTAATGTGGGTAGGATCTGTTTGGGTTCATTCATGCGATCTATTGATTGCTATTAAACATCGTACTACTTCATATTCAACACGTCATCCATATATTGGAGTTCATTCAACTCCTGTCAGCCTGTCACATAATCCATCGCAAATTGGATAGACCTTGTCTCTGACCTTTCTTTAAATTTAACCTATAACATATTGTTAAGGCGAAAGCATAATCATCCTACAATGTTCCCACTGCTGGGACTCAGGCACAGGCTTCCTCTCTGCTGAGAAGGAGTGGGCCGTAATCCACCACTCGAATTCTTAGCTCTAGGATATATGTCGGTTTCGTCACGATGTTTTCCTTCACCGTTTTGGGAGCAGTGGTGATGAAATAATTTGCACAGAGTAAAGGCCTACGCAGACCGGGACGGCATGGCAAGGGATTTTGCCGTCAGTCAGCGCACACTAGCCGCTTAGATACCGCGGCATTCCAGCGGCTTCCCCGCTTCTCTGCCCCCGCCGCGCCGTTCCACCCCGTGATATGTCACAACGAGCGCCGGAGTCCTTGGTAAGCCGTTGCTTAATGCTTACCGCAGGACGCCACGGCATCCCGCCGCCGCGGGAGTCCGTGGCACGTCTTTCAAAGCTGTGCAATGAAATCCCTTTCGATGCCACGGCATCATTTTAAAGCATAGCAACTTTTGTCGTATTTCTATATCGATACGTTTGAATATCCATTAGTAAAAGTTTAAATCCCTTGCCATGCCGTCCCGGTCTGCGTAGGCCTTTAAACGACTTACAACTCCTAAGTCCCTGCCGTTACCACTGAGACACCTGCTCAAGGCGAAAGCGCCAGGTTAAAATTAGCTAAGTAGTAAGTTAGAATTTGCTTCAATGTCCTGATTTCATGAAATACTTATTAACCCTTAGTATGTCGGAACGTAGACCTACGCGAGACACAATGGCTTTTTAATTGTGTCTGTAATTCCGACATACGAGGGGTTAAATAGGGGTCACTAGAATTTAGATAGTTGTATTGATGATTTTCATGATTATAATTCTGTAAAAACATAATGTTTTACGGTCGCGAATTAAATTTCGATCAACATACAAACGTGCAAATTGCAAAAAACTTAAGAAAATTGGATTCGCGGGCTACCCCGGCATCCCCCTTAAGGGGCTTGCATGACCTAAAACGCGGTCACTGTCGGACTGCATAGAAAAGAAAGAGAAGCGCGATGACACAACGCTCGTAATTTATTGCAAAATATGAAGCAATTATCTATTTACAAAAAATCTATTGTTTGGACTAAAAAAATAAAACACTAGTGTTTTAGTATGTTGCTTGTAGAATAATCTGACAAAAAGTCATAATGGTTGTATGTATTATAGTATGGTTTTTATTGTAAAAAGAAAGTTTTCAGAGGTATCGTCATGATTTTTTTCTGCCGTATCAAATTAGTTGTATTATGTTTTTAACACACTATCTACCTAGCATATATCCTGAAGAAATTTTTCTGATTTTGTTTCCTGTAGTCAATCATATACTTTTATTGATTCTAAAACTTGCGTTTTTTTTGCGTTAAGGTCCTGTAATCCCCTTAATAGAATATAGTACCGTACTGTATGCCGATCGCTTATTGGCGCAGACGGAAAACGATGTGACGGCGAGTTTGAAAGGCTTCGGTTTTCATGTAACGTATCCGAGACATGTGACACCGCCCTACAGTCGGGTCACTGCGCACGGCCACAGGATAAGAAGATCAGTACTCTAACAACCAAATGACCGATCGATGGCTACAACTTTTTTTTTTAATAACTTAACTCCGCATCTTCACCTGCGTGAAGGACAGCAATAACATAGCATAATCCTATAAAGTTCCCACTGCTGGGACATCGGCCTCCTGTCTTCGAGAGGGAGTGGGCTATAACTAAACTGGCCATACGTCCCGTTTTGAACGGGACTGTCCCTTTTCTCAGTCACCTGTCCCTTTGTCCCCAAACAAAGCTTCGGGACGCTAAATAGTCCCGTTTTAAAAACATATGTCAGAGGAAATTTTAGATAAGTAATAAGAATGGTGAACTGATGATTGATTTTTATTTTTCACAATTTGTTCGAATGTATTTAAAAGATGTCTAATTGTAATGAAATCTCAAATATTTATTTTCAATTTTCACGCTGAATGGCTATTTGTTAGAATAAAAATTATTATAATTATGCTGAATTATAGTAAAGTGAAGAAATTTAATCAAGTACCTATCAAGTTACACTTTTTCTAAATAATGAAAAGTGGTGTTTATTTTCATGTTACCTGCTAACTGTCGTTTATAAACCCATGTCCCGTTTTGAGTTAAAAAATAAATGGTCAGTTTAGCTATATAACCTACCACGCGGGCCTAATGCGGGTTGGTAGCTGTCACAGGCCTTCGAATTTTTAGTTCTAGGACATTCCGGTTTCCTCACGATCCTTTCCTTCACTTTGGAGTCCACTCCGAACTCCACAGTTCAATCCCGTTGGAATGTCCAGACGCCAGCACATCAACCTACTATAATCTGTGAAATTTATTTAATAGATTTTCAACTTTATCGCTACAGTATAAGGTACAAAGCTGATTGGGAAAATTTTACAATTTCGGGTAGCTTGATATGCTGGCGTCTGTACTACCGGGATAAAATACCCTATGTCCTAATCCAGATCATTGTCCACCTTTGTACCAAATTTCGTCGAAGTCCGTTCAGCCGTTAAGGCAAGAAAAGGTAACAAACAGACAGAGTTACTTTCGCATTTATTTACTTACTAACAGCGCATCGCGGTTTCACCCGCATAAGTTACGATCCCGTGGGAATATCGGGATAAAAGTATCCTATGTGGTAATACTGTTTATAAACTACCTGAGTGCCAAATTTCATCAAAATCCATTCAGTAGGTTTTGCGTGAAGAAGTAACAAACATACAACCACACTCTCAAACTTTAGTCTTTATAATATAAAGTGTGATTTAGTAAGTAACAATGGCTTGCTCGTGGATTAATGAAGCGCAGCATAATACTTAGAACTGAGCAGGACGCAGGAGAACCAAGGTAACCGACATAGCCCAAAGAAGTGCCAAACTTAAGTGGCACTGGGCAGGGCACATTGCTCGCAGAACAGATGGCCGATGGGGCGGAAAGGTTCTGGAGTGGCGACCGCGTACCATAAGACTTAGCGTTGGAAGGCCTCCCACAAGGGGGACCGACGACTTTGTGAAGGCGGCAGGAACCCGTTGGATGCGAGAAGCACAGAACCGGTCGAAGTGGAGGTGCTTGGGGGAGGCGTATGTCCAGCAGTGGACGTCTTTCGGCTGAAATGATGATGATGATGATGAGCATAATACTTAGGTGTCAAGCATACAGATCGAGTTAGAAAGACCACCCTGCGCTCTATAACTCAAGTAGCAGAGGTTAGAGAAAAACTGCCAGGCTGAAGTGGAAGTGGGTGGGAGAGATGGGCAAAGATCGTCGCCCACTGAACGCCTGAGGGAGGACATCGCCATCGCGGTAGACCACGGCGACGGTGGTGCAATCTGATAACGTTTGCAGGGCCAATATGGCCAGAGATCGCACAATACGGGTAGGAAGGAAAAAAGGGAGGCCCAGCAGTGGGACACAATATGTAAATAAGCCTAAGAAAAATAATGAATTACTAGGTATGAAGTTAACGTTTAGTAAAATGCAGGTCGACAGGAGATTCATAAAAATGAGGTTTGTTGATAGAATAAACAAAAGGAGTTGTTGTTTAATGTCGCTTTACTTGGTCAAATATGGCCTCATATAGAGCTATCTCTCATATCTTATCATGAATATTAAAATTAGGTAAAAAAACGTGTAAATAATGGTTATACGCGTTTGCTACCGCAGTACCCATGAAATAAGTAATTTGAGAATGGGTATAAATTAAGCCAAAATGGCATAACACCTATAACTGTCAATATTTGCGATAAGACATAAGATTATCTACTTCTTATCGTAAAGATTGTAATCTTAAAGGCATGATAATAATTGTGAGTCATCGTGTATAAATTAAGATAAGAATCAATAGTCAATGACTCTTAGGTAGACATGTCTACCAAAGACGCCAACTTTACGGCAATAAAAACAAATCTTCTAGTGCTAATCTGTACTGATTTATAAGGTGACATATTTATAAAGATTATAAAATTCTAGAAAAATTCAGTGTTTAAAAAAAAGAAATACAATATAATCCGCAACAGGAAAAATAAATATTCGAATTCAAAAAACGATTTGACAACAAATTCTGTATTAAAAAGTACTACTTAAGTAATTAAACTTTCATCATAATTATCTAGTGACACATAAATTAAATGTCTTGTCAGCTTATGCAGTCACGTTTTCGAATTCAGTCTAGACAGAAACGTTGACCTTCTGCAAAGTGGCCAAACTCTGTGGCAACTGTTCTACTAAACGTGGATGCAAGCGGGTTGAGGATCATTACAGAAGAAACGTGTACGAGAAGGACTGTTCCGACCCAGCATCTAAAGGAACTTAATTTGAACAATACTCAAGCATCATCATCACCTGCCTAGCCTTTTCCCAACTGTGTTGGGGTCGGCTTCCAGTCTAACCGGATGCAGCTGAATACTAGTATTTTACATGTAGCGACTGCCTATCTGACCTCCACAACCCAGTTACTGGGTAATACGATACCCTTTGGTAAGACAGGTTGTCAGACTTTCGGGCTTCTGCCTACCCGTAACGACTGTCAAAGATCCACGAATGACAGCCGGGACCAAAGGCTTATGTAAAGATGGTCACCCATCCATACACCAACCGCGGCAAGCGTAGCTTAACCTGATCGATCGACCTGTTCGGCTGTTATTATTTAGCCACGGGCCCCTCTTGAATAATACTAAAGCATGGACCATCATTCTTGAATCACAAGAAATCAAGAATGACGGTCCATGCTTGAAGATTGTTCTAGCTTTAGAGTAGAAATAATGAAAGAAAGCTGGAAAAAGTGCAGAAATTGCAGAAAATCATGCCTTATTTTCTGATCCTCCGGGCGTAAAAGAAGTCTCAATTCTCTTTCTCTCACTCAAGGTTCTTCTGATCGAAGAATATAGTCCCGAAGACAAACTTCTCCTTTTACGATAATCTTTAGATCCAAATTAAGGTTCTTTAGACCAATGTCGAAGAGGAAACCCTGAACTATTTATTTGTCAATAAATTAAGGTTGCTCCTGACATTTACAAATTGTCAATATTTCCTGTCAAGGGGCTTACAGGACCTAAACTAAAAACGCAAGTTTTAGAAACAATAAAAGTATATGATCGATTACAGTAAACAAAATCAGAAAAATATATGATATTCTTCAGGATATATGCTAGGTAGATAGTGTGTTAATAACATAATACAACTAATTTGATACGACAGAAAAAAATCATGTAGATACCTCTAAAAACTTTCTTTTTACAATAAAAACCATACTAATACATACAATCATTCTGATTTTTTGTCAGATTATTCACAAGCACATACTAATATACTAGTGTTTTAATTTTTTAGTCCAAACAATAGATTTTGTAAATAGATAATTGCTTCATATTTTGCAATAAACTACCAGCTTTGTGTCATCGCGCTTCTCTTTCTTTTGTATGCAGCCCGACAGTGACCACGCTTTAGGTCATGTAAGCCCCTTAAACCGCATATTAGAAAGAAAAGCTGTTGATAAATTTATTGCAGCTGTTGATTGTTTATTAAGTGGGCCATATTACTTAATCGGGGTCAGGGTGCAATTTTGCACTATCGAAATAGTATACACGTGTTTTTAACGTGCTGCCGCTAAATAACTATCGTTATTCCAATAATAAACGAAAAACAGGTCAAACTTTGCATTGGAAATGAGTGACATTCAGTTTAGAGACGTGTGTGTAGCTTCTGATTAAATGTTACAAGTATTTCAATAGTGCAACTGATATGGCCCCGTTATGTGTCCCAATTTTAACTTTTTTTATTGCTGAATGGTCTCTTGGCCTCGATCACGCCTGATGGAAAGCGATGGATGAGGTCTACGATGGAACGAGCGTGCCCAGAAGATGCCTAAGGCAACTCCCACGCATCGCCGAAACACAGCAGGCTGCTTGACGCCGGACTCCGGTGGGAGGGCGGTCGCAAACCAGGGGGGCGCTAGCCCTACCTCCGCAAGGGAAGAATTGGTCAGTCAAATAAGGTGTTGGGTGCGACTATCCAGGATGCGCCGAGCGCGAGCGTTCAGTTGAGTAACTGGCGGAACAAACTACGCTACACGAAGAGGTTTCTTCATGCATTCCGTTAATTAATTTAAGATATTAACTAGATCCTGAACAGCGTCTAAGAAACGCTGTAAGATCTACCCAATACGAGAAGACAGGTTTCAAGAATCCATCCATCATCATCATTTCAGCCCGGAATCACGGGTACTGCTGGGTATAGGTCTCCCCTTTCTTCTGCCATACTTCCCGGTTCCGTGGGTCCCACATCCAGGTGTTTCCCGCGATTTTGAGGATATCATCAACCCAACGCGCTTTTGGACAGCCCTAGATTCTTTAGCTTAACTTTGTCCACCGTTTGGTCATAGGTTTATGCAAATTTCCAGCTGGTTATGACAAATTTTATATCTTAAATCTAAAAATCCTGGGCTTTAAGGGGTAATCTTCGGAACAACTGCATAGTTATTCACAACCATCCGACACGCTATCGTATCGAAAATGACACATTTCCATAACCTGATTTGCCTTGACCCCGACAGTAAACAGCTGAAAGAAGAATTACGAATGAAAGAATCATAACACTTGGTTTTAGTAGGTTTTTATTTATCCTTTTGATAGATTCTTATTTTGTAAATGTAAGGACTTTGTAGGCCTTATAGACTTTAGATCCGTAGACTATTTTCTATTTTATCAAGTACTTGGTACTTGTTGACAGGCCTGCGCTGTCCTCCCATACCTACTGTAATCTGGAAACATTGTAAAAGCCAATTATTTTTAAAAAGAGTAACCGTGGAGTTTCTAGCCGGTTCTTCTCCATAGGAAACGACCAATTGGAACCGTGCACCTAGCTTCTGACGTTTCATAAGTGCCCATGTAGGTTTATGTGAAATAAAACATTTTGATTTTGAACGGTCGCCTATTTGATTGAAAGGGTAGTTCCACTGAGCTGCAGGATGTATTCCACTGCGCTCCAAAATAAAGTAAGTATATAGCCGGGGAGACACATGCCAGTAAATCGGTAAAGTAGCTGGCATGAAAGTTACTGACATGTACGAGTAACTGGCACACTGCGGATACATTTGCAAGTAATACTGGCATGCAAGTTGTGCCCTTGTATGCCAGTATTACCATCGCGTCGTACAAAAGTATGCTTTGGCAACCCCCGCGTCCCCTCCCTCAACGGGCATGCCAGTAAATCAAACGTTGTGCTAGCTACTTGTATGCCAGTTATAGGCATGCCAGGTTAGCGTATACACATAACAGTAGCTGGCACGTGCAAGGAGCTGGTATGCTAGTGTGTGTGTGTGTGTGGGCATGTGTAACCCAGCATAAGAGTCAGCATAAAAGGCAAACCAGAAGTTGTTTGATAAACACAAATAGAAATATTTTTTTACCGTGGATTCATCTCTTGTGTCAAAAATGCTCAAGGCCATTTCGCACGTTGTCTCTCTCGTGTCGCATGATGTTGCATGGTAACGTGCGAAATCGCGCGTGCCGGGCCCGTCATTAAAATAACGATATAACCTAAAATTTTGTATGAAAACTATGTATAAAACTTATGTCGTTGGAATTATAATAAAATAAGCTAACTGAATATTTTGGACAACTTTTAATAAGTACAGTGTTTTCGTTTTTTGGATTCCGTACCTCTAAAGGAAAAAACGGAACCCTCATAGGATCACTTGTGGTCCGTCTGTCTGTCTGTCTTTCAAGACCCTTTGTCTCGGGAACGCGTGGAGGTATCGAGTTGAAATTTAAACCATGAACTCAGCTCTACAGACTCTTGAAGCTGTGACCAAAATCAAACTTCTAGGAACTAACTATGGTTAGCGCCCCGGATCGTAGATTCGCAGGGGTGCGTTCCTGACTAACTTATGAATACTTATCTAAAACAATACAGGCGACACGTATTCTTAAGGTGGATTCACAAATTTTATACGAGTACACAATACGTGACGCCACAAGGACATTCCGGTTTCCTCATGATGTTTTTGATGAGCAGTGGTGATGAAATTACTTACACAAAATAAAGCACCTGCTCGGAGTCAGCCCAACGACCAGCGCAGGGCCGTTACCGCTGGGCCACCACTGCCCTTGAAAAAATGGGTTGATTGAGGAAAAATACTACTGATCATCATCTGCCTAGCCTTTTCCCAACTATGTTGGGATCGGCTTCCAGTCTAACCAGATGCAGCTGAATACCAGTATTTTACACAGAGCGAGTGCCTATCTGACCTCTACGACCCAGTTACTGGGTAATACGATACCCCTTGCTAAGACTGGTTGTCAGATTTTCACATAAATACTACTAATCTCAGACCAAATAGAAAGTCAAGACAGCAACGCTGCGAACAATACAGTGAAGCATGCAAAAATACACCTCCGCTTTGTGCATACACGCTTACATGCACACATTTACAATCAAACTACACCTCACTATATGCACACATGTTTACGAAACCGGCCTCACTTTACTGTTGACAGCCCTCTGTCTTGGTTTTTTATTTGGTCCGAGCTACTAACCAGAATATTTTACCAATTACAATACCTTATGTACTCAAACCACAAACAGGCATGTGAAAAAGAAAACTAAACGTAACTACGTACTTATTTGTTATTGTCACACGACTTTTAAAATGTCATATTGAACGTAAACAACCTTTACTTAAACAAGTTTTTTTTTTTAAATAATGATTTCGCGCACGGTGCATTTAAAAATAAACAAAAACTACTGTATCGGTCTAAGGCCCCTGTCTCACCGCTCACGAGGAAGCGACTAGCTATTTATTTATTTTATTATTTATGTATGTACACACTGTAAAATTGATACAGACACGACATATTAGTATTGACTACAAAGGTACTGCTTATTTTTACCAACTCTAGCTCTCAACTATTATCTCGCTGAAGAAACGTACCTACAAGAGAAGAACGTAACGTAACATTTAAGGGGAAAGTAGGTAGGTAGGTACCTAGGTACTAGGGCAGCCTGGCCAATTCTTTTTTTTTCTTACGTTTTTTGCAATTAGAAGGTCAGTGACAGGTTGTTGTCATCAATACAACCCTCCTTCCCAAATCCTATTGATTGATATTTCATATAATACTCATTCAATAAATTATATGAATTTAGACTCGCGAATCATATTTTAATTAACGTACAGCCTGACACTGACCAGCGAATTGCAAAATACTTAAGAAAATGAGAATTTCGCGTTCTACGTAGTTCATCAAAAACCAAACCTGAAATCGCGAAATAATAATCAGTTGTTCCCTACATTGTGACGAGTTATACGAACTGAAATGTAGGGAACAGCTGAATTTTTTTCGCGATTTCAGGGTTTGGTCTCATAGTAAAAGTTGTTCATATTGATGAGTACAATGACCTCTTAAGAGGTGGTTGGTGCTTTTCCAATCATCATGATCAGCCTATAATGTTCCCACTGCTGGGACACAGGCATCCTCTCAGTGTGAGGGAGCGGGCCGTAATCCACCACGCGGGCCCAGTGCGGGTTGGTGGATGTCACATGTCTTCGAATTTTTGGTTCTAGGACAAAAGGTTTCCTCACGATGTTTTCCTTCACCGTTTTGAGAGCAGCTTTTCCAATAACCCTGTATATTAATAGTTGATCGCTGGCTGTTCTCACCGCGCAGGCGAGTTCTCGTTTGTCGAAGCGGCGAGAGCTATCAAAGAGGGTGGGCACCTACTCTCTCGCGAGAGAACATTCGCTGAGAGAATCACTTTTATACGCATGCCGGCGAGTACTCGCTCGTCGCCGTTGCGCACTCGTTGCTCGCCAACTTGTTTTTAGTTGCTAGCTCTAATCGCTCCTCGTTAATCGCCAGAGGTGGGACAGGCTCTTAACATTTTTCGGGGCACTTAACGCCCCTCGACGTAATAACAATAAAACTTCGATTGTGTCTCGTTCAGTGTCCTTCAAAGATCAAATCAACAAAGTACTCCATTGAACCAGACTATCAAAAAGAAAAGACAACGTGGTCTCTGTTGAAAAAAAACGAGAATTTAGTATTCTATGACCTGGGTTTGTCCTTATCAATAATATCACTAAACGGTTAAAAATACGACATATCTTTGTGGACTAAACCTTTCATAAAGATTTCTTTTTTTTTATCCGTTAGCGACCCGCCCCTGTGTGTCTGTGTGGTGCCGGACTTAAAGAATAGCACCACCCCATACTTCCCGTGGGTGTCGTAAAAGGCGACTAAGTGAGACCGGAGAATGGGCAGCAGCGTTCTCTATGCATTACACCATCATACCATACTGCGATCGCCAACCCGCCTGCCAAGCGTGGCGATATGTCAAAACATCGAGATTT
The DNA here is from genome assembly GCA_916614155.1 of Mesoligia furuncula. Lineage (NCBI taxonomy): Eukaryota > Metazoa > Arthropoda > Insecta > Lepidoptera > Noctuidae > Mesoligia > Mesoligia furuncula. The sequence goes on along the minus strand of OU744803.1, from coordinate 5,696,616 downwards.
TTATGCTAAATCTAAGTTTAAAATTAAGTAATGTCATCATCGTCATCTGCCTAGTGTTTTCTCAACTATGTAGGGATTGGCTTTCAGTCTAACCGGCTGCAGCTGAATAGCAAAATTTTACATGGAACGACTGCCTATCTGACCTTCACAACCAAGTAGCTGGGTAATACGATACCCCTTAGTAAGACTAATTGTCAGATCTTAAGTATTATGTATTAAACATTTAAACCACTTTTAAACGCCTAAACCTTCCTGAAAAAATGCTCTACAATGGTAAAAACCGCATCAAAATCTATTGTATGGTAGAAAATCTAAAAGTTCACACATGCTTCACACAGTCAGGAAAAGCGACTTTATAAACCTACTAATATCTGCACCCGAGATGTACACACCTTGAACGTGTTGTTATAAACTCTCCCTTCATCATTCTATATCATTATAAGATTAAAGACTACGTTGAAGACAAGGTAGTTTGGCAATAATTCCTTCTGCACATGTGGCTTCCCTGGCTCCTCATTAACGGTATAACTATGTAAATGTCTATTAACTGCTCTCAAATTACGATGATTAATTTTTATTTTATTTTTTTGACATACTTTTTTGACATAATCTCTTTATTATTTGACATTATATACAGACATTTCTAATTTTTCACCTCTTTATTAGTGGTTGTTGTAATGGGAATCATAACACTTGGTTTTAGTAGGTTTTTATTTATCCTTTTGATAGATTCTTATTCTGTAAATGTGAGGACTTTGTAGGCCTAATAGACTTTAGATCTTTAGACCATTTTTACTTGTTGACAGGCTTACGCTGTCCTCCCATACCTACTGTAATTTGGAAACATTGTAAAAGCCAATTATTTTTAAAAAGAGTAACCGTGGAGTTTCTTGCCGGTTCTTCTCCATAGGAAACGACCAATTGGAACCGTGCACCTAGCTTCTGACGTTTCACAAGTGCCCATGTAAGTTTATGTGAAATAAAATATTTTTATTTTGATTCTACTAGTCATCATAATGCTCATATCATTTTTCTATTTACCAATTCACAGCCAATAATCAGAGGGCATAGGAACCAGTCGATTTATTAAAGTCACACCCAAATAGATTTATTGAATTGACGACAATTCACTGCTTCCTCTGGAGAGCTGCGCTTGCGACATCAATGAAAGATACCCAATAATCTTTGGTAGGTTAGGTAGCTCGTAAATAAATAAAAAATACATAAATGCATTTACATACACAATGCAGTTCATATACTTACACTGAAAGAAATAGTAATAGTTTATATCCTTCTTATTCATAACTTCATATCGACTCGCATCTTATATGTAGGTACGTATATATGTAGGTACTTGTACGTACTTATATACGTAGGTACGAGATGTTTCTTATGTTTTGTGTTAAGCCGCTACCTCGAAAATCTAAAATCTCAAAACCTACTAAGCAAGCGAAAGTGATGCAATTACTTTTGAAACGCAAAAGAAGAGTGATGCTATAATGTGCGTGCGCTCGGAATAAAACGACGTATGTGTCAAAATGAATTTACTGCTTTTTTAACAAAAATAAATGAATTTTTAAAACTAAGTACATTGAGGAAAGTTTGATATGATAATTGTCTATGTTTTAAAGTAAATTCTATTAAATAACTCTTAAGCGTTGCGCCGTGATGTCGAAAAAAGTAAAAAAAATTATATAACTTTGCAATTTTTTTGTATCGACAAAAATAAATTGGATCGTGTATTCCTTTTACATGAGTCAAAACCAAAAACCAGAGTCAAAAAACATATAACAAAATGTTAAATCCCTATTCCACATACTTAACAAGTTACACGAAATGGAAAAACCACAATTTTTTCAACATATTGTGTGGTGTGGTAGAAAAATTTGTTTTTTTTTTGTCATCATCATCATTTCAGCCGAAAGACGTCCACTGCTGGACACAGGCCTCCCCCAAAAGGGGGGGGAGGGGGTTTGCCATAATCGCCACGCTTGGCAGGCGGGTTGGCGATCGCAGTATGGTATGGTGGTGGAATGCATAGAGAACGCTGCTGCCCATTCTCCGGTACGCCCCTTAGTCGCCTTTTACGACACCCACGGGAAGTTTGGGGTGGTGCTATTCTTTAAGTCCGGCACCACACAGACCTCCGGCACCACACAGACCTTTTTTTTTTGTATAGGACTAATAAAAAAAAATGTTTGTGTTCTTTTTTGTTTAAATAAGTTTTTTTTAATGTTTTATTTGTAAAAAAAAGGGTTTGTTTTTTATAATTTTAGAAAGTTACGGTAATTGTAAGTGCTCATCGTTCTAAGGGTAATTACATGCCGTAGTAGATGCCTCACTCCGTTACCTGGCGGTCGCGGTTTAGCTCGCTGGTTTTTCTACTCATGTGTCGCTACCTCGAAGGTATACACTACAAAAATCTTAAATTACTTATTTAATTTCAAACAAATATATACATTCCTTAAAAATTATACTTAACATACTGACTGTACCTAGTGCATGCGATACACGTGTGTGTAGCGTTACCAAACGGGAGCGTTCCCAAACGGGAGTAACCCGATGTCACCTGCATCTAAAACACATGCACGCTAATATATAGACACGCACGTACATGCCAGGCATCGTGGTAAACCCCCAAGCAACCTGCGATGTATCGCAGTGAGGTACCCTTCGGCATGTGCGTGAGTCTCTATTGGCCTATATCTGCGCACGAACTTGTGCACTACAATATCCTCCGCGCAGTGGCGTAACTATAGGGTGGCATTGGGGTAAAATGCCACGGGCCCCCAGCCAGAGGGGGCCCCCCGCCCGAGAGGGCAATGAGCACAGGAGATCCTCCTGCACCCTGACCCTGATAAACTAATGGCCCACTGCAATAAATTTATGAACAGTTCAGTGGCGTAACTATAGGGCGGCATTGGGGCAAAAGGGGGGGGGGAGCTAGAGGGCCATGAGCTTAGGAGGATCCTAAAATAAGTTTATAAATGCAAACTTTTTTTTTAATGTGCAACATTCAACTAAGGACATCATTCAGGTTTCGAACATTTTGTACCTTTTTCCTATTGTTTGTCTAATTTTTTGGACAAGACCTCATGCTAACGAAAAATCAGGTGTTAAATATTGTAGAGGAAATATGAAATCAACACAGAAGAAGTCGCGGGAGAAATGCTAGTAAAAAAAAAATAACGTTGGTTGAGCTTCTTTACATTGAGGGAGGGCCCCATCCCTTGAATTTGCCAGGGGCCCCAAACGGTATAGTTACGCCACTGCTTCCGCGTAGATGGCTAGTCTCCGCTGTGATTAGGCCATGGGCAAAATTCGGCCTGGAGAACTATACTACACCTTGGAAATAAGCATTTTTCATTATGAACACATGAATTTTCTTTTTTTTGTTAATTTTCATACAAACTAAATACCTTGACGTAAATCACCCGATATGTATGCCTCTTTATCCGAGTTGGCAACGACTTATTTTCATCCTTAAGATTTCGCGGGCTGATACTTTTCAATTTCTTACTGCATCGCTCAATTAAATTTCATATGAAATTACAAATATCTTTGCAACGAAGCCTTTTTAAACACTACTTCCTTTGTTAGATTTAATTTGTAAAGCTATGGAAGCGTTTGACAAAGTTTATGGATAACGTGAAGAACACGGTGTATGAGTATATTTGTTGCTTTAATTTGATTGTATGCCACAGGCATTTCATCGTATAATGAGGCTTTATATGTATTTAAGTGTGCGTTGATAACATCAATTTTCAGAAATTGCAAAGAAATAAAACTCTGTTAAATGAGGTAGCGTTAGTTTAATATTGGGAAGTCAGATTTGACGTTTAAAAAACGGCTCATACACGTATTAAAAAAAACCCATAGATACACTTATTTAACATACATAATTACAATTCTTACTTTAAGTATAAAATTATAACACTACAAAAATAACAACAAGACATTTAGATACTTATTCACTCTTACAAAACTTTGAATTATAAACTCACTTAGTAAATTGGCCAATTTTAAAACATATTTCCATTGGTCAAATACTATACACAAATTCCGTCTGTGGTCCCACCACGGAGAATTGGATAAAGCTAAGTTCAGATCGCGCGAAGTTCATTTTTTTTATTAAGCTTTCCACAGCCCAAATTTTTACCAACTTCAAAAAAGAAGGAGGTTATTTAGTGACAAAACTTAGGTTACATCCAACTAAGTCACTCATGAAAAATTAGGTACACATCAGTTTTAACTGTTTCCATTTAATTTTTAATGTCAAAACTGGTTAAGAAGGGCCTGGATGGAAACCAAAAACTAATAATTTATAAAACTGACAGAAATTCTCGTCTGAACTTACAAACCTATATTACAATATTTTTGCCCAACAGATTTAATTATATGGCCAAGGAATTAGAAGGTCTATGATATGAGTATAAGGATCACTTTCCCCTGCGCGCGCGGTATAGAAGAGCGAGGTACGCGAGGAATCTGAACCCGATGAAGAGCAGCACCATGCTGACGATGTCCATTGTGAAATCATCCTAGGAAAGAAAAAAAACATATTTATATTTTTGTAAAGAAATGATGAATGGACTGTGTGGAAGATGATGCAGCTAAAAACGGGGTGACTACCGAGATGACGACTAAGGGTCAGTTCACACCGCGACGCGACGCGGCTCGCAGTACACAATTCAGTGTCTACTACGTCGAGCTACGCCGCGCGGCCCAACTCACTAAATTGTGTACCTTTTTGTGTAGTACAATTGCCGGCACGTAACTTGGCAAGAGATTTTCGTAGTGGGGGAAGTTCGCGCATATAAAAATGTATGAAATTGTGCGTGCGCAAACTTCCCCCACTTCAAAAACTCTTGCCAAGTTACGTGCCGGCAACTATAGATATATAAGGTCTACAATTGTATTGCTATCTTGAAAACAGCGCGGCGCGTCGCGTCGCGGTGTAAACTGACTCTAATAGAGAAATAGTCTATTTCTCTATTAGAGTGCCATTCGAGTCGGCGCACCATGTCTATTTCAATAGACATGGTGCGCCGACTCGAATGGCACGAGAAGGGTGATCCTTTTTTTTATAGGTTTAAAAATTAATGACACGAGCGGGAGTGGAACCCGTTTGCAAGGAGTATGTCAGTTATGGTTGGCTTAATCATAAAAATAATAAAAATACCTGATAAAGTCTTTAAGATAAAATATAATGGAATGCCTATCATCTGCCTAGCCTTTTCCCAACTATGTTGGGTCGGCGGCCAGTCTAACCGGATGCAACTGAATACCAGTATTTGACACAGAGCGACTGCTTATCTGACCTCCAAAACCCACTTACTGGGTAATACGATACCCCTTGGTAAGGCCAGACAGACTTTCGGGCTACTGATGACCCGTAACGACTGTCAAAGATCCACGAATGACAGCCGGGATCAACCACTTAACGTGCTTTTCGAGACACGGAGGGGTCTTGGTATGTGAAGATGGTCACCCATCCACGGACCAACCGCGGCAAGCGTAGCTTAACCTGATCGATCGACCCGTGCGGCTGTTATTACTTAGCCATAAGCCTCTCTAATATATATTACGTATAATAAGTTTGTAGCGGTCTATCGCTACATGAGAACAACGCGTCATACTGACGTCACGCAAAATCCTGCATCTCGCAAGCAGAGTTTACCGCGCAACTAGCATAGATACAACGGCCCGACATGAATTATCGGGCAGTTGCCCGCCAGACACAACACCCGTCTGCTCGGAGGATCCTCCCTTTTCTATAGAGTATAAGTGGACTTTACACCCTGTTCCCCATACCTCTATACTCCTCTATCAGTTTGTTATTTTAGTAGCTGCCCAATGGCCTTTTAAGAAGATTATCAGTATCCTGTTTAACTACAACTACACTTCGTAAGTCACGTCAATCAAGACGTGTCCGGCGACAATAGATTTTGGGACACGAGGACCAGCGGGGTAATTGCGTAACACACTATCAGTAGAAATCGCTTTTATCGGGGTAATTGCGTAACACGCTATCAGTAGAAACGGCTTTCATCGGGGTAATTGCGTAATACACTATCAGTAGAAATGGCTTTCATCGGGGTATTTGCGTAATACACTATCAGTAGAAATGGCTTTCATCGGGGTAATTGCGTAACACGCTATCAGTAGAAATGGCTTTCATCGGGGTAATTGCGTAACACGCTATCAGTAGAAATGGCTTTCATCGGGGTAATTGCGTAACACGCTATCAGTAGAAATGGCTTTCATCGGGGTAATTGCGTAACACGCTATCAGTAGAAATGGCTTTCATCGGGGTAATTGCGTAACACGCTATCAGTAGAACGGCTTTCATCGGGGTAATTGCGTAACACGCTATCAGTAGAAATGGCTTTCATCGGGGTAATTGCGTAACACGCTATCAGTAGAAATGGCTTTCATCGGGGTAATTGCGTAACACGCTATCAGTAGAAATGGCTTTCATCGGGGTAATTGCGTAACACGCTATCAGTAGAAATGGCTTTCATCGGGGTAATTGCGTAACACGCTATCAGTAGAAATGGCTTTCATCGGGGTAATTGCGTAACACGCTATCAGTAGAAATGGCTTTCATCGGGGTAATTGCGTAACACGCTATCAGTAGAAATGGCTTTCATCGGGGTAATTGCGTAACACGCTATCAGTAGAAATGGCTTTCATCGGGGTAATTGCGTAACACGCTATCAGTAGAAATGGCTTTCATCGGGGTAATTGCGTAACACGCTATCAGTAGAAATGGCTTTCATCGGGGTATTTGCGTAACACGCTATCAGTAGAAATGGCTTTCATCAGGGTAATTGCGTAACACGCTATCAGTAGAAATGGCTTTCATCGGGGTAATTGCGTAACACGCTATCAGTAGAAATGGCTTTCATCGGGGTAATTGCGTAACACGCTATCAGTAGAAATGGCTTTCATCGGGGTAATTGCGTAACACGCTATCAGTAGAAATGGCTTTCATCGGGGTAATTGCGTAACACGCTATCAGTAGAAATGACCTTCATTTTGACAACAACATTCATTGCGTTATTAACGTTGTTGAGCAGACATGAAGCAACTAGCTTCTGCCCGCGACTTCATCCGCGTGTAATTTCACCTTCCTTACATTCACCCTGTTAGGGATAGAATTTCGAAAAACCCTTTCTTAGTGGATACCTACTCTTCACAAAGGGCACACGCTCCAAATTTCATGTCTCTAGGAACAACGGTTTAGGCTGTGCGTTTACATATCAGTCAGTCAGGACTTTGAATTTTATATACATACATAATATTATATAGATGGATTAGCAATATCCTTGAAAATGATTGAGATTAAGAATCATAGTGTGTTACGCAATTAGGGTACAACTCTATTCCGTAAAAATCGTGCAAACTGGTGAAGTGAGCTGGCAATAGTGTCAATTCCTAGCATCAGGTGGAACGACAGATCACTTCAAGCACACTTCACCTAAAGTTCACGGTTGAGATTTTCACAGACCTGCAGAGCCCTATTAAAATCTATCCATCAAACTGGCATACAAATCCAGACTCCAGGCTGCTACTGAGAAATTCCAGCCCGTAAAATTATCTAATTTGTAATTTTTCAGCCAATAGATATCATCTGCCTAGCTTTTTCCCATCTATGTTGGGGTCAGCTTCCAGTCTAAGCGGAACAACTGAATACCAGTATTTTACATGGAGCCACTGCCTATTTGACCTGCACAACCCAGTTACTGGGTAATAAAATGTGTACTTGGTAAGACTGGTTGTCAGATTTTCGTAAAAGAACCACGAATGACAGCAATGTGTACTCAGTAAAGTAGTTGTCTTACCTCAGAAAAGCTAAGCGTATCCAGCACGACCTGGCCAGACGCAGGACAGGTGAAGTTCTCCCGGGTGCACGCGATGGTCTCCACGCCTGCCCACTGGTTGATCAGCAGCGCCTCGTTGCCGTAGTGGAACCACGACAGGTACGAGATCCAGCCCAGGTAGGGGGGGACGGAGCTGTTGGAGGGAAGATGAGGCAACGTTCGGTTTGGAGCAAGTTGTCAGTAAAATAGACTTTCGTTTAATATACTAAGGGCTGATTTTCCATCGCCAGATAACTTTATTCGAGGAATAATTTTGAAATTTTGACAGTTATTTCATACAAAAACTGTCAAACGTTAATTTTGTTCCTCGAATAAAAGTTATCTGGCGATGGTAAAATCAGCCCCAAGTTAGCTAGCGAAATTCCGGAGATAAATAAAAAGATATAACAAAAAATATGTTTGATAAACGCTTTTAAGAGTGTTTACGACGTAGGTACGGCATTTCATACAAACTTACGTTTTTCGAAATGTATGAACAGATTTTAATGAAATTTCATACGCATAAGCAGGATAGAAAGGTCTAAGAAGTTAGTAGAGTACATATTCGACAAATAGTGTTAGAGCCAAATTAGACCGATTTTAAATTTTCCATAGAAACATAGTTGTCCAGTTATCTTTTTTTAAATAAGACATTTCGAAAATATTCTCTACTAACTTTTTATACCTTTATATCCCGCTTATACGTATGAAGTTTCATTAAAATCGGTTCATTCATTTCGAAAAACAAGAGCTTGAAAGTTTGTATGAAATGCCGTACGGCGTAAACGCTCCAAATCTAGTCGTAATCTCATCTCAGCGACAATCTATGTTAAAAACTTGTCAAAACTGTAGGAAAATTAGAGGTATTTTTAACAGAGATACTTTCTTAAAATTACGAGAATTGCCCATCTAGCATTTTACTTGACATTCGCACTAAGAACTACTGTGTACAATTTGTTTGAGAACCGCGTAGCGGTTACGAAAATAATTCGTAGACCCTTCACGCGTAGCGATCTAGGGTCTACGAATTTTTGCAATATTGTGTGCGTTAACTTCCAAATGCTTGTGTTTAACAGTGTAGGTTCTAGATGGGTCCATTTATCCTGTAGTATAGTCTGGAAGCCACTTACCCAGTGTTGAGGAAGAATCCTCCGAACAGCATGAAGGGAATGATGATAGGCGGGCCCACTGATGCAGCCATGCTGACGCTGTTGCTTGCACACGATATGAGGTAACCTGTTCGAGGAAATATATGATTAAATCACATTAATATTATAAAGACGAAAGTTTGTGAGTGTGTGTTTATATGTTTGTTACTTCTTCACGCTCAAACGGCTGGACCAATTTTGATAACATTTTGTATGGAGATAGCTGACACCCTGGATTATAATATAGGCTTTTTAACCCGATATTGCCACGGCATCGACAATTACGCGGGTGAAACCGTGGGGCGTAGCTAGTAAAACAGAAAATGTAGGTATATTAAACTGTAGGTAGATTAAAGTTAGTAATGATTACGAGAATCTTTTAGAAGAGGCCTTTTTAATTTATCATAACTAACACGTCAACAAATTAATCTCTCGTAGAATAAATTCTCAAGAACTAGACAGAACGAGTTTTTTTTCTAACTAAATGTTTTATTATGACCTTACCCAAGACCAACTCGATAAACTTGAGCGGCTTCAAAATGTCTGTCTGGTTCATATTCTGTTTGCGCAAATATGACCATGTTTCCGAATTTCGTGTGAAGCTCAAGTGGTTACCAATTCGCCTTCGCCGGAATGCTCATATTCTTTCCCTATTGTATAATGTGCTCTTTTCTTCTTCCACCCCTCTCTATCTTAAAAAAACTTTTTCAGTATCTTTGCGACTCCCACACGAAGTTTTTGGGATCATCGGATAATTTAAAGCTTAAAATTCCAATTGCATTCCACAACATTTTTCGACAAATCCTTTTCTGTTCAGGTCGCTCATTTATGGAATGCATTGCCAGTTCAAATAAAACGCGCGCAATCGTTAGCTGTATTTAAGAGACTCATGAAGGAACATTACCTACTTGTTGTTGTGATCTTGTTTTCGTAGCTGCAATAATCTGTAGTCAACATTTATCTTCATTGTTTATATGTATATTTAGTATGTATTTATTTATGTGTCTATTATACAGCATTATATATACAGGGTTATTTGTAAAACACCAAAAACCTCTTAAGAGGTCATTGTACTCATCATTCATCATCATCTGCCTAGCCTTTTCCCAACTATGTTGGGGTCGGCTTCCAGTCTAACCGGATTCAGCTGAATACCAGTATTTTACATGGAGCGACTGCCTATCTGACCTCCACAACCCAGTTACTGGGTAATACGATATCCCTTGGTAAGACTGGTTGTCAGACTTTCGGGCTTCTGACTACCCGTAACGACTGTCAAAGATCCACAAATGACAGCCGGGACCAACGGCTTAACGTGCTTTCCGAGGCACGGAGGGGTCACGGTATGTAAAGATGGTCACCCATCCATAGACCAACCGCGGCAAGCGTAGCTTAACCTGATCGATCGACCTGTGCGGCTGTTATTATTTAGCCACGGGCCCCTCTCTAACAACTTTTACTATGGGACCAAATCTGAAATCGCGAAAAAAAAATCAGCTGTTCCCTACATTTATGTTCGTATAACTCGTCAAAATGTAGGGAACAGCTGATTTTTTATTCGCGTGTTGTTCATAATGATGAGTACAATGACCTCTTAAGAGGTTTTTGGTGTTTTACAAATAACCCTGTATACTATGTATCTATTAAAGTATATTATTTTGCACCACTGACAACCCCATTTTTTATATCCACACAATCACTGTCCATTTCAAAGGTTGCCTGGAAGAGGTCGTAGAAAGGTCTTTTCATAAATCGCATTCCGTTCCTTGCTGACATGTTGATACCACAAGACAACAATGTTGTAGGGCCTTCACCTCAATAGCGCGGTGTTTATGTAAACTGTGGAAAACCGCCTAACTGTGCTCTGGCAGTATTATATTGCACGACACGCGAGACGCTGCGGTCCAGAGAAATTTGTCTCCCATTACATCTCATATTGATCGGGGAAATATCGCGAGAAAACTATTAAATTAGCCGTTGTATAATGTTGGCGGTTTGTATGTAGTATTTAGGTGAGTTTGTGTGTGTATACGTACAATTATTGATACGATACCGTAGGTAATACACGTCATGTAGTGTTTTAATTGGCTGCCGAAGAGATTGGCTAGACTCTATATTCTGTCAACAGCAAGTCAAAAAACAATCTGCCTAGCTTTTTCCCAACTATGTTGGGATCGGCTTCCAGTCTAACCGGATGTAGCTGAATGCCAGTATTTTACATGAGTTACTGCCTATCTGACCTCCACAACCGGGTATTACTGGGTAATACTTGGTACCCTTTCGGGCTTTTGACTACCGGTAACGACTGTTAAAGATCCATGATTGACAGCCGGGATCAACGGCTTGGCGTGCTTTCCGAGGCACGGCACGATTCTTTTCTTCTAACAATTTATCACCGACAGACTCAAGGTCCCACCAACTAGAAGAAACGCCACACTTCGGACTACCTTTAGATATACAATTATAATCAGCCTATAATGTTCCCACTGCTGGAACACAGGCCTCCTCTCTGTGAGAGGGAGTGGGCCGTAATCCACCACGCGGGCTCTGCAGATATACAACGTGGAGACGATAATAAATTAAGACAATGGTAATACTATTAGAGTATTTAGAAACTATCAAATAAATCCTAACATCGAAATTAAAAAAACTGGCCAAGTGCGAGTCGGACTCGCACACGAAGGGTTCCGTACCACAAGGCAAAAACGCCGAAAAAAACATGTTTGTTGTATGGGAGCCCCTCTCAAATATTTATTTTATTTTAATTTTGTTATTTATAATACAACAGTATTTTGTGAATATTTCAAGTGCCTACCCGTTGCCATTTTTAATATCGAGCAAAAAAGGGCAAAAAAATCGCGTTTGTTGTATGGGAGCCCCCCTAAATATTTATTTTATGATGTTTTTAATATTTGTTGTTAGAGCGGCAACAGATATACATAATTTGTGAAAATTTCAACTGTCTAGCTATCGCGGTTCTTGAGATACAGCCTGGTGACAGACAGACGGCCGGACAGACGGACAGACAGCGAAGTCTTAGTAATAGGGTTCCGTTTTTACCCTTTGGGTACGGAACCCTAAAAAGGAAAAATCAATCAAAAACAAAATATTTTATTTCACATAAACCTACATGGGCACTTATGAAACGTCAGAAGCTAGGTGCACGGTTCCAATTTGTCGTTTCCTATGGAGAAGAACCGACAAGAAACTCCACGGTTACTCTTTTTAAAAATAATTGGCTTTTACATTAAGGAACCCTTCTAAGACCACTTCGTTGTCCGTCCGTCTGACCCTTTTTCTCAGGAACATGTGGAGTTATCAAGTTGAAATTAATATCAAATACTCAAAAATCAAACTTCACCTTTTTTCCTTGTTCAACGGATTGCAGCCCTGAGTATTTGACATTAATTTCTACTTGATAACTCGACACGTTCCTGAGAAAAAGGGTCTTGACCGATGGACAGACAGACGGCCAACGAATTAAGTGATCCGTTTTACCTTTTGAGGTACGGAGCCCAAAAATTTGCTCTTTCATACATTTTGACCGCGTAGATACTTTAGGCACTTTCATAGGAAACAGCAGACCTTTTTTATGACCAACGAAAAATTTCATCGAAATTTCAGGTTGCGCGTCAATTGTCAAAATAAAAAAAATAAAAATCTCTCTCTATACCAAATTTCATCTAAATCGGTTCAACGGTTTAAGCGTGAAGAGGTAACAGACAGACACACTTTCGCAGAGTTTCGCATTTATAATATTAGTAACAGCGCTCCGCGGTTTCACCCGCATAAGTGTCGATCCCATGGGAATATATATCGGGATAAAAACTATCCTATGTCCTTTGCCGGGCCTCAAACTATATCTATACCAAATTTCATCTAAATCGGTTCAGCGGTTTATGCGTAAAGATGTAACAGACAGACAGACATACTTTCACATTTGTAATATTATAGTATGGATTGTCGCCTCTACCGTGTATAAAGTTAATCTATGGCAAACTTGGCATAGTCAAGAAGTATACATAGAAAATGGGTTAAGATAAGGCTACATTCTTGGAGTCTTCTATACCGTTTTGTAATCATTGCGCAATGTTGAACCCGTTTTGTAGTATTTATAAATAGTTACGGTCGTGTGGTGTAGTTTTATAGAGGTCTACTTAGGTACTGTGTTTATGGCTGTTGGTTTCGAGTTTAAGCCTAAAGACTTTCGAGTTTTAAATTGGACAAGTTAGGTTCGTGCGGCTTACATTGTTAAAAAATGATAAGAGATCCGTTATGATCCTATAGATCGTAAATATGCAAAATGTTTTTTTTTTATGACTGTGTTGGGATTGACCCCAACATAGTTGGGAAAAGGCTAGGCAGATGATGAGTGTTGGGATTGATTCGCACACTTCTAAGTTCATCATCATCTTCCTGCCCTTCTCCCTGCAAGCTAATCATTTCTTTGTTAAAAGTGCTATAAAGCACAAAATTACGTAGCCTAAAAGTGAGCCCTTCCATAATTTAGTACTCTAGTCACTGTAATATTTAATCTAAGTACATTTCTTTAAACTACTTTAGACCAGTAGTAGATGGCCAATTGGCCATGAAAGTAACGTGCGTGAGTGAGAGAGTGCTAAACGGATCCAAAATCTCGATAGTGCGAAATATTTAGTGAGAAATCAAAAATCGAGTTTTCGTAGTAGCTCCCGTCAATCAACCACTTACAAATGATTGTGAAATTGTAATTTAAATTAGGCTTTCATCATCTTAGAGGTTGTGGTATTCTCTATTAACCTAATTAATAGTATAATTACTTTAGAAACAATATTGATTAAAACCGCAGGAATGTTGCACAATATTTTTTAAATGTTGGTGTAAGGTGTAATCAGTAACCTTGTTTGGTCTATAATTGGATAACACTGTTTTTAGGGTTCCGTACCCACAGGGTAAAAGGGTAGGGTCCCGCTATTACTAAGACTCCACTGTCCCTCTGTCTGTCTGTCACCAGGCTATATCTTATGAACCGTGATAGCTAGACAGTTGAAATTTTCACAAATGATGTACGAGTATTTCTGTTGCCGCTATAACAACAAATACTAAAAACAGAATAAAATAAATATTTAAGGGGGCTCTCATACAACAAACGTGTTTTTTTCAGCGTTTTTGCCTTGTGGTACGGAACTCTTCGTGTGCGAGTCCGACTCGCACTTGTTTACATATTATTATTTTTTAATAAGTAGGCACTTTTGTTGCTAGTATGCAGAACATATTTGTTGTTTGTAGGTAGACACATTTAAATACCAGGGTGTAAAAACGACAAGGTATTTTAATATTTGTTGAGAGAACAAAGTGGTTGGGTTCAATTGGATTTGTTAGCAAGGCTGTTCTGTTGTTAAATTCGGTTTGGTTTCCCAGAAAAAGCTCTTGGATAAGGCTGGGTAAAACCCGCCCACTTATACGCCCTTGAACATAGTCTTCATCACTTAGTATAAGGTAAGGAAACTGCTAATAAGCGCTATTAAAATAAAACCTGATAAGCACTCGCTATTACCAAGAAATCGTACTAAAATAATAGACAATGGTGTCAATTCTGTTGTTCACAAACTAAAGTTAAGTTCAGTGCATCTTTTTCTTTCTATTTCAATAAGAAAAGGACAGAAGACAAATTTTAGTTTAGGCCTGTCAAATTAATCAGCGTGAAGTAAATTGACGTAATTTTAGTAGGTTAGTTTTTAATCACGTCTAAACTTGTATAGAGTAGTGTCAGACGCTGATTAATTTGACAGGACTAAACTAAAATGTATCTTCTGTCCTTTTCTTAATGAAATAGAAAGAAAAAGATGCACTGAAGTTAAATTTAGTTTAGTTTGTGAACAAGGGAATCGGCACGAATGGCGCTTTTCAAGAAAGCCTACATTAATCCTAATTATGCATTAATTTTAAAGCAAGATAGCAGTTCTTCCCGACGCCGACGGCAGGTTATCATTTCGTCAACTCTTCTCAAAAAACAAAAGCACACCTACACAATAAAATTAAACTCACCAAACGAAGTAGCAACATTTGTTATCAGGGCTGCCAACCCCGAGGCGATAAAGAACCGCTTCGGTTCAGGGTTGAGCCCTATCATGTAGTATGCGATGGTCGTGAACACTAGCGGGATGGTTGCGAACACCGGCGCTTCTGCTAATGTCTTAGATAAGAAGTAGACATCGGCTCGATACATTCCTGAATGATGCTCTCGTATGAAGATTGGCAGTTCTGAGCAAAATACCTGTGGGCAAAAAATGCTTTTAAATATAAGTTTACAGAAGAGGTAAGAACTGGAAGTGGTTTCCATCTGAGTATATTTGAAGCTTTCGACTCTTTTCAATGATCGAAAGTATTAATCGAAGAGCTTCCTCGATTGATGGTTTTAAACAAAGTCTGATTCGTCAACGTCAACTTTGCCAGCCCTCTAACGTTTTCATCACAGTATACTAAAATCAGCTAAGCACGCTTGGCTCGTGCCGACACATTCCCTGGACGTCCTTTCAACAAGGCTCTACAATGTGATTAAGAGGAAATGCGGTCGGAGAGACTTTTGAAAAAGCCTAAGTAATAAGTCATATAATTCGAGGTTTGGCTCTCGCCTATTTCCTTCTTCAATATTGGACTAATTTAAAAGATATATTATACACTGAATGAGAAGGATATAATAGAATAATTTTTCTTTTTCTTTTTTCGTTAATAGTTGTCAAATTTGTACACTAGGCCTCGGTTGACAGCGGCAGTTTTGAGCATTTTTTGACGTTCTAGTGCTTATAAAAATAATGTATCATCAAAAAGGTAAAAATAGTGACATACAAGTAGTTAAAATTTATTATTCTGTAGAAAATCATTGCTTATAGGGACAAAGTCTTGGATTTCAAATCCTTGGTTCTTTTTTTTTTCATTTTGGCGTCAAAATGGAGAGACCAAGGATTTTGTTAAACAACTATACATTGAGGTAGCTAAAATTATTGCAAAGGTAGCAAATAGTAGATTTACATTACCTGCCTATTAAACTTTTATGTAGGCTGATTTGAAACGCAAGACATGGATGGAAGATGGAGGGAATCTCTAGGGGTAACAATATTTTCACGAACCTAGACGTTTGTTTTAAGTTTAACGAGACTTGTGTATCGCAGTAAATGAATAAGAGCCGATGTGAACAAGGGATCCTTACGTTAATGACAGCAAAGATGTTCTGGAAGGTCATGTTGGTGAGAAACATGAAGATGGCGCCGTTGATGTTCATGACTCCGTCCTGGTCCAGGTGCTGCCCGAAGTAGATTACGCCGATCAGGATTGACACCATCTGTAACAAGACCATTTGGTTATTACCAGTAAGGAATGAAAATGGGAAATAATTTCGACAAATATACAGGGTTATTGGTAAAACATTAAAAACCTCTTAAGAGCCTATACTACCTCAGTTAAAATTCACTCTTTATCTCGCTCTCACGATACTGCTCGCGGACTGTGTGAGAGCGAGACAGGCTGACCAGGAAGACCTGCTTTATAGTTAGTTAGTTAGTATGCAAAGTTTCATGATCTAATTTGATGAATTTTTTGAATACCAACGGTTTATTGTTCGGTTTGGAGGTAACTTTGGATTTTTTTTCTATCGAGATAATATTATGGAATCGTGTTTTCGTCTAACATAGTACTTAACATTAATCCTCAACTTTAGCATATATTTATTTCAAAATTAATGCTGCAGTATTTTCGACATAACGGAGGATCATGCTAAGCTATTTGAGGTAGTATAGGCTCTTAAGAGTGTACTCATCATTATGAACAACTTTTACTATGGGACCAAACCTGAAATCGCGAAAAAAAATCAGCTGTTCCCTACAACTCGTCAAAATGTACGGAACAGCAGATTTTTTTTTTTGCGATCTGGCTATTTGACGTTTCTGGGAGAGGCTCCACGTTTGTGTTGTGTGCATTTTAACTTTCAGTGTAAATCATATAATATTTTAGCAGGAATACTCACAATAGTCTGTAGAAACCGCACTTTGATCAACATCGGCTCCTTAGTGACAGACAGCCAGGACCTCCACAGAACTGCCCGGAACTGTGCGCACCACGACGCCTTGTAGGGCGAGCGGCGCGCGCGGATGGCTGTAGCTTCAGACCACGCGGGGTCCGCCCAGCCGGAGCTGACCTTGCGCTGGACGGAAACAAGACGTTAGAAGTGTATATGGTTTTTTAAAAAGAAGATGGAGTTAAGAGTGTAAATGGAAGACTGATGAAATAAGAAGAGC
Organism: Mesoligia furuncula; assembly: GCA_916614155.1. Taxonomy (NCBI): domain Eukaryota; kingdom Metazoa; phylum Arthropoda; class Insecta; order Lepidoptera; family Noctuidae; genus Mesoligia; species Mesoligia furuncula. Next base: position 5,679,330 of record OU744803.1, on the reverse strand, counting down.
TTGACGCTACTAGGTGAGGTTCAGTAAACTTTGGGGTAGCTTAGGATATTTTAACTAAGTCAAAGTCGGAAACTTACGAGCTAACTTGCTATTTAACCCTTTGTATAAATGATAAATGATTTATTTTTTGTAAGTAGGTTTGTACAAACAGATTTATACGTCAATCATATTTTTTTAAACTAGATGAGGTTGGCGTTTCATATCTGACTATTCTGAGAAGAAAGGCCGAAACAAACTCAGAGATCACAATCTCTTTTAAAGTCCAGACAAAATCTTGGTCAGATCGTGTGAAGACCATGTGAAGACCTTTTCAGACACCAATCTGGTGTCTGAAAAGGTCTTTTGAGAAAAGAACCACATAGATTGAGCAGAAATGTCCAATCAGTCCACGCATTTGTCAAAAATCGTGCAGCTCAACTCAGAACTTGAGGAGCTCAAAGATTCGGCAAAGAAAGGACATTTGGGTAGGCCGGAACGCCATGGCGACGTCGCCGGCTACATATCCAAACAATTCGTATTTAAATGTATGACAGTTATCTGACTTGGCTACGGTGTGGCGACGTCGCCAATTTAGAAGCGTAGCCATGACCGACTGGACCCACGTGGAGACTGGATGCTCGGGCCTGGCGACGCGATAGCCAAGTCGCCAGTATTTTGTATACAAGCAAGTTACGCCTCCCTCACTCAGTGGCCAACTGATCGCCAAGACTGAGAGTCAGTAGCCACTGGCTACTTATTTGGCAACCTCATTTGGCTACGGTGGGTAGCCAGAGGTAGCCATGTCTACGTAGTCAGCGACGTCGCCACGGCGTCTCATTGTGTTAGCGCTCTAAAGCATAATATTCTATTTATCTATCGGTCTATAAATGTATTTTTTTTTTTATTATCAAAAGGGCTTTTTATCCACATGAATATGCCAATCCCATCGTACCTTATTAAACTATTTAACTTTAATTGAAATAACTACAAACTATGTACCTAAGTAAAATAAATAAAATCATTGACTAGTTCCTAATGCCGAAGGTCGCATCACCTAATTGTGAAATAGGTATGCAACAAAATTGAAGACGTGCAACATTTGTTGATAGAATGTATTAAGATCAGGAATGAAAGGGAATCATTGAATAGAGAATTTGAAATGAACATTTTGGACGTAGGTTAATTCAGAACATTTTAGCAAAACCTGGATGCCGCGATTGCAAAGAGGTTGTGTGGTCTGGTAAAGTCTATAAATGTTGTAGAGTTACGTGAAACACATTGGAATTTTATTTATTTATTAGCGACCCGCCTCGGCTTCCCTCGGCTTCGCACGGATGGTTAATGATTATGCACTGATAAAAGAAAAAACCCTTCAAATTTAGTCTAACTAATAGCTTTGATATCTTTTGATGACTCAATAAGTCATCATGGTATTAAAGGTAAATAAAGGATGTCCGCTTTGATATAAGCAACTTTTAGTTTCATCTTTCTGACTGACCGGCTCCTTGACATTTCAAAATGGTCTAATTGAAATAAATAGTTTGAAATAAGAACAAATCGCAATTAGATACATTGCACAGTTTTTAGACTGCTTGATAAAACTTGAACTTAAGTCGAATACAGTTTTTTTCATTTCTCATACCTCAAAAAAAAGTGCATTCTCAGCTTCAGCAGCGATCTTGCAGCCGACTTCAGACCGTGCGAAGGCGGTGCACACCGTGTCGATGGTTGTACGGGTAGTCTCCTCTCTGCCCGGCACCCCCGCCAGGAGCTGGATGAAGTGGTCTGCCGGGTTGTAGTTAGGAGGACAGGCTGCTCCCAAACTGAGGGGAGAAGTAAGGTTAAAGATGACGGGTTGCAAACAAAGGGGAGGTATTGAGTAGAATTCGTAGAATATTAAATGTATCATTAGTTTTTTTGTTCGCTTGGTTAGGTAGGTTATATGGGTACCTACGTCCAAAAAAGGTTCTACTCACTGCGACTAGTGTGGATTTCGTATCATTTAATAAGTACAGTCACGGGCATAAGTATGTAGTGTGTACTTGGCTTTATTCAAAGGCAATTTTCTCCTTTATTTTTGAATTTTATGTTATTACGAACATAGTATTTTCGAACCCATAGGTTTATGCAGTGTCGTATTTCAACATTGGATTCGTCATTTCACGAAAAAATCGCAATTGAAAGTTGTCAAGTGTTGACATATTATTGCTTGTGACTGTACACATGCTTTTGTGGTCTAGTTCAAGATTTTATTAGTCGAATGGTCAAGATCGCGGAAATAAAAATCAGTCAAAACATTAGGGACTCTGGTCATACAGGCTTATAAACATTATCGCTGAATTAATTCAAACATCAGGTCAACAAAACGGCGGACATGAACGTGACAAAAGTAAACGACTTCCTAAGTGCTATAATGATTTAAACCAATTATGAGTATCGTATTACGTAAAAGTGTCTTAAGAGAGATAAAACAGTAACATTAGAATCGTAGTGTGGTGTAGGTTCACGGGGACTGGAGATAAGTAATACTTGAGTCCGGCACAGACCAGGGAAGCATGGCACAAAGGGGGCCTTCCCCTCTCAGGTTCAGGTTCCCAGCTCAGGTTGGTGGAACAAGGAGGCCAAAAGATGATAATGACTTCCAAATTGGATTGGAAGATTGGAAGAAGATTGGAAGTTCCAATAACTTTTTAGGGTGCCGTACCAAAATGGTAAAAAACTGGCAAAGTGCGAGTCGGACTCGCACACGAAGGGTTCCGTACCACAAGTCAAAAACGCCGAAAAAAACATGTTTGTTGTATGGGGGGCTCCCTTAAATATTTATTTTATTTTAATTTTATTATTTATTATTAAACTTAAAATACAACTGAGTATAGTGTGAATATTTCAAGTGCCTACCTGTTGCCATTTTTGATATCGAGCAAAAAAGGGCAAAAAAAAGTGCCTACATAATAAAAAATATGTAAACAAGTGCAAATCGGACTCGCACACGAAGGCTTCCGTACCACAAGGCAAAAACGCCGAAAAAAACACGTTTGTTGTATGAGAGCCCCTTAAATATTTATTTTATTTTGTTTTTAGTATTTGTTTTTATAGCGGCAACAAAAATACATACTTTGTGAAAATTTCAACAGTTTAGCTATCGCGGTTCTTGAGATACAGCCTGGTGACAGACAGACGGACAGACGGACAGACAGCGAAGTCTTAGTAATAGGGTTCCGTTTTTACCCTTTGGGTACGGAACCCTTAAAAGGAACCCTTATGGTTCGACTCAGTCTGTCTGTCTGTCTGTCTGTCCATCTGTCACAGATGGATATATCAAGAACTAGGTACTAATGCTATCAACTTGTTTAGAATAGTTTTAGATGACGTTTGCCCAACTAAAAAATTCTCTGACAAATATGGGCCTCGCCGATGAAAATTTAAAAACATATAATATGACGGTAGTACGGAACCCTCAGTGCGCGAGTCCGTCTCGCTCTAACCCGGTTTTTTGGATATCAGAAGAAGAAAGTCAGGATACTGTAGCAATTTTAATTTTAGTTTCCTATAAGGTGCAAGAGTAAGCTTGGCAAAGACCCTGAAATCGACCATATCAAAGAAATGGGAGGAATCGTTTTGACACAGCCTTATTCATTAGGTACTTTACTACTGAGAGCAACGGTGGCCCAGGGGTAACGACGAGGCGACTTAGAAGTTGTAGGTCGTAGGTTCGAACCCAGACAGGCGCTTTAGTTTGTGTAAATCATTTCAGCACCACTGCTCTCAAAACAGTGAAAGAAAACATCGTGAGGAAACCGGCCTGTCTTAGAACATGAAGCCACTCGCACTGTGACCCGTTCCCTCACTGAGAGGAGGCCTGTATCCCACTACTGGGAACAGTATAGGCTGATTATGCTAAATGGTCTTGTATTTATCTAAAAAACATTCATCATCACTGCTCTCAAAACGTTGAAGAAAAAACATCGTGAGGATACCGACATATCAAACATAAATTCAAAGACATGTGACATCTACCAACCCGCACTGGGCCCACGTGGTGGATTACAGCCCACTCCCTCTCACAGAGAGGACGCCTGTGTCCCAGCAGTGGGAACATTATAGGTTGATTATGTATTCACTACTTAGCCAAGACTTATTTTGAATCGATCTGTTAAGGGGCTTACAAGACCTAAACATAAAAAACGCAAGTTTTAGAAACAATAAAAGTATATGATCAACTAAAGTAAACAAAATCAGAAAAATATATGATATTCTTCAGGATATATGTTAGTTAGATAGTGTGTTGAAAACATAACCATAATGAGCCTATAATGTGGATTGGCAGTGCGGATTGGCAGATGTCACATGTCTTCGAATTTTTGGTTCTAGGACATGCCGGTTTCCTCACGATGTTTTCCTTCACCGTTTTGAGAGCAGTGGTGATGAAAGAATAATTTACACAAAGTAAAGCGCCTGTCGGGGTTCGAACCTACGACCTACAACTCGTATGTCGCGGCCGTTACCTCTTGGCCACCACTGCTCTAAAACATAATACAACTAATTTGAAACGATAGAAAAAAAAATCATCAAGATAACTCTAAAAACATTATTTTTACAATAAAAACCATACTAATATACATACAATCATTCTGATTTTTTGTCAGATTATTCTACAAGCAACATACTAAAATAGGTACTAGTGTTTTAATTTTTCCGTCCAAACAATAGATTTTTTGTAATTAAATAATTGCTTTATATTTTGCAATCAATTACCAGCGTTGTGTCATCGCGCTTCTCTTTCTTTTCTATGCAGTCCGACAGTGACCGCGCTGTAGGTCATGTAAGCCCCTTACAACAGGGCTCAACGCTGTTCCCTGTTACATCTAAAGAGGTATACTATAAAGCTACTTACTCTCTAAAGAAGTCGTTGGCCTGTTCCGGCGAGCCGAGGAAGGCGACCTTCCCGTCAGCCATGATGAGCAGCTTGTCGAACATGGCGTACAGCTCGGAGGACGGCTGGTGGATCGTGCACACCACCGTCTTGCCCTTCTGCGCCAGGCCTTTTAGTACCTGAAAGTAGGTTATTGAGTTATAAAGACGATTTTTTGAGTATATTGAACTGCACTAACTACATGTTACTAAGTAAATTAAACAAACTACACCTATCATTAGAACATTATTTTTTAAGTAGATCACTATAGACCCCCGCTTAACTGAGACGTTGCCTGAGGTAGCGGCGCGGTGCGAGAGGGGTGGTACTCGTCACAAGTTGACGAATCACTGATCTCTCGCATCACGTCACCACACCCCTCCCGCACCGCGCTGTTACCTCAGACAACATCTCAGTTAAGCGGTCGGCCTATATTTGCTTCATTGTGTCTGATCTGATGAATAGCTGAAATCTATTGGACCTACTTCTACTACTTCATAAATCACTAAATAAAACATACCTGTAGCACATTCTGAGCCATGAAGGAGTCCAGGCCGGAGGTAGGTTCATCGCAGAACATGAGAGGAGGATCCGTGAGGACTTCACTGGCGAACGACAGTCTCTTCATCTCTCCTCCCGAGATGCCCTTTAACCGACCAGGGATGCCGATGACGGTGTTCTGGCATTTTGTGAGCGCCAACTATGGACAAAGTTTTTGGGTTAGAAAAATCGTTGAAGGATTATTTACCCCACTAGCTTCTGCCCGCGATATCGTCCGTGTGAAATTTCACCCTCTTAGGGGTAGAATTTCGAAAAATCCTAGTGAATACCTAGTCTTCACAAACTTCACCCTCCAAATTTCATGTGTTTAAGACCAGCGGTTTACACCGTGCGTTGATATACCAGTCAGTTTGAATTTTATATACAGGGTTATTGGTAAAACATTAACAACCTCTTAAGAGGTCATTGTACTCATCATTATGAACAACTTTTACTATGGGACCAAACCTGAAATCGCGAAAAAAAATCAGCTGTTCCCTACATACATTATATGTTCAAATTCAAATTCAAATTCAAATTCATTTATTCACATTTAAATAGAGTAAATACAATCGGTGGTTCCATTGTTACATTATTTGGTCTTATATTCTATTTAGCCTTAGTATGGCATGTGAATTTCAATCATGCAAGATATTTTTATTATTATTATTATATTAAGTACAACATTAATGTCATTCATAATAAATAGAAATTAAATAAAAAAAATTAAAAGTATATGAGAACTTAGTCTAAATCAAAACCTGTCTGCGATTCATAGGGCCTAATGTCACATATCCTTTGCTAACCCCAGTGTCTAGTACCATTGAAAACCTTTTTTTTTTTTTTTTTTTGTTGAATAAGAACTACCTATTCCTGTAACCACTCGTTTATTGAGTATATCATTTTTTTAAGCAGTAACTCTTTCAGCTTTTTCTTAAATTTTACTAGAGGAAGATCTTGAATGTCTGGTTGTAACCTATTATAAATTTTTACACACATAGCTGAACAGTTTTTTTTAAACACCGCAGTCCTTGGTGCAAAATCCAGCACTAATCGGTGACCACGCCTTGATTTACGAGGATGTGTACCATCTCGCGTGTAAATATCACTAGCTTTCACAAATAGGCTAGGATTGCATTTTACGAACACACAAATTTCAAAAATGTACATACTCGGTAGTGGTAATATTTTAAGTTTAGTAAAGTGAGGCTTACAAGATTCATATGGAGGAATGCCAACAATTGCTCTTATGCACCGTTTTTGGGATAGAAACGCTCGCTGGCAGTCTGTTGAGTTTCCCCACAGTATTAATCCGTAACGTAACACCGAAGCTACATACCCATGATATGCCAACAATACCGTACGTTGTGCTGATGTGTTTCGTAGTCTGTTTAATACATATACGAAACTATTTACTTTTTTGCAGACTCCATCAATATGTGCTTTCCAATCTAAGAATTTATCCATGGTGAATCCCAGAAATCGCACATTGGTAGATTCACTAATTTGTGTACCATCATATGAAATATGCCTTGGAATGATCTTTGATCCACGGGTTTGGAATTGCATAAAAGTCGTCTTACTGATATTTACCTGCAAATTGTTTCTAACTAACCATCCTATAATTAAATCAATAGTGTCATTTATATGAATGTCAAGGTTATTATTAATTGTATTGTCATATGTTAATATTATAGAGATGTCATCTGCAAATAGTATGCATTTATTATTAGTAATGTCAGGTAAATCATTAACGTATATAAGAAAAAGAAGGGATCCGAGGATAGTTCCTTGTGGGACGCCGTACCTGTTGACAAGATACTCAGACCTCTCTTGTTTTACTACGGCGTTTTGCTCCCAAGATATTTCGACACATTGTTCACGATTATCCAAGTAGTTTTCTAACCATTGTAGAGCCGGGCCTCTGATACCATAGTTATCCAACTTTTCTATCAGCAGTTCATGGGACACAAAGTCAAATGCTTTTGACATATCAAAAAATATCACCATTGTCTGTTTTTTTTTATCCACATTGACTAGGATATTGTGCACTAAATCAAATGCGGCCAGTGTCGTTGATTTTCCCTTTTGAAATCCGTATTGTTCGTTTTTAATTAGTTTAAACTTGTCCAAATACGCAGATAATCTTTTATGCATAGCCTTTTCAAATATTTTAGAGATAACGGGGATTAAGGCTATGGGTCTATAGTTACTCATTTCCGTTTTATCTCCTTTTTTATGCAAAGGTTTTACTACTGACTTCTTTAACCGGCTGGGAAAATTTCCTTGTTCGAAGGATAAGTTTATTAGGTAACTTAGCACTGGTACAATACTGACGACGCATTTTTTTAAAATGTCAGTTGTGATACCATCATAACCAACAGAAGTAGTATTATTCAAGGACATAATAATATTTGCAATTTCCCTGTCCTCAACCGGTGTAAGAAATATACTATTATTTGCACGGTTTTTATTTGTGTTTTGTATGTTCCCATTATCGCTGTTCGATAGTTGTACCAAGTAGTTATTGAATTTGTTTGCTATTTCATAAGGATTAGTTGCCATGCCATTCTCAGTTTTTATTTCATCTATGAATTCCTGTCGTGTATTACACTCCATATCCTCGTTAATGATCTTCCACGCAGCCCTACAAACATTCTTAGATTTATTTATGAAATTGTCATTAGAAATTCTTTGTGACTTTGATATACAGCGCCGTAGTAACTTCGAATATTCGTGATACTTAGTTTTATTCCCTTGGGTTCGTTTTTCATAAAACTTAAATCTTAGATGTCGTTTGGTTTTACAGCTAAGTCGTAATCCCTTAGTAATCCACTTTATGTCCCGGTACTTTGTGATAATCATTTTTCTAATCCTTGGGAAACATAATTCAAAAAATAAACATAAATCATCATAAAAATGGTTAAAAGCTAAATTCAGGTCTGATTGTGTGTAAACACTATCAAATGATAAGCTTTCTAGACTTTCCCGAAATTTCCGAATATTTTCCTGACAGAAATCTCTTTTTGTTATGTAGTATTTTGGTGTCTGAGAGATTTTGGTTTTTACTGTCAGGTCTAACATCTGGGCTGTGTCGTGATCGGAAAGTCCCAGCTTCAATATTTTACCAGATGCTTTTTTTACGTTGCTAATTATATGATCTATGCAGGTGTTTAGCCTTGTTGGCTCGTTAATATGTAATGTCAAATTATAGTTTTGTAATAAGTCAAATAAATTATTTACAGCTTTAGATTCCCTGAGTGTGTTAATATTAATATCACCAGCGAGTACAATTTTGTGTCGGCCGTATTTACTGTTGAATAATAATTTATATAAAAGCGTGTCTAGGTGTTTAAAAAATAATTCAACATTTGATTGTGGAGTCCGATAAATACATATTATTACAATTTTTAAACTTAGTACCTCAATCCCACAGCATTCAAATATTGTTTCACGAGCAAAATTTTGTATAACATTTATTTCTTTATACTTTATACCTCTCTGAATGTATACACAAGTACCGCCTCGCCTTTTTCCCCTACAGTAAGTTGAAGCTAGGTCATACCCAGTTATTTTGGCATTCTTTATGTCACTTTTTTCTAAGAATGTTTCACTGAAACACAATATATGTGGGATGTTTTTTGTTACTTGTAAATTTGTGAGAGTTATTTCAATAATCTCTTTTTTGCATAATAGGCCTGCTATATTCTGGTGCAAAATCTGAAATAGCGATGTATTGTTGCTATTGGGAGCGAAAAAAACTATCATTTTTTGACTCGCTTATAGGCTTGGTTTTATTGCTTTTTACAAAATAGTAGGGGATCGTACCCTTTTTAGGTTTGTTTTCCAATGATGTACTAGAGTTAACTTGTCTTGCGGTGTTTGTATCATGTTGAGTTTGCAGTTGAAAATAATATGGTATTGTACCTTTCTTTGGGACGTTGATTATATTTTTGTTTTTAGTTTCCGTGATAGTAACCGCCCCCGTGGTATGTACATTTTTGGGACTCCTATTATTATATGTCAGATATGTTTGCCTGTAGTCACTGTAGTCAATTGCCATATTTAATTGTTTACAAAGTTCATCAAGGTCAACATTGCCATAATTATCGAAGTATCCTATAATATCATAACCATTTCCTATACCTAAGTCTATAAATTGACAGTTTTTGAATTCATTACATACCCTTTTCAACATATTATTCAACATTTTTTCGTTTAAATATTTATTAGTTATAATGCTTGTTACAAATACCTGACGACCTTCAAGAAGTTTCAGAACCGCAGAAATTTCAGCCATCACATGTGTAGGATTTACATCGTGTTCCCCTATCGATAAAATGACTCTATCGTCTTCTCGAATTTGAGAATAGTGTGCATGAATTGGTTTTATTATCTCTTTGGCTCTTGCCCCAGGTTTTATTAACCCAGTGATCGAATATTTTCGGTATTTTCCGTTCATTCGCGAATGTGTAAGATGACTTGATAATCCTCGGCATTGTCCCCCTCCATATATGTGAATTTTGTTTAAATTATCAGTACCCTTCAGATCATTATTATAGTCACCTTCCAGTGGTGTAGTTGTTTGGTCAACTGAAAGTTCATTAGACTCCAGCACAGAATCTTTGGTTTCCTGGCTCAAAACTTGGGTTTCATTAGTTTCAAGTTCCATGAATCTTGAATTGTCAAATACCATACGTCTTGATTTTCTTTTTTTAGACTGTATCTGGTTCTTGATATTTGGTGCGGGGGGGGTAATACATATGTTTTTTAGAGAGTTTATTTGTCGTGTTTGTTGATTAACCAGGTTTTTTAGTTGATTTAATTCTAAGTGAAGATTTTCTATTTCGTTATTTGCAACTTGTAACTGCTCAGATAATAATTGATTTTCGGTCTTCATTTTTTCCAATAGATCCATGTCCGGGCCAGTAGATAAATCTAAGCTTCTTGTGAGTGGTTCCGTTACTGACGAATTAAGTGATGAACATATCGATTCTATTGATTTCGCTCTATGTAGTCGCTTAGGTCGTATTGTTACATTCATGCTCGTTTTGTTAGGTGTTGCGTCCATTATCGATATGTTATTCACGTCCATTACAACTTTTATAGTAATATGTCGGTTGGGGTGGCGCCACTAGTCGCATGGAGTCGTATTATAATGTTGCCTTGTCGCACTGTTTTCGTCGTTGGAGCGCGTACGCTGGCTTGGTCGTTTATCACACGTTTATTTAATATATCAAGCGGGCAGTGTCTTGAGCTAATTTTCCCGGTTTTGTATTAGAGGTCTTCATCTACCTCAAATTTACCCAATTTCTACCAGATCCAAATATATTTTTCATGTGGTATTATTTCTAGTTCTTCTATTTGTCACTTGAGGCCGTAATGGCGCTAGTAGCACTCTTTTTATTTATAATATGGCAACACTTTAGTTGTTCTACTTGCCGCTTGAGGCGCTTATTACTTCGTCTATTCCCTGCTTGAGGAGAATATGGCGCTAGTTGTTGGATATTAGCAGCGATCAAAGTCCAAATTTCGAAATATTTTTCTTAACTGTTTTTTTATTTTGGCTGTTTTTCATTGTTGACGTATATTATTCACTAAAACTTATAGATACTGTCACTGTTTGTAAATGAAGTGCCCTGGTGTTGTTATAAATACAGATTAATTGTTTCAAGATAGCGTTGACCACTAAAAACTGAACTTTAGTTGACTATTGTCATTTAACCTTTCAAACTTATCGCAGAGAGTCACAAATAATGTCACACGTAATTTATGGTTACTGCACTCCGTTGCACCACTATTTAAACCATTTGAACTGTTTATTTATATTTTTGCAAATTTAAATTACGCAGACAAATGTCACTTAGCCAGTATTGCCAGCTTTTTCATATTTAAACTCGTCACAATGTAGGACACAGCTGATTTTTTTTTTATGTTCCTATGTTATTAGGGTCTTGTTGCAATACAGGATGGTGAGGACTTTGACGTACAAACAGAAACTATGAATTCAGCGCATGATTGTAGACGGAGCGTAGAAGTTTTTAAGGTAAAAAGTATCAAGATGCCCCGTTTTGTTCGAGAATAGACGTCTTTAGGCGATAACGAATCGGCGGATAACGAACATTGAATTTTATTTATTAAGTACTTACTAAAACAAGGCAAACCATGTGAACTATTTGTCGTGTTTTCTCTCTATTTTACCATGTAAACATTACTCAGAAGCACTGCGTGATAGAGCTTGGAGGAATAGAGTCAGAAACCACTTTGTATTATAAGATCTTTCAAAGACAATAGCCGGATGCTCATCAGAATTTTGTAAATAGTAATACTTTTTTGCAAAATAAACGAATATAAAATACAGGTGCATATTATATTATACATAGATATGACATTTGATGTGTCTGGTTTACAAAATAATTAAGTACCTATTTTTTATCTTTATAAGCCGTCTCATAAAGATAAAATTACGAACTACAGGCTACACTATATCCTCCAAGTTTGAGAATGTTAATCAAATAAGATATGATTATGTGCATGTCGCAAACATCATTTAAAACTCTACTACAAAGTTCATTACCACCGTCAGATGCAGAAAACAATAAAAACTACTATCTCACGAAGCGACGCGTACTTTACTTGTGGTAACAAAGTGTCCAAACAAAATACTATACCAAGTTAATTAAATTCTGACATCATTTCGTCAGAAATAGCTAATGGGATACAAGATAATGGCAGCATATTGGAAGAAAACTGCATTTTGAAGCAGGTTTTAATAACCATTTAACCGTATAGTTCGGTAGCGCCCCCGAATGGACCCGAACACACGAACCTCCGCCGGCTCGGTACTGGGTCCCATTGGACCCAGGAATTACGACATACGACACCTTTAATTGATTATGTAAATATTTATTATGCTACCCATCAAATCTTATGAATGTGCGTTAATTAAGAGAGTTGTATAAAAAACTCATATGTTAACGCCAATAAATATTGCATATTTAGCGCGCAAGTTTATTAATTTACCTTTATTAAATATAAGCCTGTACATGCGATAATCGCCATTTTGTTGACAGAGGTGGTCGAGGCTAAAAAACATAAAAAATGGGGATTTCGAACATCCAAACTCCACCACAGGGGCAGTGAATAATACATCATTTAATTATTTGACGAATTCATCCATTGCCCAAGTTAAATAAGTAGCGGTAATGAAGTTTTTTGATATCTAATGTCGAAGTTTGGCGCCAATCGTGCTTGTTTACATTTTTACTTTTCACAAATGTCACACACACACATGTAGATAAGATTTAAAATGAGACAAATATTATTGAAAATATTATAAACAACACGAAAATGCCCAAATCTTAACGTAATATTGAAACACAGGTCCAATAACACGTATTATTCATTACCACTACTCAATTTGTGTTCAGAATCGCCGCCCATTATTGTTTTTTTTATCGTAATGATGTGTGAAAGCGATTATGATAAACGATTTTTTTTTTAATTTCGATTGACTCGAGTAATTAATACGTCGAATGTCGGAAATCGATACTCAGAAATTAAAATAAAATCATTTTAATACAAAAAGCATTGTTTATAACAATGATTTATGCGTTTTTAATGTAATTATAATAGTTTTTTGGACATTATATTAAAACTGAGTCAATAATTGAGGGCCTTTGACCATAGTCATTCATTGAATTTCGCGCCGAATTATTTCTATATTTGAATTTATCTTCGGAATGCGCTCGCCGCTTCAAATTATTTTTATAGAATGTACAACTATTTATTTTTGATACTTTCCAATAGTGTACTACAGAATGCCCAGTATACATTTTTTAGGTAGGCTTAACAAAAGTTTGGGAATGATGATAAATTAATTGGATAAATTGGGTATTCCGCAATCACTTTACATTTCAATATGTTTTATTAGTTGTATGAACTTGGTAGTTTTTAGGGTTCCGTACCCAAAGGGTAAAAACGGGACCCTATTACTAAGACTCCACTGTCCGTCTGTCCGTCTGTCACCAGGCTGTATCTCATGAACCGTGATAGCTAGACAGTTGAAATTTTTACAGATGATGTATTTCTGTTGCCGCTTTAACAACAAATACTAAAACTGAATAAAATAAATATTTAAGGGGCGGCTCCCATACAACATTCCTGTTTTCTTGGCGTTTTTGCCTTGTGATACGGAACCCTTCGTGTGCGATTCCGACTCGCACTTGGACAGTTTTGTATTTAATAGATTACTTGAGTAATAGAAATTGTTTTTTTTTTGTGGTACTAACCCAACGTAATTTTAAAAACTGGCCTTGTTTATGTCGGACCACGCACAGTGAAAAGTTCGGTAGTTGGGTTGAATATTTACGCATACACAATGCTCATCATTAATTTGATCGACTGCAAAAATAAGTTTGTATTTCATAAACTCATCATTCATAACGCACCCAAAAATTAAAGTGCCGGCCAGAAAAGAAAAGTACTGTTTTCTTATCCCTTTCGATGTTGACGTCACCCGCAACGGCCCTGTGTCACTTTTAGGGGAATAACATTTTGAGCATTTCTTACTATTACAGCGAAACTCTGCAATTAACCCCCTTGGCTGCTATTTGAGATTAAAAATGCCAAAAAATCTTATTTTTATAACAAGTGTTTTAAGCATAACATTAAAAAAACAAACATGCGCGAGTCGGACTCGCTCTCCGAGGGTTCCGTACCATCTTATGTTTTTAAATTTTCATCGGTGACACCTATTATGCATCAGAGAATTTTAACACTGCACGCTGCGGTGTAGAATATTGCAGTTTTAGGTCAGCGCTATCCCATGACCGATAGTGGAACTAATGTATTTATTGTTGATGATTTCTGAAAGAGTGTGCGATTTAGAGACATCGTTTTATTTTTCCTGTAATCGTTACATAAACTTCTATCACATAGAATAATTTCAGGATTTTCTCTATGCAAACTTCGGAGGTAAGGGGGAAACGGTATTTTTTTTTTACATTTTTATCAAAAGTCAAAAAACATGCGGCTTAAAAAAAATGTTTGAGAATGTGCAAACTACGCTCTTTCTTGATACCCCACATACCTTAGTAGCCCCACTTCGAATTTTTCAAAACCCTTTTCAGTCCCGGTTGTAAAAAAAAACAAAAATATTTTTATTTCTTTCTTGTTTGCAAAATAGTTGGGCAAACGTCACCTAAAACTATTTCAAGTTGATAGCATTAGTAGTTCTTGAGATATCCAGCTGCGACAGACGGACATACTGAGTCGCAACATAAGGGTTCCTTTTTCACGTGATGCTGACATCTCTTTGAGGCACGCGTGGAACACGTACCCGCCAGGGCCGAAGCCTGCCGGGTCAGCGGGATTGTCCGCAAGGGTTACCGCTGGCTCGGAACACAAAGGGCTAAGGAAGAAACACTGGTGGGTTTAGTCAGCAAGAGTCTGACGCTCCCTTCCGCCCAGAGCGGGAGGGGTCATATGATGATTTCCCACCCAAAAAAAAGGTTGCTTTTTACCATTTTGGTACGGAACCCTAATAACAACTTTAAATTGAATATAACATCCCCAACATTCCGAACATGTTTTGTCGCAGTATATTGAGAGATTTGCTATGTTATTTTAAGACCAGACTTCTGATAGGATCTCCTGGAATCTATAATCACAGAACTATATTTTGTATTTTTTTTTTATTTTAGTCTCAGTGGTCTTATAAAAATATATTTGTGACCCTCACTACAAAGCCCTTTCATTTGATATATCACACGGTACCTACAGTATGCAAAGCTTTTTAAATTTTCTAATGTGACCCCAAAAAGTGACCCCATATTATAAATTAATTTATTTATGTAACAGGGCCAAGTTCGAGTCACAGAAATTTATAAGTGTACCAAATTTCAACTTAATCGGTCCAGTAGATTCGAAACAAATCGGTTGTGACAGACCTACACAGACAGACACACGAGTGATAAAGGTTCCGTTATTTCATTCGGACGTAGGGAACCATAAAAAGTGACACGCCTATCCACACTGTACTTATTAAAATAAAATGATTATATTTAAATAAATAATTAATTCATGAAAAATATACCAAAGAGTTTTTATTCAATTTCTACAAATTTTTATTTTTTTTAAATACCGATTATCGATTATGCTTTAAGACATTTTTTAATCGAAATAACAAAATTGGGTGGATGGTCAGCACTAAGAAGTGTCATGCAGCAACAGAATTTAAGTAATTTTTATCAAGATTTGATCATGTTTTTTATGTAGCTTATGTATGAAAAATGGTAAAAGTAAGAATGCAGAGAGAATGACAATATCTTTATATTTCCATTTTGGATATTTTCATCAAGAGACTAAGTGGTTTATGTACATATTTTAAGCGATTTTAAGATGCCTACCTTTTGGATAGGTGTAGTAATATCTATTTTATACATTTTTCGCAGTAGAATAACGCGGTTTGACCGACATCAGCATATAGTTAAAGATATTTGCCACAAACTTATTGTCCAAATAGGCGCGGTAACACATTTTTCTTAATAAATTCGAATGCTGAAAGTTGAAGTAAATTCCTGAAAATCATGACGTAATTCACAACATCCCGTCGAGTCAGCTGGTATGTCATATGTCAAAATCTAGTCGAGCAGAGAGGTTAAAATGCTTACCGTTAATGATTTACGTCAACTAAGTTACGACATATGTCAATAATATACCTAAGCCAAATGTTTTGAATACTTTTAACATAATCGAACACATTACTACTTATACCTAATTTCAAAATAGTTCCATCTTTAGATAGCTGAAAATTTAAATTACACTTCTTAAGAAATTCTAAGTTTTCCTGAAACAAAGCGTCAAAGATGCTGATTCCGAAACTTCTAGCTCTACTACTAATTTTGTCACACAAACGTATAATCCATTTAATTTAAATTGAGAATCACCATCCAATCATTCAACATCTCTTAAATTACGATATTTTATATTTCGTATCTCACCTCCGTAATGACTTCTTGAACTCGTCGCATCCGCTGAGCGTACGGTATCTGTCGGTCCATCCGGACCAAAGCCTATAGAAAAAAAAAAACATACAAAATTAACACTATAACTTCATAAATCGAAGAAAAAAAAACAAAGTTCCCATAAACTCGTCATAACAAACATTTGGAGTTCATTTTCAATAGTTTGAAGTTTAAAGCAATTAATATCAATATCATACATTTTTTGTCATGGTGTCAAGGCTATACCTGAACCTGAACAGACTGACTTTATTTTTAATAAACTGGTTTGTCTATGTTACCTAGATTTAGGAGATACTCTAATAATAGGCAAGAGGTATGCGACGAAATCATCGTTAGTGAATGATAAATGTGAGATTCAGAAAGAATATTTTTCCATTGATGCTAACGGTTTTTTAATTAACAAAAAATCTTTGTTTTGCGGCATGACTGATGTTATGTAAGTTCTTCTTTAGGCTGCCTTTCCACCAGAGATGAGCGAGGTTGCGTAGCGAGGGATGGGTGTGAAACAAACCAATAACATCGCTTCATTTTTATAGCTTGAACTAAGTTAGCGTTTGGTATTGGCTATTATAGTGAAGTCATCATAATTGTATCCACGTTATAGGCGGCAAGGAACTTTCGTGTCAGTACAAACTTTGTAGGGTGTATGCGAAGCAAATAATCAAAATGTATTTTATCCCGAAGAGTATTTTATCCCGTAGGGCAGTGTTTCCCAAACATTGTTCTGCCATAACCCGGTATTTTTAACCGACTTCAAAAAAGGAGGAGGTTCTCAATTCGACGGTATGTTTTTTTTTTTGTGTGTTTGTTACGCGATTACTCCGCCAATTGTGGACCGATTAACAAAATCCTTTTTTTGTTTGAAAGGGTATACTCTTGAGGTGGTCCCATTATCATCTAGTTGGAATCTGATGAGAGGATCCCATGGAAATCGAGGGAAACCCTCAAATTTTATAGGCAAAGCTATAACGATTTGGGTATTTTTTTAAATAACTTGAGCATTTGCTCTCGGAAATCAGCATTTGGTAAAGTGGAGCTGATGAAGAAGACCACAGATGGCCATTGGAACTACTCAATGACAAATTTTTTACGGGTGCGATTCGATTACTTTATTAAGGTTGCTAAGCAATTTATGCTCGTCACAAAGCGTATGGTGAGTGGTTGTTGAGGAGTTCTCTTGGTTCTTACCAGGAGAACTCCTCAACAATTAACGTCCCAAGATCGGGAAAAGCAATATTTTGTAACAAGTGATGAGCAGTTGACATTAGGCTATTGTAACTTAGATAAATTACAAACGGACCCACTAAAAAGTGAAAAATAAAAAATTTTACAAAAAAAAAACAACCGACTTCCAAAAAAAACACTACAAATTGAAAAATAACTTTAATTTCGGAAGTCGGTGTCAATAAACGAAAATGCGGAACCAAAGACACCGAAATTAAATAATAATAATAATAATAAATCATTTTATTTCAGGCATTGTACATTTCACCCATAGTGACTATATGTCATAAATAAATAAATAAGCATTACAAATTAAAGTTATTCAAGTCATAAATAAATAAATAAGCATTACAAATTAAAGTTATTAAAGTTGTTAAAGTTATTTTTCAATTTGTAGAGTTTTTTTTAGAAGTCGGTTGTATTTTTTTTTGTAAAAAGTTTTCAAACTGCCCCTTCGTGACCGACTCAATAGTTTTAACCCCATCACTATTTTTAAGGTGTTGAAAACCCAGCTTTTGTGACAAAAGGCATAGTTATTGCTTGATTAGCAAATGTGCATTGCGTCAGTCAGCGGCGGCGGCGGCGCTTAGGTACGATGCGTCGATCGATTTTTAAAACAAGGCGGAATTGCTGCGACCCGGTATTTTATTTTGATGGCCCGGTACCGAGTCGCGAACCACCAAATGGTAAATACTGTCCTAGGGTTAGGTAGAACAATCCTAAATTACATAAACCTACATTTTCCTATTTTTATTTACATCTGCCTAACTCTTTGTAATGTCAAGTTATTTGTGATTCTATACCTTACAAAACAACTGCAGATTTAAAATCTTAAAAAACTTTTTAAACACCAAAAAAATATTTATCCATTTGAATACTTTACAAATTGACTCTTAAAACTCACCTGGAAGATCAAATGCTCTTTCACCGTCAGCGTCCCAATAAACAGATCTTGCTGCTGAACGTACGCTGACAGTGCTGAAAGCGCTTCAGGCGTAGCTGGCTGTCCATTCAGCGACCTTGTTCCACTGGACAGCACTCCGCTTGGCGTGCGGAATGTCAGCGTGTTGAGGAGTGTGGTCTTCCCGGCTCCTGATGAGCCCATGATGGCGAGGAGCTCACCGGGGTAGGCGGCGCCATTTACTAGAGAAGAAGAATACACGATACTTAATAATATGGAAATGATAAACAGAAAATATTTAATGTTTTGTTTGTTTCATGTTAATGCTAAATCGGCTAAACATCAATTTTAATACCTACACATATCCAGGATAAATAGGCAGCATTTTGATAAAGTAGAAAACCAGAAAATAATCTACTACAAATTTGATTGTAGATGTAGATTATTTTCCGGTTTTACTACGTATTAAAATCAGCATAGAATGCTTAGCAACAGAGACTCGTAGAATTTTGCCATTTCGGCCCAGGTATCGTTTATTTACTACAGTTTATACCTACACATCCTCGGCCACGTCACATCCAGGGTGTTATCAGATAAATTATAAATGTCGTAAGTATATATGTACAGTTAAGTTGCATCCTGTAAATGTCCTTTCTTTTCCTTTCAACTAACTTGAACGAAAGAAAGAATACTGTTTCTTTGGACACAGTTCGTAAAAAACAAAACTAAAATTAAAATAATGTTTTATCTACAATAGTGTGTACCTCAAGGCTGCGCCAAAAAGGCCAAATTAATGCCAGATTATAATTTAGAACATAATTATCGCATAATAATTATGCAAGCGCATATGTTCTTATATTTTCCGTCAGGGTTTCCGAACGGAAAATAAGAAGAACATAATGCGCTTAGAGACGATTTTGTATGAAATGCGTGCATTCAGGGTCTCCGAATCTGAATTCGGAATCAGGAAACCGGATGTATGCGGCCAGCCTTAATCAGGTTAAAGCCTGAGAGCGTTCCACAAAAAAAAAACAAAAAACATTAGGAAATATTAGGATTTAGATCCTGTACTTACCATTTCTCAGCAGCTGTTTCCTCTGCTGAAACATGCCGCTCGCCGAAGGCTTCCAGAAGTTCCAGATGCGTCTGGATCTAGACCTGGACTCCGTAGCGAAGGCATTGATGTCTGCCCAGGTGTAGGTGACCTTCTCCACTCCCCCAATGGCTCCATAGTTGCGGTGGGAAGGTATTGCTAAGCTCACTTGTTCGCCGCTTCCACGAGGCGAAGGTTCTGGCGTGTGACCATCCTGGGGAGGAATTGAGATAGTTTTATTTCTGGGCTGAGAATCAGCACTTTCCGAACGTCAAAATCAGCGGCGGCTCTAGTTTTAGGTGGTGCAATATCTTATCGTGGCGCCCCTTTATGTACAGACGCCAGCACATCAAGCTACTACAATCTTTCAAATTTCTTTAATAGGTTTTCAACTTTATTGCTAAAGCATAAGGTTTAAAGTTGATTGGGAAAATTTGACAGTTTCGGGTAGCTTGATGTGCTGGCGTCTGTACCATGTTCCTATGATATATGCATATGCAGTTGCTTGCTTGCTTGTGGACGTTCGACTTTATAGTAAGTTACTATCATCAACGACTGGTGCTTGGTGGACTGTCCACCACCACCAGGCACCAGTCATTGATGATAGTAACTCGGTTTCGGTTGATTTCAGCGCCTGTCCAATGACGGCGCCCGGTGCCATCGCACCGCCCGCCCTAGGGCCGCTACTGGTCAAAATTACATAAGACAGTCCCCCAAAACGCCCGCCCTTCACCACTTTCTAGTGCTTTCGCTGAGGAGAAGAAGTGGCGAAACAAACTCTCAAGCAGGACAGACAGGCTATCCAAATAACATAAGGGGCGATCATAAATATAAATACTTCGTCGTTTCAGCCGATAGACGTCCACTGCTGGACATAGGCCTCCCCCAATTTTGGGGGGGGTTTGCCATAATCGCCACGCTTGGCAGGCGGGTTGGCGATCGCAGTATGGTATGATGGTGGAATAAATAGAGAACGCTGCTGCCCATTCTCCGGTAACACCCTTAGTCGCCTTTTACGACACCCACGGGAAGTAAGAGGTGGTGCAATTCTTAAAGTCCGGCACCACACAGACTATATAAATACTTACCTACAATAAATCAAGGAGTTCGGCCTTAAATAAGTATGGTTTGTTTCAAAAGTCTTTGATTAAAAATGTAAACAAATGGATCCGAAAACGTACGTTGTGTGTTTTGAAAGTCTGACAACCCAGTTACTGGGTAATACGATACCCCTTGGTAAGAGTTATCTTGGTAGAGGTTGTCAGACTTTCGGGCTTCTAACTACCCTTAACGACTGTCAAAGATCCACGTATGACAGCCAGGACCAACGCCTTAACATGCTTTCCGAGGCACGGAGGGGTCTCGGTATCTAAAGATGGTCACCCATCGACAGACCAACCGCGGCAAGCGTAACTTAACCTGATCGATCGACCTGTGCGGCTGTTATTATTTAGCCACGGAGCCTGGCTAAGTGGCTAAATAATAACAGCCGTAAGTGCCTATTTGTACTTATTAATATCTCTTATTATCAATTATGGATCCTTGTTATAAGTTACAACTTTACCAATGAGTCATGTTTATAATAATTAATTAACTGTGATACCAATCACAACCTATGTACCTAAGAACATTTGCATCTGCATGCACTACAGTCTCGTAATATAAACATAAATACTACTCTAAATAGGTATAAAACCTGATAACCTCTTACTCAACATTTGATACTTAGTTTCTGATACATATCTCATTCCGCGTTCCTTGTTCTGAGTAATTTGAGACTGTCCGTTGTTTTTGTATGGTATTTATTAAGTTTTACCTATGCCATAGTGAAATGGTTATTAATATTTAGGACATCTGGTAATCATTGATAAGCTCAACGGTTAATTTATAATTATAATTCGTTGCTTCATTTGAAGATATGATTATAACAACGTAGTTTCCCTACTTACTTGGTAACTTCGCACATATTTTAAAGATTTTTAAAACTATTAGATGACGTAATTCCGGTCTGACAGCACCTCGGTTGACACTTAGACGTGTAGCTCATTCCTTTTTCGTGCGCGGTAACTATCGCACGCGCCCTTTAAGCATCATGCCAAAAAGAAGCGCGCAATCAAAAATTGATCACTACGCTAGGAAAATTAGAAAAATTGAAGAGAAAGAAAGACGAAGACGAATAATAAGACCGTTACAATCGTCATCGGATGATGAAGGTAAGCAAAGGTATATGTTATTCGTTGGTGATCTAGAAGTGAATAGTGGAAATATCAGTTTTGTAAATGCTCTGGGATTGACTGCGAGTCAATAACTTTGACATTGTTCAAAACTAAATTATAAAAGTTAAACTTTAATATTGCATCGGGATTGACTGCGAGTCTTTAACGATGACAAACAAGCACAGAAAATACGTACAATCTAAAACAGATGTAACGTTAACGTGCAAAAACAATTAAGTAATTTAATTTTTACACTACCCTCAAAATTGTTATCTTCACAACCTTAATTACAAATTGTAATTTTAGGTAGCGAAGATCCTGATGTGGTCCCTGGCAATAATAATGAAGCTATTATGGAGCCTGAACCCGTGCCACCCGACGTACCACAAGACGCGGTACCGGAATCTGGCGACAATCCCAACCAACACTATGGCCAGGCGGAACCCTGTCCCCCTGAGGAAACTACTGGCAGCATGGAACCTGAGTTAGACCCTGATCTACTGTCGGCACTCGGTGAATCCACGTCAGATTCGCCTGACTACGGCGATAACATTCACGATAATCTATCGCAGTTGTGGCTTCCTTTGCTAAGGAAAGGAATGCCTAAAGAAAACAAGGACAAGGTACTGAAAGAGTACCTTGTACCAGACAATTGTAGGCTCCTTCAAGCGCCCAAGTTGAATGCTGAAATCTCGGCGGCGGTACCGGACATGGTTCGCAACCGCGACAAGACACTTACAGCGTCTCAACAACAGCTAGGTTCGGGAATCACCGCCATCAACAGAGGCATGGATTTACTTCTGAAAAGTGATAATAAGGTTCAAGCTATGAAACACTTGAGCAATGGTTGCCGTTTACTTTGCGACTCGCACTACTTGGCAACGCAGGCTCGAGTAAAATTAATCACACCTAGCTTGGACAAGGCATTCATAAATATCATCAACGAGTCCGAACGGGATGAATCACTGTTTGGCTCGTCCTTATCAGAAAAAATTAAAGCCGCCAAGGCCATTGAAAAGCAAGGTCTCTCCATAAAAAAGACCGCAAAAGTTTCAAAACCGCCTCAACTTCCTAGTACCCGCCAGTCCTACCAGGGAAACTGGAACCCGCCTCCTCGATACCCGGCGAACAGGGGGGGGCGGGGTGCATACAGAAGGCCGACGACGACGGCGGGGAATCGCCGTCCGTACACGACGTCAGCGCAGCCGCCACAACGCCCGGCCTCGCAGGACAAACCTCGGGCTCCCGCTCAGAGTCACCGTTAACGCAGGTACATGCGGGTAGACTTACCCACTTTTATGACCGATGGCTAAAAATAACAAATAACAATGTTGTTCTTGATTGGCTAAAAAACGGTTATCCAATACCCTTTCATACACATGTAAAACAATCAATAATACCTAAAAACAATCTATCAAATACTGAAAAATCAGATATGATGAAAGCCATTATGAAACTCAAATCTTTAGGGGCTATCTCAGAGTGCAATGTGACTAAAGATCAATTTATTTCTAAAATATTCCTCACACTAAAACCTAACGGCGATAAACGCTTTATATTAAACCTAAAAACCTTAAACAAGCTAATCAAGAGCGAACATTTTAAAATGGAGGATTACCGAACGGCATGCAAATTGATACCACGCGATGGTTACCTTGCCACCATCGACTTAAAAGATGCGTATTTCCTCTTAGCCATTAGGCATTCCGATCGTAAATATTTAAAATTTCAATTTCAGCCCAATAATTCGCTAATAACTCACACATACGGCTTCAATTGCATGCCGTTTGGCTTATCCGTTGCCCCACGGGTATTCACTAAGGTTATGAAGGAAGTCATAGCTTACCTCAGACATCGCGGTTATCAGTCAGTTTGTTATTTAGATGATATTTTGTGTATTGGAAATACTTACGAAAATTGTCTTAATAATGTAAATGAAACTTTGAAACTACTCGAGTTTCTAGGGTTTGTTGTCAATTACGATAAAAGTATGTTAAAACCGCGACAATTCTGTAAGTATTTAGGATTTTGTTACGATACCAGGTACCTCAGTATGGAATTGCCAGCCGATAAGCGACGTAACATTATCGAATTAGTAACAAAATTCACTAAATTACAGCCATGTTCCATCCGCGAATTAGCTCGCTTTATCGGTATTCTAGTCGCCGCTAGCCCAGCCCTTAAGTACGCTTGGGTATACACTAAGATTTTAGAGCGTCAGAAGTTTCTAGCGTTACTTAAGCATAATAATAATTACGAAGCAAAAATTAACCTACCTAATATTATATTAGAGGATCTAAACTGGTGGCTATCACATGCTAATACAGCACGCAACTTTATGCGACAGCCAAATTTTGATATCGAAATCTATACCGACGCGTCGAGGTCAGGCTGGGGTTCTGTTTGCAACAACGCTCAAGTACATGGCAAATGGAAGTCTTCAGAAAATTGTTGTCATATCAATTACTTAGAGCTGATGGCAGCCTTTTTGGGTTTGAAGTCCTTCGCCAGTGATGCAACCAACTGCGCAATATTACTGCGCATGGACAACACCACTGCGATCAGCTATGTAAATCGTATGGGGGGTATTCAATACCCCCACTTAAACGACTTGGCTAGGTCACTTTGGAAATGGTGTGAACAGCGCAACCTTTGGGTATATGCATCATACGTAAATACCAGAGAAAACCGTGCAGACGCCGCGTCTAGAGTAGTCAATCCGGATACTGAATGGTCACTTTCCGATGAAGCATTCCAAGACATTATAAAATATTTTGGTCAACCTGAAATAGACTTATTCGCGTCCCGCGATAATGCGAAGTGTACCACATTCATCTCATGGAAACAAGACCCTGACGCAGCATCCGTAGACGCATTTACGGTAGACTGGAAAAGCCATTTCTTCTACGCTTTTCCACCATTTTCCCTGGTATTAAAATGCCTTAGAAAAATTATCGATGACAATGCACACGGCATATTAGTTTATCCCAACTGGCCATCACAGCCTTGGTTCCCACTATTGCAAAGCCTTATAGTTTCCGACGTTGTTTATTTAAACCCCAATAAAAACCTCTTGCAATCTCATTTCAGGGATTACCACCCCTTGCACAAGAACCTTACCCTGGGTGTCGCGAGGCTCTCCGGCAGGCTTTCAGGCGTCGAGGTGCCTGTGCAGAGTCGGCTACACTAATGCTATCATCCCTGTCAAACAGTACGATTCAGCAGTACAATACCTCACTTAAGCTTTGGTGGCAATATTGTACGATCAACAACATGAATGTGTTTAACCCTTCGAAATCGGCTTTAACCTCATTCTTAGCGTCACAGTTTAATAACGGGTGTGCATACGGCAGTCTAAACTCCCATCGTTCGGCCTTGTCAACCTTTGTAGGCAATAATATTGGTTCAGACGAATCTATAAAACGTCTCCTTAAAGGGGCGTATAAATTAAGACCCATAAAACCCAAGTACTCCACCACCTGGAATCCCCAATTGGTTTTAAACCATGTCTCAACCTGGTTCCCTAATAGTGAGCTCTCGCTCGAAAAAATAACAAAAAAACTGGTGATCCTACTTGCAATTTGTACAGCTCACAGGGTACAAACGCTGTCTTTAATTAAACTCGAGAACATACTTTTCTCTGATAGCGGCATTAAAATCGTCATAACAGACATCATAAAGACATCCGCACCTGGCAGAGACCAGCCAATATTGTTCCTGCCATACTTCAGGGAAAATACGCGTATATGTCCAGCTACGGTGCTCTTAGATTATATTTCTATAACTAAAAACATAAGACCTGAGAGTACAAACAATCTGTTGTTGACGTACAAACGACCACACAAACCTGCTACCACGCAAACCATCAGTAGATGGATCAAACATGTCTTGTCAGAAAGCGGCATTGATACCAGTGTGTTCGCCGCGCACAGTACACGACACGCGTCAACCTCAGCCGCGAGCTTAGCAGGAGTTAATATAGAAACCATTCGCAAAACCGCAGGGTGGACCAGTTCATCTAACTCATTTGCTCGTTTTTATAATAGGTGCGTTATAAACGAAGGCGAATTTGCAAGATCTGTTTGTTTACGTTCAGACATCCAGACTGATTATTAATTCCTATTAACTATATTATAAGATTATAAATTACACTACAGAAATGTTTATTTATTTTAAGTTCATGTGATGGATAAGATCTTTATGTTTAGCTCGTTGAAGTTAATTCGAAATAAGTAATATAAATGTAATGTACCATTACGGAAACATAAGTATAACTATAATGCTGATTTGTCTATAAATAAAACCATAATGTTTAAAACCTTATTGTTTTTTTCCATTTCAAAACTTTCTGACTCTTAACATCTACGTTGTTATAATCATATCTGAAAAATGAAGCAACGAATTATAATATATGATCAAACGAACTTCCAAGTGAAGTTCGATCATTATTATGATGAGTTGCTTCATTTGAAGATATGATCACCCTCCCTCCCTGACGCTTGAAGATTCCCAGATATAGAGAAAGTTTTATACCATGACTCTAAAAAATGAGCTACACGTCTAAGTGTCAACCGAGGTGCTGTCAGACCGGAATTACGTCATCTAATAGTTTTAAAAATCTTTAAAATATGTGCGAAGTTACCAAGTAAGTAGGGAAACTACGTTGTTATAATCATATCTTCAAATGAAGCAACTCATCATAATAATGATCGAACTTCACTTGGAAGTTCGTTTGATCATATATTAGGTATGACTTACCTACTGAAGTAATTAACACTTTGCGGGACACTTAACGCCTCTCGACGTAATAACAATAAAACTTCTATTGTGTCTCGTTAGTGTCCTTCAATGTGTTAATAGAGAACTGCAAGTATTTAGGACCCAGAATTTGGTAGATTATCGTCTTTTTGCTCATAAGCAGTAGCGGCCCTAGGGCGGTGCGAGCGGCCCGACGGCACCGGGCGCCGTCATGGGAGAGGCGCTGAAATCAACCGAAATGCGAACACCACTGGTGGTCACATTTTGATTGACTTCAGCGCCTCGACGATTAGCATTTAGCATTTATTTCAATTAAACCTTGTACAGGCACTTTTTAATTGTCAAAATTAAATAATCTGTGAGTTACCTAGTCCGAAAGTTGAAGCTAGTTGCCCATTCCAAAACGTAGATCTCTATGGAGAAGAAGAACATCGGCTTTATAGTAAGTTACTATCATCAATTTTTTCATCAATAGTCTGTGTGGTGCCGGACTTAAAGAATACCACCACCCCTTACTTCCCGTGGGTGTCGTAAAAGGCGACTAAGGATCGTACCGGAGAATGGGCAGCAGCGTTCTCTATGTATTCCACCACCATACCATACTGCGATCGCCAACCCGCCTGCCAAACGTGGCGTTTATGGCAAACCCTCCCAAAATTGGGGGAGGCCTATGTCCTGCAGTGGACGTCTATCGGCTGAAACGACGACTATCATCAATGACTGGTACCTGGTGGACTATAAAGCCGATCGTCCACAAGCAAGCAAAAGCAAACAAGCAACTGCATATGCATATATCATAGGAACATGGTAAATAGAGAGGCGCCACGTTAAGGTTTTGCACCACCTAAAAAAATTCTAAGACCGCCGCTGCTCATAAGTACCTACGACAAAGACAACCCTTGCATTAACCTAGTAGGTGTAAAACGAAGTCGCCGAAATGTCTGTACGCGCATAACTTCCGAATGACTGCACCAAATTGGATAATTCTTTTTTTGTTGTGTTCGGTATTGCCAGGACAAGGTTTATATGAAAGAAAAATTCGAAAAAAAAATTGCACCCATGCGAAGTTGGGGCGGGCCGATCGTAGAGTTATTTAGGATATTTTTGACTGCCGAATGAACCATGAATGAAGGAATAAGGATAAGCACTTATATCTCCACTTTTACTTAGTACTCAATTGTTTTATGTGTATTTTAATTTTCAATAGTCGGGACTTTAAATTTTTAGTCAAGAATCCGGCCAAAACGTTCATGTACCACTGAGTTTCTCCAGCTGTTTAGGTACCATTTTTATGCGTTATCAATCTAAATATAACCGGCGGCAATAGGACAGTAACATCTCTAGAAGTTTTAAAAAATGACTACGGGTTTGTCAAGATATCTAAGTAGTCTTCAACTTGTTAAAATTAACTCATACAGTATAATAGCAATTGTAAGGTTAATCGATCGTTAAGTGTTGTACTTAATCGACGCTAGCGTCTCCCCTCGCATGAGTATCAGTTTTCCGATAAGTGTTTTAACTTTGCATTTTCTACCTGTCAACCTTAGGGTGATTCAGAGACAAAAAATAGCAGGTGCAACATACGGGGGATACATAGCTAGGAAATGACATTAAAATACAAGAATAAATACTAATACATAGATAGATACATACATATAAACAAAATGAACTGTGAGAAAAAATTATCGGTAGAGGAGAAAACGAATCCAGCAAATCTGCGCTGGATGGTTCCGGCCAACTTCTGACGGATATGTTCACGTGCCTTCACTATAAAAGATAACCGACTGGGGCCCTAGTCTGCTACTTTTATAAATTCGTCATTCCAACACGATCCCACCACCATCCCATTGTCATTTTGCTAAAAGTTTGTAATCTGCTTAATTCATAATGGTTGATCATTGGTCGGTCAGTGGCACAGAAATTATACGATACTCGTAACGAATTAAAAGCAATGACTGCACAATGATGTTCTAATGGTAGGTCACTGATCAAAGAAACTGTCAAAATTTTAGCAGATTATCGCCTAAGTCAGTAATTCATTTTTCATTATGTACGAGATTACCATTCTATGCCATTTCCTTCAATGGAGTGTCAGTGGTTGACCATTGGAAAGTCATAATGACGCCATTATATTAGTAGATTACCAAACTTGTCAAAATTGACAAATATGAAATCAATGATAGACCATTCTGACACTATTGTAATAGCAGACTTGAGGCCCTGGTTGCTATCCTGATGTTCAGAGGGAGCACATTCCAAAGAAAGACCGCCTAAAGAAATAAAAAACCGGAGAAGTTGAACTCGGACTCTCGGACCGAGGGCTCCGTACAAATTAGTAGGTATGTAAATTATCATTGCTAGGTACATTTTGCAGCGAGAATGGAAATCGCAAGTGATGTTTAGGTATAGTCTAGCGCACGCCGCATCGGTGGTAACCATATATTATATATAAGAACGAAGTAACAGTTTGATCTTGAGCTGGCCTAGCGGAGGTACGGAGTTCTAATAGAATGAGAGGCTATAGGTAACTTATAGTGGTTGCAGAGTAAGCAAGCTGAAGAGGCAGAGGACTGGCCATGTTTGTCGAAGGACCAATGGCCGGTGGAGCAGACGAGTCCTGCTGGAGTAGAGGCCGCGTATCGGCAAGCGTAATGTGGGACGCCCCCAGCTAGATGGACAGCCGACCACAAAAAACTGGCTGGGACAGACTGGATGCAGAAGGCGGAGGACAGTGTGTTGTAGCGCAGCATGTAAGAGGCCTATGTTCAGCAGTGGGCTGCGATAGGCTGAGTTTGTAGCGGTATCTACAACGCCACATGCGAACAACGCGTCATACTGACGTCACGCAAAATCCTACATCGCGCAAGCAGAGTTTACTGCGTAGCTAGCAGATAGATACAAGAGGACAGAGTGTAGTGGCGCAGCATGTAACAGGCCTATGTCCAGCAGTTGGCTGCGATAAGTTGAGTTGATCGATTATACTGGTTTCTTTATAACGGGAAGCCTACTGTACTAGCATGCAGAAGGAATCGGTTAACTTGTGTAGTAATCCCTTAATCGCCTTTCACGACAGACATGAGTTAAGACTATCGTATTCCTTTTCGAACTTACCCCAAGCAACGGGAACAATAAAATAACAAAAAAGTTTCCATTACCCAGTTTATCTAATCATATGTTCCCACTGCTGGGTCACTGGCGTCCTCTCGGTGAGAGGGAGTGGGCCGTAATCCACCACGCGGGCCCAGTGCGGGTTGGTAGATGTAACATGTCTTAGAATTTTTGGTTCAGGGACAGGCCGGTTTCCTCCAGATGTTTTCCTTCAGCGTTTTGAGAGCAGTGGTGATGAAATAATTTATACAAAGTGCCTGTTTGGGTTGGACCTACAACTCCAAAGTGGCAACCGTTACCACCGGGCCACCACTGCTCATCATCATTCATTACCCATCACACATTAAGTATCCATACTAATATTTATAAATGCGAAAGTGTGTCTGTCTGTTACCTCTTCACGCATAAACCGCTGAACCGATTTAGATGAAATCTAAAGAAAGTCGTGTTACTTACACTAGGTATTTATAACTCAAGAACGGCTGAACCGATTTGGCTGAAAATTGGTGGGGACCCAGGAGGCGGACATAGGATAGGATTTTTATCGTTTTTTTTTGTTTTAAATAGGAGTAGGGTAGGAGTAATGTAGGAGTAGGTTAGGAGTAGTGTAGGAGTAAGGTAGAAGTAGGGTAGGAGTAGGGTAGAAGTAGGGTAGGAGTAGGGTAAGCGTAGTGTAGGAGTAGGGTAGCAGTAGTGTAGGAGTAGGATAGGGGTAGGGTAAGGTAAGGGGTAGGACACCAGGCGAACGAAGTAGCGCCGGGCAGCTAGTTTGGTATAAAGATAGTTTGAGTCCCGGGAAAGGACCTAAGATAGTTTTTATCCCGATATTCCCACGGGATCGATACTTATGCGAGTGAAACCGCGGAGCGTTGCTACTAATATTATAAATGCGAAAGTGTGTCTGTCTGTCTGTCTGTTACCTCTTCACGCTTAAACCGCTGAACGGATTTAGATGAAATTTGGTATAGAGATAGTTTGTCATAGAATAGTTTTTATCCCGATATTAATCTATAAATATATAATATATATATAAGTATATAAAACTCAAAGGTGACTGACTGACATAGTGATCTATCAACGCACAGCCCAAACCACTGGAGGGATCGGGCTGAAATTTGTCATGCAGGTAGATGTTATGACGTAGGCATCCGCTAAGAAAGGATTTTGATAAATTCTAACCCCAAGGGTATAAAATAGGGGGTGAAAGTTTGTATGAAACTTTGTCAATTTTAAACCGATCGGGCTGAGACTTCGCATGCATATAGCTACTATGACGTAGGCATCCCCTAAGAAAGGATTTCTATAAATTCAACCCCATGGGGATAAAATAAGGGATGATGGAGGATGTAAATGTATTAGTTTTTTTTAATAATACTTAACGCGAGCGAAGCCGCGGGCAAAAGCTAGTAAATAATATAATAATAATAATAAATAAATAAATAAATAAATATTCCCACGGGATCGACACTTATGCGGGTGAAACCGCGGGGCGCTGCTAGTTTCCCATATTATTCCACGATCAATACCACAAATTAGTTAACAATACAATGAACTCCTAATTAAGAAACCCGACGGTAAATTCGGTGTTTTATTACGACGGAATTAGGGGTGGCCCGATGTCCGGAACTAGTGTCAAGTTACCAGCACGTGAGTTACGCAACACCCTGTATAAGCTGACAGGTGCCGAAGATTAGGTGCTAAGTTTGTCGCTACTTGAAAATATTATAAAAGAAAATGAGGATAAAATAACGTGGAACTATGGAATGGGAATATGCGAAAGCAAGAATAGAAAGGGTGATGGAACTTGTAGCGTAGGAGTTACAAATTGCTTTTTAGGGTTCCTTATCCAAGTTGCCAACGGTACCCTATTACTAACGCACCGCTGTCCGTCCTTTCGTCCGTCTGTCTGTCTGTCACAGGGCTGTATCGTTTGAACTCTAATACGTACACACTTGATATTTTCACAGTGTGTACTACTATTACTATGAACGCTATAACAAGAAATCACAAACTGATCTTCTACAGACTGTACCTCGGAGAGTGTGCGCAGGACTGAGCTCCACGACCAGGAGGCCTAAAAAGGCCACTTTGGCAGAATCTATGATTCTGGATGATAAGGATGACATTATGAATCATAATGGACAGTTAACTATTAAGTTAATCGTATCAAATCCCATTGGTGAGAGATTTTTTCAGTAATTTTTTTTGTCTGTGCTAAAATACCAATCAGTCCAATCCAAATCCAATCTCTTTGATTATACCTACGTAATGCAGCGAAAAAAAGAAAAACACGGACTGTCTTCGCTATATTATAATTCATAATGTTATCCTTTTATGATTCTGCCAAAGTGGCCTTTTTAGGCCCCCTGATCTCACCATCGCCCTTTTACCACCGGACAACCAGACGTACTGCAGCGTACCATCCGCACTTGGTTGATATCCCAACGAATCGTACTCAGCGCTTCTCCTTCACGTTTATTATGCGCTCAGCCAAAGTGTGGTACTCTCTGCCTGTTCCCCTCCCACATTTAACCCATCTGCCTTCAAAGCAAGAGTGGCATCTTCTGGATAAGCTCGTTCCATGATAGATCTCATCCATCGCTTTCCATCAGGCTTGATCGAGGTCATAGAGCAAGCCCATTTAGAAAAAAAAATGTGTCAAAATTACCCCTACAAGAAACGTGCTTTTTTTTAATATGTAGTGTTTAATATTATACTGTGGTACGGAACCCTTCGTGTGCGAGTCCAACTCGCACTTCGCCGGTTTTTTCCTCGCACTAAAGTATTCGGCCTTGCCAAAAGCTTTAAGATTCGCACCATCACACAGCAAACCAGCACATGTAAAGTGTACAGTGCTGCACACCCCCACCCTTTTTCAAGTTAAACAAATATCAACTTTATTTTAATGACAATTAAATTGATTTCAGAGTTTCTAGCACTATTGAAAAAGTTATAAAAATGTTAGAAGTTGTAGCGTAAACTGAACTTTATTGTGTAGGAATTAAAGTTATTTTTCCATTAATTCATAGTTGTTTAAATTTTTGCCATATCAATCGCGATTGCAGATTAGGCTGTTGTGTATGAGTTGAGTTATTCCGTACTGGTACCTGAACCCCCCCCCCCCTCTCCAACCCCATCCTCGATCCCCTGCTAGTTCTTCTTCTGTTAGTTTCGATATCGAGAAATGAGGTTTCGTTGGTCTTAGTCAAGAATGTGTCCCCGATCATATGACATCCGGTAAATTATTTACGGCGGACGCCACGTTATTATGTGTTTCATTCTTTTATTTTTTCCTACAAGTATATCCCATCACTAAAAAAAATTTTAACGTAGTTACGTAGGTGCCGTTCAGGGACTGAAAACAATAATGATAAATTGTTCCACCGAACTGCACGTTACAAAATTTTGTTTCAGTGCTGTTAGTGGAAGTGCTCAGGTGCCGTTCGTCCAAGTGCGGTTGAAATCAGTGCTCTGAGAGGAATACCTCGACTATTTTACTTAATAAATATGTTAAATTAACTCACATCGCCTGCATCAGAATATCTTTGAGTGACGGTCATAATCAACTTTTGAAACCAATGCCATTGAAGTCATGGCTACTTTAAAAATAACGATTTTAATTAGGACGCTCTTATCTGTAATGACCAAAAACATCATCAGGTTTATGTATAAATATGGAAAACATCGTGAGGAAACCGGCATGCCCTAGAACTAAAAGTTCGAAGACATCTATCTACCAACCCGCATTGGGCCTGCGTGGTGGATTACGGCCCACTCCCTCCAACCGAGACCCGCCTGTGTCCCAGTAGGCTGATTATGACACCTACCTACCGAAACTCTCAATATATTATTTTCATAGTTTCACAACTTTGGTGGTGCGACCTGCGACGACATTACCTAAGTCTTTTTTAGTTTGTTTTAAATGTTGAATATAGGTATAATAAACACAAAGGATAAATAAACAAACGCAGGTAGCTATTATATGCAAATACGTACTATGTACCTATTATTTATATTGTTTCTTGACATTACCTACATTAAAACATCTTTGTTTTGAGCAGAATAGTTTTATCTTAATAAAATCAAGGCAGACATCAGGTAGGTAAATAAAGAATGTCTTGTCTTTGTCCATCTGTAGCCGAGATAAAATGAGGTGGCTTGATAACAGGTTTCATGTCTGCTAGCGAACAAAAGGTCCCTGACATATGTTGTTTTTTTTTTTTTAAATTAGTCTGCACTGTCTTACTTCTGAGCAAAGGCCTCCCCCAAATCCTTCCAGGCAGTCTTTTCTAGAGCAAGCTCGATCCAACCCTTGCGGTACGCGGTCAGGTCGTCTCGCCTGCTCGTCCTGGGCCGGCCTCGGCGGCGCTGTTTAACCTCAGGCAAGGCGTCAAATTTTATTGTAAAACTAGCTTCTGTCCGCGACTTCGCCTGCGTGAAATTTCTTGTTCCCACAACGGGCCACAACCCAACCCGTCACATCTCAACGCCTGCCCGCGCCATAACTTCGTTTTTGCTTAGCGTTCTTTCTGACTATTTTTCTTTTTGCTCGGCTCCTAAGAGTCATGGCGTGATGTTAAATAGCCTATAGCCTTCCTCGAGAATTGGGCTATCAAATAGATACAAAAGATTTTTCAAATCCGACTGGGAGTTCCAGAGATTACCCCTTACATACAAACTTACAAACTTTACCTCTTCATAATATTAGTATAGATTTTAGCAGTGGGAGGAAGAGGTGATGCTTAGCACTTTGTAGCTGCATCTTGTAAGTGGTGGACCAGCCGAAATCAAAATACGCGAAAAACGGGCCATTAAACGAAACCTATCACATATTTTGTTCCTGAATTACGTCGGTTTCGGTACACCCTGATATGCAATTTGACAACAGCCGGTCGATTCTGTAAACATCTCACCGTGAAAACTCAGGTGAAGTGAGTTTGTTATTGCTAGGAATTGACACTATTGAAAACTCACTTCACCTAAGTTTTCACGGTGAGATTTTTACAGAATAGCATCGCTGAACTATTTGAGAAGTCTGTCATTCGTGGATCTTTGACAGTCGTTACGGGTTGTCAAAAGGCCGAAAGTCTGACAGCCAGTCTTAGCAAGAGGTATTGTAATACCCACGAGGTTGTGGAGATCAGATAGGCAGTCGCTCCATGTAACATACTGGTATTCAGCTGCATCCGGTTAGACTGGAAGCCGACCCCAATATAATTGGGAAAAGGCTTCGCAGATGAGGATGAACTTATATGAGAAATACCTAATATGAGAGAAGATTCTATAATAGTACATTATGATACATGTGTGCTATGTTGATCATTATGCTCGAGGCGGTATTATTCGCGCGAGCCGCAGGCGAGTGCGATAAGAAAGCCGAGAGTCTAATGATCGATGCACACGCGTTTCATACGACGTTTTTCAACACACTTGCGAGGAAAAAAACAGACTTGTATTGTTAAATATTAACTTGTATGGAAAATGGCGCTCTGGTTGTCTTTCCGCATAGCAATGCGCGCGCAAGTGTAAATAAAAGCACTGACCACAGAGCATGTAAAAACAATTGTAAAAAAAAAAACAATTGTAGTTTAGTTAGTATGGAATTAGAAAGTACTATTGGCATAGAGAAATATACCTACATTCGTTCAGTGAGAATCCGCAATGATAGAACGCCAGTCAGGGTCTTTTCCGTTTGGTTTCGGGTAGGGACCACGGACAATTTTAGGTGGATAATTAAAATTTTCTTACGTTTTTTGTAATTTGCAGGTCAGTATCAGGTTGCATCTTGATCAAATATGATTCGCGATTATAATATACAGAATTATAAAAAATCAGCCGTTTCCTACATTTATGTTCGCATAGCTCGTCGAAATGTACTGAACAGCTGATTTTTTTTTGCGATTTCAGGTTCGGCCCCATAGTAAAAGTTGCTCGTTTTCATGAGTACTAACTCCCCTCAAAGTATGTCTCTCGTTTAATCTAACGCTCTGTATATGTATTTACAGAATTATAGTCATTAGAATAGAATCTTTCTAGTTAGATTTTTTCCCTAAGAACTTTTCCATCAGAAAGATGTATTAATGATTCGAATGATTATAATTCTGTAAAGATGTAGGTACCTGTTAGAGTCGCAAATCATATTTTGATCAAGATACAAACCTGACCATCATTCCCGCACTTTTGCTAAGCCTACCTAAAAAATATATACCGGGCATTCTGTAGCAAACTATTAGAAAATATCAAAAATAAATATGTAGTAAGTACAATAAATAAAAATAATTTTGCACGGCGAGCGCATTCCGAAGATAAATTCAAATATAGAAACACTTCGGCGCGAAATTCAATAATTAATGACTATGGTCAAAGGTCCTCAGTTACCTATTGAATCAGTTTCAATATAGTGTCCAAAAAACTAAAAATAACGTTACAAGAGCATAAATCATTATTATAAACAATGCTTATCGTATTAATAATTTTATTTCAGTTTCCGAGTATCGATTTAAAAGTAGTAGAGAATTAAAAAAAAATCGTTTAGCATAATCGCTTTCGCACATTATTACTATAAAAAAAACAATAATGGACGGCGATTTTGAACACAAATTGAGTAGCGGTAATGATTAATACGTGTTATTGGACCTGTGCTTCAATATTACGTTAACATTTGGGCATTTTCGTGTTGTTTATAATATATTATCTATAATATTTTGTCACATTTTAAATCTTACCTACATGTGTGTGCGTGATATTTGTGAAAAGTTAAATGTATAACAGATTGGCGCGAAACTCGACATTAAATATCAAAAAACTTCATTACCGCTACTTATTTAACTTGAACAATGGATGAATTCGTCAAACAATTAAATTATGTATTATTCACTGCCCCTGTGGTGGAGTTTGGATGTTCGAAATCCCCAATTTTTATGTTTTTTAGCCTCGACTACCACTGTCAACAAAATGGCGATTATCGCATTTATAGACTTGAATTTAATAAAGGTAAACTAATATGCTTGCGCGCTAAATATGAAATATTTAATGGCGTTAACTTAAGAGTTTTTTTATCCAACTACCTTAGTTAACGCACATTCATAAAATTGGATGGGTAGCATAACAAATATTTACAAAATCAATGTAGGGTGTCGTATGTCGTAATTCCTGGGTCCAATGGGACCCAGTACCGAGCCGGCGGAGGTTCGTGTGTACGGGTCCATTCTAACGGAAACTATACGGTTATATTGTCCGGGTAAACAAATATTAGTTAATTTTGGGACCAAGGACAATACAGACTATTTAAAAAAAAAGTGAATTGATGAGATTAAAAAAGCGCGAATCTCCGACTAGTAAATAAGTAGTTATCTGTGGAAATAAAGCACTTGTGGATTAAAGTAAAAAAAAAGCACGCGTTTTTAATACACTGCATTATGGACCTAAAAGCGGTTCAATAAGAGCCACTTTACGAGCAAGTGTGTTGAAAAAATTATTACGATACAAAGTTTTTTAGATAATTATAATCTGAATAAATTGTTTGCTTAGTAATTTTATACTTACTTGTAACTAAATATGGGCTAAGGAAAATGTACATACAATACAATAATTTGATCTGTATAAAATAGTGACATTTTCAAAGCAATTTTTCTGACGTATTTTGCTCATAGCAATAGAAAACTTGAAGTATCGACCGTTGATGTATCTAAATAGTTCGTCCATTTTCTTATGCAATAGGAAGTAACCCATTGAACTAAATTGAAGACGATCAATGGAGTTATAGACCGGAGAATTATGTCTAGCTAGGCTCGACAGTCAGTACTTATTGAGAACAGCTCGCGTAGCATGACCAATACTATCTATATTCTACCAAGAATAGACAAAAAATTTTCTATCCAACTCGACATCTCTTGTGGCCGAGCACAGGGCGACCCGGAGACGCGTTTCTCTGAAGACAAAGACATTTATTTTTTCCATGGCATCGCAATTTAGCAATGTGACACTTGTTGAGATCAAATGTTCCTACCAAGCACAGTAAAAACAAATCCAAAGTAGAGAAAAATTGGTTTGTGGAGTTTTATCGGTGGAAGAATAGAAACATTTTGTCCTCTTCATCGCTATGCTTAAGAAGGTAGAAATCATTCTACAATGTCATTTTGTCTATTCTTCCGACAAAATCCATTTCTATAGTAGTCAACTGGTCATGCTACACGTGCAGATTTAGATGGAGGTATAGTAGTACGATTGATCCATAATCCTATTTCGTTAATGTTCGAACGCTTCATCAACAAAAGCTGTACTTTTTACTTAGCAAAACTTGCGATGGAAACTTTTATACCCGACTGCCAAGAAGGGTAATGTTTTAAACCAACTATTTGATTGACACATTAGATGCGACGTGATCTCGAATTAAAAAGATATTTAGTTGCTTATGAACTACATTCGTGCCATCAACAAACAGCTGTTGCCACATCGTCTCAATCTAACTGTTGATCGGTCGAAAGCGAAGGGCGTGAAGGCCCTTCTAACGTTAATGTTGAAGATATTTTGTCTAAATGATGTGTCGCAACCTTAACGACCACAACGAGTTTACTAATCAGCTTAAAAAAAATACCTAATTACTTATTTAATTTAAGACAGACAGTGTTAACTAATTAAGGATATTTAAATCAAATTAGAACAAAGTTCCAACACAAAAACCGGTGCATTAGGAAACCAGTTCCAACTTTTTTAAAGTTCATCTAAGCCCACAGTATCCACGATACAGCCTTGATAACATTTTTCTTGTAGGTATTGAACATCAATATTAAAATGTTGTCGTTCGAACCCGGCGTGGAATTTTAGGTAGCCATTTTATGTTTGTAAAACAAATAAAATATTAATAAATTAATGTGTTAATGGGTTGGTTTTCATAATTATTGTGACCTATGGTGGTTGTAACTGTGCCAAAATGTACTAATATCTAATTAAAAATAATGTTGTTTAGATCCAAACATGCAGACTGCTATATTTTATTGGTCTGATAAGGAACAAAAAACATGTATGGCATGAGTGAGCATTCGTGGAAATTCGGAGACCTAGTGCTTTAAAAAAGCCCTAAAAAATCTTTTACAGACCAAAACAATTTTTTTTTTCAAAAATTTATAAAGCTACAGATAGTCTTATTTTATTACTTACTTTATTCCTTGTGGAAATTGTGTAGCTTTCTGCCCTACGCCACATTTTGTAACCGTCCGCGTCGTATAGCATAAAATATTTTACTCATGATTTTGTAATTAAATTATACACACTGTACCACTTTTAAATAGGAAAGATAAATAGGATACAAGTTTGAATTTGAACCATGAATAC
This sequence comes from Mesoligia furuncula, assembly GCA_916614155.1. Taxonomy (NCBI): domain Eukaryota; kingdom Metazoa; phylum Arthropoda; class Insecta; order Lepidoptera; family Noctuidae; genus Mesoligia; species Mesoligia furuncula. The sequence goes on along the minus strand of OU744803.1, from coordinate 5,640,239 downwards.
AAAACTTCCCTTTAAGAAGCTAGTTTCAATTGAAAGAATGCGCTTAACGAACACTTAAATGATACGCTGACTAGATGTGCATATGGGTATAGTAATTCTATTACTGAATGGACTTAGCAACTAGTTCAAGTTATCTATAACCTAGTAATTTATCTAAACAAAACAAAACAACGTCATCTCTGCTAACATTTATTTGTACAATTTTCATATTTAATGACTTTCCCTCGTTGAAATTTTAACATTTTAAACAGTGAACTTTCACGGAGAGATTGACGTTGCACATTAACAAATAAATATGTTCTCCTTCCGCTAAATCAATATTTCTCTAAAAGAAAATACCTATTTATAATAATTTTATACACTTACTGGTGGCGTATTATTGAATGCAACACGCTGGTTATCCACAGACGACGTGATCAAGGGCTCATGTTCTTCATTCCCAGCCGTCATATTAATTTTATTCCTTTATCACACTGTATATAATTAAAAAATAAAATTAAAAAGTCACTGTCATATTCACACAGATCACGGAAATTTTTACGTCACAATTTTTGGCGGGAAATTGTGGAGACGCGCGCTTGGTTAAGTTTCGTAGCGGTGTGACTGCGCCGCTACGGAGGAATAAACTAAAGCAGTCTTTCGACTTTCAACTAATCAATGTCTAGCGGACATTAAACTTTGTTTTGTCAGTCTATCTCGGCCAAAGCATTCTTGATTTTATATGAACACACTGATCAATCTTACTAACACCTGCCAAGCCCATGTTGGGGTCGGCTTCCAGTCTAACCGGATGCAGCTGAATCATCATTTCAGCCGAAAGACGTCCACTGCTGGACATAGGCCTCCCCTAAGGGCTTGGCAGGCGGGTTGGCGATCGCAGTATGGTATGGTGGTGGAATGCATAGAGAACGACACCCACGGGAAGTATGGGGCAATACCAGTAAATAAATCTCGGGAATACCAGTATTTTTTTTTTTTTTTTTTAATGGAGCGACCACCTATCTGACCTCAAAATCAGTAAATTATATGACATTCTTCAGGATTTAAGCTAGGTAGGTAAGTGTGTTGAAAACATAATACAATAATTTGATACGATAGAAAAAAATCATGAAGATACCTCTAAAAACTTTTTTTTCAATAAAAACCATAATAATAGACATACAATCATTATAATTTTTTGTCAGATTATTTTATAAGCAACATACTAAAGCACTAGTGTTTTAATGTTTTAGTCCAAACAATAGATTTTTTGTAAATAGATAATTGCTTCATATTTTGCAATAAATTACCTGCGTTGTGTCATCGCGCTTCTCTTTCTTTTGTATGCAGTCCGACAAAGACCGCGCTTTAGTAACGATGACAGTATTTCTGGCTCGTTTTATTGAAATACAGACTTTCGCTAGTTGTGGAGAGTTAATGAAATAATATAAGTAAAAGTATGCAAAGAATGTTGATACAGTGGTATTAGGTACGTACTACTTACATACCTACCTCGAAGTCATTTTTAGGGTTCCGTACCCAAAGGGTAAAAACGGGACCCTATTACTAAGACTTCGCTTTCTGTCCGTCCGTCTGTCTGTCACCAGGCTGTATCTCAAGAAACCGCGATAGCTAGACAGTTGAAATTTTCACAAATTATGTATTTCTTTTGCCGCTATAACAACAAATACTTACTAAAAACAGAATAAAATAAATATTAAGGAGGCTCCCACACAACAAACGTGTTTTTTTTCGGCGTTTTTGCCTTGTGGTACGGAACCCTTCGTGTACGAGTCCGACTCGAACTTGGCCAGTTTTTAATTACATTTTTATAACTACAAACTTCGAGTATCCGAGTGTAAATAAATGTTTAATACTTTAAGCACACAAATGTACAAACACCAGCACATCAACCTACCCAAAACTGTCAAATTTTCCCAATCAACCTTGAACCTTATGTTGTAGCGATAAAGCTGAAAATCCATTAAAGAAATTTGACAGATTGTAGTAGCTTGATGTGCTACAGAGGCGGACTATTAATGCCATAGGCATTTCTGTATGATTTACCTACATTTGATTTGTATTTTACTGTTTGATTTTCTGTGTGTTTTTAATATTCTTTAAGAAATGTAACTTTTTTAATTGGAGTTTTAGTGGAGTAGGTATAACGAGTTTTGCCGATAACACAGACCACGTCGTCGCATGTTGAATAAAAAAAATGGTAGGTAGACTTTACATTGATTTTAAATCAGATAGCTAGGTAGGTAATTAAGGTTGAATTAAAAACAAATTTCCTAAAGACGCCTATTCGCCTATTATATGTACCTAACAAATTTCCTAAAGACGCCTATAATCGATGCTATTGTTCGAAAACGAAATAAGTTTGAAAATTCGATGTAGGTACGCTTTGTTTTTTATGTTTATCGGTACACACATTATTTTTGCACAATGCCACGTAGGTCCTTACCTTCCACTTATCCTTTAGTATTTAAAGCCTCCTCTACACGTCGTCAGATTCATCAGCAGATGGCCATCTGCGAATGCCTCTAGCCTCCTCTTCATCAGCTGATGCATCTGACGACGTCTGCGCAACGTGTAGGGGAGGCATCTGCCGACGTGTAGACGGGGTAATTTGCTAGTCTGTGGTAGGTATTTAGCATCTGCAGAATGAGTAGCAGAATTTATTATAGAACCCGTTATCATACCTTTCTATTGTATATCGGCGACATCATAGGTACCTGCGCGTGATATCAGATAACACATTTCTTACGTAATAAAATTTTCAGTACACTTTCTCAGACCCACTTCTAAAACCTTTCTCTGTTGCAGCAACTACTGCACGGGCTGGCAACGTCGCACTTGTAGTGGTTTTTCGTGGTTGTTTTATTAAATTTTAAATTTTAAACCAAGTACCTACTATTTTTAACCGACTTCAAAAAAGGAGGAGGTTCTCAATTCGACGGTATGTTTTTTTTGTTTGTTACGCGATTACTCCGCCAATTGTGAACCGATTTTCAGAATTCTTTTTTTGTTTGAAAGGGTATACTCTCGAGGTGGTCCCATTATCATCAAGTTTGAATCTGATGAGAGGATCCTATGGAAATCGAGGGAAACTTTCAAATTTTATAGGCAAAGCTATAACGATTTGGGTATTTTTTTAAATAACTTGAGCATTTGCTCTCGGAAGTCATCATTTGGTAAAGTGGAGCTGATGAAGAAGACCACAGATGGCCATTGGAACTACTCAATGACAAATATTTCACGGGTTGCGATTCGATTACTTTAATATGGTTGCTAAGCAATTAAATTTATGCTCGTCACAATGCGTATGGTGAGTGGTTGTTGAGGAGTTCTCCTGGTTCTTACCAGGAGAACTCCTCAACAATTAACGTCCCAACATCGGGAAAAGCAATATTTTGTAACAAGTGATGAGCAGTTGACATTAGGCTATTGTACCTAGATAAATTACAAACGGACCCCTAAAAAGTGAAAAATAAAAACTTTTTACAAAAACAAAAACAACTGACTTCCAAAAAAAACACTATAAATTGAAAAATAACTTTAATTTCGGAAGTCGGTGTCAATAAACGAAAATGCGGAACCAAAGACACCGACTTCCGAAATTAAAGTTATTTTTCAATTTGTAGTGTTTTTTTTTTGGAAGTCGGTTGTTTTTTTTTTTTGTAAAAAGTTTTTTTCAGCCAATTGTTAGCGGATTAACTTAGGCTATGTTACTCCTTATAACAGCTACCTATCAGCTAGTGAAAGTCACGTCAATATCAGTCCAGCCATTTCGGAGATTAGCCGGGACAAACACAGATATTTTTTTTTTATGTGTCTTATTTACTTTCATGTGCATTTAGTAAAAAGCTTACAAACAGCCACTTCTATGTTATTTATTTGTATAGATGTTTTATTTGTTACTATAATGAGTAGCTACTTTGTCAAAACAACTAAGTAGACAACTAGTCGTAAAAACTGACCGCCACCCTATTCCACCACCCTATTCTCCACCTTTTTCAATTTTTTATTCTTAATGGATAGGGTAGTATGCCCATATAAATTTTATAAACTTTGCTTGAGTAGTTTTGAGTTAGCTTCAATAATACGTATTTTTGCCACTTAGTTCATATTGATGACTAGCTTCAGCCCGTGGCTTCGCCCGCGGGGTATGTCGATAAAAACTAGCCTATGTCCTTCTCCAGAATGCAATCTATCTCTCTGCTAAATTTTGTCGAAATCCGTTCAGTGGTTTAGACGTGAAAGGTAACATACAGACAGACAGAGTTACTTTCAAATTTATAATATTAGTATGGATGTTATAATGACTTCCTGTCACTGATATTACATAGCAAGTAGTGTTATACGAATTTGTGTGGGGTAAGTACAACTTAAAAGCGAAAAATAAAATAGTACCTACATATACTTAACAAGATACGCTAATTTTGTAAGAAGTTTTTCGGTACTTACATCTCACGCCTATCGTGGCTCTCGTCATGAATTTCCTCGGTTCGTCCTCCGACATTTGCCTTCACCTTGTGTAGGTACGCACTTGTTCATTGTGTGTTCTGATAGGTAGGTACTGCTACCATTACTGCACGTGCACAGATACCTATAACACAATATGGATCTTTGATAGTGCAACGCTGGATTTTATACCTACCGTAAATGCCAAACTTCATAATTTACTTACATAAGTATTAGTGTCAAGTTTATTAACCAAATAAATAAGATTTCTCATAATATAAACTGTATTCCGGCTTTTCACCACCTTTTTTTCTTTTTTCAATGATCTGTCGAACTATGTTGCCAGCCACCACTGGATATTTCCACAAAAAAAATCTCGCGTTGCGCTGATCAGAAGCCTCCTCTACACGTCGTCAGATGCATCAGCAGATGGCCATCTGCCAATGCCTCCGCCGACGTGTAGACGGGGTAATTTGCTAGTCTGTGGTAGGTATTTAGCCTCTGCCGACGTCACGTATAATACCTACCACAGACTAGCAAATTACCCCGTCTACACGTCGGCGGAGGCATTCGCAGATGGCCATCTGCTGATGCATCTGACGACGTGTAGAGGAGGCTAGAGACAAACCACTGAGCACTAAGGAGCTTACCTTTTCTCCAAATATAACTTGATAGAAGGTGGAAATGGCTTAGAGAATAATACAAATAAGTAAGCGTAATATAATAATTTTAATTTATTCTATAAAATGACATTTGAGATAGATGCAAATATTTTCAGTAAATTACTTTATACAATATTTAAACGAATCTATTACACATTCTCGTTAGTAGTATGATTACATGACACATGACAAAGGAACTATTGTATGTAGAATTGAGATGTATCGTGATTCTTAACTATAATAATGATTTAGGAATATGGCTAATTAATGTTTGTATTATTTAATATTAAACTCGATGACAATCCTCTTAACACTTATTCCTTCAATAATATTTGGTGACAACTTACTGGTGATACCAGAGTTATTTTTACTGCATCAGTATCACAATAACCCAGCTTCATATCTCCATCGTGCATTAATTCATTTAAAATACAATTCAAACATTCACGTACGCTTCACGCGCACTCCAGGCGTTCTTGACAATGTTCTCGTTATCACTCATAAATAAGATGACGGTAATATTTACATTGCACAAACGGGACTTGCGTAAATTAAAAAAAAAAAGTATTGTGACGTTGCGCGATGTAGGCGACTGAGCTGTTTACATATGGCTGACAACTTTACAATAAGTCAACATTACCCAAACCTTAAGATAAATAGTAAATACCACGTATTTGTTTCATTTATAATTTCAGGATAAACTGTCTCAGCCAAGCATCTTTACTTACAAATGGTTTCCCTGATAAACACTTAAAAACTATAAAAATACAAAGTTTATCGAAACAAAAGTAACAGATACATCAGAATCGATCCTCTCGCGCAACGCTACAGTAATACTAATTAATATTTAGCACTACATAGGAAGCGATATAACTTACACAGTTTACCATGAGCCGTACATATTTATTACATAGGTATTTATGTGCAAATAACACAATACACTGAGTGACTTAAACGGAAAAACATAAATCATAATGAGTACATCTTAAAGAGTTATATTTCATTTGAATATTGTTACGAGAAGTAAAAAAAATTTCATCAACAATTGTATATTTTTTTATTATCTCTGAAATGTACAGACGCCAGCATATCAAGCTACCCGAAACTGTCAAATTTTCCCAATCAACTTTGAACCTTATACTTTAGCGATAAAGTTGAAAATCGATTAAAGAAATTTGACAGATTGTAGTAGCTTGATGTGCTGGCGTTTGAACAAAAAATCTATTTATAATTAATTTTCATTCGGAAATATCTCTTTTATTTTTAATCAGCTGCGTTTACGATAAGTCTATTGTTCGTTAACCCTAAATTCCATACAGATAAAATATTATGTATTATGATATAAAGATGAGGACATACGGCTATGTAAAACCGTCACAAAAACGCTTTTACGTACGAATTACAACAAAATTATATTTCAGCCTCCTATTTATACATCTTTATCGGTTGTGACATATTATTAATATTATAAATTCAAAAGTAACTCTGTCCGTCTGTCTCTATGTTACCTTTTCACGCCTAAACCATTGAAAGGATTTCGATAAAATTTGGCAGAGAGATAGATCGCATCCCGGGGAAAGACATAGGACAGTTTTTATCCCGATATTCCCACGGGATCGACACTTATGCGGGTTAAACCGCGGGGCGCTGCTAGTTGCTAATATTTGAAGGAGATTTTCAAATTATATTTCTTCCTATTAAATTTCATCCGCAGTTTACATACATGTCCTAGTTCATATCGTCACTTGCATGACTAAAAGTCCTATCTCATTTTTAGCTATTTTTTTTATTTATTTAGCTATTTTTTTTATTATTTACATATATTGTCTAAAAGTCCTATCTTATTTTTTAGCTGATTTGAGTTAGGACATCTACATTTTTCTATTCGTGATTCTTTACATTTTGTTGCCTTTCAAAATGGTCACCTTTTGAGATCCAAATAACACAAAACAAATCACTTACAGAAAAATGTAGTTGTCCTTACTCAAATCAGCTAAAAAATAAGATAGGACTTTTAGACGATATATGTAAATAATGCAACTTTTCCAAGGTAGCCAATATGTCCGATCATGCGTACAGAAACTGGTCATGCACTTTCTAATGAGCGGACATTCAGCTGACCGGGCACGCATCACCGTTACACGACACGTGTCACTAACTCTTTGGATGCATAACATCACGCCTGTACCCCCCAAAGGGTAGGGCAGAGACTTATTCAACTATAGTCACCCACATTTCGTCAGTTATGCTTAAGTTAAGTTGTATGTAATAGGGGAAGAGTGAGCCTATTGCCATTGGGGACAAATCCAAACTCCGGGTTGGTACTGAGAAATTCTTGATAGAAAAACCCAGTAACACTTTGCTTGACCTGGAAATCGAACCCTGGACCTCATACTCAGCGGTAGCACTAGACCAACTAGACCAACGAGGCAGTCTGTCATTGAATGTTTTGTACGAAACCCGGGACACATGTTTTGTGTAGAAAAGGTTGTAAGGTTCCAAAGGTCAAAAACTACCGGCGACTGTAGGGCGAGAAAATATAAAACAAAAAGATTTCATATTTTCAGCACTGGATTTGTGGCTTTTGTGCAAGAGTCGTCACAACTTTGGCAACGTCACTTAAAATAATAACCTTGTGTTAATAAGATCAGATAATTTACATTCCATCGCCGCTTAATCAGTTATCTACTTTAGTGTAATGTATTCTAAGTTGAATTTTGAGTGACCATTTGGTCCTAATAAATTTTTGGTTGTAATGGAATTTCAACTTTGTTAAGTATGTCATACGTACTATAATAAACTATCAAACGACGCGGTCTGCGAAAAAAGATCTCTTTAATAGCCATATGTCCCCATCTCTAAATTAAAGTTATAATGATGACTTATTTAGTTTACTGTGACTATTTTATCTAACAATCTGTCATATCAAATACGATTACTTTTCATACACTCGCTATGAGAAGCTACGGTTGCTAACGGAAATATTTATGTTAAGCAAGTTTATGGCAATGAGGCTTATGGAACTATATTTTGAAAACTAGAAACCTGTATCAATGTTTTTAAGTTTTTATTCTTGTTTAATGTCGTTCAGGGTGATCGTTTACTGAGGGTTATACACCTCTACACATATAATAAAAGGACAATTGAATCAAATTAGCATGAATCAGTAAAAATCGACCAGAAAGAATCAGTACTATCTGCTTTTTGTTTGAATTCCCTTTAAAGCCTTTACCAAGAGAGGGTAACAAAACTGCTATTTTTTTTTTTTAGGAATCCAAAGAGAAACCAATCTCTTGCATGTTTTATGGGTCATTTTTGAGACAATGAATGAATGATTCATGTTGCACCATTTGACCCATAGGTGTGCCTTAGGTGTTTTGTTATATCTGTCCCATGCTTCATAGATGCATTTTTAGTAACAGCTACAACAAAGCCCTATGTAATTTTGCCCTGTGCAACTTTGCCCTATGTAATTTCGCCCTATGCAACTTTGCCCTATACATTGATACAGTTCCCCAGTCCATACTTGTTTTAATTGATAACAATAATAACACGTCACGTTGTTGCGTACCTAGCGAATAATAATAACTGAACTTGAGCTACATATGTACCGTACATGTTGTATAACTGTATATATCTATTTCTAACTAATATGAGAAGGCGATCAGTCTACTATTCACTTATTGGCAGTGTTCTAAGATTCATTTTGACAGGTACCGCCGTTGCCACAGATAAAGTGCGAATTTCACCAATCCAACTGAACGCGATTAAAAGCGCGTTCAAAAGCTGTCAGTGTCATCATTTTGACACGGACTATTGATTTTGACAGCTGTTGAATTCGGTCGACACATCTAATGTGCAGATCGCGTTTAGTTTCATTGGTAAAATTAGCCCTTAGTAAATACAGACAGATACTTAAGTTCGTCAATTTCTTCCACTGAATCTTTTCGCTTGATTTTTTATCTGAAACTTCTCAGGGAACGTAATATAAGACTTTCAGAGCAACAGTGCGTTGGTTTACTAATTTGAAGTTAAATATCTGTATTGAACTAAATCTGTGACCTCACACAGAGTAGTTACCATATAGTATTTTAAATATCGAAGTCTACAGAATGTTTTAAACATTTGATAAATAGTAATTTGTAAATGGGCATTTTAAATTCAACTTATTTTTTGATCTTTTGCGATGTTTTATATTTTTGACGTGCATGAATGAAGTTATGACGCGATTACCATTCAAAGTGATGCGGTTATCTACCTTCTATCTTAGTATTTCCTATAATTCATTCAATTCTGTATATTCTTTAATGTATTCTACAATCCCGTAAGATTCAATGCCGACCTTGTATTAAGTTTTTATTGCAATGAAATGACGTTAGTAAACATTTGCATGCGTCATTCTTTCACGTTCATAAAGCCGTCATTTCCCAAATTCCTAATGCTGCGTATTTTTTCTATAACAATTTGAAATAGTCTATTTTTGTCAATTTATTCAATAATCAACTCGTTTGGCGCCTACTTAATATTAACTTATATCAACTACTACAATTCGGTTTTTGGGACAGAAGGCGACGAATTTCTGTAGATACATCCTCATTATCCATACTAATATTATAAATTCGAAAGTAACTCTGTCTGTCTGTATGTTACCTTTTCACGACTAAACTACTGAACGGATTTCGATAAAATTTGGCAGAGAGATAGATTGCATCTCGGAGAAGGACATAGGATAGTTTTTATTGACATACCTCGCGGGTGAAGCCGCGGGCGGAAGCTAGTGTACTATAAAACTGTGAAAGTATAGATGTTTGGATGAAAATTTCCAAACCAAAAGACACAGGATAATTTCAATTCCGAGTTCCTAAAATTGTTATTCTAGGACCCGAGTGAGATAGCGGGCAACATTTAGTTTAGTTTTCATATCAGTCGCCACATTTATAGGTCTGCATTGGCGCCAAGAACTCTATTTATAAGCATCGTAATACAGACATATCACGTATAGCACAAGATATTCGATATCTATAATTATAGTGACACTATCTATCTGTTGTGGTTACCGCAACGAGACTACTTGAAACTGGTTATGGGAAATAGAAATACTAATATGATCTGAGTTTGTTCTTATACTCTGTCCATTAGGCAAGAAATATTATTATTAGTGTGAAAGAAAAAGACATGTTGGGCCTACCTCAAATAAGCAAATAAGCTGGGATTATAGCAAGAAAATGATGATGGACAAGAAGTATACATTTATTTTTTTATTTAGAAAACATTTTATGGGCTCATTTCTAATGCGATTATGTAGAAGAAGGCAAAAATTGCAACATGCTGAAGCATTTCCTAACAGCATGTTTCTATAAAACATGCTAGTAAATACCTATAATAACTGAATTGTAGATAAATCACACTAATATTATAAAAGCGAAAGTTGTGTTTATATGTTTGTTACTTCTTCACGCTCAAACGGCTGGACCAATTTTGATAAAATTTTGTATAGAGGTAGCTGACACCCTGGGTTAACATATAGGCTACTTTTTATCCCGTTATCCCACAGGATCGACATTTACGCGGGTGAAACCGCGGGGCGCAGCAAGTTGATTACTAAACGCTTCCTTGCCTCGAAAGTTTGTAACGAGTAGAATCAGACATGACAGTATTGACCTAATAATTCGAACCAAAGGATCGGTGTCACAACCGCGGTATTCAGCTCAAGTTCCAGATTTCACGCGTCACTTCAAACGCACTAGATTGATGTAGAATACTAGATGGTAAGACTCTGTGCTTCAGCGGTACCTTGTGTTACAATAGTTGTAGCAGTAAGCTACAGCAAAGGTAATCGATGTTGGTGTTCTTAACATTTTTGTCGGACGAATGTTTTTGTGAACAGTAATTAACTTCAAATATCAGAAAAATCATACTAAATTCTCACGTTCAAAGTAATGAATTTGGTCACACACAAGTTCATGGTAAAAACGAAATATGAAACCAAGTAGCCAGTCTAAACTAATGACAGCTTCTGCAAGCGAATTTGTGAAAAACTATAATCAAAAGGCTTAGTTGATTTAACAAACACTGACAACTTAACCACAGGTCTTAATAAGTAATATTTTTATAAATTAGCTACATAGTTGAACAAATATGTATTTAAAAAAAAAAATCTGTAACAAAAACACTCGTCCGCACAAAGGTATTAATTTCTTGGCTATCTATATTATCTATTGCATGGCTCAGTTTCTGATATGTCTAATATTATTCGAGGTAAAGGCAAAGTTACTGGATCTGTCTTCTGTGGCTTTTAGAAAACGAGTTTGTTAAGAAAAAGTAATTTTTATAGAGTGTATTTTGAACCTTTGTACAGCCCAGTTCAAACTTTATAGTGGCTTTGAAGTGCGCTACTCTCTACGCAGTACCTCATCCCTCACTCACACTCGATGACGCGTGATTTTTTTACTCCGCAGCGATTCGCCTCATGTTCCGAATCGCCATAAAGTTCCAATTGGGCTGTAGGTAAAATTATTTATTCTATATCTGCCAACAGTATGCTGCTTTCTATGGTCCTAATATGCGTGTAATATGCCAAATAGTTTTTAGTTACAAAAACTTAGCAAAATGGTTCCTTTATTACCATACGAATTTTGAGACATTAAAAAAAAATCCATAGATCGAAGTTGTTTATAACGTTTAACAAAAAAAGAAGTTCATTATTCGAATTCAACGGCATTGAAAAAAAAATCTTTTTTTATGGAAACACTTTGAATACCAGCCGTCGCCAGCACATATGGTTTGGGAGAGCTTATATTTCTTAATTTGCATCCTATTACTTACTAACTGACTTATCTGTAGACTAATCGTTAAGACTATGTATAATTGAAGACAACTGACATGCAATAACTGTACGACTGTAAATTAGTTAACATTGAACATTCGCTTGGGAAAATATTCCTATATTTTCATCCTGATTTTGTTGTGATGACGTCTTACTTCGCAGGCCGGAATGATGAAAAAGTTTTCGATACGAAAATTATCTTGTCTATCATTCAATATGGTTACAACCTTAGCAAAGCGATTTTAACTTTTTTTTATCGACGAAAAAATGGAGATGGTCCTCACGTCAACGCGTAATTTTTTTTCGTCTTAGACGCCGTCACACTGAACACACGTGACCATTTTTTTTAGGTTTAAAAAATACATATTTCCTAAGCGAATATTCAATGCATATCACCTTCATATTAGTGATGCAATCTAGAACTTGACCTAGCCGAAGTCAAAACTGTATTACTTATATTAATAAAATTACGAGATCCGCGCAAAATACTCTGCATTAATGATACAATTTGACAGTAAAATTATCAAGTAATGACCGGTCGTTGTCTAAATTGCAGCATGACTAATTTGAGAGCTGTGTATACTTGAATTCAAAATCTTATGTAATTTACATTCATTGACATTTACTCAACTATCAACTTTAGCGTTATGTAGTCTAAGTCGATTTTTGAGTGACATTTTTTTGTAATTTATTTCTGTTGCAATGGAATTTGAACTTTCTCATATTTGACATTGAGTTTGTTATTCCAAAACTTGATAATTATCTAAGATTTTAAATTCAAGTTAAGGGTTATTAATTACTCGTATATTGGGCGATATAACACTATATTGAACCGCATAACAATTTACCTAATACGTTCACAACTGCCGTGTAGCAACAACTTAACTCTAAACTATAATGATAAGGCATTTTTATTATAATAAAATTCATATCAATCGACTGTAGGTCGTGTATATTTTCTCTAGAGCTTTCCAACGAGTGCTCATTTTGTTCTATGTAGTTATCGTTTAAGCTATGGTAAGTTCACTTATCTGCTGGGTTATGTTGCTAAACCCTACAATTTCTAATATTGCTCGGGTGACAATGCGCACATAGATGTGTTACGTAAAATGACTAATGTTTTTTTTTGTTAATTTCAAAATGGAGTCTTAAATGGGGCAAATAAATTGTTTTGGATGAATACACGACAGCTTGAGGTAGCGCGAAGTTATATAAAAACTTAAAAGCGAGTGTTTACTTTGATTACGAACATATGACAATATAATACTGCTAAGCCTATTATTTAAATTTTATCCCAGTAGCGACGTACTTCCTTTTCGAATAGATCGGATCGTAATTTTGATAATCGATAAACGTTATTCGATAAAAGAATATCGTCGCTTTCGCATCGCGAGAGACTCGAAATAAACGTGCAAAAATTATGTTTTCACTAATTACACCTACGCTTATAAATGAGAGCAATTCGCCTAATATTATGTAGGGTGGATCACTTTTAAAATGCACGATATTTACCCTAAAACCGTTTGATGCAATGTGAAATTAAGCCCTCTTTTAACTTATTGAATGGCTCCTTATTTCTCTTTTATAGGAGCCCTGGATACCATGCATTAAAAAAGTGTCTATTACTATATTTCATCAGGTTTCAGGAGTGCGGCGGCGGTCCTTATCCTCGCTTCCCCTTCTCCACAAATACCCTTACCATTAACTAGTATACGCTTCCTTAATCTAAAGAGTAAAATTAATTTTGATCCAAAGTCTAACACCTAACGAAACTAAATACAAATTCCATACAATTTTAACATCTATTATTTTAGTTAGATAGGTATAACCCGTGTTTTTTTCTCATAAAGGAGACAAGATTTCATGCTAATCCAACTAATAATTAATATAATTATAATACAAATTAAGGCTGCCAAATATGGCAGCTATTTGCACGTATTTCCTTCCAAATTGCTTTACTATTCAAATAATAAGTTATCATAAACTTTAGATAATTATACTAGACTTAATTATCAAACATAATCAGTTGTTTGATAACTAAGTAATCAGTGACGACTATTACTTAACATCAAGTCCGTACTAAACATCTTAAAAGCAAGTCCTTCAACTTAATGCGCATACGCAGTGCGATTATATCACAGCCAAATCTGCCGCCGCATGCCTTACTACCTTCTGAAGGCCCTAGACATGACGTCACTAAAAACTGCATCAATTTTTGTGACTCAAATATTTCTAGAATTTCGATAAATCCATTAATTTATAATAAAAAAAACTATTGGCAATAATAGTTAAAAAATCATAAGTCATCGGTATATTTCTCCACTAATCCGAAATAATGAGCGACATCGGAATGTCTGGGCCGTAACTATACGACGTTATAGTGATACATTTTACAAGTTTATAACTTTTTCAAAGCTCCGTTAAATCGTGAATTTTCTATACTTAGAGCGATGAGGTCGAATTAAAAATCGAGACGAAATGTTGATATTCTACATAAAAGATCGGGATAATATATTATGATTGGTCGACAGCAAATTAGTGCCTTTTCACACCCTTTCGATAGTTTTGATATATCATATACGTTAACAAATGTTAGGTTGTTACATGGCTGTGTAGCCTTACATTGGTAGATCTAACTTGACACTTCATAGTGTCTTATATCGTAAGTTAATTAGCTAATGACCAACACGGTAGCTTGCGTCATCGCACCTAACTTTCCATTAACAATTTTCAGTCTTGGACAACCTCATCCCGTTCACAAGTTAAGAATTTTGTTACAAAAATGACCAATAGGTAGAAATGCTACAAAATGTTCAATTTAAGTGCAAAAATCTTGTCTTAATCCATGCCAGTTTAACCCATTCCCTGGCCCTTAAACCACATATGGTTCAGATTGGTTATTTAACTACTGTGTCTACTTTGTGGACAGTGAGTGTCAAGTAAAAGCAATATGGCGACAGAGTAATATTACAATTATAGAAAAGATTGACTAGTACAACAGGATTCGGTTAGCAAATAAATACAGGGTGGCAAGTACAACGCCAGCACATCAAACTACAACAATCGGTCTTTCTTTAATAGATTTTGAACTTTATCGCTAAAGCATAAGGTTCAAAGTTAATTGGGAGAATTTGACAGTTTCGGGTAGCTTGATGTGCTGTCTGTACATCGACGGGCTACCTTTGACCACTATAGATTCAGCACACGATTTTAGACCCCTAGCGTAGAAATTATTGGGTAGTTTTTTTTTTTAATTGCTGTTCATTTTGACCATGTAGGTCTATGATACAGCTGATTTTTTTTAACACCCAACTAAAAATGTGTGCTCTAGGGCTCTCTCTGTTCCTCAGGGAAGACGGCGCCCAGGTCATGTGCTGCCTTGCACACTTGCACAGCTAGGTTTCGGGGAGACCCCTTTACAGTCTCCCCAGAGATGTGCCCTAACAGGCGTTGCACAGAGGGGGCTCCGGATTGGTCTTTTGAGAGGTAACGGTGCCCCTTCCATGTGCAGATGGTGACCACCGGGGTGGATTTAGTGAGGGCTCTCTCTCTGCTGAATTCATGATTACAGTTTGCGCGCCTATTTTCCTGCCACCGTGTATACCGACTGTTTTCTTCACAGAAGGTCTCAAATAAAGATACAGATCCTGGCATAGATTGTATTTCGACCATTACGATTTATTTAAAACACAATAGTTATGTTCATAGTAATATTTTAAATTGATATAGAGCTGACACGTTTGCGTCATACATTTCCAAATTCTTCTTACAACCGTTATACAAAATTCAGGTCTAGCGATCTAATTCATTTGAAATGTTTCCACTTATCTGGATAAACTATTATGTAGTTCTATCCTTGTTTTTATAAACATTTAAGTTTAATTAATGTGAACGGGATTAATCCGTTAGTATATCAGATCAATCAGTAAAAATGCAAGTGAGGGGCGAGCGATAACCACTGTCTCCAAACGAAAGAAATGTTGAGTCAACAGTTATTCGATTTTAATCAGTGTAATACTAGTATCAGAATCGAATAAAAGCGAAAATAGGCATGAAAGGTCTTCTGAAATACTGTTATTTCGAAAGTCCTCAAAAAATTATTAAGCCAGCAGTCAGCACGGACGTAAAAATATCGCTGCAGATTTTATCGCGCATTTGATTTTCAACTCTCGATGTTGACCCGAGCATTGACAATCCTACAGAGCGCATCCAAGCGCGTCAAAAAAATCACACTATTGGATTTTCAAGTCTCTTAGTAGGGCCGCCGCGAAAAAAATCGCAGCGAAAAAAATCGCAGCGAAAGAAATCGCCGCGAAAAAAACGCCGCGATAAAAAGTCGCTGCGAGAAAAATATGTCTGTGCGAACCGGGGCTAACTCTATCACTCGCCCTATCTATTCCAAATATCGACAACGGTTTCGTCACAACGACAATGTTCTCAGTAATTGACCAGCATTTTATTTGCCACAACGCTGAAAAGTGATTCTGCTAATTTCATACGCTAATTCATCGCTAGATTATCTACTATCGTTTCCAGTGTAAAAATTGTACAACAATTTCAAATATTACTTCAGTTCAATAAGGCATTACTAATTCTCGTCTAACCGCTATAGTAATTAAAAATTATCCATTTATTACACATTTGATAGCATAATCTGTCCGTTAAAAACCTCGAAAAATGTATGCTAACGAACGGTAAATAATTATGAACTGATTAAAATGCCAAAATAATTAGTTTTCAATTACCTCGTATTCTATCGCAGTTTTTTTTTTAAATGAAGCTATAAGCATTGCAACTTACGTCCGCTGCTGTAAACTGGACCTTATAATATGATAGTTTTACGGCTGACTTTTGATCAACAGAATATCTATTTAATTTTCACTCACTTTTACCACTTTATAAATAAATTTCACCGTATTTTATATACAATTAGGCGAGTAGTAACTTTACATGTACAGTGAGACAAATGTTCAGTAGTTAAAGTGAGTGTTATAACCTCTTTTACCGTATGACGGGTCGGCCATGTCGTTTTACAGAGTAGTGTGTGGTGGCGGGAGCCGACGGCTCGCGGGTCACTGTCAGTTGTTCTTGTCGATGTTGTGGATGGCCCAGTTGAACGATGTCGTCCATCTGTTCTTCATGGCCTCGTTGAACTTCTGTCTGAAGTGTTCCATTGCTTTTTCTTCTGATAGATCCATTACCTGTGACATTGTGTTAGTTAGAGATTGTTTTGGTTTCTTAATGTAAGTGGCGGCATCTATACCGCCACATGCGAACTACGCACAGTAGTGACGTCACACAAAAATCCTGCATCTCGCAAGCAGAGTTTATCGCGCAACTAACATATAAATATCATCCCGACATTATGTGTCGGGCAGTAGCCCACCAGACACGAAACTACGCATCGCAGTGACGTCACACAAAAATCCTGCATCTCGCAAGCAGAGTTTACCGCGCAACTAGCATATAAACAACGTCCCGACATAGTGTCGAGCCAGACACGACACCCATCTGATCGAAGGATCCTGCCTTTATTATGGAGGATGACTGAACTTTACTCCCTGTTCCTCATATAGAGGTATGAGGAACAGGGAGTACTCAACATATGTATGCTAAATGGAGAACTTCGAAAGGCTAAGTTTTTCTTTTTGAGTCGATGGTAGATACTTGAGAGGCTGATAGATAATTCGACTGACTGAGGGATTTATTTGGCTTGTGAAACTGTTAACCAACTTTTTGAGTTGTATAAGCCAGACTCAGAGGCGGAAAGAGAGTAGATAGACCTTTGCCCAGCAGTGGGACATTAATGACTAATAAAAAAAGCCGGACTTAAATTCAGCAGCGTCTCTTGAACAAAACGTGGGGATGCGAATGCAAATGGCAGCCGCTCTATAAAATAGCTATTATTTATATTTATTATCACATACTTTATTGTACACCACAAAACTATTTAAATAATCAGCCTATAATGTTCCAACTGCTGGGACAAAGGCCTCCTCTCTGTAAGAGGCAGTGGGCCGTAATCCACCACGCGGGCCCAGTACGGTGTGGTAGATGACACATGTCTTCGAATTTTTGGTTCTAGGACATGCCGATTTCCTCACGATGTTTTCCTTCACCGTTTCGAGAGCAGTGGTGATGAAATAATTTACACAAAGTAAAGCGCCTGTCAGGGTTCGAACCTACGACCTACAACTCGTAACTCGGGGTCGTTACCACTGGGCCGCCACTGCTCGCTTTACAAAACTACATAACAGGAAATAAATCGAACACTACAAAATATACAATAGGCAGGATTATCGGTTTCTACGATCTTTTCCAGGCAACCGCTATTGTGAGGTAGGAAAATGATAGAAGTAAGATAATTAAATACTCACCAAAGTTTCACGTAGATATTGCAGATCCTTCTCAGAACTAAGCTCTGGCAGACCCGTCGAGATCATCATTGAGAACAGTGACAGAATTAGGTGCCCGTGCTTACGGAGGATTTTGAACGCCTGTGAAAAATTAACAATATACTGTTTTAGAATATAATCGGAATAATTGAAATAAAATGGTTGTTACGATTGCTCGCTCTGTTTGGTTATTTTGGAAATAACTTTTGAACAATAATTTATCTGATTGGTTAACCCATCGTAACGAACGTGGATCCACGTGAAACACAATGTTTTTTTAATTGTTTTTGTAATTACGGCATTCGGCTGGTTAAAGCAACAATCATTTAAACACCATCAAAGGGTTATTCACGATGTTTTCTTTTACCGTTTTGAGAGCAGTGGTGATGAAATTATTTACACGAAGTAGGCCTAGGTTCGAACCCACGACTTATGTACTTGTAAGTCGGAGCCGTTACCACTGGGCCGAGGTCGAGCACGACTTCAAACAGTTTATAAAAATACTAGCTTCCGCCCGCGGCTTCGCACGTAAGGTATGTCGATAAAAACTATCCTATGTCCTTCCCCGGGATGCAATCTATCTCTCTGCCAAATTTTATCGAAATCCGTTCAGGGGTTTAGGCGTGAAAAGGTAACAAACATACATACATACAGACAGACAGACTGACAGACAGACAGAGTTACTTTCGAATTTATAATATTAGTATGGATATCACTCACCGTTTCACAATGCTCCCTAAATATCTTAAAGTCGATAGGCAAGTTATCTCCGGAGCCCTTCTGTCCCTTGTTGATGACGTGTATGAAGTCGTGCGTCAGTACGAAGGGCGCGCGCTCTCGCTTGAACCCGTACCACTGCTTGAAATGGCCCAGGAAGTGTCCGAAGTCTATGTGGAATAGCTGTTGGAAAATAGCGGTGTTATTGAAGTTTTAATTGCTTAAGTCTTTGAGTTAGCACGGATAACAAAAATGAGGTACAGTGAAGATACATTCAGTCAAAAAAGTATCGGGAATGGATGATTTATTTATGGTTCCAAATTCAATTTTTCGTTTTTTTTTTTATAGATTGGCACCGCTGTTTTCCATTTTGGCGCGGAGTTTGAGTTGCATCTGTCATTTAAATTAAATACAGTGCTGTTTTTGGTTAGATCATATCTATGTATTACGAATTTCATAGAACGAAAACATCGAACAAAAAGTTTGTCTTAAATTTTGCATCGCCAATGGAATTTCGTGTTCGAAGTCACTGAAAATGTTACAGAAGGCTTACGGTAAATCGACTTTATCAAAAACACGTACTTATGAGTGGTACAAAGCGGTCGAGATATGCTGGAAGATTTTCCTCGCCCTGGTAGGCCATCGTCTTCAACTGAAGTTAATAGATGTTAACATCGCAAAAGTGAAGGAAATAGTGACTGAAAATCCTCATTCAAGTTTGAGAGCCACTGAACTTTCTGTATCTCACGAGTCGATCCGTATCATTTTAAATAATCACTTGGGTATGAAACATGTTGCCGCTCGGCTAGTCCCAAGACCTGAATTTTCTCCAAAAACTTAATCGCATAAGAGTCGCAGAAAACATGCTAAAACGAGTCAATTCCGACCCATGACACGTGGGGATACGAGTTTGACATGCAAACTAATCTACAAGCTTCGGAGTGGCGCCGACCAACTGAACCGAAACCGAATAAACCACGCCAAAGTCGATCAAAAGCACTGGGAATTCTTACCGGAAGGTCCAACGGTAAATAAAGTATAGTATTTGAGAGTTATGCGGCGTTTAAGAGAGCAAATTCGAAGAAAAAGGCCAGATTTATGGAAAAAAATTGTTGAATTTTGCACCACGATAATGCGCCTTCGCACAAGGCCATCATTGCGAACGAATTTTTGACCAAAAACTCAACAAATACGATGGTATTTGTTGACCTTATTCATCAGATGTGGCTCCAGTTGACTTCTTTCTTTTTCCTAAACGATTTATTGTTCAACAAGTACTACAGGCCGAGCAGCGCGGTGCGGGAGGGGTGTGGTGACGTGATGCGAGAGCTCAGTGTTTCGTCAACTTGTGACAACTATCACCCCTCCCGCACCGAGCAGCTACCTCAAGTAACGTCTCAGTTAAGCGGTCGGCCTATAGATTACTTAGCAAGGTAATATAAAACTCGCCAAGTGCGAGTCGGACTAGCACACGAAGGGTTCCGTACCACAAGGCAAAAACGACGAAAAAAAACACATATGTTGTACTAAAAACAGAATAAAATAAATATTTAAGGCGGGCTCCCTTAAATATTTATTTTATTCCGTTTTTAGTATATTTTGTTGTTATAGCAGCAACATACATCATCTGTGAAAATTTCAACTCTCTAGTTATCACGGTTCATGAGATACAGCCTGCTGACTGACGGACAGTGGAGTCTTAGTAATAGGGTCCCGTTTTTACCTTTTGGGTACGGAACCCTAATAAAGCACAAGCATAATGTTTCATAGTCTAGTTAGTGATGCCGTACTGTTCTAGATAGGTTACAAAATACCCCGTCTTCTAATACCCCTGTAGCATGAATGGTTCTTGGCTCACCTGTCCACTAGTCTTGACCATGATGTTGTCCGGGTGTCTGTCCGCGATACCTAACACGTAGGTCGCGACGCAGTAGCCGGCGCAACTCATCGTGAACTCGTCCACAGCCTTGTTGAACGCAGCCTCGTTGTTCTCTGTGTTTCTTCGTAGCCATTCTGTGTTGAGAATAAAATATTGATTAGGGGCTGAAAGTTATCATACAGGGTTATTGGTAAAACATTAACAACATCTTAAGAGGTCATTGTACTCGTCATTGTGAACAACTTTTACTATGGGAACAAACCTGAAATCGCGAAAAAAAATCAGCTGTTCCCTACATTTTGACGAGTTATACGAACATAATTAGGGAACAGCTGATTTTTTTTCGCGATTTCTGGCTTGGTCCCATAGTAAAAGATGTTCATAATGATGAGTACAATGACCTCTTAAAAGGTTGTTAATGTTTTACCAATAACCCTATCATTTTGTTCTGAAGTGTATTTATGCCAAGTTTTAAATGAATATACGTAGGATTATTAATAAAGGATTTTTTTGTAAAACAGCACTTAACAGCACATTTAACCTCTTAGGGGTTTGTATTTCGTGACTGTCGGAAATCACTGCCTAAACACTGAAGAGTGTTTTAGGCAGTGATTTCCGACAGTCACGTAAATCTTTTACAGAACTATACCACTGGTAAACTTTTCTTACGTGTCGTAATATAAAAGGCGAATCATGTAGAAAACAAACTAAAATATTAAAAACCGGCCAAGTGCGAGTCGGACTCGCACACGGAAGGTTCCGTACCACAAGGCAAAAAAAACACGTTTCTTGTATTATTTTATTTTCATTATTTGTTGTTATAGCGGCAATAGAAACACACTCTGTGAAAATTCCAACTGCCTGCCTATTACAGTCGAGTCGCGTACGCGTTGTCGAACGGACGCGTGAGACCAACCATGGCCTCTAAAGTGTTAAAATGTTCGAGTTGCAATATAGTCATCAACGAGGTTCTAGCTTTTGTTGGTAATAAAATCGATGTGATGAACGAAGAGAGCATTAGTCACATTTGTGTGAGTGCATTTTCTGACGAGGACATTCACAGTGCTAAAAATCTTCTGTGCGAATCGTTACCTACAGATAAGCGTAAAAAGGCAAGGAAGAGAGACGGGAAGAAGCTCCGTGAAATAGATGACATCATTTGTATGCTGAAGGAGTCCGACCCTGAGGTCTTACCGGTGTTTGTAGCCCGTGATCTACACAAGCTACCGCCGGTACTTTTCGATCATGTTGACGTCACTCGGATTTTAAAGGATTTAGTGCGTATATATGCAGCAGGAGATAAATCAGGTCAAAGAGCTGTATGTCACTAAGGAAAACCTTGATGCTGTTAAGTCTGATCTTGAAAATCTAAAAAAGACGTCGATAGTGAATAACTTTGGAAGTACCGCCACTAACGTAAACCTCAAACGGGGTGGTTTTTTGCTGGATAGTCACGACGACTACTGCAGCGGTCCCAGGGGACTTGCATACATGGACACAGAACGTGAAACTCCTTGCAAAAAGCCTAGTGAGGGACGTTCAGATACCAGTTATCGGGATATAGCTCAGTCATTTTCCAAAAATGAAGGTAGGCGAGAAAGGAAATTGCTCATTTCTCTACTGACCGCCGTTGCGCATCAAACAAGTTTGTATGCTACCATAAATTGGATATAAAAGCGGGGTAATGTCGTACTTTCATAGGAAATTAAAATTATCCATTTATTTTGTGGGGGTTTTGTTGTACTTTGATTTTCTGCTCAGTTTTGAGGTCAGTTTTGTAACAAATCTTCCACCAACAAAACAGTCTTTTACAACAATATGATTTGATTCACATAAAACAACAGAAAATAGTTCCAATAAATCAACGAATGATCCCAATTACATAATATTACAAAGGTAGGTCATGCTAAATGTAGGTTTTGATAGGAAATAGAAAATAAAAATGCTTGAATATAGGAATGCAATAGTTTCATTGGTCCATATTATCATCATATTCATAAAATATGTCGTCTAAAAGCGGAGCCGATGGCTCCACAGACCTAAATCGAGCCCAACTAAGATACCACAAAATGGTCATAATGAGAGCACATCATCCCATTGTCTGATTACCCACCAAACAATTGCAATAAAAGCTATTAATATCACCTACTGAGTTACTTATTAATTAAAATGTAAGCCTAACCTTTGTGCTGACATGTCGTGATTTAATTCTTCCCCTTACTAAATACGTGTCCGTTCCCAGTACCAACGGCAAGTCAACCTCAATGTCGTTTGCTAGTTCAATTTCGCATATTTCGTTCCTACTTACATGCTCCCAATAATACGACTAACATCTAAAAATAAATATAATAGATATATTATAATCAGTAAAGAAATTGATCTTAGCATTAGTTTAATAGAAAATATACATATTGTATTAGTTTAATAGAAAATACACATATTGTCACAGAGGCAAAAGTCACAAACAAAATCAAATCAAACTAAGAAAAGTATAACTGGTGGTTCTTAATTCTCATCTCATCATCTTCCTCTTAGCGTGTCGATAGCAATCTAAATGGACTCGGCCCAGAATTCAGCTACTTGTTTGCCGCCATCACCAGCGTCCTTCACTTCCAGTAACGTGCAGCAGACGGGACACGATATTAAGTGTCCCATCGTTTGTGGAACAGCACAACATTTACACTCCAAGGCGGAGTCGTCTTTGAATCTCCACCTGAACAGGTTTTCCTTACTTCGGCCAACCGTGGTCCCAAGGTTACCCAAGGTAACCCAAGGTAACCCATGTCCTGGTAGGAGCTCTTCAGCCGGTGGAACGAATGGTTTGGGTAAGGAAGCACTGTGTCGCCACAGCTTCAGTCTTTATTGTGATCGTTCGCAAGTGAGTGGTACAACACACTTTCCCACTTTTCTCATCATGATGCATTTAAATGTATATTTTGAACATAGTTAAACAGCTTCTAGTATTAGCTGTAAACAACAAAATACAAATGTGCTGAAAGACTTCCATTATATCCGTTGCCTCTCCGACTTGATGACGGGGTAGACACAACTCCCACAGCGTGACATTTTTAACGAAATCATTGGTGATTTACTGCACTGAGAACACAAGCCGTAGTCGTAAAAACATTCTACACAATCCACATCACAGAAACAGTACAATGGTCTCTATAAGAATTCTTGACCGTGCAGAAATCTGAAGACTCAACTGGACACGATGTTAACGCAATGATAAGTTATTTTTTAGCACAACAAACTCAACAACTATCAATACACAAGTAAAAACAATGTTCGCTGCGGAGTGCTGGTCAGCAGGTCGGCCGACATGAGATCATGCTATGGCAGCTTGGAACATCACACAGAACACTATTACTCCTAGCGCCCCTAGCGACCAAGTAGCAAACGAAAATACTGTGATACAATATAAAAATATTTAGTGATGATACCGGGAGATGTAGTGACGAACAAACACATACATAAAATAATTGTCTCAAAATATTGGACATTAAACAACAAAAATAAAAATTAAGCCTAAACCAAGTGTAACAAGTCTATAGTGATTTGTTAAACGGTTCTGAAAGGTGTTTTTTTTTTCATTTAAACAATGGGAATTTGTTATTGTTGCATTGGTAACACTTTAATTGAAATGTCTGTCAGCGCGAGTGTCAGTTTCGGATTTTGCTTTTGCAATAAAATTAAATTCTGGTTGTTTCGCTAGTGAGCATAGGCACTATTTATAGTTTGGACCCATAATATTATTATTGTGAATACTGAACTGAACACTGAGTGCAGTTCCATCATGTCTCAAAACTCTTGTTGTGTACCTGGATGTCTAGTGACTAGGAAAGAAAAGTGCTCATTCTCAGCCTACATGATTTTGATTTTAATATGTTAGTAAATGTTTAATTTGTATGTAATTGTGTGTTTTTTATAAGAATAAACAGTTTGTTCTTGTCTTTAATATTCCGAGTACATTCATTCATACTCCTATTCCTAATGCAGTTAAAAATCTGGAATTTTTAAATTGTCGTATAAATTATTGTTTACTACTACATTAAGTGTGTTTTTAATAATTATGTAATTGTTAAAAAAACATTAATAGGTAGTAAACAATAATTTATACGACAATGTAAAAATTTCCAACACAATAATAATATCATAGAGCTCCATCTACCATCTATATCGGTGACTATTAATAGAGCTCCATCTACCATCTTCCGCTGTAACTAAAATAACTAAATACTTGACTCCTAGATGGCGAATTGTGCTGTCAACACAAAATGAAGAGAGCTTCCTGTCTATTACACCGCATTATATTGTAGTCTTTGCATGAGATGTTTTGTTTGACAAATAATTATTGACAGTGAGTGACACTTTTGACACTTTTGGCAGTTCACCTTTCACATTGCCCGTGATAGTGTTACCAACAGTTAATCTTAATCACCCTGACCATGTGATTTGTCAATAATAGAAATAGTTTTAATTAGTAAAGTAATGTAATTACACTAACAAGTATGGACAAATAATTAGTCTGAAATAAATGGATTTAATTTATTATTATTTTAAAGATGTTAAAAGTATATAGTTATATTAAGTTCATTATGTTAATTAAAAAATAATAAGGAGGACAAATGATAAAAAAACACTTTTACACGTCAAACATATTTTTTTAAACTAGATGAGTAGGGCGTTTCCTATCTGACAACTCTGAGAAGAAAGGCCGAAAGAAACTCAGAGGTCACAATCTCTTTTAAAGCCCAGACATAATCTTGGTCAGTTCATGTGCAGACCATGTATAAAAGTGTCTGAAATGTTCTTTTGGGAAAAGAACCACACAGATTGAGTGGACCTGTCCAGTCAGTGCTCCCATTTGTCAGTAAACGTGCAGCTCAACGCAGAACTTAAGGAGCTCAACGATTCGACGAACAATACCAAAGAAGGGACATTTGGGTAGGCCGTATAAATTAGGTACTCCAACTGCCAGATCATGACTAAAACGGAATCAATGACCCAGGAAGAATGTCACAGTTAAAATTATTTTTAAATCTCAGCGTCTGTCTTTATACTAAGCGTTAAGACCGATTATGGGGAGGTTCTTAAAATTGGCAACACTGCTTTTACAAAAATACTCCATTTAAAAAAGTATGCAATAAAATCGAATTAATAACTAATTAAATACAAAATATTAACCTCACATACGATTTCAATCAACTGAACTCAGAAAAGATAAAAAAATATTTTATAATTTATAAGTATATTTTTATGGCCATACTCTATTGCTTTAAAGCGGTACTGGTTATGGGCAATTTCCTTTGCGATGACATTAACGTATTAAATGAGAGCTGTATTCGCCTTTCGGTGGCCAATGACGAGCCCGAGTCGTTGATTCACGCGCAATCAGCTGCGAGCGACGTACCCAGCGAGACGAGACACACGGCGGCTCCGAACGTGAACAGTGACGTACTCGGCAAAAAGAAATCGTTGGCCGATGTTGTACGCGTTGGCGAGTGGAAAATACCCAAAGAAAACACAGAATGGACCGTAGTACAGAGGAGACGGCTAAGGAATCGCTTTGTTGCAAACAGAGGGAAGGCAGTCTTGAGCCCGAATGCGCGCTTCAAAGCTGCGGATATAAAAATTCCCATTTACATTTTCAATGTTGCGAAGGACGTGCCCGTGTGTGACATTCGAAGTTATATTGCGGGTAAAACTGATGTGGCGGTACACATAGAAAAGATGACTATGAAATTACCAAAACAGTATGATGCGTACAAGGTACTGGTACCAAAGCAAAATTTGGAAATGTTTCTCAATGATGAATTTTGGCCAGAAGGCGTCGCGTATCGTCGCTTTGTGAACTTCAAGACAAAACCTATTGGAACAAATGGATAGTACGCCAATGAAAGTTATTAGTTTCAATTGTAAGAATGTTATTAGATCGGCGGATTGCATACGGAGGTTGTGCAAGACAACAGACATTATCGCTCTTCAAGAAACTTGGTTGTTGCCGCATGACGTACCTTTTCTTGGTACTATCGACGATGGGTTTGCTTTCACGGGCACCTCGGCCGTGGATACGACAGCTGGGGTATTAAGGGGCAGGCCGTACGGGGGTGTGGCCCTGCTTTGGAGGAAGTCTGCGTTCCCGTGCGTTACAGTGATAACGTGTGATAATGTGCGTATAGCGGCCATTAAAGTAGTGCTCTGTGACAGGTCAATTATGGTAGTATCAGTGTACATGCCCACCGCGAGTGCCGATAATTTAATTGAATTCACTAATTGTCTTAGTGAAGTTAATGCGTTGATTGAAAATAGTGCCGTGGAGTCTGTTTTTGTACTTGGGGATTTTAATGCACACCCAGGTGAGTTATTTTCAAGTGAACTAATAAACTTTTGTTCCGAACAATCATGGTCGTGCGTAGATATGGACTTACTACCTATAGACACATATACATTTGTGAGTGAGGCACACGGCTGTCTGCGTTGGCTCGATCACTGTGTGACGACCAGTGCGGCGAGACGCTCAGTACGTGAAGTGTCCGTTTTACATGATACTTACTGGTCTGATCATTGTCCTTTGCTGGTTGAGTGTGACTTAGAATTGATAAGGCCGAAAATTATTGCGACTGATAATGAATGTAATAAAGTAATTTGGGGAGAAAGAAACAGTGAACAGACCGGAAAGTTTTTGGAAAGTTGTCACTCGCAACTGAGAAATATTAATTTTCCCGTAGAATTTGAACACTGCGCTGATCACTGTTGTAATAATGAGGATCACAAGCGTATTTTAAAACAAATGTATAGCGATATTGTGCAAATACTTAGTAAGGCGGCGGCAGATAGCTATGTTGGTCCTGTGTCCAGGAAACATAGATATATGCCAGGGTGGAACAAACACGTCAGCGGTGCTCACAGAGAGGCTCGATTATGTTATCAGGAATGGTTATTAAATGGGAAACAAAAAAGCGGACCTATTTACGAGAGCATGTGCCGAACGAGGCGACTTTTTAAATCTCATGTAAAATTCTGTCAAGATAATGAAAAACAAATCATGTTGGATATAATTGCACAGCATCATTCGAATAAACAATTTGGTAAATTCTGGAAAAGGACTAATAAACTCAACCCTAAATCGAGTCAACCTGTGAGCGTTGCGGGCGTGCACGTGCCTCGTGATATAGCCAACCTGTTTCAGCGTCATTTTAGGGTGGAATCTCCTCCTGTAGGCTTGACTGATCTGACACAGGGTGCTGGGATCATGGCAGGGGATGTTACTGTTCGATTTCGTGCCAAGGAAGTTGCCTCCGTAATTCTTAAAATGGTGCGAGGTAAGTCCCCTGGTCCGGATGGTCTCAGCATTGAGCATTTGAAATATGCTGGTTTCCATTTGTCTCGAGTACTTGCTATGTTTTTCAGCTTATGTGTGAGTCATTGTTACCTACCGGATGAACTTATACATACCGTGGTTGTTCCGGTTATAAAAAACAAGACCGGTGATGTCTCTGATCCCCTCCGGCCGTTTTCGCAACTGGGGTTCGCAACCAGTTGCGAATTAAGAATTTTTATTCCTTGTTCGCAACTAGTTGCGAATCAAGAAAGCTTTTTCCTTAACCGCAACTAGGTATCTTGATGATTAATTTTCGTAACCAGTTACGCCAAAATATATTTTTTCCTTATTCGCAACCTTCGTGTTGATACCCGATTTTGTGGATTTGCATACAAACAATGGGCCAAAAAGAAAGAAATACGGAATTATTGCTGCTGTGAAAATAAAAACAAACAATCATAAAGAAGGATGGCATACAAAAATAAATAAAGACATAGGTTGCATAAAACCAAATCTATAGTTTTAGACACAGACCCTACGTGCTTCGATTTAAGAAAAGTAAGCAATATAAAGAATACGAAGAAATAGATGCGAAAATCGATTCGGCAATAAACGACCTGAAATCCGGAATAATTAGCGTGGGGTACTGCGTAGAAATTTCTTGCCCAAAGAAGGGTGGAAAAGGCCTTTCGAAAAATAGTTAAATTTTTCCTTCGAAAAACATAGTTTAATTTTGCAAATAAGAATATTTCGTTTTATAAGATTCATTTTCGCTTATTAAGTTTTTATGTTTTTGTTAAGTGAAAATATAATAAGTAATTAACATCGCGATTTTTCGTTTTAATTCAATTTTTTATTTATTATCTTAGCTATTGGTTGCAAACTAAGAAATGCTTTTCTCACATCCCAACTATGTAATTTTTTTTCGCCAGCAGCAATAATTCCGTATTTCTTGCTTTTTGACCTATTGTTTGTATGCAAATCCACAAAATAGAGTATGAACACGAAGGTTGCGAATAAGGAAAAAAATATATTTTGGCGTAACTGGTTACGAAAATTAATCATCAAGATGCCTAGTTGCGGTTAAGGAAAAAGCTTTTTTGATTCGCAACTAGTTGGGAACAAGGAATAAAAATTCTTAATTCGCAACTGGTTGCGAACCCCAGTTGCGAAAACGGCCGGAGGGCTCTGATCTGGCAAACTACAGACCCATCTCGCTGGCTACTGTGATAGCAAAAGTGCTGGACAGTCTGCTTGACAAACACCTGGATAGGCACATAGAACTTCATGATGCTCAATTTGGATTTAGACCTGGCCTTTCGACTGAGAGCGCCATCCTGTGCCTCAAGCAGACTGTGCAGTATTATACAGCCAGGAATACACCGGTCTATGCCTGTTACCTGGACTTGTCCAGGGCATTCGATTTGGTATCATATGATGTGTTGTAGCAAAAGATGAAAAATGAAACAGATGTGCCACGTGATGTTGTTGCAATATTGAGATATTGGTACTCGAGTCAAAGGAATGTTGTGCGGTGGGCAGGCTCATACTCGGACATGTATGGGTTGGAGTGTGGGGTGAGGCAGGGAGGGTTAACCTCTCCTCGTCTCTTTAACTTATACATGAACGAACTGATCGGCGAGCTCAGCAGAACAAGCATAGGGTGCCATATTGATGGACAGTGCGTCAATAATATCAGCTATGCGGACGATATGGTGCTGCTGAGCCCGTCGATTAGTGCCATGCGCAGACTGCTAGGTATTTGTGAAAAGTATGCACGAACCCATGGACTCAGATATAATGTGAAGAAGAGTGAAGTGATGGTGTTTAAGGCTGGTAAGAAATCATTCGCTAATGTGCCTCCCTTGTATCTTTGTGGTGCCAGCTTAAACAGAGTGTCAAATTTTAAATATCTGGGTCACTGGGTGTCAGAGGATCTATGTGACAACGTTGATTTGGAGAGGGAGCGCAGGGCGCTGTCTGTGCGCTGTAACATGCTGGCCCGCAGGTTTGCACGGTGTACCGAGCAAGTTAAAGTGACATTATTTAGGGCCTTCTGTCAATCTTTTTACACCTGCAGCCTGTGGACTAAGTACACGCAGCGTACTTACAGTGCTCTGCGAGTACAGTATAATAACGCGTTCAGGGTGCTGTTCGGGCTGCCGCGCCACTGCAGCGCTTCAGCAATGTTTGCCGTGAAAAGCGTGGATGGTTTTCATGCCATCATGCGGAAGCGTTCTGCCAGCTCGAACAGCCTTCTGAGCGTGTTCGTGGGTCGTTGGGACTCGCCGATGTGGTGGCACTGGATGCGCCTACACACTGTGGGTGGTCGCGTCCAGGGCCTGGCATGAACTGGCACTCCTGTGCGGTGCCACTTCATGATTTTTATTTTTATGTTTATGTCCTTCTGTGGCTTTGTTTTTGTATGTACTAACAATAGTTTTATAAGGTTTTTGTGTTACTAACAGTATATGGACTACGTCTGAAATAAATTTCTTATTATTATTTTTTCTTTTTTCTCGGAACCATTGGGTCCCAGTCCTTTGGAAGGCGTACGAGGGGCCGAAGCCAACTCGCAGAGGCCCCTTAGGAAATTTTAATGAAATGCGGCACCAACCGACGATTATCCCTGTATGCGCTATGCAAGTGCACCCAAGGATAACCCCCGGTTGGTCTAGGACTATTGCAGGATATGGAAAAATAAAAAGTTGGACTATGGGTTTGAGTGGTGAAAGTGGACTGGTTACCAAGAACTATGGAATAACTACGACCCCTGCCTGATCAATGTTTTATATATACACGGATAAAATGGCAGGGGGTGACTTGCACACTCAACAATGGGCCTCCGGAAACGGTCGCTAGCACATAGTGACGTAGCAACAAGGGGGCAACATGTCCTGAGGTGCTTATGAGGAGTGGAGAGGTATTCCACGGCTATCAGGACAATCCCGGAAGTACGGTCAAGATCCCTACCAGCATCTTACTGGAATACTTCCTTCCTCCGAGCACGATTGCTCTTGCGAATCTCCATTCAAGCCGGCCAATAAAGGCAAGAATGAGGTGGGAGCTCTGTTCATCGTCATTGTTCACTCCAGCCGGCCAATAAAGGCAAGCCAGAGGTGAGGAACAAGACTTCTCCCTGAAGATAGGGTCCGTGGGGTCGCTACTGCCCAACAGTTCGCCACATGCTGCCCTGCGGATTTCTGTATCTCTCTTGGTCTGGCTCCTCACCTTAGACCTGTTCCAGCAAAGTAAACTCTTCCGGCATAGGCCTAGAGTTCGGAGCGCGCAAGCCCCACCACGGCGTCAACGTAGAGATACGGCGGCGGGGTTATTATTATTATTATTACGGTTCATGAGATACGGCCCGCTGACTGTCAGACGGACGAACGGACGGACAGTGGAGGCTTAATAATAGGGTTCCATTGGCAGCCTTTGGGTAATTAATAACAAAAAAAAACAAGGACTTATAAAAGATCACACTAAAATTATAAAGCCGAAAGTTAGTGAGTGTGTGTGTGTGTGTTTGTAATTATGTTTTTTACATCTTCACGCTCAAACGGCTGAACCAATTATGATAAAATTTTGTAAGGAAGTAGCTGACACCCTGGATTAACATATAGGCTACTTTCTATCCCTTTTTCCTACGGCATCGACACTTATGCGGGTGAAACCGCGGGGCACAGATAGTTGAAAAATAAATCAAAACAGGGAAGTAATACAATACTCACGTAATAACGTAGACTTATAGATAGTGGAAGCGGCATTGAAGAGCGCGCTCTGCTTCTGTATGTAGGCGACCGTCTGCGCATCCTCCACGACCTCGATCATACCTACTGCGTACTCCATCGAGATGCAGTTGTAGGGGTTCATCCTGGGGAAAGATAACAAGGATTAAATTTTTTATTAGCATTTTTTTATTAGTAACAATGTATAAGCCTTTAATGTTCCCACTTTGGGACACAGGCCTCCTCTCTTCGAGATCCCTCTCGAAGAGAGGAGGCCTGTGTCCCAGAGTGGGCTGTAATCCACCACGCGGGTCCAGTGCGGGTTGGTAGATGTCACATGTCTTCGAATTTTTGGTTCTAGGACATGCCGGTTTCCTCACGATGTTTTCCTTCACCGTTTTGAGAGCAGTTGTGATTAAATAATTTACACAAAGTAAAGCGCCTGATTGCGTTACCACACACACCAACAATAGTAACAATATCACTAAATAATAATATAATTTTTTATAGCGTCACCATAAATATAAATTCTTATGAAGAAGCATGGAAGCATAAATATTATTTATGCTTCCATGCTTCTTCATAAGAACTTGCAAAAGAATGAGCAATTCTCTTTATAACTCTTGACTTTTATAGGTATACTGGTCAAGTTAAAATAAATCAGTTGACTTTGGCATATCTCGCAGCAAAATGCCGTATATTCATAATTGTGGAGTAATTCGAACCATCATTCCTTTGCAGAAGTGCTATTCAAGCAATTTATAAAATCCTTAAACACGCGTGCGACCACCGACTACATTTACATGTCTTGTGGCAGTCTCAAGCATCGATATTGGGTCGGGGTCAAGCAGCATTTATAAAACATTTCTCCCACAGCTTATGGACAGTTCCCTAAGATGCGGATCAACTGAAGAAATTTGTAAGCTCACCTAAATTCATATCCATGGTTCTTCCACACAACCTATTGATGATACGTAACATCTTGTCGCAGATCGTCGCCATTTTTAGTATGATGCTACTGGTGCCGATTATGTTGTTCACAAACTAAACTAAATTTAAGTTCAGTCCTTTTCTTAATGAAATAGAAAGAAAAAGCTTTCTATTTCATTAAGAAAAGGACAGAAGATAAATTTTAGTTTAGTCCTGTCAAATTAATCAGCGCCTGACGTTAATTGAAGTAACTTTAGCAGGCAAGTTTTTAATCACGTCTAAACTTGTATGGTGTAGTGTCAGACGCTGACTAATTTGACAGGACTAAACTAAAAATTTTCTTCTGTTCTTTTCTTAATGAAATATAAAGAAAAAGATGCATTGAAGGCACCATTGTCGGCCTCCGAGGGGTCCACGTTTTATGTGGCATATAACAGTATCAAACTCACCTAAAATCATATCCATGGTTCTTCCACAACCTATCCATGATCCGTGACATCTGCAGCGTGAACATGTCCTGTCGCAGATCGTCCCTGATCTTCAGCATATAAGCTAATGTCGGCCCCCCAGGGGTCCGCATATTATGTGGCTATATAGTAACAAACTCACCTAAAATCATATCCATGGTTCTTCCACAGCCTATCCATGATCCGTGACATCTGCAGCGTGAACATGTCCTGTCGCAGATCGTCCCTGATCTTCAGCATATAAGCTAATGTCGGCCCCCCAGGGGTCCGCATATTATGTGGCTATATAGTAACAAACTCACCTAAAATCATATCCATGGTTCTTCCACAGCCTATCCATGATCCGTGACATCTGCAGCGTGAACATGTCCTGTCGCAGATCGTCCCTGATCTTCAGCATATAAGCTAATGTCGGCCCCCCAGGGGTCCGCATATTATGTGGCTATATAGTAACAAATCACCTAAAATCATATCCATGGTTCTTCCACAGCCTATCCAGGATCCGTGACATCTGCAGCGTGAACATGTCCTGACGCAGATCGTCCCTAATCTTCAGCATATATGCTAATGTCGGCCCCCCAGGGGTCCGCGTATTATGTGGCTATATAGTAACAAACTCACCTAAAATCATATCCATGGTTCTTCCACAGCCTATCCAGGATCCGTGACATCTGCAGCGTGAACATGTCCTGACGCAGATCGTCCCTAATCTTCAGCATATATGCTAATGTCGGCCCCCGGGGGTCCGCGTATTATGTGGCTATATAGTAACAAACTCACCTAAAATCATATCCATGGTTCTTCCACAGCCTATCCATGATCCGTGACATCTGCAGCATCGTCCCTGATCTTCAGCATATAAGCCAATGTCGGCCTCCCAGGGGTCCGCGTATTATGTGGCTGTATAGTAACAAACTCACCTAAAATCATATCCATGGTTCTTCCACAGCCTATCCATGATCCGTAGCATCTGTAGTGTGAACATGTCCTGTCGCAGATCGTCGCCGATCTTCAGTATGATACTAATATCCGCCCCTGAGGGGTCCGCGTTCTCGAACCGAAGTTGTAGAGGCCGCATCTTGCTGTCCATAACTCGGCAGTCATCAGGCCTAGGACATGAAATTTTAGCTTAAATTGCGTATTGAAGATTACGAAAGACAGCAGATTTTTTTAAATATAAAAGTACTGCTTTTTAAAATGGATGGTTGTTGACATTGATTATCAAGGGGCTACATAATTTCTTTTTGATCAATGAAATTACACTGTTTTGCCAATCGTTTTTAGGGTTCCGTACCCAAAGGGTAAAAACGAGACCCAATTACTAAGACTCCACTGTCAGTCTGTCCGTCACCAGGCTGTATCACATGAACCGTGATAGCTAGACCGTTGAAATTTTCACAGGTGATGTATTTCTGTTGCCGCTATAACAACAAATACTAAAAACAAAATAAACTAAATATTTAAGGGGGGCTCCCATACAACAAAAATATTTTTTTTCGGCGATTTTGCCTTGTGGTACGGAACCCTTCGTGTGCGAGTCCGACTCGCACTTGGCCAGTTTTTTTAAATTGAGTTTAGCATAATTATACAGGTTAAAATAAGCGTTAAGGTGCCTTAATAATGGTGACAGAAATGCTCAAAACACAAATCATTTGTTATGCCACTTAATATTACTGTCTCTAATTCACTTGACTCAAAAAGTTATAACAAAAAAGAAAATTTCTTCACAGCATAACTTCAGGCCAGCTATGTATTTCATTTACACTTACTTGATCCTCTTGCACACAAAACTAGGGTTAAGCGGCGACACAAAATCACACAGTGTCTCGACACAGTGCTGTTCTTGTAGGTGATGGATGAGGGCGGCGCGGGCTTGCTTTATCTCCTTCTTCTTGCGCACGCATTGGCTGGCCCCTGACACAGCCAAAATAATGCTCAGACAATTGTGCTACAAATGAGTTTATAGGCGAAAATGTGTGTGTGGGGAAACATTTATTACAACCGGGTGTATAGCGCTTCACGGTTAATTGGGTGCGTGGCCAAATTCAGAACTATACAGTCACGAAAAAAAATTCTGCAGTTTCATACAAAACTTCAATACCTACTTGACCAAAATGTATGAAACAGCTGTTTTTTTTTTTCGTGTTTTAGTGTTGGTCCCATAGTGAAAGTTGTTTATATTCATGGGTAGAACACCATGTAAAAATTTGGATGGTCTATGAAAAGTAACCCTGTATTATGCCGCCATCTTGTTTTTGTGAATACAAAACATTTGCTCACACACACACATTTTCACAGCGTGTTTATACACATGGTAACCACAAACAAAGCGAGCGTCGCTTCGTGAGATAAAAATACAGTACTGTCTAGATATGGTCAGAATTCAAAATCATTTTACGAGTAGTTACTTGTACCCGGCTTGAACATGATAAATGTATGCTCCTTCTATGTTGGCTTTAGGTTTTTTTTAACTAATTCATTTTACGTAATCAGTTCCCAGTTCAATGTTAAAGCGAACACAATAAGACAGACAATACAAAGCATACTTACATTTAAGTTTGTCGAGACAAGTGATCTGTCTCGTGAGGCTGTTGATGTGATCCTGACAGCCGCGGCAGTACGCCTCCAGCAGGAGACCGAAGCGGACACCTACTGCCGGCACGTGCATCTCAGACCTTAGGACAATAATATTGGAAAATTGATGTAAAAAAGATAATACGATAGGTTACCATGGTACCGTTACCAGTAAAGGCGGTTTTCGTAGTTCAAGTTTACGACAAACTCTGGTGTCATGACTTTTGGTAATTCTTAAAAATATTTTTAGTAACTTTAATTAAGTCACAAAAGTCCACGCGATACATGGTCGTTGACCCGGAGATCAGCTATAGTATTTTATTTATTTATTTTATTTTATTTATAGGAGAACCAACAGCTATAACAAAAGCATAACAATAGTAAATGAGACATAAAGCCAATTACAGGTTCTCACGGGTAAAATTATTACCGAATGGGCCCGCTCTTGACCGTGATCACGCCTGATGGAAAGCGATGGATGATAGAACGAGCGTGCCCAGAAGATGCCTAAGGCACTGGAACTCCCACGCATCGACGAAACACATCACGCTACTGGACGCCGGTGAGAGGGTGGTCGTGAACCAGGCGGGCGTTAGCTCTACCACCGCAAGGGAAGAATTGGCCAGTCAAATAAGGTGTTGGGTGTGACTGTCCAGGATGCGCCGAGCGCGAGCGTTCAGTTGAGTAACTGGCGGAACAAACTACGAGGAAGCTTCTTCATGCATCCCAAAAAACATATTTATTAACTACTAGCTGCGCCCCGCGGTTTCACCCGCATAAGTGTCGATCCCGTGGGAATTTTCGGGATAAAAAGCAGCCTATATGTTAATCCAGGGTGTCAGCTACCTCCATACACACTCACACACTCTCAAACTCACAAACTTTCGCCTTTATAATATTAGAGTGATTCACATTACGTAACGCCTGTATTCCCCGAAGAATAAGGCAGAGGTGTACCTACAGTACACCTACAATTCACCAGTTATGTTTGAGTCCCATGTAATAGGAGGCGAGTCTACTGCCATCAACCGTGCGCAAATCCAGACTCCAAGATTCTATTGAAATTCCAGATTAATTCCCAATAAAGCTTTGCCCGACCCGGACATCGAATCCAGGACCTCTTGCTCAGCAGTAACACTTGCGACCACTAGACCAACGACGCATTCATAGCTATAGTTATTCGTAATAATTAATTTAGAGAAATTTTTTCTTTTTTAGGTTTTGATACCGTCACGTGTGTTAAATTTCTCAAAATAAATATGATACCGATCAGTTAAGTATAATAATAATTTTAACATAACCTTACCTTAAATGCCAAAAGAGGTAGTGTCCGATTGTCATGTTCTTGAAGGCCCTCTTGAGCAGGAACACGGAGAGGTCGCACATGAGGTACGACTCGTGTTTCAACGCCTGCACCAGTTGCAGGAGGTACAGAAGGAGGTCGTTGTCACTGCGGAAGATAACACAATTTCATACTACTGGATTCATGAAATCTATTTATTAGATCTCCAACAGGGGACTACATAATTACACACACTTGCACTTCCAATTATTATAGGAGACCACATCATTTCCTTATAATCTAGGTACAGTAAGTTAAGGAAAAAATATTAAAATAAATAAAAAAACATAATATGAAAATCATAGAAGGGAAACAGTGGAACAGTGAATTACATAACAACAGCATAAATTACATAAGCAGCCTATAACGTTCCACTGCATACAGGCCTTCTCTCAGTGAGAGGGAGTGGGCCGAAATCCACCACGCGCGCCCAGTACGGGTTGGTAAACGTATCTCTTCGAAATTTTGGTTCCAGGACATGCCGGTTTCCTCATGACGTTTTCCTTCACAGTTTTGAGAGCTTCCTTACGACCTACAACTCGTAAGTCGTGGCCATTACCACTGGGTCACCACTCGTCCAAAGCTGCTGTAAAGTCACACAGTGAGCACGAAAAAGAGCAACTACATCCTAGCCGCAGAACTTTCAAGGCTTATCGGGTTAGTGTCTTTTTTTTCAGGGGTTGTTCCGAAACTCTGTCGGCTGGTGTTCAGATATGTACAAAACTAGCTTCTGCTCGCGGCTTCGTCCGCGTGAAATTTCACCCTTCCCCCATTCACCCTCCTAGGGGTCCACCCCTAGGAGGGTGAATGGGGGAAGGGTCTAACTAACGTCAAAGACCTACGAATGCCAGCCGGGACCGACGGCTTAACGTGCTTTCTGAGGCACAGAGAGGTCTCGGTATGTAAAGATGGTCGCCCATCCACAGACCAACCGCGGCAAGCGTAGCTTAACCTGATCGAAATTTAGCCACGGGCCCTTCAGCTATTTCAAAGTTCGCAAAGCCACTTGTAGTATTCAGCAAGAAAGTAGTCCTGACCTAATCTTCCCGAGGCACTTGACGGCGAAGCTGCGCACGGCGCAGTCGGCGTAGGCGTAGTCCAGCAGCTCCAGCGCGCACTCCACGCGCAGCAGCGGCCAGTCGCCCAGCAGGCGCCGCACGCCGGCCGCCTCGGCGCGCTCGCCCCACTCCACGCACGACAGCAGCTTGGGGAGGAGCTCCGGCGCGTCTTTGCGGAAACGCTCCCTGGGAAATTATATATTGCTGTTATTTTTTGTTGCACACAGACCGGAGTATGGCAGAGTAGGATTATCCGATGACAGCATTGTGACCTTTATTTTCAGTGACATATAATGCAAAGTTACACAGGCATCAACGCAAACATCAATAGACTTCTCTCCTCAGCACGCGTAGCATGACGACCGTAGAAACGGGTTTTGTCGACGGAAGAATAGACAAAATGACAGATTGTAGAAATATTTGTACGCATTCTACGCGCCTAAGCATGGCAATGTGTCATTTTGTCTATTCTTCGCCGCCGACAAAACGTCGTCATGCTAGGCGTGCAGATGTCTCCTCGAGCGCTCGATACTCAACATTGATATTAAGGTTCAATCTCAAACCTTTTGCTTGAGTTGAGCTTTAATTTTAGTTCTAAACTAATTTTCTTTTCGTACGATTTCGAAAACATTTGAATTATTTTTCTAGCCAGCCTAACTTCATGTTCTTTGCATTAAAAATGTAACAATATTTGCAGTGAGAAAATTGATTTCATTGACTAACAATTGGTTTTTCAGGTTTAAAATCCTGTCGATTCAGACAAAAAAATCTTTATAATTTACCTTGAAGCCCAGATATCTTTCTTGTCCTGTTCGTGCATCTCATACATGGGATCCTTTTCTGCGAAGGCTCGTAACCTGTCATAATCCCTGCTTAGCCTCTCCATCGCATCCGGGGACACGGTTTCCGTATGTTCCGAGTCATCCTTTTTCACTGTCTCCTCTTTAGGAAATAGAACGGGGTATTGGCAGTCGTAACTGAAAAAAATTATTTTAATGGTTAGACAAACTATAAACCACACAAGATTCAATTTTCAACCTTATACACTTATTTAAACGGTTTAAAATTGAATAAATAGGAGTGCAATAGGCTGCATGGTATTTAGGAGTACTAGGGCTTCATATAATATAGTTAGTAGATTGAATGAATGTGCGTTGAAGATATCTACTAAATATCATAAAAAGTCATAAGCAGTCAGAAAAAGTCAGAAGATAGCCCTAGATAATATCTAGGGCTATCTTCTGACTTTTTATGTGGAATAAAGAAATGTTATCCTTCATACTTTCTTCATATTTGAGCAATTTTAGGTCATTTTCAGGCAATGCATTGTCAACAAGATGAACAATAGTGGTTTTCCTCTACGAGAAAAACAAACTACGACGTATAACTGAAATTAGTGTTTTTTTTTAAAGCGTCTTCACTGAAGACATACAGAAAAAAAATCACTGATATGTCTTGTTATTCGTTTTTATTTATTTAATTTATTTAATGTATTTTCAGGAGATGTTGACTTGTCGCCCGCCAACATCCCCTGAATACGCTCTGTGGTCGTGCGAAACACGTATCTAATACAGGTTTGGGTTGCATGTTGCATCGTAATAACCGCATCTTCTGCATGTGCATATTCTTGTGAGCAGGAGGGCGGAGCTGCATTCTGCATCCAAGACTAGGTTCTAGTTAAGCCTGCCGGGTCAGCGGGTTACCGCTGGCCCGGAACATAAAGGGCTAAGGAAGGAACACGGGTGGGTTTTAGTCAGTAAGAATCTGACACTCTCTCCGCTCCGCCCAAAGCGGGCCGGTCATTTGATGATTTCCCAACCAAAAAAAAAGACTAGGTTCTAGTTATTGTAGGATTAAAATATGTATTATTTGTAATAATTAAACTTGTTTCTTCTTCATACTCACTTAGAGAACTTAACCTGCAAGGCTGCGCAGGAGTCTGTGTTAGGATTGGACACGACAGTTCCTAAAGGATGCAGCACGAGGTCGTCGCCCTGCGTGTCGTCGGCGACGTGCGTCCACATGGACAGCGTCACGCCGTCTGTGCGCAGTTGCTCCTTGTAGTCGAATATCATCGTATTCGCCCACGTCAGTCTGTTTACACCCTCCTGGAATAGATGGGGGGATGTTTTAGAAAACTATTGATGAACTAGAGGCACAAATGTCGTACATAGCACAAACAATATGGCTAAGAAAATAAGCTAGGACGAATTTAGACAGTCGAGGAAAATTAAACTTCGTCGAACCACCACTGACGACTTCGTACACAAAG
This sequence comes from Mesoligia furuncula, assembly GCA_916614155.1. Lineage (NCBI taxonomy): Eukaryota > Metazoa > Arthropoda > Insecta > Lepidoptera > Noctuidae > Mesoligia > Mesoligia furuncula. Next base: position 5,599,619 of record OU744803.1, on the reverse strand, counting down.
AACATAAAGAATATATCGCACTATCTAACAGGAATCACACTAATATTATAAAGGCGAAAGTTTGTGAGTGTGTGTGTTTATATGTTTGTTACTGCTTCACGCTCAAACGGCTCGACCAATTTTAATAAAATTTTGTATAGAAGTAGCTGACACCCTGAATTAACATATAGGCTACTTTTTTAAAACCTAAACCTTGGAGATAAAACTTGGAGTAGCAGGTGTAGCTATCTATATAACATAAGATAACCAGCCTATAATGTTAGCACTGTTTAGACACAGGCCTCCCCTTTGAGTTGACCATAATGCAAGTTAGTAGATGTCACCATGTCTTCGAATTATTGGTTCTAGGACATGCCGGTTTTCCGGCACCGTTTTACGACCAAGTGGTGATGAAATAATTTACACAAATTAAAGCGCCTATCTTCATTTATACAGCAGTAGAACCACTGTTTTAAAACTACTACAAACTATCACACAAAAAGTCTATAATGTCTTTATCAGGGGTGGCCAACTTGGTTAGACCCGAGATCTACTGTTCACTGACTACACCCTGTGCGATCTACCAATTACATACTTCTTGAAATCTTAAATGAAACACCATAGTTCAGTACACAATTATGTAATATCTTATTATATGTTGTTATTATGGTATGGTATATTCTTAGTAACTACTTATTTATATTAATGTGTGCATTGCGTTTGAGCATCTTTCGCTAGATTAGCAAAATCAGATTTTCGACTGGACTAATCCACCCGGTTGGCCACCCCTGGTCTATATAATAAAAATGCAACAGCTTACCTTATTTGAGTCTTTCCCTCTCCTCTTGCTCTTGCTCTTGGTGACCTCGTAGACCCCGAAGCACACGCGCGCCATGCGCGGCAGGTTGGACACCCAGATGGGGAAGGTGAGCTCCTGGTCCCACACGGCCACGCCGTCCACCATCACCGCGGCCACAGTCTTCTGCGTCTCGCACAGGGGCTTGCCGCCGTGGAAGATGCCAGCTTGGCAAATTACCTGCGAATATTGGAGCATATAAATTAGAAGAAAGAAAGAAAAACTGTTTATTCTGCACAAACAAAACGCACATTGCAAATAAAAAAAATTAAAAATAAGACAAAATATACACACACAGCGTAGTCAAAAGCCTCGTACTCAAGCTAAAAACATGTTGACAATGAGGGATTTTCTTTTTTAACTCTTCCCTAGTCGCTGGAAAGATGGCGCTGAACTTGGTATGTTACTTACTGTAAGGAACGGAACGTCACATCATTTTTTGATTTTAGATCGTAAAACCACAGATAATATAATACTGGCGTACAGATACCCCATCCCATACAAAGAAACGTGACCGCCGTAACTACGTCATTTCTTCGGCCTATTCGGCTTATTTTCTAAAGTGGCTGAGTCCAGCTTGTTTCACTCACGTCGCCGCTAGATGGTGCTAGCAGCGTTGACTCGCTAGCTTGTGGGCCGCGAGCAGTTATTTTACACATACACCAATAGATAGCGTTAAAACCATACTGTACTTTTGTAGGTACTACAAAACTAAAGTCGCCATGTGACCTTGAAGCTTACGTCGTCAGTCACTCGACTCGGCAATAATAAATTCACGTTCTTTCATGCATGATTTGCGATAGCGCATGATTTCTTGAGCGTAGTAATGGTACAGCTAGGTACATGTTTTCCGATGTCCGTTTCAACCGCGCGGCCACCTCATAATATTTTATGAAACTTTGCCAGGAATTAGTGCGAATTTGTTACTTTACACACCTCTTTTCGTGAATTTGTTTAAAAAAAAACTAAGACGCTATGACAAAGAATAGTTGACCGCTAGAACCGCCACTTGCCGTAGTCATCGCTCGTGATTACACAGAAACTACATAATGCAGATAGACGAATGATGCATCAAAAGAAAGGTCTTAATTTATTCAATTTGTTACAAAAAAAAAAAACGTCAAAACGTAAATAAACAAAAAGTTATGCAGTATTTAGTTTTCAGGTTACGAGTAGGTAGGTATATCACCATAAATATCAAATTAATAGAGGCTAATGTGTATGGACAATTTGTTACTAATTTGTTACAGCGAATAAACAGAAAAAAATACTAGAAAGTAGGTTCAATAATTTGTTAGAGTTGATTTTAGTTGGCCGCTCGGACGGCAATATGCCTAAAATACAATGGCGTTTATCTCGTTATTAAAAGTAGGTTTAAGCTTAGAGAGTACTAATCGACGGGTAACGTAACCTCGTTTGGATAAATATGGCGTATATAACTGCAGCATTCATATTTAAGAAGATATTTACAAAAAACAGTAGTATGAAACCGTATGAGAGTAGGGTGACCATGATTTTTTACAATGAAGTGTGACTGAATAGGTAGTGATTATTGGAATGTTCGATATTCATATCTTATTTTTTTAGGGCGAGTGCTTATACAGGGTTAGTTTTCAAAGACCAGCCAAATTTAAGGGTAGGTATGCTACAGACCATCAAACTTTCTCCATGGGATCCATATCTTAATCGCGAAAAATGTATCAACTGTCCCATAGAAAACTTCAATACCTACTCGACCTAAACGTATGGGATGGCTGAATTTTTATTCGCGATTACGATGTTGGTCCCATTGAGAAAATTGTTCAGTGTGGAGGTCTGTACCACACTTTTAAATTTGGCTGGTCTTTGAAAAGTAACCCTGTGCAAATTCATTTTAAGTTAAGGCATCCTGTGGCATACTTTATAAAAGTCACAAATCGATTAAAATTTCTTTATTCAAAATCAACACAAAGGCAAAAAATCAAGTAATAAAAGTCAACAAGATAAATATAAAATCTTTATAAACTAACATAATATTTATAAATTAACGTATTGTTATTTTAAAAAATTGTGAAAAAAAAAATGTGAGTCACAGTTGAAAGGTGAACTTAAGTTAGGCGAGATCATAACATTTGATTTAATCGGAGCTGCAGACTCAGTTTTACTCACTGAACTGCCGATTACTATTAACATTAAGGATAATTATTATTTATTAGTTGGTACATACTATAGAATTTATACCAGGCACAAAAATAGGCCACTATAAATGTTATTTTTTAAATAACAATACATATTTTTGTTACGACGACAATTCTTTTAAAATTGAAATAATAAGTAGGTACCTCTAAGAAAATATATCTACATTCTGTGTCATATATTCGTGTCAGTTAATTTATAAATATTATGTTAGTCAATAAAGACTTTATATTTATCTTGTTGACTTTATTACTTGATTTTTTGCCTTTGTTTTGATTTTGAATAAAGTACTTTTAATCGATTTGTGACTTTTACTTTTATAAAGTATGCCAGAGGATGCCTTAACTTAAAATGTAAGTATTTATATAAGCACTCGCCCTAAAAAAATAAGATATGAATATCGAACATTCCAATAATCACCATTCAGTCTCACTTCATTGTGAAAATTCATGATCACCCTACTCTCATACGGTTTCATAGGTACTACTGTTTTTTTGTAAATATCTTATAAAATATGAACACTGCTGTTATATTCGCCATATTTATCCAAACTAGGTCACGTTACCCGTCGATTAGTCCTTTAACTAAGCTTAAACCTACTTTTAATAACGAGATAAACGCCATTTTGTATTTTAGGCATATTGCCGTCCGAGCGGCCAACTAAAATCGACTCTAACAAATTATTGAACTTACTTTCTAGTATTTTTTTCTATTTATTCGCTGTAACAAATTAGTAACTAATTGCCCATACACATTAGCCTCTATTAATTTGATATTTATGGTGATATACCTACCTACTCGTAACCTGAAAACTAAATATTGCATAACTTTTTGTTTATTTACGTTTTGACGTTTTTTATTTTTGTAGCAAATTGAACAAATTAAGACCTTTCTTTTGATGCATCATTCGTCTATCTGCATTATATAGTTTCTGTGTAATCACGGGCGATGACTACGGCAAGTGGCAGTTCTAGCGGCCAACTATTATTTGTCATAGTGGCTTATTTTTTTTTGTAACAAATTCACGAAAAGAGGTGTTTAAAGTAACAAATTAGCACTAATTCCTGGCAAAGTTTCATCAAATATTATGAGGTGGCCGCGCGGTTGAAACGGACATGTTTTCCGGCAGACTTAGTTATTTGTTAGGTTCGGCGTCAAACGTCAACGCAAATTATTATACTTAAATTTATAAGATCGAAATACCCAGCTCTTGAAATGATTAGGTATTTGCTGCAAATTACATGATTTTAAGAAGGGAGAGTTAATTTTTTTAACAGAGTCAGTTTCGAGTGTGTAGAAAACATTTTACTTTAATTACAAGCTGTTATTACTTAACTAAGTAGCAATATTTGGGGATGCAATCTCGTTATCGCGAGATTTCAGCTTTTTTTTAGCGAGATTGATTTCGGACGAAAAAAGGGCGAGATCTCGCGAGTTTAACGAGATTGCACTCGAGCTTCTTTCTATACGTCTTATTCGAAGAGCGGACTGACACGGACGGAGTTGCGATCCGGTTGGTTTCGTAGAAGACTGGTTGTTTCTTTCATTTGTTATTTGATAGATACATACGTCAAAGTTAACTACATAAAAGTTTGTAAAAAAATATAAAGACAGTACGTCAAACAATGTTTGACGCATATTGGTCCTATTAGACATCAAACAATTAAAAGTTGCCTGCCAAACTTGTCCTTTAACACAAGCCGGGTCGTCGTAAATGTTACTTAATTTCCAGTGTCCGAGGTGGGACAGCCAATGTCAATCGTAATAACAGCAGAGTCAGAGTCCGTTTACGTGCCAAAAGTCAATCGAGAAAGAAAGCCGTGTCAATATCCGATTTATGTCCAGGTCACTATATACGTGGGGTACGAAAACTCAAACAAAGTGATGTGAAAAGACTTCGTCGTCATCGTGTCGTTGATTTCAAAGTTGAAACTAGAGTAAATATATGGTCCTTGAGTGGAACTTGAAAACAACAAAAATTTCTTTTTTTTATGTAATGTTTCTGACATGGCTTTAAGGCCTATAGGTATGCCAAAAGTTAACACATATATTTTCTACACATCTAAATATATTTTGCTTTATATTAATAAATATTTAATTCTATCAAAATAGATACTTATGGTAAATGGTAATGTGAGAAATATAGATATTGAGCTGTGTAGTAAAACTCAGAAAATGAAAATAACGCCATCTATATTGGAGGAAATAAACATTAAATGAGTGAGCAAACATTGATTTGTTAAAATCATGGAATTTGGAACTAGGAGCCCATTATTCCTTTTTTTTGTGATAAGGGGATTTTTAAAAACAAGGACATACTTTTTCTATGGTCAAATTTAAACAGATACACAAACTTCAAAAACAAATCGATACATGTAACGCCATCTATTGAGGCTTTTTTTGAACTATTTTTTCTTTCTTCGCAATGAGACCCCATGGTAAAACGAAAGCAAACGAAAGTGTCAGTCAACGACAACGAGCATAAGTGACGTGACGCAATGTTTTTTTTTTTCCAAGTATTTTGGCTTTGGCACCTAGTAACGTAGTCAGTTCAACGCCATCTACAGAGTTCTTGGAAACTAGGTTTTGTTTTTAATACTCAAAAAGAAAACCTCTCATTCTGTCCATTGCTTGATGATGATGTCACATTATTTATTAATTGACATTGACAATTTGATTTGAGATATACCTCACACTTTTTTTATTTTTCTTGTTACCTACCTATTAAACCATAACTGAAATTGAAAAAAGTACTAAAACATGTTTTATTAAGAAGATGCTACTATACTGTAAAGGAATATTTAAACAATACATTATGAGTGTCATAATTATCTATTAATTTTCCTTTATTACATTTATATTCATATTAATTACATTTTTAATATTTTTCTTTAAAAAAAAACATATAAATAAAATATAAAAATCGCATCGGCATCAGGAACAGGGCCCGCCGGTGCCGGTGGTCAGTGCTCTAGATATTATTTAATAATTATTATTAAAAAATCAAATCATTAGATTTAGTTAAGATGATCGATGAGTTTTTAAAGCTTCCTCACTCCTAATATTTTACTGTGACCAACAGGGACATGTGTATGTATGTATGTGACCATCATTATATGATATCATAAAATTATAAGTTACCACCTAATGACAATGTGGAATGCAATAAACGATTGAATACTAATAAGTATGAGCTAACATTTTAGGTCATATTTGGCATGTATGGAATACACATTTCAACTCAAGTTTGTTATTCATGAGCACTTCAACCCAAAAGTTCGGCTACAGTTGAGGGCATAAAATACAAGGTCTAAATTACATTAGACTACGAGTTGTAATTTGTACTGAATGACGTCAATTCCGACTCAACAATCATAAAATAACCACAAATAAAAATACACTTATTACGTTTAGAATCGATGGTAAGAGACCCGACAAAGGGGCATTAAATGTAGTTTATGCTATGTTTCAAGAGCGTTTACGCCGTACGGCATTTCATACAAACTTTCAAGCCCTTGTTTTTTTAAATGAATGAACCGATTCTAATAAAACTTTATATTCAAACTTGAAATCGCGAAAAAAAATCTGCTGTTCCCTACCTATTTATGTTCGTATAACTCGTCAAAATGTAGGAAACAACTGATTTCTTTTCGCGATTTCAGGTTTGGTCCCATAGTAAAAGTTGTTCATAATGATAAAAGTACAATGACCTCTTAAGAGGTTGTTAATGTTTTACCAATAACCCTGTATATATATATATTCATCCCATCCACTAATAAACATGAAGAAACTCACCGCAGCACCATTCCCAGGGTCCACGTTAAGTTTGCTGACACTCTGTACTACGCACGAGTAGTGCTTCTCTATGTTCCACGCCGACTCGTTTTTCTTTCGTCGCATAGTGTTGGAGTGCTCCGAGGTCAGTCGTCTCCGTTCCGGCAGGCAGTAAGGGTAGTAGGGCAGGTCGCGGTTTACTGTGGGGTATGATCATGTCATGTCAGTATTCAATTCTACAACCTTGAATTCTTCAATGATAGAGCAGTACAGGTATAGTCGAACGCGAACCGTCTTTTTACAAAACGAGTTCTAACTTTAGTCCAAGCCCAAACCACCGAGCCAGTATGTTTCGAACCGATTGTTGTAAAGTTTTTAATAGGTACAAAATTGACAACTTATACTCAGTTTTAACTTCGGTTTTTGTAATTAGAACTTTAACCCTGTCGTGATAAAGTTCAAATTTCAAACAGGCTCCATGGTATAGGCCTGGGTCTAGAGAAAACCGTTGTTTTTTAATAAGGCTGCAAAAGTTTTCATAAGGGTTTTTGTCATAAGGGTTTTAGGGTTTTAGTCAATAAGAGTCTGACACACCCTTCCGCTCCACCCAGAGCGGGAGGGGTCATTTGGTGATTTCCCACCCGAAAAAAAAAGGGTTTACTGAAGGATGGATGAAAGTTTATGAAAACTTTGAGACTTTTTGACTTTGGAATCGGTTTCATTTTGACAGTTCAACAACATTCATTGCGTTATTTACCTGTTGAACAGACAAATTGTTTGAAGTTATGAAGCAATGGATTAGCATTTGGATTTATAGTGTGTTACGCAGTTATGGTGCAGGTCAATTTTTATTTACGTCGCATGCTCCGAAACACTGACGGTCTGGACATGTGTAGACAAGTTCAAGTCCAAGATCCACCAAATGGGTGGAGCGAGCGACCAGAGACGGCTCAGAGTCCAGAAGGCAATTCTGATATATATATAAGTGGATAGACCCTAAAGGCTCCTACCCACTATGCCGGCGGCAAAGCCGGCGGGTTTTTGCCGCGCGGATATGTCGCTGGCATAATCAGGCGGCGGCAAAACATAATTTCAGTTGTGCAGCTCGTTTGTGCGGCAAGCTCGGCGGCTCCAATACCCGCCGGGAATGCCGCCGGGTTTATTGGAGCGCGCGTATGCCGCCGGCATAATAAGGTGGCCGCAGAGGATCATTTCAGTTGTGCAGCTCGTTTGTGCGGAAAGCCGAATACCCGGCCCGGCCGTCACTGTGTGTAGGACCTTTAAGGGATGCTGGATCAGAAATATGAAAAACACAAACGATCTTGGTGCTTAAATCTAAACGTTTTGACAAAACGAGTCCCTAGTTTAGGTTTTGAATGAAAAGCACACCAAGACAGATATACTATAACTGATCTATATAAAACAGCACAAGGACAATAATAAAACAACACAGATCACCAACTCACGCGTTAGCGGTAGCTTGTCCATGCTGACCGTCATGACTTGCGGCACGCCATCAGTGGCCAGCATCTCCTGGATGTATAGGAACTGGATGAGGGGGTAGTCTCCGAACAGGTACTCTTCGCGCCCGCACACCTTCAGCACGTAGTTGTGAGGATGCTCCCCCCGCATGTTCAGGGAGTTAGCTAGCTTGCGTAGGATTACTTCGATGTGCTGTTGAGGTGTGCGCGTCGCGGGAACGCTTGAGGAAAATGATACCTGGAAATGATAATGGTCTTGATAAAATTTAGTTTTTATTATAAGTATCGGTGTTCTTTGTCGCATTTTTTCATACATTTTGATCAGTTTTCATCGTATGTTCGCTTATCGAATACTGCGTGATCGAATCAGAAATGAAGAGATCCGCAGGAGAACCAAGGCATCGACATTGCCAAACTTTAGTGGCAGTGGGCAGGGCACATTGCTCGCAGAACAGATGGCCGATGGGGCCGAAAGGTTCTGGAGTGGCGACCGCGTACCGGAAGACATAGCGTTGGAAGGCCTCCCACAACCTACCGACCGACCGACCGACCTTGTGAGGGCCGCAGGAACCCGTTAGATGCGAGAAACACAGAACCGGTCGAAGTGGAGGTGCTTGGGGGAGGCCTATGTCCAGCAGTGGACGTCTTTTGGCTGAACTGATGATGATGTTCGCTTATCATACCGTCAGTGTGTAAACATGGTACTTAAACGTAATTATTCAAGAAACACTAAAAAGAGGGCCATTACCAAAAAAAAAACATCATTCATAAAATCAACATACCAAATGATATCTTTTTAAATGGAGCTTGTCAAACTAATGTGTCAAAACCGCTGTCAAAACTTGTCACTATAGTTTTTTCGACGACATCAAAGACTACAACACAGAGTACTTTTTGATAGACTGAAAGACATAAATAAGAGTTGTAAGAGTTTTGAAATGTTAAAATCGAAATTCAATATACGTTATAATGACAAAGATGACGTAGAAGAGGAGGAGGAACCCGTAGCGGTAGAGCCCGGCAAGGAAAAAGTCGTCGGGACTGAAGTAGGGAATGCAGAACCGGTTCTGTTTTAAAGAACCGGGATTTTCGGGACCTTCTGGCTAAGGAACCGGGATTCCCGGTACTTTCGATACTTTAAGTAAGCCTTTAAAAGATGAAGAGTTGAAACGGAGTAAGTAAAAGAAAGACGAAATGACAGGGCAAAATAAAAACATTTAAATCATATCAAATAAAACATTTGATTTCTTGTTTTATTGGTAACTACGCATATTCTACCAGCAACATCTTTATTAACATTAAAACATTTTTGTACCTAATCCTAGATAATATTTATCAGAAACATTTATTAAACATCTTCTCCAAACAAATGATTTAAATCAACATGACTCCTATTGCAATTCTGCATAACCAAATTATAATTTAAAACTTGCGTAATATCTATAAAAAAAAGAAGAGGAACCGACATTTTTTAAATTGTTATTTATTAACATAATTCATCATCATCCTTTCAGCCGAAAAACGTCCACTGCTGGACATAGGCCTCCCCCAAGCACCTCCACTTCGACCAGTTCTGTGCTTCTCGCATCCATCGGGTTCCCGCGGCCTTCACAAGGTCGTCGGACCACCTTGTGGGAGGCCTTCCAAAGCTACGTCTACCGGTACGCGGTCGCCACTCCAGAACATTTCGGCCCCATCGACCATCTGTTCTGCGAGCAATGTGCCCTGCCCACTGCCACTTAAGTTTGGCTTTTCTTCGGGCTATGTCGGTTACCTTGGTCCTCCTGCGGATCTCCTCATTCCTGATTCGATCACGCAGGGAAACTCCATAGCTCTCTCCATTGCCCTTTGGGTGACTTTCAGCCTTCTTAGAAGGCCCATTGTGAGTGACCACGTTACAGTGCCATAAGTCATCACTGGCAACATGCACTGGTCAAAGACTTTCGTCTTGAGACACTGAGGTATGTGGGACGAGAAGATATTGCGTAGCTTCCCGAACGCTGCCCAGCCGAGTCGGATTCGACGATCGACCTATTTTTCGAAGTTAGACCTACCTAACTGGACAGTTTGTCCCAGGTAAACATACTCGTCCACTTCGAGTGTAGTGTCTCCGATCTTTATGAGAGTTGGTGTTACATGGGCATTTGACATGACCTTCGTTTTGTCCAAGTTCATTTTAAGACCCACTCTTTCGGAGGCTCTACTGAGGTCATCGAGCATTGTACTGAGGTCCTGCATAGTCTCAGCCCTGTCTCACACCTCGCTGCAAAAGGATAGGTTTCGAGGTCTGAGCCTGGAGTCGGACTGCCATAGTGGCGTTTACGTACCGACACTTCAGCACCTCGATGTTCCGATAGTCGATCTGGCACCGTTGAAGAGACTGCAGCACAGCCCGTCTCAATCGAATCAAAGGCTTTCTCGTAGTCCACAAACGCTAAGCAGAGAGGCAGGTTATATTCTTCGGTCTTCTGTATAACCTGTCGCAGCGTATGTATGTGGTCTACGGTGCTAAAGCCTTTACGGAATCTGGCTTGTTCGGGAAGCGTCAAACCTGCGCGCGAGACGGTTCGCGATGACTCTCGAAAACAGCTTGTAGACATGGCTCAGAAGTGAGATGGGCCTATAATTCTTAAAAAAGGCATTGTCGCCCTTCTTAAAGAAAAGTATCACCACACCTCTGTTCCATGCCTGTGGTGTTTTGTCCTCGAGTATGACGAAATTAAACAGCTTCTGAAGGGCCTTAAGAACGGGTTCAGGAGCTCGGCCTTATTTCCGTCATCACCCGACGCCTTGTTATTTTTGAGCTGCTTCAGAGCCATCCTGATCTCGTACAGGCTGACGTCCGGGATGTCTTCGGTATAGTGTCGGGTCAATCTAGCTCTTGGGTCATTTGCCAGATCCATAACGGGGTTACTTGTTGACGTGTATAACTGTCCATAGAACCTCTCGATCTCTCTCAACAGCTCAGGTTTGACGGATACGATCCTGCCATCATCGGTCTTTAGTTTCGTAAGCTGGCTCTGCCCAAAAGAAGCAGTCTTGTTTGAGTCTTTTTTGCGAAGCACTGTCCACCAAAATCACAAACACAACACAAAGCACAACATTCCGAAGACGCGATGGCCGCCACCAGCCCCTCCCGCACCCTCGTGCAGCATGCTCTTGTAGCATGCATGCTTCTTGTGCATGCTAGGTAGCAAGTGTATTCCACGCTTTAAGCGGTCGGGCTTTATGCTATTAAATCAGAAATATTCGAAACGCGAAGTATCTTTTCCCGAAAGTACCGATAGAACCGGGATTTAGTTTTAAAATTCCCGGTTCCAAGAACGACGCAAATATCCGGGATTTCCCGGTACTTTCGGTTCCGGGATTTCCCGGGACTATTCACTAGACTGAAGGTAAGATATGAGTAAAACTGGATTCATATTACTGTTGTGTCGCCTTCTGACGCGGTGCTAGGGAGGGCGCCCACGAGCAAATTTTGTCTCCGCAACTAATTTGTCTCTCACATCAAGTTTACGGGTTTGTGTGACAGTATGACAGAACGCGCATGTAGCGATGCGACAGCTGGGAGTCTTTTTTATCCGCGGGTTTAGTCGCGTGTCCATTGGTTGCACAACTGCGCGCACGGCGACAAAGTATGTTGATAAATGCGGCAAAATTTTACGAAAAAGTAGCGTTGCTGTCGCTCTTGGTGTACCCCAAGCAATATAATGTACTCTATGACCCCAAGTGACGACACAACACGACACAATAATGTATCTGTGGCTTTAGGTAGGCTAAAGTATTTATAGTTCATCTGACCGAATAGAACGCACTTTAGAGCCTCACTAAGGGACAAATGTCCCGCGACACGTGTCGCTTGAGATGTCGAGCGAAGTCGGAATAATGTAAGCCTACACGTTACGGTTCACTTTTTTGTTACAATGCAGGTCTGCCCACATGCCTCAGCGCGTGTGGGTTGGGGCCCTCAGTTCACTTCGCTATTCAACGTGGGGGCATTCGAAAAAATGGATTTTCGGTGGCCGCCATAACACGCCAGCTTATAATCGTTTGCCGATTTAACGCGGAACACGTTCCGTCACATACAAAACCTCATTCGTAAAATCATCATGCCAAAACATTTTTTAAATCGAACTTGTCAAACGTGTCAAAACCACAGAGGTCAAAACTTGTCAGTCAATTTTCTTCGACAGCTCCAAATAATAGTTAGAAATGTTAAAATCACGTTTCAATATAGCTTACGATGACGACGAACAGCCAGAAGAGGAGCAGCAAGAGCAGTTCGTGCCCGTAAAGCAAAAAGAAGCTTTTAAGCGACTCACCAAATCAGATATCAGTGTCAGATGTAGCATGCTAGGCAAGACCGCTGAAGGAGACGGGTAAGACACATAGCTACCCTGCGTCCTGCTAAGTGTTAACGTAACCACACTATTAACTTACCCTTCTTGGTAGTGGTAATAAAAGGGTAAGTTAATAGTATATATGTGTGTGTTCTTTCTAGGTTTAGCATCTGGTTGCTAAACCTAGAAAGAAGTTTTTACGCCGGCGTTTTGTTGGAACAAAGAGAAATATCATTCATATGAAGTTATATCAAATACCAAATTTTTAATTCTATGTAATACTACGCTATGATTGGAGACCGCGTATCGGCAAGCGTAGTGTGGCATGCCCCCCAGCTAGATGGACGGACGACCTACAGTAAGTGGGTACGGACGACCTACAGTAAGCTGGAAAGGACTGGATGCGGAAGGCGGAGGACAGGATGTTGTGGCGCAGCCTGGGAGAAGCCTATGTCCAGCAGTGGACTGCAATAGGCTGAGTTGATTGATACTATTTGCCCATTAGCAAAATGAAAAAAATTGCTAATGAGCATAGTATTCAATCAATCAATTAATTATCAATGAATGAGGGGCCCGTGGCTAAATAATAACAGCCGCACAGGTCGATACATCAGGTTAAGCTACGCTTGCCGCTGTTGGTCTGTGGATGGGTGACCATCTTTTCATATCGTGACCCCTCCGTGCCTCGGAAAGCACGTTAAGCCGTTGGTCCCGGCTGTCATTAGTGGATCTTTGACAGTCGTTACGGGTAGTCCGAAGCCCGAAAGTCTGATAACCAGTCTTATCAAGGGGTATCATATTACCCAGTAATTGGGTTGTGGAGGTCAGGTAGGCAGTCGCTCCATGTAAAAACTGGTATTCAGCTGCATCCGGTTTGACTGGAAGCCGACCCCAACATGGTTGGGAAAAGGCTAGGCAGATGATGAATCAATGATCATCAATGAAGTTTAATTTTGCCAATAGGTACACATATTTGAAATGCAAAATTACTGGATTGGGGGTGACATGCATCAACGTTATAAAGCTGTACCGAAACCTCATGTTCCTGGACGTCTCCCACAACTACTTAGATTTAGAAGCGTTACAAGTTATTGCAGAACTACCGTACTTGATTCTTATACAAGCTGACGATAACAAATTAACCTCGGCAGCAATAAAACCAATGAAATATCTTCAATGCATCATTATGAATAACAACCAAATCACTTCGGTTCACGATGTGTTCCAAGTGGAACTGAGCACTCTGGAACTTGGCGGTAACCAAATAAAGACCGTAGCCTTCGAAAGCAGAATGGAAAAATTAAAAGTTCTAGATTTCCGATACAATCTCATAGCAGATATATCGAATTTCGATTTTCCTCTTTTAGACAGCTTGTATTTAGAAGGAAATAGATTGACGACTCTCATTGGGGTTGAGAAACTGGTGAATTTAAGAATTCTTCATGTGCGTAACAATCCCATAAAGCTGTTGAACGGATTTCACGAAGACCTGACGAAACTTCAGTACATCAACCTTAGGAATTGTAAAGTTGGAACATTGACGCAAATCAAGAAGCTGAGGGTATGCATCTGTATTTATACAAGATTATTGGAAAAACACCACACTATACTTATCATTATGAACAACTTTTACTATGGGACCAAACCTGAAATCGAAAAATCAACTGTTCCCTACATTTTGACGAGTTATACGAACATAAATGTAGGGAACAACTGATTTTTTTTTTCGCGATCCGGTATGGTTCAATACTAAAAGTTGTTCATAATGATGAGTACAATGACCTCTCAGTGGCGAAGGTTCCATACAACTCGATTCCTACCGGCATCCCTTTGAAAAATGGCACAGTCAGTATTCTATAGACAAATAATTTATTCATATTAAAGATATCTACTCCGGCTTACGTCTTACAAAAATTTACCCTTCGCTACCGTGACCTCTTAAGAGGTTGTTGGTGTTTTTCCAATAACCCTGTATATTACTAATTAGCAACTAACGAAATGAACACTAGAATTCGTTCTTAAAAAAGCTAGCACTAATTAAAGACTTTGCTTTACTTATCAAACTCCGAATTAACGCAGATAATACTGTTCTTTGTTTAATCGACGAATTCCCGAAGGGGTTTTCACATTGAGATAATATACTTTAAATTATCTTAAAACTAGCAGCGCCGCGCGGTTTCACACGCATAAGTGTCGATCCCGTGAGAATATCGGAATTAAACTGTCCTATGTCCTTTTTCGGGACTCAAACTATCTCTATACCAAATTTCATCTAAATCGGTTCAGCGTTTTAAGCGTGAAGAGGACACACTTTCGCATTTATAATATTAGTATGCATTAGTATGGATATTTACATTAATTCTTTCCGTTTAATTAACTTGTATCTACATAATTATTATTATTTTAAGACTGTTAGCTTTTAAGGTGTATGGATAGTGGTAGACCACCAAATTCAAATTTTCTTACGTTTTTTGCAATTTGCAGGTCAGTGTCAGATTGTATCTTGATCAAAATTTCATTCGCGACAATAACAGGTACTTATTTAGAGAATTATAATCATTAGAATCATTAATATATCTTTCTAAGCTAGATTTCTACCACCAACCACTCTCTCTCTTATGGAAAAGTGTTAATGGTAGAAATCTAACTTAGAAAGATGTAAATGATTCTAATGATTATAATTCTCTAAATAAGTACCTGTTATTGTCGCGAATCATATTTTGATCAGGATACAACCTGACACTGACCTGCAAATTGCAAAAAATTTAAGAAAATTTGAATTTCGCGGTCACAACTATCCATTCCCCTTAAGTTAGATAAAGTTGTGTCTGTGTGGTGCCGGACTTAATGAATAGCACCACCCCATACTTCCCGTGGGTGTCGTAAAAGGCGACTTAGTGTCCAAACACACTATGCCGAAGGAACGCGACCGAAGTTCCGCGGCTGAATTGATTTGGTTGATTTACAACGGAACGTAATTTCGACATAATGTGTCGTCAGTCATTCAAATAGCATTGCAGGCGTAATCATGCCGAACTTCGATCGCGTACCTTCGGCATAGTGTGTTTAGACACTAAGGGTCGTACCGGAGAATGGGCAGCAGCGTTCTCTATGCATTCCACCACCATACCATACTCGCCAACCCGCCTGCCAAGCGTGGCGATCGATTATGGCAAACCCCCCCCCCCCCCTTTTGAGGGAGGCCTATGTCCAGCAGTGGACGTCTTTCGGTTGAAATGATGATGATGATGAGATAAAGTTGAACAAGCACCACGCCTGTATTCCATGAAGGTTTGGGCAGTGCTGGACTTGTAATACAACCACATTTTGCAGGTTATAAGTACCTGTAAGGCTGGTTTTCCACCAGAGATGAGCGAAGATGTGTAGCTCGAGACGTATGAAACCAACCAATAATATCGCTTCATTTTCATAGCTTGAACTAAGTTAGCGTTGGTATTGGTTAGTTTTACACACATCACACGCATCCTCGCTCATCTCTGGTGGAAAACCAGCATAATGAGACTACCATAATCAGCCTATAATGTTCCCACTGCTGGGACACAGGCCTCCTGTGTCCCAGCAGTGAGAGGGAGTGGGCCGTAATCCACCACGCGGGCCCAGTGCGGATTGGCAGATGTCACATGTCTTCGAATTTTTGGTTCTAGGACATGGTTTCCTCACGATGTTTCCTTCACCGTTTTGAGAGCAGTGGTAATGAAATAATTTACACAAAGTAAAGCGCCTGTCTTGTCTAGGTTCGAACCTACGACCTACAACTCGTAAGTCGCGGCCGTTACCACACTTGGCCACCACTGCTCTCTAATGAGACTATTTTTATTTTATTAGGTACTAAAAAGACTAGAGACGCTCGTTATAAAAGGGTGTCCATACATGGGAGGGACGGGTGATGAGGAAACAGACACAAAAGGGGAAGAGGACGACCCTCAATTGAGAGTTGAGACATTAGCAGCACTGCCACGACTCAAGAGGCTTAACAAATTCATTGTTACTGACGAGGAAAGGTAATGACATTCACATAACATCACGCCTGTATGTTCTGATGGAGTGGGAAGAGGTCTATACCAGGGACTTAACCTAACCACCTGTAGCCGTAATAAGTGTTTTTAACACTGTTTTTAAAACTTCTAAGTGCTTGGCCAGACTGGCAGCGAGAGGCGGGGAGTGGCGCGGGTACGGAAACGCAAGAGATCTACCTGTCCGCAGTCGAGCGCGGCTGCGTTCTGCGTGTTCTCGTGTCCAGTGTTTGTCAAAATATAATATGGATGACGAAGACTTATTTTTACTAGAAAAAGCTCGAAATAGTTTGAGAACCCCGGTCCCCGCGCCGAGCAGCCCGCGCCGTTCACCGCGCCCGCGTGCCCACTATGGACACTCAAATGAAGTTCTTATTTTTGAGTAAGCCGCGCTGCGCCCGCCCCGCGTCCACGCTGCCAGTCTGGCCAAGCACTTAATGTAACAGGTAAATCATGTTACAGAATCAAAGTGTAACCTTTTATATGTGTTAATATGTGTAACAGAAATAACCATTTGTAGATTGTAAATATAATTGCACGGTACCGCAAAAACGCACGGCGGACAGACAGACGAGACGCGGCGATGGTAAAATAGCCTCAATCCAGTCGGGATTGAGGCTATTTTGGCAATGCCGCGTTTACTGGTTACACATATTGCGGGGACTACGTACCCAAAGCGCCTGTCATTGTCGGACTGCATAGAAAAGAAAGAGAAGTGCGATGACACAACGCTGCACAGTGTTTTATTTTATCTCAAAATGACCACCTCCCTGATTATTAGTAAATCAGATAGAGCTTTTTATTCTAATTGCGAGAGTAAAACTCCCACGAATCTATCTTAACTAGTTTAGGAGATATCCGGGAGTAAAACTTTTTACCCATATATTGTAAAAATAATTTAAAAAATATTTAAAAAAATATTTCATCTAAACTTTTACAGTTGCTTTATTTTTTTAACTACATTTTATAAGGTCTTGTTTTTATCTATGTTACGAGTCCTTTATGGCTGCTTTAGACCTCGTAGGAACTGAGAAATCAGCGATTTTGTGATTTTCGTTTTTTTTTTTGCCCATGTTCCTCTGTATTAGAATCTGCAATTTGCTTTAAAAAAGAGGAAAAAAACAACAATTAATTCCGTGGAATCTCGGTTGAAATTTTCACTATAACAACAAATACTAAAAACAGAATAAAATAAATATTTAAGGGGGCTCCCATACAACAAACGTGTTTTTTTCGACGTTTTTGCCTTGTGGTACAGAACCCTTCGTGTGCGAGTCCGACTCGCACTTGGACAGTTTTTTTCTATCGTATCAAATTAGTTGTGTATTATATTCTGAATAATATCATATATTTTTCTGATATTGTTTACTGTAGTTGATCATATAATTTTATTGCTTCTAAAACTTGCGTTTTTTGCGTTTAGGTACTGTAATTCCCTTAACAATGTTAACACTTTCATATCTGTTACAGATATTACGGTTACACTTATGCAAGTGTTTTAGGTTAACACATTAAAAAACACATATAAAAGTGTTCTTACATATTTAATTCTGTTATCAATTCAATATGTAACACTTATAATTCTGTAACATTTTTGCAGGTGTTTTGAAGTCCCTCTCTGGTCCGTAATACGCATGTTTTCCAGTTACATTAGGGGTGAGCCTACTGCCATCAACCGGGTACATGTTCAGATTCGGAACTGAGAAATTCCTGATCTTACCCAGAATCCTAGGCTCAATAGTCGCGTTAGAGCAACAAGGCAGTCACATTCCTTTTGATTAATCTTCGTACTTCATTTTCACAGAACTTTAAATCATTGTGACCGTTTTATTTAATATTTCAGAGAGGAAAGCAAATCACTGATGTTACAGTGGATCGAGGAAGGTGAAAACGACGAAGAGGAAACAGAGCCCGAGGTTAAAGAAGAAGAGGAAGAAGCTCGCACTGAGGATCAATGATAGTTTAAAACCTATTTATATTCTAAAAGCCCGTAGTCCTTTAGGTAGATAAATACAAGACCATTTAGCATAATCAGCCTCATCTCAATGAGAGGGAACGGGTCATAATCCACCACGTGGGCCCAGTGCGAGTGGCTTGATGTCGTTGTTCTAAGACAGGCCGGTTTCCTCACGATGTTTTCCTTCGCCGTTATGAGAGCAGTGGTGATGAAATAATATAGACAAAGTAAAGCGCCTGTCAGGGTTCGAACCTACGACCTACAACTCGTAAGCCGCAGTCATTACCACCACTGCTCTACCAGAAGACCACTTGCGGAGGCTTAAAAGGGGGATGCGGTGAGGTAGCTCACGAAATTCAAATTTTCTTACGTTTATTTGCAATTTGCAGGTTATTATCAGGATTTAATGTTTAAAAAAACCGAGCAAGAGCGAGTCGGACTCGCGCACCGAGGGTTTCCGTAACATCCGGGTTTATGTATAAGGTTTATGTTTATGAAATTAAATGTTTTTTTTTTATATTTCAGTTGATTGAATGAAAGATAAATTGCGGTTTACGATTTATGACGTATTAAATTTACATGGTAATGTACATCATATATTTTTTTTTAGTTTTATCATTCTCTTATTTTAGAAGTTACAGGGGCCCCGGGGACACATTTTACCACTTTGGAAGTGTCTCTCGCGCAAACTATTCAGTTTAGAAAAAAAATATATTAGAAACCTCAATATCATTTTTGAAGACCTATCCATAGATACCCCACAAGTATGGATTTGACGAAAAAAAATTTTGAGTTTCAGTTCTAAGTATGTATTGTACCCCCAAAATGTATTGTTTTTTTTTTCTACTTTTGTGTGAAAATCTTAATGCGGTTCACAGAATACTACTTACCAAGTTTCAACAGTATAGTTCTTATAATTTCGGAAAAAAGTGGCTGTGACATACGGACGGGCAGACAGACAGACATGACGAATCTATAAGGGTTCGGTTTTTTGCCATTTGGCTACGGATCCCCAAAAAAGAGTTAATTCTAACTGAGAGAGTTGTATTGATGATTTTAATTATTATAATTCTATTTTGATCAACATAAAACCTGAGTCACCTGCCTGCGAGTGGCAAAACACGTAAGAAAATTTTAATTACGCGGGTTAGCGCTTCACAGTTTCTGACCAGACACATTATATTGTAGGGTTCGATTCCCGAGTAAGGCAAGGTGTTATCGGGAGAGACGGAGTCTGGATTTGTGCCCAATTGATGGCAATAGGCTCACCCCTTATTAGATGGGACTTAAACATACTGGCGAAAAGTGGCTGTGTACTATAGGTACACCTCTGTCTAACCTTTCGAGAAATTCAAGCGTGGTGTTTGTTAATCGGCAGATAACTTTTAACCGAGGAATAAAATTGACGTTTGACAGTTTTTGTATGAAATCATCATCATTTGCCTAGCCTTTTCCTATGTTGGGGTCGGCTATGTATTAAATTGAATTGAACAACTTTCCCTATAGGACCAACTCTGAAATCACGAAAAAAAAATCTGCTGTTTCATTCATTTTGGTCAAGTAGGTATTGTATTGATTGAACTGCTGTATTAAACAGCTGATTTTTTTTGTTAGTCTAAATTAGTTCTTTCATCCCTAGGGACTAAAAGTGATATGAATTTGGAATTGGTAGTAAAAGTTCTAATCATCAAAGAGATCAATCACGAACAGCTGTATGATGAAGTAGAACGCGCGGGAGCCAAATTGAAAAATATGTGAAAAAATTAAACGCGCGAAAAGCATTCTGCCTTCGTTTCTAATTGTTTACTCTAAATTGTATGTTAATAAATAAACGTACTATTCTTATTCATAAGTTGCACTAACTTATTTTTCATAGAGGATGATAAAAAGTACAGTGTCCCTGTCCACCTCGGGACCAACCCTATTTTTAGCTCGAGTGACGTACTTTGAATCCCTCCCGCTCTGGAGTCAAAAAAACATTCTCCTCTTCAAAATAGTTGTTTGCTCCCTTGGCAAACAATCTACTATTCTTATTACACTAACCTATGAGTTTGGTGATTCTAGCAAACAAAAAAAACACCAGTAGGTTTACATAATTAATATTATTCATCTTTAATTTGAGGAAATTTTGTTTAAGCTTAGTATCAAAAACATTGTTTCCCACAAATATTTTGAACGATATAAAGAATTGCTGTCATTCAAAAGACAAAAAAATCCCGAAAAATTCCTCGAATAAATTAATGCTTTACAAGTTGCATAATAAACAGGCATAAGCCGCGATTTGTTTCAATAAAACTGTCAAATGTGCGACTGGGCCATTAGATTTATGAAGCAAGTTTGTGTGGTGGAGATGTAGATATAAAAACATTGGTGATTTTCATTGACATTGCCAGTGAGAGGCGGCGACAGTTATCACGTCTAGACTAGTCTGGTATATTTATATCAACAACAACAACAACAACTGATCAATTTCTGCCACCGAATCTAGATGGCACATATTTTCGGTTCAGACCTACATTTATTTGAGTCAATGTTTGTATATTTTTATAAATAAACTCAATTTATATTACATTTAATTTTCGTTTCACTTACTTCATAGAGTAGAACACTCTTTATTATGTAAATTACAGATATAAATGAAAAAATTTTACAAGGGGTGACACAATGGGCGGTCTTATCGCTAAGTGCCTTTTCACGTCCCGGCAACCGGGTAGCCGGTGCCGACTATCCGGTAACACTTGCCAGGCAAACTACGCCAGGCAAGTATACGTGTGAAAGCTAACGTACCTACATGGCTATACACTTCGCCTTCGGGTACCCGGTTGCCGGGACGTGTGAAAAGGCTTTTAAAGCGATCTTTTAAAGACAACCACCTTTGGATGGATTAAAAAGAGGATGGAGAGACAATACTGTAGGTAGTCTGTGGTGTACCATTTATATAATACAATAAATACATACAAAAAGCGTAATATACTAATCTATATAAATATATTATGTATATTTGATAATAATTATCAAATAGGAGCAAAGAAAAATATAATGACGATGTATTCCATTTCTGTATTTCTGTAATATACTGGGTAAACAAATTTCAATTAATGAAGTATAATAAATGTTTTTAGTAAGTTTCCCATTTATAAGAAACTAGCAGCACCCCGCTGTTTCACCCGCATAAGTGTCGATCCCGTTGGGATTTCGGGATAAAAACTATCCTATGTCCTTTCCCGGGACTCAAACTATCTCTACACCAAATTTCATCTAAATTGGTTCAGCGGTTTAAGCGTGAAGAAGTAACAGACAGGCAGACAGACACACTTTCGCATTTATAATTTTACTAGCTGCGCCCCGTGGGTGAAAACACGTGTAAAGGTCGATCCCTAAGGAATATCTGGATAAAAAGTAGCAATATGTTAATCCGGGGTGTCAGCTACCTCCATACCAAATTTTATCAAAATTAGTCTAGTCGTTTGAGCGTGAAGAAGTAACAAACATATAAACACACACACCCAACTTTTAATATTAGTGTGATAATATTATAGTACGGATTCCGTACCACAAAATTATATTCCAGGGATTTACCACCATTAACGATGACTTAATATATTTTTCCTTATTACATGGAATTGGCGTTATTATTGAATACTTAATGAGTATTATTTTAATAGGGACTATGAATAATATTGGCCGAAATCCTAAAAATCATGCAAAATGGATGATTTAAGCATAATCGGCCAACGCCTAACCAGGCCCAAAATTTTGCAGAAGATATGAGCAATAATATGGTATTGGGACTTTCATTTTATCACACCCATTTATACATCAAAAGGCGCTCAGGTCAAAGTACATTCTGTAGCTAACGTATTGTAAGCATGTAGCGACTGTTAGCACTCAAATTGCATGCTCTTTGTCACTTCAAATTACATAAACAAGAAATACATGATTCCCGTTACTCGCAACAGTATCAACATTGTGATGCACTTAGGACTGTGCAATAGTACATGCATGTAGATAAAGACACCTGTAGTAAACGAATATACCGTATACGTCTAGTAATAAAAACTTTTTTACAAAAAAAAACAACCGACTTCCAAAAACACTATAAATAAAGAGAAAAATAAAGAGAAAAATAACTTTAATTTCGGAAGTCGGTGTCTTTGGATTTGTATTTTAGTTTTTGCCACCGACTTCCGAAATTAAAGTTTATTTTTCTCTTTATTTTTCTCTTTATTTATAGTGTTTTTGGAAGTCGGTTGTTTTTTTTGTAAAAAAGTTTTTATTTTTTACTTTTTAGCGGGTCAGTTTGTAATTTATCTAAGTTATAATAGCCTAATGTCAACTGCTTATCACCTTTTACAAAATATTGCTTTTCCCGATGCATGAACGTTAATTGTTGAGGAGTTCTCCTAGTAAGAACCAGGAGAACTGGAGCTGATTGAGAAGTCACCATCAGCTCCACTTCACCATACGCATTGTAATGAGCATAAATTGCTTAGCAGCCGTATTAAAGTAATCGAATCGCAACCCGTGAAATATTGTCATCGAGTACCTAGTGCCATTTGTGGTCTTCATCATCAGCTCCACTTTACCAAATCATAATTTCCGAGAGCAAATGCTCAAGTTACTTTAATAATAGACTTAGACAAGAAACATTTTGCTAAGGGCCAAGTTCATGTTACGCTTAGTCGTGTAAAGACGCTGTATGACATTGTATTATGCGACTTGGAACCTACCAAATTGCTAAATAGACCACATGACGAAAAGGCATTGCGTGAAATGCAACGATTGAGGCTTTTATAAATCATCATCAGCCAATTGCAGTTCACTGCGGGACGTAGACCTCCCGAAGTTTGCGCCAACGTTCGCGATCCTCCGCTTCTCTCATCTAGCCACTACCGGCAACCTTTGTTAGGATAATTATACCGAAGAAAAACTCGCAAAAGTATTTCACTTTAAGAAGTATTTATTAGTTTTTAGACTAGATGCTGATAATCCTGGCTGCAGCATCAGGCCAGACTTATGTCAACATTGCATTGAACTTAAAATTTAGTCCTGTTTAAAATGAGCCCAAACACGACTACGGTGCTGTAATTTCAAGGTTTGTACTTTTTCTGATGCTCGACTGGCTTCAGCATCAGGTCTCTATGTACTTCGGTGTTCCTCATTAACAGTACGTTTATCCACACATCGAGCCCTTTTCAATGAGCCTAAACACGATATATCTGCTGTTAGTTGTCGAGGAGTTAGGTACTCTGCAGACTATCCTGACTGCAGCATCAGGTCATAACTTGATGATCATGAGACCAAATGTGGCAAATGCCCTATCAAACATCAAAACAATTTACTAAAACAGTCCTTGCCTGTTCGAGTAACTTCTTACTGTTAAGGAGTTGAACCTTCCATCATCAGCCCAGCTACCTGAGATGGTGACAACCGTACGCAAATACACAAGATACTTCATAAAATATGCGAAAAACAATAAGTGAAAGCCTATCCTAGCCCTCCTCCTTTTTGTGAAGTCGGTAAAAAGTCTGTAACCATGTCAATAAAACCTCTCTAGTAAAGCATAGTTCTTGATTTAGGGTGATTCCTCAGCACAGTGACAGAGCCTTCAGGAGAGCGGTACTAAATTTGTAAGATCTCGTGCCGAAACGAGAACATACTGTGAGTAAAAATAGTCGCGCCCGTGTCCCGTATACGCAAATTACGCGCTTGCACGTGAAGGTACGGTGCGTTGGGGCGGTCGCCCACGGCGATTTTTGCAGCGATTCAGTAGCGAAAAAACCGAGTTACGAGCGCAATGCCGTCGTTGAACGTACACCTTCGCCTGCGTAACCACGATTCTGCATCGCTACTATCGCGATACAGCCGCGTTTCACCATCGATACATACGCAATGCAGTATCGGTACAGTCGTATATTGTGGTACCAGTGCTACAATTGCAATATGGACTTGGTTAAGCCAGCATTGATAGTCGGTCGCGAGTTTGCATAGATGCATAATCGATACTATGCTATTGTATTGCCACTGAATCGCTTCTATCGCGCGTTGTAAATGCGACAAAAGGCCAAAAGTAGCGATACAGTCGCGCGTGAACGAATCGCGCTACTGAATCGCTGCAAAAAGTCGCCATAGACGACCGCCCTTACTACCTACTACTAAACATAGTCGCGTCGCGTCTCATTAAACTGGTGAACTCCCACTTCTTCTGGTTTTGTAAAAAACTTAGTTTAGGCGCCAGTCTTTCACAAATTAAATACAAAATTGTATCTGTAGACCAATTAATAATTTTAAGCTGTAATTTGTGGTAAGAAAATAAATCTATTCCATTCTAAAGAAAATCGCAATGCGGACCTGTCACTCCGGACTCACAGAAATATGGCTATAAATAATTTAAAAAAAAAAACAGTTCAAATCTCCCTGCCTACCTCTGAATTCGGGACACGTGTGACGAGTAGAAAACAGTGTTGGTTCAGGTTGGTCTTCAGGGTCGTCGGCGTGTCGGGATGGTCTGCCAGTCTTGGAGGGCACTGGTACCGCAGCCTCTCGAGGCGGGTGCTCTGCGCTCGTTTGATTAAACTCTCCTCCGCTAGGTATCGCATCCGCATCCGAAAGTCGTTCACCTCCGAACTTCGAATGTTGTCGAATTCGTTGAGGCCTGTTGAGGAAGAATATGGTTTTAGTCATTTGAAGTTTTTCAGCGACTTTTATTAGGCGGGATGTCGATGATTTCTAAAGAGTATATTAAAAGAGATTTTGAGAAGAGAGAGAACCGATTTTGTTTTCTTTTTAATTTTTATCAATTTAAACTTGTAAATGGCATATGAACACTGTTTATATTAGCTGTAAGTTTCCCGAACAGAATACAATGAAAGCGAGTGCCATAATACGTGGGGCCGAAAATGGCCCACATACTGTATGTATTGTGCATCCATCGGGTAATTAAACAGTTCATTTCACTACTCGTTTTCCCGTCTATGCGGGGGAATCCCCTTATTTGTTGTGGCAGAGTTATTAACCCGCTAATATTAGTAGTCGGTTTTCTGTCTGCGGAGCGTCTCCGAATGCTTTGTATCGATCAAGTTAACGAACTCCTAATGAAGCTGAGCTTTAAACGGCCTTAACCCTTAGTCTGCCGGAACGTAAATCTACGCGAGACACAATGGCTTTTTAATTGTGTCTGTAATTACGACACACAAGCGGTTAAACATTTTTTTCAGATATTGAAGAGGCGTAATGTTAATGTGAATTAATGTTGTTGTGATTTAAACTTTAGTTTTCTAACAACCTATACTAATACTAGCGGACCTGACAGACGTTGTCCTGGACACCGGGGTAATTGCGTAACACACATCAGTGGGTTTCATTTTGACAGATCAGCAACATTCATTGCATTATTTACGTTGTTGAGTGGGCAAATTTTTCGAATATATGAAGCAAGGATTGATAGTTTGTTACGCAAACAGGGCGCAGAAAAATGCTACCTGCCTACCGGGTCCAATTGTGAATGTGTAAACCACCCAGGGACCCACTCAAACACACACAATAAATTTCATTAAAATCGGTCCAGCCATTTAGGATCTTAGTGACAAATTCTCCTTTTATTATATATTTATATACAGATAATAAAGCTAGAGTTTGTTTGTTTGAACGCTCTAATCTCTGAAACGACTAGTCGGATTTGAACAATTCTTTTTGCATTTGATAGCCCAGTTCTTGAGGAAGGTTTATAGGTCCCCGGAACACGCCACCATCGGGATCTCAAATAACGGTAGAAGGGGTTCACATCGGCGTCGAGACGACAATGAAATACCAGGGTCTCGTCCTCGACAGCCGGTGGAACTTCGTCGAGCACTTCCGACGTTTGGCCCCCGAACTGGAACGGGCCGGGGCCGCCTTCAAGCGGCTCTTGCCCAACCTGAGTGGGCCAAACGCCTCCTGCCCGCCCGGTCCATGGCCCTATACGGGGCCCCGGTGTGGGCGCGTTCACTGCGGCGGCGAGCCGCCCACTACCTGAACGCGCCCCAGAAGGTGGTAGCCGTTAGGCTAATCCGGGGCTACCGCACGATCTCGGGCGAGGCGGCAAGACTCCTTGCCGGACTGCCGCCATGGGATCTGGAGGCGATAGTCTTCGCGCGCCTGTATGAGTACCGCGCGGAGGCACTACGCCGGGGGCAAACTCCGCTTCCGCGGCAAATCGCGGCGGAGCGGACTGACCTCCGGCGCGATCTCATGCCGGCATGGAAAGAGCGACTGTCGCAACCCAGCGCAGGGCACGCCGCGATAGCGGCGATAAGACCCCTCTTTGAGGAGTGGCTAGAGACGCCTGACGCAGGTCCTCACCGGACACGGAAGTTTCGGGAGGTTCCGGCACATCATCAGGCGGGAGGAAACGCCCGGGTGTCATCATTGCCAGGATCGCCCAGAGGACACGGTGGAGCACACGATGGAGGTCTGCCCCGCTTGTGCGGAGCACCGCCGTGTCCTCGTAGAGGTGATCGGCAGCGGCGGCGACCTCTCGCGTCCGGCCCTGGTGCAAGCCATGGTCCGGGGCGAGAGGGAGTGGGAGGCAGTCACCTCCTTCTGCGAAGCAGTCATGCTAGCGAAGGAGGTGGCGGGACGGTTCCGGGAGAGAGCCTCCCGTCTCAGCCGCCGCGGGGGACGCCCAAGGCGTCGAGAGCCACGTGACGACTCCCGGCCACGGTAGGCGCGGGCCTGCGGGCGGAGAGTAATGGGTAGCTCACCGTCAGATCAGGACCAGGCCCGTGCCGGACGGCGCGTACGTGTTCCACGCGCGCCTCAAAGAGATGTCAGCAGCAGTCAGGACCGAAGCCTGCCGGGCCAGCGGGATTGTCCGAAAGGGTTACCGCTGGCCCGGAACATAAAAGGCTAAGGAAGGAACACGGGTGGGTTTTAGTCAGTAAGAGTCTGACACTCCCTTCTGCTCCACCCAGAGCGGGAGGAGTCATTTGATGAATTCCCATCCGCAAAAAAAAAAAAGTTTTATAGGTTATAATATCACGCTACGACCCTTAGGAGCCAAGCAAAAAGAAAGAACGGTGGGTCGGGAGCCGAGGGAGTTTTATAAAAATGTGGCTGTTAGAAGAAACTAGTAATTTTATAAAAGTTTAAACTAAATACTGATGTAACAACTTAACAAATCCTTATCAATGTAATGTTCAATAAACAATATTATAATCAGTAGTTTAGGCTGTCGCAAAACGTTACGGCGGAAATTAGATACAAATTATGTACACAATCGTACATGCTAGAGGTCAACAACCTGTTGTGGGTAGATATTCATAATTCATTCATTAAAAAGTTATGTAACCAAGTAATGATAATTTGGTATCATATATGTATAAATCTCCATGGAATTGATTTATTTTGTTTGATTTTTAACCGCTTGTGTGCCGAATTACAGACACAATTAAAAAGCTATTGTGTCTCGCGTAGATCTACGTTCCGGCAGACTAAGGGTTAATCAATAAAGATGGTGGATACTTCAGTTTTAAGTTGAAATGCAATCTTGCAGAGTACAAAATAATACAAGGCTTACTACACTCACCGGCACGGAAACTTGGCCACTCGTGATTTTGCTGATTATTTGCATAAAAAAATTTGCATTTGCATTTATGACAATTAATTAAGGGTAAGTGGCTTTAATACGTGTCTCTTATGCTTTAAGAACTTAGAAATTAAAAGATTACCTCACCAATAAATCAGTTTTTAAAATCACGCACTTTCACTGAAATTAGGAATTTTTCACTATACATTTAAAAACACTACAAAATAAAAAATAAGGTTTTTTTCGTTATTGTCTATACGTTTTAATATCGGGTGTTTCCTCCTCTAGCCCTGATAACTGCCTGCATTCGATCTGGCATACTTTGGATGATGTTTCGGACATCAACTTGCAGTATACTGCGCCAAGCGGCCAGCGCTGCAGTTCGGAGCTGGTTGAGAGTTTCCGGCGGGTTGGAGCTGGACTTTATCTTTCTTTTGAGCATGTCCCAGATATGCTCGATTGGGTTTAAGTCTGGGCTACGAGCTAGCCATTGCAATTTTTGTATGCCAACCTCTTCCAGATATTCTTCAACGCAATGTGCAACGTGTGGGCGTGCATTATCGTGCATTAGGAGCAATTGGTCGTGTCCAATGAACCCCGAATATGGCATTACGTGTTCCTGAAGAACTTCCTCGATGTATCGAACAACTGTTAGCCGATTATCGACGATAACCAACTCTGTACGTGCGTCGGAACTTATACCTCCCCATACCATTATTGAGCCTCTATGAAAACTCACTGTTTGAGTGGTAGTAATGGGTAAAAACCGCTCTCCTCTTCTTCGCCACACTCGTTCTCGACCATCTGGAGAACGTAAAGCTATTCGACACTCGTCTGTGAACAGTACTCTAGCCCATTGCTCGTGGGTCCAGTTAACGTGTTCACGTGCGAAGTGAAGTCGAGCTACTCGGTGCTGTCTGAGAAGTTCTGGACCTCGTGCTGGTCTACAAGCTTTTAAATTGACTTCCTCCATTCGTCTTCTCACCGTACGCTCACTAACATTAACGCCTCTCACAATTTGAAGCCGCTGGCGTATCTCAACAGCGGTCAGGCAGCGGTTTCTCAAAATCTCCAGGACAATAAAGCGGTCGTCTCGGTCCGATGTGCACCTTACGCCTCCACTGCCTGGCCTGCAGGTGTACTGGCCTGTCTCCTGGTATCTTTTAAGGGCATATTGCATTGATGACCGTGGTACGTTAAGAGCAATAGCAACTTCACGCTGTGTCAGCCCTTGGTTAATTAACGCAACGGCTTGTGAAACCTGTGCTGGTGTTAGAGGCATTTTTATTGCTTTTAAAGCACCTTTACTTATTGAATTAAAAGCATAAAATCACAATAATTCAAAAACCGAACAGTAAACTTTTCACAACAAACAAATTTAAAACGTGAACTTAGTCGCTCAAATGACCCGATTCAAATGTAAATTAAAAGTTTCGTCGTGGTGCACTTAAACATAATGGATTACCCTCTTGAACTAAAAGTAAACATTTTTTGACATACCTGCACAACAAACATTCATCAGAAACACTTTAAACTTTTGCTATCGCGGGATAAGCGCTTGGCCAAGATTCCGTGCCGCTGAGTGTATTTAAGGGTAAAACCTTTCAAAATCAATAGTCATTTATTCAAGCTAGGCTGAGAATCAGCACATTAATTTAACTTCAACATTACATAAGACTGTCCCCCAAAACGCCCCCCCTTCACCACTTCCTAGTGCTTTAGCTGGGGAACAAACTCCCCAGCATCACAGACCTCCCCTCTTACCCGACCGTGCAGCCAGCTTCTGACGTTTCATAAGTTTATGTGAGATAAAATATTTTGATTTTGAACCATCCAAATGAACCAAAACATGCTTATCAAATTCACATGTCGGTATTTTTTTTATGTCCATATAAAGTTTAGGCATCGGCCTCGGAAAGCACCTAAGCCGTTGGTCCCGGCTGTCATTCGTGGATCTTTGACAGTCGTTACGGGTAGTCAGAAGCCCGAAAGTCTGACAACCAGTCTTACCAAGGGATATCGTATTAACCAATAACTGGGTTGTGGAGGACAGATAGGCAGTCCCTCCATGTAAAATACTGGTATTCAGCTGCATCTGGTTAGATTGGAAGCCGACCCCAACATAAATGGGAAAAGGCTAGGCAGATGATGATGATAAAGTTTAGGCATGCAATACTATATGTATATGTAGGTAATCGGGTGTGTATACCCCATTACCTACATAAAAATACATTTTTTACTGTATTCTTCCTTATATAACATAACATTTAGATGTTTCCATATTCAGATTCTTGTTTACTCCTACACTTTTTCCCTACACATTGAGGAAGACATAAGCATGGTAAAACCAGGAAATAAACATATTACAATTACTTATAACAAAGGAACTTGGTTGCCCAGCCTTCTAAATTTATTTTCAAGTTTGAAATGCTGTAAAAACAAAATATTTTCCTACCTAAAAATAACACTACACATCAACTCATTGATATTTAATAATTGGTAAAGCTACGCTTGCCGCGGTTGGTCTGTGGATTGGTGACCATCTTTACATACCGAGACCCCTCCGTGCTTTGTAAAGCACGTAAAGCTGTTGGTCCCGGCTGTCATTCGTAGATCTTTGACAGCCGTCACGGGCGTCAGACGCTCGAAAGTGACAACCAGTCTTACCAAGGGGTATCATATTACCCAGTAAAGGGGTTGTGGGGGTCAGATAGGCAGTCGCTCAGCTGCATCCGGTTAGACTGGAAGCCGACCCCAACATTGTTGGGAAAAGGCTAAGCAGATGATGATCCACTCATTAATTATAATTGTTAAAAAATTCTACCTTAAATAAATGTTGTAAGATTTTTTAGATTAGCAAATAGTGGGTATAGTAGTAAGGGAAGGCTCATAAGTCGCCAACCGGTTTCCGCATCGAAACGCGTATTATGTGTGCGGGTAGCAAACAATTTATTAGATGCAAATCAACTCCAAGAAAGATGACCAAGCATTACATATTGCGCTTATGATTTAATGATGCTGATGATTTCTAGTTGGTTGTGATATGGGAAAGTAACAAAATACTCACGTTTTCCAATTAAATGACTAATATGTGTATTCAGCAACTGTTCTCCAGGCCTTTCAATTGACTTTTTTACTATCATAAGCACACCGCATACTGGTTTAATGTCACGGATGCGCTTGTTCTCATCATCAACCTCTTCTGGAACCGCAAGAGAATTGACGAATTGGAACACATAGCTGGACATCTCATGCAACATCCCGAAAAGGGGATAGTTGACCGCCCGGTCCCATATGTCCTGAAAAGAAAGTAATATTGGTCAAGACTTCAAACTACAATTTATAATAAAATTAAGTAAGCCTAATAACATCCTCTCATGGCTCATTTCAGTTAAGAGGGCTGGTGGATTTTGTATGGTTAGTTTTAATTGCCTTGATCCAACTTTTCTTGTAATGTGTGCTTGGCATTTACTATTTGACTGAGCAGTTTCTGGGCTGTAACCTGTCTTCTTTTATAGCTAGTATCAGTGTTGGAAATATACATAAGAGAGTGCTGTGCTTATGCCCATGAATATTGTAGGGTTACGGTAAACTTGAGTAATGTAATGACTAGACTATTGAAGGTTTGCCAAGAACAGTCCTTCGTCTTTAAAGTTAATGTTTACATGTAGGTTATTGTTTTATTGTTTTATTGTTACTGTTATCCTACATCATGTCACTGCTATAAAAGATTCTTCTCTGTGAAGTTATTTTTTTTAAATGCTCTTTGGGCCTGCTCTTGACCTCGATCGCGCCTGAAGGAAAGCGATGGATGAGATCTATGACGGAACGAGCTACAGTATTTAAATTGAGAACTCTTAATATGCATCTTTGCCAGTCAGTTTTGTCTTTTAGTTTCATACGTCAGTTTTGTCTTTTAGTTTCATACGTCAGTTTTGTCTTTTAGTTTCATAAGTCAGATACCCTAGTAATTAAAAAGATTCACATGATTTTTAAAATGGCTCTTATGAAATATCTACTCATAGTGATATTATGTGATCCATAATCATATCAGATAGTATTAATTACCTCATGTTATTTAATGCACACAGATGTAAATAAATAGGATGAATACCTACATCATCCTATTCTCTAATTAAGCTACAGCTATGTCATTTTCCCTTAGGTACAAAGTGTGAGTATAAAAATAATCATTATATTATTTTTATACTCACACTTTGTACCTAAGGGAAAATAATGTCAGGAAATGTCTAAAGAGAATGATAGCCTCAAATTTTTAAATAAGGTGTTAAATATTAATATTAAGTTTACATATAGGCTACAAGGAATTATTGGACAAAAAGGTATTCATATTTTTTTTTTCCCCGAGTTATATTTATATTGCAACCAAATAAAACCCTGAATAAACCTGACATAAATTTGTGAGTAAAACTGTAATCATGGAATGGAATATTACAGGTGTAAGAATCAATTCCAAATCAAAATCATGAATGTTACTTAATTTGGCACCAAAATTTGATGACCAAACAATAATAACAAACAATTGTAGGTTACACGTTTTTCCAAACAATCTATGACAGAGAACTGCTTACCAGACATTCTAGAACATCAATAAAACCACCTACATGATAAAAAATAGTGCATACAATTGTAAACAATGTAAACTACTTTCTAAATGTACCTAATAAATGTATCTGTAAACATGTTACCCAATACTTTGACCCACTTTCCAAAATTGCAATCAAAATATCGTCGGCAAGAGGCGTGAGTCACGCGAGGGTGTTCCTCTCTCACACTAACCTCTTTGACATCCTGAAGAGTGGCATCCCAGCTTATCCTCAGGGGAATGTAAACAGAGTTTGGCAGCAGACACGTGAGCTCCACCACGTCCGACGGCGAGGACGTCCAGTAGTCCCACGAAAACGGACAACTCGGCGCAGGAACCATTGTTTTGATATTATTTTCCCAGGTTACTCGAATTACCCCCGCGACATTTTACAAACTTTCACTGATAACTTGCGTCTACAGCGACCCGGTCGCTGTCCCCAACTGAAAATAATGCACACAACACATCAGTCCCTGTTTTTGAAACCGCAGCGATGTTGAATCATAGCATTTCCTGGTATTTTACGACGAGCATATCGCCATTCGAAACGAAACTGTCAACGATAATATTACACAAACAACTTCACAACAAGCGTGGAAGACTTATTTATTTAATTACCTCTTCATAAAATGTTTACATAATTAATACAATAGTAAATGTACGAACGTAAATTATTAAAATATGTTTTTGTGAAATTGTAAATAAAGATTACGTGCAACAAACTATGAGCAAAGTAAATTGTCTATGGTATAGTATAATCCTCTTGAGTATTAATGTTCTGTGAGTATAATTCACAGAGTACATTATAGATAATTCGTTTTTTAGTAAATAGATATTTCTTTACGGTTTAAAAAATATGCATTTAAAAATGAAAGAATAAAAGGTAGCATTTTTGATACTCATTATTTATCATTTAAAAAAGCATTTTTGATACTCATTATTTATCATTTAAAAAAAACGGGCCAAGTGCGTGTCGGGCCACGCACAGTGTAGGGTTCCGTAGTAGCCCGTTATAGTATATTTTGTTTTTCAATGCATGTCTTTACGCGATAAAAACAAGCAACTACTTCATCTTAGTCACTTTAAAGGATTAATGCTAAGGATTTTGTATTTGGTACGAAATTATCCAACACCCAAGTTCAACGACTATTACTGCTAAACTAATAAAGTTATCTTAACCGCTATAGTTTTCCTTTAAAGTTCTTGAAATGCACTATCATCGTGAAATTTTCCAGATTTTTCAAGCTAGCAGTTTAGCTTTTAGAGGGGGGTGCGCCCTACTGAAACAAACATTTGCACTTTATAGTTTATTATTTCGTAAATGGAGCATTAAATCGAAAAATAATTTTAGCAACTCCCATTCTAGAAGACGAGTCATTTTAGAAGACCTATTCAACGATACCCCACACGATGGGGTAGAAGACGAAAAAAATATTCATCCGAGCTTCACATGTAGGTCCCGAGCGCCGAGCTAACATAAACAAAAATATTTTCCAATATTTTATTTGACCACTTTGTCGGCGTAATTGATATACACACTCCTACAAATTTACAGCTTTCTAGTACTAACGGTCTCTTAGCAAAACCTCGGACAGACAGACAGACGGACGGACATGACGAAACTATAAAGGTTCCTTGTAGGAACTCCGGAACCCTAAAAACGGTCAAGTGCGTGTCGGACCACGGACAGTGAAGGTTTCCGCAGTAGAGATGCACATTTACGCATGCACAGTACTTACCTATTTTTTTATCGACCCCAAAAATAAGTTTATATTTCATAGAATTTTTCGAAAAAACTATCAAACACAAAATCATTTCCGCGGTTGTAAACGATGTGTAAAAAAAAGACGATGTAAAATTAAAATATACTTATGAACTTATGATATGGGTCCAGCGCCTGCTTTCAACAAAGCATATTTTTTGTATTTTTTTTTTTTAAACGTTGCCCCACACTAGGAATTTCTCCTGTATCGTGGGTGCGTTTACAAACATTTAAACTCACATACACAAACAGCCAGACCCGGAACAACTACTTGTTGGTCATACAAATATTTGTTCCGTGCAGGAATCGAACCCGCGACACGCGGCGCAGCAGTCAATCTCTTAACCACTGCGCCAACCGTGCCTTCGATTTGGTGGTATCTCGATATGCATTATGATTTGGTGGTATTTTTCGAGTCCTTTTCAGGATTTATTTTTGTGCTTGTTTTGCTCTTTTGGCTAAGTTTTGGTATCTCTGCCAACGAGTTGAGGGTCCATATTTTTTTCACAGATAGATCTTATTATTAGAAGCCTCCACGCAAAGTTTTAACTTGCGGAGATAAATGGTTTACGAGAAAAAAAATAATCAAAAACGTAGAAATTAAGGAATGTTTTGTTACTTTTGACATTTGGTCTCACCATTGAACGTTTCGTTTTAAGTAAGGTCAACGCACTAAAATGTTTAACTTCATAATAATGATGAAATAAATATGTTTAATTAGTGAGTTATGAGTTTTTATGCATTTCATTATATTATTTATATTTCGCTGATTTAAATCAGTGTTATTAAATTATAAACACTTATAATAATTTACCGACTATTGCCGATACATGAAACGAAACGTAAAATGACGCCATTTTGTGCTGTCACTGAATTCTTCTAGGGCAGACCTGACACGGTCAGGTTAGACAACATAGGATGCAAGAGCGAGCGAAGCGAGCTCGGGACTTGGGGCACCCCGACTCGGACAGGTTAGGTTAGAAGGGGATGGCGGGGTCTGCAAGACCCCGCCATCCCCTTCGTGGTTGTTTTTTTTTACACCACCCAGAAGTAGGAGCCCCGCGAAGCGGGGCTCCGGCGACTACGCCCAGAGCGAACGAAGAAAAATAACACAGTTGCATTGACAACATAGGATGCAAGAGCGAGCGAAGCGAGCTCGGGACTTGGGGCACCCCGACTCGGACAGGTTAGGTTAGAAGGGGATGGCGGGGTCTGAAAGACCCCGCCATCCCCTTCGTGGTTGTTTTTTTTTAAACCACCCAGAAGTAGGACTCGACGGAGCCCCGCGTAGCGGGGCTCCGTCGACTAAGCCTAAGCACATAGACCGTACATTTTTGTAAATATCGAAAATGAAAAAAAAGGGGGGGAGGGGGCTGGTACTTCCCTCTTCATTTTATTTGTCATCCTCCAGCTTTTCTGACCTTTAAATAGATGTCAATACATGAAAATTCGAAAGTGAGGTTAGAATATTAAAAAGGTCATATCTCAAAAAGGGGGGGGTTCCGCAATTTTTCCTTCACAGGGGGGGTAGTTTTAAAACTGCATGCAAATGTTGGAAAACAACAATTCAACATGTCTGTGTGTTGTATTGTGAAGTGTGGTGCAAGAAAGAATGAAAATAAACCTCTAATGTCTTTGCACAGGTTAGTAGCCGGTTTTCATGCAATAATACATTTAATAATACACATTCGATGATACAGTTGTAACGCGATCATGAATTTATGGCTAAAGTATTGATATTTGGGTTCATTTCCGTATAATAGACCTTTTTAGTATATTTTGTTAATTCATTTGTTTGTTTACAATAACATGTCAAATGGAATAGGGTTGTACCGTTGCCGTAATAGTTTTCTCCGCTGCAACGTCATCGGCATATTCTGCGATGTGAACATAAGTAATTCTGTGTCCTATTCGGTCCGAGTGATCTTGCCAGGTCCGGCCTCTGGTTCACAGCACCGAAATTAAAATATTTTATTTCACATAAACCTACATGGACACTTAGGAAACGTCAGAAGCTAGGTGCACGGTTCCAATTGGTTGTTTCCTTTGGGGAAGAACTGGCAAGAAACTCCACAATTTTTACAATGTATTCAAAATGTACCTGGTACTGATTTTAATAAATAAATAACTCGTTTTTTATTAAATTTATGGACTATCTGTTTCTCTCTTCTCGCCACTGCAGATTTATTACCTAAAAAACTCAGTGAAAGCATAAGTGACGGTAACAGAGAGTTGTTACATTTGGTACTTACGCTATCAGATGCATTTATAAGTAGGTATCTTATTATATTGCCATTTGTCTTCACAACTTGTTTGTCTTAAGCATAACTATAATATTTTTCTCTGAAAATTCTAACTCTAATAAAAGATTTTCTTTTTTGACTTGTATGTACCTACCGATAAATAGTTCAGTAATTAACCATGAGTCTTTCGTTTTACGCATCACAAAAGATTATAAATAAAGTATTTTCGCACACTTTATTTTTATGCAAAACTGTAAAGTATATTTACCGAAAATAAAGTAGGATACGTTATTATAAAGTATGGTTGGCAACCGTAATTACAACGGACTTTAATTTAGTAAGTTATTATCCATCCAAACGTGATAACTAGTAAGACTCATATTTTTAGTATCGATACTCGATAATAGTAACACCTATGTTCCTTGATTGGTACAACCCTAGCAGTGGCAGCCATTTTATGCGACAAAACGAGTTGTAGGTATGCACCCGTTTTTTGTAGGTATTTCCAGTCCATACTTTTTATATGTCAATGCAAAAAGTGGACTTCGAATTTTTTGAAAGACAAAATAAAGACAACGCAGCATCGCAGGACAACTAAGGACAATGGAACGCAATATTGTCTATGGCAGTTTGGCTATTTTATTTTGGCTACGTTCAGATTTATTGATGTGATGATAGTTTGTTGTGAAGAATAAAACCTGTTTTTACACGATAACATACAGAACATATAACTTAAATAACAGTTTTAAACAAATTAAGTGCAATAACCAATAAAACATTGTAATTAGCATGTGCTCGCAGCATGGTAAAAGGAACAAATATTTAAAATAATGATGTTGTGTTTGAAATGTTCGAAACTGATTATCCCGTTAGGGTATTTATGTTCTGTGCTGATTATGAACGATTTTTAACCTAAAACAATCAATAATTTGACGTTTGTCTCGTGACAAATGGGACAATAGGTATCGAAAATAAGAATATTGGGCAATCTATTTAGCAATGAAAGGGTTTTTATGAACGTATTGCGTTATATAAAATGTTTGAACATTCAGTCAAGGTACCAAGACATTACAAAATTGCTGCTAATATCTTTAAGCAAGTTTCTACTGAAGGCGGCAGCGTCAAAACTTTATTGTACGACGATAAGTTACGGCATTTCGTAAGTATTTCAACAAGAAATGTTAATTTACACGAATTTTGTACTTTACTACTATTAGTTTGTCATATTTACAGAGGACGAATGTGCTCTTCGCTCTGATAACAGAAACAATCAAACATGCGAGTGACATAGACAAAATATTTGAGAATAGTAAAATATTAGAAAAAGAGTCACGTTTAGACCCATGGCTTGCCAAAATTCTCGCATCAGAACTCCTATTCGGCAAAAAGGCTCTACCTGGCAAAAGCAAGCCGGAGCAAACAGTCCTCTCTTACAAAGACCAGTTTGAGAAATACATATCTGACAACCAAGATGACTTGAAGACGGAAGGTAATTATTAATTCATATTTTTTATTCTTTTTTTTCAGATCTAATTTCGACAATAACTAAGCAAAATGGCAGACTCTGGCGATGCACATCCATTTTTATCCCAACAAACGAAACAAATTGCACTAGTGTTGGGAAATCTATTTATTTATAGTATTGCTATGTTCACTCTACCATTTGTCGCGTTTTTCGGTGTACGGCATGTACTTACTACAAACTATCCAGGAGAAGCATTTTTGGTGAATGTGTGGTCCGTAGCTTCTGCAGTAGTGGTTGTGAACATTATAATTGGGGCTTATGTATATAAAGCGTACCATGAGAAAGAATTTGATGCAGATGGTAATGAGATAGACCAGCACGCATATCCAGCCACTCCTGCAGCTGAAGCCATGACTGAGAAGAGCACTTTGAACTTGAAACATGATTAATGCATTTATGAACATTCCATTTTCAAATACAGTATTAAAATGTCTGCTTTTATACTTATCCGTTTAGTGCTATCTTTTTGAAATAGCTATACTTAAATAACATACTAAAAATTATGTGTGTAAGTACTGATTTAAATAAAGTGTTTTGATGCTGTAAAATAGTTATATGTACCAAAATTTGATAGTTAGTTATTATTAAACATAGAAGATATACTGTCTTTGTTTTTATTTTTCTTCTACAGTAATTCTGCCAATTATAAATGCATCTGCTAATGAAGCCTCTTTTAACCCGTCAAATGAGTGCAGACTAAATGCCGTTTGCATGTAAATGTTTTTACGATTATATTGATTAATGTTCTATGTCAGGGGGATTAGTTTTCGCACTTAGTCCATCAGATGGACCATTGTGCATGGGCCATGGCGGCCGTCGGTGGTTATTACAACCAGTCCACCTCCCTCCAGAAAGGTGGACTGGTTGTAATAACCACCGACGGCCGCCACCCTCCAGAAGGTGATTACATATCTTTGTCTGTTAAGACGTCTGGGTGCCCCAGGGGTTATTTATTGTTGTTTCGGAATTATTTTTCTTCTGAACAACTGCCGGTTCATACAACATTTGTGGGGTTAAAAACCTAGGGCAAGCAGTTGTGTAGCCGCCATACACTTTCACTTATCTTACTAGCAAGATAGACAAGATCACAGAATAATTATTTTCTAATCAATTTCCATCTTGTTAGTCTGTAACTTTAGATGTTAAGCTGTTTATGATTCTACATATTATGTACTACAATCTAACGGCCAAAAAACTATGTGTTTGCAACACCACTGGCCACTGAAATCTGCTACTTTCTCATTTATTTTCTTCAGCGACTACTGTTTTCATGTTCCGCAGAGTAGAATGGAATAGTTATTTTACAAATTTTATATGTGTAGTACATAGTAGGTGTTATGATTATATTAAAGCTCAGCCATATTTCACCATTTATCAAAATTATGCTAACATTTTGTATTATCATTTACTTAAGTTTAACCAAAATTTAGATCCATCAATCCAGCATTTCAGCCAATTCTTTTCTTTGATAACAATTCAGTCACACTGTACCTAATATTTTAGATTGTTGATCTTTAACTGACAAAACAACTCTTCTTGTTTTTATTATCTAGTTGCTCCCAGACCGAGATATGTCCGCATCAACACCAACCTACTCACAACTTCGGATGCCATCAGAGCGTTCCAAGATGAAGGGTACCACTTCATACGGTGCACCTCAGGGTCCTACGCTGACTATCTGGAACAGATACAAAACCTGACGGAGGGAGACTTCACTCAGGACTATCATGTGAAGACTATGTTTGTGTTCTCATCTGGAACCAGGTTGCATGAACATGAGTTGTATTTGGAGAATAAGATTATTCTTCAAGATAAGGTAGGTAATACACCTGTTTTGGAAAACTAAAACAATATGTTAAAACTTAAATAGGAAGCATTCATAATATTACGTTTTTGTGATAACATTTTAAAGCTGAAATCATTTCTCTAGCAACGTTACAGAGGTGGAAGCTATTCCTTACAAAAAAAATAAAAATTAAGTAGTGTGTCCTGTCCTCGTGGGCAAAGACTTCTCTCCAGTACCAAAAACGAATCAAAAACCCTATATTTTTTTTTTAAATTACCCTGTAATCTGAAACTTCGACGATGACTTACAGGCTACCGCAATGGCAGTACATCTCTTAGCCCCTCCGCGTGGTAGCGTAGTGCTGGACATGTGCGCAGCCCCCGGCATGAAGACCACGCAGCTGGCCGCCTACATCAGAAATACTGTACGTATGTTCCATATTCAAGTTCTTGTTTTCAAGTAATGTTATTTCCTCATAACCAAATATCAACTTTATATGAATATAAATTAAGTTGATTTCAGAACGAATAGTAGGTACTTACCACATATTGAAAAAGTCGGTAAAAAATTTAATTTGTTGTGCATAAACTTTATGTGAGGTAGGTACTTACTGAAGTTATTTTTCCAAACGCTAATTTAAAAAGAAAGTAAGGAAAAGAAAGCGGTCTACACAAGCATACTCCCTCTAGGTACAAACATAGTTGAAGCCAAGCTATTAACATAAAATAAGTAATAAAAATTAATATAAACGCAAATGTATGAGGTAATAAAACTACGAAAACATAAAACTTTTAAAGAAAACTTAATTAGTAAAACCTCATTTGCCTCATGGCATAAAAATAAGTAATGAAAGCACCACATGACATAATATTAATTTGCCTCTATGTGGTAATGTAATAATGTTCCTAGAAAAAATTGGTCGCCTATCTACCCCAGTTGAGGTCGCAAATTCG
Organism: Mesoligia furuncula; assembly: GCA_916614155.1. Lineage (NCBI taxonomy): Eukaryota > Metazoa > Arthropoda > Insecta > Lepidoptera > Noctuidae > Mesoligia > Mesoligia furuncula. Next base: position 5,558,583 of record OU744803.1, on the reverse strand, counting down.
GACGGAGCGTGTGACGTGGCTTTATATGAGCAGGTCCATAAAACGCCACGCCACAGTCCCCGCAACTCTATTTACAACATGTACGCCACGGATCAGTTCAATTCTGTTCCCATTATTATATAATGCCGGATGTAATTTAGACCGCTGTCAAGCCGCATCATCATCCGCTATCTATATCTGATCAAGGGTTCACAAACTAACCATGTATTTCATTTTTAGGGCCGAGTATTTGCCGTCGAAAGAAATGAGAAGAGATATCAAGTACTGTGTGATTTTGTTGCAAAAACTGGGTCCACTTGCGTGAAGACCATGCATAAAGACGCTTTGGAAATCAAGAAGGGCGATATGGATGAAGTCGAATATATTCTTCTCGATCCGAGCTGTTCGGGATCAGGTAAAAAGCAGTCCTAAGTTGTTGAAGTTAAAGTTCAATATTCAAAAGTTTTAAGTCAGATTTAACAGAGTTTATCCTTTTGTACAGGTATGGACTTCTGTGTACACAGCTACATAGAAGACACAAGACTCGCAAAGCTAACATCACTGCAGGAGAAATTCTTGAAACACGCAATGAACGCCTTCCCTAGAGCCAAACGAATAGTCTACAGTACTTGCTCCTTATTCCCAGAAGAGAACGAAAGAGTTATCACTAACGTAGTGAAGACCTCACGAGCCAAATGGAGGGTCCAAGATGTAAAAGAGTTACTCAAAGGACAATGGAACAACATCGGCTCGGGTATGTACGGCAGTATGGGCACAAGGTGCATGTACTCCAAACCTGAATCCGACTTCACTACAGGATTCTTTTTAGCCGTCCTCGATAGAGATCCAAAAGACATGGAGAAAAGTTTAAATGCAGAGAAGAAAATTCAGAAAGAGTGGAAAGCTTTAAATAAAGCCAAATCCAAAAACGAAGAAAGTGATGACACCGTTAGGAAAGAGAAAACAAAGAATGCATTGGATGAAAATGAAGTTGCTGAAGATAATGTTGAAATCAATCAAGAGTATATTGAAGAGGATGTTGAAGAAAAGCCTAAGTCCAAAAAGAAGAAACATAAAGTTGATACTGATGTCTACGAAAATGCAGACCTAGAACAGAACTCTATAATAACAGCTGGAGAATCAGAAGAATCTCACAAAAAGAAGAAAAAGCGTAAAAATGATGAAAATAATCAACCAGTAGAGAACATTATAGAACAACTAAGCGAATTAGCTGTGGATTTAACAGACGAGGTACCTAAAAAGAAGAAGAAGAAAAAAGATAAACATAAAGAAATAGAAACAAATGAACATACTACAAACGCAGATGACACTAACGATGTAGATGAAGTTGCAAAAACATCAAAAAAGAAAAAGAAACGAAAAGTAGATTCAGATGTAATTGAAGTTATGGAGATAACACATCAATCTGAAAAAAACTGCAATGAAGTTTTAGATGTTGGAGATGTTCCACTGAGTGTACCCAAAAAGAAAAAGAAGAAAAACAAAGATCACGATTCTTGATTTTTAATATTCTACTTAACTAATAAAAATCATAATATTTCTAGAACTGATTCTGTATTTTTTTTTCTATCATGTCTTCTTCAGTACCAAATCAAACTGCTTCAAATCGTCATAATGTCCTAGTATTCTTTGGAAAGGCAATTTTGGGAATTTTCAAGTAACTCTTTTGCTGTTCACACGTTCTGGCACCAGCACGCGTAGCATGACCACCATAGCAACCGGTTTTGTCGACGGAAGAATAGACAAAATGACAGATCGAATAGACAAAATGACAGATAGAATAGACAAAATGACAGATACCATAATCAGCCTATAATGTTCCCACTGCTGGGACAGAGGCCTCCTCTCGGTGAGGACAAAAATGAAAAATGACAGATAGAATAGGCAAAATTACAGATTTCGTTAGAAAGCTGCCTACAATTTCTGTGTAGCGAATGTATGGGTAAACCGGGTGAAATCTGCCGCTACGTATAATATACATACGAGTACATACGTCTGCTACACTGCCGGTCGGCACCTTACTCTGCAGATAAACAAAATAAACTTAACCCTGTCTTTCCTGTCGCGCAGTCGGGTAACAAGAGGCTGACCCCAGCCTGACGAATGACGATGCCTGTGGGCCTCGTGTATGAACGCTTGGAGTAAACGTAACGTAAATTCGAACGATGTTAAAATCGAAAATGCTCGTTTAGCACATCTTCTATCTCATCATCATCATTTCAGCCGAAAGACGTCCACTGCTGGACATAGGCCTCCCCCAAGCAAATCCACTTCGACCGGTCCTGTGCTTCCCGCATCCAACGGGTTCCTGCGGCCTTCACAAGGTCATCGGTCCACCTTGTGGGAGGCCTTCCAACGCTACGTCTTCCGGTACGCGGTCGCCACTCCAGAACCTTTCGGCCCCATCGGCCATCTGTTCTGCGAGCAATGTGCCCTGCCCACTGCCACTTAAGTTTGGCAATTCTTTGGGCTATGTCGGTTACCTTGGTTCTCCTGCGGATCTCCTCATTCCTGATTCGATCACGCAGGGAAACTCCAAGCATAGCCCTCTCCATTGCCCTTTGGGTGACTTTTAGCCTTCTTATAAGGCCCATTGTGAGCGACCACGTTTCCGATCTTCTATCTACATTGTAGGTAATAGGTAAAACGGGCTGGTGTTCGCAACTCCACGTCAATGCGCGTATTTTGCTTCCAAACACCCTATATATTAGGTAAATAGGTACCTAATGTATCTAGTAGGTACCTACTTAATATATACTTAGGTTGTTTGCAAGCTGGATACAAAGCCTTAAGGGAGTGATAGTTGACACCATTTAGAGCATTTTGAGCCATAGGTACATGTCTTAGACGAGGTATGTTTATTTTTTGGTCTTTGATTAATAGTTTGTAGTTAAAAAAAGACAAACATACTTCATATAAGACACGTATGGCTCAAAATGCTGTAAATGGTGTCAACTTCCAAACATCCTGTATATGTGATACTAATTATGCTTGTTGCAATTTTTTTAAGAAATATGGTATACAATACTTAGATGCATTTTCGATTAAAAAATCGCCAAATTTATGCGTTTATTCGTGTTCGTGCTCTTAGGGCTTCTGATATTTAAAATTTACCAAAATAATTAGCTTCATACATTTTGTACCTACCTACTACTTACGATTGTAAAACTATGATAGAACTTATGTACAGACACAGAACATGTAACACTTTTAGGTACATACAGACGCCAGCACACCAAGCTACCCGAAACTGTAAAATTTTCCCAATCAACTTTGAACCTCAAGCTCATTTCAGACTACCTACGCTATAATACAGGATATTTTTTTAAGCAGTGCGCACACTTTCACAGGGTGTTCTACCCATGAATATGAACAACTTTCACTATGGGACGAACTGTGAAATCACGAAAAAAGATCTGCTGTTTCATACAAAAATTCAATACCTACTCGACCAAAATGTATGAAACAGCTGATTTTTTTTCGTGATTTCAGAGTTGTATCCTTAGTGAAAGTTGTGCATATTCATGAGTAGAACATCCTGTGAAAATTTGCGCAATGCATAAAAAATATCCTGTATAGCGTAATAGCGTATAGTTTACAGCACAACAATATCGCTCGCCATACATTTATTTAGAACACGTTCACACTTTGCTATAATAATATTATTTAAATGTATGGCGAGCGATATTGTTGTGCTATAATTTTTTTTTAATTGATTTTCAACTTTCAACAGTGTAGTCTGAAATGAGCTTTATGCTTTAGCGATAAAGTTAAAAATCTATTAAAAAAAAATTACAGATTGTAGTAAGTACTTAGCTTGATGTGTTGGCGTCTGATACGTGTGCAGGTACATACAAAATTGCGCAAATTAAAAAGATTCCATCGGCTAGACTTGCTATTACCAAGTAAATACTGAAAAACAATCACTTCTCGTCATACTCGATAAATCTTGGACATAAGTGGGGCAAACGTCATAAGCGACGTTTATTTCGTCTAGCCATCGTTTCTACGAAATACAAGCATACAAGTACGCGACAATTCTTCGTTATTTCGACTTTATTTCATTTTAAACCTTATTTGTATAGCGTTAGGTGTTAGATTAAGAATGTAAGTGTTTAGATGAATTACACGCTACGTCGTTATGGTGTCACGAATGTGTCGTGCGCCCTTATTTTCTTTGCATATTTGGCGGGAATGGCGGGTCGTATGAAATTACGATTGCTATAGTAGGTTACATTATACTGAGTATAAAGACAACATAACTTGTATTATGTATTTGGTTTTACCATAAAGCAGCACTATGTTCTACTGAGCCTTTAAAATAAGTGTTTAAAGGAAGTAGGTAACCGGCAAAATTTAAATTTGCTTACGTTTTTAGGGTTCTGTACTTCAAAAGGAAAAAAATGGAACCCTCATAGGATCACTTTGTTGTCCGTCCGTCCATCCGTCTGTCTGTCAAGACCCTTTATCTCGGGAACGCGAGGAGGTATCGAGCTGAAATTAAAACCATATAATCAGGTCTACAGTCCCTTGAAGCTGAGAAAAAAATCAAACACCTAAGTTAACGTAAAAACAAGATAATGTCGTTAATGCCGCAAAAAACGTATATTTCGACACTCCCAAAGGAATCAAAATTTATAGGGTAGGTACTTCCCGTTGACCTAGAATCATGAAATTTGGCAAGAAGCAAGATCATGTAGCACAAGTAAAGGAAAAATCTGAAAACCGTGATAAACTATTTACATATCTACAAAGTAGGTATAACGGAACCCCTCGGTGCGCGAGTCCGACTCGCACTTGACCGGTTTTTGCTATTTGTAGGCCAGTGTCTATGATTATATGTCAGTGTCATGTTGAATGTTGATTAAAATATGATTCGAGAGCGTAACAAATATGACTTTACAGCATACCTAATAATTATTGAAATCATCAATACAACCCTCTAAGTACTCTAAGTTCATATAATCCTACTAGCAGCACCCCGTGGTTTCACCCGCAAAAGTGTCGATCCCGTCAAATCCCGTGGGAATATTGAGATAAAAACTATCCTATGTCTTTTCCCGGGAATCAAACTATCTCTATAAGTACCTACCAAATTTCATCTAAATCGTGATAAGCGTAGGTTTTAGCGTGAAGAGGTAACAGACAGACAGACACACTTTCGCATTTATAATATTAGTATGGATGGATTGAATGACTATTTCATGAATTCATCATCATGCAATAGGATTACTCTACCCTGGCGCTTTCCCCTTATGAGTAGGTACTGCTGCAACTATTAGGAGATCCACTGCTGGTAGTGGAAGAGTCTATACCTATCTAGATAAAGCCGGTCACGTAGGTAACCATAGGCTGCGTTTCCACCAGAGATGAGCGAGGATGCGTAGCGAGGGATCTGTGTGAAACCAACTAATGACATCGCTTCACTTTAATAGCTTGAACTAAGTTAGCGTTGGTATTGGTTACTTTTACACACATTCCTCGCTACGAATCCTCGCTCATCACTGGTGGAAAACCAGCCTTATTCTCCTCCTCTTCTTGTTCGCACACACTACCTATCTATTGTCTACATTTCTTTTTCATTCCTTCTTTGTCTGGTCTCCCGGCAAAAGTTTATGAAATAAGCAGTTGTTGCAACATGTTTCGCTCTCAAAACACAATGCGTTTGAAAAATTTTATGGATCTTGTGTTTCCCATGAAAACCATAATTGGCCAATAAGTACCCTTCCCTGGGGTTTCATAATCTTTGGGCAATAAAAGTTTCGAAACGTTTACAGGGTCAAGCTCTTTAGGTCATTATGAGGTAGGCAGGTAAGTAGGTAATTTCTCTTATCGCCTTACTTTAGCCTTGAGCTAATAGGTAAACAAGAAGTAATAGTTTTGAGCTCTCAGGCGTGTTTAGATTTTGATGAATTGATTAAACATAATGATTCAAGTGTTTTCTTAATATTAGGGAAATAGGTTTAGGTTACCTACCTACTTACGTTATGCCCCTAAAACCTTACATAATCAATAACTATGATGGTAACTGATTTTTTGGATTTGTGTTAATTTAATGTCGTTGGGTTAATTCGATATACGATTAGTAGATTTGTAAGTGTAATTAAATAAAAAAATATTCTAGCTAGAATTGGTAATACAGTTCAAACCGCAATGGCTGAGCACGGGTTGTGAGTTCGATTCCCGGGTCGAGTTAAAAGCTCGGAGTTTAGAAATCTCGCCCCTTATATGGGACACTATAGCTTTCGGCCGCGGTTTGGCCGCAAGGTATGTCGATAAAAACTATCCCATGCCCTTCTCCGGGATTCAATCTATATCTCCGCCAAATTTTATCGAAATCCGTTCAGTGGTTTAGGCGTGAAAAGGTAACATACATACAGAGTTTAGAATTTATAATATTAGTATGGATAATTAGGTAAACGTAGATGTACTATATTTACTTATTATGTAATACACTCCTGCCTTACCATTTCCAGAATCAATGACAATACTCTCTCTTCTTTCTTTACCAGTTTTTACCTAATAACAACTTTCGTTGCTAAGCAACCCGAGTTTTATCCTCCAACTGGGCGGCGTTTTACGTAGGCGGGCGGGCCAACATCTGCTCAATATTCAACCAATCAGCGGCCGGATGCCCGATATTATGACAGTGGTGTCACTCAGTGCCTGTCACTCAACTAGCCTACACACTAAAACTGACTTTATTAACAGGGAATGAAGTTGAAATTAGCTTGAACGGAGAAAGGAAAATGAGCTTCCGTTATTGGCCGTAGCTATTGATGTACCTACCTCATTAAGGTGTGTTATAGGCTGTTAATATTGTTCATAAAAAGGCTTTATTGATTTATATTAACGCCTTATATACGCCGTTTTCAATTTTACTATTAATTTTCTTTCAATTTTACTATTAATTTTCTTTGTGAATGCTGTACCAGTACAGCGTCCTAATATTTGTTTGCTGCACCGGACGACATCAATACGTCGGCGCCGGCTGTCGCTGAAAACCAGCGCTGGGGCTCTGTCTTGCCTATGCCAGCACTATGCTGCGACCCTATGGTCGCAGCATAATGCTGAGCGATAGCCGTTTTGCGTGGATGTGACGCATGTTTCCCCCAACCCTTTCTTATTTTTTTTTTAGTTTATATTCTTTATTGCGTCATGTTTACCGCAAATAAACGTATTTTCTTTCTTTCTTTCTTTCTTATTTCTTTAGTAGAGCATACCTATCTAAGGGCTGATTTGTCCAACGCCAGATAATTTTATCCGAAAAATAATTTTGAATTTTTGACGGTCCTTCCCTAAAGAATCTGTCAGACGTCAATTTTATTCCACGTTTAGGAATTATCTGTCGATTGAAAAAATCAGCCCTTAATTTGAATTATATAAGTGTGTTAAGTATAATATCGATACGTTTGTGTTTCGACTAATAATACAACCTTGCGTGATTCATATCTAGGTAATGGTCCTGCCAAAAATAATCAGAAAAAATATTAAAATCATACCTTTATAGGACCTCCAATATAATAGGCCAGACGCACGGCTCGGTCAAACATGTACCTAAGTGGTTGAACACGTTGACTCGCGGGCGCGGTGGCGGGCGCGGTCGCGAAATATCACCGCGCCCGCGCGTTCCTACGTGACCAAGCACTTTCGCTATACCCTTGCCATGGTTGGTTTATTTATTTAAACTTTTCGCACAAAAAGGTACAAAGGCGGACTTAATGCCTTAGGCATTCTCTACCAGTCAACCAAGGGTGGTGAAGAGATTGGACGGCAGGTGCTTTGGTTGAGAGGAACAATGATAAAATAAAATAAAAACTATTAAAATTAGGTACACAAATACATGAATAGATTATATACACATACATACTATTTACTATAATATATACTTATAATATATATATATATACATACAAATTCAAGGGAGACAGGTGTTGAGATGACTCTATTTGTTTTGAAAATAACTCTGCAATTTCCGCTTAAATGCATACCGACTGGTGGTGATCTTTACGTACAGACGACATCACATCAAGCTATCCGAAACTGTCAAATTTTCCCAATCAACTTTGAACCTTATGCTTTAGCGATAAAGTTGAAAATCTATTAAAGAAATTTGACAGTTTGTAGTAGCTTGATGTGCTGGCGTCTGTACATTCCGAGTCACGGAGGGGTCTTGCCCTCCATGCCTCGTAAAGCACGTCAAGCCTTTCGTCCCGGCTGTCATTCGTGGATCTTTGACAGTCGTTACGGGTCGGCAGAAGCCCGAAAATCTGACAACCTGCAGTCTTAACATGGGGTAACGTTTTATCCAGTAACTGCGGATTGTGGAGGTCAGATACACAGTCGCTCCATATACAATACTGGTACTCAGCTGCATCCGGTTAGACTGGAAGCCGACCTCAACATATTATGTAGTTGGAAAAAGGCTACGCAGATTGATTTTGTCCAAAACATTTATAAAAGTTTATAACTTAGGCACACTAATAAATTAACAAGAATAATATTAAGGCGACTCATGACCTAAAGCGCGATCACTGTCGGACTGCATAGAAAAAAAAGAGAAACGCGATGACACAACACTGGTAACTTATTGCAAAATATGAAGCAATTATCTATTTACAAAAAATCTATTGTTTGGACAAAAAAAAAATCACTAGATCTTTAGTATGTTGCTTATAGAATAATTTTACAAAAAATCTTAATGATTGTACAGTCACGAGCACTAATATGTTAACTGGCAACATTCAATTGCGATTTTTTCGTGAAATAACGAATGCAACGTTGAAATACGACACTTTACACAAACCTATGGGTTCGAAAATACTTTGTTCGTAATAACATAAAATTTCATTCAAAACTAAAGGAGAAAATCGTCTTTGAATAAAGCCAAGTGTACCTATACATACTTATGCTTGTGACTGTATGTAAAAAGAAAGTTTTTAGACGTATCTTCATGATTTTTTTCTATCGTATCAAATTTGTTGTATTATGTTTACAACACACTATTATATACTTACCTAGCATAATATATATCCTGAAGAATAGCATTTATCTTCCGGATTTTGTTTACTGTAGTCGATCATATACTTTTATTGTTTCTAAAACTTGCGTTTTTTGTGTTTAGGTCCTGTAAGCCCCTTAACGCTTCACCCACTTCATTATAAGAAAATGACGGAAGTTTCATTTAAATAAATAATTTTCATTTCGGTTACAAGGAACTTAAAGAATGGCGGAGTGTCAGTGCGTGTTGACCTCGATAAAGAAGTTATCGCCAAACGATCTGCCGGATATGTTATTTATTATTTGTACATTGTTATTATAATAAATACATGGCACTGTGTTATTTGGTACAAAAGTTACAGGGTCAGTTCACAGTTGGGATAGAACTGAAAGAAAATTGCGATAGTTTCATAATTATGTACTTATATTAGTATGTTGTGTATATTGTGTGTGGAGGAGCTCATTGCTAAGTAATAACAGCCGCACGGGTCGATCGATCAGGTTAAGCTACGCTTGCCGCGGTTGGTCCGTGGATGGGAAACCATCTTTACATCATCTCCGTGCTTCGGAATGCACGTAAAGCTGTTGCTGTCATTCGTGGATCTTTGACAGTCGTTTCGGGCGCCAGATGCCCGAAGGTCTGGCTAGCTGTCTTACCAAGGGGTAGGTATCGTATTACCCAGTAACTGGGTTGTGGAGGTCAGATAGGCAGTCGCTCCATGTAAAATACTGGTATTCACCTACATCCAGTTAGACTGGAAGCCGACCCCAACAAAGTTGGGATCAGGCTAGGCGCCTAGGCGGTTGATGATGAGTTTGTTGTTTATACTATTATTTAATAATAACACATAACATCACGCCTGTAATTCCCGAAGGATCTGACAGAGGTGTACCATAGGACACCCACATTTCGCCAGTTAGAAAGAAAGAAAGAAAAAGTATTTATTGCGACTCGTAGGTACAGGAAGATCACAAACTAAACACAGTCAAAAATAATAATCATATAAAATAAAAAGTAACAAAAAGAGAAATGAAACGGAAAGTCCTATATATACGAGGCCAAAAGGCTCCTATCTCGGCATGAACCAGCGACATTTAAAAAAATTATGATTGGGCCCGCCCGCTGTGATGTCACAGGCAGTTACATATGTTTAATAGAGGGCGAGCCTTTTGCCATGTAGGTACCGGGCATAAGCCTAGACTTGACTTGACTTTGGGCTGTTGCTGAGAAATTCCAGGGGGAGAAACCCAATAATACCTTACCCGACTCGAGAATCGAACCCAGAACCTCATGCTTAAAAGCAGCGCTTGAGAAAGTATTTAATAATCATCATCTGCCTAGCCTTTTCCCAACTACGTTGGGTTCGGCTTCCAGTCTAACCGGATGCAGCGAATACCAGTAATTTACATGGAGCGACTGCCTATCTGACCTCCAAAACCCAGTTATTGGGTACGATACTCCTTGGTAAGACTGGTTATCAGACTTCCGGGCTTCAGACTACCCGTAACGACTGTCAAAGATCCACGAATGACAGTCGAGACCAACAGCTTAACGTGCTTTCCGAAGCACGGAGGGGTCTCGGTATGTAAAGATGGTCACCCATCCACAGACCAACCGCGGCAAGCGTAGCTTAACCTGATCGATCGACCTGAGCGGCTGTTATCATTAGCCACGGGCCCCTCCCAAAAGGAAAAAAAAATCCAAAGTATTTAATAATATTATAATTAAATATTACGTTTATAACAGTGGCTGACAAGTAAGTCCAAAGAAAATCAGACAAAACACATAAATTCGCGGTAAGACCTCAATGGAAACATTTTGCATCTGCTTCAAATCTGTCACAAGATATTTTTACCATAGATTAAATGAGTAACCCTTATGTAACAGTAGTAACCCTTAATATATATTACCAACTCTATTGTATTATAAACATTAATTGTTAATCAGCAAATTCTACAATAACAACTTCCTATAATCACTTACTTATGAACCACGCCGCTACGCCGTAGCGCGGCTACGAGTCGTAGCAACTGCTACAATAAACCAAAGGAAATACCGAAGATTTGAGTTTTTTGTGACAAACCACTATATACCAAGAATGGGGTCAAGTACGAAACGGGCATTTAATCGTAATTGGAGGTAACAAGCGCTTGTTTGTTCCTCAAACGGCTGAGCATTGAGGTAAAATATAAGCATTTCTGAAGTGCCGACACGACACTACTTACCATATATTATTAAGCTTTAGTACAAACTGCAGACAAAATATAAGAAAGTTTTATGACTCTTTTTACGAGAATATAAATGTGCTACGTTCTGTTAGCTACGAGTAAGCTGAGCGCTACGAGATTGCTACGGAATATTCGTAGCTTGTTGAAAGTGACAATCGCACGGAAATCTGTTTTTGAAGTGAAAACTTATAAAGGCCCGTTGGGCATTTTTTGAAATGGGAAAAAACCATTGAACTCGCGTCAATGTTACCGTAAGCGACACCGCGCGTGTTTTGTTTATAAGACGATTAAAAAAATACCCGCTTCGGATGTGTTCGGCTGTCCTCGGAATGTACTCGGTTTTAATGTATATCCGATATGCCAGTGAGTGATGGGAAAGTATTCTGTTTGTGTTTTGTTTTCACTTCTGCCGTCACTCCCGGAGTGCCACTGTTTTTTTTTTTTTAACTTTTTGTTTGTCTTTGACTTCAAGGTTGCGAGTGTTACGACTCGTTAGGTTCTTCTTCCTCAGATATAGTTTAACAAAAATTTAATTGTGTATGCAGATCCCTCCATCCATCCAAAAAGTACTGCACTTTCCAGATAGTCAGTTCCGTTCATTTACAGTCAATTGCAGTATTTTTGTGGCTCTTCAATGCGTTGCTACTCATTTTATTTAAATTGGTTTGTGTACCTTAATACTGATAGGTATTCAGCTGCATCCAGTTAGACTGGAAGCCGACCCCAGCATATGTTATTGGGAAAAGGCTATGCAGATTTCATCAGGCGAGATTTTAGATTTTCTTTGATTTTTTATTTGTTTAATTGAAAATCTACTTCTTGGTTTACGTCAGTCTTTACCTTTAGTCTACGTTTTGTTACAGGTAAACCGTAACTGCGTAACAACGACAATCTGAATCATATTGAAGGATTTGGCTAATCCATTGCTTCAGATGTTCGAAAAATTTGTCTGCTCAACAACGTAAATAACGCAATGAACTGTCAAAATGAAAGCCATTCTTACTTTTAGTGGGTTACGCAATTACCCCGCTGGTTGTACAGACGCCAGCACATCAAACTACTACAATCTATCAAATTTCTTTAATAGATTTTCAACTTTATCGCTAGAGCATAAGGTTCAAAGTTGATTGGAAAAATTTGACAGTTTCGTGTAGCTTGATGTGCTGGGGTCTGTACATTATAAAAACGAAAGCCATACCTACTGTCAGTGTGTTACTCATTTTTGTAATCATTTTTCCGATGCCTGGTTCTAATGTGATGTATTTATATTTTTTTAATGACATTGATTAATCATTCAAACTCATGCCTTATTTATTAAATGATAAAGTAGCTTTGTTTGCAAAACATACATAAGCGTCGAATCACGCAAGAACACAATATTTAACGTCCTATAGTTTATGCAAATCCACTGAGCTTGCAAATGTCACAGAGCGTATTAACTAGCATTAACTAAAATTACTATATTTTATTACAAAAAAACACGAAGAAGAAAACCTCCGTGGTCCCTTTCAGAGAATACAAGAAGGGACCACGGAATTTTCCAGTATTATATCATATATGGGACCACGAAGAAAAAAGCTCCGTGGTCCCTTCCAGGGACTACGAGAAGGGACCACGGGCGAAACGAATGATTATGGTTAGTGAGAGCTTAATTCGATATTTCTAGGTATTTTATTAAGATTTGAGAGAAAATAATAATAGTTATCCAGAACAAATTTCTCTTTCTTTCTGGCCTATCTCAGCGAAGACTTGCCATCGGCGCGGGAGATGTTATAGTGCACAAGTGTGTGCGCAGACACAGGTGCACTCCAAGAAAACTAACAACAATTTTCCTGACCTGGGAATCGAACCCAGAAGCCCACACTCAACAGTAGCGCTTGTGACCACGTGACCAACGAGTCATGATCATAGGCGCCGGCAAGTTTATCTTCAGCTCCACGAATCGAGCTTGATGATTTTTGCACTTCACCACGGACATATTTGGTTATAGTTTGTTATGTAAACGTTTTTTAATTTCAATTGAGAGATTGTAGAAAGCAGGAGCGAGCGAAGCGAGCTCAAAAATTCTAGGATCTCACCTCCAATAGGTTAAGTTCTCTATTATTGTCGTCGGACCACCTTGTAGGAGGCCTTCCAAAGCTACGTCTTCCGGTACGCGGTCGCCACTCCAGAACCTTTCGGCCCCATCGGCCATGTGTTCTGCGAGCAATGTGCCCTGCCCACTGCCACTTTAGTTTGGCAATTCTTCGGGCTATGTCGGTTACCTTGGTTCTTCTGCGGATCTTCTCATTTCTAAAGCGATCACGCAGAGAAACTCCAAGGATAGCCCTCTCCATTTCCCTTTGGGTGACTTTTAGCCTTCTTATAAGGCCCATTGTGAGCGTCCAAGTTTCAGTGCCATATGTCATCACTGGCAACACGCACTGGTCAAAGGCTTTCGTCTTGAGACACTGCATTAATTCTGTTAATTTCTGTTAATAGTTTTAGTTAGGTTAGGATGTTACATTTTTATTTTAAGAGTTTGTTCGTTTATTTAGTATTAAATACATAAGTACAACGCGGTCACATTAACTCGACACTTGGCGTTGATGACGTCATTTTGGTTTTTTGGTAATATACCTAATAAAAAAGTATAATTTAAACAACAACAGAAAACTAGCCAAATTATCGACTCACGTATCGGTAATAAAGACAAGACAATGGCCTAACACTTGCTGGGCGAGCTAAGGAATGCGAGCCTCGCATTCCAGACATAATGCGTCGAGTTAATGTGAACGCGTTGTAATTTGTTAATTACCATTGTTGGTTCCCTACAGAATCGGGGCCAGTGTAACACAAAATATTTCGAATCATATGCATCCTTACGTGTTCACGAAAATCCTAGGAATTCGTCACCACTTATTATTCACACTAGTACCTATTTAATGTAAGGCAGTAATTACCGTTCTAGGTTAATAAAACTAACTAGAAGAATAACCTAATTACTTTCTTTATTAAAACAAGTAGTACCTGTGGCTTTGCCCGTGGTAAATTCCATTGTTAAGCGCGTTCCCAATATCCTGAAGGATTTTTTTGGCAAGAATGACTATGGTAATTTACAGTGGTAAAAATATTGTTAAGACATAGTAAAGGCGCCATACCTACATAACTTTGATAAGGATGGCCTTTGCACTGTCTCGGTCGGCCTGTCTAAAGCACATTTAGGTGTATCCCACCCAGGACGCAAACGCGACTGAGCGCGTCGATTGTTTAAGCACAAGCCTTAGCACACCTCGCACACCTCCGCCGCGAAAATAATGATGGGAAATCGCTTAACGAATTCCACTAAGAAACATTTCTACATTATGTCAGAACTTCCAGCAGCGGAACATCATGAGAGTCCGCTGAATTGGAGCAAGTCGAGCAAAATGTCGTCGCTTTCGTATTAATAAATTCAGTATATATATATCTACTTTGGACTTCTTAGATTAGTTTTTCCGTAAAATCAACATCCAAATTTCTCAAAAAATTAAGTTTTCGCTTTACGTACTTGTCGATTATTATTATAAATTCGAAAGTAACTTTGTCTGTCTGTCTGTATGTTACCTTTTCACGCCTAAACAACTGAACGGATTTCGATAAAATTTGGCAGAGAGATAGATTGCATCCCGGGAAAGGACATAGGATAGTTTTTATCGATATACCTTGCAGGCGAAGCCGCGGGCGGAAGCTAGTAGATAAATAAAATATAAAATAAAAAACGAAACAAAAGGAGTATAATTATGTAAGGATCGTAGCATGTGGCGTTCTGCAATTTCTGTCTACCTCCAATATTCCCAAAGTCCATGTGTGACTTGGCTTGGCTTTTGCCCAAGTGACTCCTGGCATTGTATCCTTGGAACAATTAAACTAGGCTGCAGTAGAGTTACTCATGAGTAGGTATGGGTACCTCGTGTGCATGTTTCGGCACGGTATGCATGTTTGGATGTTTGCCGTTTTTACGGAGGATAATAGTTTTGCTGTAAGCTATGGGTAGTTATACCTAATAATTAAGTGGCATTGCTATTAAAATGATTACTTGCAGTCATGTTTTTTGCTGTCCTTTAATATAAAAGATATGTCGCTTGATTTGATGAAATTCTGGTGAAAATTTTCATGAAAAATATTGCAATTTACAAGATCAATGAAAAGTTAATTTCCGGTTCTGAACAGCTTTTTTTCAAATTAGAGCACCCATTTTCTGTATTACACAACATTATGATGTTCGTATAAACATAAATAATAATTAGAATACGTAATTGGGTCTCATAAAAACGCGAAACATTCCCCAAAGTAGGAGGTGAAAAAATATAGTCTTAACCTACATAAACACGCCGCCACGATATGCTTCGTTGACCGGCGGGCAACTCGAGCTCGTCGGGTTAGCAAGACCATCTATGACTTGCGAAAAATATATCGCAACTCCGATAAAATAGGGTTAAAACTCGAAAAACCTAGATTTTTAGAAAAGCGAAAATAAACTCACGGATTTGTTAATCAGTCTTTATTCTTACACTATTATTATTATGTGATCAAAGTTGAAAAGCTTACAAAAAAATACGTTTTAATGGCATACACTGTTTTTCAATATTCCTGAAAAACAACCTAAAAATTAATAACTTTTTAGCGTTATCGGGGGTGCGATATTTATTTTTTTTACTTTGATTTTGATTTTTAAATTTATGTTATGGAATAATATCTTTATTGTATGAATAGATAACTAACCACTAGGTACTAAATTAATTGACTAACTAACTATACAAATAAATATAAAAACAATAGGATACTTAGGCGTCGAAGTACTCGTCGGCATCGCTGTCATCCGGAAACGTATCAGAGACCACAGGAATGTGAGATGACGCGAGGGTCACACACCAATAAGATAGTTTTACACAACATACTTACAATAACTAGCTACATAACCAACCACAAATGTGATGTGCAAAATCTTACTAATTTATTAATTAATTTAGTAATCGATTACATGGAACAATCTCTTCTAACATTCATTGAAACATCTAGGGTACAAACCTTGTCTAGCTATCTCAATCTGTCTAACCGGATGCAGCTGAATATCTGTATTTTACATGCAACGACTGTCTATCTGACCTCCACAACCCAGCTACAGTGTAACACGATACCCCTTGGTGAGACTGGTTATTTGACTTTTGTAACGACTGTCAAAGATCTACAAATGACTGTGCTTTCCGAGGCACAGAGGTATACGATATGCTATGGATGGTCACCCATCCACGAACCGACCGCGGCAGGCGTAGCTGAACCTTCGATCCACTCGTGCGGCTGTAATTATTTAGCCATGAGACCCTTTAGCTATTTAAAACAAATAAACTCTTATTTTAAATTAGGACAAGAATGAGCATTTTTGAAGATAATAACAAAAGACAACCCCCAAAAGAACAGAAGAAGGACATGCGTTGCAGTTTACTGACTACGACGGCGTAGCGCGCGGCTACGGCGTAGCAATGAAGACCATATAGGTACTTACCTAAGGTATGATTACCTTTTTGGAAACCGCTATTGTGCTAATATTTATGTATTTATTTTGATAGAAGTACAAAAAGCCAACCAGGTTTGTTTCGTAAAACCGTATTAAGTGCATGAGTAGATATGTCCGGTGGCAGTCAAATATTTTTAGTCTCATATTTCGAGCAAATTGCTTATTAAAATTGATCCTAAGACGACCCACTGACCAAATCGATAGATCTTCCACCCTAAAATAAACAAGCTAGAAGTCCTGTATTTCAGTGTCCTACATCGTATATCGATTAAGCTCGCACCTCGCCCCGCTACACTGACGCACACGGGTGCGCTGGCCGCTGGCCGCTCGTTGCCGCCCATTCGAACAGCCGTCACTCTGTTCCGTTAACAAAACATAACCGGACGACTACCACAATCACAACAAAAACAACTAAACACTTTAATGAACATTATTTAAAATTTTAAAAGTCCACGCCTTATGCAAAGTGCTTGAAATTTAAATAAAAAAAATATGTGAATGTTTAATCTGTCGTCGTGAACCTTTTCGTAATTTAAACATCGAATGTTTTTACCCGGAAGTTACGTAGTACGCTGAGGCGAGCTCGCGAATTGTAATTCTGAATTTGAATTTATTCGAACTGGATTTTAGTGCTGTGATTGGTGTTTTTTGGTTTTTAAATTAAAATGGCAACGACGGAGGATGCGATGCCAGTGGCCGCAGTGGTAAGATTAGATTAATTTGTAATTACCTATTATTATTGATTGTAGTATATTAAATTAGGGAAATATTTTTAATAAAGATTATTTAAAATAATTTGTATGCATTTGATGATGTTACTTGTTGATTTATAGGTAGGTACTGAATATTTTGAATATATTGTATTGTCCCCTGCATTTTCCGTAGATATAGATAGAGTCATGAACTTATTAGCTAAAGGATGAGGCTTTAATAAACTAAGTAAAATAAACTCATTATTTATCAGTTTTTTGTTTAATTATCTACAATTTTCGAAATAACTGCTTTGTTTAAAAGTCCATTACTTCCCATTACGTCGTTTTTAGATATTTGTTGTTTTTGTAGCTACATTAAGGTTTTCAAACTGAGAAATTACCTGAAAAACCAATTACATCTAAAATCTGATAAGATTGCAAGACAAGAAAATAAAGAAAAATCAATTCCAATTGCTGTGAATTCCCCGAACTTTGACTCATATAATCCGTAGCACTCAACTTATGATTGCAGTCGTAACTTCCATAATTACGTATGACTAACATATTACTTTTACGGACGAAGCTGAATCATTTTATAGCTTATATTATAACTTGTAAGTTAAAGTAACCGTCCATTCGATGATCGTGACCAGGCTTACTTAGTCACGCAGTGGGCTGACTCGTTAGCCCTTATCTTGAAGAATATCTAACGATTTCTATACCTGGGCTAAACTTTTACAAATCATTAGCTGCTAGTGCTGCTACGGACACTTGAGTCAAGGTTTTGCGATGATTTCGGTGGTTTTGGATTATCGTGCGAGTGTTTTTTTTTCAGTTTTTTGTGATAATCCAGTCTTTAAAAGAACGGGGAGGATTTGATTTTCAAAGAAAGAAAAAGCCCTTAAACAAATTACAAAGCAATACAATAGTGTTTGAGGGTTACATCTAAGTTGTGATCCAATATTTATTTATTTAACTTAATGTTATATTTAAAAAAAATTGATTATAGAGCCATTATCTCTTCTTTCTTTCCTCAAAGAAGTATCTTCCAGATTTCGAAAAAGTATAGATACTGTAGGTGAAGAAGTAAATACCACTATCCACAATGTTATAATTTGCATATTTTGGTAATTAACGAGCGAAACCAACACAAGCGTGTGGATCGACGCCCAAAATCTACGCTCTAATATATAATTTATTCAGCGATGTTCATAAGACTACGGATAATGTGTTTATTATTAAAGTTTTCCTTCAATCTTGATGCAGTTTGATTGACAATAACACTTCTGATCAAAATTTTGACCCTACCTGACTTCGTCAGTGCATCCCATCCGCCTACTCTCAATCAATCAACCACGTGGCCAGCATGAATCGTCAGTTCATGAATGAACATAGACAGTGGTATCAGTTGATTGGAAGTGGGTGGGTCTGTGGGGCGCGCGGCAGTCCGCGGGCGGGCCGGTCCGAGGGATGTCGCGTCGCCCGCACCCCCGGCCGCGCCTACTGACGCGTCCCTGTCGCCAGGCTGCTCCGGAACCCGCACCGGCGCCTGACCCACCGCCGCAGCAGCAGCCGGAACCGCAGTCTGACGACGAGCGAGAGCCCGGCGACTGGCGCCCCTCCCGCCCCGGGACACCGCCACAACGCAACGAAGACCAATCCGAAGGATCCGAAGCAACTGCTAGACCCACAAGAGCAGAACCAGTGAGCCGATACGCTAACCTCAACTATTGGAAGGCTAGAAGAGTCACTTTCTACAGAAATGGAGATCCTTTCCATCCTGGTGTGGAGTTCCGCTTCAAGCCGGGTCGAGACCTGGCGTCGATGGATGCGCTTCTCGACAGGCTGTCAGAGAGGTTGGAACTGCCTCGAGGAGCGAGGTTCATCTTCGGCATGGACGGCGACAGAAAGTACAGGCTTGAAGAGCTAGAAGACGGAGCGTCATACGTCGTGTCTTCATACAAGACTTTTAAGGTAAGATTCAATTTGTCAATTGGTAATCACACAAGTTACGAGTATCATGACTTCATCATTAAAAAAAAAAATATATATATATATCATCATCTGCCTAGCCTTTTCCCAACTAAGTTGGGGTCGGCTTCCAGTCTAACCGGATGCAGCTGAATACCAGTATTTTACATGGAGCGACTGCCTATCTGACCTCCACAACCCAGTTACTGGGTAATACGATACCCCTTGGTAAGACTGGTTGTCAGACTTTCGGGCTTCTGACTACCCGTAACGACTGTCAAAGATCCACGAATGACAGCCGGGACCAACGGCTTAACGTGCTTTCCGAGGCACGGAGGGGTCACGATATGGAAAGATGGTCACCCATCCACAGACCAACCGCGGCAAGCGTAGCTTAACCTGATCGATCGACCTGTGGTGTGTGGATATAAACATCTTAATTGAGGACCTCCTCCTTTTTTAAAGTCGGTTAAAAATGAAAACTACAATGATAGGGATACCATTAATAACTTTGCAAGAAGTAGTTAGATTAAAATGAGATAAAGGTAACAACTGTTCTTAAGCTTCAAACATAAGTGCGTGTGTTCTGAGCTCTTAAAATTAACGTTGTCATTCAAGTGTAATCGTCAAATCCCTCAGAGCGTTGCGTTTCGGGTATCGGGCCAAACTTTGTATGTTAATCATCTATGTTTAAGGCTTAAGCTATATATATCCATAAGGTACTAATATTATAAATTCGAAAGTAACTCTGTCTGTCTGTCTGTATGTTACCTTTTCACGCTTAAACCACTGAACGGATTTCGATAAAATTTGGCAGAGAGATAGATTGCATCCCAAAGAAGGACATAGAATAGTTTTTATCGACATACCTCGCGGGCGAAGCTGCGGGCGAAAGCTAGTACCTAAATAATAAGCACTATAAGAAAACTTGGTGTGATGTTAGCAAAAATGAATAGGTAAAAGTAAAAATAATAGTAATATCAGCCTATTATTACTCCACTGCAGGGCGAAGGCTTCGTGCAGAGAAGGCACGAGCATTGATCACCACTTGTTCAAGACGGGTTGGTGATTTCAGACTGTATTAACTATAAGTCCAGGTGGTCACGATGTTTTCCCTTCACCGATGTCAATGATGTCCAAGATAAACTCGGAAAGTACAAAAGGTACAAATATATGCGGCCTGCCCAAATGTCCCTTCTTTGGTATTGTTCGTCGAATCGTTGAGCTCCTTAAGTTCTGAGTTGAGCTGCATGATTACCTACTGACAAATGCGTGCACTGACTGGACAGGTCCACTCAATCGGTGTGGTTCTTTCCTCAAAAGACCATTTCAGACACTAAACTACATGGTGTGACCAAGATTATGTCTGGATTTTAAAAGAGACTGTGACCTCTGAGTTTTTCGGCCTTTCTTCTCAGAGCAGTCAGATAGGAAACGCCGACCTCATCTTGTTTTAAAAATATGATTGACGTGTAAAAGTGTTTGTACCAACCTACTTACAGAAATAAAGTCATTTATGTACAGACGCCAGCACATCAAGCTACCAGAAACTGTCGAATTTTCCCAATCAATTTTGAACCTTATGGTTTAGCGATAAAGTTGAAAATCTCTTAAAGAAATTTGACAGATTGTAGTAGCTTGATTTGCTGGCGTCTTTACCTTGAGATAACATGGAATATACAATCATATCAATATAAATATATAATCATATAATATAATTCATATGAAGCTTCTCAATGGGTATAATCTACATTTATACTATGCTTGCCAGACTCTTTATCTCTATCAATTACCCCTAACAACAGTATTATGCTGCAAAATAAGTATAGAGTCTAGACGACAAAACCCCGCAATGTATAATTAACACCTGCTCCACTTCTAAATGCGAAAAATATTCAATTACTTCCATTCATTTATAAAACAATTGCTGGTTTCGTGAACGCCGAAATGTCGTAGGAGACCTTGCAGATGTGGGTCACAGGATAAGACCCACGCACCACAACCTCCTATTTGCATTTTGATTATACACAACATTGTTTTGTAACATCGATAACATTAATTGCAAATAAATTACATTTGGGCTAAACACTGTTTTAACGTAGGGTGCGGAAATTGCTCGAGATTCAAAGGGTTTTCCGAAGTCGTAAGTTTTGATTTGCGTGCTCGCTGATTTCTTTTGCAATTGGATTTGGTTTTGGGGCGATGCGATATTGTTTTTAGTTTAAAATATAATCATCGTTATGTTAATAGGGGATGTTATTAAACCAGAGTAGGTGCAAACAAAAGAAAAAGCGGATCAAACCGGAATGAGAATTTTTATAGTGGATAAGACAAAGATTAAAACAGAAGACGAACAAGCAGCCCCCCCCCCCCCCCCCCCTGCTTGTTGGAGGGGGATTTAGGGGATCAGACCGGAATAACTCGTTTAATAATATTTACTTACTACAATTGTCTCGAGAAACGAAATAAATTAAACTTTATAGACATGCAATTGCTTCATTTTGGTGCATGCGTGAAATGAGTAACCAAATAGATTCTCTGAACGGTTAAAGATTCAACGTTGTCGATTCTAGGCTGGTCTGTAATAATTTCCTACAAATTTTCAATCTTTTATTCAGTTCCTATGAATCTACTTAAAAAATACTATTAGCATTAATCCGTACCAAATAATAAATCAATTTATCTGTTATAAAAGTAAATAACCTGAAAACAGCCCCAAAAAAATCAATCAATATTTTTTCTCGTATTTTATATTTCAAGTCCAGATGAGGTTAAGAAAATGGAAAAGGCTAGGCAGATAAGGTAAGCATACAAAGTTAAATCAAATGACATAATCACTCAATTATCAACCACACGAAAAACCGACGACATTTTCCATCATGGCGGCCGTCGCCGTGTCAAATGCCTACGACCGCTAAGCCGCCAACGACATCTACAGGGCAATGCACCACCTTGCACTTAATATGCATCAAGGCAACGCGTGGATTACCCACCATTAACATTCGAGACTGGCTGTTGACGGCGTCAGACGGTCGGGCGTCTTATCTCGACGTAAAGAAAGACGTTTCCACTGTATATGTTTGGTTTAGCAGGTTAAGATTAGGGGTTGATTGACGGTGCGTTTTATTATGCAGATACATTTTTGTTACTTCATTTTATCACGCCCTTGGACTAAGGACTAATTTAGACTAAGTCGAAACCTACAATGCACAGGAATACGAATTTATTAGACTCGACTAATCTACTAATGACAT
The DNA here is from genome assembly GCA_916614155.1 of Mesoligia furuncula. NCBI lineage: Eukaryota > Metazoa > Arthropoda > Insecta > Lepidoptera > Noctuidae > Mesoligia > Mesoligia furuncula. The sequence goes on along the minus strand of OU744803.1, from coordinate 5,535,901 downwards.
AGGTAACTTAGTGGAAGCAAGATCACTAGGACTTTGCTTCCAGCACGATAATAACGTTATCAGTTCCTATACGCTGTATTTGTCTGTGGTAAATGTCTTAACAATTCCATAATGCTTTGACTCATATATCATGCCCTCTCTTTCTAACAATCAACTCATTCCTACTGCGCCAAACTTTCTTTACCATTTCTTTTTTTTGCCCCAAAACGGCGAAAATACTTCTTTCATCGACCGAACCATAACCGTTTAGTTAAGGCGACTACATGACCTAAAGCGCGGTCTTTGTCGGACTGCATAGAAAAGAAAGAGAAGCGTGATGACACAACGCTGGTAATTTATTGCAAAATATGAAGCAATTATCTATTTACAAAAAATCTGTTGTTTGGACCAAAAATATTAAAACACTAGTCCTTTAGTATGTTGCTTGTAGAATAATCTGTCAAAAAATCAGAATGATTATTAATTAACATTAGTATGTTTTTTGTTGTAAAAAGAAAATTTTTATAGGTATCTTCATGATAGGTATTTTTCTATCGTATCAAATTAGTTGTATTATGTTTTCAACACACTATCTACCTAGCATATATCCTGAAGAATATCATATATTTTTCTGATTTTGGTTACTGTAGTCGATCATATACTTTTATTGTTTCCAAAACTTGCGATTTTTGCGTTTAGGTCCTGTAAGCCCCTTAAAATTTCAGTACATTTAATAGAGTCACTATTAGCATATACACATAACGTTACAGTACCCTCGCATTTAATACCTGTCTAATACGAAGGACGCTAGACCACCGACCTACATGCTGCTTAGTATTCAGTGCGTCCGCGACGCTCAACACAATCAGTCTTCCTTTCATATCATATCGCTGGATTTACATATTGACCTGGAAAATCAAAGTTATGGCAGATAGTCGGTGTAATAAGGACAAGCCGTGGCTGTAGGTGGTGTTGGAATAATACACGACTTAAGAGCGTTTACCTACGCCGAACGGCATTTCATACAAACTTTCAAGCCCTTTTTTTTCGAAGTGAATGAACCGATTTTAATGAAACTTCGTACGTATAAGCAAAATATAAAGGTCTAAAAAGTTAGTAGAGAACATTTTCGAAAATAGTGTTACAGCCAAATTAGACCGATTTTAAACTTTCCGTAGAAACAGATATTTCCAGTTATGTTTTTTTATATAAGACATTTCGAAAATGTTCTCTACTAACTTTTTAGACCTTTGTATCCTGCTTATGCTTAGGAAGTTTCATTAAAATCCGTTTATTAATTTCGAAAAACAAGGGCTTGAAAGTTTGTATGAAATGCCGTACGGCGTAAACGCTCTTAATAGAATCTGCAGGCACATAAGTTTGGTGTAGCTTTTGAGGGGCCGGCGGAGCATGCTTAGTTCCTACAAACGTAATACCAAAATAATTTGTAAATCAAACATATTCTTAATGTAGTGTGTATTTATTCCTATTGGATTACAGAATATGTAGGTTCTCAAATATATATCTTGAATAGATAATCATTTATAGACGAGATTTGAGAGTAATAAGTTTACTATAGAAATGACCACCCGCATTTCTCTTAAGCGATCATTCTTCATTAACACTTGTGTGTTTTTCCGAAGTTTATGTTACTTAAAACATGATCACCATTCTCCTGCTCTTATCCCATTTATTTGGGGTCGACGCAACATAACTTTTTCTTCCATACTTCTCTATTAGTCGTCATCTCGGTAGTCACCTCCTTTCTAACGATATCATCATTCACACAGTCCATCCATCGTTTCTTTGATCTTCTCCTATTTTTATAGTCATCAACATTCATACTCAAAACTTTCCTCGACACATTTTCCTCATTTCTCACATGCCCATTGCATGACAACCGATTTATCATATTTGTTTACATGTTTGGCAGATAACTCGTGAATGCAGAACACACTGTATAAAATTAAACCAGTGACTAGCACTATTGAAAAAGTTATAAAATGTTTGAAGTTGTAGTGTAAACTGAACTTTGCTGTGTAGGGTTTAAAGATATTTTTCCATCTAAATATATAAAACTCAAAGGTGACTGACTGACATAGTGATCTATCAACGCACAGCCCAAACCACTGGAGGGATCGGGCGGAAATTTGGCATGCAGGTAGATTTTATGACGTAAGCATCCGCTAAGAAAGGATTTTGATAAATTCTACCCCCAAGGGGATAAAATAGGGGATGAAAGTTTGTATGAAACTTTGTCAATTTTAAACCGATCGGGCTGAGACTTTGCATGCATATAGCTACTATGACGTAGGCATCCCCTAAGAAAGGATTTTGATAAATTCAACCCTCAAAGGGATAAAATAGGGGATGAAAGTTTGTATGAAACTGTCAATTTTAAACCGATCGGGCTGAGACTTTGCATGCATATAGCTACTATGACGTAGGCATCCCCTAAGAAAGGATTTTGATAAATTCAACCCCCATGGGGATAAAATAAGGGATGATGGCGGATGTAAATGTATTAGTTTTATTTAATAATACTTAACGCGAGCGAAGCCGCGGGCAATAGCTAGTAAACTTATATTTGTTTAAAATTTTGGCAAATAAATCGCAAATACAGATTACATTGTATAAGATTAAACCATATCAGTATATTTTAATTATAAGTAGTAGGTATGTAGTAATAAGGTGGTGCATTGTTATGTAAAAGAGCGCCTCTCGCCATCAAACGTAAAAGTTTGGCGAGTTTAGATTTAAGTTACACCTCTTTAATTTGAATATCATTAAAAAAATTCAAAAAAAAAAAAATCTACTCAACTTTTCAGTTACCGGTGCCACTCTCAGACTTCCTCTTATGTACTCATTTCTTATTCTATCCATTCGTGTATCACCACACATCCTTTTCAACAGTCTCATCTTAACTGCATGCAATCGCCTTTCATTCATCCCTTTTGTGGCCCAACATTCTGATCCATACAAGACAGCAGGTCTAAGCATGTTACTTATAACATAAACTTTATCATGAAGACCGCCGCTAAGATAATAAGTCAGCGGTTCCACGTCAAACAAAAATATGCATGCAAATTCGAGCTTCAGCTTTTTAAGCAAAGCAGCACAAAGGGCACAATTTCAAATTCGTCACGATACCTTGACCTCAAAATGGTTTGGCCTAGTCTTTACGATAACCTGCGTGAATGTGACTGAGTATTTTCATAAAATTACAAAAATTTCAGCAAGGAAAATGAAACGCCATATCGCGTACCTAACTCAATTATTTATTATTATTGGTTCGCAAATCGGGCAATACAATATAACTTAAATAGCTTCTGCCCGCGACTTCGTCCGCGTGAAATTTCACCTCTTTCTTAGTGGATACCTACTTACTCTTCACAAAGAACACACTCTCCAAATTTCATCTCTCTAGGACCAGCGGTTTAGGCTGTGCGTTGATAAATCATTCAGTCAGGACTTTGAATTTTATATAATATACTAACTGCGCCCCGCGGTTTCGCCCGCGTCAGTGTCGATCGCGTGGGAATATCGCGATAAAAAGTAGCCTATAAGTTAATACAGGGTATCAGCTACCTCCATACAAAATTTTATCAAAATTGGTTCCGCCGTTTGAGCGCGAAGAAGTAACAAACATGTAAACACACACACACTCACAAACTTTCGCCTTTATAATATTAGTGTGATATAGATACTAGGTAAACTTAAAAAAACATGACAATGCATGTCCTAAAGTAGTGAACGCAGTATACACACTGTCAGCTAGTTAAAATTAATTATAAATAAGCTTATAAACAATATGCTGCCATTGGACTACCTAATTATTATTAGTGTAAAGTTGCTCAGGCTTAATTTTGGCTGAAAATTAAGATTACGATAAGCCTGTGCAACTATTACACTAATCGTAATCTTAATTTTCAGCCAAAATTAAGATTACGATAAGCCTGTGCAACTAAGGTCCCGGAAAACCAATCGAAATGCTGCCTCACACCGTTGTAACTGGATTATTGGCATTAAAAAACAGTATTTTTTTCCTCATAAAAAGGCGTAAACGGTTATTAAGATAAGCTTGAAGGACATTATGAAAAATCTAAAAGGCGTTATGAAAGTAATTCGTCTTAGTGGCCCACTTTTAATATTTTCCGCGTCGTTAATTTACTTTGTAATAAGTATTATTACTCATACAGGGTAATTGTAAAGCATATTCATTTTTGAAAAATGGTTCTGTATATTTTTTCCGTTTTGTTTATTTGAACATAGTGAATTTGTAAAGAAACTCCTAAATAAGTACAGTCCTTTCACAGTTATCATACCTCAACAGCAACCTTATTACAATAACAATAAAGATCAATGTGATTTTGACAGACTTGACAGTTGCAGCAACCTTATTGCCACGAAATTAAAGATCACTGTGGTATTGACAATGATGCAAAATCAAATATAAAATAACTGTTAATGGACTGGAGTATCTTCCAAATATTGACATGTTTTTAAAAGTGGAACATCAGAATTTGTTTTCTTGACAACTTTGCCTATGGTGTATTCTTTTCTCGTATCTATTTTAACTAAAAAATTGTGATAATTATGACAACTTTGCGAGATTAATGTCTCTCTTTGCAAAGACATTATTGAGTTAACAGTACTTATTTAATTCATGGCTTCAAATTAATTAATAGCTATGTTAGACACACTACGCTAAAATTCTTGTTAGTGACACCCCTAAAAATAATACAATACAACAAAATACGTGTCTGAAAGATTACGACGTACTAATAAATTAGCAAATACTTCAATTCCTTTATTTAACAGCACCAAATCACACAAAATTAATTCATAATCACCAACCTGCAATATTCCCACTGCTGGAACAGAGACCTCTGTGAGAGGGAGTGGGTCGTAATCCACCACGCGGACCCAGTGCGGGTTGGTGGATGTCGCATGTCTTCGAATTTTTAGTTCTAGGACAAGCCAGTTTCCTTTCCTTCACCGTTTTGATAGCAGTGGTGATGAAATAATTTACACAAAGCTCGTATAGTGCCTGCATAATCTAATATTGCGCCTTATTCGCACACATTTCACAAGCCACTCACCGAACCCTGAAAAACAAACTGTCATCAACGCTATCGATAACGAGTGAATAAATGAATAATAAGTAAATAGAATAATAGTTGGTCACCGTCCACGTACATAATGTAGGTAAGAAAACCTTTACCGAGGTATATATTATGGGATCACGCGATTAAAAACTACTTCTTTGTGTTTCTTACGATAACTATCGCAAAACTTGGCGTAAATAATTCAATTTATTATACTTTACTCGGGAGTGTTGTGGAAGCTTGAGTTTTAGAGGTTTTATTAAGAGACTTACAGGACCTAAACACAAAAAACGCAAGTTTTAGAACCAATAAAAGTATATGGTTGACTACAGTAAACAAAATCAGAAAAATATATGATATTCTTCAGAATATATGCTAGGTAGATAGTGTATTGAAAACATAATACAACTAATTTTATACGATAGGAAAAAATCTCGAAGATACCTCTAAAAACTTTCTTTTTACAATAAAAACCATACTATACATACAATCATTCTGATTTTTTGTCAGATTATTCTACAAGCAACATTCTAAAACACTAGTATTTTAATTTTTTAGTCCAAACAATAGATTTTTTGTAATTAAATGATTGCTTCATATTTTGCAATAAATTACCAGGGTTGTGTCATCGCGCTTCTCTTTCTTTTCTATGCAATCCGACAGTGACCTCGCTTTAAGTCATGTAAGCCCCTTAAGATTTGTCGTTGATTTGAGTATCGGTTTCGTTCGTGAGATTATGGTCACCTGGTTTAGTTGACAGACGAGGTCGCGAATGGCGAAAATGTTATGTAGATTTTTTTGACAGGGTTGCGATTATTTAGATTCGATTTCAATAACCTAAATTAGAAATAACTCGGCGATAGCGAGATTGTTTGAATCTGTGGGCAATAAAAATAGCTATAAATTATCGTTAGTTATAATCCTAACTAATATTATAAATGCGAAAGTAAGTTTGTTTTTTTTGTTTGTCACTATTTCACGCCTAAACTACTGAACCGATCAACCTGAAATTTTGCATATACGTTGTCAGGTGTACAGAAACAGACATAGGGTACCTTTCATCCTGAAAAAAAGTGCTGTTCCCGAGGAAAACAACAATAACGTTATTGTGATACCAGATGGCACCACGTGTCTTTCGAATCAAAAACAGGACAACGTCTATCGGGTCAGCTAGTATGTTATAATATTATTAGTTCACCAAAAAACGCAACGAATCGCCAATACTCGTCTTGAGGAAGCGTGATGATCAATGCTCGTGCCTGCTCTGTATGAGAAGGAGCGTTTGCCCAGCAGTGGGACAATAATAGGCTGGTACTATTGTTGTTATAACTAAAAAAAAACTGATTTCAAGCAGTAACTCACTTCGTAGCCACCGGCTAGATATTTCGTAGCAGTTCGTAGACTTCGTAGCAGTTGCGTAGCATCTTTTTGTGCACTTTTCTTTCTTACTTCGCTGCACTACTGTGCACACTCTAAGAATTTGACGAAGTCCTATGTCTACCATATTAAGATAATGAACAATAATATATGCCAACCAAATCAAATGAATCATTGCTGAAAACGTTCTTAATGTTTTTTTCAAACCCTTTTCATATTTCATATCCTTAATAGAATTAAACGCGATGATAAGAAAAAATGTAATAACCTCAAGTGTTTCAGCCAAGAACAATGTTTCATACAGCTAATACAATACTGCGGAGTCCCTAACGACTTGGGCGCGGTTCGTACAGTCATGATGTAAATTACTGTAAAGTCGTACTTTTATGAGAAATGCATTATTTAATATTAATATTTATAAGGCAAATTATTAAATGTAGGAGTGGCAAAAGAAGCTGTTGTGTTGTTTTAGTTTCAAGGGTATTGCAGTTTTATTTAAGATTTTTATTTATTCTCTTTGAACATCACTCTCTCTTGCACCAAAAATCACGATAAACATATTTCAAACACCGTCTTCAAACGGTTGACAGAAAACGAATGATGTTTTGATAAAAATCGTTCTGTTTCAGTGATTTGGTGCAAACGGGTTTTAAATTACTATAATAAATACTAGTGCGGGCACTTCAGCTACGAAAAGTTGTAGCAGCTACTACGGCGTAGCCGGCTATGCTCGTAACCGATCTGCTACGAGCTACGACCTACGCGTAAATGTATCTCCACTGTATTTGGATGTAATTTTGACTCCGGCAACTAGTTTAGCTACAAACTACAACCATAATGTTGCACAAGATTATAAAATATATCGTTTTTGAAATAAATTATTTTGGCACAATACATGTTTAAATCACTTATATAAATCTATATAAATAAAACGAAGTCGGATTAGTTACACCATCTGTATAATTCAAGAACGACTAGACTGATTTTTATGATATTTAATTTCTTGAATTCTTCTCCGCCTCGAATAGCAGAATAACTATTAAAACATGGGGAAAAAAATCACAAAAAAAAAATAATAATGAAGATAATTCATTTTCTCATACATTTTGGACGGAGCGGCTTTTTTTAAGATATTTCGAGAACAGATTGACTGTTTTTGATAATGATTCTGAGGCGGTACGAAGTTAGCCGGTATAAATGATTTTAATTTCTGTAAGCAGGTTTACCAAATACTTTAACACGTCAATCATATATATGTTTTTAACTAGATGAGGTCTTTGTTTCCTATCTGAGAAGAAAGGCCGAAACAAACTCAGAAGTCATAGTCTCTTTTAAAGTAAACTTCTTAAAGATTAAATATCAGTAAAACTTTCAAAATCAATAGTAGATTTCAACAATCTACTATTGATTTTGTAAATTTTATAATCTTGTGCAACATTATGGTTGTAGTTTGTAGCTGAACTAGTTGCCGGAGTCAAAATTACATCCAAAATACAATGGAGATACATTTACGCGTTAGGCTGTAGCTAGCAGATCGGTTACGAGCATAGCCGGCTACGCCGTAGTAGCTGCTACATCTTTTCGTAGCTGAAGTGCCCCACTAATTCTACCAAAGAGATCGCCGCTTTTAGTTCCATTTTCAAAAATAAAATGTTCTTTTTTTGTGAAAGTGATAAGTCGAGTCTTTATTCATGATTATTCTACATGAATACTTTTTCTTTTTTGTAGGCTCGTTGGTAACAGACAAAAAAAAACTTTTTCCCCTAGAGGTAATTAAGCAATTTTTTCCTCGTTCTGGTACGCTACAATGACGGTCTGTTTGCGCAAGAGGAGTGAAAAATATTTTATTTTACATAAACCTACATGGGCTCTTATGAAACGTCAGAAGCTACGTGCTCGTTTCCGATTGGCTTGGCCCTATGGAGAAGAGCCGGCAAGAAACTACACGGTTACTCTTGTAAAAATAATTGGGATTTACAATGTTTTCAAACTACACTTTCATGTAAGTAATCGCGCCTACTAAACGTTTTTTCGTCCCGCCAGTACTTTCAGCAGGAAATGTCTAAATTGCACTTTTGTTCCGCTGTACGTCGTTCGTGATTTCAGTGAAGCGTATCGAAACATTGTAAACTAAGCTGTGCACTGCTCAGCACTGAACCGCTGACCAAATCGGGGATGTGGGTCAGTGTGCTGCTACTTAATAGCTTGACGTAACGTGACTTTGTGCGTTTACGTTTTCGTTTAAAGTTAAGTTGAAGATAGAGAAGGGCTGTGTCATTGTTTTCGTATTTTTTTCGGTGACATAATGAATAATGTACACGTGTGTAAAAATATGAATAATTTGGATATGGTCATTGTAGTTTTGGTTTTTTAAGTTTAGATAGGTTTAGGTAGGGTAGGATAGTAAATTATCCCTGCATTTGTGTGATAAAAGAGTTTTATTAATGTGTAAAATGGTTCAAGATAACATATTTACACTTCGAAAAAAATTTTTTGTCTTAAAACTAAAATTCGATATTACCCATCCGACTGCTCTGAGAAGAATATCGAAATAAACTCAGAGGTTGCAGTGTCATTTAAAAACCAGTAATAATCTTGGACGGGCCATATGACCGTACAGATTCGAGATGGTCTTTTGAAGAAATAACCACACAGGTTTGAGTGGACCTGTCAGTGCATGCATTTGTCAGGCAATCTTGTGGTTCTTTCACTAAGTATTAACATTTAAACAGTAGTTCTAAATTTCTATTTCAATTATAATACGTGCATGACTGAAGCAATAAATTATTAAAAGAAATGCAAGTCCTATAAAAATATTTGCATAATTCTCATAAAAATAACATTTTCTTCCCGAGCATGCAAAGGGTCCAACAATAGCAACTATTTAAAAAAACCCTCCCACCATTTAAGCAAATCCGCCTTTGACATACTTTGCGAAACTTTCATTAAAGCTTCATGTAATTTAATTACAATTCTTGGCTTCCAAGAATTATTACGTAAAATTAGTACCAAAAAAATTGGATCAAGGTTGGTAATTGAAGTGGCCCTTCTTGTTTACGTTACCTTTAATGAGTGGGCCGAAATTCTTATCGGTTGCGTGCTTCAGTCGCCTGATCGACCACCAGTGGGCATAACAGCTCATAATTGCTTCTCGTGAAACATAAAGAGCTTATAGCGACGTCTGGGCTGATGCATATCTACCCGTACTTTAGTTACATTGCGTGGATTCTACTGAGAGTGACCTTGGCCCCCCCTCGCCCTGCTTCTACCCTCTACCAACAAATAAAATTTCGAATAGTCTGCTTCATCCAACCGTCGTAATCGTACCTCCAGCACTCGGTGTAATATGGAACGTAATAACGTGTATGTAGGGTATCATCTCGCGTGTCCTTCGTGTGTCGTCAGCCGTTCCATTGTTGCGATGGGCTTTTGTTTTGTTAGTACTGCAAATTAGTCAGCTGTTGCGAGTCAGCCTAGTACCTTATATGGTGGCTGAGCATATAGACGTGTTCTCTCTGTGCATCTGGACAATAATACGGGAATTCCTTGATTTAAGTGACGATATCTCTTCGGTTATCTAATAATATTTTGAGTGCAACCAAAGTAACGTGGCCTAAAAACACTTCATGTTTTCAAGTTAATCGAAGTAAAATCGATCATTTTATGACCTAGTTTTTATCTGTTTGGCGCATCTGTAATAAGCGATTAGGTATGTAAATATTGTTCAATAACTTTTTTACTTACATGCAGATTATAGGCAAACTGTTCTAGAACATTATTGTCTATTCATAGTAATACTCTAAAATTACAGACTCAACAGTGAAACTACGTAATAATGTATACCTGCTTAGGATGACACAATTTAACGTAACAGTTATTCCTAAAACTCTCCCGGCCTTATTATAAAACAAGGTTTATCTTTAGACCCAGGTTTAAACCATCGAGCCATTTTTAAATTTTGAACTTTATTCCGACAACTGTAAAGTTCTTAATGCAAAATTGACAACTTAGAATCGGGTTTAACGTCAGTTTTTGTAATAAGAACTTTAGCTTCGTCGGATTATAGTTCGAAATTTAAAAATAGCTGGATGGTTTAAACCTGGGTCTAAAGACAATTCTTGTTTTGTAATAAGGCCGTCCTAGTTTGTGAAAACCTATTAAACTCAATCTGTTGTCAAAAATGGTCAAATTGTGATTTGATTGGCGGTCAACCAGTCACAGCAGTTAACATGAATTTAAAAGCGTCTTAGTTAATTCATTTGTTGATCAACTATTAAAAAAACTATTCGTAGCCTAATGTGAAAACAATAATACACATACATACAGTAATAATAATGTGTTAAGCGAATATGAACTACTAACTAATATGGCTACAGTAACTTACTCAAAAACAACTTCTGCATTAACCTTGTATAAAGCTTTACCTCCCTACAATAAAGTTGTATATAATCATAAAACAAATACAATAATTCTACTTTATAGTAGTCGGTTATTAAGTATTGAGATCACGCCACTCTGTAACATAATCGCTTTAAGACCTTTTTCTTTTTTATAGCCATATAAAAGTGCAGGGAGTCGCGTGTGTGAAATTCAATCTTCGTTGACAGACCGAGACTGACGTGAACGCCTTTGCCCTATTTAAAAAAAAAAACGTTTTTTTTTTTATTAGCGTGACCAATGCATAGTTAATAGGTCGTCCATTTGCATTCGAAGGGCCTTAGAAACTGCCGCGACTAAGTGTTGAATATTAAAATTAAATAATAAGTTGTGTGGAATAACAGTGAAGTTTTATTTGTTTTGAATTCTGTGTTGGTTCAGGTAAAACGTTTCAATTATTAAAAAACTAAAGAGTAGGTACTAGACAAGCTTAATTTCTATGTAAATTAATGCAGACTTGCAGTTTGTCGGGAAAGTGTATCCCCTACTGTAAGTGAAACTTTGAACCAAAATCATGCTCCTATATTTTCTTCGGTCACTGTGCATTCCAAAGAATCTTAGCCCTAATAACTTAAGTCATTATTAACCAAAAACTCCACTAAACGAATAACGAATAACTTGAAACGTGCAATTCGCGTATCTAGTTTAATGTAAGTACATGCAAATGTATGACCGTAGCGACCGGACAGACGTCACCCACTATATGTACGTTACGACTATCACTGCATGCAAAACGGTGGGCTGGCACGAAGACACACGCGTTGCTAACAGTAGGTACTTGAACTTGACTCGAGGTGTTGAACGCAAGTGACATTTACGATCAAAGTCTTTGACTCTCCACTCACACATGAATGAACTAAAAGATTCATCAACGTCCTTCTCTTGCCCGAATTTATTTGGGGTCCGTGTAGGATCTTTTCACCCCCTATTTCTGAGGTTTTAAACCAGAGTTCATCTATTCAATAGTGCTATTGGTTCAATATCGATATCTTATGCTAAACACTCAGTTTAAGAAAATTTGCTCAAATTGATAACTTTGTCGAATAATTTACTATTGAGCGTTTATCGAGGAACTCAGAAACCAGGCATTAGCCGTTTTTGTATTATATCATAGAATGAATGAATTGAAAGTTAAATTACAAACATGAAATTGTTTTGTTAGGCCATTTTGCTCGTAAAAATTCTTCAACAAACCTATGACGTAGTAAGTTGCGCGAGTGAGCTTTGAGCTGTGAGTTGGTGGTCGGGTTCTCACGGGGGTAGAAACAGCTGCGAAGCTGTGGCGCCCGAGTCGGTACCGGTGGCTGCAGGCTGCTGACAGCTCAATGCTGGACAGTGAAGAGGAGTCGCCGTTTGTCGTCATCTCCCTGCCGGTATACTCCACTGAGCCTTTCGTGAGTTGGTTTTTGTTTTTACTATTGTAGATTCTGTGGTCCAGGCCATTGAGGAATTCTGTGGCGGCGTGCTTCAAGAGAACAGCTGAGGCAAGGTAGTACCGAACATAGTTGATCACTGATCAACTGTCACTGATATTCAATGATATTTCTAATACTGATCAATGATCAGTATTAGAAATATCAGTGATTGGTATTTCGATGAATTTCATATCTATTTCTTATATCTTGAAAGGGCTAGAGCTAGTTTGCAACCACGAAGTAAAAACACTTTGAAACAAAGATCTCCAATAATATGGGGTCGGAACTGGATCTAGCAAACCAGATATAGCAAATATACCTAACCCTTTTCAAGAAATGCATCGAATAACCAATCACCCTGTCTGTAGATTATCAAAGAATCCGCAGAACAGATAGACAACGTGTTATAGTAATCGCACTTAGTTTTAACATTTCTTTGAAAAATGTTCTTTCATAGCTGTAGCCTTCCTAGCTACTATATGAGTACATAATGTAAGTGGAGTGAAAGGTAAAAGCCAAGACTTGTTAACGCACAATTTTATAGCAAGCAAGGTATTTATTATAACTCTACCTAGACCGCCGGAGCTCATTAGCGTGCTAGTATACCTGTACGGCTATATTATTTTACATAAATACATAATACCAGCAGCCATTACAGTTTTGCTTAATAACAGCATAGGGCAACGTAGTTCATAATAAAATCAGTCTTAACACCTGACTGCAGCTCATTTATGTTTCATTGTTGGAAAAATCCATGAATATTTTTCCCAGATCATTACTGGGGACTTACAAAATTAATTTACAAGGAAATGGAATAGCTAATGTGTCCTTATCAATTACATAAGCCAATGTTTTCCTTGAGTATTCAAATGAATTGCGTGTTACGACCCCGGTTGTCGAAAGGGCCCGTCAAAAGTGAGGTTATGTCACAAATGCCTTACGGTATATAATGCGTCGTAATTAAATAATTTCTATTCCAGTGTTTGTTGTTGCTAATGGTTGGGTAAAAGTAATGGGTGCTAGAGTTTTTTGAGAATGATGTAGCAAGGTTTTTATAAGACATTCCAAAAATTTCAAACCCTTTCAAGCTTGGTGAATTTTTGCTGAAAATATTTAACTTTGGATCAGCATTCAATTATTACTAACTGATTAGTATTTGTGGAAGGCATATGATACACACTGTGTAACCTATTTATTGTTGCAAATGGCTTAAGATTTAGAAACTAATCCGGAAAATATCCGGTTTCCTTTACGTTTAATAAGAAATACAATTTAAAACACCCCATAAAATGTTCGAGAGCCCTTTTAATTCAACTTCCTTATGGACACGAAATACAATTTTCCTCGTAAACGACAAAATGACTAACATTTTCAGACATATTAATTTCAAACGCCGCAGTCCACTACTTATGCAGCAATTTGAGACGTGACCTCGACGAAGCGTGCCCCTCACACGTGGTGGACGATAGATGTGTGCAGACCAATATACATAGACCCCCGAACCATCACTAATCGCCCCAAGATTCGCGTGAATACAGAACTTTCGCGCGGGGCTTGGGAGGCCAAGTCCCAGAACTCTTTGCTACGTTATTCTAATTGCACGCACAGACTTGCGATAAGGGTGTCCTTGGAAGACGGTCAGTACCACCGGCCAAGGACTTCGGAATAATTTGGATGAAGCAGGGCTTTTGTTTACACGGTCAGTGGTCGGTTGGACGCCGGTGGTGCTTGTCCTCGGTGGTGACTTGTCGTGACAACATACCGCGGATAAAGATTCGGTATTGCGCGAACAGCGAGGAAGATTTCAGCGTTACTATCATGGTGAGAGTTTATTTTCGTTAAGTTTTTCTTTAAAAAATTCGTCATTAAAATTTGGAAAGTTCGTTTTGGTTTAAAAGAATATTGAAAGAACTCAGACGGACTTGGCAAACATCCAAACTGTCTGCAATATATTTTATTGCGAAATTAAATAAAATGAATTCATTTTACCCATAATAAAATGTAATCGACTCATGGTTTCTTATCATCAGATAAAGTATGAATTTAGTCAATATCTGAACATTTTCATTTTTTAAACAATCGTCATGAATCACGAAACAAAGAAACTTAACTAAGACTTAATGAGAATACCTATTATTGCTAAAATAGCCATACTCATCCCAGAAATAACATATAATCATAAAAAAAATCAAGCTTATTATTTATTTATTTAAAAAAAAAAAAAACAAAACAAAACAAAAAAAAAACAAAAAAAAAAGTTGGTGGCACTGGTTAGTGGTTTCATAAACCAATTATAATAATTAAAGACATAGACAGAGATACAACATACACATAAAAAAGAAAAATATAATCTATATATATAAAATTCAAAGTCCTGACTGACTGACTGATTGACTGACTGATATATCAACGCACAGCCCAAACCGCTGGACCTAGAGACTTGAAACTTAGAAGGTGTGTTCTTTGTGAAGAGTAAGTATCCACTAAGAAAGGATTTTTGGGAATTCAACCCCTAAAGGGTTAAAATAGGGGATGGAAGTTTATATGAAAGTCCGACAGTTTTGAAGTTAGGATCTTCTAATTTTGTATTTAGGCTGACAATTGAAAATTAATGTATACGTGTCTCAGCGTTTTTGATAATTCTACCCCCGAAGGGTTAAAAAGGGGGATGAAGTTGTGTATAGAAAGTCATTCATTTTCGACGTAAAAATCACTAAATTTACTATCTAGGCTTATGATTGGAAGCTAACACTACGGTGTTGTTAGAATTTCATCCATTAAGGGGGTGAAAAGTGGGAATAAATTTTGTCCTGACTGACTGATATATCAACGCACAGCCTAAAACGCTGGTCGGTACCGTTGGGTAGAGAAATTAATTTTGGAGGGTGTGTTCTTTGTGAAGAGTAGATATCCACTAAGAAGGGGTTTTTGGAAATTTAACCTTTAAGGGGTGAAAAGAGGGGATTTTGTTTGTATGAAATATCTTATTCCTTGAGTTAATAACCATGAAACTTGGCACGAATACTTATCTAAATAAATTATGAAGTTTGGCTTTTTTTTCTAAACTACCCCCTGAAGGGGGATTGGGAGGTGTCAAAGTTTGTATGGAAGATTTTTAACGCGTGGTCCGATTAGCTCGAAACTCAGTATTTATACTTAAGACCGAAAATAAAGAATAACGTGTATCATCGTTTTTCGAAAATTTACCCCTAACGGGGTGAAAAGTTAATTTTATAGGAGAAGACTTTACTGCGTGGCTTGATTAACTTGAAAATTGGTATAAACAATCTGTGAGTCGAGTAATGAACACACCCCAAACAATTTTACGAAATTCCACCCCTGTGGGGGTGAAAAACGGGGATACAGTTTATAAGAAAAATCTTATTCATTTGGTTAATAAACTTGTTGCCTAAGCAAGTAATAAAGTTTATCATTATTCGTTTATCAAAACACCCCAATACCCCTTGTGTTGGGGTGTTAAAGTCTGTGTGGAAGAATTTTAACGCGCGGTCCGATTTACTCGAAACTCAGTATTAATACTTTTGACAGAAAATAATCCATAATAATAGCCGCACAGATCGATCGATCAGGTTACGCAAGCTACGCTTGCCGCGGTTGGTCTGTAGATAGGTGTCCATCTTTACATACCGTGACCTCTCCGTGCCTCGGAAAGCACGCTAAGCCGTTGGTCCCGGCTGTCATTTGTGGATCTTTGACAGTCGCTAGGGATGGTCAGAAGCCCGAAAGCTTGACAACCAGTCTTATCAAGGGGTATCGTATTTGGGTTGTGGAGGTCAGATAGGCAGTCGCTCCATGTAATATACTGGTACTCAGCTGCATCCCGTTGGACTGGAAGCCGATCCGACGAAAAGGCTAGGCAGATGAAGAATCAATAGTAAGTGTATGGGGTTTTCGAAAATTATTGACCCCTGACGGGACAAAAAGTGGTAATTCGATTTATAAGGGGATTTTAATGAGTGCCTTAATAAACTCAAAAAAAAAATGGTACAAATAAATTTGGATTTGAAACTTGGCACAAATAATATTATAAAGTTCGAATTTTTTTGGAATTCTAAACTAACCCAAAGGGGAGATTGCGGGTGTCAAATTTAGTTCGGAAAAATTTTAATGCGCGGTCCAATTAACTCGAAACTCAGTACCTATCTAAGACCAAAATAAATAATAAAGTGGTTCAGGGTTTTTCGAAAATCTACCGCTAATGGGGTGAAGAGGGGTAGTCAATTTCACAGGGCAGAATTTTATTACGAGGCTTGATTAACTGGAAAATTGGTATAAATAATCTAGATTATGTTTCGAAATTCCACCCCTATGGGGATAGAAAGAGGGGATACAGTTTATATGAAAAATCTTATTCATTTGGTTAATAAATTAGAAACTTGGCAATATTTGGGTCAGTAAATAATAAAGATTGTCACTTTTAGTTTAAAAAATCCCTTACAGAGGATTTGGGGGGTGACAAATTTGATGGATTAGAAAAATATTTAACCCGCTGTCGGATTAACTCGAAACTCGGTACTACTAAAACAAAAAATACTTAAAAAAAGTGATTTAGGGTTTTTCGAAAAATGGCTTCTACGAAGGTGGTAAATTGTACTGCTTGCTTTCATTAACTCGAAAATGGGTATGGGTCTTTGAGTCCACATCCCAAACGATTTTTCAAAATTAGGTACTCTCCTGGGGGGGTAAAAAGCTGGGATACAGTTTATTTGAAAAATCCCTTTGAGCTATAAACTAAAAAATTGGTCCGAATACTTATTTATATCTAAATAAATGATAAAAATCATAAACATACATTTTCGAAATTATAAGAGGAAAGTACGAATTTCACGCGGACGAAGTCGCGGGCAGAAGCTAGTTATACATACTTCAGATTAAAACATAAAAAATATGAATTTAACAACACTCATGTATCTCTCTCATGGTACTTCTGACATGTCAATAAAATCTTCGTACTTATTTAAAATCAAATCGTCGCAAAAGCACCGCTTACATTCGAGTCGCATAACAGAACTGGGTTAAAAGCAGTATTCGCGGGAAACCAAAAAAATCACGCCAACGACGGAACGGAAGCAAGGGAATTTACCAAAGAACCATAAAATTCTGAATAAATCCACTTTCCTTGTTACATTCCCTACACGTCGGTCATAGAAAAAACGTTAAAATGTTACCGGTTGAATAAACTTGCATTACAATGCAATGTGTTATAATATCAAACATGGCATGAAGTGGAATAGTTCAGTGGTTTTGGTGGTTTTATGTAGGCTTTTGCATTACTTTTCATACATAATTTCAAGATTAAACCGTGTGTGGAAAAGTTCTGATACAATAAAGTAGAACTAATCTTTCGCTTGTGTTTCATTTTCTCGTCGTCTGAAACTCAAATGGGCAAAACTTTTTTACATGACAGCGTATCAAGTCGCAGATTTACCACTAATTTAATTTAGATACATATTTAAAGATCCACCTCTACGATAAAGTCATATTCATTTCGTCTAAAAATCATAGCCAATGCAGGTTCTTTTCGTATGCATGTTTGCACATTCATCAAACAACGTATTCGTGTCAGGGGCACAAGACTCCATAGTTTTAGGTCGGGCCGCTTATATACCGAAATAACTGAAAACATTTACTTCTGATGACGTCACTCGAAAGCCTAATAGAAGCACTTAAAGCCTAAATTCGGAGGAATGTTGTACCTTTCGACCAGTTGAAAGAAACACGGGCTCCCATTGACCTGAATAAAATAGCTGTAATATTTCTTCGGTATTTAGTTCGTCAGCGGTATGCTAAGTATGAGTTAATAGCTTCTAATGAGTCATATAATTTTAATAATTCTATTATTAACCACAACTTTTAATAAAACAATATTTAATAGCACTGCAGCAAATATTTCCTGTCCTTTGTCTTAAAAACTTCTTTTTCACAACAGAAAAATTCTTACCTTGCCGTCGCGTCAGTACCCAGTGAAAAGAAACAAATGAATAAGGTAATTAATAAAGTTGAAGCATGTGTCTCATTAGGCTGTAGGCAAGTCATTAAAACTTTGGCACGTGTGATTTTTCTAGGAAAGACACCGACTTTACTTTTATTTTACTTTTTCTTCATGAAATGCCGCACTCGTCATTTGGGCACAAGCTATAATAGGTAACATTCTTCTCTCTCCCTCTATCGCTATGTGCTCTTCTGGTCTAGTCTAGCTCTTCTTCGCGTAGGTAAGTATTCTTCACTTTCCGCATTTAAATCTCTGCCAATCTATAATGGACTTTGCACTATAATTGAGTATTTTATAACTGACTCTACAACTTGCTTTGGTAGCGTTTGCAGATTGATCTTCTAAGATATAGATGTAAGTCTACATCAACAACATAACTTTATTCTGCAATACAGTTTTGTTTGACAAAATCCAATGACTAAATCGATTGGCGATGAGCACTCGGGTATTAATAGCTCTAAGTTATCCCCATTCTTTTTACAATGACTTAACTTCGGAGTTTCGGACCAAAGCTGTCACAATGCTGTCAATATTAACCATTAACAATGACGTTTCACAAACAGGCAGCGAGCTACGGCAAAAAGAACGGCATGTGGTACGGCGGCACAGCGACCGGCACGACCAGCGCTTGGTCGCGAGCTGGCACTCGCAAGCAGTCGGTCGCAGAATCTGATGCTCCTCCCCCGGGTGGCGGCAAGCCCGCCAGTGGGCGCGTCATCAGGATCATCAATAATATGGACCATTCTATACAGGTAATAGGGTTTATAATTATCATCTGCTTAGTCTTTTTCCAAGCATTTTAAGGGGGAGTACAAAGCGGAAACCAGCTACAACAAATCGTCATAACTGTATTTTTATGATATTGCCAAAGTTGTCTTTTAAAGATGGCTCTTAGCGATAAGACCGCCCATTGTGTCATCCCTTGTAAAATTTCTATATTTATGTCTGTAATTTATATGGTGTAAGTACATAATAAAGAGTATTCTATTCTATTGCGCGACTCATAATGCGAAGCATTAGATAGTGCTTTCCAATGATATTATAAGTATTATAATATCTTTCCGATCATAATACTTTTTTTGCCTCCTTTCTGCAGCTGTTTCTATTGTTATACTCCTGCTAGTACACAGAACCTACTTAATTTATTTACCATTTTATAGATAATTTAATGGAGATTAATTCTGTAAGTTTTTCATAAAATTATTTAATGCAGTAGAAACGAAAAAAAAACATCAAAATATTAAAAAAAAACCCTGTGAAACCTGAAAACATTGCAGCTTGCGAAAAAAACAATTAATTGAGTTTTTTTTTAATAGATTCTTTTCACCCACAGGAGAAACCCTATTGAAAATGGCTCTTTTATTCAAAGTAGTTTAATTATAATTAATAAAAAAACTAACATAACATAATATTTAATATCTATGGTATTTTACGATCAAATGAGCATTATGAGTCGTGTACTTTTTGCTTTTCTAAATTTTTCTATTCTATTGGCGTGTAATTCTTCCACTGTACGTCTTCTAGTAAAACTATAATCGAGTGTGCTTCAATTAACGACGTTTGTCGTTACATGGTAGGTATCCATTGTTCTTAGCTGCCGTTCATTTCATGAACGTTCGTCATACGGAACTTATAAATAATTTGCATCAAAATGATGAATACGGTTCTTATATTTCAAATCAAAAGTACCTAACATATCCCACTATTATCTTTATTTTATTTATTTGGGTCAACAACAATTGAATACACTGATACAAAGATATGAGATACATCCAGTAGACTTATGACTAATGTACCAATTTCTTACAGGTAAGCAGATCATGGATTACTTATTTGTCGATTGCGCCTACTTAAAATTAGATAAGTTCTTATACTCACCGAACTTAATTATGTATTCAACCAAATTCCAAATTAAAATTAAAATTACATGCAATCAAAATCAAAGTTAAAATAAAAATCTAAATACAATTACAATCAAAATAAAATTAAAATCAAAGTCATCATTTAAATTAAAATCAAAATCAACACTAAATTTAAAATCAAAATTAACACTGAAATTAAAATTAAAATCAAAATTTTTAAACAAAAATCGTTTACAAGTTTAAATCATTTTAGTGTAAATATCTAATCTATTCATTTGCATGTAACTAAGCGGAAACCCGTAATTAAAACAAATGCAAAAACCCAGTAATTTACGCCTACAATGTTAAAGGCATCGTAGATTGCGAGGCTCCACACTAAATGCGATTTCACGCCAAAACGATTTGTAGTGTATTAATAAGAGCTTTCAGTGCTAAGGCCTTGGCGAGTAAACACTGGGGATTGCCGAAGCTTTGCGAAACCCGAGGTCGGCTCATAAGTGGCCATATTCGTAGTAGAGAAATATTAGGGAGGTAAGGTAATGTTAGGTTTGGAAAAGTTTAGAAAGGGTTATGGAGAACACTGGAAAGTACTTACTTGTAATTTTTGTAAAGTTTAAAGTCGTTGACTTTAATATTGAGTTCCGTTCTTAACACGCTTTTATTAGGTCGACCTGTATGTAACTATGTAATGGAATCTAAGGTAACTAATTTAACCACCTTCCAAGGGTCGTAGCGTAATGAAAATTGGCAGCTGTATGTAGTTCTGATGACAATACAATAATACGGTACTGTCGAACTGATCCTGATACTGTCGAACTGATGATGGAGCCTGAAGATATGAACTGGAACATCATGATGGAAAATCGTATCATAGCTGCTTTGGATTTCTTTGAAAAATCTTGTAATGAACTTTCACCACGATTAGGTTTCTAGGTCTGATGATGAAGCCGGAAGATAGGCACTGGCATTCCATGATAGAATATCGTATCATAGTCGTGTATTTTTTTGTTTTTACGTGCATTTATAAAAGCGTGTTTTTCTAGTGTTTTTTTAACTATTAATTTATTTTTATTAGTTATAACATTACAAGTTTGAACCAGTAATTGCCTATAAATTAGATAAAGTTCAATACATAAAAGTACGATAATTTGTTCGTTAATGTTTATAGGCCCTGAATTTTTTATTTGTGAACTTTAAAGGCGTTATATAAAATTATCGTCAGTTTCGAAACGTTGATTATCTGTAAATTAGGTTACTAAGTGCAGCTCCACAAAATGCCCATACAGTATTTTTGTTATAAAGCGGCACGCGCTTTACTCGTGGTAACCAAATGTACACACTCACACACACACACTGTGAAGTCGAGTTGCGTCACACTACACAAATTTCCGACTTTGCCATTGTCTCGTACGGTACCGAGTGCTCCTGCGCTTACACACACAATCAGAGCGTGATTATTCACAAGTAAAACGCGCTTCGCTTCGTGAGATAGAAATACTATACCTAATTTAATTTCGTTTGGTAAGCTTTGGTAAGGTTTTCATGAAATAATTTTGTTTGCAGTGTCGCGTTTTATTAAACTTACGTACAACACAGCCGTTTGAGGAGGTGTTGGAAGATTTAGGACAAGTACTGAAGATGAGTGGAGCTAAGAGAATGTACACAATAACCGGGCAAGAGGTAATACCTACTAAACATCTCTCTTAATATTTCAAATCAGTCATATCATACTAAAATTTCAGTTTCTTATACTTTGATCTAATATTTGAGCGGTTCTTTATATTAAAAAAAAAAATGTAATTTACTTAATGGCTTCCTCGGCGGCCTCGTTGGTCTGGTCGCGCAACCGCTACTGCTGAGCATGAGGTCCTGGGTTCGAGTCCCTGGTCGGACAAAGTGTTATTGGGGTTTTCCACCTAGAATTTCTCAGTAACAGGAGGGGCCCGTGGCTTAATAATAACAGCTGCACAGGTCGATCGATCAGGTTAAGCTACGCATGCCGCGGTTGGTCTGTGGATGGATGATCTTACATACCGTGACCCCTCCGTGCCTCGGAAAGCACGATAAGCCGTTGGTCCCGGCTGTCATTCGTGGATCTTTGACAGTCGTTACGAGTAGTCAGAAGTCTGACAACCAGTTTTACCAAGGGGTATCGTATTACCCAGTAACTGGGTTGTGGAGGTCAGATAGATAGTCGCTCCTGTAAAATAGTGGTATTCAACTGCATCCGGTTAGACTGGAAGCCGACCCCAACATAGTTGGGAAAAGGCTAGGCAGGTGATGAATTTCTCAGTAACAGCAAACTCCCGCAGTCTAGATTTGCGACACACGGAGTCCACATTTCACCAGTTGTAGTTCCATGTAATGGGTTACTTGAGACTTAAACATATCTGGTGAAATGTAGGTGTACGGTGCATCTCTGGCGTACCACAGGCGTGATGTTATGTTATATACATATAGTCTATTCAAAAACTTTGAAAACTTGTACTTGTTGTTGTTGAAATTTATATTATTTCAAGTTAAACAAATATCAAAAATGGTAATTAAGTTGATTTCAAAGTGAATAACACTATTGAAATAGTTATAAAAATGTTTTATATTTTTTATAAGTTGTAGCGTAAACTGAACTTTATTGTGTAAGATTTAAAGTTATTTTTCCATAAACTCATATTTGTTTACATTTTTACCAATAAAACACGAATGCAGACTAGGTATCATAAGCACTTGGAACTACACTCTACACCTAGTCTTAAGTGGACTTTTCTAAAACAACTGCAAACACTTCGCGATAGCGCTCGACCGCTATAACCACCCACATGCGACGCCATTATTTTTAATTTCTCTATCATAGAATTGTAAAAAACATAGAGTTAGTAACAAGAAAGACTGAAACTGTGGCGAGACAGTGCTTCCTTACCCAAATCATTCGTTCCACCCGCTGAAGACCCCCAGTTGCCTTGGGTAACCTGGAAGTCTTTAAACAGACTCCGGACCCAGGTTGGCCGAAGCGAGAAAAACCTGTTCAGGTGGAGATTCATAGACGACTCCGCCTTGGAGTAATAAATGTGGTGCTGTTTCACAAACGATGGGACACTTTTATATCCTGTCCTGCGTCACCTGACAGCTGCGCGTTACAGGAACTGATGGCGCCAAACAAGTAGCCGAATTCTGGGTCTGAATTCATTTAGATGGCTATCGACACGCTAAGAAGAAGTTACTAAAAGCATATTGATACTTTTAGGTAAGAAGTTTCTCTCAGCTGCGGAACGAGTTCGCTGATGTGGAGACCTTTTATTTGGGCTCGCTGATGATGGCGCCAGCCTTGAGCCCTGGAGTCAGTGCTCCGTTACCTATTGAGTCGCCTATTAGAAGGTTTGTGACCCGTTTCAACTGATTTGTTAGTACTGTGTCTATCTAAACTAATATTATTAATAGAAAAGATTAGAATTTTTGTGTGTTTGCTTTTTATGCTTTCACGCACAAATTGCTGAATAGATTTGGATGAAATTTTGCACATGGGTAGACCATGACCTGGGTTAGGTCATAGGATAGTCTTTATCCCGATATTGATCATGGGATCGAGACTAATGCGGGTGAAACCGCGGGGCACAGCTAGTAATTAATATAATGATAACACGGCGCCAGACTAAAAGTAGCTATAGCTCACTGAACAAGGCGTTGTAGAGGAACTAGCGAAAAGTTTAGACCTCCTCAGTTGCACTAATACCACCCGGTCCTCAATGTATCTTAAACTGTTTTAAAACAGTTACCCCTTTATTCATAAACGTTGCTTTAGGTTAAGTAGTGATTAGCGACTGTTTAACTATAGATTTTTGACGTTATGTTTACAATTACAAAGCCATAAAATAATACTGGACAAGCATGAATCATAATATCGTGAGTTCTAGATCTCGATCACGAGGCAACGTGGCGGCTCCTCCGATGGCCGAGGACATGCGTGGGAGACGCGCGAGGAGCAAAAGTCGACCTCGAGTGCTGTATGCACCAGAAGGAGAGATTGTTCGGAATTCAGGTAATGAACCAATCAATCAACATAGCCAAAAGAAGTCTATCTACAGCCATTTCAAAAATATCACCAAGACTTCGTTCGTCAAGCTTAGCAAATCAAGAAATAATGTACTGTTCTTAATATTTGTACAGACTACACTCTACTAGAAGTTCTCAAAGAAGAGCCGATCCGGGTGACAATTAGAGGTTTGCGGCGCACATTCTACCCGCCCATACATCACGCACCCATCGACAACTCCCCGCCGGAGAAGAAACTACAACTAGACTGGGTGTAAGTAATTTTTTTTTTAAGTGAAAACTTCTTTGTGCGTTGCACATTTTTTGAGATGGGAAAAACCATTGAACTCGCGCCACTGTTACCGTAAGCGACACCGCGCGTGTTTTGTTTATAAGACGATTCAAAAAATGTCCGCTTCGGATGTGTTCGGTTGGCCTCGAGACACAAAATACAGATAGTACAGAAGTCAATCTACATACAAAGTGCGCTCGAGCAACGCACAAATAGACACTGCTCACAGACACGTTATCTTAGACGGGTTGGGAGCAGTGCGAGCGTGCGTGGCATCCGCTTGAGATAGGAGTATAATATGTGTTCTGTGCGCTTGAGACACGCGTTTGTGAAGTGCAGAAATGGAGCAACAAAAAATGGCTACCTAAGCTCGATTTATATAATAGTTTCCTATTTGGAATCAGTATAAACGAAGTAATTATGCTGTAAGGTAAATTCACGCCACCAACTATTACGTAAGTTGAAAACATGATTTTTTGTTTGTGTAGATATTGTGTTGCTTTTAGTGTCATTTGTTAGGGGCAAAATAAATTGTGTAAATAGGGTACCTAATCCGTTTTGAAGTTATTAGGGATTTTCGATAGTGAAAATTGATAAATGTAAAATTTTATATGTTTTTGTTCTGTAAACTTTTTGTATTGTAATACTATGTTTATTGTTTTGTTTTAATATTGAAGAATAAGTTCAACAATAAATCAAACGACTAGATACGAGTGCCACTACCACGATAGTTTTTTGTGCATAAGTCAAAGTTGACGACCCTAGCGCGACCGCCGAGCGTAGGTATGAAAAGTGAAGTACATACATGTGATTGACTTCTGTACTATCCGTATTTTGTGCTCGAGATGTATTCGGTTTTAATGTATACCTATCCGATATGTCAGTGAGTGATGGCAAAGAATTCTGTTTGTGTTTTGTTTTCACTTCTGTCGGCAGTCCCGGAGTGCCACTGTTTTTTTTTTCTAAATGGGCCCGCGCTTGACCACGATCACGGCTGATGGAAAGCGATGGATGAGGTCTATGATGGAACGAGCGTACCCAGGAGATGCCTAAGGCACTGGAACTCCCACGCATCGACGAAACACAGCAGGCTGTTGGATGCCGGACTGCGGTGGGAACCCTGGTCGCAAACCATGCGAGCGTTAGCCCTACCACCGCAAAGGAAGAATTGGCCAGTCAAATAAGGTGTTAGGTGTGACTGTCCAGGATGCGCCGAGCGCGAGCGTCAAGTTGAGTAACAAACAGCGCTACCCGAGGCTTCTTCATGCATCCCAAAAACTTATATAGAAGTAGGCGTTCATTTAGTCTACAACAGTATGGCAATACCGCACAAGCCAACATTTCGATCTTCATAATAAAATATTCTTTTGCAAAACTATCGACTGTATGTTACGAATGCTGAAAATTATGTTGAATCATTGTTATTTCAGCCGAAACATCAGCTTGGTAAACTAAACTGTACTTTGAGCGAAGTCAAGTGACTTTATTTACTTGAGAAAATTAAAAAAAAACTTTCACTTTACTCTAACTACATAAGTTAAATTATCTGAATTCCCACAGCTATGGCTACCGCGGCTCTGATTCCCGTCGTAACTTGTGGGTGCTACCTACAGGAGAGCTGCTGTACTACGTCGCAGCAGTCGCCATCATGTACGACAGAGACGAAGAGTCCCAGCGACACTACATTGGACACACCGAGGACATACAGTGGTATACCTTCACATTTCGTACCTAGATCTAGATGACATTTTCGTGTAATTAAATGGCGATATGATTTAATTTAAAAGTACTTATTAAGGATTCAGTTTTTTTCTCTAAGTACCTACCGGTATCCAAGCGGATTTCCGATAAACTATTCCCAATATTCCCATCTGTTTTTTTTTTTGTTTGAGCTCTAATATAATAAGTTCACATAGTAAAACAACTTTTACTACGGCAACGTCTCTGATAAAGTTGCTGTTTCACAAGTTCGGATCGAATTTGAACAGACATTGTTTTATGGAACAGCTGACATTTTTTGTCGACATTTTCGAGTAAATATCCAAAAACTACCAGTACTATTTTATTAACAAAATATGGATATTTAATAGTCTGAATGAAACGATTTTTTTATAATTATTTATTAATAACCGTCCTTCCCCCAGCATGGAGCTGCACCCGTCCCGCGAGCTGGTGGCGAGCGGCCAGCGCGCCGGGCGCGGGCGGCGCGCGCAGGCGCACGTGCGCATGTGGAGCACCGACACGCTGCAGACGCTGCACGTGTTCGGTATGGCCGAGTTCGAGGCGGGCGTGGCCGCCGTCGCCTTCTCGCAGCTCGTGAGTACCAAGAAATATCTTGACCTGTTGGTTTAATCCGGGTCGGCCAAGTACTTTATTTTGAGCAATTTATTCCGTCATTACTGGTCTCGAAATGGTGAAGGAAAACATCAATACGCAACCGGCATTTTCTAGAATCAACAATTCGAAGTTATGGTTACATTCCTAACTCGCATCGGGCCCACATGGATTGCAGTGCCCTCACAGAGACGATCTCTGTGTGAATGCCCCAACACTAGGAATATGGTATGCATTTGGCTTGGTAAGTTAATGATGGCCATTTCGCTAGGTACCTATCTCTCATCGTTCTTAAAAAGACAGTATAGTGTCTTGATCGGTTAACACTAGGGCATGCAGGTCCCGAAAATGCCGGTAATTCCCAGGATTTTACAGCAATCTGGTACCGGGTCCTCATCCCGTAGTCCCGGTTCTTTCGATACTTTATTATTTTTTTCTTTTTTTCAATATAAAGTAACAAATCATGTTCAATAAACTACTTTTTTATACAATAATGTTAATATAAAACCTTTTTGAAAATACTTACTACTTTATTTGCCTTGCATTATACTAACATTTATTAATACGTCGTATACAAAGTGATTAGGTAGACCGTACGTGACAAAAAAATGCTTATTTCTAATTCATAATATAAGTAGGTACCTCGAATTTAAGTTCTATTTGATAATTTTTCCTAATTTGATCTCAAAAAAGCATTTAAATTCGTTCGGTTGTGATTGTGTTCTGATGATTATTGTCAATTATAGATTAACGAATAATTACATAGTTTTATTAAACTACACCAACCCACATTTGTAATAAGTTAATTTTTCAACAGATTTTGATAATATATATGTAGTGTGCACGCACACGTGCCCTTCATACAATAGATTAATAGCGACATTTGTACGTAAGTACCGAAAGTGCCGAATTTCCCGGGTAATCCCGGTTCCAAGTCAAGTACCGAAAATCCAATCCCGGTTCTGAAGAAGGAACCGGTACTGCATCCACTAGTTAGCACTGTCAACTTCTAAAGGCGCATACAGACATTGCGAGGCATGCGCAGTGCACGGCGCACATCGCATGATTCGCAATGTGTGGACGTTCATATTCGTCGTGAGGCATGTGCTTCCACGTGCCTCACCACGAATATGAACGTCCATATAATATGAACGTATCCGCCTTAAGGTTGGCACTGATAGTTATGACAACTTTGGAAAACCCTTAACAACCCTTGGTCTGGTCCATACCCATGTATCAGAGATTTCTTTAATGAATGAAGAATTTGTAGATACCTAACGGTGATATTTCTTCCAACAGAATGGTGGAAGCTATGTGTTGGCAGTGGACGCCGGACGTGAGAGCATTCTATCGGTATGGCAGTGGCAATGGGGACATTTACTCGGAAAAGTTGCTGTAAGTTTAAAGTTAAAGATATATTTATTTTTTAAAAACACGTGTAGGTTTACAATCAGTTGGAACGACTACAAAAAAAAAAGTTTCAGCACGTTTAAACTCTTAGTTTTTCTTGGGTTTTATCCTAATTTAGCCAGTATCAGCGGCCTTTACGGAAACTAAACTAAACTTATCGGAAAACAATAAAACGCTAATATAAACAAAACGCCGAGAAGGTTCTTACCATAGTTACGAGTATGCGTGTTAGACCTTAATGTTTTTCTTTTTCTACGGAGTATTATGATTGTAAACTTCATAATGTCGTAAGCTAAGCACTGTTTACATGCACAATATTCTATGGAGCCCTACTTTCTGGTATAGAGAGAATTTATGACGTTGTCGAGTGGTACTACGCCATCAGAATATCCAAGCACGGTTAGGTACCTACTGTATACAGCGTGTAACAAAAATGTGTGGTCATATTTATGTGTGTGGTACAGAACATCAAACTGAACAACTTTCTCCATGGGACTAACATCATTATCCCGAAAAAATAATCAACTGTACCATACAAAACTTCAATACATACTCGACCCAAATGTATGAGACTTCTGGGGACCTAAAAAGGTCAATGTGGCAGAATTATAAAAGGAGAACATAATGGACAGTTAACTGTTAAGTTAATCGTATCAAATCCCATTGGTGAAGCATTTTCAGTTATTTTTTTTTGTGTGTGCTAAAATACCAATCAACCCGATCCAAATCCCAATCTCTTTGATTATACCTAAGTAGTGCAGCGAAAAAAAGAAAAACGCGGACAGTCTTCGCCATATTACGATTCACAATGTTATCCTTTTATGTTTCTCCAAAGTGGCCTTTTTAGGCCCCCTGATGATTTTTTCTGACACACGACCGCGCATGTCTGGTACACGCAAAGCTGGTTTCTGGTGACGTACGTGTCTTATAAATTGCATCACATACTTATACTTAGCTTAGCTTATATAGAAACCATAGAATAACATGCATAATTCATGAATACCGAAAATTAACCTCAGGTATAAATAGGTACACTTAAACCTATCTGCAGACCTGCATTCAGGTATTCGAGTAACTAATATGACATTACGATAAATTTAATAAAATCTAGATAAACCACGGAATGTATAATATGTTTATGACGTACTGTCTGCAACCTTGTGAACCCTCAAGGTTGCTGAGTACATTAAGATGTGGGCGCCATGTTAGCACCGATATCAACCCATAAACTTTGCCACCTAACCTGTGAAACACGAGGGTTGCTAACGTGACGTTTTTAAAATGTCCCCGCTTTTTAATTTAGAAAGGAGATAGGATCTGAGATATGGGTGCCGCAGAATGCATTTATTTTAGGTGTGGGCAACGTGTTCGTGAAGAGTTTTAAAGTATTCCGAGAATTTTTAAATGTCTTAGTTAAAATATTGTCTTTTTATGTCACCGTGCTTTTAGGTGGAAATTTTGC
The DNA here is from genome assembly GCA_916614155.1 of Mesoligia furuncula. Taxonomy (NCBI): domain Eukaryota; kingdom Metazoa; phylum Arthropoda; class Insecta; order Lepidoptera; family Noctuidae; genus Mesoligia; species Mesoligia furuncula. The sequence continues at coordinate 5,506,186 of OU744803.1, read as the reverse complement.
ACCATAAGTTTAAAACATAAACGTTTATAACTGACACTTTTTGAAATGCCTTACTAGTCTTTTGAACAGCATCTGTAGTTGCTACCTAATTAAATGAAGAGTGTCACGCTGGACATGAAAACTCTGCTTCAACATTGGTCGACGTATTCATCGACTAAAGTTTTAAAATAAAATTGTTCGAAAAATATAAAGATTCCTTTATTTCTATAAGAATGCTATGTGTAAAAAAAACTAAATATTCAAAGAAATATCTTAGCCATAAAGTTAAGAAAATACCTTTTGTTTCTCTTTAAAAAATAAAGTGCAACGTAAACAAAGAAACAATAAACTGAAAGGAACCCATTTTCGCAATCGCAAAGAAACGAAAAACTCCATCCATAGATTACGATAAGGCGTGCAAATGCAAGCTCTACGAAAGCATAAATCAGTTCGTAGCGCTTGGTCGCAAGTTCAACACACTTGGACGTGGCCCCGCCCCCTGACTACGAGCTACGATACGGCTACGAATTACTGAGTGCTACGAAATAAAAAATATTGGCATAAGAACATTATTATTGGCTACATTTTTATTGAATCATTTTCGTTTTCGGATTTGTGTCTTGTTTAGCGTAGCAGGATATTTTTCTCTAGTTCGATATAATAATTATCTGCTACGTGGCTACGACGCTACGAGTTACGAACTGCTACGAATTTGTTTAATTTATTTTTTGTTAATTTACTACAAAGTATCAAATTGGTGAATTACTACATTAATCCTGAAATCATCATCATCACCATCATCTACACCCTATAGGCACAGCCGTCCACTACTGGACATATAGGCCTTTCCTATTTGCGCGGCATTCAACTCGATTTTTGGCAACTCTCATCCAAGCTGCTACCAGCTACTCCTGAAAACTATGTCGAATAATCATCAAAAGGGTTCGAACTTATGTGGCATATCGGACCCGCCGCCATTTTTTTTTTTTAAAGCTGCTACGCACTGTGTAGGTACATACGGGTACACATTCAAACAAAAAATTTCAATTATTATGGTACCCTAAACTGTCACGTTCCCGATTTATTTACATAAATACATACATATTATATACAACTACCATCGATGCGAAGCCAGAAAGAGAAAAAAAAAACTACCATCGAGAGCGAAACTTTAAAAAAAAATGGCGGCTGGTAGATATGCCAACTTCCATAAAAAAATGTTTGAACCCCTTTAAGGCTACAATACATGTGCTTAGACGTACCTAGCAATTAAATTAAGCCTTTAGCCCGTCATAGAACCACGCAATTTATCAAAATGGCTTCCCTATGGTAATAAACACCATGCCAAGAAACACTCAATCATTATTAAATAACCACGATTGGTCTTAGGTAACACCTATTTTTATTACAAGAAAATATAGTTAGAAAATATTATTTTTCTCGGTAGCCAGGTAATAATTCTTCATAATTGTCAAGTAACATCTTATCGCGTCACGCGACGACTCTTGAACATGGTTGGTATTTGGGGTGCATGTTGAAAGCCTCCTCGCGGCGCACCCTGGGCAACGTCGGCACCAATTGCCCACTGGTTCTGGTGGACTCTTGGGGCTGGCGGCTAATTTTCAACACACGTGGAAAGGTCATGGTTCCAATTACCGATCATCCTGGATGGTCGGTGAAGGGAACCGGGCTATAGATGGTCATGCGTCTACTCCCCCTCTGCTTACAGAGGGAGGTGAGTGGGCGCAGACCGTCACGGGGCGGTACCCACGAGAGTGTGGGCGTTGGAGGGTGTCCCATGCCCGCGCTGCGTCTGTCCGGCATCCGGCGGCAGCGTGGGGACGCCGGGGCGGCGGTTGGTTTTGCCCAGCCGTCGGCCACCCCGTAATCCTGAACTCAGGACCGGGGGTCCGGGCCACTGAGGCCCGGGCCGCGAGGAAGAAATCCTCTATAAAAAATTACCCCAATCCTAAGGTCTAGCGTGCCGAGGGGATGAATGGCCGGAGGGGATCCGGTCGTTAGCGCGAACAGGGACCTCACCCTTAAAAAGGAACAGAAAAAATGAATAAGACAGACGAGAAAAAACTACCCCAGGGCGGTACCGGCTGCTCAGCAGTCGGAGAATCCGCCACGTTCCCTTTGGGAACGTCAAGCCCCCATTCGTATTCTGGGGGGGGCAACGAATGTCTTCCGCTTGCCATTGGCAACAAGAGCCGAGGAGGCTCCTGTCCCCGAGGGGACCAAAAGGAGGGGAGGAGTGATGCGGGGTCGGAGTCCGACGTCGCATCAGGAGGCGCGAGCACAGGAGGCTCAGTGAGCCCGTGCCGTGCGGAGGAGGTGGCCGCTGTTGAGAAGAAGCTCAGCAAGCGGCCAAGGTCTGAGGACGGTCAGGGGCTGTCCTCCGACGAAGAGCTGGCCTCGGCCAGAAAGATCCCCACCAGTAGGCGGGGTGGGGTGAGAGAGCGAGGCAAGGGGAGGGGGCTCACTGCCCGCGAGGCGGCAGAGAGAGCGGAGGAGCCCGCAAAAGAAGGAGGGACCGCAGTCACTTCGGGGCCCTCAAGCGACGAGGAGAGTGCGGCCAGTGACCCCGAGGCGGACGGCAAGCGCAGGTTTGCGGCGGTCGTGGAGGCCGCGATCCGAGACGTGGCTTTGAAGAAGCTCCAAGCTTCTAAGAACAAGGCCGTAGTCTCGGCGACGGCCTCCATCATGGCGGCAGCGGAGGCGGCCAACTACACCGGCCCCTCGGCCGGCGAGGTGGCTGAACTGCGGGCGGAGGTCGCCCGCCTACGACCACCATGGCTACGGCTGCCATGGAGCATCTCCAAAAGGAGAATGGGAGGCTCCGGGCAGACCTGGCCGGCCTGCGGGTCACCGGGGGCGCGCAGGCGAAGACGCCGAGCCAGCCCGTCCCAGTAGAGAACCAGGTCCTCAGCCTGGTTCGACAGGAGTTGGCGGCCTTCCAGGCGCGGTTCTCCGTCCTGGAGGGCATAGTCCTGCGCCCCCCTCTGGCGGGCGGGACGGCCCCGGGGCCGAAGGCGGCCTCATACGCGGCTGCTACGGCAGCTGCCGCCCCTAAACCCGGGCCGTCTGGCCGGGCCCAGGCGCCGGCGGCCAAAACGGCGCCGGCCAAACCGGCGTCGGCCAAACCGGCGTCGGCCAAACCGGCGTCGGCCAAACCGGCGTCGGCCAAACCGGCGTCAGCCAAACCGGTTTCGGCTGGAGGAGCCTCGGCGCCGGCTGGCGGGGCCCCGGCGCCTACCGGCAACACCCCGGCGCAGGCCCGGAAGAGGGGCAGACCGGCACGGGTGAAGGCCCCAGAGCCAACGCCCCGCCCCCAAAACCCTCCCACTCCTCCCACGACCGACGCCGAATGGCAGGTGGTCGGGGAGAAGAAGAAGGCGGCCAAGGCGGCCAGAAAAAAGGCGCAGAGGCGGCGCCGCAAGGAGAGAGCCGTCGCGGCTAGGCTCCGCGCCCCGAAGACCGCGGCTGTGGTAATAACACTACAGCCGGACGCGGTCAAAAGGGGCGTCACGTACCGTGACGTGCTCTCGAAGGCAAGGGAGACGGTGGACCTCCGGGAGCTGGGGATCACCGGGGGCCTCCGGCACAGGGTGACCGCCACTGGCGCCCGCATGCTGGAGATCCCCGGTGCGACAAGTGGCCCCACCGCTGACGCCCTAGCTGAGAAGTTAAGGGCGTCCCTCGATGCGGACGAGGCTCGGGTCTCCAGGCCCGTCAAGTGCGCGGACATGCGCATCTTGGGCCTGGATGACTCCGTTACGGAGGAAGAGGTGGTGGCCGCCGTCGTCAGGACGGGCGGGTGTCTGGCCGAGCAGGTGAAGGCGGGCACCATACGTCCTGACTTCGCGGGGATGCGAACCGTAACGGTAAGCTGCCCCGTGATGGCGGCCAAAACAATTGTGGAGGGCCGAAGGCTTCTGGTGGGCTGGGTCTCAGCGCAGGTTAAACTGCTGGAACCCAAGCCTCTGAGGTGCTACCGATGCCTTGTGGGACACCACGTTGGCATCCAGTGCACCTCGGAGGTGGACCGCAGCACACTGTGCTTCCGCTGCGGTCAGCCCGGACATAAGGCCGGCTCGTGTAACGCCGCGCCGCACTGCTTCGCATGTGCGGCTGCTGGCAAGCCGGCCGATCACCGGGCGGGGAGCAAGTCCTGCGCTCCACCCGCCGGAACCAGGAGGAAAGGCAGGCCCTCCGCCACCGTCGCCACCACCACCGTCGCCGCCGCCGCTGCCGCCGCCACTGCCGCCGGAGCCGCCGCCGCCACCACCAACGCCGCTGCTGCCGCCACCACCACCGCCGCTGCTGCCGCCACCACCACCGCCGCTGCCGTTGCCGTTGCCGCCGTCGCCACTGTCGAGGGGCCCTCACAAGGGGCCCGGGAGGGGGCTGAAATGGAGGAGTAATGGCTCCCCTTCGCCTCCTCCAGGCGAACATCAACCACTGTGCCTGCGCTCAGGACCTGTTGCTCCAGAGCGTGGCGCAGTGGTCGATTAACATCGCCGTGGTCGCTGAGCCGTACTTTGTCCCGCCCAGGGATGACTGGGTGGAGGACCTGAGCGGCTCAGTGGCCATACTTTCGTCGGCCGCCGCCGGCACCCCGTCCCTCGAATGCGTCACGAAGGGACAGGGGTGCGTAGCAGCACGGTTCGGAGAGATAGTAGTAGTGGGGGTGTACTTCTCTCCGAACCGAACTCTCGCCGAGTTCCACAACTCTTTAACAGAGTTGAGTGTCGTCGTCGCCAGAAACCATCCCTTCCCCGTGCTAGTGCTCGGGGACTTCAATGCCAAGAATTTGGCCTGGGGTTCCCGTTACACGGATGTGCGGGGCAGGATGGTGGAGGACTGGGCTCTGGAAACAGGCCTGGTCGTCCTAAATCGGGGTTCTGTTCCCACGTGTGTGCGGATGCGGGGTGAGTCCGTGGTGGACATCTCGTTCGGCAGCCCCGCTCTGTCACAACGCGTCATTGACTGGCGCGTCATGGAGGGGGTGGAGACCTACTCCGATCACCGGTATATCCGGTTCGACGTCTCCGCCCAGACCTCTAGCGCGCTGGTCCAACAGGCCCCGAGTGGTCCGCGGTGGGCGCTGAAGCAGCTGGACCGGGAGCTCCTCCTGGAAGCCTCGATCGTGCAGGCCTGGGTGTCATCACCGGACAGGCCTGCCAACATCGACGATGAGGCGGAGTGGTTCCGGGAGGCCATGTCCGAGATCTGTGACGTGGCAATGCCCCGAGTCCGGCCAGGACGCGCCCGACGTCAGGTGTACTGGTGGTCGCAGGAGTTGGAGACGCTACGCAAGGCGTGCGTCGATGCGCGACACCTGTACACCAGGCACCGCAGGCTCCGCATTCGCCCTCCGGATGCGGAAGCCTCAGAGGCGGAGCTGTACGAGGGGTACAGAGCGGCGAAGACCGCCCTCCAAGAAGCTGTCCAGCGGGCCAAGGATGTGGCCCGCGAGGAGATGGTGGAGACTCTGAACAGAGATCCGTGGGGGCGCCCTTATAAAATGGTGCGGAATAAACTCCGCACCTGGGCCCCCCCGCTGACGCAGAGTCTCCGCCCCCAGCTGGTGGAGGAGGTGGTGAGCGCTCTGTTCCCTTCACGGGGGGAGCACACTCCCCCGCCCATGGCTCCGCCAATTGCGGTGCCCGAAGCGGACCACGCGGACGACGACGACATCCCTGCTGTGACCGGGGTAGAACTGAGAGCGGCGGTAGGAAGGCTGAAGGCCAAAAATACCGCCCCAGGACCCGACGGCTTGCCAGGTAAAGCCTGGGTCCTGGCCTCGGGGGCTCTCGGGCCTCGACTGGAGGCGTTCTTAAGCGCATGTTTGGAGAGAGGCCAGTTTCCACGCCGTTGGAAGACGGGGAAGCTGGTCCTCATTCGGAAGCCAGGGCGCCCTGCGGACTCTCCGTCCGCATTCCGGCCCATCGTGCTGCTCGACGAGGTCGGCAAGCTCTTTGAGAGAGTGATTGCGGGCCGCCTCGTCGGGCACCTGGTGAGGACGGGGCCGGATCTTGCGGACAGCCAGTTCGGTTTCCGCAAGGGGCGCTCGACGGTGGACGCCATCATGCGCGTGAGAGCCCTCACGACGGGGGACGCGGTGTCCCGGGGTGGGGTCGTCGTGGCGGTGTCACTCGACATCGCCAACGCGTTTAACACCCTGCCCTGGAGCACCATTGTGGAGGCACTCCGGTATCACCGGGTGCCGCCCTACCTCCGTCGAATAGTCGAGGCGTATCTGACGGAAAGAGCCGTCAGCTACCCCGGTCGCGATGGGGAGTGGAACCGGCGAGAGATGTCGTGCGGTGTCCCACAGGGATCGGTCCTGGGGCCGCCTCTGTGGAACATCGGGTACGACTGGGTGCTGCGCGCCGACCTCCCTGATGGCGTCAGCGTGGTTTGCTACGCTGACGACACGCTGGTCCTGGCGCAGGGGAGGTCGCATCAGGCGGCGGCCGACGCGATGACACGCGGGGTTGCGATAGTCGTGGAGAGGATCCGGCAGTTGGGTCTCGAGGTGGCATTGCACAAGTCCGAGGCCATGTCGTTTCATGGGCCCCGGAACGCGCCGCCATCGGGATCCCAACTAACGGTAGGAGGGGTTCACATCGGCGTCGGGATGACGATGAAATACCTGGGTCTCGTCCTCGACAGCCGGTGGAACTTCGTGGAGCATTTCCGACGTTTGGCCCCCAAACTGGAACGGGCCGGGGCCGCTTTCAAGCGGCTCTTGCCCAACCTGGGGGGGCCAAACGCCTCCTGCCGGAGGCTTTACGCGGGGGTCGTGCGGTCCATGGCCATATACGGGGCCCCGGTGTGGGCGCGTTCACTGCGGCGGCGAGCCGCCCACTACCTGAACGCGCCCCAGAAGGTGGTAGCCATAAGGGCTATCCGGGGCTACCGCACGATCTCTGGCGAGGCGGCAAGCCTCCTTGCCGGACTGCCGCCATGGGATCTGGAGGCGATGGTCCTCGCGCACCTGTATGAGTGGCGCGCGGAGGCACTACGCCGGGGGGAGGATCCGCTTCCGCGGCAAATCGCTGCGGAGCGGACGGATCTCCGGCGCGATCTCATGGCGGCATGGAAAGAGCGACTGTCGCAACCCAGCGCAGGGCACGCCGCGATAGCGGCGATAAGACCCCTCTTTGAGGAGTGGCTAGAGAGGCGCCACGGCGCCCTCACCTTTCGCCTGACGCAGGTCCTCACCGGACACGGAAGTTTCGGGAGGTTCCTGCACATCATCAGGCGGGAGGAAACGCCCGGGTGTCACCATTGCCAGGATCGCCCAGAGGACACGGTGGAGCACACGGTGGAGGTCTGCCCCGCTTGGGCGGAGCACCGCCGTGTCCTCGTAGAGGCGATTGGCAGCGACGGCGACCTCTCGCGTCCGGCCCTGGTGCAAGCCATGGTCCGGGGCGAGAGGGAGTGGGAGGCAGTCACCTCCTTCTGCGAAGCAGTCATGCTAGCGAAGGAGGTGGCGGAACGGCTCAGGGAGAGAGCCTCCCGTCCCAGCCGCCGCGGGAGACGCTCCGGGCGTCGGGAGCCGCGTGACGACTCCCGGCCACCATAGGCGCGGGCCTGCGGGCGGAGAGTAATGGGTAGCTCACCGCCCGATCAGGACCAGGCCCGTGCCGGACGGCGCGTACGTGTTCCACGCGCGCCTCAAAGAGATGTCAGCATCGAGGAGGGGCCCCTTAGGGCCGAAGCCTGCCGGGTCAGCGGGATTGTCCGAAAGGGTTACCGCTGGCTCGGAACATAAAGGGCTAAGGAAGGAACACGGGTGGGTTTTAGTCAGTAAGAGTCTGACACTCCCTTCCGCTCCACCCAGAGCGGGAGGAGTCATTTGATGATTTCCCATCCACAAAAAAAAAAAAAAAAAAGGTAAGCGAAAGAAAAAAATCGTAGGTATCGCTAAATACAAATTTTGTATAGGTATTTTATTTACTGGTTACTGTTTATTTAGAATGACAACTTTCAAAGCTTTTACCTACTAAAAAAAGTAAAGACAAAGATATTAATTTATTCGAAGGATGCTACGGTCGGTAGTACAAGGTTGGTAAAGTAAAAGTGTGTTCAGGATACATCCCGGTACAAATCTACCAGAATTTCATGGCAAAAAAAAAACATTGTAATTTTCATACATTGGCAATGTTTTTTTTTTTGTTTAATTTTTTTTTTATTTTTTCATGAGCGTCTGGTAGACCTATAATGGTTTTTTTTAGATTCGCGCCCTTATTTTTAGTACCTAACATTTTTAACTTTTGCTTAATATTATAACTCATAAATTATGATTTTAAAAGTGTTAATGGTACCTATAACTTAGGTATCAAAGTATACAAGTAAGAAGTAGGTACCTACAAGTGAATAATTATATCTTCTTCGATAATCTAGAAATAATTTGATTTTGAAAATAACAGTGTGTACATACTTAGCATCTTATTGGTGATTGCAGACTTTGCAAGAGGAGCTCACTGGTGCTGCCTTCCATCCACTTGACGACAACTTGCTCATCACACACGGAAAGGGACACTTGGCGTTCTGGAATCGCAGAAAAGATGGATTCTTCGAACGCACTGATATTATCAAACCGGTATGTTTTTCATTCATTTAAATTATTTCCAAAATGAGGTTCCATTTGATATTTGAATATGCTTAATATGTTCCTAACGCAGATAAGGAACGCGCGAGTCGTTTCCCGCGTAAGTTGTAGAGTGGAGATAAATCAATTTAAAAAACCGTAATTATCGGTTTTTATACCTTTTTTATAACTTGTTTTAATTTTTTACAGCCGTCTCGTACACATGTAACTGCGTTACAGTTTGAGCAAGACGGTGATGTTGTAACGGCTGATAGTGATGGTTTTATCACAATATACAGCGTCGATAGCGATGGAGCTTACTTCGTGCGGATGGAATTTGAGGTAAAAACTGTCACAAATAATTAGGTACTGATAACTAGGTTTTTTTTTTCTAAGAAATTTTATTTTATATTTTACAGGCGCACATTAAAGGCATAAGCTCGCTGGTGATGCTTTCTGAAGGAACTTTAATATCAGGAGGTGAAAAGGACAGGAAAATAGCAGCTTGGGATTCCCTTCAAAATTATAAGAGAATCACTGAGACAAAGGTACGTCATATTTTTTTTATATTTCTTTGAAAGTTTTAATATTTTTGGTTTCCATTTTAAATTTACTTTCAGTTGCCTGAATCTGTTGGAGGGGTACGTAGTATTTATCCTCAGAGGCCTGGCAGAAATGATGGTAACATTTACGTTGGTACGACTCGTAACAATATTATGGAAGGTTCTTTACAAAGAAGATTTAATCAGGTATGTAGTCATTTCAAAATCAATAATTTATTAAAAATACGAAAATTACAGCCCGACTGGCGCTATTACTTTTAGTTCCGGTCTCGTGACTCCAAAAATACTGGTTCAAAACAAAAAACATGTCCGTCGTTACAGGTGGTATTTGGACATCACAAACAACTAATGGGCCTGGCTGTACATCCTGACGACGAAATGTTTGCGACAGCAGGACATGACAAAAATATTGCTTTATGGAAGGGACATAAACTTGTGTTTGCAACTCAGGTAATAATGTACCAAAATATTTCAACTAAGTACTTTTTTTATTTCTAGTAATAAACAAGGTGTAAGATAGGGTTTATTTCCAAAACGGGCATTTCTTTACCAGGTTGGTTATGAGTGTGTATCCCTGGCGTGGCATCCAAGTGGAGGAGCCCTAGCTGCTGGAAGCACTGAAGGTCATCTCGTAGTTCTGAATGCTGATGCTGGTGCTCATGTAGCCACTCTAAGAGTCTGTGGCTCACCTCTTAGTTGTTTGGCTTATAACTCTGGTAAGAAAACTATATTAATATTGTATAGTTAGAGAACCAAACCACCGAAAGTAATAAAAAATACTGTCTTATTACGAATCAATTGAATACTTTTGATCCTACTGAATGAAGTTCTAATTCCCATATTGCATTTTAGCTGGAGATATTCTCGCTATAGGATCACAAAACGGCAGCATTTATTTGTTCCGTGTGTCCCGCGACGGGTTTTCATACAAAAAATCAAACAAAATCCGTGGGGCTCAACCTCTCGTGCAACTCGACTGGAGTCTAGACGGCAATTACTTGCAAACTGTTACTGCTGATTACGATCTGGCCTTTTGTAAGTATACCTTCATTACTTGCTTTTGTTTTCCATATGTACATTGTTTCTAAACTGTAAAATTTTCTTGCAGGGGATATTAAATCTTTATCACCAGAAAAGAGTCCAATCGCTATGAAGGACGTAAAATGGTCTACATACAATTCTACTGTTGGATTCCTTGTATCAGGTTCGAAGATATTTTAGCATATTTAGGTAAACCAAGACTGTAGATAGTAGAATGGTAAAATTAATTTCAATTGCCTTGTTTTTAGGGATGTGGAACAACCGATTCTACCCAATGACGACACTGATATCTACAGCAAGTCGCGCGGCTGCTCATGACCTTCTCGTAAGCGGTGACTTAGATGGATACGTTCGCTTATTCAGGTAATTTATTGATCCATCAGACAGAGACTTGTACACTTACCACTTACCACTTTTCAACTCAATTCAATTCATATATTTTAGACGGACAAAAAAAAATCCATAAAGTCACAAGTACACAAATTCAACAAAACATAAAAATATTAAATAACATATTATACAAAGTCAATATAAATTCTTTAGCAATTAAAATAATACTTAATTTAAAATAAAACATTAAAATAACAAAATAAGGAATATTTAAAAACAATTAATATTATTATTTAATTTTATGTTATCGCATGGAATAAAATTGACGTCGAAGAGTTCTAGTAAGGAAAACCTGTCAAAAATTGAAAATTTATTCTCAGGATAAGACTTATTCTAGGTATAAAAAAATTGTGAAATTCGCCCTATACTATAAATGAATGACCACTGTATTTTTTTCAGGTATCCTTGTGCAAGTCCGAAAGCCGAATATAATGAAATGAAAGTGTACAGCGGAGCGATATACTGCGCCCGCTTCCTGTTCAACGACCGCTGCATGATCAGCGCCGGAGGTACCGACGCCGCTCTCATGCTGTGGGACCTGGTGGACGACTAGCATCCAGTAGCGCTAGGTCAGCGGCCGCCGGCGGTTGTGGTAGCTCCGCCGACGCCTTCGCCGCCGCCCCTCGCGCTGGTCTCCCATCCCACTTTCAAAGTGCTGGATTTTGATGAACTTGATTGAAACAGTTTTTGGAGTTCTGAAGGCTTTAACTGATGACATGGATTTAACGTTGTTTGGCGTTATCCAATGAATTTTCACATGAAAAAGAATAAGTATGTATTTTTTAAATACTATGACAGAAAACTAATTCTGTCCAAATATTCTTGACATGATATAGGACACGACACTTTTAACAATTTTTATCACGTAACATATCAGTGATTACATTATGAGAATTTGTCTATTATATTTTAGTTACGTAGGTTTACATGACACTGCCATTCTAAAGTTGCAAATAATTATAGGTGCGTAGTTAGTTATTAATCACGCTATATGATGTGTTAAGTATAATATTATTGGAAGATATTTATTAAATAATTATATAGCTCAGTTGAGGTAAAAATGTTAAACATTTTATATGAAATAATGCAAGCATTTTATTATCTACAATTGGTTACCTACTGGTGCTGATAATGTAAGTATTTATAATTAAATTGGAAATTTTATCTACACTTAAAGCAACTTATTTCCATTTTATGATCCTTTAAAAAGAATAATATTATTTAATTTAAGCCTAGCGACACTGCATAATAATCATTAAAGAATAACAAAAAAAAAAATCGTTGTAGTCAAGAGCACTATTTACATTCTAGAATTAATATACCTAGATATAAAATTAAATAAATAAAAATAGTTAACACGAGGACTTCCGGAATGTGGCAGGCCACAAACAAAAATTTTGTATGTTATCCTCTTTTTATTTGTCATTTTTACACCGAATATTGTACCAATCGTATTTCGTATTGCTAGAAAAACTTTATTTACTTAGACTTCGTACAAAATTGTCAATAGATTTAATAAATATTATGTATACAAAAACCAAAATATATATTGGTTTATTTTAATGTTATACTTTGACTTGTTGAGATGTATTTCTAGGAAGGAGTACCTAAATAAAATAAAGAATCCGTTATTGAGACTACTCCAACTCAACCCGATTTTGCGCTGTTATTGATCACCACTGTCACCAAACTTTTTAAACAAAAAATCTGAATATTTTGGTAAAAGATGCTAAATGGTGAATGAGAGTCATCAGTTTTTGAGACACCATGAATAAAAACACAAATAATTAATTAATCATTTCTTTTATTATTAATAATATCACCAATGAATACGCGTTGTGGTATAGTAGGTACTATTTGAACTGATACTGGGATTGTGTAACGACAAAAACTGTCGGCCGTGGACGAAATGCTGCTTGATCTAACAAGTCGTACTTTAGCCTATAATTTGTAATATTGTTCTAGTAATGCTAAGATATAAAATGATACCAACACGTTTCACGAAGAAGCTTCTCAGTCACAATAATATACCCTATAGTTGTAGCTTTCATGAATTTATTAAAAATATTTAAATAATTCTTTTTTTTAATGTTGATGCCATATTTATTTAGGTTGTCGCAAAGAATGACAACAATTTATGGAGTTTAGCTAGATATTTTTTATCGCTTTTAGGTACCTAAGTTTGTTTGTTTTTTAAGCGAGTCCTACTTTCATCGCTGAAAATGTGGTCATTGTATAAATAACAATATGTTGTAGGTACGTCTTTTATTTTACCTATACAATTTATAAATATCAAACTATATGTACCTAATTATGTTGCAAGAAATTCTAAAGCTTTGTAAGCGCATACCTACTTTTATGAATTCTATTGTTTTATTGTTTACCTAAGTATTCTAATATTTATATAAAACATTTGGAAAAACAACCTGTTTTTATATACATAATAATTGATGAATCAATAAATTAATGTCAGTTATCAATATTCAAGGTGACTTTATTTCATAATCCAGTGCTCCCTATTAAAACACTATACAAAAAACAAAAACGTCAATTGGAATAATTAGAACGATAATAATCTAAACAGTGAGAATTTCAATAAAAACAGTTTAGGTTGTGGAAAACGATTGGTTTTCCAGCAAGAAGGGCAGTAGTCCACAGATATAGATAGACCTATTATAGATAACGCAAGTATCACGATCTGTATGAAAACCAAGCGTGCCATACTAACTACTATGACGTCAAAAGTGCTATTTAGTAATGGGAAAATCAAATCGATTCAAAGACGCCGCCGCGTGCGGCACCCGTCTCGCCACACTCCCGGGGCTTAACGCCAGCGCTCACGCTCACCCAGACAGCAATAGAAAGTGGCGTCTTACGATTTTTGTACGTAAGCTGCTACGATTTTTGGCACGCGAAGCAGTTGCTCTTGCGTTATCTAGGTGTATCTATATCTGTGCAGTAGCCAATGAGGCTTGCTGGGTCTCGTCACAAATTGGAGCTTAGGGTGTAAAGTAACTTTCGTATCTACTTCAGTTTAAGCATAAACCGGCTTTTGCCGAAAATCGAATCCACAAGGGTACAAATTAATTTATTGGCAAATGCATTAGTTAGAAGGGGGTAAATATCGTTTATTTCAATTAGGTAACATACTAACAATAGAATGGAAAAAAACTTGAATCCTGAATCGAACGTCAGACAATGTTATTTATGGAGTCCTCTAAACGCTGTTGATAAATCCTAAACACGAACATTTTTACAGTTTTAATTATACAGTCGACCGTCCGTCATTCTTCCGTAATCAAGCAAATCAGTAATATTGAAAATGTGTCATTTTCCATACGACAGCCTTTCGATTGGTTTGGGAATAACTGCAGATCCAACTCTGTTCTTTCAACATCTTAATGCTCCAGAACTCAATAAATCTACTAATATGGAACGATCCTGATAAAAAACGTAAATGTCAACTTGACATTAGCTTGACAATGACATGACGTAGATAAAATGACGCACGGTCGTACGCCATTGAGAATGTCAATGTCGTACGCACATCGTTTCTCCTCGACCGACCACTCTGTAAATTTTGTATTTTTATCTATACCAGTCACCTGTCACAGTTTGTTGCGCCGAACTATCGAGTAAGCTTATTACCAGAGCTTATTACTATTTATTGTGAAACAATGACGAAGCCTCGTCCATGTGGTTGCAAAGGTTGTAGAACATGTTTGATATGTGAGACACAATATGGGGCCGAAAACTTAAAATTACAGCTGGAACTTGACAAAAGTAAAGGTTATGTTTATTGTCCGTTTTGCAACAAAGCCTGGCGAGGCTGGGACCTAGACTCATACAAACAACATCCCAACCATGAAGGAGATTCTATAGACTATCCAGGTGTATTTATACAACTGAATTTCATATCGGAAGAGGAGGAAAGATTTCTGATAAAAAACATCGACGAAGTGCCATGGGACGTGTCGCAGAGCGGCAGAAGAAAGCAAAATTATGGTCCCAAGACCAATTTTAAGAAGAAAAAAGTAATGGTCGGCAAATTCGAGGGATATCCGGCATATTCTAAGTATTTGCAGGAGAGATTTGCTAGTATAGATTTGTTGAAGAACTTTTATGTTATAGAGCAGTGCTCTTTGGAGTATGATCCTAGTAAGGGGGCGTCTATCGACCCTCACATTGATGATTGTTGGATATGGGGTGAGAGAATAATTACTGTGAACTGTTTGTCTGACTCTGTTCTCACTATGACTGCATTCAAAGGTGATACAAAGAAATACAATCTGTATTGCGCTGAACAGTATGGCCCAGTGGTTGCTGCTGATGGTACTATTATCACAGACAATAAAATGGAACAGTCAATGTTGGAAGCATGCAAATCTGTGATCGCTGATGATGTTATAATTAGAATACCGATGCCACGGTGAGTTTTATTCTTAATTCTTTTAATGACAAATTCCTTGATATAACTAAATGCCTTTACGTATATCACATTTGTAAAAGAATGACCACATGTTTTATTGAATGGAATTACAAATTTATTTAAAAGTTCAAGTATATTACACAATGATAATGTTTCATGAAAATAGTAAAACATTGTGCAATATCTGAGACTATGAGTAAATAGTTTGTAGACTTGAGACAAGGTCAGTGATTGAAGATTGTAAGTAATTATTACTATAAACAGCCAATTATTTTTAAAAGAGTAACAGTGGAGTTCCTTTGCAAGCTCTTCTTCATAGGAAAGACCAAATGAAGCCGTGCACCTCTGAAATTTCATAAGGTTTATGTGAAACAAAATATTTTGGTTTTGAATAAATATTCACAGTACCCTTTTAACAATTCCAGGAGATCGCTATTAATCATTTATGGAGAGGCAAGATACCACTGGGAACATAGTGTTCTACGTGAAGATATCACGTCAAGAAGAGTATGTATTGCATACAGAGAGTTTACCCCACCATTCCTATACGGTGACCAACAGGACATTGGCAACACTATCAGAGATATTGGTAAAAACTTTTGGGATCACAGCACTAGAATATATGATACCGTAGTAGACCAGAAACTTAACAATCAGAAGGAAAAACTTAACGGTCATGAAGGAGTAGTTAACAATGGTAGTAAATCTCCAGGGCTGAGCCTGTCACCCTTCATCGGGCAAAATAAAAAGGTAGAAAACCAAATAGCGTAAAATTAGGACATTGTGAAGGTTAGTATTTGTAAACCTCTAGACAAATTACGGAACATTTAGTTATTATTCTATTTATTTTGTGGTTTTTAAATAGATTCCTTTGGTCATGTAGAGACGATGAATGAAAGCAGATTAAAAAAGGAATATATTGGATGGATGTCAGTAGAAAAACGCTGGAAGTGGACTCACGTAATAAGCTTAATGAAGCTGTGCTTCGGTAAAGTTATCACAATCAATGTGCATGTATGACCAGATGTATGAATATGGATGAAGCAAAAGGAGTATGTAAGAAATGAACCTTAAACTAGATAATAATACCACAGGTTAAAAAGCATGTGGTATTTTCTATTTTATGTCTGTGTGTGAGTTTCTCTCTGTATATTTATTTATGTATGTTTAAATAGTTGGGTAACTAAAATCAACGAGTAGTTATTTTAACATTTGTGTCAAACCATTAGGTTGATGGTTGATACGGTCTTATATTATTAGCTTTCATTGCAGTTTTCTTTTTTAATATTTCACAGGTTGAGTTTTTGAGGGCATTGAGTGGACAAATTATTAAAAAATAACCAGATAAATATAGTATAAAAGCTTATTTTAACTATCTATAGAAGTATAGTATTGTCAAAGTAACTATTTTTAGATTTGCCCTCGTTAATTCTACGGTATAATTTTTTTTCAAAGTTTTGTTTATTTAAATTATTGACAGTAGTTCAGATTAAAAAAATATTTACTGTTGTTGTTCGGGTTCCAAAAGTATTTTACAATTATTGATAAGTACTTGCTAATTATTATTATTCTTTATTTCAAATTTACAAATTCATTTATAATATATCAATATTAGATTGTTTGGTGACCCCCAAATTAGGCATTTGCCTGTATCTTGGGGTCAGAATATCAGAACGCAACCTTTTTATTTTATTTAGTCCAATTTTACATACTCGGTCTGTGTGGTGCCGGACTTAAAGAATACCACCACCCCTTACTTCCCGTGGGTGTCGTAAAAGGCGACTAAGGATCGTACCGGAGAATGGGCAGCAGCGTTCTCTATGTATTCCACCATCATACCATACTGCGATCGCCAACCCGCCTGCCAAGCGTGGCGATTATGGCAAACCCTCCCAAAATTGGGGGAGGCCTATGTCCAGCAGTGGACGTCTATCGGCTGAAACGACGAATTTTACATACTTAATTATATGAAGTAAGTAATATTTATTTTTTACTAGCTAGTTAATATAGTATCATTAAGTACCTAAGTACATAATGGACTAATCCCAAAATCCCACATTCAAAATTGGACCTTGAGAAATATCTTGTGGGAATTGGACCTTTAGAAATATCTTGGTACGTCCCAGTATTTGGATGAATAAATAATAATAATAAGTCTTTATTTCTCAATAAATGCATTTACATTATTTTGGTCTAAAAATGTTCCAGAGTGATAAAACTAGGTTTATGTAGATACCTGTACTCATAGGTAGGCTACTCATTTGATTATTCATTCAAATGAGTAGCCTACCTATGAGGGGCTTGTGGCTAAGAAATAACAGCCGCACGGGTCGATCGATCAGGTTAAGCTACACTTGCCGCGGTTGGTCCGTGGATGTGTGACCATCTTTACATACCAATACGGAGGGGTACTTCGGAAAGCACGTTAAGCTGTTCGTCCCCGCTGTCATTCGTGGATCTTTGACAGCCGTTACGGGTCGTCAGAAGCCCGAAAGTCTGACAACCAGTCTTACCAAGGGGTATCGTATTACCTAGTAACTGGGTTGTGGAGGTCAGATAGGCAGTCGCTCCATGTAAAATACTGGTATTCAGCTGCATCCGGTTAGACTGGAAGCCGACCCCAAACATAGTTGGGAAAAGGCTAGGCAGATGATGAGTAACCTACCTATGTAAAGGTATGTAAATGTACAAATACACATTGATCACAGTCTTGTTTAAATATATATTTTCCTAGTAAGTACTAGGAGTTAGATATAATATGTATATTTTGTTGGGAAAATGAGTGAAATACTAAATTATAAGTAGGTAGGTAATCAAAACATATTTTTTAATTTATAATGCATATTGTGATTTTTTATGTTTACATTTAACTAATCATGTGATTAATTTAGCGCTAATTAGCAATATTATCTTTTATTAATTGCTGTGACCTTATCTTTGTAAGTGTATAGTTGCTAAAAAGTGCGAGTCGGACTCGCACACGAAGGGTTCCGTACCACAAGGCAAAAACGCCAAAAAAAAACACGTTTGTTGTATGGGAGCCCCCCTTAAATATTGATTATATTCCGTTTTTAGTATTTGTTGTTATAGCGGCAACAGAAATACATCATCTGTGAAAATTTCAACTGTCTAGCTATTCACGGTTCATGAGATACAGCCTGGTGACAGACGGACAGTTGAGTCTTAGTAAAAGGGTCCCGTTTTTACCCTTTGGGTACGGAGCCCTAAAAATAAGTAGAGCCCGATGCAAACTATGACGACTCTGAACACGAGGCGAGTCGCTGCGCAGTAACAAATTCATGTGACGGCGGGGGTGAGGGGTGCGATACTGTTCAGCGACTAGCCCACTTTAGAACCGCCATAAACTTTGACGCTCACTGTACCTATGCTGAATGTATAGAAGATAAATTTTGGTTTCGTCGTGTCAGCCGATAGACGTCCACTGCTGGACATAGGCCTCCCCCAATTTTGGGGGGGGGGGTTTGCCATAATCGCCACGCTTGGCAGGCGGGTTGGCGATCGCAGTATGGTATGATGGTGGAATAAATAGAGAACGCTGCTGCCCATTCTCCGGTAAGACCCTTAGTCGCCTTTTACGACACCCGCGGGAAGTAATTTTGGTTTAGTCCTGTCAAATTAATCAGCGCCTGACGTAAATTGGCGTAATTTTAGCAGACAAGTTTTTAATCACGTCTAAACTTGTATTGAGTACTGTTAAGTGCTGATTCATTTGACAAGACTAAACTAAAATTTATCTTCAGTCCTTTTCTTAATGAAATAGAAAGAAAAAGATGCACTGAACTTAAATTTAGTTTAGTTTGTGAACAACTGAACAATCGGCGCCATTGTCAAATAAAACGCCATGAAGGCGTTCTGCCTCTAAACTAAATCATCCCAGTATTAAATCAGACAACACTCAGTGTTTTGATTACTTAGCGATTAACATATATATTATTTAAATAAATATTCATTTAGTATCTGAATCGAAAGATCGGTTATCTTTGTTTCCTTTAAATATAATCAACTAATTAGTTTGAAACCTAGCAATAAAATTGTTATCATTAATATTACGTTTAGATAAGCAATGACTATGAGTTATTTTAAAAGCTTATTGTTCAGTCTGATACCTATGTGTATAAAGGTTTCTGTATCCTAAAATAGCTGTATAAACATAAAATAGCTGTATAAGGTATGCACCCAAATAAAAATAAAAAATTACTTTGCACCCTAGCATTGGAATTGTTATTATTTGAATAACGTTCAGATAAATAACAATATTGTTATTTTAAAATATACGGTACCTATGTACACAGAATGTAGGTCACACCCAGTTTCTGTTGATCTACCTCTAGTGGCACAACGTATATAATATACAGTTGGTATGAGCCATGTGATGTCTGTATTGAATGCACCACTTTGAGAATGTTTTTCAAAATAAATTGTTTGCAATGTTCCTATGCTAAGTTATCTCATGGATATCGGTAATATAGGATTTTTTAAATAAATGCCATATATTGCAGTCCAACTTGATAGTTTTATTTCTTACAAACGCATGTTTTATTAATATTTTACTTATATTATCTAACAAGGTACAACTGCTTTTTTATATTTTTGTCTAAAAAAGTGTCAATTGATTAGCTATAAGCTTTCTATTAATCATATAGAAATCATAATGCAACTGTTTTATTTACAAAATGTTTAGTACATCGAAAATTATACAAACACATAATATAAGCAAATGTTAATAATCCCTATGTTAATAATATTTTAGGACAATCTGTATGTCTTTGCAAAAACAATATTTTTAGTTCATACGTACATACTTCATCTATATAATAAGTATGTCTAAGAACATCTCTTAGGAGGTAATTCAAGTCAAACACAAAAGTCAAATGTGGTAGTAGGTCGTTGCCCTGTTTTGTCCACAAAAACCTACTTGTTTTAATTTAATACAAACGCAAAACAGCTTTTATGTAGGTAGGTACTTAAAAATACTGGTTCTAACTAAATTAGCTAGCGAAACTCCGCAGACGTGACGGATATCGATATTTAAAAAAACCGGGCAAGAGCGAGTCGGACTCGCGCACCGAGGGTTCCGTACCATCATAGGTATGTCTGTAAATTTTCATCGGCGAAGCCTATATTCGTCAGATAATTTTAACACTGCACGCTGCTATACATATAGAATATTGCAGTTTTAGGTCAGCGCCATCTCTTGACCGATAGTGGAACTGATGTAACTTTTGTTGATGATATCTGAAAAATGTGCTATTTAGAGACTTCGTTTTATTTTTCCTGTAATCTTTACATAAACCCTAAAAATGATAAAAGTAGAAAAAAAGTTTTAATTATTTTTTTTTACTACCCCAAAAAAATCAGAAATCCCCGGATTGGTATTGTTGTTACCTGAATTAGTATGAGTTAAGAAATTTAAATATTTTTTTAAGTTGGGTCGACGTTTAGAGTTTCGCTAGCGAATTTAATTTAACCTTGTATAGTGATATATGTTTCTTTTATAAATTTGTTTATGCCTGACTGGAGGCCTGGTGGTCGATGTAGACCTGGGCCTCACCCTTCTGAATTTCCTCTGCCTCTCTTTGCATGATCATGTTCTCACGGAGTTTCCATGTGATCAGAGCCCTTGCACTCTTCATTTTCCTGATGCAACGGGCCAGGAGCAGAGCGAAGATGATGCCGAGGACCTGCAAAACAAATATTATAACAAGCAACTTCCATACAAATGCTCATTCGCCCCGCCTTTAGGATCGGGGTGAATTTACAAAATCCTTCCTTAGTGCTCACTTTCGTCATAAAGGGAATTCTTGTGCAAAATTCATGTTTCTGGACCTAGTAGTGTAGGCTGAACTTTACCTGTTAGTAAGTCATTAAGGGGTTTACATGACCTAAAGCGCGGTCACGGTCGGACTGCATAGAAAAGAAAGACAAGCGCGATGACAAAACGCTGGTGGTTTATTGCAAAATATGAAGCAATTATTTAATTACAAAAAAATCTATTGTTTGGACTAAAAAACCAAAACACTAGTAGTTGTAGAATAATCTGACAAAAAAACAGAATGATTCTATGTATATTAGTATGGTTTTTATTGTAAAAAGAAAGTTTTTAGAGGTATCTTCACGATTTTTTTCTATCGTATCAAATTAGTTGTATTATGTTTTCATATATCCTGAACAATATCATATATTTTTCTGATTTTTTTTACTGTAGTCGATCATATTTTTTTTTTTTTTTTTTTTTTTTTTTTTTTTTTTTTTTTTTTTTTTTTTTTTTTTTTTTTTTCTGTAAGCCTCATTACTAGTTCTGGAGTCAGGGTTTCTCATCTTAACGTAACACAGTCCATAATCAGTCTATAATGTTCCAACTGCTGGGGCACAGGCCTCCTCTCTGTGAGAGGGAGTGGGCCATAATCCACCACGCGGGCTCAGTGCGGGTTGGTAGATGTCACAAGTCTTCGATTTTTGGTTCTAGGACATGCCCGTTTCCTCGCGATATTTTCCGTCACCGGTCTGTAACCCAATTTATGGCAATAAAGAATTTTATTATTATTTTAAAAGCCTGCTCCGTTAGTCTATTGGTCATAAGGGCGACTGCTGAGCGTGAGGTCCTGGGTTTGAAGCCCAGGTCGGGCAGTGTTATTGGTATCTCTCATTAGGATTTAACCCAGTAGCAGCCTTAGGTCTGGATTTGTGCCCGCTTGATGGCAATAGGCCATAGAAATATTTAAAAACAACGGCCAAGTGCGAGTCAGACTCGCACACGAGGGGTTCCGTACCACAAGGCATAAAACGCCGAAAAAAGGGTTTCATGGTTCATGAGACAGCCTGGTGACAGACAGACGGACAGTGGAGTCTTAGTAATAGGGTGCCGTTTTTACCCTTTGGGTACGGAACCCTTAAAACAGTATATCTATGCAATAGGCTCGCCCCTTACCACCTTCATGGATGTTAAACATAACTGGCGAAATGTAGAGTTACGCCCGCGTAAGAAAAAATAACAATATAGACGACGTAACAAAATATAGTTGTTCATACGTCGAGATCACAAAAGTAAGCAAAATTTATTCGTTTTTAATTTTTTTGCTGCTTTTTAGGATTCCGTAGTTCCTACAAGGAACCCTTATAGTTTCGTCATGTCCGTCTGTCTGTCTGTCCGAGGTTTTGCTAAGAGACCGTTAGTACTAGAAGGCTGTAATTGTGTAGGAGTGCGTATATCAATTACGCCGATAAAGTGGTAAAATAAAATTATGGAAACATTTTTTTTTTGGGTAGCTCCCCTACATGTGAAGTGGGGATGAAATTTTTTTCGTCGTCTACCCCATCGTGTGGGGTATCGTTGAATAGGCCTTCTAAAATGACTTGGGGGTTGCTAAAATAATTGTTCGATTTAATGTTCCATTTACGAAATATTATAATATATTTTAAAGTGCAAATTTTTGTTCCGGTAGGGCGTCCCCCCCCTCTAAAACCTAAACTGCGGGCTTGAAAAATCTGGAAAAACTCACGATGATAGTGCATTTCATGAACTTTAAAGGAAAACTATAGCGGTTAAGATAACTTTATTAGTTTAGCAGTAATAGTCGTTGAACTTGGGTGTTGGATAATTTCGTACCAAATACAAAATCCTTAGCATTAATCCTTTAAAGTGACTAAGATGAAGTAGGTAGTTGCTTGTTTATAACGGGTAAAGACTTGCATTGAAAAACAAAATAAGTAAAATGTTATTTTTTTTATTTTTTTATATTCAGAATAAAGAACAACAGAATCGTACTACATTGTGATAACGGGCTACTACGGAACCCTACACTGTGCGTGGCCCGACACGCACTTGGCCGGTTTTTCTTTGTTATTTTGGTGGATACTGATCTTACGTAAGATTGAATGGGGCGGAGGGGGTTCATCCAAGTCTTATTTTTTCTTACGTAGGGGGAGGGGTCAAAAAGTGGTCAAAATGTCTTAAGTAATAAATAAACAGCCCCATACCTACATTATGATTTTGTATCATGTGTGTAGCAACACAGAAACATGTTCCACAACATTTGTTTACCATGCAAACGTTTAAACATTTACTCTTTTGTAGAGCGAACAAACAAAAATATTTGCTTCAACATTAATTTCTGATATTTTTGTGACTGGTTTCATTCAATTACTTTGTAAAACAAAGCATAAATTAAATACACAGTGTTATCAAAACAACCTCTAAGTCCTAGAAGGTAGATAAGTAGGGCGTGTAGTATATCCTTGCAAACAGTACCTAGGTACATACTATCTGTATCCAATGACTTTCTTTGTAATAAAGTTACGATAACAACAGGTTCATCATGCTAGGATCTAGCAATCTAGGGCAAAATAACAAGCTGCATATCTATACGGATTTCCCTAAATACCTAAGTTTACCGAGTCAGGTAAAGTGCAGGAGTCGCTCATTACCCCCAAAGCAATGCTGCTAGGTAATTTATTACCTTGAAGACTGTTTTATCCGTGGTCAGGAGGAGTCTTGCTTTTATTTAAATCTCTCGTATAATCTGCGGTAATTTTTTTTTTGGGTGGGAAATCATCAAATGACCCCTCCCGCTCTGGGCGCAGCGGAAGGGAGTGTCAGACTCTTACTGACTAAAACCCACCCGTGTTCCTTCCTTAGCCCTTTATGTTTCGGGGTAGCGGTAACCCTTTCGGACAATCCCGCTGCCCCGGCAGGCTTCGGCCCTTGCTGCCCTTCTCTGTTGCTGACATCTCTTTAAGGCGCGCGTGGAACACGTACGCGCCGTCCGGCACGGGCCTGGTCCTGATCGGACATTGAGCTACCCATTACTCTCCGTCCGCAGGGCCGCGCCTACGGTGGCCGGGGGTCGTCCCGTGGCTCCCGACGCCCGGAGCGTCTCCCGCGGTGGCTGGGACGGGAGGCTCTCTCCATCATCCATCCCGCCACCTCCTTCGCTAGCATGACTACCTTCGCAGAAGGAGGTGACTGCCTCCCACTCCCTCTCGCTCCGGACCATGGCTTGCACCAGGGCCGGACGCGAGAGGTCACCGCCGCTGCCGATCGCCTCTACGAGGACACGGCGGTGCTCCGCCCAAGCAGGGCAGACCTCCACGGTATGCTCCACCGTGTCCTCTGGGCGATCCTGGCAATGGTGACACCCGGGCGTTTCCTCCCGTCTGATGATGTGCAGGAACCTCCCGAAACATCCGTGTCCGGTGAGGACCTGCGTCAGGCGGTAGGTGAGGGCGCCGTGGCGCCTCTCTAGCCACTCCTCAAAGAGGGGTCTTATCGCCGCTATTGTGGCGTGCCCTGCGCTGGGTTGCGTCAGTTGCTCTTTCCATGCTGCCATGAGATCGCGCCGGAGGTCCATCCGCTCCGCCGCGATTTGCCTCGGAAGCGGAGTAATCTCCGGTCTTGTGGTGGTTTATCGATTTTAGGTTAGTATCTAACTGTAGACAAAGATGAATGTGTGCGTGTATTATGCGTATTATGCCTTTAAGTTCAGAATAGAATACGTTCTCTCTCTATCTCTTTTCTTCTTCTCTCTTTAGAGGCGTTTTCAGGGCCTTTTTTGTTGCTGGCCCTTATCTCGACTTTGGGCTGATTTTTCAATCGACACATAATTTTTATTCGTGGAATAAAATTGACTTCTTGCTTTTATTGTCAAAAATTCAAAATTATTCCTCCGATAAAATTGGCGTTTTAAAAAATTTTATCTGGCGTTGAAAAAATCAGCCCTTAGAGACGTGGAGCAAGCACGTCTGAACCGAAATTCTTTACCGACCCTTATAGCAATAGTAGGGTCGTTTTTACCCTTTGGGTACGGAACCCTAATGAAGGCATAGGTACTAGTAGGTAGAAGGTACCGCGTAACCATGCCTACATTTGTCTCTGTTCAATATTACAATTGCACTAATCGATAAGCAACTAATTTATACCTGCCTTGGGGTGCATATATAAAGAAGCGACCCAACTAGCAAAATAATCCTGAAATGCGATTTTATATGCTACGTGGACTTATAAAACTCCGATGATGGTTTTGGTGGTTGCTACTACGCTTTTAACAGCATAAATACATGCTGTTTTTACTCAAGTACGTTGTATCCTATAATTTGTACTTATATCCGTATATAGGATCATATTTCCTGACAAATATAGGATCAAGACTCCTATAAAAGCATGAAATAAGAGTAATTACACTCAAAAGTAATTACTCCGGTAAGTCAGATTTAAATGCGCCTATAAGATAACATCTGCGGGCCATTTAAATCTTAATACTCCTGTAGGAGCATGTACCAGGAAGACATGCACTGAGGAGCAATTATTCTTGTTATTTTTACTTATAGCCTCATTATAAGCTAATATTTTGTGGCCAATATAAGTAAATTAAAGTTAAATTACTGTAAGTCATTTATGTATCTGGTTTGGTTTAACAAAAGTTTAGAAGTAACTGTTAAAAACTAAAACGAGTTGGCGAGCAGCGAGTACACGACGGTGACGAGCGATAATTCGCTGGTATGCGTAGGTGTGTAGGTACAGACGCGTGACGCCGCAGATCAAGCTACTACAATCTGTCAAAAAAGATTTTCAACTTTATCGTTCAAAGTTGATTGGGAAAATTTAATAGTTTCGGGTAGCTTGATGTGCTGGCGTCTGTACCAACCAAGCGTCAGTCTCTTAGTCTCTTAGCGAATGTTCTGCCCGTCAAGTGAGTGTCGGTGAGCGAGTACCTACTCTCTTTAATAGTACTCCCCGGCGGTGTAAACAGTCAGCGATCAACTATTAATAATGATGATGAAGATAATAATGTATCTCTTTTACTTACACGAGACCTACAATATTTTGAACGATTCTTGGGCGAAAAAATCATTGATAGCTAGTCCCTTCCTCATCTGTGGTACAGTCTTTTTAAGATTGCGAACCAAGGTTAAACAAAATACACTCACGTTAATAAACATAACAGACACGCCGAGCACACCGATGACAGTGGAATTCTGCACCAGCGCGTTAACCAAGGCTTCTTTACAACCGATGCCAGCTATCCTCGTGCAAAGCCCCGCAGCGTAGGTGAAGCAGCAAGATTTTGGCACCATCAAGGTGATCATATCGTAATCACCCATCACATTAGCCTGCACTACTGACTGGTTGTTGGTGAAGTTGAAGTCCAAGTAGTCCATGAACGTGTTACTGCCGCAGCAACCAAACTGAAAAAAATATAGAATATTAAACACATTTCTTCTGGATAACTCACTAGTCTGCCTCAGTCTGCCAGTGATTAATCATCTGCCTAGCCTTTTCCCAACTATGTTGGGGTCGGCTTCCAGTCTAACTGGATGCAGCTGGATACCAGTTTTTACATGGAGCGACTGCCTTCTGACTTGCACAACCCGGTTACTGGTTATACGACTATTAGGCATGAATTTTGTCCCACTTTTCCAGCCCTAAACCCAGCAGTTATCTAAGCTGCTTGGCTCTTGAATAAAGTTATCTCCAATTATGTTATGAGGCTCTTTTTCTGCACTGCTCCCAGCCCGCTTTTTTAACAAAATCCAGTCGGAAACCTATATTTTTTCGAAATCCAAAACTAAGTAATAGCTGTTTTATTTTTTCTCGTGTTCGGTCAAATGAAACATCCAGTCTTCGCTCATGACGCACTTATAGAGTACCTAATTACAAGACAAGATGAACTAACACAATAAGTATTATGATGTGATGCCATTGCTTAACAAGGAATAGCTTTGAGCTGCTGTAGAGGACGCTGGGCATGTTTACAATCCTACGCCACGCACTCCTCGCGTCTCTATCAACTCTTTTGGTATTTTCAATATGAAATAGTAAATGATCCGACTCGATGACTGCCTCATTGGTTTAGTGGTTACAAGCGCTACGGCTGAGCATAAGGTCCTGGGTTCCATTCCTGGGCAAAGTGTTACTAGGTTTTTCCATCTGGAATTTCTCAGCACTAGCCCGGCGTCCGGCAGGCGCGGATCTAGCCCTCAAAAAAGGTTGTGGTCACAGCCACCCGAAAATCGGCTAAGTGCGAGTCGGAATATGAACTCGCTCATGATCAATACAGTGCATTCCTACAAAGGAGATATTATATGTTTACAAAACATATGACGCCCTGACCAAGATTTTACGCACGATTCATTGTATTAATTTTTATTATGGCATAATATTCATATTCGTCGTTCGTCGTTTCAGCCGATAGACGTCCACTGCTGGACATATGCCTCCTCCAATTTGGGGGGGGGGGGGGGGGTTTGCCATAATCGCCACGCTTGGCAGGTGGGTTGGCGATCGCAGTATGGTATGATGGTGGAATAAATAGAGAACGCTGCTGCCCATTCTTCGGTAAGACCCTTAGTCGCCTTTTACGACACCCACGGGAAGTAAGGGGTGGTGCAATTCTTTAAGTCCGGCACCACACAGACATATTCATATCATATTCATATTCAACCTGAGGAAATATGACCATGTGTCGAGTTATAGGTCTGAGCTCAAATGGATGTCCATTCGCCAAAGAAGAAGTTTGCGCGCTTTGACCACGCTTTTCTCCCTTCTCAACTCTCCCACTCCTCCTTCTTATCTCGTGTCTCACTTCCAATATCTATGTTCTTCTCACGCTAAGAATCTGCGTTCTTCTAACAATCTTCTCCTACTCTGTCCTTCTCATACTTCTGACTTTGTTCATTCTTCCTTTCATATTCAGTCCATTCTTCTTTGGAATGCACTTCCTCTTGATATCAGGACGGCCATCAGTCGGTTTGCATTTAAGCGGAAATTGCAGAGTTATTTTCAAAACAAATAGCGTAGAGTCATCTCAACACCTCTCTCCCTTGAATTTGTATGTATATATATATTATAAGTATGTATTACAGTCAATAGTATGTATGTGTATATAACCTATTTATGTATTTGTGTAATTAGTTTTAATTTTTTTTAAATCATTGTTAATTCCTCTCAACCGAAGCACCTGCCATCCAATCTCTTCACCACCCTTAGTTGACTGGTAGAGAATGCCTAAGGCGCCTTTGTACCTTTTTGTGCGAAAAGTTTAAATAAATAAATAAATATAGGATTCAGGATATATTCGCATCAGCCTATCGATCTCAATAGACCGAGAAAGTGTGACGTCACAAGTCTTTAGAGGCATACCTCATAAGGAACAGAGTGTAAAGTTCACTCATACTCTATAGAAAAGGGAGAGATCCTCCAACCAGACGGGTGTTGTGTCTGGCGGGGAACTGCCCATTGATTCATATCGGGCCGTTGTATCTAAGCTAGTTGCGCGGTATACTCTGCCTGCGAGATGCAGGAATTTGCGTGACGTCATTATGACGAGTTGTGCATGTGGCGTTGCAGATACCGCTCCAAGTCTATTGGGGTTGTGGGCATGCCCATCGTGCCCACTACGGTGGATCCGCGCTTGGAGTCCGGAGGCCTCGGAAAGAGTGGATTACATAACTGGTAAAATGTGGATGTACTATTGGAATGCCTCTGCCCAACTTTTCGTCGAAACAAGGCGTGATGGTTTTAGGCTAAATTATAGTAAATGTACCCTAATATTACTTATATTACTTACAGTAGCTTGCAGAGCGTCGACTTCCTGTTGAATCTCCAGGTCGTTATAGCCCCATACCGGTACGTCGATGTAATGCATTATCTTACCAGTGTCCATCGTTAAGGCGAGGATTACAACCACCAGTTTAATGACTAACACCATCATCAAAACGCATGCGTACTGAAAAGAAAAGCCTTGGTAAGATCTACATTAGTTACCCTACAATGTACGAGTATAAGCAATTGGATGAATCGAAAACTCTGTTTGATGAAAAGGATGTTAAACTTTCTGGTGTTGCCATCAATACCAACTAATGACAAGCGGCTCCACCGCGTCTGCGAAGTTTCGCTAGCTAATTCAATTTGACTCTAGATTTGAGTTTGAATGGATTTTGGTCTGCATCCCTTGAAAATCACACTAATATTATAAAAGCGAAAGTTTGTGAGTGTGTTTATATGTTTGTTACTTCTTCACGCTCAAACGTCAGGACCAATTTTGATAAAATTTTGTATGGAGGTAGCTGACACCCTGGATTAACATATAGGCTACTTTTTATCCCGATATTCCCTCTGGATCGACATTTACGCGGGTGAAACTGCGGGGCGCAGGTAGTGAAAAATAAAACTCAAGAAATAATTCCAAACATACCTATCATTACATTTTCCGCACATAAGACAAGACCCAAACTTGTGATACATACCACATTGACCATGCAAGTGCTGAGCTTCAAACTGCCGAAGAATCCGAAGATAGACACGATCAGCAACGCCAGTCCGATGAAGACGCTCATTGCTGATGGGGTCATGAGCCCGCTGATTTTGCCGTCGTAGAAGAAGGAGAGTCCATGGTAGTGGGAGTATACCGAGATACCCAGGACTATCATCAGCATGGATATCACCTGGAATGGACAATTCAGTTATGTAGGTAAAATGGGTAAGCTAAGTACTAAGATATTTCGAGAGGTTTTGATTTTGTGTAGTTGTGTTTTTGGTGTGTGTAGTTGTTAAGTTGATGATTAAGGATAGAAAAAGATAAGTACATCCAACTGTCCGTATGTCTAGCTTTATTTAACCGGGTAGCCAGTTGGAATTTTCATTAAATACTAGTCATAGTATTTTGTGAAAATTCCAACTGCGGCTAGCCTCGAGCCTCACAGATAGAGATCACTCTATCTGTGGGGCACGTGGCTAAATGGTTACAGCCGTAGGGCTTGATCTAAGGTTAAGCTACGCTTGCCGCGGTCGGTTTGCGGATGGATGACCATCCATTACCCCTCCCCGGCTGTCATTCCAGTCGTTACGGGTCGTCAGATGCCCGAAAGTCTGTCAAACAATCTTACCCAGTAACTGGGTTGTGGAGGTCCGATAAGCAGTCGCTTCAAGTAAAGCACTGGTATTAGGCTGCATCCGGATAGACTGAAAGCCGACCCTAACGAAGTTGGGAAAAGGCTAGGCAGATTGATTTTCATTACTATTTGTTACCTCTATCTGATAGATAACAAACAAACAAATGAAGGGAAAGTACCTATAGCAGTTTCTCTGGTACGGAATGCTATGTTCACGAGTCCGACTTGCCCTTGGATGGTTTTAATTTTATTTTGTCCAATAACATCATTGTCTTCGTCGTACGCAATCTTATATGAGTCATTTCCAGACAAGTTTTCCTACATAGATTATGATATTTTTTATAAATTATTGATAAGATGGTTTATTCGGTCGAATACCTACTCAACAAACAACTGAAGCTACTTTCTTTTACTTTTGATAAGGATATATGTATTCAGTGGCCTCCTCTTTGACAGTCGTCACGGGTCGTCAGAAGCCCAGTCTTGCCAAGGGGTATCGTATTACCCAATAACTGGGTTGTGGAGGTCAGATAGGCAGTCGCTCCATGTAAAATACTGGTACTCAACTGCATCCGATTAGACTGGAAGCCGACCCAGCATAGTTGGGGAAAAGGCTAGGCAGATAAGGTAAATGATGATATTCAGTGGCCTCCAAAAGTTAGTAGACAATTTTCGACTTCAGCTGTGATGCCACATTATGATTTTTTTTTTTTAAATCATGGAGCTTCATTCTTATAGATACCTCAATAATTCTGTGCCCAGAAAAAAACTACAACTGTGCTTCACCCAATGCAACCTGCGAATAGGTAGGAACGAGGACATTTTGGTTGTGAGCCGTGAAATGTTTTTTTTTCATCGGCGAACGAGGCCTATATTCGTCAGAGAATTTTAACACTGCGGTGTAGAAATTGTACAGTTTTAGGTCAGCGCCATGTCTTGACCGATAGGTAGAAGAACTAATGTAATTTTCGTTGATGATTTCTGAAAAAGTGTGCTATTCTATGTTCTATGTTATGGGTTATGGTTTCCGCACTTAGTCCTTCAGTGGACCAGTGTGCTATTTAGAAACGTCGTTTTATTTTTCCTGTAATCTTTACATAAACTTCTATCACATAGAATAATTTCAGATTTTTCTCTATGCAAACTTTGGAGTTACGGGCCCCGAAAGGTTTTTTTTTTAAATTTATCAGCAAAAGTCGAAAACTATGCGACTTAAAAAAAAGAAAAATGTTTGAGAATATGCAAACAGCGCTCTTTCTTATGATACACATGCCCTAGCCCCACATCAACAAAAAAAAATATTTCTTTCTTATTTGCAAAATAGTTGGGCAAACGTCATCTAAAACTTTTCCAAATTTCAAGTTGATAGCATTAGTAGCCCTTGAGATATTCCAGGTGTAACATACGGACAGACAAGACGGACAGACAGACAGACTGAGTCGCACCATAAGGGTTTACCATTGTGGTTCCGTACCCTAAAATATTACAAGAAAAAAAATAGTGGCACTCCAGGAGTGCCGCTATGAAAACAAAACACAAACAAAATACTTTGCCATCACTCACTGACATCGGATCATCCCCGGAAGAGATCCGGCTACCACAATCACCGAAAACTTGACCTGGCAACATACATCCAGAAATGTCGAAGTGGAGGTGCTTGGGGGAGACCTATGTCCAGCAGGGGACGTCATTTGGCTGAAATGATGATGATCACTGACATCGGATATACATTAAAACCGAGTAGATCCCGAAGACAGAGGAACACATCCGAAGCGGTGTCGGTTACGGTAACAGTGGCGCCCAACGCGCCTAATGAAGTTTTCACTTCAAAAACTTATATCACGTCGAGAACAGACTTGATTAGTTAAATAAATAAGCCAAAAAATTATTGATTAATAACCTTTTGTCTAGTGGTTTAGCATACTGGTGAAGCGTCAATGCTTTTTTTTTCAATATAAAAAATAAAATAATAACATTTTAGGATTTTTTCCTATAATATAATATGTTAGTGTTTCAAATTAAATATTTTAACTTCTCAATTGATGAATCCTCGCACCAATATTCGTTGTCGCAGCGCCCATGTATCGGAACTTTCTTGAGTTTTCTCGCTAGATGGCCGATAGATGGCAGAGCGACGGTTTCGACTGTGTGTTCCCCGCCCCGCACAGAGACATGGCGGGTGTGAATCGCTCCGCCTTTTGAATATTCCTTTTTTGGTGAAACCTGGATGATACTCGTAAAATAATCGGACCTGCATCTGTGCTTTGTTGAGAACTTATAGTGCAGTGTTGATTTTTGGAGTTTCAACCATTCTACCGGTCGATTTAAGAAGATTTGCCAGCCGGCCGGCGGCTATAGACCGACAGGCCATCACGCGCTCATGAACGAGATATCTTCCCATCACCCTGGGTCTGAGTGGGATCTCTGGATTGTCAAGGTACGTGGGCATGTTTTGCTGCTGTAAATGTTTGGTATTGGTTCATAAAGGATTCATCAATAGGGAAATTATTTTATTTTTGAGGTCCGCCATTACGCTTGTGAGTTAAGTTCTTGTTTCAAATTTTTCTCACAACACTCATTAAAGGTGCAGGCTATTTACACGCCTCACCACATACTTACCGGGATATTACAGCAAAGAGGGTCAACGTTGATTACCTAAATGATAAGATTATGTACTGATGGCACCAAAAATATTTCTGCATTAGGACAGATTTCTGACAGTCATAATCAAGCAGTTTCCAAAAAAATCTGAGCTTAATACATGGCAGGCAAGGAATTACAGATATATCGATTATATATTGATGGTATAATGCAGCTAACTATGCCGTGGATGATGGCGGATGATGGCATTCGAGAGCTGGTAGGGACTAGGGACCTACTATGTTTCCACAGCTGAGACACAAGCCTCCTCTCGATGATAGAGAGTGGGCTGTAATCCACCACGCGGGCCTAGTGCGGATTGGTAGATGTCACAAGTCTTCAACTTTTTGGTTCTATGGCATGCTAGGGACCTACTTAAGTTTTGTGAAATGAAGTCCTCCAGACAGTATTTGGGCCACGGCGGCCTATCTCAACCGCGGAGACTAGGTACCCAAAAAAAAAAGAAAAAGGAAAAAATAAAGTTGAAAAAGTTCGTAAAATAAAGTGTCAGGTCTCATCGTTTTCAAACCTTAGGTGTCTATATCCTATCCTACTCGTACCAGATTTCGATTGAATTTGTGGAAGTGGCGATTTCAATAAATAAGTATATTGCTCGAAGAGAGGTAAAATGGCATATAATGCAGCAGTCATCCCACGGTTTATTTTCAATGCCATGAACTACAATAGATATTTCTATTTTAGACCTAGCATTATGATAACAAAAAAGTTTACCAGTGTGAATAGACAATAATGATAGCCCATATCAATCATTATTTTATCAAAGCTGACGTGTTTTTGGTGATGGGGAC
Source organism: Mesoligia furuncula (assembly GCA_916614155.1). Lineage (NCBI taxonomy): Eukaryota > Metazoa > Arthropoda > Insecta > Lepidoptera > Noctuidae > Mesoligia > Mesoligia furuncula. Next base: position 5,472,823 of record OU744803.1, on the reverse strand, counting down.
ATTAATCGAACAGAAACGACGCCACCAAAATGATATCTTGATAATAAAAAATAAAAATACAGTACAAGACTTAACTAAGTGATTGATAACAGGAAAATGTAAATAATAATAATAATATAATGTCTCTGGAGCCCTAACCACCGGTAGCTTGGACCCTGCTCCCGACACCGGCGGATAACTATTTTTTTTATATTTTTAAATGTTTTTTATACTTATTTTTTTATATTTAAAGAAATATTTTAAAATGTAAGAAAGTAAGGTAGCTAAATAAATGAACGGAATAATAATAAAAACTTTATTTTCAGGCTACTTTGGCCCATAGATAAAAAATAACAGGAAGATGTAGAAGACTGGTATGGAAGGCTTTGTAAATTGCGCTCTTATGCACGAAGTCCACTACAGCGCAATGTGACTTCCTAAGTTTATTGGCACAATGTAAACATTGAGGTGTCAACGATAACAGTTACTGTAATATAGTCGGAATTTGTGCATAATATACAGTTTGCAACTTTTCAGTAGATTGCATATTTTGAAAAATTATTAGGAGGAACTTCTCAACCCCTTTGTGACACTTCCACTTCTGTTCTCCCCGTAGGGTTATGCGGCAAATCTAATTACCTAAGTCGGCCAAAGAACCAAGAGAGAAGAGCAATAATTGAAGAGTTCTATTGTTAGTCAGTAAGAGTCTGACAGGCCCCTCCGCCTGCCCCAGGGCGGACAACATCCAAGAGTATTACACAACAAGAGTAGTACAAGACGCAAAAAATAAAGTAAATTGGGTACGGCTAAAACCTGGGCTGTACAGTGGTTGAGCAGTGGTATCGACCCCGAATTACGGTCGTGGTTTTGAACCCAGACAGGCACTTTACTTTGTGTAATTAATTTCATCCCCACCACTTACTGCTCTCAAAACGGTGAAGTCGTAGAACCAAAAATTCGAAGACATGTGACATCTACCAACCCGCACTGGGCCCGCGTGGTGGATTATGGTCCACTCCCTCTTACAGAGAGGAGGCCTGTGTTCCAGCAGCGGGATTATTATAGGCTGATTTTGCAAAACCTGGACTGTATGAGACTCCCACAAACCAGGGGGCTAAAAAGGCCACTTTAGCAGAATCATAAAAGGATAACATTATGAATCTTAATATGGCGAAGACAGTCCGTGTTTTTATTTTTTTCGCTGCACTACGTAGGTATAATCAAAGAGATTGGGAGTGGACTTGGATTAGATTGATTGGTATTTTAGCACAGAAAAAAAATATTACCAAAAAATCAATAAATAAGATTTGATACGATTAACTTAACACTTAACTGTCCATTATGATTCATAATGTTATCCTTCTATGATTCTGCCAAAGTGGCCTTTTTAGGCCCCCTGGAAAGCATGACACAAAGATGGGGTACTCAGCAGTGAGTGCACCAAGGCTGCCAATGATCATGATGAAGATGGAATTGAATACAAAGAGCATAATATTGAATATTACAAATCCACTGCTCAATTTGTTAGTAGGTATACCTAACTACAAGAGGAAGAATGAAGGCTAGAATCGTAAAACCATAGTGTGTCCAATTTGTCGAGTTGCGCAATAAGCAAAACAATGCATTAACATTCAGATCTTTATGATCATAAGTAGGTATTGTATTAATGATAGTCCAGGGGTAGACCGAAGAAATGATGGAAGGACTGTGTGAAGGACCTTCACAAAGGATGAAGGCTCGTACACACAGGCGCGACTTGTCGCGCGACACGTCGCGTGGCGATTCTGCGATATCATCGCGTCGCAACACCTTTCACACAAGCGCGACGCGAATCGCGACGCGGCGCCATACAAAATGTACATTTAGTATGGTGTCCCGGCGATATCGCGGCTACACGGTGTCGCGCGCGTTTCCATAGAAATTGTTCTACGGATATGTATCGCAGAATCGCGTCGCTCTGTCGCGTCGCGCCTGTGTGTACGAGCCTTGATATGGTTAGAAAAAGTGTGCACGACTATTATTCTGCGATATTATCGCGCCGCAACACCTTTCACACAAGCGCGACGCGAATCGCGGCGCGGCGCCATACAAAATGAACATTTAGTATGGTGTCGCGGCGATATCGCGGCTACACGGTGTCGCGCTACTACGCGCGACGAGTCGCTCCAGTGTGAAGTGTCGCGCGCGTTTCCATAGAAATTGTTCTACGGATATGTATCGCAGAATCGCGTCGCACTGTCGCGTCGCGCCTGTGTGTACGAGCCTTGATATGGTTAGAAAAAGTGTGCACGACTATTATTCTGCGATATTATCGCGCCGCAACACCTTTCACACAAGCGCGACGCGAATCGCGGCGCGGCGCCATACAAAATGAACATTTAGTATGGTGTCGCGGCGATATCGCGGCTACACGGTGTCGCGCTACTACGCGCGACGAGTCGCTCCAGTGTGAAGTGTCGCGCGCGTTTCCATAGAAATTGTTCTACGGATATGTATCGCAGAATCGCGTCGCACTGTCGCGTCGCGCCTGTGTGTACGAGCCTTGATATGGTTAGAAAGAGTGTGCACGACTAATGGAGAAGTAAAGGTATATATAGGTGTACAGCACACGTATCAATTCCGATTAGTGTGCGTTGCAGTAGGGAGTTTCATACAAAGAACGGTTCGAATTGATACGGTGCCGATCCCTTTCCGGTTTGATACGTGTGCTATGACCTTTAGTGTGGAAGAACGAGACATGTTGCGCCGACCTCAAATAAATTCGGATAAGGCCAATGATGGTGATGATAACGAAAAAAATATACTCACAACAAACATAGCCGTGATGGTCAACAATATAAATCTTATAGATTTCATATTGTACTCCGTTTCTGACTTAGTAAAATGCATCCCCGAATTGTTAGTCACCGTCGTCGCCGGTGCAGGAGCAGATGTACCCGTCATTTTCTTTTCTTTTTTAATTTACCACTTATGAAACGACTAAGCGGTTCTTTAGCCGACACGTTACAGCCGAGTATCTTAGTGATAACTAAAATCAAATCTGATAACGATTGTTTTATACATTCACGAACACGGTGTGTTTTCCAACTACGTGCACTGATTACGTAGAACCTTTAAAATTCACTTATGCGTGTCTCACTTGAAGACTGAAACGACGCGTGTTTTACTGAAGAAAGAGCTAATTAAAAGCAACGTTATTTTGCAAAGGCTTTCTGTTTTAATCGTTCAGATTGTTATCGTAAGTTATCTTTTAAATGTTTGTAATTAATGCACTCGTACGATCAAAAAATGTTATCGTTGTCTAATTTGGATTATTTTGGATATACAAAAACAATTTTAGCACAATTTTCTTTGTTTTTCAATTCTACTTCACGACTTCCGTAACGGGCTGTAATCTACTAACTGTAACTGGTAATAACGATAACCTATGGGTTATATTTGACCTTCAGGCATTCAGTTGATTAAATATTAATGTCAAGGCCCGCTGTTGTCATGTTTGTATTGACCGGTCTGTGTGGTACAAGCCGTTCTCCTGCTACTACTAACGTACAGTTGACGTTAATGTGTCCTATTGGATTATGTCCGTGTGGTGCCGGACTCAAAGAATACCACCACCCCATACTTCCCGTGGGTGTCGTAAAAGGCGACTAAGGGGCGTACCGGAGAATATGCATTCCACCACCATACCATGCCAAGCGTGGCGATTATGGCAAACCCCCCCCCCCCCCCTTTGGGGGAGGCCTATGTCCAGCAGTGGACGTCTTTCGGCTGAAGTGATTGGATTACTAGCATGTCGTCAGAAACGCAAGTGGTCAAATACGCATTTCGCCAGAAAACGCATGTTGACAGAAACGCATCTCGTCAGATTTGAATCACGTCAAAGACGCAGCTCGACAAACACGCAACTTGACAGATGCGCGTCTCGACAGATACGCAACTTGACAGTCAATTAATAAATAGGATTTAAACGCTTGTAGTCAAACAAAGTAATTTATTTCGTATTTTATCATTAAAAAACTTAATTATACTTACCTCTAGTAAATAATACTTTTTTTTTGGCTGGGAAATTATTAAATAACTTCTCCCGCTCTGGGCGGAGCGGGAGGGCTTAGATAATAGGCGAACCTTATTATTTGATATCTGGCAAATAAACCTTTCAAATAAAACCCTTAGAAAAAGCTAAAATTGCCAAAGTGACACATTTATTACGTACTTAACACCTATTGATAATATTTCATCAACCCATTTACTACAGGGAATTTTCTCTGCAACTTTTTCTTGTAAGAATAACGAAATTCAATACGGTTTAGGCGCATCTTCTAAATCCTAACTTCCATACTAATCCCCCTTACTAATAAACGTATTATATCAGATGAATATAGCTACACACCGATTTCTCTCTTTCAGTCGTCAGTAATTTGACTTTCGAAAGAAGACAAAGCGTTGTGTACGTTGTGACGCGTTGTGACGCTAAACAACGCTTATTAGTAAGGGGGTAATATTGTAAATGCGAAAGTAACTCTGTCTGTTAACGCCTTAAGGTCATAGCACACATATCAAACCGGAAAGGGATCGGCACCGTATCAACTCGAGCCGTTCAGTATTCTTTGTATGAAACTCCCTACTGCAACGCACACCAATCGGAATCGTAACATAATCGCTTCGCCTCGGGACAAGCTCACGAACCGCGGTGCGGTGCGTTACGACTCGTCGTCCCCGCGCTTACGGCTCGTCGTCCCCGCGCTTACGTCTCTCCGTACCCGAGCTGCTTACGTCTATTCGTCCACCTTTGCCCCTCTCACCCCTCCGGCCTGCTTGCTGCACCATCAACCAGCGGTCGGTGAGCCGTAAGCGCGGCATCCGTCGCCTAGCCGAAGCCGAGTCGACGTATCTTTGGTTACGTGCTTTTTTTTTGGATGGAAAATCATCAAATGACTCCTCCCGCTCTGGGTGGAGCGGAAGGCAGTGTCAGACTCTTACTGACGAAAACCCACCCGTGTTCCTTCCTTAACCATTTGTGTTCCGGGCCAGCGGTAACCCTTTCGGACAATCCCGCTGACCCGGCAGGCTTCGGCCCTAAGGGGGCCCCTCCTCGATGCTGACATCTCTTTGAGGCGGCGCGCGTGGAACATGTACGCGCCGTCTTGCACGGGCCTGGTCCTGATCGGACGGTGAGCTATATACCCATTACTCTCCGCCCGCAGGCCCGCGCCTACGGTGGCCGGGAATCGTCACGCGGCTCCAGACGCCCGGAGCGTCTCCCGCGGCGACTGGGACGGGAGGCTCTCTCCCTGAGCCGTCCCGCCACCTCCTTCGCTAGCATACTGCTTCGCAGAAGGAGGTGACTGCCTCCCACTCCCTCTCGCCCCGGACCATGGCTTGCACCAGGGCCGGACGCAAGAGGTCGCCGCCGCTGCTGATCGCCTCTACGAGGACACGGCGGTGCTCCGCCCAAGCGGGGCAGACCTCAGACCTCCACCGTGTCCTCTGGACGATCCTGGAAATGGTGACACCCGGACGTTTCCTCCCGCCTGATGATGTGCAGGAATCTCCCGAAACTTCCGTGTCCGGTGAGACCTGCGTCAGGCGGTAGGTGAGGGCGCCGTGGCGCCTCTCTAGCCACTCCTCAAAGAGGAGTCTTATCGCCGCTATCGCGGCGTGCCCTGCGCTGGGTTGCGACAGTCGCTCTTTCCATGCCGCCATGAGATCGCGCCGGAGATCCGTCCGCTCCGCCGCGATTTGCCGTGGAAGCGGATCTTCCCCCCGGCGTTGTGCCTCCGCGCGCCACTCATACAGGCGCGCGAGGACTATCGCCTCCAGATCCCATGGCGGCAGCCCGGCAAGGAGGCTTGCCGCCTCGCCCGAGATCGTGCGATAGCCCCGGATAAGCCTTACGGCTACCACCTTCTGGTAGTGGGCGGCTCGCCGCCGCAGTGAACGCGCCCACACCGGGGCCCCGTATTGGGCCATGGACCGCACGACCCACGCGTAAAGCCTCCGGCAGGAGGCGTTTGGCCCCCTCAGGTTGGTTGGTTACGTGCACCTTTGATGGCAGAACGGATTTCGATGAAATTTTGCATACAGTTAAAGAAAGAAAGAAAGTATCCTATGTCCTAACCTAGGTCAGGTTAGGACATAGTGATACTTTCTATCCCGGTAGTACGTCCCTGTGGGATAATTTCCGACCTCCACGCGGGCGAAGCCACTAGCAACAGTTGTTGATAGATACATACTTAGCCTATAATGTTCCTCTCTGTGAGAGGGGGTGGGCCGTAATCTACCACGCGACCCCAGTGCGGGTTGATACATGTCACATATCTTTGAGTTTTTGGTTCTAGGACATGCCGGTTTCCCCACAATGTTTTCCTTCACCGTTTTGCGAGCAGTGGTGATGATATAATTTACACAAAGTAAAACGCCGTACTGGGTTCGAACCTACGACCTACAACTCGTAAGTCGCGGCCGTGATCACTGCTCTCTATCTATCTGTTGATAGATAAGTTTGCTAAATAAAGGCGATTGATCACGTCTTTAATGTACCAAGATAAACCCATCAGTATACCATATTATATCATTATATCGAACTAGCAGGTATATACAAGTGCCATGTAAATATGTGTTTCTATTAATATGAGTATATAGGTACATAAGGATTTCAGGATGATAACAACATCCACTCGCTTATCGCTTGAGCCCTATCGGTTATATTATCGCTGATATCACTGCTGTATATTTTATAGAAAAGTCGGGTAGATAAGTAGTATCGACAGACTATGATATTTTACGTTTTTCTTTGTTGTTTATAGAACCGGACATGTAGAATGTCCTAAGCTCCTCAGTAGGTACCATAAAGGATTTGGGTTTTTTTGTTATTTCAAAAGTTACTAATTGAAATTAGGCTGAGAATCAGCACTTTTTAAATGTCAAAATTACACAGGACAGTCGCCAAAAACGCCCGCCCTTCACGATGTTCTAGTTCTTTAGGTGAGAAGAAGAGCTGGCGCAACATACTCCTCAGCAGAGGAGAGCTCCCTAAAATTATTCACCTTATTCGAAATCGAAAGGCCTAAATTCAGGCCTTGATTTCGAACAAGGTCAAACATTTTAACTAACCGGGATATTATAAACTAAAGTGGAATTGGGCAGGCCACATCTGCCGCATTTCGCAACAGAATTGGGCAAAAGTAGCCACTGACTGGATTCCGAATAACAGGAATCGGCGACGCGGTAGTCCCAGAAAAACATGGCGTGACGAATTGGACGCCTATCTAAAGGATTAGCCAGATATAGCAATGGACAGTAAAAAATGGAAAGATGGAAGGGAAACCTTTGCCCTGCAGTTATGTCCCACTGCAGGGCAAAGGTTTCCCTTCCATCTTTCCATTTTTTAAATGAGCCTGTTAAGGCTCATTTATTTTTGTTGCTGACGATCCTTCAGGATCAAAAACAAAAGAAAAAGCGGATCAAACCGGTATGAGAAAGTTTACAGTGGATAAGACAATGATTAAAACAGAAGACGAACAAGCAGGGGATCGAGGTGGGGGGTTGGAGGGGGGGTTCAGGGGATCAGAACGGAATAACTCATAATAATAATAAAATAACCGGGATATTCCTTTGTCTTTCTCGTTTAGCATTCTTCCTTACTTTAAGTCAGTCCCTAGGGGGTTTGAGAGGCTTGTGGCTAAATAATAACAGCGGCACGGGTCGATTGACCAGGTTAAGCTACCCTTGCCGCGGTTGGTCCGTGGGTGGGTGACCATCTTTACATATCAAGACAGCTCCGTGTCTCGGAACGCACTTTAAGCCGGTGGTCCCGGCTGTCATCTTTGACAATCGTTACGGGTCGTCAGAAGCCCGAAAGTCTGACAACCAGTCTTACCAAGGGTTATCGTATTACCTAGTAATTGGGTTGTGGAGGTCAGATAGGCAGTCGCTCCATTTAAAATACTGGTATTCAGCTGCATCCGGTTAGACTGGAAGCCGACCCCAACATAGTTGGGAAAAGGCTAGGCAAATGATGAGTCCCTAGGGGGTTTAAAATCGAAAACATCATCGTCGAACCCGCACCCGTGGTGGATTACGGCCCACTCCCTCTCACCGAGAGAAGGCCTTTGTCCCAGCAGTGGGAACATTATCTAGGCTGATTATGAGGTATTATGGGGGGAGGTTTAAGGGAATTTGTCTCAAATAAAACCCTTGTCTGTTCTTGGTCGCCAGACATGATTTGATTATCAACTATGTCCGCTATGTTGCTCTGTGAAGCGTTCATTCTCAGATCGTGATACTGTTTTGTTCAATAATAGTCCCAGTCCGACATTCACTGGGAGCTCGTGGCTAAATACAGCCGTATGGTTAGATCGGAGGCTTACTTGCGCTTGCCGTTGTCTAGGCAGATTGATTGATTCACTGGGACCCTTGATCAGTGATCGAAATTGGTAGAGCTATTTAGGTTCATTGACCGCAAACATTGATGTTAATATGGATATTCCGCGGGATTCCGACTGATACTACGGGATTTTTACGGGATTTTATTGTCGCTAGAGTGACGCACCTGTTTTTGTCTCTTTCTGCGCCACTAGAATTCAATTCTTTACCAATAGTAACTTCGAAACTAAACTTAACTTCGTAACTAAAAGGGAATATCCATATTATTCTAACCTATGGCAAGTACATAAAACAGCTCTACCTTCTCCGATCTATGCTTATTATATGCTTTCTATGAGGAACAGTAGGGTCTAGAGTAGGTAACAGTGCTGGAAAGCAAGAGGCTTCCAAACATCGGTCCTAGCAGCAGCAGTAGTAGGAGGAGGGGAGCGCCCATGTCAGCCATATACCTACAGCCTTTGGACAGCGGTTACCTATACTTTAAGGCGACTACATGACCTAAAGCGCGGTCTTTTTCGGACTGCATAGAAAAGAAAGAGAAGCGCGATGACAAATCTTGGTAATTTATTGCAAAATATAAAGCAATTGTCTATCTACAAATAATCTATTGTTTGGACTAAAAAATTAACACTAGTGCTTTAGTATGTTGCTTATAGAATAAACTGATAAAAAATCATAATAATTGTATGTATATTAGTATGGTTTTTATTGTAAAAAGAAAGTTTTTAGAGGTATCTTCATGATTTTTTTTCTATCGTATCAAATGAGTTGTACTTATTATGTTTTCAACACACTATCTACCTAGCATATATCCTGAAAGATGTCATATTATAACTTTTATTGTTTCTAAAACTTGCGTTTTTTGTGTTTAGGTCCTGTAATCCCCATATGGGAGTGTAGTATAAATTAAAATTAACAGACTATAGTACAAAAATCACGTAGCTCTTTCCTACATTTAGTCGATTTATGCGAATGCGAACATAATATTATGTATGGAGCAGCTGATTTATTTTCGCGCTTTATTAGTTGGTTTATAGAAAAACTTGTCATTTTGATGAGTCACTCCTATAAAGTACCTTTGTCGGTTTAAAGAAATTTATTTCTCATAAGAACATACAGTTCGCTTACAATGAGATACAAAGTAATAAGTATGATAATACAGTACGATACAATTTCCTCCAGAGTATTAGAAGTTATAATGTACATACATGTTTCTTAAGCTTATTTTTAAATGTGTTTACGTTATCGCACTCTTTAATATCGTCCGGCAATTCATTGAACAGATTAACTCCTTCAAATAATATTGTCTTTCTACCGTAGTTAGTTCGTGCGCTGATGACTTCAAGTTTGTTTTTATATCTATTTCTCAGGTTATGTGACATTGTTTTTTTCTTTAGTTGTATGTTAGTTTGTATTGAGTTTGTCGTTATGTTTTTAATAAGAATGCAGGTGTAGTAAATGTATAGCTGTCTGATATTTAATAGTTTACTTTTTTCGTATATGGTCTTTGTTGAAGTACGATAATGATAATGGAACAAAGTTTTAATTATTTTATTTTGAACTCTTTGAAGTGAATTTAAATTAGTTACTGCTGCGGAACCCCATATTTCAATCAAATATTCTAAATGCGATTTGACTAACGAGTTATAAATCAAAGTGCGCACTTTGTTTGGAATACAATTAGCTACTTTCCGTAATGCTCCCAATAACGATGTTAATTTGCTTCTGAGATGGTCGATGTGTAATTTCCAATTTAGTTTCTCATCTACCCTTAATCCAAGATATTTTTCGTTGGTTGATCGTTTTATTATTTCGTTATTTATTCTAAGAGGCGAGAAGTCCGGTATACGCTTGTTTTTAGTGGTAAAAATCATGAATGAAGTTTTCGACGTATTAATTGTAAGGAGGTTGTACTTTAACCACTCGTTTAATAAATCAAGGTCATGCTGAGCGTTCTTTACGATGTTATGAATTGATTTGTCAAAGTAAAAGAGACAGGTGTCGTCTGCATATAGTGTTAGGTGTCCTGTTAACCCTATTTTGTTAATATTGTTTACATAAATTAGAAAAAATAACGGACTGATAATTGAACCTTGAGGACAGCCGTATGACATAGTTTGGACCGAGCTAGTGTGGGTATCTCCTATTTTAACAACTTGACACCTGTTCTCCAAATACGAACTAAACATTTTATGTGCTGTACCTGTAACACCTATGTTATCTAGCTTCTGTAGCAGTTTTTGATGACTCACGGTATCGAACGCTTTTTTTAAATCGATGAATATTCCTAAGGCATAGTTCTTTTGATCGATACAGGTTTTAATTTTGGTAACTAGATCCGTGGCAGCCGAGAGAGTACTAGATTTCGGGCGAAAGCCATACTGTTCGTTTATTAGAAATTTTTTATGTGTCAAATAGTTATTCAGGCGACTATATAATACGCGTTCAAATATTTTGGACATTACAGGTTTGTCCTTCGTTTAACTTAACACCTAATATATTACCTGCTTTTAATTCACGATACATAGCAGGACTGTTATTAATACTGATTTTATTTACTGCTAAAAGATCATCTTTCCCCTATTTAGGTTTGGATAGGTAAATAAAAACACCAAAATATTGTATAAATAAAAATATTTCTTTCTTTACAATACTTTTATAATACTTACTTAGTTGATAAAAATAGTGATAAAATATATTAAGTAATTTAGGATTTCTATCAATTTTAGTAGCATTTAATAATCTTACAAAGAAATAAGAGTGGTGAAGTGGCTGAAAGTGTAGGTAAGAAGATATGGGAATTGGACGTAGTCAATAAAGTTTAAGAATAAAAAAGCTGAGAACACGTGGATTGTTTTTGCACCTAAAAAAGCAATTTCACAGAGATTTATAATATTAAAAATGACTTATTTTAGTACTAAGCAATAAGTATCTATTTCTATCACAAACCGATTGTGTTCGTGCCAATTTTCGATGGGCACGATTTCCCATTAAGTGTAGGAAAATATATTTGGTGTGATTTTTCCTAAAATTAAAATAAAATCCTGGTTCTGTAAATCATATACGTTTGTTACACCCTACAATTGACTTTATAGCGTACTTTAATAAATCTAAAATATTACAAAAAGTGCTATCACATTAACCTGGTTCTATAAACCTAATTTTTTCAACTTAGAACCAGGACCAAGGCACTGTTCATACAGCCTCTACTTAGGCGGTTGTTTGTCCGTGGAAGGGGACATAGACAACTGGTGCTTTTTTCTCTTCATTAGGGTTGAGGGAGGTGTAGGCGTTGATCACGCGCTCCTGGATCTCCCACCGTCTGCGTTCTCGTTCGGATTTCGCCTTGCGGATCGAACTGGCCAGCGAGAATGAGAACACAATGCCGATAATCTGAAATTCGATAAGATAAGCGTGTATATTAATGATAAGGGAAATTGTAGGTAGGTACTACATTTTTGGTGTGCTGATAAAACAGTAGGATCCATTTTATCGTTTTTTTTGTAGGTGTTACATATTTTTTAACAATACCATGCTAAAATGTGTGCTAAATTCTCGTTGTTAATGCTCGAGTCTCATTAACTCAATTTATTTGTACTCCAATGACTTTGTTCGAAGGACGTCCTTGCCACGTCATCAGACATAATGTGTGTTTTGTTATAACCATGTTATTTGGTCTGAGCATAGAAATTTCTATGGGTCTGAGTATTTATGCTTGTCACTTAATTCACAACATTCATTGTATTTTACAACAAGGTAATTGAGAATGACATCATGCATGACCATCGAAGTAACACTTATCTTAGTAACACCATAATTATTATTCTTTACTGATATGGTCTGCGGATCCAAATACGAGATTGTTTAACAGGTAATCTTCTTTGAAAACAGCACAGCAACCCCAGCTCTTAGAGCAAAGTTGACTTCTAAATGGGTGAATAGCAGCGGCCCTATTAATAAATCCAAAATCGGCTCAGCCAATCACTGTCCACTGCTGGATATAGGCCTCTCAACTTGAGCTACAACGCCCGGTCATTTTCATGCAAAATTCTTTTCTTCCAACTGGCCAGCATGAAATATGTCACTGGCCGCTATGACCTTCAGAAAGAAGGTCCTTACACCAGCCTGCATTTCTGAGGATGTAAAAAAACGCCACTGATGCCGCGGTTGGCGTGGCCACCTAAGTACTGGGCCCAACTTATCTAACAGAATAAAATATTTTTAATTTGCGATCGACTCGAAAAGAAGAAGAAATGAGGAGAAATCACAAAAACCAACCTGGACGAAAGCAATGGTCATTGCTCCAGCGCCCAACAGACCAGCGCTCTGGTAGACCAAATAGAAGACCCTGGGAAGGCATCCATTGGCATACAGCTTCGTGCACTCAGCGATTTCAATGTCCGCAATGACTTCATAACGGGACTCGGCACAGCACGAGTTGGGGACGGTGATGTTGCTGATGGAGATGCCTGAGGTTCCCTGAGGAGGTTGCACGACGCTCCAGTCCATGTAGCTGTCGACACCGCAGCAGTTCAGCTGGAAGATGGTGAAAAAATGGTTAGTTTTTGAGTTTTAAGATACAGTTTTTAGACTAAAGAGATACGGCCTGGAATAGAAAACATTACCCAGTGCGCGTTCACCTGCACCTTGAATGACCTAAAGAAAAAGTAATCTGTGGACCTAGAGAATGCCACTGATGCCGCAATCAACATGGCCCCCTACTGGGCTTAAACTATGTTTAAAAAAAAAACAATGGACACGAAATAAGACATAGACAGACATTCTATTTTTTTTTAACTTGTTAAAACACACTGTTGTACACTTCTGTACAGCCAGTAGCAAAAGAACAGTGTAACATAACAATCTGCTGACTACTGCCGGTCGATTCTGTAAAAATCTCACCGAGAAAACTTGGGTGAAATGAGTTTGTTTTTGCTAGGAATTGACACTAGTGACAGCTCACTCCACGCTCACTTCACTTAAGTTTTCACGGTGAGATTTTTACAGAATAGCACCGCTGAAATACATGTAGGTAATGGTGAAAAGACAAGAATAAAGATTTGACAATTAAAGTGTTTAAAAAAAAGTTACATTCGTTTCTAACCGTAGTTTATCAATTTCCTTGCTACGGTCGTTACAGTTGACCGAGCACACTACTAAACAACGGAAAAATACCGACTAATTAAGATTATACAGCTGAATAAAATGGCTTTACTCAATTATTACGGGCAGTTAAAGTTAAAAACATTACGTAATTTCTTTGTTTCAAGGGGAAAGAAAAACCTACACTGCGCAAACGCATCGTCCTATCAGAACACTTAAACGAAATGTGGTACGTATAACATATCTATTGTTAACGTCTTATCATGTAAGTAATATAATAATTTTATCTGTGTAATTTATTTAAGTATATAGAGCAATCGGTCAGGCATGGGCCATAGTTCTTCCATAGTAATAGATAACCAGTTCACTTTAGTCAACCCCCCCTAATAATATAATATAATAATAAATATAAAATTAAGTAAATAATTTATTTAAAAAAATATATACATATATAGTAATAGTACATTATGATACATGTGTGCTATGTTGATCATTATGCTCAAGGCGGTATTATTCGCGCGAGCCGCAGGCGAGTGCGATAAGAAAGCCGAGAGTCTAATGATCAATGCACACGCGTTTCATACGACGTTTTTCAACACACTTGCGAGGAAAAAAACAGACTTGTATTGTTAAATATTAACTTGTATGGAAAATGGCGCGCTAGTTTTGTCTTTCCGCATAGCCAGCACTAGCAATGCGCGCGCAAGTGTAAATAAAAGCACTGACCACAGAGCATGTAAAAAAATTGTAAAAAAAAAAAAACAATTGTAGTTTAGTTAGTATGGAATTAGAAAGTACTATTGGCATAGAGAAATATACCTACATTAGTTCAGTGAGAATCCGCAATGATAGAACGCCAGTCAGGGTCTTTTCCGTTTGGTTTCGGGTAGGGACCACGGACAATTTAAGGTGGATAATTAAAATTTTCTTACGTTTTTTGTAATTTGCAGGTCAGTATCAGGTTGCATCTTGATCAAATATGATTCGCGACTATAATATATTTATATATGTATTTACAGAATTAAAGTCATTAGAATAGAATCTTTAAGTTAGATTTTTTCCCTAAGAACTTTTCCATAAGAAAGATGTATTAATGTTTCGAATGATTATAATTCTGTAAAGACGTACCTATTATAGTCGTAAATCATATTTTGATCAAGATACAACCTGACACTGATCTGAAAATTGCAAAAGAAAATTTGAATTTCGCGGTCTACCACTGCGCATTCACCTTAAATTGTCCGTAAACCCTGCGCATTTACCTTAAGGTAAATAAATATTAGTTCATTTTGGGACCAAGGACAATACAGACTATTTAAAAAAAAAGTGAATTGATGAGATTAAAAAGCGCGAATCTCCGTCTAGTAAATAGTTATCTGTGGAAATAAAGCACATGTGGATTAAAGTAAAGAAAAAGCACGCGTTTTTAATACACTGCATTATGGACCTAAAAGCGGTTCAATAAGAGCCACTTTACGAGCAAGTGTGTTGAAAAAAATATTATAGTAAATAATATAAGTAATATCTTTGTTTCCATTTACTGCAATAGTCCTACACCAACAGGGGGTTGTCCTTGCGTGCACTTGCATAGCGCAAACAGGGATAATCGTCTTATTGAAAACGTATAACGGACAGCTCTGCGAGTTGGCTTCGGCCCCTCGTCCGCCTTCCCTTCATTATCGGTCGGAATTTTGACTGTTCAACAGCATTCGTTTCGTTATTTACGTGTTGAGCAGACAAATTTTTCGAACATAAGAAGCAATGGATTAGCAATTTGCTTCAAAATTATTCAGATTCCGATTGATAGTGTGTTACGCAATCATGGTGCAGGTCCCGAGAATTGTCAAATGATAAAAAAAAAATTGTAATGTAATAATATTACTTACACGTAAACAATAGGTGTACCTACATGTACAGACGCCAGCACATCAAGCTACCCGAAACTGCCAAATTTTCCCAATCAACTTTGAACCTTATGCTTTAGCGATAAAGTTGAAAATCTATTAAAAAAAATTGACAGATTGTAGTAGCTTGATGTGCTGGCGTCTGTAACTATATGTGCCTACTAAAACGTTACCAAAGTCATGATCATAAAAACAGCCGATTATTTTCCTCAATTATATTATTATTTTGTAAACACAGATTTTTCCTTAATAAAATTTCATAAGAAATATCCTCTAATAATATGGATATTTTAGAATAACAGAATTGGACAGCTGGAGCTTTATTTGAAGACAAATAAATAGTCCTATAAATGTGACCAAGTGCCTGAAATGATTTTAATAAATAGAATTAATACTTAATAATTACTAACAATATAGGTAGCTGAAGATTTTGTTTGTTTGAACGCGCTAATCTCTGGAACTACCAGACGGGTTTAAAAAAAAAAATTGCCTTTGATAGCCCAATTATTGAGGAAGGTTATTTAATATCACACTCAAAAAAGTCAGAAAGAAAGCTTAAGCGAAAAGGAAGTTATACTGCGGGCGGGCGATGAGGTACGATGAGGTGGGGTGGGTCGGTGGCCGAAATTTCAGCAGAAGCTAGTATTGGATAATACGCCACAGCGATACTTTGAAACACTCCGCGTGTGTTCAGTGGGCAAGATAAAATTTGGCCAATGAACACGCATTCGTGTGAGTTGCGGGATGCTCAATGTGTCCCTGTTTCTTTTGTTCTATTCATCAGTAATATTTCAACCTACAAAAATCTACCAATTAACATTTATTACACCAAAATCACAAAATGCAGAGGCAACTGTGACAGGCAAAGCTGCACATAAACTCTAACATAACGAAGATCAAGGAATAAATGAAGAAGAATGAATGAAAGAAACGAATGAGATATGGGGAACTAAGGAACTAAAGTCCTTTCACAGTTATTTTACCTGTGACAGCAGCAGCCTAAGAGCAACCATAAATTAACGAGAATAAGGATCATTGTGATTTTGACCGACTTGTCAGTAGCAGCAAACTAACAGCAACTGTATTATACCCACTACAAGGATCACTGTGATTTTGACAGTAACGCAATGTCAGTGGTGAAATTATTGTGAATGGAATGTAACTCAAGTTTAAGAACTAGCATTCAACTGAGGGAAGACGAAGCTACTGCTCTGTCAAGACCCCGTAAATGACAAAGAGTCTTGTATTATTGACACTAAAAAGTAAAGTTCCAAAGAGTCTTGTATTATTGACACTAAAAAGTAAAATGACAAAGAGTCTTGTAATACAGACACTGAAATGTAAAATTACAAAGAGTCTTGTAATATAGACACTGAAAAGTAAAATTACAAAGAGTCTTGTATTATTGACACTAAAAAGTAAAATGACTAAGAGTCTTGTATTATAGACACTAAAAAGTAAAATGACAAAGAGTCTAGTATTATAGACACTAAAAAGTAAAATGACAAAGAGTCTTGTAATACAGACACTAAAAAGTAAAATGACAAAGCGTCTTGTTTTATTGACACTAAAAAGTAAAATAACAAAGTGTCTTGTAATATAGACACTAAAAAGTAAAGTGAAAAAGAGTCTTGTATTATTGACACTAAAAAGTAAAGTTCCAAAGAGTCTTGTATTATTGACACTAAAAAGTAAAATGGCAAAGAGTCTTGTAATACAGACACTGAAACGTAAAATTACAAAGAGTCTTGTAATACAGACACTGAAAAGTAAAATTACAAAGAGTCTTGTTTTATTGACACTAAAAAGTAAAATAACAAAGAGTCTTGTAATATAGACACTAAAAAGTAAAACGAAAAAGAGTCTTGTATTATTGACACTAAAAAGTAAAATGACAAAGAGTCTTGTATTATAGACACTAAAAAGTAAAATGACAAAGAGTCTTGTATTATTGACACTAAAAAGTAAAATGACAAAGAGTCTTGTATTATTGACACTAAAAAGTAAAATGACAAAGAGTCAAGTAAAATTACAAAGAGTCTTGTAAGACAGACACTAAAAAGTCCAAGAATACAACTTACCCTGCTTTGAATGAAGTCAAAAGCGTCTTCGACCTCTTCGTTCTGATAATAGTACGGCAGTGTGCCCCTCAGATTCTCATCCAGCATGCTCGTGACTTGCGATCGGAGGCTGTAGGCTGCGATGGCGGCTGCGATCTCCAGGATGAAGACCAGACTGAGGATGACTGCGAACTGATAAATAATTATGCTTTATTACAAAGTTGCAAAATAAGGGGAGAGAAGAATAAATCCATAGAAAAAACAAACTCTGACAAAGCGCAGCATCCTAATTGCGTAACACATTTTCAATCACAATCTGAATAATTTTGAAGGATATTGCTAATACATTGCTTCATATTATTATGTTCGAAAAATTTGTCAATGAATGTTGTTGAACTGTCAAAATGAAAGCCGTTGATACTGTTAGTGTATTACGCAAATACCTCGCAGTTTTTTATAATAACTTTATATTCAGTAAACATGTAGGTATCGTCTGCATTGACTATAGTTCTTTTAGGCCTTTAAAAAACAGCCAGAGTTATGACCCTGTTTTTTAGGATCCCTTAAAAAAACAAGTTTAGGTATAGCCACTTTCCTTGACTTTACCTACAATATCCGGACTACCTATGGGACCTACATCAACACTAATGTACTAATACTAATAATGATAATATTATATAAACAGATAAAATTTGTTTGTTTGTATGTAGGGGGTAATCTCTGGAACTAAGTTCCAGTCAGATTTGAAACATTCTTTTGATAGCCCAATTCTCGAGGATGACTATAGGCTATTTAACATCACGCTGTGGCCCTCAGGAGCCGATCAAAAAGTAAAAAAGAACGCTAAGCAAAACGAAGTGATATAGCGCGTGCAGGTAATGCGATGTGACTGGGTGGGTCGGAAGTCGCGAGCAGAAGCTAATCAAGTATAAGAAAAATTGGAGCGTCGTCGTCTCTATTGCGCGGGGCAGCCCCAACAGTTTCCTGCAGCTTATTGCAGGGAGAATGGATGTGGATTGCTCGTTCATAGAGCATTGGACAAGGCTACATGTGCGAGTCGTTCGGTCCTGATCCATTATTTATTTTGTTAATTTCTTGTTTTAGTTATTATGTACTAACATAGGCTAAATAAAATTGTTACTAACACAGTGGACCATCGTTGTCTGATAAATAAATAAATTATTATTATTATTATAAACACTCGTCGAAGCTCCATTTATGCCATTTTTATGCCTGTACAATATTTTTGTTTACTTACAATATTAACCAAGCAGGTGCTCTCCTTCAGTGCGCCCACGCATCCAAAGAGAGACACGAACAGCATGATGATGCCGATGACGATGACGAAGGTGGCCGGGGAGAAGAACTTGTCGTCGAGGAAGAAGGACACGTCATGGTAGATCGCGTAGATCGTCGTGCCCACTGATATTATTAATGCTGAAGTTAGCTGGAAAGAAAGAAATATTCAATAAATACAAGAATAGCAGAATCGAATCAGAATCAGCATCGCCATACAACGTGGCAATGCTGCCAGTCTTTAGGGCACTTATCCCGGTAACAGCGAAGCGGACGAAATTTTTTTTTCACACCACCTGCTCGAAAATGTCAAATTATATGTCAAGCAACTTTAACCTAAAGTGAGTCATTAGTGGCCGGGGGCACAGCCGGTCAATAATGTTGTACTGGATTTCATTATGACCCGCTGGTCAATAATGTGATTTGAATTTGGAATCTCACATGCTCAGCTAAATTGGCAGTATAGTACTAACAAACATCCTTTGGTGCCAGAAAGAGGAAAGCTATTCTCGAAACCCTTACTACGCGTGGATGATATTCTCGATTTCCTACAAAATCATAACGACTGCTTCTTCATATCGTTGCCATGTTTTCGAAGACATAATATTGTAAGAGTAATTAGATAACTACGAACCATTTTTTAAAAGGAATGGAGTAACATTAAAACTGGCATTAATAATAACAAATACCGTACCGCGCCTTAATACCGTAATAGCAATTGGCTGTAACATTAGTTAATTTATTTTAAGTAAACTGCGCTAAGATTGCTGTGGATTTTGTGAATAAATAAATAAATAATAAAACCTATCTATACTACAGTCGATTTATCACATTTTATAAAAAATACTCTATTTTCACGAGCGTCTCCAATGACGTTCTAAATTCAAAATGCTTACAGCCAGTCATCCAAAACCATTCTACCAGCCCTGTAATAAAGCTAAGTTTACACAAACGCCACTTCCATGAGAGTGATATCAATAGACACACACGACAAAACCGTAGAAGAGACTTTTTTTGAAAATCGAATTGATCGTGTCTTGGCTACTTATTGGTAGACGCAATAAAGGCTAGGCAATTTTCGTACTATGGCTATTATTTTCTCACAGTAGGTGTAAAAAGTAGAGTATCCTCCTCTGGGCTAAAGGTGTCTTTGCCTTGGGCTAGCTTGAATCCCTCGCTGCATTCAGGATTCTTGTATTAACTCCCTCGCTTCGCTCGTGAGTTAAACTCTTAACTACCTCGCTGCGCTCGGGAGTTAAATCCCGAATCCTTCATTTCGCTCGAGATTCAATATGACGCCCGTGACATAAGACACAACTTTAGCCCCTCGGTGCATAATCTACTATTATTATTTTAAGTCTGTTAGCTTATAATATTTTGTAAATATTAATGCAAGTAGGTTTGGAAGGGAAAACGAAGAAGCTGTATGAGGATTCCTGGAATATTGTACCGAAACAGGAGATGCAGTACCTAATTGTTAAATAATCATAATAAATTATAATTGAGAAAAAAAAAATCTGAAACGACGATAATTCGTGTCTACTTGAAGGCAATAACTTAGTTTGCATTATCTAAGACGATTATTACACGATTCTTTTCAAGAATTTAGATTTGGGAAAGGAAATTGCGTGAATTGGATGAATTGGATATTTTAATTTGTCGCACCTATTCAATTTCATCCTGTTTATAGGTATACCTAGTGGTCCGTGTCAATGCGAAAGAAAAAACCGTTTTAAAACTAACGCCTGCTTGCTGCACATGATTTACGAAGTAACTATTTAGTAATCTGTGACATGATGCGGGTTAGGTAATGTTCTCCGTAAGTTTTCTGTTTTTAGTTTACACACAACCACGGATATCTATGCACACAACCAATACTTTAATAGTAGCTGTATAACTAGTATTATTAACTAGGTATTGTTGTATCCCAAGGAGGAAAAGAGACCAATTATATAATTAAATGAATCACCGAAAACAGTGAGTGAGTTCAGCATACCTACTAAATGCTGTTCTAATAAATATTTACATAGCATACATACATAATTAGCATATTTAGCCTTTGTTAATAGTAGGTATAAGTCTTCCAGAATCTCATGGCAAAAAAATAACATTGTGATTTTCATCATATGGCAATGTCAATCCATATGAAAATCATTTTTTTTTTGTCATGAGATTCTGGTAGTCCTATAAGGAGTTAATCAAGTTAAATGAATAAATTAAATTATTAAGTTAATTTAGAACCCCTTTTCAGGGGCAATTCTCATATTTTTAAGAACGTTCCCATTCTGATCTGTCTCATTTTGTCAAAAAAACCTTTATGTTACCTTAATATTTGACAAGTTTTTGATATTTGATGAGATTGCGACTTGAATTTGAACTTTTTTTAAGACGAGAACAGCGGGTCTATTCTGTAAAAATCTCACCATGTAAAACCGTAAACTAAGTGAAATGAATTTGAAGTGAACTGTCAAAAATTGATGCTAGGGATTGACACTGCCAGATTTTTACAGAAAGGACCCGCAGTTGTGATCCCATATAGAGATTGACAGTAGCTCGCTTCACCTAAGTTTTCACGGTGAGATTTTTACGGAACATCGCTACTGGGGGCCTAAAGAGGCCACTTTGGCAGAAACATCAAAGGATAACATAATGAATCATAATATGGCACAAACAGTCTGTGTTTTTCTTTTTTTCGCTGCACTACGTAGGTATAATCAAAGAGATTGGGATTGGATTGATTGGTATTTTAGCACCGACAAAAAAAAAACTGAAAAATCCTTCACCAACGGGATTTGATACGATTTACTTAACAGTTGTTACAACTGTCCATTATGAATTGATTTTTGATTGGTGATGGCAAAGGGTATATCATTGATTAGCATTTTTAAAGCTCTGTTAGGATTAAACAGACATGGCGAGGCGACCGCGACGACAGCTATGAAAGAGATGCCACGTGCGGTTCTTACTGCGCGGCGATCTACCATTATTTTTCTTTTTAGCCAGGTATATTTTATTAGATTAGGTAGGTCTTAATTATTAGGTTCTTTGTTACCCCCACAGAATAGCTGATTTACCCCCGCGGGGGTAATTACCCCCAGGTTCGGAAGAATCTAGAATGTCAATCATGCTCTACCTTTATTGCTCTATCTAAGAGGCCTTAGTGTGTGAACAGAGGGTTTAGAGAAACGTTTTTTATCCTTTCCACCTTGATAGCATGTCATCTTGTCAAGGCTCTTTGGCACTTTTTTATTTTTTTCTGAATGACCCTGCTTTGACCTCGATCACGCCTGATGGAAAACGAAGGATAAGGTCTATGATGGAACGAGCGTGCCCAGAAGATGCCTGTTCACTCTTGCTTCTTTAATGACACATTTTACGTATATATTTACTAAACATAAAACTGGACGTTGTTATGCATATGAAGCTCCATAATATTGATTGGATCGCAATAAAGCGAAGTGGCCACGAACGAGCCAAGACCTTGACATTTGAGTGGACGTTGAAAATCGATACACTCGTGATCAACCGCTTAAGTCATTGTGCAGAGGTCGTAGAATTTCTTTCAGTTTAGTTCAACTGAAAATGTCATACTTAAAAGTATGTTTTTCGTTTTTGTTTTAATTTTTATCTGCACTACCTACGCATTGCCTAAGGTAACTGCAGTAGAAGAATGGGAATAAATGTAAATAGCTACGAAAACATGACATATTGCTTGGTTAAAATAGCTTAAATCGATCTTCTTTCTTAGTTTAGCTAAAGTACGTACAACTCTAGACTTGTCTGACTTTATGGTTCACCTACACTCAGAGATATAGACTAATTTTTTATTTATTCATTTATAGTTAATTAAAATGATACAACACCAATTACATTGATTAACATAGAGGCTACGGATAAGTACCTTTATTTGCGTTTTAATTTTAGTGAGTTACATTAACCCACCCATGTTACCAATATTCGTTTAGACATTTTAAAACAATATAATAATATCCTGTTATCCTGTAATAACACCACACTATAAGATGCCACAATATGTATGTGCAATGTGATTGAGGATGTTCAAATCCCGTTCTTTTATTATTTTAATAGTTTACCTGATTGAGAAAAAGAGTTATTGAACATTTTAATAGGTACCTACTAGCAAACCAGTGGTGAACAGGAAAAATTATATTTTTCCTTAATTAAAAACTCATTCCTATTAGATACGAAAACAAAACATGGTCATATGCATAATGCATGTACGCTATTAATTTTAGAATACTTATTCATCCTAATATGATATACAATTATAATATATATAATAAACGGTGAAGGAAAACATCGTGAGGAAACCGGCTTGTCCTAGAACCAAAAACTTAAAAACATGTGACATAGCTACCAACCCGCACTGGGCTCACGTGGTGGATTACAGCCCACTCCTTCCTACAGAAAGGAGCCCAGCAATGGGAACGTTTTAAGCTGATTATGCATATTCTTAGCATCATATACAAAAACAATAAAAAATAAAAAACATATAAATTCTTTGGCCTTTTTAGACAAAGAATCAGCATCGCCATCCGTGTACATAGAAACCAAGTATTTCTTCAAGATAAACGGTTATTATGTGTTAAAAACGTGACTACTAACAACCAAAGAATATATACATATACATAATTATAACCATTGTATTTTCTTCTAATGACTTCAATATTCTGAACCATTGTATAGATTCCTGCAAGTGCTTGGCCAATTACTGCGCCTGAAAACTGTTACACAATAACAGACTTAAGTTTTATTTACATAAAGGTGTTAATCGTATGGAATGCCATCGATACGTCGTATACTTTATATAGTTATAAATAGTCTGAAATCAATATTACTGATAAACGGCTGGAAACAGTGACAGGGCGGCCTCGCTCGAGTGCTGAATAATTTATTATATGAAGCGCAATATTGAAGTTTCTGAGGCTTCTTTTAAAACCAATAACAACACTAGCCTAGCCACGGATATCTATGAGCCTAGCTCAAGCTATGAAAATGGCGCGATATTGTTGGTTGGTTTCACACACATCCCTCGCTACGCATCCTCGCTCGTTTCTGGTGGAAACGCAGCCTAAAGCATCACAACGCTAACTTAGTTGAAGCTATAATACCATCATGTTTTTAATTTTTTTTTTCATCGGCGAGGCCTATATTCGTCAGAGAATTTTAACACTATGCACTGCGGTGTAGAATATTGCAGTTTTATGTGAGCACCATTTCTTGACCGATATAGTGGAATTAATGTAACTTTTGTTGATGATTTCTGAAAAATTGTGCTATTTAGAGACTTCGTTTTATTTTTCCTGTAAACTTTATATAAACTTCTATCACATAGAATTACTGCAGATTTTTGTCTTTGCAAACTTCGGGGATAAGGGACGGTATTTTTTTTTTACATTTTCATCAAAAAAAAAATATATATTTGAGAATGTGCAAACTGCGCTCTTTCATATGATACCCCACATGCCCTAGCAGCCCCACATCGAATTTTTCAGACCCCTTTTCAGTCCCCGTTGCAAAAAATATACATATATTTTTATTTCTTTCTTATTTGCAAAATAACTAGACAAACGTCATCTAAAACTGTTACAAATTTCAAGTTGATAGCATTAGTAGTTCTCGAGATATCCAGCTGTGACAGACAGACAGACAGACAGACTTCGTCTCACCATAAGTATTCCGTTTTACCATTTTGGTACGGAACCCTAAGAATGAAGCGAAGTTATTGCCTGGTTTCACATACATACTATCGCTACGCATCCTCGCTCATCTCTGGTGGAAAGGCAGCCTCAGTGGAGTAACGATCTTCGCAGGATGGCTAGTAGTAACTGGATGAAAGTTGTCGAAAATCGAATTGAATGGTGTGCCATAGGAGAGGCCTTTATTTAGCAGTGGACTGCTGTAGGCTGATATGACTTTGACGTAGGTATTTTAATAGTAAACCAGTACATACGTAAGTTCTTGAGGTTTATGCAGAATTGACAAAGGGGGAAAGGCTATGGAGTGGAATTTAAAAATCAAGGTCGAAAATATCGTACTTAGTCGATTTTTCAGGAGAACATTTGAATTACCTATATTTGGATTGGATTGCAACATTGCTGAAATGGTTGACTAAGAAAAATAGAACAAACTACACGTACACAGATAAGCTGATAACGGACCAATAAAATACTAACAAACGCCCTTCGAATGAAATGATGGAGATTGCGGATTCGTATCGCAAAAAAACCCCTTATGCCTAAGTAATCCGAGTGTACGACTAAACGCCGACAGACACTACGCCGACAGACTGAACACCGACAAGACTTTACTTCGATGGGACTCTTCGCCGACAGGACACTTTGCCGACAGGACTCTTCGCCGACAGGCCATGTTTCGACAAAAAGGCGGACCTGGGGGTACTCCGCGGAACTGCATATACAACGCAGACTACATCATACTAATATTATAAAGGCGAAAGTTTGTGAGTGTGTGTGCTTATATGTTTGTTACTTCGTCACGCTCAAACGGCTGGACCAATTTTGATAAAATTTTGTATGGAGGTAGCTGACACCCTGCATTAACATATAAGCTACTTTTAATCCCGATATTCCCACGGAATCGACGTGAAACCGCGGGGCGCAGGTAGTAAGGTCTATCTATATCTCTAAGCATTGCATTTCAGACGAGAACGCAGAACGCCTTAGTTAGCCAACATGTTAAATTTTGCTGTAGTGTAGGTTCATATTTGACAGTTGCATGAAATTGCTGTAATACGGCAAATCGACGTAAGCACAGACTAAGAAGAGAAGTTACCTTGACGTAAGTTATCAATTTGCTTGACAATTAACTTCCCTTACTGTAGTACCTACAGGTTGGCTAGCGCCGGTCTGCATTTCCGTCTATTCTTCTCCATAGGTACCTACTATGCTTTGGAATGGGCAACTAGCTTCATATTTCCGACTGACCAACTCATTATCAATTCAAAAGTGCCTGTAAATGGTTTAATTTAGGTATACAAAGTGTTAAAAAATAACCTGACAAACTTTAAGAGGCGCTTTAGACCATCGAACTGAACAACTTTCACTATGGGACCAAACTTTGAAAACACGAAAAAAAAATCCGCTGGTTCATTACATTTTGGTCAAGTAGGTCTTGAACTTTTGTATGAAACAGCAGATTTTTTTTTGTGATTGCAGAGTTGGTCCCATAGTGAAAGTTGTTCAGTTCGGTGGTCTAAAGCACCTCTTAAGTTTGTCAGGTTAATTTTTTAACACCTTATATAAATGCTTTGAATTTGAGATGGAATGCTACTTAAAAGGTAGGTAATATTTAAGACCCATAAAATTCTTTAACCGCCGCCGCAGTATGACTAAATTCCGATCACGTGGAAATCAAGAACAATATAATACATGTTTCATTGTTTCTATTGCACGGCCATTGAAATATAAGTAAACACGGCAAGATGTCAGTTGCAATAATAATGTGAATTAATTGCAGTTCACGTTGCTATTATATTCCTTAGAATATGTCTTCATGTAGTTAGGAATTATAATTAGTGTGCTCACACTCGGAATAAGACCTTGTATTTCTCAGTAGAATATCTAGATTTTAATGTATACATAAGCAATGGTGAATTAAACTCCTTATCATTATACACCATGTATCAGAAAGGTGTGGTCAAATACAAGGGTGTGTGGTAAAGATCATCAGAGTGAACAACTTTCTCTAAGGGAAGAAGATGGCTATCGCGAATAAATGATCAGCCGTCATTTGAGTCGAGTAGGTATGCTGGGGTCCGTGGCTAAATAATAACAGCCGCACAGGTTGATCGATCAGGTTAAGCTACGCTTGCCGCGGTTGGTCTGTGGATGGGTGACCATCTTTACATACCGAGACCCCTCCGTGCCTCGGAAAGCAAGTTATGCCGTTGGTCCCGGCTGTCATTCGTGGATCTGTGACAGTCGTTACGGGTAGTCAGAAGCCCGAAAATCTGACAACCAGTCTTACCAAGGGGTATCGTATTACCCAGTAACTGGGTTGTGGAGGTCAGATAGGCAGTCGCTCCATGTAAAATACAACGTTATTTTTAGTATATGCGAAACCTGAATATACCTACATAGTTTGTTCAGAATAAGTAACTGATAGGATTCCAATAATTTTTACCCCATGTTATATTTTCTCCCAAAAATATTTAAAAAAGGTTAAAAGTTGGACACCGAGTGACACTAAGTAGGTTATCCAATCTCCGCTCCGCGCCGAACGCTTAGGTACCTAGGTACTATTATCAATGAGCGCAAGAGGCTCGGCGCGAGCGGCGCGGGTGAGCATGTTTTTGTACGGACAAACAGGTAACTTAACAAGCTTATAACTTTGTGACTTTTCATGATACAGTTTTGAAATTTTGTTTGTAAATTCAGCAACATAACTGTAGATCATGTTCAACGCAGAGGGGTTGAGAATCATGTAATGAATCTATGAACAGGTTGTATTACTTTATTTTATTATTATTACTGCTGAACTTAGGTATCCTAATGAAGCACCTCAATGAATCTCAACACCATGCCTTTGAAGACGATATGATTTTCACAGTGTTTTGTTTTTGCAAGGTGAGAGATCCGGACAGCTGACAATATCCCGTCGTGGCTTTTGACGATACCCAAAACAGTACTTACAACTCTAATTGCGTAACACACTATCAATCACAATCTGAATCATTTTAAAGGATATTGCTAATCCATTGCTTCATATATTTGAAAAATGTGTCTGCTCAACAACGTAAATAACGCAATGAATGTTGTTGAACTGTCAAAATGGAAGCCATTCCTACTGATTACACTGACAGTCGTTTCACGTAAAATTTCGGCTAAAATTCAGCTGCATCCGGTTAGACTGGAAGCCAACCTCAAAAATTGTTGGGAAAAGGCTACACAGATGATGATGATGAGTGTGTTACTCAGTTACCCCGCTGAAAATCTGACAGATATGCTACTCATGTAGAAAACAAATGAATAAGAAATAGTAGATTGTTATACAAGGGTCGGAAGGAATCAATTCCTATACGAGGCATTTAGACGCCCGAGCGCAGCGAGGGCGGCTATAGTCCGAGTGGGAATTTATGACTTTCACCCGCGTTAAACACTCTACTTTTCATTTCGAATTTAAGGAAAGTAAAAACTAGTAGTTTTTCTAAAATATTTATTGATAATAATTACATGAATAATAGGTAGTCTTTTTTAAATTTGAAGTATGGAACACACCACGTCACCACCACATAAGTAGATACTGTGTCACCACCGCGGGCCGTCCCGCTTACTAGGGCCCGTATTATTATCATTCTGTCTGCATTCTTACTTTTACCATTTTTCATAAATTACTTAGAAAACACGATAATCTTGATAAAAATTACTAAAAATTGTGTTGCGACGTGACACTTTTTAGTGCTGACCGTCCACCCAACATTCTTATTTCGATTCAAAACTTGCATACAGCCTAATCGATAATCGCAGAAAAAATGAAAAAAAAATTGTAGAAACTGAATAAAAACTCTCTAAAGTAACAAAATGTATTGAAATGTAAAGTGTTTGCAGAATATCCAATCTATAGAATTAATTAATTATCATCATTCTCAAAAAAAACTTTTGGAAAGCCTACCTAAAAAATGTATACCTACTGGGAATTCTGTAGTAAACTATTAGAAAGTATCAAAAATAAAATCCACAATAAATAATTGTCCAATAAATTAAAATAATTTTAAACAGCGAGCGCATTCCGAATATAAATTCAATTATAGAAGCATTTCGGCGCGAAATTCAGTAAATGAGGTACCTATGTCCGCCTGTCTGTTATTGACATGATATTAGAAGAGATTGAAATGATATTAGAAAAGCATAAATCATTATTATAAACAATGCTTGTAGTATTTATTGCTTAAAATTATTTTATTTTATTTTCAAATATCGATTACATTCGTCATAATAATTACTCGAGTCAACCAAACTTAAAAAAAAAAATTGTTTGGAATAATCGCTTTCACACATCATTGCAATAAAAAAAAACAATAATGGTCGGCGATTCTGAATACAAATTGAGTAGTGGTAATGATTAATACGTATTATTGAACCTGTGTTTGAATATTACGTTAAAACCTGGGCATTTTCGTGTTGTTTATAATATTATCAATAACATTTGTCACATTTTAAATCTTATCTACATCTGTGTGTGTGAAATTTGTGAAAACTAAAAATGTAAACACACACGATTGGCGCGAAACTTCGACATTAGATATCAAAAAAACTTCATTACCACTACTTATTTATCTTAAACTATGGATAAATTCGTCAAATAATTAAATGATTAATTCACAGTCCCATATGGTAAAGTCAGGATGTTCGAAATCCCCAATTTTTATGTTTTTTAGCCTCGACCACAACTGACATCAAAATGGTGATTATCGTACTTAAGTATATTGAATTTATTCAAGGTAAATTATTAACTTGTGCGCTAAATATGAAAGATTTAATGGCGTTAACATAATGAGCTGTTTATCCAACTCTCCTAGTTAACACACATTCATAAGATTTGATGGGTAGCATAATAAATATTTACATAATCAATTAAGGGTGTCGTATGGTTTGACTGAGCTGACTACCTAACTAAATTTTGTTCTATTTTCAAATTTCATTCCCGCCCTAGGGAGGGAAGCAATTACTATGAGTATTTCCCGCCCAAGGGTGGGAAGCAGCGTTTTCCACCCGCTATTCCGATCAAACAAACACTACTTTCCGAGTATGAGAGATGAAAATATTATTTTTATAATGAATTTATGGTATGCTATGCTATCCACAATATCTTGTCCTTTGTATAAATAGAGATATGCTGTCCACAAAATCTATTTGCAAATACTTCATTATTAATGTAAACAATAACATTATATTATCAAGCTACCCGAAACTGACAAATTTTCCCAATGAACTTTGAACTTATGCTGTAGCGATAAAGTTGAAAATCTATTAAAGAAATTTGACAGATTGTAGTAGCTTGATGTGCTGGCGTCTGTACATTCGCTTTAGCAAATTGACCAATAACTATAATAATAGAACATTGCTATCATACTATACCTAATATGTATAATATAAAAATGAATCGCTGAATGTGTTGCTAAGCGCAAATTTCGAGAACAGCTGAACCGATTTCGCTAATTCTTTTTTTACAATATTCCTTGAAGTACGAGGATGGTTCTTACGCAGAGAAAGTTTTAATATATCTATGGGAGAAGGGTACAAGTAGGGTAGAAGTAGGGTAGGAGTGAGTAGGAGTAGGGTAGGAGTAGGGTAGGAGTAGGGTAGGAGTAGTGTAGGAGTAGGGTAGGAGTAGGGTAGGAGTAGGGTAGGGGTAGGGTAGGGTAAGGGGTAGGACACCACGCAAACGAAGTAGCGCCGGGCAGCTAGAAATAATTTAAATGGCAAAGCAACGTTTGCCGGGTACTCTAGTAGGTATATATAGGTAGATACTAGGGATTTACTTAATCCGGTAAATGGATGGTAAACATATGACCAAAGTATGTATCCATTGTGGTTGACGTCATTACCATATCTTGTAGAATCAAAGGTTAACATGAAAACCCCAGCGAAAGTGGTTACGGGTTTTTCTTTCCTGCGTTGAACCCAACCGACTTTAAAATACGTCTACTGCTGGACATACGTATCCCACAAACTTTCACATATATAGGGTCAAATTAAATTAGCTAGGGAAACTCCAAAGTTGTGATCAATGTCAAACTATTTATGTCAAGCTCATAAAAGGCACTTTTGAACGTCAAAATTTACAAAAAAATAGAATTGATTCTAGTTCTCTTTCAAAAGGTAGTTTCGTATAGGTAAGAATGGTCAAGAAACTCCACCGTTACCTACTATTTTAAAATATTTTGTATAAGTACATTATATAATTATATGTGAGAGATTATATAATTTTATGTAAGTGCTGTGTATGCCTGTAAGTGACTATAATTCACCATAACTCAATGCATAATAATATTTTATATAGTATTATGTCAATATTTCAAGTGAATAGATCGTTGGTGTACCTTTTAAATAAAATAAAATTAAAATAAAGACACTAGATGCCCCAGAATAAAATTACTATACGACAATAGGGAAAAGAATCACACTAATATTATAAAGGCGAAGGTTTTGTGAGTGTGTGTGTGTGTGTTTATATGTTTGTTACTGCTTCACGGTCAGACGGCTAGACCAATTTTGATAAAATTTGATATGGAGGTAGCTGACAACCTAGATTAACATATAGGCTACTTTTTATCCCGATATTCCCACGGGATCGACACTTACGCGGGTGAAACCGCGGGGCGCAGCTAGTAAATTATATGTGAAGACGATGCCCCTAGAATAAAATTACTATACGACGAAATAAAATTTAGGGAAAAAATATTTATTTACATAATCTATGCTAATATTTAAAATAAATTCAATAATATGTACATTTATATGAAAAAATAAGAAAAATAATCATAGGGCATCAAAAAATTCGTCCGCATCGCTGTCAACAGGAACAGTGCCCAAAAGGCTGGCAGCATTGCCACGTTGAATGGCAATGCTAATTCTTTGGCCAAGAAATAGGCCAGCCCTCTGGTCACGTGAAGAGTCGACTAACCGCTTGGCGATATCTCGAAAAAACAAGTGGGCACTCGGACCCCATGGCCCTAGTGTTTCAACCCCAAACGGCTCGAACATATAACTCCCAATCAGGTTGGAATATTTACGCCGTTTGAGGTTTTCTGCACCTGCAGCAGCCGCTCCAGCACAGCCCACCGTGCTAGGAAGATGAGATGGCGCAAGGGTGTCGACACATGTTGCATCCCACACCAAAGGTCTGCCTAACTTCCAGGGCATTATGGTCATCCCGTCTGGTCTCTTCCCATCGTCGCGTGCCAGGCCGTTGGGTTCTAAAACAGCTGGCACCCCGGCGGTGACAAGGGCACGACGGATGATGTCATTAATGCTGGCGTGCCGTGCTATCCGGCCTGCGCTCCTACTGCAAGAAAGGCCATGGTGTCCGAGACAGTCGACAGCTTCACCGCACTGACAGCGATGCGGAGCTCCGCAAGGAGCGCCCAAACGCAGAAGGAAAAAGAATTTAAAATAATGCAATGACAGATAAATTAATTATGTGATAGACACATGGTGCGCCCATATATTTACAAACATTGTAAAAGATGATGATTTTCCTAAAATTGTAACATGTAGTAAATCATTGTGTGAGTTAAAGTAATCACAGAACGTAAAATCAATGTCGTGATGATGGGTATATATCGTATCAATATGATCTAATGACTATAAAAAAGAAAACAACGAAGCTCTTAATTTCACGTAACTACACGACAGTACTTGAAACTACCCGCCTTATTACAAAACGAGATCTAATTTTAGACCTAGCCTAAACCTTCGAGCCAGTTACTCTATTTTGAACTTTATTCCGACAAACGTAAATTTCTTAATGCAAAATTGACAACTTACACTCGGGTTTAACGTTAGTTTTTGTAATAAGAACTTTAGCTTCGTCGGATTCTAGTTCGAAATTTAAAAATGGCTGGATGGTTTAAACCTGGGACTAAAGATAAATCTTGTTTTGTAATAAGGCCGTTTAAGTTTACAAAATCCTTTTTTGTTTTCCCATCACATCTACGAGTTTTCCTAGCTAATTCAATTTGACAGTTTATATACGTGGCAAAGTCACTTGAAATTTCGCTTTGTAAGGTTCCACTCTATGGGCCTCCAGGGCGTGATTCTTGATTCGTGTCCTGGCCTGAAGTCTCTGGGGATTAAAGTGTGCGCCAACTCAAATCCAGGAGCGATTCGGACAAGCACCTGACCGGAATCAACGGGCTTTTGTAAACACACGTCTCAACCCCTCTTGAGACTAATAGAGGGGATTCTTGCTTGAAGTGACTTTTTCCCTTTAACTTTAGTCTTTTAGTGACTCTACCACAATCCAGTAAGTAGTTAAGGGGCTTACAGGACCTAAACACAAAAACCGCAACTTTTAGAAAGAATAAAAGTATATGATCGACTACAGTAAACAAAATCAGAAAAATATATTATATTCTTCAGGATATATGCTATGATAAATGATAAATGATTTTATTTTTGTAAGTAGGTTTGTACAAACACTTTTACACGTCAATCATGTTTTTTTAAAACTAGATGAGGTAGGCGTTTCGTATCTGACTACTCTGAGAAGAAAGGCCGAAACAAACTCAGAGGTCACAGTCTCTTTTAAAGTCCAGACATATGTCAGGTTATATGAAGACCATGTAGATCGATGTCTGAGACGGTCTTTTGAGGAAAGAACCACACAGATTGAGAGGACCTGTCCAGTCAGTGCACGCATTTGTCAGAAATCGTGCAGCTCAACTCAGCTAGGTAGATAGTGTGTTGAAAACATAATACAACTAATTTGATACGATAGAAATAAATCACGAAGATACCTACCTCTAAAAACTTTCTTTTTACACTAAAAACCATACTAATATACATACAATCATTATGATTTTTTGTCAGATTATTCTACAAGCAACCCTAAAATACTTGGTGTTTTAATTTTTAGTGCAAACAATAGATTTTTTGTAAAGAATTGTTTCATATTTTGCAATAAATTACCAGAGTTGTATCATCGCGCTTCTCTTTCTTTTCCATGCAGTCCGACAGTGACCGCGCTTTAGGTCATGTAAGCCCCTTAATAACAAATATACAGGGTCAAATTTAAGTAGCTAGCGAAATTCCACAGATATCTAAACATGATTTAAAACAAAAAAAAAATAATTTGATGCTGTTTTTTTTTTGGGGTCATTAACCACCGATTGCGTGTAGTGACTCAAAATAACAGTTTTTTTGTGTATACTTCACAGTCGTGTTATGTATAGATGTCTCAACACGTTTAAACAGATGTTATCAACTCACACTTTTTTTTTTTTTTTTTTGCGGATGGGAAATCATCAAATGACTCCTCCCGCTCTGGGTGGAGCGGAAGGGAGTGTCAGACTCTTACTGACTAAAACCCACCCGTGTTCCTTCTTTAGCCCTTTATGTTCCGGGCCAGCGGTAACCCTTTCGGACAATCCCGCTGAATCAACTCACACTTCAAGTAACAACACTATACACAGACCCCCCAAAAAAATCATCAAATCTTTTTATTTTGTTTTGTTTTGTTGCTGACGATCCTTTAGGAATAAAAACAAAAGAAAGAGCGGATCAAAGCGGAATGCAAAAGTTTATAGTGGATAAGACAGAGATTAAAACAGAAGACGAACAAGCGGGGGATCGAGGAGGGGGGGGGGGGGGTTCAGGGGATCAGACCGGAATAGATCTAGATATCGACACCATCACGTTTGCGGAGTTTCTCTAGCTAATTTAATTTTATTTATTTATTTATTTATTTATTTAATCCACAATTATAACACCTTTACAGAATTATCCAAGGCGATGTTATAAGTCACTAAGTCTATTCGTTTACAAAAATAAAATAAAATCACCTGTCATGTAAGCAAAATTGACCTTGTATATTTGCTCAGACTTCTTTTACTAAGAGTTATCATAATTATGGCAGTATTTACTTGACTTTTCAAGGTCTACCATAGATATATTAGGAGGCCAGAGTTCAGTAATGATGAGCTAATTAAAAACCTAAATTTTTTTTTTTGTCTGCTCAGTCACGTGTACTGGACTTGTAAAGTTACGTCATTTTTACCATCAAAGTAAATAAACATTGTGTACTTTTCGACTTTATCTAACCAAGGTTCGCTATTCTTCGAAATATCTTCTACTGATATTATTGTAGGTCAGGGGTGGCCAACTTTGTTAGACCCAAGATCTACCTACTGTTCACTGACGACACCCTGTGCGATCTACCAATTACATACTTGAAATCTTTTATGAAACAGCATAGTTCAGTTATTTTTTATTTTATATTAAAAGGGAAAATATAAAACTGAAAATTATTCTTAGTAAAAACTACTTATTTATATTATTGTGAGCATTGCGTTTGAGCATCTTTCGCTAGATTAGCAAAATCAAGTTTGTAGTTGGAAATATTTTTTGCCTTGCCACGATCGACTGGACTAATAGTCGCGATCGACCGGTTGGCCACCCCTGTTGTAGGTACCCCAGAGTAAGCAAGCTGAAGTGGCAGTCTGCTGGCCATATTTGTCGAAGGACCGATGGCCGGTGGAGCAAATGAGCTGGAGTGGAGCCTAGTGTGGGACACGGTGGCGTCCAACTAGATGGACAGACGACCTCAAAAAGGTGGCTGGGAATGACTGGATGCGGAAGTCGGAGGACAAGGTGTTGTGGCGAGCATCGGAGAGACCTATGTCCATCAGTGGACTGCTAACGAGGCGCTTTTTGAAATTCACAGTTGACGTTGATCCAAAAAAGGCATCTCCAATTAAGTCGCAATTGGGACGCTATGTGTGTCTATACTCTTGCGTCATCCCATCTTCCTGGCTCGGCATACTGTGCTGGCGCTGCTGCTGCGGCTGCGGAAAACCTCAAGCGGCGAAAATGTAATAACCTCATCGGAAATTATATTTTCGAGCCGTTTGGGGTTGAAACCCTCGGGCCGTGGGGCCGAGTGCTCATGGCCTTTTTAAAGAAATTTCGAAACGGCTGGTTGACACTTCCCGTGACCCAAGGACTGGCTTTTACCTTGGCCAGAGGCTAAACATCGCCATACAACGTGGTAATGGCGGTCTCTTGGGTACATTACCAGTCGACAGCGATGCGGATGAATTTTTAGACGCTATTTTTTAGTTTCTGTATAGTTTTAGTTAAGTTAGGATTTAATTTTGTTATTTTTAGTTTGTATATAATAATATCTTGATTATTTCAAAAAGTAAATGAAAAGGAAATAATTAATAATTAAAAGTCGCAATTTGTACCTATGTGGGTGGCTAATCAATTGATATCTATATATCTTTTGATAACGATAAGTTTCTTCAAGAATATATGACTAGCTGCAGTCTGGTGCTTTGTTTATGTTTCCTTGAATTGATGATTAGTTACAGTGTTCTTTAAATCTAGCTAAGTTTATATAGGGGATCCACAATCGTTACTATTTTCGTTCTTTATAAACGGCTGCATAATTGACAATTTCACCTAGCAAGGTTTTATAAAATTTTACATCCACAAGTTTCCCACTCATTTATCCATCATATTAAATTATAAATTCGAAAGTAACTCTGTCTGTGTGTATGTTACCTTTCACCACTGAACGGATTTCGATAAAATTTAGCAGAGAGATAGATTTCATCCTGGGGAAGAACATAGGATGGTTTTTATCGACGTACCTCGCGAGCCAAGCCGCGGGTGGAAGCTAGTATTATATACTTAAAGTGACGTACAAAAGTTAGTTGACATTTTTCCACTTCAGCTGATAGTGATGCCTTATTAGATTTAAAATTAAAAAATAATCAGATACTCCGGAATTACTTGATTATTTTTATGATAAGTAAGTCAAAGGCCAAAGGTAATTGAAATAGTCAATTAAAACGTTATAGCAGTTCAAACATTTGGATCACTACAATTTTAAATCATAATTGATGTGCCTATCACAGATGAAGTGGAAAAACTAACTTTTGGAGGCCACTGTACGGTGGGCTGCATCAATTGGGTACCCCAGTTGTATTAAAATTTTCATACAACTGGGGTACCCAATTGATGCAGCCCACTGTACATAAACCTATATTCATACTAGCAGCGCCCCTCGGTTTCACCCGCATAAGTGTCGATCCCGTAGGAATATCGGGATAAAAACTATCCTATGTCCTTTCCCGGGACTCAAACTATCTCTATACCAAAAATTGGTTCAGCGGTTTAAGCGTGAAAAGTAGCATACAGACAGACAGACAGTTACTTTCGAATTTATAATCTTAGTATGGATTTATATTCCCATAAAAGAGTTATTTCAAGGCGAATAAGCCATCATAATTAATTATGGACGAAGAATGGCCAACGACGGCCGTTGCAAACCGCGCCAACACGTAACATGATCGATATTCGAAATTCAAAGCTGAATGATGCCTTAAAAATGTTGCCAACCTTCAAACTCGTGTTGATAAGCCGCTTAAATGTGTCGCTGGCAATATTTTGTGTACTCAACTTATCGCCATTGCGACTAAGGCAGGTTGGCATCACCGTTAATTAGCCTTCAGCGTTATCATTTGGCTTTAATTATACCACTTTAGAACGTTATCATATGGTATGAATGTTTATTACAAAGTGCTACAATATCTTTTAGTTTCTGTTAAAAGAACTTATTACTTAGATAAAAATGTTTAATTCGTTTGTAATATATTTATCTATGAATAATCTATAACGCTAATTTGATATCTATAAACAATGCATACTTTTTTTTAGCTCTTATTATACTAAAACTTGTGCTAAGGAAAAAATGTTTCAATTCGATTTTCACCTACTGTATTATTTACATGCACCTTATTTACTAACAACAATTTAGTCCAAACAACACTATACATGTATTTCCCCTCTGTCCAAAACCCTTCAAAAATATGGAAACAAAAGGTATACACACAATCATCATCATACAATCTAACAAAGTTGATCTATAAAACACAGATAAGACCTTGCGCAAATAATATGGCGCAATAACATAGAGCTATATAACAAAACACCATAGATTCAAAAACTCACCACAAATATAGCTGTTATACACAACAGCATGTATTTGATGCACTTCATTCCCACTTCTAGATTATTCCTCGTCATTTTTGTAGCACAAAATGTCCGGATGATCTTTCCGCCTCGGTAATCGAAAGTGTACTGAAAATTTTCACTGCTTCTTATCAAGTTGATAAGGTAACGTTCGCGCGCCTTGTCCAACGGTGACTGTTTCGCGGGAGGCATTTATGAGGCAAGAAAAATATTACGTATTTCTTTCAGCCAATTAGCTAGTTCGCTTTTGAGTGGAGCTCTAATGTAATAGCAAATAACAGACGAGCGTATGCTATGGCGATGCTCTGCGAGCAGACGTCATGCAGCGGTCGGCGCCAAATGCTTTATGTGATCCAAATGGCGAAGGAATATGTAAAGTTTATTTTAATAATATGTAATTTGTTACTGATTTGGTAAACGATGAGGAAAATTGACGTTCCAAACATAATATGGTCACATTTACAGTCAGTAAATGCAGGATGACAGATTTAATGTCCAATTAGTTGTTTATTTAGAAGCAATGCGGTTAAATAGTTAGGAAACAAGGTCAGTGGCGATCAATAGTAGAGCCACATTGTTAATATTATTAAATAATATTGTCTGTTTAGCTTGCTTTTGTAGGTATTGCATTTATAGCTGCTCTACGTCACAGGATAGATTATAATTATTGATCACCAGGGGGCCTAAAAAGGCCACTTTGGAGAATCATAAAAGGATAACATTATAAATTATAGTTAATATGGCGAAGTCAGTCCGTGATTTTCTTTTTTTCGCTGCTCTACCTAGGTAAGTATAATCAAAGAGATTGGGATTGGATTGATTGGTATTTTACCACAGACAAAAAAATAACTGAAAAATGCTTCACCAATGGGATTTGATACGATTAACTTAACAGTTAACTGTCCATTATGTTATCCTTTTATGATTCAGCCAAAGTGGCCTTTTTAGGCCCCCAGTTCATCAACACTCGTGCTCATTGGAGTGTGGACTATTTCAGACGATTCGCGGCGTAGCTCTGCCGTAGCGATGGCGTAGCGCTGTAGACGTAGCGCCACACTAGCGCTACGTCTACGCTACGACTAGCGACGCTACGTCGTCGCTAGGGTAGTGCTAGCTACCTCTATGACAACATTGCCAACGCTATACCTGCGCCACGACAGAGCTATGCGTCGGTCACTACGCTGACGCTAGCTAGCGGTATGACAACGCTACGCCACCATCACAATAGAGCTATGCGTCAGTCACTACGCTGACGCTAGCTAGCGCTATGACAACGCTACGCCACCATCACGATAGGGCTATGCGTCAGTCACTACGCTGACGCTATCTAGCGGTATGACAACGCTACGCCACCATCACGATAGAGCTATGCGTCAGTCACTACGCTGACGCTAGCTAGCGATATGACAACGCTAAGCCACCATCACGATAGAGCTATGCGTCAGTCACTACGCCGACGCTAGCTAGCGCTATGACAACGCTACGCCACCATCACGATAGAGCTATGCGTCAGTCACTACGCTGACGCTAGCTAGCGGTATGACAACGCCACGCCACCATCACGACAGAACTATGTATGGTCACTACGCTGCACTGACGCTAGCTAGCGCTAAGACAACGCTACGCCACCATTACGCAATAGAGCTATCCGTCACTGCGCTGGCGCTATTACAACACTACACCACCACCACGACAGAGCTATGCGTCCTTACGCTGGCGCTATAACTTCGGTACGCCACCGCCGTCGCGACAGAACCATGCGTCGCTGCGCTGTCGCTAGGAGAACGCTACGCCACCGCTATGACGGCGGCGGCGCGGTAGTGCCACGCGACGGTGCGCTGATGTTAGCAAGCGATGGATGATTGAGACTGAATACGAGTAATTGATGATTGTGAGAATTGAGTCTAGGTTGCCTCACTAACTCCCATATCCTAACATTCCTACACTCCACTCTAGGTCGAATCCGGCTCCATCGGTGACACGACACTGGTGACCGGTGAAGGTCACCGGTATTACTTTTGTCACTCAAGTACAAGTACAAGTGAACCCTCAAGGAGGGTTCTTTGCATTAGGTTTATAACCGTGTTATAAAACACTGTAAAACGTTCAAAAATTGTGTTTTCTCGGGGTCTTGTCTCTATACTACTACTTCTATCTCTTAGGTATTTTCATCTACTAGTATGTTTGTTGTTACATGAAATACCAAAAAACATAAAAGTCAAGAAAAAATTATCGCTCGCTCTGAAGAGGAAACGCTCACTGGAACCCTACATTGAGGACTCCCTCTAGCTATATGTATGGCTGCATAGCATAATAATTATGAACTCTATGAAAAGTGGGTGGACTCGAATGTGTTAACTGTTAAGGTAGGTTTTATACCTTGAGTTTAGCAGATAAAACATGCTTTTATAGTACTTTTAAAACATTTATTTTCGTACCACAATGCACTTACTTTAATATAAACTAAATAAAATAAAATTTATAACAAATAAATAAACAACAAAGTATTCTCTAGGGTTACAATTCAATTTGTTTGATATTTTGAATTCTGTATACTTACTTGGTTAATTTTTAGGTTCTGTACCAAAAGGGTGCCAACAGGACTCAAACAAGAAACGTACGTGTTCGACTCGCCCTTGGGCCTTGGTCGCTTTCATTTTTTAAATTTTCCTGATAAAAACGTGTATCAATATTAATATCAAATCATTCGGCTGGAGTAGGTATAAATATGAAAAGATTAGCTAGAGAACGCAAGTTTTGAAATCATGCATAAGTACATTAAAGTATTTACAATTCTTATCTACATTACAAGTTACAACAAATAAGTCATTAAATAAATAAAATGAAGGCTCCTCTGTTAAAAATATACTATTTATGGTAAGTAAATCAAAATGATTGATTTTTAATATACTTAAAGTATTTTGAAAAATTATTGCTTGTATTTACCTAAAGCAACATAATTAATTTTCTAACAGTATACTATAGGTAATATAGGTACCTAATATCTATACATAAATATTTGTGCATTATTAATTACAGCATAATTAACATCAAATAAAACAGACTGACTGTCTGACTCATAGGAATTATTATTGTAAAATTAAATATGACACTTATCGACCCCTCCGTGTGTGTCCCCACACCTTGGAAAGCACGTTCAGCCGTTGATCCCTCCATCGGAAAGTACGTTCAGCTGTCATTTGTATATCTTTAACAGTCGTTATGGGTACCTAGTCAGAAACCCTGACAACCCAGCGGTAAGTATCATGTACCCAGTAACTGGGTTGTGGAGGTCAGATAGGCAGTCGCCATGTAAAATACTCTGGTATTCAGCTGCATCCATTTAGACTGGAAGTGAAACCCAACATAGTTGGGGTGAAAGGCTAAACAGCCTTAACCCTTAGTCTGCCGGAAAGACACAATGGCTTTTCAATTGTGTCTGTAATTACGGCACACAAGCGGTTAATGGATCTTTGCATCCATGTCGTTTTCTTACCTATAAAATCGTTCGTCTATCATCAACATTCTTTAGATTTTTAGATACATAAGTAAATAATTAAATACTGAATTTATTGCTTATTTAAATTATTCGCATCACACATGCAAGAGAAAAGGTAAAGAGTTGTAGGTCGTAGGTTCGAACCCAGACAGACGCTTTGCTTTGTGTAAATTATATCATCACCTCTGCTCTCAAAACTGTGAAGGAAAACATCGTGAGGAAACCGGCATGTCCTAGAACCAAAAATTCGAAGAGATGGGACATCTACCAACCCGCACTGGGGCCGCGTAGTGGATTACGGCCCACTCCCTCTCGAAGAGAGGATTCCTCTGTCCCAGCAGTGGGGACATTAAAGGGTGATTATGTGCATGGTAAGAAGGTCAATAAGTTTTTAGAGGGTATCTTTACATATAAAATTCAAAGTCCTGACTGACTGATATATCAACGCACAGCCCAAACCACTGGTCCTAGAGACATGCAATTTGGAGTGTGTGTTCTTTGTGAAGAGCCAGTATCCACTAAGAAAGGGTTTTTCGAAATTCCACCCCTAAGAGGGTGAATGGGGGGAGGGTGAAATTTCACGCGGGCGAAGTCGCGGGCAGAAGCTAGTTTAATTATATTTCTCCATCAAGAACGGCACTGCAAGAAAAAAAAACCCATTGGTAAAGTGTAGCTTATAACATGTTATTATTTATTGCTTTAAATTATTAAATAAATAGTAAGTAGTATAATTACAAATGCTTTGCTGCAATAAATTGTAAGAAATGCGTACGTAGGTATGTTTTTCATATTGTTAAGTATATCATTATTTGTTCTTGCTTAACAAATGACATAGGTTTCGTGTGGACTGATACTCTTTCCTTAAACAAGTAATGTAGGTACACACGACGACTCCGCAAGCTATACAATTCCAGTTTGAGCTGCATTGTACAGGGTTATTGGTAAAACATTAACAACCTCTTAAGAGGTCATTGTACTCATTATTATGAACAACTTTTACTATGGGACCAACCTGAAATCGCGAAAAAAAAATCAGCTGTTCCCCACATTTGGACGAGTTATACGAACATAAATGTAGGGAACAGCTGATATTTTTTTCGCGATTTCAGGGTACAGTGACCTCTTAAGAGGTTGTTAATAACCCTGTATAGGCTTATCGTACAATGAGAAGTCAGCGTATACTGGATATCTCGTCGTGAGTACTAAATTTATATATCTAACTTAAGAATCTCCTCAATTAAGGGTAGGCGCCTCGTTCTTCTCTAGATATCTTTGCCATCCATAATGCACCTGCCACTGCCAGAGCCTGAAAAAATAACACAAATATTAAAAACACTAGGCTGCGCCCTGCGGTTTCACCCGCATGTCTCGATCGCCTAGCAATGTCGGGAAAAAAAGTATCCTGTCTCAATACAGATCATGGTATATGTGCCAAATTTCTTCCAAATCCGTTCAGACGTTTTCGAGTCCGACTCACACTTGGCCAGTTTTTTAATATACATGTATATTATTTTAAGTGTTGGCTTATTCTCAGTTGAAAAATTTCACTCAGGAG
This sequence comes from Mesoligia furuncula, assembly GCA_916614155.1. NCBI lineage: Eukaryota > Metazoa > Arthropoda > Insecta > Lepidoptera > Noctuidae > Mesoligia > Mesoligia furuncula. The sequence continues at coordinate 5,430,299 of OU744803.1, read as the reverse complement.
GGGTCAGAATCATGTAAAGTCAGTTAAGGCATTATAAATGGTTGAGATTTTTTTGAATGAAAAAGAGTCTTTTAACTTATTTTATTTAAGTACTTTTCTATAGTTGCGAATCATATTTTGATCAAGATACAAACTGACACTGACTTGTAAATTGCAAAAAACGTAAGAAAATTTGAATTTCGCGGTCTACCACTGCGCATTCACCTTAATCTCTTGAATTCGTTGAGACCACTGACCTCTACTTGTATTATAGAGGTCAGTGGTTGAGACATATTTCTTATCAAAAATCGTTTTGGGCGTAGATCGAGATAGTACTATGTACTAAGGTACAGTCAACAAAAGAGATAAGTATGCAGGATCGTCGGATATAGTTGAAGTTAGTAAGAAACCGATGGAAATTCTCGAATAAAATTTTATTTTATTAATAGAAAACAAACAGCTCATTTATCAAATAAAATTTCAGTCGACAACATCCATCGGTTTCTTACTAAACTTCAACTATATCCGACGATCCTGTATACTTATCTCTTTTGTTGACTCTCCAGTTTGCTTTTATATGAAAATAAAGAGACTCAAAAGTTTTCTCACCTGCATTAAAACTAAGAAGATACCAGCTATGCCGATCCCAGCTGCATGGGACTGCACCCAGTACCCGAAGGACTCCGAGCAGCCGGTCGCATGTGCTGCAGTCATGGTGCAGTTGAAGATGGCGACTGCTCCGTAGACGTGGTTGCAGCAGCTGACTGGCAGACCCTGAGATTCCAGGGGTACGATCCAGTCGCTGGCGTTGTTGACGCCGCAGCATTGGAACTGGAAAGAATTTTTTAAATTTTTGTATATATTTCGCTTTCAAAGTACATTAAAAACTAAATCTATGAAGTACGGGGTGTTTAACTTTGTTGGTTTTACAGCAGCACATAATTGATGATTTACCAACTCCCAAACTAAGTCAAGCTTGTATTATGGGAGTTAGTGGTTCTTAAGGGGGAATCGCTAAGCTAGCCCGCGAAATAAAAATTTTCTTACGTTTTTTGCAATTTGCTGCTTCGCGGTCGTAACAAATATGTATTTACAGAATTATAATCATTACAATCAGTAATACAACTTGTTAAGTTAGTATAATCCCCAAATGTCAAGATTTCATGAAATAGTCATTCTTGGGATTACTTAAATTGGTCTTAGAGAGTTGTGTTGATGACTTTAATGATTATAATTCTGTAAATACATATTTTTTACGACCGCGAATAATATTTTAATCAACGTACCTACAACTTAATCGAGTATAAGCCTGTGGCACAGAAATCTCCTACAGATATTTATTTTATTTATTTTATTTTACAGTTTTTGGAAAACTTACAGCTAAACACTTTTGCACGTTTGTGAGTAACAGAAATAAGGCCAATTACAAGTTTTCATAGATAGAAGAGCTTAAAAACAACAAAAAAAATAATTGAGAAGGTAGACAGTTTTTGCGTAGAAACATTATCATAAGTAAAGTAAAAATAAGTAAGGTAACAATGAGTACGGCAAAAATGCGTAACAAACAGAGTAAATTGCTATCAGATAACAACTTACTCTGTCTGAAACACATTCTTGCGATTTCCTTCCCGATCACGCAAACCGATAGATTCTATTAGTTTACGCGATCAAAAAAGAAATCACAATAAGTCCTTTTTAATTTTAAAATGCTGGTGCTGAAAACATCGATGTCGACGCCCCGGCAGACCGCATTGTACATAATTATGACTCGCTCTAATTAAGTACGAATTTCGTCTGTAATTCGTTCCTACCCTAGGAGTATGCAACAGACAAAAATTTCGCAGAAAAGCAGAAGGAGCCCGCAGCCCGATTTTGTTCAGCAATTCGGGAAGCTCGGTTGAACCGTTAGCGATTCTAAACAAAAACGTCAGTTCTGCAATTCGTCTACGTTTAGAAAGAGGAAGTATAGTATTTATATCTCAAAAAGCGACGCGCGCTTTACTTGTGGTTACAAGATAAGCATACTATACTACTACTTGTCACCACTACCTACCCTTTCCGGAATGCAGGTGTGATGCTCTGTAAGTTTGCGTGCACACTAAAAACATATCATGCGTTGCGTGTATAGCTGAGCAGGGTGAGGGTCATGAGATACTAATAACTCTAACTAATAAACTCACTAGAAGGCTTGGCCGACGCCACCAATGGCTTTTAGTTAAAATAAACGTAACCTAGAGGTCGCCAAGGTGCCTAGTTTTAGACACCACGATATCACCCGCTATCACTTCTTCGTCGTTTAAAATATCCAGTACTCAATACTTTATTTGCATACCACAATGTGCTTAGGAGGTAACTTAAAATGATTATGTGATCATTGTGAACCCTGTCGGGCAGAGCAAAATAGTAGGAGAGAAGTACATTTATGTGCTTGAAGTATTAATAGTAGATTAGTAGCCAAGGGCTGTAAGGCATCAATTGCAGCCCGAGATATTTAGGCGCACGAGCGCAGCGAGGGCGCCTATAGTTCGAGGGTGCAATTGATGCTTACACCCGAGCTAACTACTCTGCTTTACATCTCGATTGTGAGGTAAGTAGAAAAAAACCGGCATTACAAGAATAAACAATATTTAAAGTAAAAGTTTTCTATTCCCGCCTTTTTCGTCTTTTTTTAAATTATTTTTTTCAAGAATGAAATTGAGCTTCGCCGTTCGATATTTAAAATTGATGACTATTATACTCATACGAAGACAAGGCTGAATAGCGAAGCGACCTCTTTTGTCATTGGGCTGAATTCATGATGTCTATTGCCAGCATGATGGTTAGATGTAGGTACGCCAACTGTTTGAAAGAGTGAAGTTTTCTTTTAATTACTTACCGCCCTAGGGCTTTTCTAGCTACATTATTACCCTAGAGCGCTAATTGGTCACCTACAAGCCCCATTTGGGGGTGATAAGGACCTACTTACCGAATATGAGAGATGTAAATAAATTATAATAATAAGAAACTTTGCTCTACAAGGGGGGGGCTTTGAAAATAACTTAGTACATCTTCTTAGATACTTCTTACCCTACTTAGGGACTACTATGTGTGCCAGGCAAGAAAGACAAACCTTGGACCGGAACTCAGCATTTTTAAGTTTCCGTACTAAAATGGTAAAACGGAACCCTTATGGTGAGACTCAGTCTGTCTGACTGTCCGTCTGTCACAGCTGGATATCTCAAGAACTACTAATGCTATCAACTTGTTTGGAATAGTTTTAGATGCCGTTTGCCCAACTATTTTGCAAATAAGAAAGAAATAAAAATATATGTATATTTTTTTCAACAGGGACCCACTCTTTGAAAAATTCGAATTGGAGCTACTAGCATGTGGGGTATCATTTTGTAAGAGCGCAGTTTGCACATTCTCAAACATTTTTTCTTTTTTTTAGGCCGCATAGTTTTCGACTTTTGATGAAAAATGTAAAAAGAAACCGTTTCCCCCCTTAACTCCAAAGTTTGCAAAGAGAAAAAGCTGAAATAATTCTATGTGATAAAAGTTTATGTAAAGATTACAGGAAAAATAAAACGATGTCTCTAAATAGACACACTTTTTCAGAAATTATCAACAAAAGTTTCATTAGTTCCACTATCGGTCAAAAGACGGCGCTAACCTAAAACTGCAATATTCTAACACCGCAGCCAGTGCGCAGTGTTAAAATTCTCTGACTAATATAGGCCTTACCGATGAAAATTTAAAAACATATTATTATGATGGTACGAAACCCTCGGTGCGCGAGTCCGACTCGCTCTTGACCGGTTTTTTTAACTACGAATGAACTAGAATAGGTTTCTATGCTATAGGTTCGTAACTTATTAATTTATCATCATCATGTTCATCAGTCATAGCAGTTGACTTCTGTTACTCTTATCCAGTTAACCTGCGAATATCGTTGCTCTACTTAGCCAGAGCAACTTACCTTACGTGTTATTGTCAGTAAGTGTAATTAATTTGTGGCAGCGTCTACAACGCCACATGCGATCTGCGCATCAAAAACCTGACGCCACACAATTTCTGCATCGCGCAAGTAAAGTTATCCGCGCGATTAGAATATTATGCGTAAAAGACATCCCTTCATCAAATGTGGGCAGTAGCCCACCAGAAATAACACCAGTCTGGTCGGAGTTTCCTCTCTTTTCTATGGAGGGCGAGGAACTTAACATCTCATACCCCTAATATAAATTAATAGGTACTTACATCTTCCTGAACCTCGTCCCATAGCTTGGTGACTTCAACGCTCTTGTTGACGCCATACAGGTTCATTGTGGAGATGAGCTGATGCTGGACCAGCACGACTGTGTTTCCCTTCAGCACGTACCCAGCGATGCAGGCAGATAGTTGGAAGATAAACATTAGAATCATGGCGCCCGCGAACTGGAAATATTAAATTGATTGTCAGATTCATTCGGAATTAGTCATTTTAGATCATAAAGAAGAAAAGTCGTGTGCCTGATGGGTGCTTCTTTACTTTCTTCCTATTTACCCCCTCCATGTTTTTTTTAATATCCTTCCTTAATTATGCTCGCATTCGTCATATTCATATGCAACTGTACAAAATATCATGCTTCTATAGACCCAGATGTTTAGGATATGCGTTGTCTGTCAGTAAATAGATGAGATACAAGCGACGCGTAGTTTGTATTGTCACCAAATATGTCACTATTTTACGTTCTAATCGATTTTATTATTATACTTAACGTTAAGAGTATTCCCCGATTGATTGAGAGAGGTGATTAGTATTATAGACCGAATTCGTGGTCGCTGCATTGAATGCTGGGATGGGTCCGAACTCCGATCACCAATTCTCAGTATCAGGGAATCTAGATTTATTCTATAGCAAAAAGATTTCCGTTTGTTTCCTGTCGAAAGTATTTATGGGTAAAAGATCAACAGTCATCATGCTAAATCGCTGATATTTAATTATTGATAAACAAAAAAAATATCTTGTTGGAAATATTGTTATCATCAGACAATACCTACATAGGTACTTATGTAGATAATGATAACACAATACCTACAACTGAACAAACATATTTTTTCTTCAAAGGGTTTTAATACGAGCACTTTTTGAGTACTTATCTAGGTGTGTACTAGACACTACAGTAAAAAAAACCGACCAAGTGCGTGTTGGGTCACGCACAGTGTAGGGTTCCGTAGTAGCCCGTTATCACAATGTCGTACGATTCTGTTGTTTTTTATTCTGAATATAAAAAAAAAAAACATATTTTCTTTTTCAATGCAAGTCTTTACCCGTTATAAACAAGTAACTCCTTCATCTTAGTCACTTTAAAAGATTAATGCTAATGATTTTGTATTTGGTACAAAATTATCCAACACCCAAGTTCAACGACTATTACTGCTAAACTAATAAAGGTAACTTAATCACTATACTTTTCCTTTAAAGTTCATGAAATGCACTATCATCCTGGATTTTTCCAGATTTTTCAAGACAGTAGTTTAGGTTTTAGAGTGGGGGGACGCCCTACTGGAACAAAAAATTGCACTTTAAAGTTTAATATTTCGTAAATGTTGCATTAAATCGAAAAATTATTTTAGCAACCCCCAAGTCATTTTAGAAGACCTATTCAACGATACCCCACACGATGGGGTAGACGACGAAAAAAATATTCATCCCCACTTCACGTGTAGCCCGTGTAGGGGAGCTACCCTAAAAAAAATATTTTCATTATTTTGATTGCGTAACAGTATAGTTAGCTTTAATTTTCACAGTTCAACAACATTCACTGAGTTATTTACGGTGTTGAGCAGACAAATTTTTCGAACATATGAAGCAACTAGCTGGGCCCCGCGGTTTCACCCGCGTAAATGTCGATCTCGTGGGAATATCGGGATAAAAGTAGCCTATATATAATATCCAGGGTGTCAGCTACCTCCAAACAAAATTTTATCAAAATTGGCCCAGCCCTTTGAGCGTGAAGAAGTAACAAACATATAAACACACACACACACACACACACTCACAAACTTTCGCCTTTATAATATTAGTGTGATGGATTAGCAATAAAAAGAGATAAAAAGGCGTATCGGGATGGCCAAAGATGCTATGACCCGTTTAAGCAACATTTGGAAGAAGAGACGAATTGGTATCAAAACCAAGGTCAGATTGATACGAGCCCTAGTATTCCCTATTTTCCTGTATGGAGTAGAAACGTGGACGATTTTGGCCCGAGAAAGACAAAGGATTGATGCATTTGAGATGTGGTGCTGGAGACGAATGCTGAGAATACCGTGGACTGCCAAACGCACCAATGCATCAATCTTAATCCAGCTTCGCCCGCTAATAAAAACCCGCTTGTCGGCCATACTGCCGCGCTAGCGATATCAGCAGCAAGTAAATATTTTGACAAAATGAATTAAATATTGATCCCGAATCAGCGCAATGAGCTCTACCAGATGTGTCGACACCTGTTTTAATAGCTTATCGGGAACCAGTAAATTTCGTTAAGGATAAAGACAGGAACTCCAATAAACACTAGATATAGAAGGATTTTCGTTATTTAAAACTATTCAAATATATATACAGTGAAAAGTATAAAAGCGCTTTATTTAGGCTACACTTTTCAACCATCACAATTAATATAACTTAAAAACAGAAGTCCGGAATAATAAAATTGTAACAAAAACTTTCCGCGCCAATACTCAAAACTATGCAAAACATACTTACTGCTCTTATCGTTAGCGCGGCAGCATATGCCAGCAACGCATTCTCTCCTATTTCGGCCACATAATGCGCAGAGGCGATGAAAGTTTGGAAAAAATGATTGTGGTTGGGAACAACCAAGGCAAACGATCGCGTGGTCGTTCACCAACACGATGGACCGATCAGGTGAGGGAATCATCGTCCACTAAATTTTACACGGTCTTACTGGACAGAAACCGGGGGAGACGGATCATCCGCTCCAGATGCAACTCCGAAGCTGACCACGATCCTCAGACATGAGGGACCGACTACAGAGAGAGAGATTAGCAATATCCTTCCAAATGATTCAGATTTATTATAAAATTTCACAATATTTTTAAATTGAGATTGGTAGTATGTGTTACGCAATTAGAGTGCTGTTACTATGGTTTCAGTACCAGCATGTACGTAACAGCATTATTTTTTAAATAACCGATGAAAGTTTCAACGCAGGGGTTTCAGAATCATGTACGTGTGATGATATCACTGATAGTGTCACCAACCTTATGAAGTTAAATTGTAAGAAAATAATTTTGTGTGCTTTTCCATATTTTGAGCACTTGTCAAACAGACAAAACAACTACATTCACATGTTAAATAATTACATGCATTTCATAGTTAGTCACCATAGTGACAAGTTTATATTTTTTGATACCAACATTTTTGTTGATAAGTTAAGGTCGACTAGGGATACTGTGTATCTGCCCATTAGTTTTAGACGTCAAATAGCTAGGCTATTAGCACTTAATATTAACCCAGACATAATTAGTATGTCGAAGTCATCCATAATTAGCACCACAATTAGTAATAGTACTAATGTTAAGTTGGTTAGCTCAGATATTTTAAACTAGTTTGTAAGACAACAGAAGGTACCACTAACAGTATAGCTACACTTAATAACAAAAAGGTATTTTCTGGCTCTAAAATAGTGAACTGCAGAAAAGGGGCTAAGCAGAAATCCTTGAAATTATTTCATCAAAATATTCAAGGTTTTTCTTCCAAACAATTGGAAATTGAGTTATTTTTAGAAAAAACAATGTTTGACATTATTTGTATAACTGAGCATTGGTTAAAAGATTCTGAAATGCTAATTAACTATGACAATTATAGTGTGGCCAGTTGTTTTAATCGAAATTCAATGCTGCGTGGTGGTTCACTAATCCTAATTAAAAGTTGTATTAAATTCAAACCTCGTAAAGACATAGTTGAACTATCAGTTGAACATAGCATTGAGCTGTCTTGTGTTGAGCTAGATAAGCATGTTATAGTGTGCGTTTACAGACCCCCAAATTATCAAAACTATTCTATATTTGAATCAGTAATGGAAGATGTTTTGGCCAAACTTGCGACTGGTAGTAGATCAGTAATTATCTGTGGTGACTTTAATATTAATATTTTAGAAAATAATTTCAATACCAGTAGATTATTAAATTTGTTTAAATCATTCAATTTGTCAAATGTGTTTGTAGAACCAACCCGAACAACTACGACTACTGCAACATGTATTGATAATGTTTTTTGTTGCTGCGACTATTTAGATAAAGCCGTTGTTAATTATCTCCCTTCTGATCACAGTGGTCAAACTGTAACTTTTGAGTACAACATGCCAATACAAAAAGTGCAGATCCAATCCAGACCAATAACATCAATTAATTTAAATAAATTTAATAGCACTTTAATTTGTAAATTAAGTAATCAGAACCTTACAGTGAACAATGTTAATACTTTGTATAATGAATTCTTCTCGGTAGTCCAAACTGAGTTCAATAATTATTTTAAGAAGAACACTAAAAGTATCAGCCCCAAGTTTTTATTTTGTGACTGGGCAACTAAAGGGCTTAGGAAAAGTAGGGAAAGACTTTTCGAACTGTATGGCCTTAAGCCTTATATTAACACGGAAACTTTTAATAAGTATGTTGCTACTTACTCTAAAACTTTTAAGAACGCTTGTAAGGCAGCTAAAGCCTTATATATTAGCAACAAGGTTAAATCAGCAGACAATAAAATAAAGACGGTTTGGAAAATTATAAATAATGAAACAAACAGGAATAAAAAGCATAATTCTGATTACACACTGCAGACGTCAAGCGGTCTCATTTGCGATAACAAAGAAGTGGCTCAAGAATTTGTAAATTTCTTTACTAGTATCCCACTCAAAACAACTGAAACCTTAAATTCCTCGCCCTCGCTCGCTTTTGATTTAGTAAGGGCGAACGTTTCAGCCTGCGCGATTGAATTTAACTTTAGGCATATTAACCCCTTAATTGTAATTAAAGCTTTTAAGCAAATTAAGATCAAATTGACCGAAGATCTTTGGGGAATGTCCATTAAGATCTGTACCTCCATAATTGAGACTATTGCACCTTACTTAGCCTTAGTATTTAATTCGTGTGTGGATCAAGGAGTCTTCCCCGATTTAATGAAATACAGTAAGGTTATACCACTTTACAAATCCGGAGACAGTAAAGACACCAATAATTATAGACCCGTATCAGTTTTGCCGGTTTTCAGCAAGGTGTTTGAAAAGATAATGCTTAATCAAATGCTCAATCATTTTAACACGAATAAAATCCTACACGATCAACAGTACGGTTTCACCAAAGGACGTTGTACGACCGACGCCGGCGTAACTTTATTAAAACACATTTTTAACGCGTGGGAAGAGGCCCAAGATGCCATAGGAATCTTTTGTGACCTCTCCAAAGCATTTGATTGCGTCGATCACCAAACCTTGCTTTTGAAACTTGAGCATTACGGACTTGGAAAACTTGCGCTCAGTTTAGTTAGATCTTATTTAAATAATAGACAACAACAAGTTCAAATAAATGGTGTCAATTCACTTGGTTTAATAGTAAAAATTGGTGTGCCACAAGGCTCGATATTGGGTCCTTTCCTCTTTTTAGTGTATATTAATGATCTACTCCATTTATTAAAAAATCAACCACAAATGGTGTTATTTGCTGATGACACTTCCTTAATTTTTAAGGTAAATAGACGTGCTACAAATTTTGACGACGTAAATAACGCCCTACTGCAGGTCCAAAATTGGTTCACTGCTAATAATCTAGTATTAAATGGAAAAAAAACTAAGTGCATAAGATTTTCTTTACCAAATGTCAAGGGTAGTGATTGTGAGATAATATTGAATCAAGAGAAACTAGAATTCGTCGATGAAACTGTTTTCCTAGGGATCACGCTCGACTCAAGGCTACAATGGGGTCCTCATTTAAAATCTCTTGCAGGACGGCTAAGTTCAGCAGCTTATGCTGTCAGAAAAATCCGTCAATTTACTGATGTAGATACCGCGAGACTAGTCTATTTTAGTTACTTTCATAGTATCATGTCTTACGGTATTTTACTTTGGGGACGGGCTGCAGACAACGATTCTATTTTTATTCTGCAGAAAAGAGCCATCAGAGCCATATATAATCTCCGCAGGCGCGATTCTCTAAGGGAACTGTTTAAGGAAATTAACATCATGACGGTGCCTTGTCAATATATCTATGAAAACATCATGTATGTAAGGAAAAATTTACATCTTTTTAGTAAAAGAGGTGAAAGACATAATTATAGTACTAGAAATAGGGACCTATTAGTGCAACCAGGTTTCAGACTGGCTAAAGTAGATTCATCTTTTATGGGGTACTGTCTAAAATGTTATAATAAAATACCTCCCCACATTCTTCAACTGAATGAGACAAAATTTAAATCTTGTATAAAACGCACACTATGCAGTCAGGCATATTATAAGTTAGGGGATTACATCACTGACAAAAATGCCTGGCTCAATGCTAGTCCTGCTCCACAACTAATTGACTAACACTTGAAAATACTGTTGGAGCTGCTGAAGATTGTAAGACTATCCTTGCATTGTATAAACTCAATTTCCTTTGTATTGTATAATTGCATAGCACAGATGTGAGTTCTATGTAATCTATAGCTACCATTTACTGGGTAATAATATATCTTTCATTGACTTGAATATTCCCTGGCGGCTGATAGTGTGTCATGCTCACTCAAATGTCTCGCTGGCGGTGGCGTGTATGTTGGATCATTTAGCTCCCTTCAAAGTGGTTGAGCTGAATGGTGCTGATATATACGTCATGTTCGTGAACGGGCACCGTCAGTTGGGACTGGTCATCACTTAGCCGCCTGGGCTTATTTTAATTGTTTTAATTTTGGATTGTTGTTTTTGTTACTATTTGTTGTATTCTGGACGCTCTTAACGCGGACACCTTTTTTTTTTTTTTTTTTACATCGTTCTCACATTATATAATCATAAATTCAAAAGAAATGATGTAACAAATGTTTTTGTAAAATGTAATTTAAAAAGAGTGTCCATGGAGTTTCTTGCCCGTTCTTCTCCATAGGTACCTACGCTTTGGAATGGGCAACTAGCTTCATATTTTATGACTGACCGACTTCTTGACAATTCAAAAGTGCCTGTTAAAGGTTTAATTGAAATAAATGCTTTGAGTTTGAGTTTGAGTACTTACTGGATCCCTGGTTTCATTTACCGCGTCGATGTCCCCTGCCACCCTGTAGATTAGGCCGTAATTACTAATACCTATAACATATTTCCTCTTTTAAACTTCCGATGTAAGATATTTAGATCGGTTGTAAGTATGTCCAGTGAGGGCTATCTTATCTTTCGTTTGTTTTGTTTGCAGATAAGTTTTTTTGCAAACAGGAAATAATAGCGATATTGGGTGTGAATCAACGAAAAGATTCGTATGTGCTGACTGCGAAACTATGACATAAGCAATTTACCTACCTACACTAACTGCCAGTTTATTCATCAATAGTAGCAGCCAAAGTTACATCACAAAAGTTTAAGTAACGGTTAAACAATGATGGGCATTTTTGTATGGAGTCTGGCCTGATGACCAACACAGTTAGAGATCAACGACTGTCAAAGATCCTCGAATGACAGCCGGGACCAACGACTTAACGTGCTTTCCGAGACACGGAGGGGTCTCATCCAGGGACTAACCGCGGCAAGCGCAGCTTAACCCATGCCGCTGTTATTACTTAGCCATAAGCCCTGTCAATGTTATGAGTCAATAACTAATATTATTGAGAACTGCAGTGAACATTAGCGTCATAAACGTTTACATGGTAGGTACTTGCAAGTCTGATATTTCTTTATTTCGAAGCCTTCTGCTCATAATGAAAATTGAGGCTTACGATATAAACTTTAATTTGATGTAAGTATATGTGGTTATTATTGGACATAACGGCCAAAATGCCCACCATTCTTTGTTTCTTCACTATTTTAGCTGTTACTTGAATGAAGAAAAACATTTGCTGCAGTATGAGTAAAGGGTCAAGTAAAAGTCAATAAGTACTTCCACTCATTACTTTAGTTGTTGATGAAGAAACTGGTCATATTTGGAGGCTGGCACGGGAGCGTGGGGATTGACACTAGAAAAGAGAGGCCATTGCCTCCTAAGCAGTGGGTGAAGATGCGCTGTCGATGATGATGAAGTAAAATAGTAGGTTGGTATCTATATTCATGATTGCACCTACCACTGTTTGACTCCGCAACACCCAAAGGCAGACTGATAGAAAATGCTTATTATGGAATTAAGTCCGCCTCTGTACATTTGTATGCTTAAAGTATTAAATAAATAATACATTGTCAATAATGATAACAAAAACAACATCTGAATTAATAATACCACAGAATACATAATAGTACTACTAATACCTACTGAAAAACTCAAGGGTAAAATGATAAAAAGCACCTTATGTACACATCTTTCAGACAAGACACTCAAATAATAAATATCAGACGTGCATGAAGAAAACAGTGAAATGCAATCAAATACGAAATTTTGTTTCGCTGACTCATGTTTTACCATGTATGGTAATTGCAAAGGTTTAAAAATTATAAGGGTTCTGTTTATCTATGCCAGTTAGCTAAGGAACCCTAGGTACAGGACCCTCCTTAGCCAGCTAGGGTCCTGTACTCCTGTCTATAGATAGGACCCTAGGTTTGGTCAGAAAGTTTAAGCCATTATTTGCCCATTTCAAAACGTAGATCTCTATTCATCATGAGAAGAAAGGGCGAGAAACTGTGCGCAATTTCGAGTTGAATGGCGATTGGAGAGGCTTATGTAACTTTGTCATTTGTAGGTACTGCACTGTAAGTATTTCATTGAAATAATCAATTTGTTCTACAACCTCATCAGAAAAAACTTTTGAAGCCTCAAATCTAAATCGTGAGGATTTAGATTTCGTCCTCCCACCCTCCCAATTTCTTTCACAAATCTCTATCAGCAGTCATCTCCGTATTTTCACCCCTTTCAAACAGTCCATCCGTCATTTCTTTTCCTTTCCCTTCCTTTAACAAACAAAACTTTCCTCAAAATCAGTAGATATCTATCGTTAAGTGTTGGGATCATTTGAAGATAGCATTTGCGTATAGTCTTATGATTCACAATGATCATAATGTAGGCAGGCATTCCAGCTATCTACAAGTGCCCATTCTTTTATCAAGAAACATAACATCGACAGCAACTTCTTTGTTATTTTCGAGTATAACTATAATAGTATCTTACAACGCAATAGACTTGACGTCGTTATTCATTAGGATTCAGATTTTATCAATTTCCTGTAATGACCAATGATATAATATTACGTCATTGGCAATGACGGCCGGCAAAGAGCGTGAAAATCCCGAAGCGAACCCGAAGTACACATACGCGATCCCATCAATGCCTGATTGCGGCCAAGGCTTTAAGCTACTTTTCCCAAATAATGCTTGGAAATTCAAACTAAATAAATACCAGAACATTTTATTTGAAAATAATAAGTTCCAGAATCAATGCCAAACAACAATAATTTTTCACGCGCCAATACTTTCATTTGTTTATTTTTATCTTTAAACAGACAAGCAGCAATTTGCAAGCCAGTTCGAAATTTAAATATAATCTTTGACAAGTTACCTCCTTGGTTGCCATGTTTAGGCTATGCTTGGAGTCTCTCTGAGAGATCGAATCAGCAACGAGGTGATCCGGCAGAGAACCAAAGTTGTCAACATAGCTCACAGAATAAGCAAGCTGAAGTAGCAATGGGCCGGTCATATTAGCCGTAGAACCGATGACCGTTGGAGTAGACGCTGTTCTTGAGTGGAGACCACGAATCGGTAAACGTAAGGTGGGACGCCCTCAGGCTAGGTGGAGCGACGATCTTCGCAGGATGCCTGGTAGCAGCTGGATGAGAGTTGCCGAAAATCGAATTGAGTGCGTGCATTGCACGCTATTCACCTCGATTAGGAGAGGCCTATGTCCAGCAGTGGACTGCTATAGGCTGATGATGGTGATGTTGCAAGTCAGTCTCCGCCTTTACGTGCAGTTTATGTATGTTGTGTCATTGCAACCTTAAAATGTCACGACTGAAATACCTAATCACTGCCTTATCATTTGTTACTCTTCTCATTCCTCATTCCAAACACATAAAGTTTCTACAAATTAATTCTAAAAATTACACTAACAATTTACGTCTAGGTACAGTATTTGCTTTCATTATCTCTGAAGATTAAACGCGTGGTAATTTATTACTAGACTACTGACATTTCTTTGGGACGTTCCTTCAGAACGTATGTAGGGCAGGCGGCCGGCACTTCGAACAAAAAGTAAACTGAGATCTAATTCCGTCCATACCAGCCCAGCCGTGCGTCAACAACGGACATTTTATGTCAAAAACGTTATACAGGGTGTTTGGTGCATCGTTTGCCAAATGGAATTGGCCGGAAGAAGAGGTCATTTGCTATCTCTTAAGGCCCAGTAACTCATTCCTTGTTTCACTGCTTTTTTTAAAATGACTTTTTAATTTTTATTTGGAGAAATACAAGAACTCTGCATTTAAGTTTTTTTTTTTAAAGTTATGAGTATAGCCTTCAAATTTTATTTTAATTCTTATGTTTACTCTTGTATGGTTCTATGAAAATAAAAATTTACTTGCTAATAACATCTAGTTCCTTTTTAATAATTCCCAAAGTTTTTGAAAAAAGGAAAAATACACTTAACACTCAACTTTAAATTGCTGTAAAAAAAAATTAAAAGCGATCGGGATCTTCGAATTATTTTAAAAGGTTCTCTAGTTTGTCCCCTTTCCAACGGTGTGCAATATACCAAAAAAAACGTTTAATAACTTCGGTAATTCGCTAAATTTGTAATCGAGACACATCAGGCTGATATTCGATATTACGGTAAGAACACTAGTTTTCACATAAATAACATACTTTAAGTAGGTGGATAGTGTTATCCCACTCTTACGCAGTCTTTTATCTCTTTCTACGGTTCTAAGTTTCCTCGAACTTGAAATAAAAAATAAACTTTTATTTAATTATAAATTTTGTTCAAATTGTCAAAAGAAGATTTCGCGCTTGTGTATGCAATAGTGGAGGACAATTTGAACAAAATTTATAATTAAATAAAAGTTTATTTTTTATTTCAAGTTCGAAGAAAGTTAGGTAGAAATAGATAAGATAAGAGTGAGATAACACTATCCACTTACTCAAAGAATGTTATTTATGTGAAAACTAATGTTCTTACCGTAATATCGAATATCAGCCTGATGTGTGTCGATTACAAATTTAGCGAATTACTGAAGTTATTAAACATTTTTTTTGGTATATTGCACACCGTTGGAAAGGGGACAAACTAGAGAACTTTTTAAAATTATTCGAAGATCCCGATCGCTTTTAGTTTTTTTTTACAGCAATTTAAAGTTGAGTGTTAAGTGTATTTTTCCTTTTTTCAATAACTTTGGGTGTTATTAAAAAGGAACTGGATGTTATTAGCAAGTAAATTTTTAATTTCATAGAACCATACAAGAGTAAACATAAGAATTAAAATAAAATTTGAAGGCTATACTCATAACTTAAAAAAAAAAAAATCTTAAATGCAGAGTTCTTGTATTTCTCCAAATAAAAATTAAAAAGTCATTTTAAAAAAAGCAGTGAAACAAGGAATGAGTTACTGGGCCTTAAGAGATAGCGAATGACCTCTCCTTTCGGCCAATTCCATTTGGCAAACGATGCACCAAACACCCTGTATATTCCGACAAATAATGATGTAATTATCTCGTGAACATCATGATAATTGTGTTTACTTTCAAGCAGTGACGCAGCCTCACAGAATATTAGCATTACTGTGATAATGTGCCTCTAGAATAGAACAAAAGGTGTTGACATTGAGATCAACGCGAAATTTATGGCCTGGGTAATTACTGGGTAACTTAGAAGCTGTCTGTTTATTCAAATGCTTCGAACATGTCCGACTACTTTTATATTATTTTCGTATTACCTAACACTTGGTAGCTCAGTTCCATGAACCATCAATTAAAACGTCAATTATCACGAATGAATCATATAATTCACTCGGTTCAGTTGCACAAATCAGAACAGAACACAGACTATGAGATAACAGGCTTTCACGGCCATCGAATGACGTTAAGATAACAATTGTTCCACTTACCGCCATGTTCATAATGTAGTTCTCCATGAAGGCTCCATAGAAGCCGAGGAACGAGATCAGGAATATGATGACACCGGTTGCGATGCAGAATGCTGGCAGAGAGAAGAACCTCTCTGATAAGAACGGATGGTAGCCATTGTACGCCGATTGTACTGACCCGCCGACCGATAGAATAATAATGCCAGTGATCTGTAAACCACAAGCGACACTAATAACATCGAACTACCTCCCGTACCACAACGACAGCGTAAAACACACACACTACTTACCAAAAACAGAAAATTGACCGTCACTAATATATACTTAACAGTAGTAAACAGTTTCGACCACATTTTGTTGTAATTTATTCAAATTGCTACGTGTACGCTCGCGTGACAGCTTCCACTGTCGTCGTCTTAACTGGCTCCGGATATTTTTATCACTATAGGTAGGTACATTAATCTTGATAAGGAAAACAAGCGGATTTATCTCATCGGAGGCGAACGTCGCTCACTCTCGCACGATATGTTGCAAACTGAACCACACACGGAACACACGGTTTATGAAATTTGGAAATTAGAATTTTGCTATATGAATAATAGATTATTTATCGATAGAAACGTCACTAATGTATTTTGTCATTATTATTATTAGGTACTTATTGAAATTTTTAGAAACAGAGAGAATATAGACACAATAGCCTCGCTTGCAATATACAGTCGATATGACAAAAGGCGTTAATTTTAACTCGCTTCGTAGTGCTCGTAGGCTACGATGTTACTTGCAGGTTGCGATAAGAAAAACACATGCAGCAGTTTTCATTTTAATTTCCATTACAATCTGTACATTTTATTCACGGGAAACGATGTCATCTCTCATTTTCCTGAACAACGGGGTAGTATCTATGAATAGGGAAAATTGTGCCAGTATTTTTCGACTCGGCATAAGGTGTAGAGTAGGCTTGCGTCTGTAGCTTGACTTTTCCTTACATAAAGTAGGTAGGAAAGTAAAGTAAGGATTTTGGAGGTTGTACTGAAACAATTTCGCTATTAGGTACTTTGCTTTTTATTATTTGACGTCAACACCAAGGTACCTACTAAGTTAAGTACTTAAGTAGTACCTAATGTTACACAATGTTAGTAACTAAAATAGGTTAAACTATGATTTGGATAATTATTGTTTGTAGAAATCTTATCACTAACATGTCGGCATTAACTTTGGTATACTTTCAACTATAACTTAAATGTTCTTACACAGTACTTAATGACTAAAAAATAAAACAAAAACCTATAAAAATACACATTCTTTATTTTAATACTCCAACTCGACCACGTCGAATTTCGACCTATATGCTAAATAGCCGCCCATCAACGACAGTAGTACCTGAAAAAAGGGAACAATTCGTTATTTGATTAAATATGATCTTATGAGTGATCCAATTATCCTCTAATAATGAGATTAATATCCTTTAATATTATTTTAATTCAATTTAGATCTCATTGATTTTAAATTATCATTATAGCTTTACATTTCATGTACACCCTATATAAGGCAAATTGTTAACAGTCTATAACGTTTTATGGAAGATTTGTTAATTTTTGGATTTTTCAGAATAAATAAATTGAAAACCTTTAATTTTTGGTTTGAAAATTTAATGAATACATACAGAAATATTTATTAATTTCATTTAATCTGCATCCTTCGGGTATTCTTTCACCAGAGATATCAAACAGGTCTTCAAACCAATGCTATGTGTTTTGATGGAAACATAATAGAGCTGTTTTGCATTAAAACAAAAGAGTTATTATGTTATGAAAATCACATAGCATTGGAGCAATGTGCTTGCTGTTGAGTTTTGAAGACTTCTATGAATGACATTTGACAATGACAGCTGTGATTGGCGCGCGCTCTAAGAAACAGGTAACAAAGAGAGATTAAAGGTATGTTTATTCTGATTATTAAGGTATACCTAGTTCACCTAGTTGTATAATAAGGGCTTATTTTTCAATCGACCGATATTTTTTTAAGTGGAATATAATTGACGTCTGAAAGTTATTGTATGGAAGAACTGTCAAAAATTCAAAATTATTCCTCCGATAAAGTTATCTGGCGTTAGAAAAATCAGCCCTAAATCGCATATGATATTATAAAACTCGATAAATGACGACGAAATTTTATCTAAAGAAAGGAGGAAGAGATCAGCCGGTCGATTCTGTAAAATTCTCACCGTGAAAACTTAGGTGAAGTGAGTTTGTTTTTGCTAGGAATTGACTCTATTGACAGCTCACTCCACGCTCACTTCACCTAAATTTTCACGGTGAGATTTTTACATAATAACATCGGCTGAAGTCTAAATAATACGTAATTTCGTAATGAGTTTCCAATTTGGTCATAACCACACCATATGTCGTGAAAGAAGAAGAAAGAAAGAAAATAAGTTTATTTGTTCCAGGATAAGTAAGAACGCATCATTTATTTTGGGAATGGCCTTCTAAATCCATACTTCCATACATCATCATTTCAGCTGAAAGATGTCCACTGCTGGACATAGGCCTCCCCCAATCTTGTGGGGGTTTGCCATAATCGCCACGCTTGCCAGGCAGTTTGGCGATCGCAGTATAGTATGGTGGTGGAATGCATAGAGAACGCTGCTGCCCATTCTCCTGTACGACCCTTAGTCGCCTTTTACGACACCCACGGAAAGTATGGGGTGGTGCTATTCTTTAAGTCCGGCACCACACAGACATACTATTGTTATAAATTCCATACTAATGTTATAAATTCGATAGTAACTCTGTCTGTCTGTCTGTATGTTACCTTTTCACGTCTAAACCACTGACCGGATTTCGATAAAATTTGTCAGAGAGATTAATTGCATCCCGGGGAAGGACATAGGATAGTTTTTATCGACATACCTCGCGGGTGAAGCCGCGGTTATATTACACTATTTCGATTTAAAGGCTTTAAATTAATCGAAGAAAAACATAGACTTGTCTAGATATGTCCTATACCTAAGTATTCAACAAAAATCCAACAAAATCGTAATCGTAGGTGTTGAAACAATTCCGCTAGGTGGTGATGTTGGTAGTTACTTGTAATTGAGAACGGTCAAGGCTAAGCAATTTTAGATGATCTTAATTAATTCAATTGACACGACATGCGACACGGCCAATCCAGTCATACTTTAGCGATTGTAGAAGATTACAGTGACCACAGAGGAACTTAAACGTTATTTTAGTGTTTGGAAGCTGGGTACAAAGCCTTAAGGGGGTCATAGTTGACACCATCTATAGCAATTTGAGCCATATACATATATATATGTATATATTTTTTTTTCCCAGTTAAAGGTGGTATGTTATTTTTGACTAATAGTTTGTAGTTAAAAATATAAAAATAACATACTTCGTCTAAGACATGTATGGCTCAAAATGCTGTAACTTGCACTCGGCTTCCAAACACCCTGTATATTCGGAAAACATTAAATGTAACGTTAACTGTAGGTACAGTTGTGCTACTACTGGAATCTGTCTTGGCTTGAATTGGTCATAATTCGTCATTAGTCCTGTCAAATTAAGATACTCCATAGACAAGTTTAGACGAGATTAAAAAATTGAGTTATTCCGGTCTGATCCCCTGAACCCCCCTCCACCCCTGCCCCCCCCCCCCCACCTCGGTTCCCTCCAGGATCGTCTTCTGTTATAATCTTTGTCTTATCCACATTATGTAAAATACGCCAATTTGCGTCAGGCGCTGACTAATTTGACAGGACCAAACTAATATTTATCTTCTGTCCTTTTCGTATTTCGAAACGACTTTTAATTTCGGTGTGATTTGCTGTTTGCGGTAGTGCACAATGTAACACAAAACATACTTTGTAACTCGTGCCTCTCGGCTTCGAAAAGTGTCATTTTACTCCCGTTATTGGTAAACCTTAATCTAATGTATCAAGTACCAATGATATAATAATAAATCAGACCACAGATCTCACAAAAAATACGAAAAAAAAGAGAAAAAAAAGTTAAGTACTAACATTACTGACCTGCAAACATGAAGCGACCACCGCACAGATGGCAATAACATAGGCATTGTAGGACAGCCACTCGCCGAGAACGGCCGCGCAACCGACGTTATTCGAGTTGGTGGTGGTGCATTCAAACGGGGAGATAGTGCCGTAGTCTATGAAGCAGCAGCTGACCGGAATCTGGTTGGATATCCAGTCGAAACGACCACCTACTCCGCAGCATTTCAACTGGAGAACATAAAAGATGTTGTCGTTTACACAATACCACAGAAATAGTTGTCTGTGTGGTGCCGGACTTAAAGAATAGCACCACCCCATACTTCCCGTGGGTGTCGTAAAAGGCGACTAAGCGGCGTACCGGAGAATGGGCAGCAGCGTTCTCTATGCATTCCACCACCATACCATACTGCGATCGCCAACCCGCCTGCCAAGCGTGGCGATTATGGCAAAACCCTCCCGTCTTTCGGCTAAAATGATGATGATGAGACAGTAGTGCTGCTGGGGAGTTTGTTGCGCCCACAGGTATAGATATACCTAGATAACGCAAGTATCACGAACTGTATGAAAACCAAGCGTGCCATTTTTTGACTACCTACTATGACGTCACAAGCTGCCAGCAGTACAAAGGACTGAGCGCGAAAGGGGCGGCTTACGATTTGTAATCATAAGTTGGTGCAATTTTTGGCACGCGAAGTAGTTACTCTTACGTTATCTAGGTATATCTAATATCTGTGGTTGCGCCACTTCTTCTCCCCAGCGAACTGCGAAAGCACTAGGAAGTGGTGTAGGGCGGGCGTTTTGGGGGACCGTCTTTTGTAATTTTGACGTTCGAAATGTGCTGATTCTCAGCCTATAGTTTGAATAAATGACTTTTGATTTTCATTAAAATTTTGACAGTTCAACAACATTCATTGCGTTATTTACGTTGTTGACCCGACAATTTTTTTTTTAACATACGAAGCAATGGATTCGCAATATCCTTCAAAATGGTTCAAATTGTGATTGATAGTGTACACTATCAATGTACACTATCAATCAATCACTATCAAAACGCAGTTAGGGTGCTGGCCTACAGGTGGGTTAAAGTAATTATAAAAGTGAAAAAGGAAAGGTTTGGATGATTGAATACAGCTGTTATGATAACGTTAGAGGTATATCTGGTGTGACTAGGAGGAGAACGTACAGACGCCAGCACATTAAGCTACTACAATCTGTCAAATTTCTTTAATAGATTTTCAACTTTATCGCTAAAGCATAAGGTTCAAGGTTGATTGGGAAAATTTGACAGTTTCGGGTAGCTTGATGTGCTGGCGTCTGTACAATAAGAGGGAGTATGCGTCTGTGGCAAAGAAGCTGTGAAATAGCTGGTCTTGAATGCGGAAGAATGGGAGCATGACCGTGATAAGAAAAAGGTTGAGTGAGTATGATTGTGAATGGCAATAAAGGTGGGTTAGAGACCATAAGCGAATACCTAATGGAATTGAGTAAAAGAAGAAATGGCAAGAAAGAGCTTAAAACTGAGAGGACTGTGCTTTGTATGTAGAGATGTATGGAAGAAAATAACTAGACCATGTCCCAGGTACCATCATCATCATCATCTACCTAGCCTTTTCCCAACTATGTTGGGGTCGGCTTTCAGTCTAACTGGATGCAGGTGAATACCAATATTTTACATGGAGCGACAGCCTATCTGACCTCCACAACCCAGTTACGAACAAGCAAAAACAAATAACCGCATAATTGCATTAGGTATCGAGAAGAACATGATTGTGAGTTGTGAGTCTCGGCTTCGTAATGGGCCCTTTTTACGTGTTCCATCCTTCCATCCCATATAAACATATACCGGGGGGCCTAAAAAGGCCACTTTGGAGAATCATAAAAGGATAACATTATGAATCGTAATATGGCGCAGACAGTCCGTGTTTTTCTTTTTTTCGCTGCACTACGTAGGTATACCTAATCAAAGAGATTGGGATTGGATTTGGATCGGATTGATTGGTATTATAGCACAGACAAAAAAAAAATACTGAAAAATGCTTCACCAAGGGGATTTGATACGATTAACTTAACCGTTAACTGTCCATTATGTTATCCTTTTATGATTTTGCCAAAATGGCCTTTTTAGGCTCCCTGTACTGGGATTGAAACTTTCGAATTTGATCTTCAACAATATTCAATTATTGCAGCGAATGCTCTGTCCGTCCGTTTCGGATGGCGATATTTTTAAGTCAACTTTTAAACCGATCAATGGAAAAATTGCTCTCAGTTTCTAATCAGGAGACCATTATTGAATCTCTTAGGAATAGTAAATTACGCTGGCCTTTCGGTCAGACGACCTTTTCACCCAATTCAGGAACTTCTTTAACCTATTTATTAGAAGGCCAATTCCCGTAATGCAAAATGTTCAAAATCCTGGTCTTGGTCTGTCTTGGTCGGTCTTGGTCTTGGTCTGTGTGGTGCCGGACTTAAAGAATACCACCACCCCTTACTTTCCGTGGGTGTCGTAAAAGGCGACTAAGGGTTCGTGCCGGAGAATGGGCAGCAGCGTTCTCTATGTATTCCACCATCATACCATACTGCGATCGCCAACCCGCCTGCCAAGCGTGGCGATTATGGCAAACCCTCCCAAAATTGGGGGAGGCCTATGTCCAGCAGTGGACGTCTATCGGCTGAAACGACGAAAATGTTCAAAATCCAGTCGAAATCTCATCTCAGCGACAATCAATGTCTAAAACTTGTCAAAGTGTAAAGAAATTAGAGGTAGTTTTGACAGATTCGAGACTGGGATCAGCTTAGAGTAAGAAAGCTATAGAGCATCGGGTAACGTGGCCGCACATGAGATAAAAAACTAACTTAACTAACATAGGCTACATGAGTAGCTGCCTTGAAAAAACTGGCATGCACTGAGAGACGGAAATAGTATAGCTTTATCCTTTTCTGTTACTTATAATAACTCAATATTTTATCCCTTTCTTGTGGAAATGAAATGGAGATACCCGCCGTCTATACTTTTCTTTGTCTAAGGGGATCAGACTGTGAACGTTCTTAAAATTACGAGAATTGCCCGTCAGGACGTTTTAAACAGTTGAGTGTATAAAATAGTTGAAAGGATAAACTTTATGGTACTCACTCCTATCTGCAGATCGTCCCATAACTTGTTAATTTCCAGCCTGGTTCCATACTGCTGGAGCGTCTGCAGCATCGGCAGCCTGATGTCCTCAGCTGCATCATTGGTTAGAGAGAAGGCTGCTATCACTATCGCGATCTCGAAGACCAGCGTCACCAGTAGAAGCACCACATACTGTATTAACGACTGGATACATAATTTTGAGGAAGTAACGTTGATTTTAATAGCTTAAGCGTACCTACCTACTTTAAGAGCCTGAGTTCAGATATTATCTGCAAGAAGGATCTAATAATACATAGGTACAGTAGTGCTATTCTGTAAAAATCTCACCATGAAAACTTAGGTGAGGCGAGCTTAGAGTGAGCTGCCAATAGTGTCAATCCCTATAGCATCAGGTGGAATAACAGCTCACTTTAAGCTCACTTCACCTAAGTTATCACGGTGACCTTTTTACAGAATAGCGCCGCTGCACACATGCGCGAAAAGACACCTTTCACGCAAATAGATTCGCGCAAGTGTCTTTCGCGTAAATGTCCTGCCAGTAGGTTGGCAGGCATAGTTCGAAGGCAAAACGCCAGATCTAACGCCGAATCTTCGTGCTCTATATTCAATAGATCAGTGTAGTCCATCTTTCTGCGTTCCTTTTCTATCCTCTAATCAATAATACTTACACCAGCTACAAAGTAGAATTGTTGCGAGATGGCGCTATAGACTCCCAGCCCGGATCCCAGCAGTATTATGACGCCTGTGGCAACCACAAAACCTGACACACTGAAGAACCGCTGCGTGATGAGGGCATTGTATTCGGAGAATGTTATTAAGAATGTTACACCCACAATTAGGAGTAGGAAGCCTGTGAGCTGGAAAGAAAGATCTTATTAGCCATTTTGTCATTTTACATTTTTATTTTAATCTCGCTATCTCTGTCATCATCTATAGGGACTCCTACAATGAATACCTAATGTGCTACATCCAGCAAGGTTCAAAGGTTATTACAAAGTCAACAAAACGGTCTGGCTGAAGCAGTATGAAGATTTCGTTATGATGAATCCACCTTCCTGAATGGAAGGCGTAGTAAAATACCGCAAGAAAGGTGAACAGCATCGTCATCGAAAACCTTAGTCGGCCACATTCGGCAACCCATGCTTTAGGGTATTTGTGGACATGAACAGAGAATATTCATCTTATGGGTAGGTTTTAAAACTTATTTTCATTCTGTTGAACTGGAGCGTCTGCAGGAACGTGCTACCAATGGTGATTTGATAATCTGGTCAAAAAGAAATTTTGCACTTTGAACGCGAATACAGTACGTTACAATGCTCTACTAGGGGGTTGATTTATAAACGATAATTAAAGTGACGTTTTAAACGTCAAAATGTATGGTTAAACGGTCGCTAATCACGTACTGAATTTAAGCAACGTTTATGAATAAAGGGGTATATCTTAGGATGAGTTCTTGTATACTTCAGTAATTACGCACAAACAGTAGGTATCTATAACATTACATTCCACTGATGAAAATGAACCTCCTAAACTCATGTTTTGTAAATATAGCTTTTAGGTTTTGACTTGAGTTGGCAAAGCTTAAGTTTCAAATACCTACGTGAATGGATCTATAATAGTTAAAACTTCACCTGAAACCTTTAGAAACAAACATGTTTACCAGACAGTTTGCTTAATCTGAGAATTTCTAGACAAGAAAGCAGAATACCTAATCTCTTGTCTTGCATGCCATTATCTTTTTATCAGTGCGGCAGTGCCTCCTAAAATCTATACATATAATAAATCTGTAGAAGGGTCAATTCTGTACATTGAAAATATTGAAAAAATAAATAGCGGGGGGTGTTGCTGGATCGATACCAAACCCAAATATGTGATTAAAAAAATTTTTGTCTGTCTGTCTGTCTGTCTGTCTGTCTGTCTGTCTGTATATGCAGGCATCACGTGAAAACTAACGGTTCGATTTCGATGAAACTTGGTATAATTATACCTTATTATCCTGGGCATAAAATAGAATACTTTTTATCCTGGAAAAATACGTAGAAAAAAAAAATCTTATTTTTCGGTTTTATTCATAGACGTTGTTCTGTAGAACCGCGAACACACGTTGCATTACCCGTAGTGGATAATTTTCCATTTCAATTTAAGAGAATACAGTTTCCTGTAGCTTTGTGTTACGCCATGACAATAAATAAGGCTCAAGGTCAGACCCTAGGAGTTGCTGGCGTAGATCTTACCGCGAGTTGTTTTTCACACGGGCAACTTTACGTAGCTCTTTCCCGTGTGAGCAGTCCAAGAAATCTTCATGTTCATATTCCGGACGAGCTCACTAACAATGTTGTGTATGCTGAAGCTCTCAATTAACTTTCTGTCGCATTGTCACGATCACTTTTTTATTATTGCAAACTTTTCGTCACTGTCAGTAATTTACTGCTACATGCTACTTATCAAGGTCGGAATTACTATGGAAAAAATACTTACTATAGAACGCGAGCTCAACAGCAGTAGCTCAATAGAGGGATCTCCTTAATTATTATAGGCTTAGCCGTATTTGGGTCCAATAGATATTTATAAGATGTCATTGTCAGAGTTACTCAAAATGGAGAAATAAACCATCCACGCGAAGACCAACATCCGCGCGGACGGAGTCGCGGGCGGAAGCTAGTAGTAAATAATGTCATGTTTATATTTACCCTTCATGAGAGCAGTGCGCTATACCTTTGTGTAGATACCTAACTTATTTCATCACCACTGCTCTCAAAAACGGTGAAGGAAAACATCGTGAAGAAACCGGCATGTCTTAGAACCAAAAATTCGAAGACAAGACTTGTGACATCCACCAAACCGCACTGGGCCCGTAGTGGATTACGGCCCACTTCCTCTCACAGAGAGGAGGCCTGTGTCCCAGGAGTGGGAACATTATAAGCTGATGATTATGATGATTCTTTAACAATACCTACGACTCGCGATTGTTTAAATACCTAATAGGATATGGCCAATTTTGTGAGCTTCGTACTCCTATTTAAAAGAGGGCGAGCTTCAAGCTTGTGTTCAAAACTAGACTGGCTATTTACGACTTGGCCGGAACTGGAGATCGAACCCAGGAGCCCAGGACCTGGACCTCACGATGCATAAGCTTAACAATAACAACGCACCATTTTGTAATAAAATGAACCTACAACCTACCTACG
Source organism: Mesoligia furuncula (assembly GCA_916614155.1). Lineage (NCBI taxonomy): Eukaryota > Metazoa > Arthropoda > Insecta > Lepidoptera > Noctuidae > Mesoligia > Mesoligia furuncula. The sequence goes on along the minus strand of OU744803.1, from coordinate 5,403,778 downwards.
AATAGGTACCTGACGTAGTGAAATGGCGAGAATTTGATCACGAGACTCCCAAAGCTCAGTCCTCCAAAACACAAGATAGATATCGATAAACAACTCGTTAGTATGTTCGTGACTGAAATTGACAATGAGAGAATTCGAAGCCAACAAAAACTTACCATAAACACTCCATTTACAGCTGCTAACGAGTATCTCACTGACTTCAAAACCTTAGGAACTTTAAAGTTAAAATCAAAATCAAAACCCATTTTTTCAAACATAAATAATATATTATTTTAAACCTAAAAACATGTAGCTATACCTATGCACTGAATATGATAAGTTGACTGAAAAATGAGATGATGTATTATCTCAATCATGCACGGCCAATATCTTCATTATCTCGACATATTATCCATCTAATCTCCGAGTACAGAAACTTTACCTCAGTCTTAACATTCGTGGTTCAATAAAAATTAGGTATTGGGCAAGTGGGTTAGACGAAGGACAACACTTTTACATGTTGCTGTTTATTATTAGAAGATGAAATATATAATAACCAATTCTGTGCAAGTACCAACCAAAGTATAAGTACCCATAATTTCACAGGGCCACAGTGTCAGTGACTATCTGATCAATCTTAGACCAATCAAAATTAGTAGTAGATACCTACTTGAATCTTAAAACTCAGCAGTGAGTAGTAGTACTTAGACTGTTTTTTGCATAACAAAAATAAAGTCGATGTATCGTGTCCTTTGATTATCACCAAAAAGCTACCATTTCGAGTAATAACGCGCATACTCTAGCAACATTTGCTCGTCTCAAAACAGTAGACTTTTGTACAGATTTATGGCAACACAGACATTCGCTATTCTCGTCTCGGAGTTAAACGGACGTCGCTCTCGCTCGTGTTGTATTGTTTTATCGCAAAAGATAAATTTTGGCGGTAAGCTTTGTTTTGATATTGTCGGTATATAAATAAACGAGAAGTGTTAATACAAAGCTATTATTAGAAATCTATAAGAAGTGCTAATAGTAACTAAAGAGTGATTCACCTGGCGTGCCGTCAAGCAAACACCAATCGATGTTTACCTTGCGCGACCGTATGGAGAGAAAGGAATTAAAATATTGGTGTCTTTTGTTCCAGATCTAAATTTTTATAATTAGATTAGAAGACAAGATTTAAACATGGCTATCGGCGCAGGAATGTCGTGTGTGAAATATCTACTGTTTTGCTTCAATCTTTTGTTCGCGGTAAGCAAGCATTTTTTTTTTTAGAAGGCTGTATGTTGTTAACCTTCGATTTTTTCCAGTTATTTCATTGAATCACTGTCTTATTCCTTATTGAAAGTAATCTAGATCTCTAGAATATGTTATAAATATATAGGTAATGCAGAAATTGCGCTGTTAGGTGGCGTGACGCAGAAATTGTGTGTGAAAAAATTAAAAGACAATTACCCTCACACCGTTAGGTTATGATTATGATGACTCATTACTTACCTACTAGGATGGGGAAAGATTGCACAACTTCTAGCTCTTTGGTTTATTGTGCGAAAATAATTTAAAATAAGTTGTGGTATTACCAAATAATTATACAATTTTTTTTAATAAACCTAGCTTATCTGTTGAGCTCTTATAGTTCTAGGAATATTAAAATCTTGGAGATATTTAATAACATTATTATAAGAAATTTTGAAAACGTAATCTGGACTTCGTACCTAGGTATAGGTACGAGTCCACATTTTGTTTTTTTAAATTTCGAAATCTTATCTTATTTCTTAATCTTATTCTTCACCGACATAAGATTTATTGTAATAATTTTATATTTCCATGTAATTTCCCATACCATCTCAACACATTCCCTTATTCTAGATCACGGGTCTGGTAATCCTGATCGTTGGCATCAAAGCGGAGATCAACTCCTCACCCTACATCGACCTGACAGATGAGAACTTCTACACATCGGGACCCATCGTCCTGATCATCGTTGGAATAATTGTGTTCATTGTTGCTTTCTTCGGATGCTGCGGCGCTGTCAAGGAGAATCACTGTATGATAGTGACTGTAAGTATTCTTGTTTGTACTATTCTCTATGATTTTTAAACTTTTATTACCAGGTTGGCTCTGTTAATACTTTTCAGAAAGAATTTTCACTTCAATAAAAATCTTTTGATGGATAGTCAAGGAATAAGCCATCAAAACTAGTATTTCTTTGAAATGAAATGTAATTTATTTGCAAGAATTGTAGTACATTACAGATAGTCGCGGTTTTTAACAGTTTCTAAAAAAAATTGCTAAAACCAGCTTGCAAAATTATTAAAAATATAAAAGAAAAAATAAATACATATAATAAAAAAGGAATATACCTACCCGTTAGAATATTCAAGCAAAGAGTGCCTGGAGAAAAGCATGATAATTACATTTTATGTTTCCTAGTTCCTATTTCTTTCTTTTATTTAATATTTAATTTTTTATGTATTCACATATATAAACAAAACAGAAAAATTGATACAAAGGTGATACTTGTTGCTCTTGATTTGGTTTTCCAAATATTGTTTATACCTACTTATTTATCAGACATTCTGTTCACTTGTTTGTTTTGTGCAGTAGGCTACTGCCTGTTTTGTAAAATCTTAAAAATTACAACCAATCGGAGACCTTGCTTGTTTACATGTGCAAGACCAAAGATCATTGATGTTTTGAGTTCTAGTTGCATAAGCATACTGCAGTCACAATAACGCAAACACATTTTAAATTACTAGCTGTGCCCTGCGGTTTCTCCCTGTCCACTGGACCGGAGAAATGGAGAAATATTAACCAATAGGAAAATTGAACAGATCATGAGCGGAGATCTTGTGCAATTTTTCTCCGCTGCCTCGCTCTGCCCCGGTGGACACGCAGCCTATGTCTCTAATCCCTTGAAAATATCTCGGTAAAAGTATCCTATATCTTAACCCAGGTCATGGTCTCCCCATGTGCCAAATTTCATCCAAATCCGTTCAGCCGTTTTAGCATAAAAGCATAATTATATAAGTTTAGACAACAAATCAACCACAACCTGGTATTTCATCTATTGCAGAGTTTCATGGGATAAGTCTCGATCAGCTGTCATTGTACAGACGCCAAGCATAATTATCAAGCTACTACAATCTGTCAAATTTCTTTAATAGACTTTCAACTTTAACGCTAAAACATTAGGTTCAAGGTTGATTTGGAAAAATTTGACAGTTTTTGGGTATCTTGATGTGCTGGCATCTGTAGGTACCTAGCTACTCTTTTATTTATATTTTAAATAAACTGCAAAAATTGTTATCTAAGTAATTGTGTGACTGGAGGAAGTATCTGGTATTTGCGTCACATTGCGGAATCCTAACAATAGAACACTTTGTTTCACAGCTAGGGATAATTATATATTATCTTCATTTATTTATTAACTGGCTTACCAACTAGGTACACATACACAGCATTGACACACAATCAGTAGGTATAATATAGAAACAGAACGCCTCGATAGAACAAGTTTAATTTAAATATTGTAAAAAGTTATTTTGAACAATTTAACCGTGTTTGTGTCAAAACAATCATAAATATAAACAAGACTAAGGCCCTCTTGCGCCACTGATCACTAAATGCGTGTAAATAAAGCGCAAAATTTATTTAGATATGATTCCGTCTCTGTCCATTTCAAAAGATAAACAGAAATGGAACGATGTTTTAAAAAGGTTTAGCGGTAAATGCATTTAGTAATTTGTGGTGCAAGCCGGCCTTAATAATAAATACTTGCCTACTTACTTCAATCCAATAACTGCAGTGCGGCCAAAGACTACAATATAATGCGGTGAGTGCGGCCGACAAAAGCATGCATTCTTGACACCTGTCAGCAGGGACTTGAAACGTTACTCAAAATAACGTTACGCGTAGTTCCGGTACCGATATTTTATACCGTCCCACCAGGATCGTAACAAAATTAATTCCTTGACTATAACGATACTGACAAACGGAACGAAATCTTAAACTGTTCACTAACAATATTATCAATATATCGTTATTAGTATAACGATATAATAACGTTATTCATTTCGATACTCTCGAACGAATACAGAGCGGTGGCTTGTGCCGGGCGACGATAGAGCGGTGGTCAGCGAGAATAACGTTACAAATGAATCTGTACCGTTTCACCTGTAACGTTATTACAAGCGGATAAGCATAACGTTACTGATACCTATAACGTAACTTAAAATATTGCTCTACGAAAATGATATTCTAACGTTTTTTTTTTGGAACGTTATACGATAACATTAGTCCCTGCCTGTCAGTTTCATACAAACGATTATCTACCTACGTGTTTTGCGAATTGGATATTTTATTAGCTACTAGAATTTTTGCACTGACAGGTGTCTCATTCTCTCGACGGCCGACATCTTTTTTTGTAAACCAACGGTAGTGTATCGATCGAGCGGTACCCTCGCACCTATTGTTCTGTCCCTCTCATGACCGGGACGAAAGGCGTGAAGGACTTGTTAGAAGTACTTCCTACTTATGCAACCGGATTCCGTGTTGACGTTTCTCCGTACGTCTCGATGACATATTTGTAATCAATATCATCCTTGAACTATACTACTAACCTACCTACTCTAGTTTGATTGGAAATGTTTTGTAGAACGATGTTCAGCTCAGACATGAATCTTTATTTATACATATTAACTGCGAAATTAGATTGAAATCTCCACTTATATCTAGTTTCAAATCAAGATTAGTTGGTGTGTAATTTGGGCCTTTCCTATGTTAAATATTGTCTCACCTTATTTATTTATATTATATACTTTATTGTACACCACAAAAATACATAACATGAAAAAGATACATCAAACACTACAAAATATACAATGGGCGGCCTTATCGCTTTCTGCGATCTCTTCCAGGCAACCTTGGAATGGACAGTGATTTTCCAGGACATAAAATGGGGCTATCGTTGGTGCAAATATTATGTATACAATACACTAAAATAGATACACAGATATATACATATCCAAAATTATAGATACATTACATACATACTAAATTGTATAAGCAACGAAAATAAAAGAAGACAGTAGTCCATTGCAGTTAGGACAACATGATCACAACGACAAGTAGTAGACGGATTTCGATAATATTTGGCAAGGAGATAGCCACGGCATCCTGGGGAAGGACATATTATGCTACATTTTGTTCCGATACCACTTTCCCGTGGTATAATTTCCGACCTCCACGTGGGCTGAAGCTAATAATTAACTATATTGGTTAGAGAAGCAGGCTGAACTTTAATATAATACTCATCCGAAAAACGTATTTCAAAAATTAAAAATATGTAGGTAGTTATTAAGGAAAAAAAAAAACTGTTTCTCACGTTTTTATCCGTATTTCGGCGGGCTAAAAAACACCATTATAATGATTATTTAAATAAACTCATTAAAGTAAATCCGGTTCGATGTGGCGCGGGGAAAAGACTTTCTGGAAGTAGGTACTTGGGGTATATCTTTGACCAGCGGTGGGACAGTGTAGGATAAACAACAAAAAAAAAACGGGACGAACTCGATCCTTTTCAAAAAGATTGGCCAAATACAGCAATAGATAGGAATAAGTGGAAAATACCTACTAATACTATAGCAGTTTTCCATTTTCAAAAAGCCAAAAGGTCCTTCATAGTTCGGTGTCCGTAAATTCCTTTACACCAACATTGACATAACTTAACATTCAAGTCGTGATCCGTGTTTGTCAGTCTACTATATATAAATCAAGCGGTATCATGTACTCGCCTGCCTACGCCCGCATTTCTTTACGGAATATATTAGCAACTAGATCCGTTTTGCAAGTATAAGATCCGTTGATTTATATTGCCTGCATTTTTTGCGACTTATAACAAGCGATGTGTAGCTAAAACAATTGCGATACAACCTGAACCCTACTAGGTAAAGTCTCTCTCAAAAAGATGGTATGATGGATGTCGATGTATGTATGTATACTTCTCTTTCTTGTACCTGAACCACGCACGGTAGCATGACGTTTTGTCGACGGGAGAATAGACAAAATGACACATTGCCATGCTTTAGACGCGTAGAATGCGTACAAATGTTTCTACAATCTGTCATTTTGTCTATTCTTCCGTAGACAAAACCCGTTTCTACGGCGGTCAAGCTACACGAGCTGGGGGTCTTCTCTCTAAGTCCGTCAACGAAGATATAGGCCCTCCTGTCTGAAAGCAGTTGAATTTTGGAAGTCGGTGTCTTGGGATCTGTATTTTAGTTTTTTGCCACCGACTTCCGAATTATAAACCCTAATAGATTGTCATATATGAATATAATGCAATTCCAATAATATTACATGCATACGTGTCGAATTCGACCTCCTATTTTTTGAAGTCGGTAAAAAATGAGAAAATTCAATTTTTCGGACTGGCGAAACACATCGTGATTAGATACAGCTGGTCGATTCTGTAAAAATTTCACCGTGAAAACTTAGGTGAAGTGAGTTTGTTTTTGCTAGGAATTGACACTATTGACAGCTCACTCCACGCTCACTTCACCTAAGTTTTCACGGTGAGATTTTTACAGAATAGCACCGCTGTTGTCAAATCGTGTTGCCTTTCATTCTTAGTGTAAGAACCATAGTTTCTATTTTCTATGAATGTTAGTACAGCGGCATGCGACCACGGGAAGGTACCTTCTTGTTTCATCCTTTCAGTAGTCGGGTTTTAGTTTTTAAACTTATTTTTTGTGTCAATAATGTTATCTATTTAAAATGCGCAAACATACGCATTCCAAAATAAAACGGTATTTACGACTATATTGGAGCAATAACTGATAAGTACTTGAAGTAGCCATTATCGATTCGCAATAATCACGAGGCTAAACGTGCAATGAGTAATTAAGAATCGCAATACGATTCGTAATTGGTTAGTCAACCAAAGGCAAGTGGACTGTCGTCCTGGAACGGACTAGCCAATCCTTATAAGACTAAATATTTATTAATGTAAACAAATTCAAAGAAATTACCATAAACAGGTAGCTATTCAGCGTTGTTATTAATTACTTTCGAGAACAAAGAAAACATTTCATAAACAATTGATGTAGGTGCTTAATTAAAACAAAGGACCATTGGCACTTTTGAATGAACACTGGCCACACTTTTCAAAGTTGTGCAACAATGATGAAACCTATGTCATATGACAGCTCTTGGCGTGTAATTTATTTCATTCTATGGCAGCTAAGTTCAAATCCAGTGTACATAATATGACATAATTCATCACTGTTGAACAATGTTGAACGTTTTTAACCTTTTACAGAAAGCAAAAAAAAAAAATTTCGCGCTGGATTTGAACTTAACTGCCATATTATTATAATGGAATAAAGTACACTTTAAGAGCCTTCATATGACGTATAATTCATCACTGTTGAACAATGTTGAAAATGTGGGCCCATAATGACGCATGGTCCTTTAACCATTCCCCTTCCACATTTAACTCATCTGCCTTCAAAGCAAGAGTGGCATGGCATGTTCTGGGCATGCTCGCTCCATCATAGACCTCATCCATAGCTTTCCATCAGGCCATCGAGGTCAAGAGCAGGCCCATTCAGCAATAAAAAAGTTATTTATTAGGGTAAATGTAACAATTGAGGCAAATTCGCTAAAGTAGACCGCGAAATTCAAATTTACTTACGTTATTTGCAGGTCAGTGTCAGGTTCTATGTTGATTAAAATATGAGTTAGTGTTGATTAAAGTATAAGTCAGAATTGACATCGAATGTCATGATGTTATGAAATAGTTATTCAATAGGGTAATACGACCTTTGAGAGTTGTATTGAAGATTATTATAATTCTATAAACATTTTTTTGTACTGTTGTCATTACTCACCAAGAAGTTACTAAGCTAAGGTGTATTCCTTAATTAGTTCATAAAACCGTACATCCAATCAAATAATCGTATGCGCGATTTTGGCCCCGAGCGCTGCACAAACCGTTTTCTAGTTTAGCACACATTCAGAACACAATGTGGTACAAATTGCAGTTTTATTGCATAACTAGTCGCCATCGCATGGCCGTAAACGGCAGATTGACTTGTTTATACCTAGATAGATCAGATAGATACCTTAAAATGTGGACGTATACTCAGTTTCTCTCGAACAAAATAACTTTTCGGTTTAAAACTGTACTGATTAGTCACATACATAAGTCAGCTACGTCGTTAGGAAAAACCCGATTGCTATAACCTAACACTACCTTAATAAAATTACATATACGCACAAAAACAGCAAGTAAGTTTTTGTATTTCTGTAAGCCGATTGAATGGCAGATATGGTTTTATACGGAGTGACAAAGATAGATGCCATATTTAAAGGGTATACGTAATGTAGTTTTCAAGTACGCAAGGGCAGGAATTTTGTCGAGACAATATTTTTTGTGCTGCCATAAACCGTTTCCGTGAATTCCTACATTGTTCAATTATTTAGTAATTATTAGCATTAAAACCGGCCGTGTAGAAAGGTTTAAAGTTAATCCTGGCTGCCTTTAACGCCTTCAAATCTTTGCCCCAATTTCAATAACTCCAATAAATGCAATTGAGCAATAAACAAACACAAGCACTAATTCGTACCGCAGTCCGCAGCCCTGCGGTCAATTGACTCAGATGAAGTCAACCTGCGACCTTTGACACGCAACTGTCGTCTCATCCAGTTAAATGGCCACATCCTTTTCTACTTATAAACCAACTATTATATTGCTGCGTTCCTAATAGACTAAGATTTTCGACTAAATAGTGTGGGTTGACTGAAGATTTTGCTTTCGTAGGTGTAGAAGCAATAATCCGAAAGGTCGTGACCTGAAGAAGTGCTAAAGTCAATCTGTATATTAATAGAATGTTGGTACTTACTGATAGTTAATGACTTTAATCTATCGACTCATTAACGTTTCTAATCTAGCTAACAACTGCGTCAGCCTACCAATCAATTCACAGAACTTAGAACTCGAACTGATCGTCAATTCGGAGAAGTCCTCGAGTAAGATTAGGTTCGGTTTCATGCTTCACACAACGGATGTTAACTTTTGCGATAAGCTAATTCACATTATCCGTAGCGAAGCTTCCCTTGCCAAATATACCTCGGTTCATGGGCATCCCAAATATTGTGTATCAACATTTTAAGTTTAAAAATGAAATCAGAAAGGACGCTTGCTTTGAAGGCGAAGTATAAAACATTCGTCTAACAATCACAATGACGAGCTAACAACTCAACAGCCAACACACATGAGCACTAAGTGGTTGGTCGCGTTAGAAAAGTCTAGAATGTGGACAATGCCACAGTTTATTCCCGGTTGAGTCACCTACGGCACGCTAGCTGACTGCCTCAATGATGCTATCTTATCTCCCTGTTGTTTTTCCTAAACCTTTACTTATACTGCATTACGAATGAGCTTAACAGAATAGATAGGGACAGAAATTAGGCTTATTATAGCCTAATGTCTTTGTCAAATATGGCTAAATGTGATAAGCAAACTACATAAGATCATGCAAACTATTCACAAAACACGAAAGTCGAAGTGCATATAGCCAGAATCTTCGATAACAGAATAGAATTTCAACGCCACAGAAGTGAATAAAATCACGACATAATTTAGGTTTTATAATGAAAACTATTAAAATAAAACAATGTGCGGACGTGATATCCAGATTAGAGAATTAGCAGTCTGTGCAGTTAAACGTGCTCACAGCGGACATGTGGAATTTCCTGTTCGTTAACACAATTAAACAAAAAACTGTTGTAAATTAATTACTTGCCTGGTGACGATTTAGCTTGATTCATGGTACATACGATAAGGATGCGGCTAGTAGACGCTTAATTTAGCATAACTTATATGCCAAAGATGGCTGGCACAGATTGAAGACAGAGGACATGCATGACAAATGCCTATATCCAGCAGAGGACAACGATAGGCTGAGTTGATTGATTGATACCCAAGAACTTCTTATGGCTTGAATTCAATCTTTGGCGTAAACAACATTTGTCAACGATCTTTAACTGATACTTCCAGTCTAGACGAACTTGTTCGGGAGACATAATTAATTGTCAATGAACACAAATCATTACGTCCAATTATTTCTTCTAAGCATAGAACGAACGAACGCAAAAGAACTATATAATAGGAAAGAAGGCGTCAGTTTATGTGCATGAATATGTGTAGGTATAGCAAAGACTCATCATCATCATAAGCAGCCTATAATGTTCCCACTGCTGGGACACTGGCCTCCTCTCTTCGAGAGGGAGTGGGCTGTAATCTACCACGCGGGCCCAGTGAGGGTTGATAGATGTCACATGTCTTCGAATTTTTGGTTCTAGGACGTGCCGGTTTCCTCACGACGTTTTCCTTCACCGTTTTGAGAGCAGTGGTGATGAAATCATTATCACAGAGTAAAGCGCCTGTCTAGGTTCAAACCTACGACCTGCAACTCGTACGTCGCGGTTGTTACCACTACCACCACTGCTCTCCAAAGCAACAATCTAACAATATATTTTATTGTCGGCTATCCTACATTTCTGAATCTCAACCCTTTTGTAAACCTGTCAAAACCAGAAAACTTGGCAAGGCTCCTCGGAAATAAACTATGCTTCGGTAAACGAACAGTTTTCTTACATAGTTTGTGGGAAAACTACCAAAATCTGCTAAGTTTAACAGTGCTATCTAGTATCGATCCGTTCTAATTTTATTTGGGATATTTCTGGGAGACTGGGAGTAACATATAGCTTTTCGTCTGGTATGTGGAGAAAGAACTACCAAATAAGTTAAGCAGTTTATGAGGTTGCCTTTCCGGTTCCTTTCCGGTTTCCTTTTCGGTTTCTTCTCCAAACCGAATTTCGGCCATAGCAGCGAAAATCAGCTGAGACTAGCCATCTACGCGGGAGATATTATAGTGCACAAGTGTGTGCGCAAACACAGGTGCACTCTCCCTTCCATCACTCTCAGTCCGATGGGACGGCAATCCGACACGACCGGAGAACGTGTTTTCCGAGGCACGCAGGAATCACACCGCCAACTTCCAAACTCTGGGATGTTACTGAGAAATTCCTAATCGAAGGAGGAGGTTACCTTTCATACACATGTATACAATAAACGTACATTATTTGTCTTTCACCAACCGTTACATTGCATGTGTCAGCCTCATTAATTCGCCCTACTAATTCACCAATGTGTAAGGGTCCTACTTATCACTGTAAACTTGTTGACTGCAATCCGACGGGTACTGCTGACCGATAGCCTTTGTATACGTATAATAAATTCTATGAAGCAAATGGTATTTTGTTTCATTTTATTTATAAATAAATATCAAAAATGAGTCATTGTTGATTTTGCGTGACATATCGTCATTGTATCTAGATGTGCTCCAATTCGTGTTTGTTATCAATTAGATGTGGAGGCGCATGAGGAATATTATAAGCGTACCTACCTACACATAAAAAAACTTTTTACAAAAAAAAAAAAAAACAAGTGACTTCCAAAAAAGACACTACAAAAATGTTTTTATTTTTCACTTTTAAGTTGTACTACCCCACACAAATTCGTATAACACTACTGCTATGTAAATAACAGTGACAGGAAGTCATTATAACATCATGAATATAAACTAAGTGGCAAAAATATGCATTCTATGTGACCACCCCTGAGGCATACCCAATAAAAAAAGGATTTTTGAAATTGATGTACAATTGCCGGAGATATCGTGTAACAAACATACAAAAAAAAACTGGAATCAAGGACCTCCTCCTTTTTGAAGTCGGTTAAAAATACCGTTTTACATAGATTTTAAGATTTTATAGCTAATCCTTTGATTCATTAAAAACGGCTATATAAACTTTAACCAGTCCTTCAAGAATTCCAAGATATAAAAATTACAATTATTATTATGTCTTTTAATTGCATAAATGTCAACACTAAAATTGCCTCAAACTCATTTCGTCAGCATCTTCCGTCATTCAATTGTTTTGAGAACATTTTCGGTGTCCAGCGCCCTGCCAGACGTTGGAAGTCTCTCACAGCTCTCATATTCACATTACAAAACAATTTATTGTAATATTTCCACATTATCATAAATATTGTTTTATATCGCGTTGGCTGGTGAGTCAGGCTGGCACCAAAATATCCCGCCATTGAATCATTTAAAGCATTGTGAAGGCACATTTTCATGACAACAGTAATTGGTACAGACGACAGCACATCAAGCTACCCGAAACTGTCAAATTTTCCCAATCAACTTTGAACCTTATGCTTTAGCGATAAAGTTAAAAATCTATTAAAGAAATTTGACAGATTGTAGTAGCTTGATGTGCTGGCGTCTGTACATTGTATGTCGTTGGTTTGTTACCGCAATTCAGACGAATTGTGTACTTCGGGGAAATACACGACATGTATAAATTAATGTTGGTTTTAGTTAGGAAAACCGCAGATGGATTTTAAATTTAAAAATCATTCGTTAGTAAACTAGAAACTTTACTCCAGGGTACTAATGACAGATTATCAACGTTACAAGATACATAGTTATGTTCTGCCTCAAGATAAACCTAATGGTATCGTTCTAATGATGCAAAGGTCCGCGCGGCCGATAACATAAAATCAGCAATGATCAGCACCCTAATTACGTAAGACTGTCAATCATAATTTGAACCATTTTGAAGGATATTGCTAATCCATTGCTTCATAGGTTCGAAAATTTGTCTGCTCAACAACGTAATTAGTCTACCACAAAAGGTAATGGGTGTGATCAGTTAGCACGAAGCGTCGGAATTGTAACGCATCTACAATTCCTGTATTCCTGGTATTGCTGATGGACATCTGGCAACGTGGCGACTTGATTGCCGTTCAATAACTAAAACTATAATGGTGAAAACGATCTATTCACAACTGTGAGACAGTCACGTGCCTAGCAGTGTGCAGTAGTTAGTAGTCAGTGCTATAAACTGGATGAGTGTTAGGTATTCTGCGCCGCAAGTCCGCGGCACTGCTAGATCTAAGTATTATATCTACGTAATAACGTGCGAACAGCCTGTTTAAATAAATATTTATAACTACTGTTATCTAGTCTGAGAAAATTATCTTGTTATGCACTGAATTTAAAGGTTAGAATATCTCATCTCGCACAACATTCTTCTGGAGAGAAAAAATTGTATGCACACACATATACAGTGGCTTCCAAAGGTTAGTTGACATTTTTCCACTTGCCACATTATGACTTAAAATAAAAAAAATAATCGGCGGGAAAATTGCGTAACACTCTATCAGTAGCAATAGGTTTCATATTGACAGTAAGTTCAACAACATTCATTGCGTTATTTACTCGGTTTCTGTTAGGGTTAATAATGGAGGGACACCAAAGGAATGGCCTTTCTAAACATTTCAATAATACGTTTATTATCCTTTTATTTATACAGGGTTAAAAAAAAACAGCTGTTCCCTACATTTATGTTCGTAAAATGTAGGGAACAGCTGATTTTTTTTTTCGCGATTTCAGTATTGGTCCTATAATAAAAGTTGTTCATAATGATGAGTACAGTCACGATCACTAATATGTCAACACTTGGCAACTTTCAATTGCGATTTTTTCGTGAAATAACGAATGCAACATTGAAATACGAAACTTTACACAAACCTATGGGTTCGAAAATACCTACTCTGTTCGTAATAACATAAAATTTCATTCAAAGCTGAAGGAAAAAATCGTCCTTGAATAAAGCCAAGTGTATACATACTTTTGCTCGTGACTGTACAATGACCTCTTAAGAGGTTGTTAATGTTTTACCAATAACCCTGTGTATTGGGAGGTGTGTTTACTAATATTAGGTACGTGAGACGTATGATCCCACACAAGGATAATAGAGGAGTACAGTGTTAGTCACTATGCGAAAGTAAGGATTTCGGTCAAGTGGTAAGAAGGGCGGGTACCTAAGTAACATTTATGAGTTAGAATGAGAAAGACAATAGTGTTGAAGTAGGATCGATTTGTTTTTGCAATACTCCAACAGTTTCACAACACTGAAAATGTCATACAGCCTAGCTCCCATTAACACCTACTTGAGAGATCGGACGGCCATCTTGTTCACATTTACCGATACAAGTATTATAAGCAAAGGATGGAAAAGCCGTCTATAATGAAGTAAATCTCCAGGATCGAACTAGGTCAACGTAAATTGAATACTGCGCGCCCTAAATTAATTAATTAGCAACAGATATTACAGCCTAGATAGACACAAGTCTTCCATTAAGCTCACAGTGGGGTATCAAAGTAATGTGTGTAGAGTTAGTTCAGCGTTGGTAGTTCATGTCAATGAATAACATTATTTTGTACCGACCTTGCACTGAGCTGCGATAAACCGCGTTTGTGGTCAAGGACTGACCGGTCATGCTCACGCGCCGCATCGATTTTCATTATGATTTGATTTATTTTACCATTTATGTACACACAGATGAACAGACAAGAAAAAAAAACAGAACAGAAAAATAGGTACAAAGGTGATGCTTATTTCATAAGAAATCTCTTCCAGCATACCTTCGATAGGACAATAAATAGAGAGATGTAGACAGCGTGTGTAAGAGTAAAGGAGACAAAAAAATAATACATAAAGTCTAAAAACAATTTACTTAATAAAACTAAACAATTAATAGTGTAGTAATAAGTAACAATGATAAAGTAGTAATAATAATGTATGTATGTGTAATGTATGTTTTAAAACTGTATAAAATACCTATAGGTTTGGTAGTTCGTTGCTCAACGGAATTTAAAATTATAAATCTACGGGCGACTAATTATAAATTAATGTCTTCACTTCATCTAACCCACATAAAATTTTCAGGTATGGTATCAGAATACAATAAGTAAATGAATATAAAAAAAAAGTTTAATAAAAACTAAAACCCGACTACTGAAAAGGATGGAATAAGAAAGTACCTTCCCGTGGTCGCATGCTACCATAGCATATAAAATATGAATGTTAGTACAGCAGCGGCATGCGACCACGCGGGAAGGTACCTACTTTATTGTTTCATCCTTTTCAGTAGTCTGGTTTTAGTTTTTAAACTTTTTTTTATTTAATAACTAGCTGCGCCCCGCGGTTTCACCCGCGTAAGTGTCGATCCCGTGGGAATATCGGGATAAAAAGTCGCCTATATGTTAATCCAGGTTGTCAGCTACCTCCATACCAAATTTTATTCAAATTGGTCCAGCCGTTTGAGCGTGAAGAAGTAACAAACAGTTAGACACACACACACACACTCACAACTTTCGCCTTTATAATATTAGTGTGATTTTGGGGCTTATTTCAGTAATAGTTATATTTTTGAAATGATCTAAGTAATTAAGCCATTTCATTTGATACCCCACAAGGCACCATCCCAAAATATATTTTATTTTTAAATTCATTGCTTTATGTCCTCTAGAGGGCGCCATATAACTAGCGGACGGTCAAGAGTCAAGACTCTTCTAACGATACCTCATTTGTCAAATTATTATAAGTACTTTTGAAGTTATGAGGGAACAGCTGAACATACAGACATACCGATCAAAATCATTACCCTCATTTTTGCTTCCCGTAGTCGGGTAAAAATACCTCTTACTTATCTGTAGGTCCAAAATCGCGCGTTACCCGTCTAGTTAAATCTTCCTTTGTCCTAAAGTGAGACAATTACAGGCCTAAATTAATTAACCATGAGTAGAGCCATGAGGGGCTCCTGGCTAAGTAATAATAGCTGCACGGGTCGATCGGTTAAGCTACGCTTGCCGCGGTTGGTCCGTAGATGGGTGACCATCTTTCCATACCGAGACCCCTCCGTGGCTCGGAAAGCACATAATTCGTGGATCTTTATAAGTCGTTAGGGGTCGTCAGAACAGAAACCCGATAGTCTGACCACCAGTCTTACCAAGGGGTATCGTATTACCTATTAACTGGGTTGTGGAAGTCAGATAGGCAATCGCTCCATGTAAAATACTGGTATTCAGCTGCCGGATGCAGCTGAATACCAGTATTTTACATGGAGCTGGAGTTAGACTGGAAGCCGACCCCAACATAGATGGGTAAAGGCTAGGCAGACTACAATGAGGAGCCATCCCCTCAGCTATAGCTAGCTATAGTTGCCGGCACGTAACTTGGCAAGAGTTTTTGTAGTGGGGGAAGTTTGCGCATGCACAATTTCATACATTTTTATATGCGCGAACTTCCCCCACTACGAAAATCTCTTGCCAAGTTACGTGCCGGCAATTGTACCTACGTGGCTACGTCATATTGGAATAACGGATCCTCGCGACCTCGTTACTAAAGACACCTTACTACCACAAAACAGTCGTTTATTAGTTGTTTAGGCTAAACACCTTTGAAACACGACATATTATTATTTATACAGGGTTATTGGTAAAACATTAACAACCTCTGAAGAGGTCATTGTACTCATCATTATGAACAACTTTTACTATGGGACCAAACCCGAAATTCCGAAAAAAAATCAGCTGTTCCCTACATTTATGTTCATATAAATCGTCAAAATTTAGGGAACAGCTGATTTTTTTTCGCGATTTCAGGTTTGATCCTATAGTAAAAGTTATCCATAATGATGAGTACAATGACCAATTACCCTGTATAGACTTAGACGTAACACTCACTGACATTAGACACACGTTGGACATGTGTTGTAAGTTTTTGTGGTACCCCAGTTAATAAGTTTTAAAAATCACTTTAGAGAAATTCACCTTGCCAATATACATAGAAACCGGTTATATAAATACCTGTTCTTCGTTTTCCTCAATGGGTTTACCTGTTAAAATTATGCTGTGCATTCACTTCGTGCACGTTGTGGCGTTTTTTTTTTCTTAGGAGGTTACGATTTACGAATGTTACGATAAACAATGAACTGTAAAAACAGGCTTCTGCCCGCAACTTCGTTTGCGTGATATTTCACGCAGACGAAGTTGCGGGCAGAAGCTAGTATAGTATAATTTTGTTCCGATTTCCTCATCACGTGAATAGTCACAACTGTTTTTATACATACATATATAAATACCGCAGGCAGGCCCATCGCTCACCCGCGTGCTACTACTCCATTTTCGCTTAGAGTTGTTTCTGACGTTTTTTCTTTCTTCTTTTGCTCGGCTCCTAAGTGTCGTAGCGTGAAGTTAAATAGCCTATAGCCTTCCTTAAGAATTGGGCTATTAAATGCAAAAAAAAAAATCAAATCCAACTGGTAGTTCCAGAGATTACCCCCTACATACACACTTATAAAATTTACCTCTTTATAATATTAGTACCTCTATCTATATGATGGAGACAAAAATTCCAAAATTATTAAAGTGATATTTTCAAACGTACTAAATAGTAGTGATGAGCCTACTATTTGGTTTTGCCAATCTTTGACTAGATATAGTGACTAAACTATTGGATTATATTTGATTGAAAAGAGATAAAAGGAAAATTATACATTTAGATTTTGAAATGCCCGTTCCAAAGCTGGAACATTTTCGGCGGAGTTGCGTTTACATGGCTCGGGCTCCCCTAATTTACAATGCTTTGCCCCCTAGGTCAATTTCTCAACTACCCTTCAATAAGTTTTGTTGCGTTGCGGAAGTTGTTACAAGAATGTTTTTATTCGATAGATGAGTTATTTCAAAAGTGTCCCTGGAAATTTTACACAATAAAGCACTGATATATTTAACTCTTAAATACTTAATATCTTAAATGTAAAAACTTGTACTATTGCATGCTAAATATTGGCCAAATGTGTGTTACTAAATATTTTATTATAAGAACTTCATGTACCTACCATATCGATGTAAAGCATCGCATGCATTCACATTTGCACTAACTACAAAATTGACAATTTTGAGGAGAGCGTTTTAAAGTTTTTTAAAGTTTAGACGTGAACAGTACGAGAACAAAGTAAAATAATAAAACAATTATGCATCTATTCACAAGACTAAACCTTTAATCTAACTCCATCTTAACTCAATATTGTACGATATTTAGTGTATTTGGCACTAAAAAAGTGAAAATTGAAAATTTTGCAGTTAGTACAATTGTGAACTAAGGCATCGATATTTGATGCAATAAATGAATTGAATTGAATTTTTGTATGCAGATTATGATCATCATTACGCAGTTTAATTTATTGTCGTCTCCATCTTGTATAGCTCCCAGCTAGAGCAATAATAATGAATATAAGACTTTATTATTATTGTCTTTAAAAAGGTATATTGTGGAAACAATAATCATACTTCATTAATTATTACTTTGCTGTTTACAATAATTAAGATTGTTCTCCGTGTTCTAGAAACAAATGGAATGGCTATTTTTCAGACAAAAGCTTCTGCTTGGTCATGTATTATTAGACAAAATAGGTTATTGGGCCACTTCGGAAGCTCATCACGAAGTCTGCGATGTAGGAAGGAATCAATAACCGATTAAAATTGTGGCGGAAACGGTATTAGATAACCCGATAACTTTACTCGTAGGAAAATTACTTATGCAATGCTACGTAGATTTCTATACTTACAGGGTTATTTGTAAAACATTAACAACCTCTTAAGAGGTCATTGTACTCATCATTATCAACAACTTTTACTATGGGACCAAACCAGAAATCGCGAAAAAAAATCAGCTGTTCCCTACATTTACAAGATGTAGGGAACAGCTGATTTTTTTTCGCGATTTCAATGTTGTTGATAATGATGAGTACAATGACCTCTTAAGAGGTTGTTAATGTTTTACCAATAACCCTGTATAAGAAACTAGCACTAGAACATTATCCCAAATACCTACCTCAGAACTGTTTTATGTAGGTACCTACTCGGTGGGGTATTTGTGTAACACACTAACACTTTCATTTTGACAGTTCAACGACATCGACATTCATTACGTTATTTACGTTATTGGGCAGACAAATTTTTCGAACATAATAATGTAGCAATGGATTAGCAATATACTTCAAAATCATTTGGATTGTGATTGTATGTTACGCAATTTAAAAAATAAAATTACAATTAAGAAGAAAAAAATACAATTAAGAAAACCTAGAACTACCTAACTATAGTAGAAAAAATATACTATGAGGGAGCGAAGCTTGATAATGAAATACCTAATGATGTGTTTAGCAGTAAACAGATTTTATACGTATATAAAAACTGGCCAAGTGCGAGTCGGACTCGCACACGTACGGTTTCGTACCACAAGGCAAAAACGCCGAAAAAAACACGTTTGTTGTATGGGAGCCCTCTTTAAATATTTATTTTATTCTGTTTTTAGTTTTGTTGTTATAGCAGCAACAGAAATACTTACATCATCTGTGAAAATTTCAACTGTCTAGCGATCACGGTTCATGAGATACAGCCTGGTGACAGACGGACAGTGGAGTTTTAGTAATAGGGTCCCATTTTTACCCTTTGGGTACGGAACACTAAAAAAGCCCTAGAAGAATACTTTAGGACGAAGTACTAACACCTGAATGTCGCCTATTAAATCTTTTAATTATGTTAAACTCAAAGCATTTATTTCAATTAAACCATTAACAGGCACTTTTGAATTCTCAGGAAGTCGGCCAGTCAGAAAATATGAAGCTAGTTGCCCATTCCAAAGCGTAGGTACCTATGGAGAATAACTTATTTTGTATTTAAAGTATGTGATCACAGAGACTGTATCTACTTTTATTGTATATTTTCTATACATTTCTCACTACGTAAGCGAACCGTAATATTATTTATTTTTTTAAGAATTAAATGTCTTTAAACCGAAAAGAAAAAGTATAAAGTTTCACGTGGGTTGTACCGTGGTAGATAGAGGTATTTTTCTGCGAGATTACAAGCTTCAAGGGACAACCTCACTAACACCTTTGGCTTCATTCCCGTCGGGTCTCTACCTACCTATTCTAATCTAACAAGCAATATTTCTGTTGTGTTATATTTCATTAAAATACAAAAATATTATGAATCATAACGACACAGAATTTGTAATCTCGCGCTAGGTAGTACACAAGATAAATGGTTTAATCTTTTCCAGACACAATAATTCTTAATTTAAATCACGTCTTCACATCATGTGTTTTATTATGTCCAAATGCATGTCTGATTCTTAGGACTATTAATTTCATGTAACGGGATAAAAAGTTAATTAGGTAGGAGTAGCGAAGGGTCAATTTTTGTAAGAGGTAAGCCGGAGTAGTATCTTTAAAATTATTATTTTATTTGTCTATAGAATACTGACTGTAATTTTTCAAAGGGAAGCCGGTAGGAATCGAGTTGTGTGGAACCTTCACTTCACCACTGGTAGGTAGTGATTAGCGACTGATTAACCATATTGTTTGACGTTTAAACGTTACGTAACTTCAATCATCGTTCTTAAATAAACCCCTATGTGTGTAGGTAATGTAGGTATCGCAACATGGTCCATTCGATAGATAGGAATAAATTTCTGCGAGATTTCAGGCTTCAAAAGTCTAACACCTTTGGCTTTATTCCTGTCGAGTCTATACCTATTCTAACAAGCAATATTTCTGTTATAGTGACAGAAATTTAAGCTCCCCATTTGTATTTTATGATCATATTTCCGGAAAAACAAAAATAGCAGAATTTCTAAACAAGATAAATAAATGGTTTCATCTCTTCTAAGCACAGTTATTCTGAATTTCTGTTTAAATTACTTATTTTCTAGTGTTTGTTAGATTCTGTTTACATGATTGTACTGATAAAATAACTTAACACAAACGTGTTAGTTATTTTAAATAAGTATTAAAAAAAACGGTCAAGAGCGAGTCGGACTCGCGCACCAAGGTTTCCGAACCATCATGTTTTTAATTTTTCATCGGTGAGGCCTATATTCGTTAGAGAATTTTAACACCGTGCACTGTGGTGTAGAATATTGCAGTTTTATATCAGCATCTTCTCTTGATCGATAGTGGAACTATTGTAACTTTTGTTGATGATTTCTGAAAAAGTGTGCTATTTAGAGACTTCGTTTTATTTTTCCTGTAATCTTTACATAAACTTCTATCACATAGAATAATTTCAGATTCTTCTCTTTACAAACTTCGGAGATAAGGGGGGCGGTATTTTATTTTTACATGTTTCATCAAAAAGTCGAAAACTATGCGGCCTACAAAAAAAATATATACAATGTTCGAGAATGTGAAAGCTACGCTTTTTCAGACCCCCTTTCAGTCCCTGTTGCAAAAAATATACATATATTTTTATTTCTTTCTTATCTGCAAAATTGTTGGGTAAAAGTAATCTAAAACTATTTCTTTCAAGTTGATAGCATTAGTACTTATTGAGATATCCAGCTGTGACAGACAGACTGAGTCTCACCATAAGGGTTCCGTTTTACCATTTTGGTACGGAACCCTAAAACACTCCACTAACTTTAACACACTCAGTGGCCATATGAGCTAAAAGTCATAAACCTGTCGTTTTTTTTATTACAAAAATGGCTTCTATTGCAGTGGTGTATACTGTATAGTCAACTATACACCGGCCCGAGAACATAAGATACCTGCATAGGTGTATCATTAAAGATACACCAGGCTGGGAAAATAGGTAGCTCGGTGTATAGTTAAGTATACACCGGCGCTGAGTGTTAAAGCCATTGGAGAAGGACCTAAAGCTTTATTAAATAAAAAACTAACTTTTTATAAATAAGCACAGTTGGAAATTTTGTATTCCACAAACAAAATTGTTGGGTTTTTATTGGATAGTTATTAGAAAGTTTATTTATAAACGATGATTAAAGTTATGTGACGTTTAAACTTCAAAAACGTATGGCTAATCAGTAGTGATTAGCGACTGTTTATCTATACATTTTTGAGTTGAGATGGGTGTATATCTCAACTCAAAACTCCGCCAAACCGCCGTTTTTGTCGCTAATAATAACTTTAAGCAATGTTTATGAATAAAGGGGTAATTATTGTTCGCCTAGAACGTATTTTTCTTTTTGTTAACACGCTTTTTAATAATTCTGCCGCGCTAGCGATATCAGCAGTAAGTAAAATTTTTGACAAAATGAGTTAAATATTGATCCCGAATCAGCGCAATGAGCTCTACCAGATGCGCTGACACCTGTTGTAATAGCTTATCGGGAACCAGTAAATTTCGTTAAGGATAAAGGCAGTAAGTCCAATAAACACTAATATAAAAGGATTTTCGTTATTTAAAACTATTCAAATTTAAATACAGTGAAAAATATAAAAGCGCTTTATTTAGGCTACACGTTTCAACCAGCACAATTAATATAACTTAAAAACAGAAGTCCGGAATAACAAAATTGTAACAAAAACTTTGAGTGCCACTGCCAATACTCAAACCTATGCAAAACATACTTACTGCTCTTATCGTTAGCGCGGCAGAATTTAACTCTTGTGTAAAAGTTGCTGACCTGTAAACTACCTCCATAGGTACACGAGTTTATAATGACTTTGGGCAATTTGGCGCTCACGGAGCATGAACGATTACCATAATTATATTTTGTAAACAGTTATTTCCCAGTTTACTGAAAACCTATTAGATTTGTTGTCAACTTGTCATGTCCACTCAGGTTGTTATTATTTTGAACAACAAGCCAACATAGTATTTATCAGTAGTAGTTTTACTGGCAGGCGTCTTGATCAATCTGGTATACGGAAATCAAGGGTCTGTTAAATGTGCATAGTACCTACATCTAACACACCTCTGTATACAGAGTGTCCGGCAATTAATGGATTGCCTCTTCAGGAGTCATTGTACTTATTATTATAAACAACTTTTACTACGGGACCAAATATGAAATCACGAAAAAAAATCAGCTGTTCTCTACATTATGTTCGCATAACTCGTCAAAATGTAGGAAACTGCTGATTCTTTTTTCGCGATTTTGGTTTGATCCTATAGTAATAGTTGTTCATGATGATAAGTACAATGGACCCCTGAAGAGGTTATCCATTAATAATTACCGGACACCCTGTATATACAGGCAAGTAGGTAGGTACACTTATACATATTTCGCAAGTTATGTTAGTCAGTCAGATTTTGTTTTATTAATATATCTAGATACTAATTATAAAGTTGAAGTTTGTTTGTTTGTTTGTTTGAACGCGCTAATCTCTGGAACTACCAGTCGGATTTGTAAAATTATTTTTGCTGTTTCGATAGCCCAATTCTTGGAAAGGCTGTAGGATATTTAACATCACGCTAGGACTCATAGGAGCCAAGAAAAAAAAAAGTAAGAAAAAACGCGGGCAGGCGAGCCGATGTGGGTCGGGGAAAAAAAAAATTTCACGCGGACGAGGCCGCGGGCAGAAGCTAGTCATTACATAAACAACATGCAAGACACATTTACTAAATAAACACAACGTAGGTAATTATTCTGCCTATAATTTTTCTTCACATTAAAATTCTCAAAAATTCCTGTTAGAAACTAATACGAAAACTAATAATTAAAACGATATTACTATTCTATCATTTTTACACTATTCTAACTTATTTATCATCATTCACTATTCGCACGCCCGAAGTTCGTTACAGAGCATAATTGCGTAGGTAGGTAGGTACCTACTTTCGCCCTCGTGTAAAATATCCTAAAAAAGATTATGGGGCGTTCAGCCAACGTTTGTTGCCAGATCTGACGTCATCCCCTAGGAGAGTCATAACACTTACTAACGAGATAAGTAAGATGTTCTAGATTAATAACAAACAAAGAACCGCAATTGTTATAACTGGGACAATCAGATATGCGTTCATTTTGTGGATCGTGTCGTCATTTGCACACATGGCAATTCAACACCAGGCTGTGAGTGTGTAATCAAATGTTATTTTTAGCTCTCTTGATTCGTAGAAGCCTTCAACAAGCTTTTTTTATGTACATACTTTGTGATGATAAGGTAGTTGTTATTCAATTGTGTACCTTTTATAAAAGCACGAGAGTGCATTTCCTTAGGGTAATTACATGACGAAGAATCCTCACTGCGATACCTCGCGATCGCAGTTTAGTCCGCTACCTCAATGTCACCTCTTTGTAAAACAAATTGATGCTAATAGACACGCACGCACATGCCAAAGGATATTTCACTGTGGTTCATACAGGGCTGCTTGAGGGTTTACCTCGATTCCTACGTGAAAACAAAATATTTTGTTTTTACAGCGCGGTCGACGGTAAGCATCGATATAATTCTGCCGTGGAGCAGTGGTGGCCAAGTGGTAACGGCCGCGACTTACGAGTTGTAGGTCGTAGGTTCGAACCCAGACAGGCGCTTTACTTTGTGTAAATTATTTCATCACCAGCTTCTCTCAAAACGGTGAAGGAAAACATCGTGAGGAAACCGGCATGTCCTAGAACCAAAAATTCAAAGACATGTGACATCTGCCAATCAGCACTGGGCCCGCGTGGTGGATTATGGCCCACTCCCTCTCGCCGAGAGGAGGCCTGTGTCCCAGCAGTGGGAACATTATGGGCTGATCATGGATTGGTCAAGTCGGTTCAACTTGTTCTTCTGGAGTGGACTTGTTCCTCTCTGCTAAGCGAGGAGAGAGAGGAGGGGTAACTGAGGTTTTAGGTGTGACTAAACCGACGTATTGGCACCGCCATCCATGTTCACACGCCAGCACATCAAGCTACCCGAAACTGTCAAATTTTCTCAATGAACCTTGAACCTAATACTTTAGCGATTAAGTTGAAAATCTATTAAAGAAATTTGACAGATCGTAGTAGCTTGATGTGCTGGGGTCTGTACAAATTGCGAGTGTCAACATCGAGATAGCGATCGCGAGCATTTTCGGCACGTAATTATCCTTACTTTCCAACCTTGAGACACTTCAGGTCTTTAGCTGAACTGCATACAATGCTGTCAGCCTAGTTCATCCAAGATCTACCTACTTATCATCATTTTCATTTAACCTTTTAACCGCGTGTGCATTTAGTCAACACATATTTCCGTGCCCCTACCGCTCGTGTCGTATTTCTGCGACAGAACATGCATGATTTTTTCGTTCTATTCAACGATTGCTCCTCCTAATTTGTTGTAGGTATTATTTTATCAATTTAGGTATTCAGCTGCATCCGGTTTGACTGGAAGCCGACCCCAACATGGTTGGGAAAAGACTAGGCAGATGATGATGATTATTTTATCGATTTGTAGCCGCGCGCTAGGGGCACGGCAATTGATATTTAGCCAAGTGCTTAAAAGGTTTATCGAGAGAAGTCCTCTGCTAAGTATAAGCCTCAAACATGGCCAAAAGTACCGATCCTGCACTTCCCTTACCAATCCATTAAATTCAAGTCTGAAGTCTAACATTAAATTATTCTATTTTCCAGTTCTCAGTGTTCCTGCTAATCATCTTCGTGGCTGAGCTGGCTGTCGGCATCGCTGGGTATATGAAGCACCAGGATCTGGAGAACTCCATAGTGGACCACCTCAACAAGACCATCAAGGAGTACCCCACTAACAAGGACGTTGCCAAGACCTTCGACATCGTACAGACTGATGTAAGTACCAGGAATACTTTACACTCTATTCCGCAAGCGCAACTAAGAAAACTGGACAAACGTGGTTTATCAACCAATAGTGATACGGTTTTGATGTTTGTGTAGGAATTGCCAACATAAAAATAAAACATAAGAATTGTAATTTTTCTAGCTGACTATAATTTTTACAAAATCTTTGAATCCGGTTAACTGTGGGCATAACTCATAGGGTTAAGGACAGACTTCTATGATCGATTTTCTGTAGCTAACATAGATAAGGTACCTGCCCTAGTAATAACCTGTAATCCTGCTAAACTGTACCGCGGCTGTCCAAGCCCATACAAATTTACCCAGACTCTTTTCAGATCACTTAAAATTCTAGCCTGGGCAATCTAGGCAAGGATTCAAATTGGTATAGGCACAATCGTACAGACTACATAATTTGAAAGATCCATGCACGATAGGCAACTTCCTTCTCCCTTATCGGCACCACCTACAGTCAATTACATATAATTAGAAACGACTGATTCTGACACTGAAGTCACTTTTCGATAAACAAGTTGATGTTATTTTTGTATCAAATTAATGATAACAACTTGCACACATTTATAAATAGGAACTACTGATACCGAAGTCACTTTTCGATAAACAAGTTGATGTTATTTTTGTATCAAATTAATGATAACAACTTTGAACCACATAAAATATAGATAGGTGATGTCTTAGACAGTCAGTAAGGTGGTAGGCTGGTAGCAGAATTGACTGTTCAAGATATATGCCCGACGTACTTCGTAGTCTGGGAAATTAATTGTTTACCAAAACTAGCCACTTAAATTGTCCGTATAATCAGATCGCAAAATACTTTTTTTGACAGTAATTGTATGAAATAGCTATAACACGGCAAATTGGCGTAGTGTGTTAATTTGATAAGTTACAATAAATTTTCATGACTGTACATTCAGGTATATCGCCGCAAAATGCTTTCGTTATAAAACATTTTTCTTAAATAAATATAAAACAAATCGGCGAAGTAAGACAAGCATTACTAATTTCGTTTACATTATCCTTTTAACATGAGGCTGCTTGGAATCCTTTGTCTGCAGTCATTTATTATTTGTGGTTACTGGTTGGATATGTTATACTTATAAGGTAAATACAAGAAGCGTCGTGTGGCCATGTAGCGTGCACAATACTTTATGTTAATCTAAATAATACAGAGGAACCTATAAAAGATGCAGTCTTGGTTTCCATTTAAGGATTATAATCTTTTCAGATTATGTCGTTTTTGGTCTTCTGGACATAAATGAATGAACAGGCATCTTCTGGGCACCCTCGTTCCATCACAGACCTCGTCCATCGCTTTCCATCTGGCGTGATCGAGGTCAAGAGCAGGGCCATTCAGTTTTTTTTTTTTATATCCCAGGAATCCAAGGTGGACGCAACTATCTTTCAACCTTATTATTAATTAGAAACTGCTGCTGTCATTCCTGGATCTTTGAGTCATTAATAGCCCGAAAGTCTGACAACCAGTCATATCGAGGGGTAACTGGGTTGTTGAGGTCAGATAGGCAGTCGCTCCATGCAAAATACTGGTATTCAGCTGCATCCAGTTAGACTGGAAGCCGACCCCAACATAGTTGGGAAAAGGCTAGGCAGATGATGACTATTTTCTCTATACACGTGTGTTACTATGATAGAACTCCGAATAGGATTCTAGAGGTCATGTTTATCTGGTCCTAGCCGAGCAAGACGTACTGCAGATCTGCAAACAAGTTTGTTACCACATACTAACCCTCCAATTTTCTATTTTCAGCTGCAATGCTGCGGTATCTACGGCCCCCAAGACTGGGCTGCCAACAACATCACCCTGCCCAGCACTTGCTGCTCCGGCCAGGAGATCGACGGAGGAGTTGCCGTCCCGTGCACTGAAAAGTCTGAACACTTCCACAAAAATGGCTGCCTTAACAAACTCGTTGTTTACTTCAAGGATATCGCAATGGTGCTCGGCGGTGTCGGTATAGGTGTCGCTGTTGTGCAGGTAAATACTTTTCATAGATTCGTTATACGCTACTAGCCTAAATCTAAGCTAAGTGAAGCGTTACTAGTGTATATTTTAGTGGAGAAACACAAGGATGGGGGCCGATGAGGGCGTGGCTCCCATGCAATCTATTTGATAGAAAAGTGGTCAATACTAGCAAAGCATAATCAAGTCAAGTGATTCTGTCGTGAACTTGACCTGCCCTGCAAACGAATAGTACAGGACTTGATTTTTGTGAAAATAAAGACTCCAATACTAGAGGCATTATTCGAAATTAATTTTAGTTCCTCTTTAATTACCCCTTTGATGATGAAATTAATGAGTAAGTCTTGAGCAGTGAATAACAATCTTTTTTTTTTCTTTTTCAGCTGCTTGGTGTTTTATTCGCGTGCTGTCTCGCTCGCTCCATTCGCAGTCAGTACGAGACCGTATAAACACGTGAAACGGTATTCTTCACATAATCTTTAGATCTAGATGTTAATAGCAGTGCCCTATATTTTCCACAACTACCTAAATAGTTTTTTTTTACTAAGTTGTGATCAAATACACCTCTACAATGTCATGTATATTTTGAAATAATTTATTTTATTATTGTTATTCCAGATAATTTGTTCAATTTATTTGTAAGATTTAAATGTTTATGTAAGTGCTATAACATTAGTATCAGGAGGTACTTTATTGTCGATATAAAACGCGTAGTTAATTTTAAACTTTGCCATATGTATTTGCAAGTGAGGGAGTGATAAAGCACAATGCACCGATTTTCTTAAAAGTTCACAATAAAGTGTGCTCAGTGTAGAAGACTGATTTTTCGAATAGAAATGGATACATTACGCCAAAAACTTTATCGGAATTTCCTACTTTTTATACTTATCTAAATCTCAATTCAATTTTCTAGTATTAAAATTATTATTGTACCTTTACTATTCGTATTTAATCAATGTAGAAGTGGTGCACATTTATTATTACTTATATTAGATTTGTATGATTCGTTTGTTGATTAGACGCAATGTGACAAACCAGACAAGATCTCTCTTCGGTCTCGAAGTACCTAAGTAAGAAGTAATTTCTAAATGAATGATAAGAATTGCATCTAATTTAAAAACGGAACCATTAGTTTCATTGTAACGTTTGGAAAGTGTTCTAGTTCGTGTATATTTATAATAAAATCTGCATTATCCAAAAATGAGTTTTAATACAGGAATATAATGAAACAGCATTCAGTGTCCTAGTTACACACATTTTTATTTTCCTATTTTATACCATGATATAAATTGTAATAACAAAGGATGGTTATTAGATATCAGAGCATGAACGTTGAATTTCGAGGAACATCAGTCGCGTTAAATACAGCTGTTGTCTTGCAAGCAACACATTTCGAGTCACAGTATAAAATAATTAAAAAATCACAATGACAAAATATACCAGTCCCGAATACAAGTCAGTATTCACCTGCTGTATGTCGCAAGCATCTGAATCTCACAGCACCAGTTCTGACTCTCGCGATATCACCCAATTTATAAAATCTTCATTTTCACGATGGTATCACCAAAACATTCATATACGCGCGACATACATACACCTTTAACTAAAATCATTACAACGCTAAAATTCTAATTAGTACTAGGGTTAAGACATACATTATACATTATCTAGACAATAAAATAACTTACATCTAATACTGTTTACATACTAAACGGAATATTTTAGAAAAGTTGGAGATGTCAGACTGGAGCGGAGGCCAATGTGCCTGAGTTTTGGCACTTCATCAAGAATGGTGAAAGTAGTCGAAATTATTAAAACAAATAACTATCAATTTCATTTCTTCGTCCGTGTTACATTGATATGTGATAACTAGTAAAACATGATATCAAATCCATAGTCCGCTGCTTACATGACGACACCGCATAATACATATTGTCGAATCACTTTTCATCAAACAAGAATAACGAAAACATATATTTAACACAGTATTTAATTTATATACTTTCATAAGTCCATATTATAAAAATAAATAGGTTATTAAGTATAATATCCCAGACCTAATCTAGTCAATCAATGTTAAACTTGCATTATTATAGTGAATAATGTAAAAATATAACTCAATTATTTTTTATATAAAACCACATTAGATTGCACAATTTAAAAC
This sequence comes from Mesoligia furuncula, assembly GCA_916614155.1. NCBI lineage: Eukaryota > Metazoa > Arthropoda > Insecta > Lepidoptera > Noctuidae > Mesoligia > Mesoligia furuncula. The sequence goes on along the minus strand of OU744803.1, from coordinate 5,374,133 downwards.
AAACAAATAATATGTCCCCAAGAATCCTTTTGTTACGAAGTCCTAAAATTTCAAATAATTTGACTATCTAATCCTTAACAAAATGGACCAAGGTGAAAAACCTATCTAATGTAACTTTCCTTCGTTTTCAGTCAAATAAGGCTTTTGAGTGACATTCATTCGGCCTTCAGCAATAATAATAATAAACCCAAACTAGATTTGATTAACAAATATAATACGTAGTACTTCAAATTATCGGCTGACTTAAAATTTGACCCTCCGACACAAGCCAAATAAATTTATTCACAAAACTATAATTTTGCATTGTTCTTCAGCCTGTGACATCTCACTAGAAAATTAGCAACTGATTGCCTCGTCTTGAAATAAGATTTCTTAATTATAATTACAAAGCATTGAAGTCATAATGGATTGGTTGTTCATGAATCTTTTAAAACCATTATAGTTTGTACTTGTCAATGCTGCCAGTTCTGTCGCGTTCTATCCAAGAAATATAAGTACTATCATATTATTAGGAATTACAAAAATTTATTCACAACAGGATAAGAGAAAGTACAACCATTCAGTAACTCATTTGAAGACATCAGTGGCGGAGGTAGATAATGCATGAATGTCATACATAATGTGCAAGAAAACTGTTGTTTTATGTGTACACTTGCATTACGCATTTCGTAATTACTCTCGTGTTGTGAAGAAAAGAGCCTGACTGAAAAAAGACATCGATAACTGAAATGTGTATAAAATTAAAATCGGGGGACTGACAGCAGTAAAATATTGTCTTTGAAAGAATTAATCTAATTCCAATACGACATGTAAGTTTTACCCTGAAATTAAAAACATTCTACGGGTACAATAATGCGATATATTCCCAAATATATAATAGTAGGCATCGCATAATCCAGACATACTTACACATAAGTAGTAACAGCTGAAGAGTGTATGAGATCATCGCGTTATAGCGGCAAAATTGACTCAAATCACTGGTTAAACCTACGATACACTTTCATTAGTAAACTTATCACTGTATTTATATAACACAGAGCTAGAAACAGAAATTCATTCAATTCACAACTAAATCGTTCATCATTCTAAAATTATTTCAGACCGTCATTAAGCATGTTGACATCACATTAATTGCAACTAAAAAATAATAAGCTGTAAACTTCGCGCTGGGTGGGGCACATTCGTTAAGTGTGGCGAGACTGGATGTTAACAAATGTGTCCCAGATAGCGCGTGGTGATCGGATATAACATTATAAGCTTACATTTACGTGAACAGGATGGATTTAGAACAGAATGGTAGTGAGTATGATACTGCAGGTTGTTCCGTGGCGGCGGGCGGGGGCAACGCAATCATGTCGCGTAGCGCTTGGTCCAGAGGCGCGCGATGCGATCGTGCTCCTCTCTGTTCTGGAGATACTGCGTCGCAATGCTGCCCACTAGAGGATCAGCTGGAATAAAAGATCACCATTAGTATAAATAACAATTAACACATCGCTTGTGAATCTGTTAGATCCCATGGCTAGACAAAATCGATAGCATCTGCGAGCCGAAGACAGAGTGGCCCAGAAGAAGCTCGTTACCGACTCCGTCAATGCTTTTCAAATCGGGCACGATCCGCGTCAACGAAGAAAACAAATAAAAAGGGCCACCCTCCAGTTTATAAATTGGCCATAATTTATAAGGCCCAGACGGAGATGGCGTGATGAACTGGACTCCTTCAACAAGAACTGGCCCTTAGCAGCTGCAGGCTTTAAACAGAGAGAAGTGGAAAGAGTACTCTCTTTGGCCTTTGGAGGCCTTTGGCCCGTGTCCCTCAGTGGGACATCACAGGCTTTTAATAATTATTATTTATTACTTTTTGCCAATGATAGACATCAAAGTCAAACAATTTATACTAATAGGTCTTTACCTATGAAATGGCCGTTCTGCAGTACTGGCCATTTCAAATCAAAATAATTTTTGTTTCGCTAAGAATTCTAATACCAAATTAATTTTATTTTAAAAACATGGAATTTTATTTCCAAAAGTAGTCATTTGTTTATTGATTAGTGTTACATTTTCATCGCATTTCAATCTTTTTCGTCATCATGGATACGTTAAAAATTCGAGTAATTCTGGAATATGAGTACCGTCGTGGCAGCAAAGCGGCACAAGCGGCACGCAACATCAACGACGTTTACGGAGCTAACACTACAAACCATAGCACCACCTGTTATTGGTTTGCTCGCTTCCGTTCTGGAAATTTCGACCTGAAAAATGAGCCTCGCGGTCGGTGAAGACTTTGGTCGACAATGCCGAATTAAAGGCGATTGTGGAAGCTGATGATATACAATCTACGGCTGAATTAGCAGCAGCTTTCGACGTTAGCGTCAAAACAATATTGGTCCATTTGCGTCAAATTGGCAAGGTAAAAAAGCTTGACAAATGGGTGCCCCACGAACTCAATGATCGCCAACGCGAAATACGCGTCGAGACGTGCCTTGCACTGCTCAACAGACATACAAATGAAGGAATTTTGAACCGCATTGTTACCTGCGATGAAAAATGGATTCTGTTTGATAACCGCAAGCGCTCAGCAAGTTGGTTCGATCCTGGTTCAGCCCCTAAACAATGCCCTAAACGAAAACTTACCCCTAGAAAAGTGATGGTCACTGTTTGGTGGTCTAGCGCCGGTGTGATTCATCACAGCTTCTTACCAAACGGGGTGAGCATTACTGCAGATGTGTACTGTGAAGAACTGAACACAATGATGGAGAAGCTGGCACATCTCCAACCAGCATTGGTCAATCGCTCGTCTCCGCTGCTTCTGCACGACAACGCGCGACCTTATACTGCACGGCAGACGGTCTCCAAGTTGCAAGAACTGGGGTTGGAAGCTCTACGTCATCCGCCCAACTCACTAGACCTTGCGCCTACAGACTACTACTTTTTCCAGAATTTGGATAACTTCTTGGCGGGAAAAAAATTCAATACCAGAGAGGCAGTACAAAATGCCTTTGAAGAATTTGTTGCCTCCTGTCCAGCTGATTTCTTTAAGAAGGGCATCAATAAACTGCCACTGCGTTGGCATGGGTGATTGATTACTTCGATTAATACAAATAAAAAATACATGAAAAAAATTCGTTTAAATTTTTACATACAAAACGGCAATTTCATAGGTAAAGACCTAATATAATAAATATTTGAACGTGACCATTTGTCTTTATGTGAATAACACAAAAATGGACAAAATTCGGTTACAATTTTAACGTCAACCTTTTATCTATCTAATGAGAATTCCCATTCCATCCATCATCGATGTTTAATCGACGCACTACAAACTAGTATCGATATAAATAAACACAGGCGATAGGATTAAACCGTGAACAAAACATCAAGAGGACATAGAGGACGAAAGGGCTTTGACCTCTCGAGACTATGGAGCAAAAAGCTTTTGTTACAAACTTAACATGGTTTAGAATGGAATATTATTGATTCGACAGTAAGTGCTCAATATATTTCTTTCTAAATAGCCTAAGAGATTCCCAAAAAAAAAAAAATATTTGAATTTGTTTGTGTTATAAAAATAACTCTTCTTGGTAGCTAAAGGGCTGATAAAATTATACTGATAAAGCTAGGGTAAGGGTTGAACACTGCTACCTTATCTTGCAAATGATTAACGGGGCACCGAGCTTTTTATACACAAAAACACGTTTTTATGACGGTTGTTTGAAGTAGTAAACAATTAAATAAAAATCTAAGGAATTAAATTGGCATTATTGGGCATATATACTAGCCAGTATACACAATGAAAACACGATTTGATAAAGTTGGCCCGATAGAATAAATTCACAAAGATATCTCTAAAAAACACAACAAACGCTTAGTACGGCGTGAATTCTTCGCGGAATGTCACCAGTTTTTGAATAATAACAAAACTACGTGTTTTATATAACGTATACACTTTACATTTTCAAAATGTGTATTTGTTTAACATTAAGAAGGAAATACCTAAAGTCGCGCGAGTTTTGCCCATCTTATGCTGAGCTACCGCGCCGCCCTCCTGTCCGCTTTAGTCCTGCTTCGGCCATCGGACGGGGAGCTTGTATCGCTTGCGCTTACGCACGGATTTAATAACGTAACGAAGAAAATTGAGTGAAAATTCACTGTAGCGTATTTGAAATGGGGAACAAAGTAAAGAAATCAAGGGAGGGAAGGGGTTGGCGAAAAACCAATCCTAAAAGCTTGCATGAAAAAATGAAGTAAGTAAAACTCGTATATTTACCTACTTATTTACTAATTGCCCTACTAGGTGCTGTTATTTTTTTTAATAGGGTATACAGTTTCCGGGGTAGGCAAAATTGACTAAATTGAATCTACTATGATTTGAATCATTCTCTTTATTATTTTTCTATTTATAGGGTAAATGTACCAGTTGTTGACATTTCACTGCAAATAAATTTGAATCATCTGATGACGAGAGAGAAAGACCAGATAGAAAATTTTGAGGATAAAGAGAATACTGTGGTTTCGTAAGTATAATCTTCCTACCTACCTATTATACCTAGTTATTAAAAGTAGGTACCTAGTTGTCACTTATCTACCTACTTACGATATTTAAAAAAATAGGTACACTGGAAAATTCTTTATCTTTTTCTGTTTTATAGGGTAAATGTACCAGTTGTTGGCACTTCACTAAAAAACAAAGAGTCGTCTAAAGAACGGGTGAGGTAAGCGTATAAATAATAGGATGTGTCTAAGAAAACATTATAATAAATTAAGTATTTATAAATTAAGTACCACATTACCTTAAAAAAAAAAATTCATGGATGACACCGAGTCCAAAATTTGTCAAACTCTGGAATTGTAAGTTCAGAAACTAATTATTTTTATGAAATAAGTCTTACACATCCAAAAAAGTTTTGTTGATGAATAAAGTAATTATAATTGAATCAAATGTTCTGTTTTATTACAGGATGCCAATTACACCGGAACAAAATTCTTGTCTTTCAGTGCAAGGAGAAATAGACAGTGATAATGCTTTATGGGTCATTTTATTAATTTTTTATGTTTTATTTTTCTCTCTGTTCTATTACTTGTTTTTTTTTTTCTCTCATGGTCTGGCAGTTTGAGTAATTTATGTGGCCTACCCAAATGTCCTTTCTTTGGTATTGTTCGTCGAATCGTTGAGCTCCTTAAGTCTTGAGTTGAGCTGCACGATTTCTGACAAATGCGTGCACTGCCTGGACAGGTCCTCTCAATCTGTGTGGTTCTTTCCTCAAAAGACCATCTCAGACATCGATCTACATGGTCTTCATATAACCTGACCAAGATTATGTCTGGACTTTAAAAGAGACTGTGACCTCTGAGTTTGTTTCGGCCTTTCTTCTCAGAGTAGTCAGATAGGAAACGCCGACCTCATCTAGTTTTAAAAAAACATGATTGACGTGTAAAAGTGTTTGTACAAACCTACTTACAAAAATAAAATCATTTATCATTTATTTTAACACGTGTACCAACTATTTTATAACTTTTTCCGCTTCTCTTCTGGCATAACAGTCGCGGAAGGCATAGCTTTTTTTCGTTTTGCTGACTCTTTTTTGTCTATTGCGTCTAAAATATATTGTATTTGTGGCTCACGAATTTCCACTTTTCTGTCCAGCCTTGAAGCAATTACTTCTAGTAGAAGACAATCAAAGTAAAATGTTTTTAATTTTGTTTCCATACTGTTCTTCCAGAATTCGTTATCTCTTTTTATTGTTTCTATTTTCATATCTTTTTCTGTCCACATTACAAATTAACATGATTCTTTCCTAGTAATGTGGAACTGACCCTGCATCTGGTAGAACCAATCGTGTTGTTTATTTATTGTCAAGTTCCCCTTCTTCTCCAGTTTCCAGAAACTAATTTGTTTTTGTGCTATACCTTCCCTGACTCTTATGTCCGTCTGGACTTGCCGCCAAAAACGGCAGTTCAGGGTTGACGAATAGGCCACATTTCTCTATACCGTTGATCTTCTTCTTCATCGAGTTTTAGTAATTCAGCCAATTGTAGGGCGTATATAGGTTCAAACCCAATGATTTGTCGTAATTAAATCAAATGTGATGTAAAATGTACACATAGAGAAAATATTACCATGAAGTAAGTCCGATATTGATTATTATTGTTGCTTTTGTCCTCATAATTTTTTTCTATAAGATATGCGTAGGTACACACTGCTACATATCAAGCTATACATTTTCAGTATTCGTTGATTGGTGCGTCTGTGTGGTGCCGGACTTAAAGAATAGCACCACTCCATACTTCCCGTGGGTGTAGTAAAAGGCGACTAAGGGAGACCGGAGAATGGGCAGCAGCGTTCTCTATGCATTACACCATCATACCATACTGCGATCGCCAACCCGACTGCCAAGCGTGGCGATTATGGCAAACCCCTCCCAAAATTGGGGGAGGCCTATGTCCAGCAGTGGACGTCTTTCGGCTGAAATGATGATGATGATGATGATACGCTGATCTCGCATTGTATAGGATTTCCGTACAATGAGATCAGCTTATACTGGAAATATATAGCCTAATAGCCATAATATTATGCTGGGCAATTTTTGATCACTACTCTACTTTTCACAGGGTGTTCTACCCATGAATATTATTCATGCTTTAGCAGCTCGCTCCTCACAGGCATAAGCATAATCAGCCTATAATATTCCCACAGCTGGGACACAGGCCTCCTCTCGGTGACAGGGAGTGGGCCGTAATCCACCACGAGGGCCCAGTGCGGGTTAGTGGATGTCACATGTTATTGTCTACTAATTTTTGGTTCTAGGACATGCCTTTGTTTCCTCACAATGTGTCCTTCACCGTTTTGAGAGCAGTGGTGATGAAATAATTTACCCGAAGTAAAGCGCCTGTCTGGGTTCGAACCTACGCCCTACAATTCGCTGAAGTACTAAAACTCGACGAAGAAGCTTACTTCAACGGTATACAGAAATGTGGCCTATTTGTCGATCCTGAACTGCCGTTTTTGCCGGCAAGTCCAGACAGACTAATAGGTGATAAAATTATTGAAGTTAAGTGTCCGTATTCGGCTAAGGACATAACTGTCAAGGAAGGTATAGCACAAAAACAAATTAGTTTCTGGAAACTCGAGAAGAATGGGAACTTGACAATAAATAAACAACACGATTGGTTCTACCAGCTGCAGGGTCAGCTTCACATTACTAGGAAAGAATTATGTTTATTTGTTATGTGGACAGAAAAAGATATGAAAATAGAAACAATAAAAAGAGATAACGAATTCTGGAAGAACAGTATGGAAACAAAATTAAAAACATTTTACTTTGATTGTCTTCTACTAGAAATAATTGATTCAAGGCTGGACAGAAAAAACTTTTTTACAAAAAAACAACCGACTTCCAAAAACACTATAAATAAAGAGAAAAATAAATTTAATTTCGGAAGTCGGTGTCTTTGGATTTGTATTTTAGTTTTTGCCACCGACTTCCGAAATTAAATTTATTTTTCTCTTTATTTATAGTGTTTTTGGAAGTCGGTTGTTTTTTTGTAAAAAAGTTTTTATTTTTCACTTTTTAGCGGGTCAGTTTGTAATTTATCTAAGTTATAAGAGCCTAATGTCAACTGCTTATCACCTTTTACAAAATATTGCTTTTCCCGATGCATGGACGTTAATTGTTCAGGAGTTCTCCTAGTAAGAACCAGGAGAAATGGAGCTGATTGAGAAGTCACCATCAGCTCCACTCCAAGATACGCATTGTAATGAGCATAAATTGCTTAGCAGCCATATTAAAGTAATCGAATCGCAACCCGTGAAATATTTGTCATTGAGTAGTGCCACTTATGGTCTTCATCATCAGCTCCACTTTACCAAATCATAATTTCCGAGAGCAAATGCTCAAGTTACTTTAATAATAGACTTAGGCAAGAAAAATTTTGCTAAGGGCCAAGTTTATGTTACGTTTAGTCGTGTAAAGACGCTGTATGACATTGTATTATGCGACTTGGAACCTACCAAATTGCTAAATAGACCACATGACGAAAAGGCATTGCGTGAAATGCAACGATTGAGGCTTTTATAAATCATCATCAGCCAATTGCAGTTCACTGCTGGACGTAGACCTCCCGAAGTTTGCGCCAACGTTCGCGATCCTCCGCTTCTCTCATCTAGCCACTACCGGCAACCTTTGTTAGGATAATTATACAGAAGAAAAACTCGCAAAAGTATTTCACTTTAAGAAGTATTTATTAGTTTTTAGACTAGATGCTGATAATCCTGGCTGCAGCATCAGGCCAGACTTATGTCAACATTGCATTGAACTTAAAATTTAGTCCTGTTTAAAATGAGCCCAAACACGACTACGGTGCTGTAATTTCAAGGTTTGTACTTTTTCTGATGCTCGACTGGCTTCAGCATCAGGTCTCTATGTACTTCGGTGTTCCTCATTAACAGTACGTTTATCCACACATCGAACCCTTTTCAATGAGCCTAAACACGATATATCTGCTGTTAGTTGTCGAGGAGTTAGGTACTCTGCAGAGTACATAGTCTGCAGACTATCCTGACTGCAGCATCAGGTCATAACTTGATGATCATGAGACCAAATGTGGCAAATGCCCTATCAAACATCAAAACAATTTACTAAAACAGTCCTTGCCTGTTCGAGTAACTTCTTACTGTTAAGGAGTTGAACCTTCCATCATCAGCCCAGCTACCTGAGATGGTGACATCCGTACGCAAATACACAAGATACTTCATAAAATATGCGAAAAACAATAAGTAAGCCTATAAAATTTGAGGGTTGCTCTCGATTTCTCTAAGATCCCATCATCAGATCCTAACTTAGTGACAATGGGACCACCTCAGAACTATCTACTTTCGAACAAAAAAAGAATTTTGAAAATCCGTCGACAATTGGCGGAGTAATCGATGAACAAACATACAAAAAAAAAAAAAAAACATACAAACATCCGAACATAGTACCTCCTCCTTTTTGTGAAGTCGGTAAAAATAGAAATTCGTGAGCCACAAACACAATATATTTTAGACGCGATAGACAAGAAAAGGTCAGCAAAACGAAAAAAAGCTATGCCTTCCGCGACTGCTATGCCAGAAGAGAAGCGGATAAGTTATAAAATTGTGAAAGTTGTAAAATTGTAACACGTGTTAAAATATCTTTTATCAAAAAAATTTTAACCGACTTCAAATGTAACAGCAGATTTTCTAAAAAGTTTAAAATAACTACACACGTGATTTTTTACCGGTTCCAAATTTTTACTCAGGAACCACGAAAAAAAAAGCTATTTCATACATTTTGGAAGGGGCGACTAGAATCAATTCTATTTTAATATAATTTTTGACGTTAAAAAGTGCCTTTTATGTGCCTATTTGAAATAAATGCTTTAACTTTGACTTTGGTCAAGTAGGTTTTGAACTTTTGTATTAAACAGCTGATTTCTTTTTTCGTGATTTCAGAGATGGTTCCATAGTGAAAGTTGTTCATAATCATGGGTAGAACAACCTGTATAAATTTGGAACCGGTAAAAAAATAATCCGATATAGGTACTAACACTACTAACCGATGATATCGGAAATAACAATTTTACTGACTTCTTTCTTCCTGAAACAACATGTTCCATACAGAAGTCGGCGCTCTTACATTATATTTTCATACGGAATGCATCTTTTGTGTGGCTATGTAACGTCTTGGCATAACGAACAAAGTACTTACCATGTAACTTCATTATCAGAAATTCAATAGAATCTGCTTGCAAAAACTTACTACGTAGTAACAAAAGTATTTTATTGAATCTACTCTGAAGAATAAATAATTTGAAATTGAAAATATCGAGGTCGACTACTGGGACTTTTACCCTATTTATTTAGCCATTATGTTATTTTACGTTATTGAGATCACTTTTAAGTTTCTATTGTACTTAGAATAATTATCATAAAAGGTAATTAATTGTAATTGTAATTATTCTACTAAGTAAATACCTAATATTCATTTTTAACCGACTTCAAAAAAAGGAGGAGGTTTCTCAATTCGACCGTATATATTTTTCATTGATCAGATACCTACCTACCTAACGACGGTAAATTATAAATTTTAAAAATTGCATAAAATCTGAAAAAGGTATCATATCGTGAATTTTTCCAATAAAAGTACCTATTTCAAAACGTTTTTTGCATTATTTTGTAACTGGTAGCACCTCGCTAGTCGATCGGCGCACGGCTCGTCGCGCGCGGCGCGCGAGTCGCGCAGTGCTCTTATCTGTCTAGCCGTTCGCTCTCTTGCCAGTGTGCCTCACTCACACATACACGGAGCGCATAGAATACCTAAAATCGATTACCGCTAGAAGCTCGGTGTGCCCTTAACTTGTTATGACAACATGGAAAAGATAATTGCGTCAGACCTCACGGTAATCATTTATATTTTAGTACTTTACGATACGTGTGATTTAAGTAGTCCATTATTAAACGCCGTGCATTCACGACGTATACTATGTTATAGCTCGTGTGACCTAAACCCGCACTAAGGTGATTGGCACACTGCTGCGTTTCACGCAGCGGTGAGCGGGAAACGGAGCCAAATACCACGCGCGTGAGTGCGTTTTTATTGAATTTGTATGTAAAAAATCACGCGCGTGGGTGCGTTATCTGCGCCCCGCTGCGTGATGCGGTGCAGTGTGAGAATCCCCTTAAGGTGGAACTAGTCGCGAGCTCGAACTCACCTGATAGTATCAGTGATGGGCAGTAAGACGCTAGTTTACACGCACAACGTCTAGTTCGCACGCACAGAAACACCATTACGAACTAAAACGCACGTAAAAAAATACGAAAAGACCTTGGGATAATCTAGTTTTATGAAAAGACAACTGCATAAATCAATAAAAAAAAAGTTTTTCACGTCGATAATTGAGCTTTGTCAATACGGACTTTGTTTTGAAGATTTTACACTTCTTTTATTACTTATTTACACCCAAAGTTATGTTAAAATTAGCAAAAAAAACTCTGTTTCCGTACAGACACAATTAATAATAAGAAAAAACAATATCATGTTTAACTTTGCATGTACAGTTGCCAGCACATCAACTTACCCCACTTTGACCTTGAACGCGTTATGAGCAACAACAGCGAGAATCGTGCGAAAGAGACATTTAGCTTTTGTCTGTTCTTACTTGTAATGTTTCGTGCTGCAGTGCGTACAGTCGGTGACCAACATTGTCTTAGTCAAGTCGGCATATACCTTGTTAAGCTATTTTAATCATTATCTTCTTGTCGTTAAAGTTGAAAAGCTTTTAAGTAACACGGCAAAAACAAGTGGGTAAATTAAAAAAAAACTATAAGTCCTCAAATGAGGAGGTCGAAGTAAAAGTTTACTTCGTGGGGTAGATGAATACTAAATTGATCTAAGTGACAAGAGTCAGTCTACCTACGCCTAAACAGTGACTGCGGCGCACAAACATTTCTAAAACTTTTGAAGTAAATCGTGAAAAGTATTTTTAATGAATTTGGTGAAATCAAAGCGTCATGTCGCAACTTAATGACTATACAAAACATTGCTGGCTGGATGTTGTCTATAATATTAGTCAGTATTTGGAGATTCTGCGTGACGTCATGCTGCCGACTGGCCGACTGTGCGAATTGCTTATCTATCCTAACACAGATATTTACTTCGTGCAAGATAACTGCCCCATCCACCGTGCAGGCATTGTGAAGAATTGGTTAGCTGCTCAAGAAGGTTTAACTATTATTTACTGGCCATCTAAAACTCCCGATTTGAACCATACTTAAAGAAAACCAACGGGGTCAAATCTTTTTAAATTGGGACACATTCGAAGTGCGAAATAAAAACAATTTGGCTGAGATCGTGTCATCGACATAGGAGCACATGAGAGGAAAAGATTTGTGTTGGAACATGGTGTGCGGTATGCGTAGCCGCTTACACAAGCTAAAGAAGAAGACGGTGCGCCACTCCGCAACTAACTAATCTACTTATAAGTATTTTAAAACACACTATGTAAGTAAACGCTCAATTGAATGAATGCTAAACCATTAATGGCTAATGTTGCAGATTATGTGGTGATGTTATTGTTATAAATGGAAATGCATTTTTCTATTTAAATAACATGTTGATTCACTACACATAATTATTATACTTAGCTATAAATCTGTAAAACAACAACAACAACAATCGATAACAAACTTCCAAGCATTAGCAATGACTTTTTTTTAAATATAAATGGTTAGGTTTGGATATGATATTATAAAATGTAATAATTTTGAACTATGAGCATTTACTTACTTTATCTTACTTTAATGAAATAATAAACATTTTTATTACTTGCAATGATTTTGTTTCATTTCTATACAAATTACCCATTTAAAAAGATATTTCCCGACTTCGTTCGTTAAAAAAAAAGGAAAAAAAAAACATAATAATTAAAAACAAAACATTGCTAACAAAAAGCTGTATCTATGTTTCTCCTGGTTTCGAACTCAGACATCGATGAATATCGAGCTACCTTAGTGACCATGACACCAACCCAACTCTTGTAATATGTATTGAAATTCGACCTTAGTTGGGATGATACGCGCAATATTCTAAAGAATTTAAACCATATGGTATATTTTCATAAAGTTCATTATCGCACAATTACAACCAGCTATTTAGATAATGAATCATGGAATTTAGATATTAACAGTAGACAACTTTAAAATGTTACTGATGCGCGATATTTCTTTTTATTCATCCACCCTCGCCTTGGTTTTTTTTTTAGTAGTCGTGAACATGATAATTGGCTGCCAATTATTAGTAGGTATGCGCAACCATTGGGTGGTTTTAGAAACGTTGAAAACTCCACCAATCATACCAAGGATACTTTCTTTCTAACACTATACGGCGCGTCGTAGTTATAGATATGTATACAGTTTACATTGATGTGCTGCAGTCTGTACAATGTCAAACAGTGGAGTAATACCCTCCCGAAAGTATGGAAAACATATCGACTAGTGGCACCTTAACGTCACGCTTTTCTTTGTAAAAATGGACTACTTAGTCACAGAAAAGCGTGACTTAAGTGCGGGTTTAGGTCAAACAATGCTATAAACTTATAAAGTACTATCGGCAAACGATAGGCATGCTCACTTAAGAAAATATTTCTGCGAAAGCGCAGCTAGTGACAAACCACGCCCCTTCCTGGTTTCGCCCAATTAGAGACAATATGCATTTGTGTGAGTAAAGGGCGTGTAACAAAATTTCAAAGTCATTAGCCAGAGTGCGGCAGTGCCAATTTGCATCTCGCTAATTGTTGACGCTTCCCTTATATTACTATCGCCATTTCATTTTACGACCTGTTTGTTTCTATCGGACTGATTGCCTGCCTATCTGTGACTCTACTTGTATACCGGACTGTAATCGAAGGCCTCTTTTTGACCCTAGCTCTTATCCTGGACTTTATGTGTATTGTGCCTACTGTGGACTGTGACTAACTTTGTCGTTAACCATGACGACCCGAAACCTGATTCAAGAAGAAAGAAATAAAATGATTGTCTTACAAAGACAAGGGTTGAATATATCCTAAATTGCAGTGGAGTTGAACCTGCAAGTAAGTTATGTTTTTTGTATAAAGATAAAGAGAGAGATATAAATAAAGTGATAGTAATATTATTATTTCCTAGTTTGCATTTTTCCGGATCCTAACTTCGTAACTAATATTATAAATGCGAAAGTGGGTTTGTTTGTTACGCCGTTTAAATCCGTTCGGCATTTGAAGCGTCAAACCGTAACAAACAAACAAACTCACTTTCGCACTTATAAGTTTAGTTAGGAATTAATACATAAAATCACTGACTTTTAATTTCCTATACTTTTATATTTCTTTGTTGCTGTTAATGTTGTGAGTTTAATTCTAATGGCATCGTGTGCTATAATGTTGTATTGCTGTGTAAAGAATGCAAAAAATACCTCTAATATAAAAAATACAAACTTTTTACACCAAATTAATGATAAATAACAATAATATCTATAATATAGTGTGTTGATTAACGAAAGGCATTCCCGCTAAACCGCAACAATATAGTAGCAGTAGTATTTTTTTTTATTTTAGCATGTGTGGATGCTAATCCACAAAAATCCAAAAAAAAATCGCGAAATAAAATCAGATGTTCCCTATATTTTGATGAGTTATCTATTATATAAAGTTCAAAGTCTTGACTGTCTGAAATATCAACGCACAGCCTAAACCGCTGGTTCTAGAGACATGCAATTCGGAGGGTGTGTTCTTTGTGAAGAGTAGGTATCCTCTAAGAAAGGGTTTTTCGAACTTATACCCTAAGAGGGTGAATGGGGAAAGAGTGAGATTTAACGCGGACGAAGTCGCGGGCGAACATAAATGTAGGGAACAGCAGATTTTTTCGTATTTTTTTTTTCATGAATAGACGCTATACTATTACGGGTTCACGGGAACGCCTTTTGTAATTAAAATACTGTATATAAAAATAATAAAATTATAATAACATTCAGATGATAAAAATATTAATAATTATAGTAATGCAGTCAAATAAGTTTGTTCTTTTTATTTCATTTTGCTTTCAAAGACGTTGCTGGAACCTTTTGTGACCAGATAATAAATCAATTAACACCTAAACAATGGTGCTTTATCTCACATAGTCATGGACGCATTTTATTTTAAAAACTATTTCTAGAGGCTTAACGTGATTATTATATTAAATTTAAATCAAAGTTGATTCTTTTTCAGCCAAGCACATTTATTTTATTATTATTTTTACATTTAGTAAAGAGTAAATAAAAATATATAATCATACTAGTGCAAATAGAAAATAATTGACAATAATTATGTCAATTTTTGTAAGTAGATAGCAAATACCAAAATACTTTAAAAAAATAGCATACATACTTTTAAATACCAACAATCTAGTGCTAGGCCGAAAAGAAATAGTAGTAATTTGATTTAAATTTATTAAAATAATCACGGAAAACCTCTATAACCGCCACGTTGCCAGCCCGCGCGTGATAAACGCTCCTAAATAGTAGAGTTAAAGCACAAATTTGCTTGGGAGAGTTTCATATAATGTTGGAATTTACGCGTGCCATTTTTCTTACCCATATAATTATACAAGATGTAATTGCAATAACTGAAAACCTCGGGGTCATTGTACTCATTATTATGAACAACTTTTACTATATAAAAATCAGCTGTTCCCTACGTTTGTGTTAGCATACATAACTCGTCAAAATCTATGGAACAGCTGATTTTTTTTTCGCTAAAAGTTGTTCGTAATGATGAGTACAATGACCACTTAAGAGGTTTTCAGTTATTGCCTTTACACCTTGGATATTAAAATATAGAGAAGAATGTTAATACCCAAATTAGATATAGAAAGGTTAAGAGTTTATATAACATGAAGTCAATCCTCATGCAAACATTATTTAATTAGTTATAATTTTTTTTCCTATACACTTCCTATATTAAGTTAAAAATCGATGCTAATTGTATTTTATTTGCCAGAGAACAACGGTGCGCCGCTGGGTGAAAAAATATGAAGAAGGAGAAACAACAGAACGCGTTCGTGCACCTCGACCCCGGGCTATAAACGAAGATGAACTTAATATGATAACCACATACCAAGAGAACCCTTTCACCCCCACTGGCAGTTTCGCACAGAATTATGAAGTTTCGATGCAAACTATTAGAAACAAGTTGCATCGAGCTGGAGTCCATCACAGACGGCCCATGCCATATTTTCCGATGAAAAGTGCTTTAAGTCGAGTCAACAAGGTCGTCGGAATTTATGGCGTATAAATAACACGAGATAACAATACCAAAATAGAGTTTCAAGTTTTTGTTGTAATAACAATTTTTAGATCCGTAGTAAGTACCGCCGCGCCCCTGCATTCGCAACACACTATTTGTTTACTTAGGTATCTAGTGCTTTCTCAGCGTAGAGTTGTTCACATTTAGAGCGATCAATTTAAGTATTCTTAATTAAGTAGTTTATGAAAAAAGAATTTATGAATTATTAAAAGTCATAACATAAAACAAAAATTGTTATTTATGATGTTAGTATTATAGTCCAGCGAGGTTAATAGCGTTTTACAAATAACACTGTCATGCTGCCTTTCTTGGTGAATTTGTTGTTTTATGGTTTTTTGTCATATTTTTGTTAATTATTAAGATAAGGAAACACTCGATATACGACACGATTTGAGACGGCTATTTCTCTCTATGTTATGTTCTCTAAAAATATTGTGTAACAAAACTAGAAAAATACTGATTTAAGATTGTTCACTTAGAAAAATGCTGAAAAAAAAAATAGAAAATGCTGTATTTACCTATAATTACACTGTATTGTATTGTTACACTTAGTTCTGTATTTTCTGTTGTTTCTTATAATTTCTGTAGTGTATACGAACATTGGTAATTGGTTGTGTTGTCTGTTTGTCATTGTTGTTTTGATTTCATAATAAGATCTTTACAATACCTATTAATGTAGATAAATACAGTTTGACAATGATATTATAAGTAAAGAGTCTTTTTACTTATAATATATGCATGCATTTTGATGTTAATTTCTGTGTATGTTTTTGTAATAATTTGTTAATTTCGGGATAAATCTTTAATGTTTCCTTTTGAATACTTGAAAAAATCTATTAAAAATAAATGTATCAAATTATATTGTTTTTTTTTCAAAAACAGCAAATTCTTAAAATTTATCTCAAGTAGATTCTAACTAACTGTTTATTATTTCACACATATTACAGCCGACAATTTGACTCGAACAAAAAGCTCTTACTATACATCTTTTATTATCATTCTTTTATAAGATTTAAATATCAACCTAAACAAAAAAAAAAACATGTCACTAGTAGGAACCCAACATTAATTTATTTACTCTCACTGCTGCCAACGCGCAAATTATAGTTTAGTTTAATTACTTGATAAGCTTCTGAATTTTAAAGTGGCGTAGGAACTAAATCATTGTTATATTTGTCAAAAAAAACTTGTCATAGGTAGGTTGCAATGCTGGCAACGCGCCTGTCGAGTTGATTCTTGCTGAAAAGCATAAATTGTCAACCTTTGATTATAGCATCAATTAAAGAAAAGCAAAGTGTTGGTTTAATTAAAATCCAGTCTTTAACGTTCTGAAAATTTTGGACCTGTCTTCTGTTATGCCGTTTGTGATCCACCCAAAACGGTAAGCACATCTTGCACTGCATGCCTCGGGCATTTTAATTAGAAAGATACTTTGTTCGTAAAATCTCGTTATATTTACAATCAAATCAAAGGTGTGATAAATTAATAGGTAAAACGAATATTACAACTGTAAAAATAATTAAACCAAAACAAGAACAACTGCAAAACATTTGAGATAATAAAATTGGTTATCTTTTCGCCAACGTATGGTCGTAGCGTAGGCCCTTGTATTAAGCCATCCTATTGTTTAACCGGGTTTCCAGACATTCTCACTCAAAAATAATGGGATGAAGATAATGAACTTATTTAAATTGTTTTATTGCTCCATGTTTTCATTGAAATCGCACAATTACAGTAATATTTGAACCAATACTTGGCGGAGTTCATACTGTTATCAGAGCTTTATGTTTATAGCTGCCGCAACTTTTGCGACTGCAATAAAAATAAGTTCATCGTCTAAGTCCCATTGTTATTTAGTGGGAATGTCTGGAAGTCCGGTTAAACAATAGACCGGCTTAATAAAAGGGCCATACGTTGGAATTGCGGTAAAAGTTGCGGCAGCTATAAACAAAAAGCTTTGATAAGATAGTGTGAACTGCGCCAAGTATTGGTTCAGAATTATTACTGTAATTGTGCTATTTAAATCAAAACATAGAGCAACAAAAAAAAGATACCAAAATATGTTGTCAATTTCTAATAAAATTACGTAACTTGCTTCTTTCTTGTCATATGTATTCCCAAGTATAAGTATTAAGTAAATAACTATATAGAAATATAGTTATTTACTTTTCAATAGCACTGCACAAGTAAAAAGAATACCTCAATGCAGTGTCGGTCAACACACCTAGTGCATTCGCTCCGATTTGTATGGCGGCATCGCATAGGATATGGTGAAAATTGGGAAGGCAGTAAGTGTTCATAAATAACGTAAATTTATAGCCCCGATACAGAGAGTAACATATTAAAGTGGAAGTAATAGATATAAATTGTAATAGTTTGACATTTCTTATTCCAAATTATTCTATTTTTGTGGAAAGTCGATACTAATTTAATTATCAATAATACATTTTCTAAACTAAACAGAAGGTATGCATTATCAATAATACATTTTCTAAAATAAACAGAAGGTATGAGTATTAAAATTACTTCTTGTCAATAACAAAATAAGAGTTCATTAAAAATTGATTCAGAGCTCACGCTGGCCATGCCCATTAAGAAAATCGTCTCACAAACAATTTAGTGAGCACAGCACGCTCCTAGTGTGAGTGTCACACTTCTATACATCATTATACTAATACGCACACGACTAAAATACGGTTCGCGCATCCTATTGGTCAAAACGCATGCATTGTGCGATCGAGTCGTAAACCGTGCTATGCGATTATCGACTTTGAGGTGAGCTTGCGGAACTTTGGTCGATAGTACTTATAGAAAATCTATAAGTACTTTATAAGTTTGTCTGCATGTTCCGAAAATCCGGTTTGGCGCAAAAACGGCTGAACGAATTTGGATGTCATTAGACACATAGATAGTTTATAACGTGGACTAATACTTAGGGTAGGTACTTTTAATCCCGTGGGATATTTTCCGACATCAACGCGGGCAAAAAAGTTGGGCAAAAATAAAAAAAATCATCATACCTGGATTACAGTCAGTGAGCAGGGAGCATATTGATAGTAAAACTTTAGATATTGTCAGCGCCGGCGACCAGTTATCTTTGAGAATATCTAGACATATCACACCCTGGCTATTGATGTTACAATGATATATCCTAGTCCGGAATGTCACCTGGAACAGATAAAGGGAATAATTAATATGCAGCCGCACATGTATGGTGTTGATAACCTTTCGGCATCTATCAGTGTTACCCGCACAGTATTGATAATGGAATATTGTGTGTCTTAAATAAACAAACAGTAGTTATTGAGCTTCGGCGGCAATCAATCAGTCGCTCTGCAGGGCATGGTAGATGAGTGTCAAGATAGGTACTGAACATTTGATGGAACAGAAAAGTACCTATAAGCTTCTTAGCAATAAGGAACTTGAAAAAAACAACGCCATATACTAAGTCATAATTTTCTGAACATACACTGTCCTAAGGCTCCCGCAGACAGGCGTGACGCGACAGTGTAAAGGCTCCTTCAAACTGACGCGACAAACGATAAAATCGCGCACGACACATAGGCACCGCAAGTCGCGCAACGAGCGGTGCCTTTGTGTCGCGCGCGATTATATCGCGTGTCGCGCCTGTTTGTAAGAGCCAAACTAGAAAAAAACAAACTGCTGGAGTCAAACTGTTTGTTTGGCTCTAGGAGCCTTTATGCGATGCGGACTCTTCTTGGAACAATTTCTATGAAAAATTCATGGAAATTGTTCTACCGGAGCCACGTCGCGAGTCGGGAGCCTTTACTATCTGAATCTGACTTTGATTGACTCCGTCCAATGGTTTGAGAAATCTAACAAACTCAATTCATCAAGATCTAAGAAAAAAAAACTGGCCAAGTGCGTGTCGGGCCACGCACAGTGTAGGGTTCCCAATGTAGTACGATTCTGTTTTTCTTTATTCAGAAGAGGTAAAAAAAAACATATTTTGCTTTTAAATGCAAGTCTTTATCCGTTATAAACAAGCAACTACTTCATCTTAGTCACTTTAAAGGAATAATGCTAAGGATTTTGTATTTGGCACAAAATTATCCAACACCCAAGTTCAACGACTATTACTGCTAAACTTATAAAGTTATCTTAACCGCTACACTTTTCCTTTAAAGTTCATGAAATGCACTATCACCGTCAATTTTTCCAGATTTTTCAAGCCAGCAGTTTAGGTTTTAGGGGGGGGGACGCCCTACTGGACCCTAAAAAGATATGTCACCGTAGTAAGAAACAACGACTTATCACGATACGCTTCGTTTACATATTTAAGATCCGTATCAAACCACCGTATCTATTCAGGATATTGCCCCGACGGAAAATAGCATGTCGAGTTCAATCACGCGAAACTTGTCAGAATATAATGCAACTCCGAGATGTGTATGAAAAGAGTTGAGAAAGTTGCACGGAAATATTGAGTTCCTTCGTAGATCTTTGACATTCGTTTAACGGGTAGTCAGAAGCCGAAGTCTGACAATCAGTCTTACCTAGGGGTATTGTGTTAACCAGTACCTGGGTTGTGGAAGTCAAATAGTATAGACTGTCGCTACATGTAAAATACTGGTATGCAGTCTGCATCCGGTTAGACTGGAAGCCGACCCCAACATAGCTGGGATAAGGCTGGGCCGATTAATTGAGATAAAACTTTAAACCACTCAACATTATCTCGAACGAGAATGATGACAAGACCGCGATCAAAAAGATGTCCTAAACTCCTTATCTATTGGTAAATCCAAAGGAATTCAGGTCTAAGACCAGCGATATGCATAAGACAATATTATATCTGTTATACCAGCTGCAAAACACAAAGTTCATTGACAATAAAATTCACATAAAGGAAACTGCATCACGGAACAGGACACAGGTACTTTTGCTGACGCAATCAGCTATTTATAGGAGGGACGAAAATGAATCACGTCTCACGCCATTTGCAAGAGCAGGCAATGTTTTATAATGATATGAGACTACCATCATGGTGTATCAAGTTATAGTAAATCAGTGGCATATTAACTGTCAGCTGAAAACTCATTTGTAAAATGTGTAAACACTCAGGTGTAAAATGTATGCCCCTAATGATGTGCCGACGGCACCCGTAATTCTACACTCTGTAAGGGAGACCCCACACAACAATATTGTTAACGAGTGAAACCACAGACTTAGTCTGTGAGTGAAACCCTCCAAAGCTTTACACAATGGCTACTTACATAGTTACTAAAGTATAAACATGGGCGGTAAATCGTAACAACTCCGCAAATTCTTTCGATGTATCTTTGTGCTTATTATATTCGATTCAATACCCTTGTAACAGCAGAAAAAGTGGTTTGAAAGTCGAGGTCTAACCCAAAAGTATTTATTAGAACCTTTTGCCTGTTCCGACATTAAACAAAAACTAATAATTAGGACCCAATTTATATGAGGTAAAGATACGTCCGAGATAGATATCAAGGCAAATGCGTACAAAAATCGCGGCTCGGTAAATTAGTTATTCTGTCTACACGGATATTGTTTGAGGATAAGTAGGTGTGATGTACGATACATTTTGAATGAGTCGAGAAAATGATGCATGACATTGATTGATGAGATGCGCCCGCGATGTATTTTTAGAGGATTGCCCTCGTCATACATTCTAGCAACTATCTTCATCCTTATGAAGTTCAATGAAAATGTAGATGCGAGACTCAAGTTGTAGAATATCCTGCATAAAAAAAAATAATTCCTGGTAACTTTCTCGAATTTAATCGTCCTCTAAATAAACACGACGTGTAATGAACTTTGTAGGTATGTCTGGCATTTTCTAATTGATTTGTCGGACAATGGCGAGTCCAGAGTGAGGGATGTCAGCACTAATTAAATACTAGGGCTGTCTCGCGACCCCTTGCAGGGCTCGGACCTCGGTTTAGGGCGTTGCTAGACACGGCCGGCTAGGGTTTGGGGAGACTGCATTGATTTGATGTCGAGTCGTTATAGGTATGCGCGAGGGGTGGAATGAATAAACCATGATTGATATTGCTGTTTCCTTTTTCATTGTGTTGCAACAACAGATTTTATGGATAAAATTTGCAGCCAAATATTCAAATAAGCTAAAGTTCAATATTGAAATAGCTTCTTTTCTACATGGAAACTGCCAAGTGGATACATATTGCTATGATTTCGAAAGCTTTAAATGAAACTACGGCTAATAAAGGTTGGCTAAACTCGTGTATGGTTAATTAATCATTACCTTTCCATCTATTTAGTGCCATTGTATTCAAATACATTGATTTGTATGTCTAGCCAGTAATTTAAACTATTTCTGTGTATCATAATTTCATAAATTAAAGAGGATAAGATTTTTGTTGGGGTTGCAATGGAACAAATGTAAATTAAGTTGCACTTTTCTGTACCAGTTCTTTCAACTTAAGCAGGAACTTAACAGGGAAGAATCCAAAAACAATCAACCAATTACCTACCTAACAAAACATTTTCCATCATTATCGGGAACCTCCAACATTAATAAGATAAAAACTTTTGAACTACTGTTACTTAACATGAGTCCCTTTGATTCATAGCTTCAACAAAACATTTGGTAGTTTAACACTTGTAGCCAGGCTAAACAAAGGACTCATGATAGTAAAAAAATCAAGAGTCATGCTTCTGAACTTAAAAAATTCAACATAAACTACATTGGTAGTTTGTTTTTTTTTTTAATTTTGATATTGTTACCAATGGGTAACAATATCAAATTTTTTTGATAACAAGAAGAACAACTGCTAGAGTTAAAGTATAGACAAAGATAAACTACTAAATAAAATAAAAAAATATTACCTTAGGAGGTTTGAATGGATATTCTGGTGAGAAGTGGATGTCTAGGAAGAAAACCCCACCCTCGTACACCGAACCAGGCGGGCCTAGGATGGTGGACACCCATTCATACAGGTTGTCTCCTTTCGGCCCTGCACTGCAGTTTGGTGGCGGATCTAGTGTAATCTCTGCAAGTTCCTTCTGGATCCTCTTAGCCGATGTCCCGAGTGCCTTCGACATCTTGGGATTTGGTTTATTTTCTTTTGCTTCTGGTTTACTGTCTGCAAGGGCTCCACTTGAGCCAGCACCGCCTCTGCCGCGACCCGTACCACTCCCTGATGAACCAGACGCACCGCTCATTATCTAAAAGCACCAAACGTCTCATTCCGCTACACCAAAAAGCTGCTAGTAAAAAGCTTGTGATATGAGTGTAATGATTGGTGGGAAAGCTTGCAACAAAGTCTGATGAATACATGCTCTCATGATTTTTAAAATAATAAACATTAGCTTTCAAAATTGTATGAATATTCTTAAAATAATGACTCCCAAAATAAACAGGTTTGATGACACAACACAGTTAAGAGCAATTAGCTCTGAAAGTGCAATGACATGAAATTGAGAAATGATCCTCATTGATCATTGCAGACTTATTGATTGTGAGTCATCTAAAAGCAGCTACAACTACATTGCAAGTCATTTTTAGTTACAAAATCACAAAAGAAGAACATGTTTTTTTTATTTCAAGCAAGAACAAAATCACTAGAACAAAGACATTCCTACTTCCTGCACTTAGTACACCAAACATCAGCATTCAAACAAACAAAAAATACTATGCTCTACTGACAATTGCTCAACTATTTAACTCAAAATATAAATGCAAAACGTAATGGAAAAAGATTTATTTGTACCTTACGAATAACAGTCGGCCATCTTGTGGGCTGGCGTTATCCGATAATTTACAATTTTTTGATTCACCGGTGACCCAATTGAATGAAAAAGACGACTCCCGATAAGTATTAGATACTAAACAACGAAATTCATCCACGACCTGTGCAAAATTTGTGCAATGATATTAGTGTAATCTCGGTGTTAGATGCCCCGCACTGCAAAGCGTAAATAGGCAGCCTGTTACTTTCCGCACTAATACCACTCTGTGATAAGAGATAGGTGAATTAATTATACCTTATTCAAAGATAAATCTGGAGTTTGGTGAGTTCCAGCAAGGTTTTTGAGAGCTTCAATCCACTTCTACCACATTTCATCCATTTGTCTGTCACCCTCACCAACACAAACAACCACTGACTGAAATTCACCGAATGCACACAAGCTCAGATATAAAACAAATACATACATGTAAAAAGTGCCTCAGACATTTAAATACTTACAGATTGATAGTTTAAACTAATTATGCTAAATTATTGCTAGGAAAGTAAGCAATATACAGTAATTAAAATAATGAAGTTAAGAAAATTTACAAGAAGCACAACCACATTCCGACATTTTTTAACTTTTTATTTTTTTAAGGATGGTGTTGCCCACATTGCAAAATAAAAACTACCCAAAACGTTTTTTTTTACTTTACCTTTTCAACCCTAATCGATTACAATCATGATCTCAGCCCTTAGACCATTACTGTAACCCTCACTCCTCTCAGCCAATCAAAGTCCACAGCTGGACTTGTTTTAGTTTGCCAATTCGCAAAAAAACTGATCTTAGAACGGATAAAATTTTGCTTTCATTCAACATATCGGAACAGAGCTCAAAATACATATAATAACTGGGTCGAAGGTTTGGACTTGGATTAAAGTTAGAACTTGGTTTGTAATAAGACGGGAAAAGTTTGCTGAAGAAGTATGAAACTGAAACATGCTAATCTATGCTATAATTTATGCTCAAGATGCAATGCATATTTTACTTTCATACCGGACCACACATTTTGGAGTCCTAACGGGTGCGTTCCAAATAGTCATGTAATATTATAGTTTATAGCACAACAATATCGCTCGCCATACATATATTTAGAACACGTTCACACTTTGATATACTATATATTATTTAAATGTTGAGCACTGTGAGCGCGTTCATGAGCGATCCGAATTGTTGACAGCCCTCAGCTGTCATAATCGTAATATTATCTAAATCGGAACGCGTTGGAGATGATGTGAGTATGATAATTCGGAATAAGGGTCTCAATGGTTTGGAGTGATGTCATTGTCAATTTGACGTTCACTTTGGTATAGTTTGACCAAAGTTTGACAGTTGGACAACAGTTGGTCAATTTCAAGTCAATTTGCAATTTGTGATTATTTTGTGATTCTTTGCCTGAAATATTTCTGAATAATTAAAAACATTTATCCAAAAAGCGTTACAAAAACCAGACAAAATGGGTAAACGACAGCATCAGAAGGATAAAATGCAAGTTTTACGCTTTAAGATAATACCTTTCTTTAGTGATTTATTCCAATGTTTTTTATTCTTCATTGGTAATTTCACATTCTTCTTTGGTAATTATTAGGTATCTGACGTACACGGAGTGGACCACACTGTACGGTGGCAAAAGATCAGGCACTCCTAAAGAAGAGGATACTACTTTCAAACGCTTACCATTCGACCATTGCTGCCTGTGTCTTCAGCCTTTCGAAGACCCATACTGCGATTCTGATGGAAATATATTCGAGTTACAAGCCATACTAGAGTTCGTGAAGAAGTTCAAAGTAAATCCAGTAACAGGGAAAGTAAGAAGACTTATTTATTAATGCTTGTAAAACAAAAGAAAGAAACTAAACATCTTTACTTATTGTATATTGAACCATGTAAAAACATGAAAACGTTCTTTCCAGAAGCAAGACGTCAAAACTCTAACAAAATTGAACTTTTTCAAGAATGCTGAAGGAGATTACCATTGCGCTGTTCTTTTTAAACCTTTTACGAAGAACTCATACATTGTTGCTATTAAAACCAGTGGTAATGTGTACTCAAATGAGGCCGTGGAACAGCTTAACATTAAAGGAAAGAACTGGAAGGACCTTATCAATGACACGCCGTTTGCCAGGACTGATATTATTGTTATACAGGATCCAAATAACTTGAACAAGTTCAATATATCTTCTTTCCATCATATCAAGAATAATTTGAGGGTGGAGACTGAAGGTAAATTAAGGTTTGATAGCTGTTTAATAGTTTTGTTCACATGTTTGCTATTTGTTGATTAAGGGCGAAGGCCAGGGTAGCCCATGAAAGTTCATAATATTATTATTTATTATAGCCTTTTTATTTCCTTAAAATAATCAATTACATTGCATTAATAGTTCGTATTTCATTATAATTTAGTACATTAAATAAATCATCTTTAACAATAAGAGTAGATATTAATATCATGCATTAGCTATATTTATTATACATTCATTATTATTTGTTGCTAACATTCAGATTTCAGATAAATATCCATTGAACTTAATTTATTATTATATATGTAAAATTATTAAAACATGCGTTTTTTTTTTTTTTTTTTTTATAATATATGTAGTTGTAATTATAATTTTAAGGACCCCTCAACGAGTAAAGGCCTCCTCCATTTTACTCCAAGTTTCTCTATTCTTTGCCTTTGTAATCCAGTCTTTTCCAGCCACTTTATTTATCTCGTCTATCCATCTCTCTTTCGGTCTTCCCCTGTTTCGTTTATTGGGGGGTCCTGGCCAAGTAGTTATTCTATAAGCCCACTTATTTTTGCTCATGCGTGCAATATGACCAGCCCACTTCCATTTCAGTTTCTTACAGTGTATTAAAGCGTCGATTACATTTGTTGTTTTCCTTATATCTGTATTTCTTATTTTGTCTTTTCTTTTTAAATTTAGAATACTACGTTCCATTGACCTCTGGCATACTTGTAGTTTATTTTTTGTGTGGTTATTAAATATCCACGTTTGGCAGGCATACGTAAGACACGGTAGTATACAGGAATCCAGTACTCTTTTCTTTAGTTTTACAGGAAGGTTTGATTTAAGTATTTCCTTGTTGTTCCAAAATTTGTTCCATGTGGAATTTATTCGTCTGTGTAATTCATCACTGTGTCTGGTAGTAGTAAACGATATCTGTTGACCTAAGTATATATATTGTTGTACATATTCTAGTGATATACTGTTGACTTTAATGGGTATTTTTTTATGGTTGGTCATGATCTTTGTTTTTGTGGTATTTAGTTCTAAGCCAATTCTTCTACTCGCAGTATTTAGTTCATTGACCATTTTTCCCAGTTGAGTTGGTGTTTCCGAGAAAAGTATAATGTCGTCTGCAAACCGGAGGTTACTTAGAAAATTACCTTGTATGTTTATACCTCTTCTATCCCAGTTTAGATTTTTCATGATGCTTTGTAGAACAGTTATAAAGATTCTCGGCGAGAGAGGGTCGCCCTGTCTAACGCCCCTACAGATTTTTATTTCAGGGCCTCGTTTTTCCATTTTTACACGACTTATAGTTTTACTATATATGTCTTTTATAAGCTCAATAGTCTCCAGTGGTACATCACACTCGTAAAGGGCTTTCCACATGCTACTATGGGAAATAGAGTCGAAGGCTTTGGCATAATCAATAAAAGCCAGGTAGAGTGGCCTTTTATGTTCTGTATATTTCTCTATAATTAAGTTTAATGCGTGTATGTGGTCTGTGGTGGAAAAATCTCTTCTAAAGCCTGCCTGTTCCGGTGGTTGATGTTTCTCGGTGTATCTAGCAAGGCGTTCTTCCAGACATGATGCAAACAATTTGTATATATTTGATTGAAGGCTAATGGGTCGGTAATTACCGATATCGGCAGGGTCCCCTTTTTTATATAGTAGAATTATGTCAGATTCTGCCCATTCTGTAGGTATTTTTTTTTCGTCTAAAATTTTATTAAACAGGGTAGTTAAAGGTGATGCTAGTAGATATTTTCCCGTCTTTATTGTTTCGTTTGGGATGCCATCTGGTCCATTGCTTTTCTCGGATTTTAAGCGTTCTATTTTCTTTATGACGTCATAGGTCGAAAATCTTTCCAGAGCGATGGAGTCCTGAGTGGAAGTTAAGTCTTCTTGCTCCGTTTCTTGTGCCGAATAAAGGTGTTTATAAAATGTTGTAGCTGTTTCTATAATTTTTGATCTAGAGAAAGTTTTGTTGTTGGTAGAGTCTTCTTTTAGGCATGGAATCCATTGTTTAGTAGAGTTGAGTGCTTTGTAACCTTTTTTCAGGCTCCCTGATGACTTGAGATGGTTTTCTATTGTGTTTATTCTGTGTTCATAATGTACTTTTTTAATTTGTTTGTAGATATTTTTATATAAATAGCTGCGCTCTTTCTTTTCTCCATCTGTAATTTTTTTCTTGTTTGTTAATTCATTTCTTCTTTCAATAAGACTTTTTATACTTTCCGGAATGATGTCCTGTTTTGTAATTTTTTCTCTTTTTATAGATTTCATACTATCAAATATTGCCACCTTGATATTGCTATATAAAGACTCTATGTCTTCATTTTCTTCTAGATCCATCGTGCCAATTTTTTTCCCTAAAGCTTCGATGAACTGTTTCTTTTCTTCTGTTGTGTTTAGTTTGGTATTTTTATTGCTATACTTGGCTCTACTTTTCTGCGAATTTGTCATTTTAAA
The DNA here is from genome assembly GCA_916614155.1 of Mesoligia furuncula. Classification (NCBI taxonomy): domain Eukaryota; kingdom Metazoa; phylum Arthropoda; class Insecta; order Lepidoptera; family Noctuidae; genus Mesoligia; species Mesoligia furuncula. Next base: position 5,345,862 of record OU744803.1, on the reverse strand, counting down.
GGTACTTCGTATTAGTCGGTGATCGCTAGGGTATGATAGACTGCTTAATATTTCTATATTTGTAATTCTTTCTCTATTATTGGTTAATACGTAATCTATCTGGCTTTTATTTTTCTTTGGCGATAGCCATGTCCACATATTCTTTATGTTCTTTTTGAATAGGCTGTTTGTTATAACTAAGTTGTTTTCACTACAAAATTGAAGCAAGATTTCGCCTCTTTTGTCTCTCTTTCCAAAGCAGTAGTTGCCCATTATTCTTTCTTCACCTGCTAGCCGTTGTCCAACTCGAGCGTTAAAATCACCTAGTATAATTTGATGCTTGTTAAAATGTATTTGAGACTGACGGAGTTGATTGTAAAAGTTATTTATTTCCTGATCACTAGCTTCAATGGTAGGTGCGTGAACTTGAACAATTGTAAGTGTTATGTTTTCCAATTTAAGGTTTAAAATGCATATTCGTTCGGATATTCCAATAAAACTTTCAATATTAATCTTATATTTCTTCTTTACAAGGAAACCGACACCATACTGACCTTTAGTTTCACCAAAATAACAGAATATGTGGTCATCATCTTCAATAATATTGTAACCTGACCTTCTTATTTCCGCAAGGCCAATAATGTCATATTTTATTTTTGATATTGCTTGTTTAAAATCAAGTAGTCTCTCATTTGATAAGAGAGATCTTGTATTGTAGGTACAGATGTAGAGTGGTTGGAGTGGAGGGTTGTGGTCTTTGACCCCCGCGGTGACCGGCCGTGGTGGGTTCATAATATAACCCTATTGAATTACAATTTCTATGAAATATTAATCAATAAAGTTATATGAACTTGATGGTTTTAACAATTATAAATCTGTAAATTATACATACTTGTTACGGTCACTTATCATATTTTGTTCAAAATGCAACCTGACACTGACATGCAAAATGTAAAAAACATAAAAACGGCTACCCCGGCACTTCCCCCTTAAAAGGATATACCCATACCCTTGATTTAAATATAGGACACATTTTCCTCAGTGTGCTTACATATCAGCTGTCTCATACATAATTACTTGACAAGAAAGTGCCAGGACATTTATTTATCCCAAGATTAATAAAACAAATAACATTTGTTTGGCAATAAAAGAATGGCCCTCGCTTTCCCACATTTTTTAGCAGTGGTAGGGCTAACACCCGCCTAGTTTGCAACCACCCTCCCACCGAAGTCTGGCATTAAGCAGCCTGCTGTGTTTTGGTGTTGCGTGGGAGTTCCAGTACCTTAGGCATCTTCTGGGCATGCTTGTTCCATCATAGACATCATCCATTGTTTTCCGTTGGGTGTGATCGAGGTCAAGAACGGGCCCATTCAGCAATAAAAAAAAAGAACAGTCTGTTAACAGTAAAAATAAAAACGTTTTTTATATCTCATATATTTAACTGCATTGCAGTGTAGTCCTCTAAGGTGTAATCTAATCTAACTAGTCTGTACTGTCCCACGGCAGTGCAAAAGCCTCCCTGTCCCTTTTCCACACAATTCTGTCTTTAGAGGTAACCCTAACTAATTGTAGTGGAAAATTTTATCATAATCACAAAATTTATGATGTATGTGTATTTTACAGAGGAAATAGCAATGAGAAAAGACCCACATGCAAGACTTAAGACCGTATCAAATGAAACAAAAGACATCCTTCAAGAACTAGAGAAGGAGTACAAAGCACCAGAAAAGAAAGATGTTAAAAAAGAGGTGGGTATTTCTTTGTTAATGACACTTTAAGACTGTTTCTTCCTGGTTCGCTGGCAGTTTCTAGCCAGCTTTTACCATAGTGAAAGCAGTGGGATATGATGCATTAAGGGGGATGCAGCAAGGTAGCCCGCTAAATTCAAATTTACTTACAGTTTTTGCAATTTGCAGGTCAGTGTCAGGTTGTATGTTGATTAAAATATGATTCGCGACCGAAACAAATATGGCTTTACAAGGTTATAATCATTAGAATCAGCAATAAAACTCTTTAAGTTAGAATTGGCCTCAAATGTCATGATTTCATGAAATGGGTAATTATGAAGTTAGAGATATTGATAATTTTTAGGGCTCCAAACGTCCTAATGAAAAAACGGAACCCTTGCTTCCAAGAATCACCTTGTGTCTGTCTGTCTGTCACAACCAATTTGCTCCGAATCTACTGAAATTTGTAACACGTGTGAATTTCTGTGAACCAAAAGCGGTCATGTAACATAAATAAATGAATTTTGGGGTCACTTTTGGGGGGCAAACTAGAAAATAAAAAACTAAATATTAGCAAACTGCCATTTTTGACATGTTCAATGAAACGGTTTGTTGTGAGGGTATCAAATATATATATTTTTTTAATTTTAACAGTTTTGAAGTCATTTAATATATGAAAATTTACCACACCCTCCCCTTTAGTCCGAAACTATTGAGCCTAAAATTTTGAAGAAATTTTTGAGAAAAAAATACAGAAATTATATCTTTACCTACAGATTACAGGAAAACCTGTAAGAAGTCTATGATCTTTATAAAACAAGCTAAAACTTTAAACATTGTGCATACAAACTTACAAATGCAGTTGGAATGTATGGGAGAACATGTTTTTTAACTGCAATGTCAAGTTTGTTTTTGGGATTTAGGGGCACGGTAGTACCCCGCAAAGATGAGCTAAAAACAAAAAGCAGAAGTAGTACCTTTCCCAAAACGTTTCGTCGTATTTTCATACCCTCATAGTTACGGCCTGGATAATGCTATAGAGCTCAAATTCTAACAATAAAATGTAAGTTTCATGTGTCTAGCTTTTTGACTTTGGTTTTTATTAATACCTAAAATACTTCGATTTCGTCACTGACTGACTAACTCGCCGCTCTTCAAAACCCGTCGTACGTTTTGACCAAGATGTAAGGTTTGTAGAGTTAAACCTTGTAGAGTTAGGAGCTTGGCTATATATTAGTCTAGGTCAGAATGACGGGTGTACTGTTACAGAACTGAATATGTTATATATGAAAGGAATGTACCAGCAATGTACCTGAATGTACCTTTAATGAAATTCAATGTACCTCCAAGAAACAAGAACAATTGTAATAATAAAGTGAGCCGCAGTCCTGATAGTCAGAATGACGGGTGAATACTAATAATTAATGTAATAGGTATCTTATGGTTACCTAATATTTATCATAGGAATGTACCTTCAATGTATAAAAATATAATCTGAAAATATAATGCGACGAGTAATTAACGAGAAAATCAAGAAAATAAATTTTGACGCCTACCAATTTTTAATAGCAATGTGAGTATAGTGTTATTTGCTCGAATTAAATTGAACGTTATTGTGAGAGGATTATTTACATTTTTCACTACTTTTCATAAACGTTGAGTAAATGATCATTCATTTTCTAATCAATATTTGTTTTATTTATCAAATCACATGTAGGTTTGTAAAAAAATGTAAATAAACCTCTCATAATCACGTTCAATTCTCAATACGAGCAAATAACACTATACTCACATTGCTATTAAAAATTGGTAGGCGTCAAAATTTCTTTTCTTGATTTTCTCGTTAATTACTCGTCGCATTATATTTTCAGATTATATTTTTATGAGGGACATTGAAGGTACATTCCTCTGGTAAATATTAGGTAACCATAAGATATCTATTACATTCATTATTAGTATTCACCCGTCATTCTGACTGTCAGGACTGCAGCTCACTTTATTATTACAATTGTTCTTGTTTCTTGGAGGTACATTGAATTTCATTAAAGGTACATTCAGGTACATTGCTGGTACATTCCTTTAATATATAACATATTCAGTTCTGTAACAGTACACCCGTCATTCTGACCTAGACATATATTAGATGTGATAACTTTTTAACAGTAAAAGCGTTATGTAAGTCTTGGCAACCTACTTTACATAAAATGATTTTGGTGGGTAACATATTCATGGTACGGAACCCTCTCCACGTGAGTTCAACTCGCACTTGCCCGGTTTTTATAATTAAAATTCTATAAATAAATATTATGTTAGATCAACATACAACCTGATACTGATCTGCAGACTTCTTTGATCATCAATTGAAAGAATTATTAAATAATTCTTTACTTCCCAGAATTTGATCCTTATTAGGGACACTATCGAGTGGTGTAACAATACAGTGTGTTTTGTTTTATCAAAGTCAGTGGGTTCGATTCCTGGCTAGAAATATTGATTTTTCAAAAATCCAATTATGCAGTTTTAGTTTTCATCAAAATCGAGCCCGCGACTCCTTTGAGTACTTTTCGTTGTTCCTCATAGTTTCGGATTTGGCCATCCACGCCCACTTGAAAAATTCAGGCTGTATATTGGGTACACTCACACTCGTATACACACACACACCCTCAACACTCACACACATACATACACAAACACACACTGAGAGATGCTAAATTAAAGTTTTATTTTATTTTTCTTTTTAAAACCCTTTTACGCCTCATCATTGTTAAGTTACCACTTATGGGAAGAGCGAGACAGCTCCGACACAAGTACTTTTGTAACTTACTGGGGCTGCCTCAATCTATGTATGAAACAATGTTTAAGTTGAAATAAATATTTTTGTAATTATAGAAGACTACAAGAAGTCGATCTTATTTTTAATGTCATAAAGACATTACAGACTGCGCCAGTTTATAAAGCAAGATTTTAATACTAGGTTGCAGATAAGTTCAATGCTGCTCACTACTCTACTGGCATGGTGGCTGCCAGCTTCACGTCCACTGCTATGATGCCAGAAACGGTCCACGAAGCAGCCATCATCTGTGAAGATGATGTTAAATATGATATGGTCAAGAAAAAAGGTTGGTAGCAAAGATTCTTTTTACTGATTGTTGGCTTCAAGGAGGTATTTGATTGCACTGTTTGATACAGTCAGATCAGCTATACTTAGTTTGTTAAGGTCTCTTGTTTTTTTTTTTGTTTTGCCGCGTAATCCATAGAACTGTCCTTGGAACCATAGTTCCAAGTACAGTTCTCTATATTTACTTCCTTATTAGAGACCGGCCAGAGAACAATAGAACAGTTAACTCCATCGTAAAATGGACAAGTAGTAAAATGCACTTCGCTGTACAAACTCGGTATGTCCATGTTTAGCTGTTATTCGCGTAAAAGCAGCAATTTGCGGAATGCCTGGAAAGTGTGCATACTCTTATTACAGCGATTTACGAACATAGTTAACATTTACTACAAAACTTAATGACTTCTGTAAATTAATTAACAAGATTTCTATTAATCTTTGAGAGTTGTTACCGAACTTTATAGCTCTTTCTTTTCAACTAGATCAAAGTGGTAGTCGCTACTTCTGTAATGACAATCGTAAACTTATAGTGAAGTGTGATGCAGTGGAATGATGAGCTGAAAGAATGGATCATACAAAATATATGATCCATTCTTTTACTGCTCTAGAGTTTTCTGTTAAACAGCATTTATAATGCCCTACTTCTCTTTAGATTACAACAACTACTACAACTTACAACATATTTCAAAGCTTTTCTCGTTCCTCAGGATATGTGAGACTGGTGACAAACCTGGGTCCTCTAAACTTCGAGTTGTACTGCGACTTAACGCCGAAAGCTTGCGACAACTTTATAAGGCACTGCAACAATGGATACTATAATGGCACCAAGTTCCATAGGTCTATTCGGAATTTTATGGTGAGTATTTAATTGAGCTTTCAAATAACTTCTTTTTTTTTTTCTTAGCCCATACTGTCTCACTGCTGAGCAAAGTCACCCCAGGAACTTTTTCCGCCACGTCACCTCAAATCAGCCGTCGCGGAAAGCATCCAGGTCGTCTCGTCGCCTTTTTAGGGTTCCGTACATCAAAGGAAAAACGGAATCCTCATAAGTTCACTTCGTTGTCCGTCTGTCTATGCAAGCTAAAAGTAGATTTAACAATTTCAGATACAAGGAGGTGATCCAACTGGTACAGGATTGGGTGGCGAATCAGTGTGGAAGAAACCTTTTGAAGACGAGATCAAACCGAACCTGCATCATACTGGCAGAGGAGTGCTATCATTGGCAAACTCTGGACCAAATACTAATGGATCACAGTTGTAAGTTTATTTACTTTCGTGTGTCTAACACCAGACTGACTATGAGGTGCTATAGTGCTACAAAATGTGAGGGACTTTTTTTTTGTGGATGGGAAATCATCAAATGACTCTTCCCGCTCTGAGTGGAGCGGAAGGGAGTGTCATACTCTTACTGACTAAAACCGTCCCGTGTTCCTTCCTTAGCCCTTTATGTTCCGGGCCAGCGGTAACCCTTTCGGACAATCCCGCTGGCCTGGCAGGCTTCAAATGTGAGGGGGTTGTGGCTAAATAATAACAGCCACACGGGTTGATCGGTCAGGTTAAGCTACGCTTGCCGCGGTTGGGCCGTGGATGGGTGACCATCTTTACAAACCAAGACCCTCCGTGCCTCGGAAAGCACGTTAAGCCGTTGATCCCATCTGTCATTCGTAGATCTTTGACAGTCGTTACGGGTCGTCAGGAGCCCGAAAGTCTGACAACCAGTGTTACCAAGGGGTATCGTATTACCTAGTAACTTTGTTGTGGAGGTCAGATAGGCAGTTCCTCCATGTAAACTACGGCTGCATGAGGTTAGACTGGAAGCTGACCCCAACATAGTTGGGGAAAGGCTAGGCAGATTGATTGAGTGCTACAAAATGTCTAAAAGCAATATGCAATGTTAATTACAAAAGAAGTACGCGCAGCTATAGTGTAGACCGCCACATGCAAGTTCAATGTATGTGTGCAAGGATGGCACACTTGTATGAATCATCATCATCATTTCAGCCGATAGACGTCCACTGCTGGACATAGGCCTCCCCCAATTTTGGGGGGGTTTGCCATAATCGCCACGCTTGGCAGGCGGGTTGGCGATCGCAGTATGGTATGATGGTGGAATTAGTGTTGGGCAATGATAATAATCCGGTTAATATCATTTGGCTAATAATCGATTAAAAGCAGTTAGTAGCCATTAATAGCAATTATGGATGATAACCCTGCTATTAATGTTATTTTAGTGATTGAAAATTTCCCTTCATGGTTTTCAGGCTTAGGACTGTCAGATTAGACTTCATTTTTATTATCTTTCTTTGTAGTAAATAAATGTGCAATTTAAAACTAATCTGGCCCATTTAAAAATTTTCAATCAGCTATTTACATTGATTTTTGATAATTAGATTTTTATGTACTTAGTTTTTTTTTTAATTCTTAATCAGTCATTTATTTGGAATATTTTTTTGCGAATTTTTATTTTTTTATTTTCGTTTTTAGTTGTTTTTTTTTTTGTTTGGTGCTCAAAAATAATTTTCAGCCTAATTACTGCTAGAAACACTGGATTCTTTAAAATCTCCTAAGTTTGGTACATCGGCATCGATTGGATCGGACGCTAATGGATCTATTTCTGGTGTATTAAGAAGTTCAGGTTCATTATAGTCACAGGACATTTCATCGATTTCTGATGTTGGAGAGGAAGGTTCCGATTCCATGTGGAAATCACTTTCCGTATCTACTCTTGATGGTCTGTTTTCCAAATTCTAGTTGTGTGATATATAAGTTATTTTTCCTGCTCGTTCAGTAGTTAGTTTATTCCTTTTTTTTGTATGTACATCAGCTTGAGTACTAAAGGTCCTTTCCGTAGCTGCTGACGTGTAAGGAGCTGATAAAATAGCAACGGCAATTTTATGAAGCTTAGTCGAACTGCAAATACCCTTCCACCAGCTAAGGGCATCTGTTTCTTCGACTTGAGACCAAATAAAGCGATTTTTCCAGAAGTTATCTTTTGCTTTGTAATCGGCTAATTCTTTCATGGCGTTTATTTTTAAATGTTGGCCCAGTTCATAAATATATTGCATTGCTTTTATATCTTCTGGATCTAATTCTATTCCATGTGAAGCAGGATTTAGCAAATAAGCAGCCAAATGTATTGGTTCAATAGCCATTGCAGTCCGATTATCAATAAATTTCATAATATTTTTTTCAACACACTTGCTCGTAAAGTGGCTCTTATTGAACCGCTTTTAGGTCCATAATGCAGTGTATTAAAAACGCGTGCTTTTCTTTACTTTAATCCACATGTGCTTTATTTCCACAGATAAGTATTTACTAGTCGGAGATGCGCGCTTTTTTAATCTCATCAATTCACTTTTTTTTTAATAGTCTGTATTGTCCTTGGTCCCAAAATTAACTAATATTTATTTACCTTAAGGTGAATGCGCAGTGGTCTACCACTGCGCATTCACCTAAAATTGTCCGAAAAAACCTAAGAAAATTTGAATTTCGCGGTCTACCGCGAAATTCAAATTTTCTTAGGTTTTTTGCAATTTTCAGGTCAGTGTCAGGTTTGTATCTTGATCAAAATATGATTTGCGACTCTAACAGGTACCTACATCTTTACAGAATTATAATCATTCGAATCATTAATACATCTTTCTTATGGAAAAGTTCTTAGGGAAAAAATCTAACTAGAAAGATTCTATTCTAATGACTATAATTCTGTAAATACATATACAGAGCGTTAAGTTAAACGAGGGACATACTTTGAGGGGAGTTAGTACTCATGAAAATGAGCATCTTTTACTATGGGGCCGAACCTGATATCGCAAAAAAAAAATCAGCTGTTCAGTACATTTTGACGAGCTATGCAAACATAAATGTAGGAAACGGCTGATTTTTTTTTCGCGATTTCAGGGTTAATCCCATATTAAAAGTTGTTCATTTTCATGAGTACTAACTCCCCTCAAAGTATGTCCCTCGTTTAACCTAACGCTCTGTATATTATAGTCGCGAATCATATTTGATCAAGATGCAACCTGATACTGACCTGCAAATTACAAAAAACGTAAGAAAATTTTAATTAAGTATCCACCTAAAATTGTCCGTGGTCCCTACCCGAAACCAAACGGAAAAGACCCTGACTGGCGTTCTATCTCACTGAACTAATGTAGGTATATTTCTCTATGCCAATAGTACTTTCTAATTCCATACTAACTAAACTACAATTGTTTTTTTTTACAATTGTTTTTACATGCTCTGTGGTCAGTGCTTTTATTTACACTTGCGCGCGCATTGCTAGTGCTGGCTATGCGGAAAGACAAAACCAGCGCGCCATTTTCCATACAAGTTAATATTTAACAATACAAGTCTGTTTTTTTCCTCGCAAGTGTGTTGAAAAACGTCGTATGAAACGCGTGTGCATCGGTCATTAGACTCTCGGCTTTCTTATCGCACTCGCCTGCGGCTCGCGCGAATAATACCACCTATGTACTATTTTATTATCATTGTCAAGAACTGTGACGTCTGATAAAATAAAGTTGATTTGGGACCTTAAATTCTTGAATATGAGAAATACTTTGTCTATTTTAGTTTTATCACCTTCTAATTTTTTTATAGCATCAGCAATCGGTTCTAAGATACATGAAATCTGCTTCAAAAGGTCCCAGAATGATTCTTCTAGCAAGTTGCTTTTAACATCTGATGGAAGTTGTACGGCTTTCTCGTCTATAGCTAGTGTTTTCAATGCTATTTTTGTGTTCTGTAAGCTTTTCAACAAGGTCAAATGACTACTCCATCTGGTTTTTACTGCTAGTTTGAGTGTTTCTCCAGAACCTTTTCTTTTCACTATGTCCTGAAGCAACGAATTAAGAACTTTGTGGTTTTTGATAGAGTTCACAACTTTAGTTGCAGTGTTTATAACTTTTTCTATAATATTAATTTTAATAAAATCATGGCAAAGCAAATTTAGGATGTGAGCAGAGCACCCCAGCTTTGTGATGTGTGGATGTTGCAATTTAACTAGCTGAAAAGCTTTTTGCATATTCTTCGCATTGTCTCCGATTAGAACAATGAATTTTTTCTCATCAAATTGTTTCATGATTCGAATAATTTGTTCAGAAATATATTCTGCTGTATGACGTGATTGTTCAGTGGGTAAAGATTCCACAAAAGCAGGTTCCGGTGTTGATAATATAAAATTTATAATACCTTCGTAACGGATATTACTCCATCCATCACATTGTAAGTGCAAGTATTGGCTAAGGGTTACCTTCTCTGTTATTGACTGCTTCATTTCAGTGTAACAGTTTTCAAGAAGTGTGGTTGAAAGTGTTTTTCTTGATGGTATTTTATACGATGGGTTTAAATCATCAAAAAAACTCTGCCATAGAGTATGATGATGTAAAGATAAAGAACAGCGAGTCACGAATACTGCCTTTGCAAATTTCATGTTTAATCTTGATTTTTTTTCAGTCGTCATATCCTTGTCACAAGAAACATTAGAATTAGTGATTTGTGCTGTTGATGTCTGCTGATTTTCACTTAAAACTCTTTTTTGACTTAAATTTTGTCCTTGTTCTCGGTCTGTTGTCTGGGAAAAATTTGTGGTTGAAGTACCTTCCGATATATTACTTCTTATGTCAACTGGACATCTAAAACACTTAGTTAAATGTTGAGACATTCTTTTTAAATTAGCTTGTTTATAAACCATATCACAGTGTTTACATTTCACAGATTTATCTGCCAAACGTTCATAATTATTCCACACGAGATTGTTCTTTGGTCTAACCATTTTGTGATTATACACACAAACCAGGAACACACGAAAAAAGACTTCTTCACCGAAACATATCAGTCGACGTACTGATTCCGTATTCGGTTGGCGTCGCTGTAGTGCAGTTCATGCATCTCTTTCTGGCACGAATAAATATTAGCGCCAGAAAGAGATAGCACGAGAAACGGGAGTGCGGGGGTGCGGGGATGCATGTTACCTACTAACCGCTCGGCTATTTTCCATTGTTTATAATTTACCTACGTAGTATTCACAGAAAAGAGCTATTAAGTAACTTACATAATGTACCTTACATTTTTACGTATCGGTTTTTATTTGTCGGTATACATACACCTACATATTTAGCTCGCTTTTTTAAGTCAAGTACCTAATTAAGTAATTAGGTAGATGGTTAAATCACAAAGCGATGTGTCAATAGTAATTATGGTTTTTATAGTAAATCTCTAAATTAACAAAACTGAATTTCCCGAAAAAAGTGTATTTATTTTATTATTAATACTTTTTCACATACAAAAAGTGAAAATAAAAAAAAGAATAACAATACATTAAATCAAACTGCGTACACGCACCCAATTTATGTTCACACAGACAGATTTTACAATAAAACAAAAAAAAAGCATTTATTTTTTTAACAATACATTAATAGCAGGGTTATCATCCATTGCAAGGCTATTAATGGACACTTATGGATTATAATCGATAATAACTCAAAGCATCCGGCTATTAACCCAACACTAGGTGGAATGTATAGAGAACGCTGCTGCCCATTCTCCGGTAAGACCCTTAGTCGCCTTTTACGACACCCACGGGAAGTAAGGGTAATTGTATGAATGGGGTATCCATACTAATGTGACTTGTGAACAAACCATAGATCGTCCGGATCGCCGTCAGTGGGTGTGTCGTCTTTGTAAACTTAACCACCTACACTCAAAACACTATGTCTAACCGGATGCAGCTGAATACCAGTATTTTACATGGCGCAACTACCTATCTGACCTCCACAACCCAGTTATTGGGTAATACGATACACCTTAAATTGGTAAGACTGGTTATCAGACTTCCGGGCATCTGACTACCCGTAACGACTTTCAAAGATCGACTAATGACAGCCGGGACCAACAGGTTATCGTGCTTTTCGAGGCACGGAGGGGTCTCGGTATGTAAAGATGGTCACCCATCCACAGGCCAACCGCGGCAAGCGTAACTTAACCTGATCGATCGACCTGTGCGGCTGTATCATATAGCCACGGGCCCCTCTCGCATTGTGGGATGCAATAAATATATTGATTATTGAGTATTTTTGTACTTACACCACAAACTTATGACTAACCAGCTTAGTTTTAATAAACTAAAACAAACTTTTTTAAATTATTTTTCTCTACCCTATTTCAGTTTCATAACCTTCCGTTCGTGCAAGCAGCTGGACGGTAAGCACACGATCTTCGGCAAGCTAGTCGGCGGAATGGACACACTGACTGCCATGGAACAGATAGAGGTGGACAATAAGGACCGGCCCATACAGGACATTATCATAGATGTCGCGCAGGTGTTCGTGGATCCATTCGCTGAGGCTGAAGAACAGGTATAAAAAAGAATAATCTACATACATTTAGAACTGCTGTGAAGTACTAAATGTATGTAGAGACGGCACGGGGTACTTACCCCGTGCCAGGTAGCCGATAGCGAATGTACACTTTGTCAACATTGACTCGGGGCTAGGTGGTATCCAACTGCCTGAGCGTGTGAATTTCTCATGCCTCTCAGCCCTTTTGATTATAATAATAATATAATTCATTTATTTTCAAAGTCCATTCCATTAGAAACATAATTGATATAATATTATTATAACATTATTTCAAGTGCGCTGTTATGAAAAACTATCAGCACAAGAGTTTGGATCTAATGCGCAACCCTTCATAGAAATAGTACTATGGTCACTTCGGACCGGCGGCATTTTTCGGATTCGGATCAGACGTAGTGCGAAACCGCCCCAAGTGTTTATACAAACCTACTTATAGCAATAAAATCATTTATCATTTAATATTTTTGTTGATTTTTTACAGCTTGTCAAAGACAGAGCAGAGGAACTAAAAAGGAAAGCAGAAACTGAAGGCTCTCAAGTAAGGCCGAAAAAGGCGAAACAGCCCCTCAAAGTATTCCGAGATGGAGTGGGCAAATACCTTAACTTACAAGAAGTGGCGCCACCTGCCGCACCAACCAGCAGTAAAGCTGCAAAGACACAAGAAGGTCCGGCCAAAAAGGTTAAAAAGGATGGCAAATTTGGTTTTGGTGGTTTTGATAGCTGGTAGGAATATTTTAAAAGAATTTAGGATTAAGGCATAGTATTAATTATGTTTAAAACAAAGAGATTTAAGATAGGTACAATAGAGGGGCTATGCAAAGAAATGTCTTAGAAAAACTGTGATCCCATGTCTCAGTGCCGCCATCTGGTAAGATATAGCATAATTAGAGCGGCAATTTATTCAATTAGATTCAGCTATCGCCCGGTAGATGGCCAGTGTGGCTAGTGTTGCCAGATACGATTTTCAATCGATGGATTGAAAATCGGATCGGTGGTGCCTGAAAAATCTAATATAAATCAAATCAGTTAGATAAATTTTGAAAACTAAACAAATTAGGCAAAAATTGACTCAGGCAGAAAAAATATTCTAAGTACAATTTTATTCGCTACTATTCATTGTCCGTGTCACCGTCTATGACAGTCATGTCAAAGATACGGCCCGCGGGCCGAATCCGGCCCTCGGGCCATTTCGATACGGCCCGCGATCACAATATATCACAGATAAATGAATCTTTTTTTTTATTTTAGACTGCACTCAATGCCTCTACGCAGATTTAAAAACACGCGCGCTTTACTTAAAAGTAATTTCAAGAGTAGCGCCTGACAAGACGAGTGAGAGAGAGTTATGCTTTTCTCACTCTCTCGTGCGCGCGCGAAGTCGTTTACTCTTTCGTCTGTGCAGCTAACGCATACTGCGCCCCTCCCTCACCCTCTTTCTTACTTTTGGTATGATTTGTAACAACTATATACAGGGTGTTTGGTGCATCGTTCGCCAAATGGAATTGGCTGAAAGGAGAGGTCATTTGCTATCTCTTAAGGCCCAGTAACTCATTCCTTGTTACACCGGTTTTTTTATAATGACTTTTAAAATTTTTATTTAGAAAAATACAAGAACTCTGCATTTAAGCTTAAATTTTAAAAAAAGTTATGAGTATAGCCATCAAATTTCATTTCAATTCTTATGTTTACTCTTGTATGGTTCTATGAAATTCAAAATCACTTGCTAATAACATCTAGTTCGTTTTTAATAACTCACAAAGTTTTTGAAAAATGGAAAAATACACTTAACACTCAACTTTAAATTGCTGTAAAAAAAAAACTAAAAGCGATCGGGATCTTCGAATTCTTTTAAAAAGTTCTCTAGTTTGTCCCCTTTCCAACGGTGTTCAATATACAAAAAAAAAACTTTTAATAACTTCAGCAATTCGCTAAATGTGTAATCGAGACACATTAGGCTGAGATTCGATATTACGGTAAGAACACTAGTTTTCACATAAATAACATTCTTTAAGTAGGTGGATAGTGTTATCTTACTCTTACGCAGTCTCTTATCTCTTTCTACGGTTCTAACTTTCCTCGAACTTGAAATAAAAAATAAACTTTTATTTGATAAGTACCTACTTAATTATAAATTTTGTTCAAATTGTCCTCCACTATTGCGTACACACGCGCGACATCTTCATCTTAGCTCGACTGTAGTAGTGTGTAAACGTATTTCTGCTTTGATAGTGACGAAAGCCGCCTCAATGCGTTGGACTAAATCATCCCTAGTCTTAACTTCCGAGGCGTAAACAAGTTCTTTGGGCCGTTCCCAGACGTTAAAATCTAAAGGAGTTAGGTCTGGGAACGTGGAGGCCAAGGAATAGGGCCATCCCTCCCAATCCATGAGTCTGGGAATGCAACATCCAAGTACTCCCTGACGGTTAAAGACTGTCCACCAAGTAGCCAATGCATTTTTTTGTATCGAATATCTAATTCGGCTCTTTTCTTTTTGACATGTGGAGGACAATTTGAACAAAATTTATAATTAAGTACTTATCAAATAAAAGTTTATTTTTTATTTCAAGTTCAAGGAAAGTTAGAACCCTATAAAGAGATAAAAGACTGCGTTAGAGTGAGATAACACTATCCACCTACTTAAAGAATGTTATTTATGTGAAAACTAGTGTTCTTACCGTAATATCGAATATCAGCCTGATGTGTCTCGATTACACATTTAGCGAATTGCTGAAGTTATTAAAAGTTTTTTGTGTTTATTGAACACCTTTGGAAAGGGGACAAACTAGAGAACTTTTTAAAAGAATTCGAAGATCCCGATCGCTTTTAGTTTTTTTTTTACAGCAATTTAAAGTTGAGTGTTAAGTGTATTTTTCCTTTTTTCAAAAACTTTGTGAGTTATTAAAAAGGAACTAGATGTTATTAGCAAGTGATTTTGAATTTCATAGAACCATACAAGAGTAAACATAAGAATTAAAATGAAATTTGAAGGCTATACTCATAACCTTTTTTTTTATTTAAGCTTAAATGCAGAGTTCTTGTATTTTTCTAAATAAAAATTAAAAAGTCGTAATAAAAAAACCGGTGTAGCAAGGAATGAGTTACTGGGCCTTAAGAGATAGCAAATGACCTCTCCTTTCGGCCAATTCCATTTGGCAAACGATGAACCAAACACCCTGTATAACTAAATAAATAAAGATGTTAAAATAATTTTGTATGTTTTAGTATTTTAATTTGAACCTGGCCCGCCTACACATTCTAAATCTAATATATGGCCCTCTGCAAAATTGAGTTTGACACCCCTGGTCTATGACAAGGTATCAGTTTCAGTGTGTGTTTTTAAGTAAGTAGTTATTTATTAAATGTGCCTGCTTTGCCGCCGAATTATTATGCTTTTGTGTTTTATATTGCTTTTTGTGTAAAGTAGACCTTTTTTGCAATTGTCGGTTGCGTTTCGTTTTTAGCAAAATTATTTTTTTACACTTTTGTTTGCAAATACTTATTTGTAAATCTTATATCGATATACGTATATCCGAGGCGAGGTCCAAAGTCCGTAGATCTATGGATAAATCCGTAGGTCTGGCAATGCGAGGTGACACTAAGTACAAACTATAAAACCTGTGGTAGGGATTTTACCATATAGAGTCAAAGGTATCGATAATATTGAAAAAAGTTAGTAAGACATTTTTTTCGCATTTGAATAGATTGAAAAAAGTGCCAAAAAATTAGGAAAGCAATAAAATGATTAGTACAGACGCCAGCACATCAAGCTACCCGAAACTGCCATAGCCATAAAGTTGAAAATCTATTAAATAAATTTGACAGCTTGTAGTAGCTTGATGTGCTGGCGTGTATACATAGTTTCAATGTTTAGAAATGATTTATTTATAAAATTCTTTTTTCATACAAATGACTAAATTATTGTTATTAATGGTCTGTGCTGTGTGGTATGGTTAATTCTTCAAAAGACAATTTCAGTATGGTCTTGACATGATCTGACCAAGATTATATCTTGAGTTTGTTTTGGCCTTTCTTCTCTGATTAGTCAGATAGGAAACGCCGACCTCATCTAGTATTTAAAATATGATTGACGTATAAAAGTGTCTGTACAGACACCAGCACATCAAGCTTAGTTTTTAATTCTTCTAATATTTTTACCTTCTTTTATAAAATCAATTAAACATGGATCGATTTTAAACTGAATGTTACTTGAATGAATCGATTATTTTGTCACACCACTATATTAATTTCGTTAAAAAGTGGTAACACTTAAGCTGTAATTTTACCCAACTATAGTAAAGCTGCTCAGCAGTAGATGGCGTTTGACACAAAATAAACAAATTTTCTAGATCTTTTTATGAAAATTATTTAATTCTAATTACTGAGTAAATATAGATAATACATACGAAAATAAACTGAAGTTAGGTCCAATTGTTTTACCATAACGAGACTTGCAGTAACGTAATGCGCAATTCGGCATATTTCCATATAAAATATTTTTCTTTTGTTGGACACGAATGCGTCAATGCGACTTGACGCGCAGGCGTACCATACTAGACTGAGAGACTTGTTACTCCTAGGTAACAAGTATCGGAACACTGTTTTGTTCGTAATGTCCCGTCTATTGTAAATACTTTAATGTCTTTGGTTTAAAATAAAATGTACTGTTGTAATATTTACTTTTATTTATACCTCCTAAAATACTGACAACTTTTAAATAAATTTATAACAATTTTTCCTTTTACAATTACACAATTTGTTTATATAATATAAATTCATCAATTAAGTACATTCTGAAATGTTAATTTATTCTAATTAAATAAATACCCAATGTATTTAACTTTACATCAATTTATCAATTAACACAATAATAGGTGCAATTATTATGTATATTTATTATTTATTTACCCCATAAGTCTTTTTTAATATATGAGTATAACTAGGTAACATAAAGTTGCTTTTCTTGTTCAAAGCAGATAATATGGAGACTGATTTACATGGAGAAAAAGAAACTCTCTGTAACATTCATCATCTGCCTAGCCTTTTCCCAACTATGTTGGGGTCAGCTTCGCGGCTATTTTACATGGACCAGCTGCCTATCTGAGGGGCAATTCTCGTAATTTTAAGAACATTCACGGTCTGATCTCAGTCTCAATCCGTCAAAAATACTTCAAATTTCCCTACATTTTTGACAAGTTTTAACATTGATTGTTGCTGAGATGATGCAACTAGATTTTGAACAAACTATGGCAATTGACCTTCTGACCTCCACAATCCAGTTACTGGGTTATACAATAGGTACCACTTGGCCCATAACAACTGTCAAAGATCCTCGAATGACAGCTGGGACCAATGGCTTAACGTGCTTCCCGAGGCACGGAAGTTTCTTGGTATGTAAAGATGGTTACCCAAACCCGGACCCAACCGCGGCAAGCGTAGATTAACAAAAAGGTCAATTCTCGTACTTAGAAAACGTCCAAATTCGTCAAAATTTCATCTCAGCGACAATCAGTGTCAAAAATGTATGTAAATTGATTTGATTTTTTAACAGAATGAGATTAGAATGCAAATGTTCTTAAAAATATGGGAATTACCCCTTTGATTAATCTAACTGTGCGGCTGTTATTACTTAGCCACAAGCCCCTCTCTATTACAACCACAACACAAAATGGGCTAGAAACTCTTCATGTAAACGAGCCTTCTTATGGAGCAGTGGAAGTTATCATCGTGAGTTAAATACAATATTTGCAATATCAATGTTAATCTTCTAAGCGTGCCTCTAATTTTCCCTATCATGATTTTGGCATCATACCAACCTTTTTTATTTTCTCTCTAAATTTGTGACCTACTTTTAGCACATAGGAATAATGCAGAGTTCATTACAGAGAAAATTTCTTATTACTATACAAAGTAAATAGAAGTAGGTACTCAACATAATTAACTATAACATGATCTAGCAAAATATTTATTACAGCTCTCCAGAAAAAGAGAAAGAGGGGGGCCATTCAAGTATTACGTAAGCACTACAGGGGGGCGGAAGGGTCCTTGCTTTGCTTATTTTTGATGACATGGGGGATGGGGGGACTGGACGGTGAATACATCAGCAGTATTTATTTTTTAACTTTTTCGGATTTTCTACAAAACTTGGTTGATTTTGGTTTGAATACATAATTGTGGCAACCCTACTTGTCTGTGCTTGAAAACGAAATGCATAAACACAGACTAAGAAGAGAAGTTACCTTCGCATAAAACTGCTGCTCATGAATCAATAAAGAAACCAGATAACATTGAAAAACGCATGTACCAACAATGTTTACGTAAGCATGGGAGGGGGGTGCTTTGCTTACTTTTGCTGACAAGGGGGAGAAGGAGGGTTAATAATTGCAAAAAATCTGCTTACGTAATACTTGAATGGCCCCAGAGTTTCTTTTTCAACTTAGATGACAAAAACAGTGTAGTGCTACAATCATTATTTTCAAACAATCAAATTGCATGTGGCTTGAATATAGAATTTGTTAAGCTTTCAAAGTGAGATTAGAAAATGATGTCCATAAATTTGTCATTCACAGCTTGTAATATAGCTAAACACAATGCATTGTTTTGGTTTTAAAATTATTGATGTAGCATAGTTTCATTAACTCCCCATTCAGAAATTATTTGTCTAGTCATTCATAAGTATGTCTCATGGAAAACCATGTCTTATCATGTGCTTGTAACCTTATTGGCACCTTTGTCAAAACATATCATATATTTATAGATCATAGCCTGACTATGTATCATTCTTTGATTGTCATTACACGTTTAGTTGTAATTGGTGGTGCGTCGCCGTGCAGTCCTCTGCTTGTCAAATCTCATTTCCATCTCTTCTAAAACCTTTGGAGTGTATCGCACAACCAGTTTCACTGAACCAACAGCTTGCTTCAACAATTCTACAGCTTTCTCGTGGTTTTCACCCTCTACAGAAACACCATTGACTGATAACAGCTGGTCACCTCTTTTGAGTCCTCCATGACGGTCGGCGACGCCGCCAGGAATGATTCTTGATATGTATATAGGGGAGTTTTGTTCTTTGCCACCCATGACGTTGAATCCTAGACCTTCCTCTGTCTTCGGAAGCTCGACAACCCGTGGATGTGCGTGGCCTTCAGCCGCAGCAAATGCGGCCACTGTGGCTTTGGCTGTAGCGGAAGCCCTAATGTCCGCCGAGCCTTGAATATCAACAGTTTCGTAAACATGCTCATACACCTCACGAACAGCGTTCAAGAAATCACTTTGTAGCACTTTCTGAAGAGCTGCAAGTTTCGTAGCAGGAACTTCACCACTTTGTTGAAGTTTTTCGAGCAATTCAATGGCTCGTTTTATATCCCTAGCTAGGGTTAACTGTTCCCCAGAACTGCTCATGGTATCTGAATTCGTTTTCTCTAATACTAACTGGAAATTAAAAGAAATTGGGCGTATTATAAACACGAAAGCAACTGCGGTGAATCAATACAGCAAGTACTTCACGTTCTAAAACTTTGTATTTCGAATAAAAAACATAGTACAGTTCAGTATGAATTAACTTTCTTTAATAATTTCTACTGTGATTCAAATGTAATTCATTACTTTTTCATGGTTTTATTTTATAGTTTAACTTTATAATTATCCTCAATGAATTTATAATTTGTATTTTCGACAGTAATCTAATAAACAATGCAATTGAAATACTAGTTTTGGAACGTTCTTCATTTGACATTACATACTACACAATCGTGTAGTTGGTGGCACTGTTTTCGTTTAAAAACAAAAATAGATTTGTTTGAAAGTAAAGAAAATAATATAATTGATTTAATTACGTATTCGCAAATATTTAGCGCTTCATAAGTCAAAATAACCAACTGTTCTGCTAACCAAGGATTTAGAAATATTTTAGTCTAATTTATTCATTCATCTTTCAAGTCTGATTATTTTTCATATCGTCCAGGAACAAGAAAATAAATGTTTGGACAAGTTTTCACTTTTCAGTCACACCAACATTTCGCCAAAAAATGCTAAATCTAAATTGCCATAATTGGGCTGTAATTTTCTACTTTGATTATTTTGCAGTATTATTGTAGTATTTTGCTGCTTATATAATTTAGCGTAAGTTTAAGAATAGTGTAACGTAAAAAGTGTAGTGTAAGTGAGTGGTGAGACTTCGTATTTGCAGAAACAATGGATGATTTAGGTGAGTTTAGTCTTATCATAACCTGTTTGGGTTGCTGTGTATAAGAAATGACGTGTTCTGCTAAAATAACTTGTTAATTTGCATATTTGTTCCTTGTCGGACCTTCTAGTCTTATCCATGGCACTGTATTAAAGTGTACCTAGCTGCGAACTTTTATGCAATTTGTGGTTATAATGCTAATAACATGTCATTTCCTGAGTGAAATTTTTTGTTTGTTTTACTTACACATATGGATTCTGAGATTCAGATAATCCTACGTGACGATTGTATTGTTGCCAGGGACATAAGCTAAAAGCGATTTCTTTGTAACTCGATGATAAATTCTTTATTTACTTTTCCTTATCTAGGCATACTTTTAGAGATAAACAGAGTTTTGACATAAAATTATGTCAGTGACCTGTTCAAGTACGCAATATTATCATTTTATAGAGTTTGCAAAGAGATATCAATGAAAATTCATACATTTATTGAATAAAACTTTACCAATTTAGGGTAGGAAATACCTACTTGGGAAGGGGAAAAATATTATATTTAATTAATGATCATATTTCATTCATGATATGAAATAATTAAGTACCATTGTCAAACAACTATAAACTAACTATACTATATATTGTAGTCATACAGGACTGGCCACTAGGGCGTTGTCAACGTGTAACATGATTCATAATTTAAAATTCAAAGAAATTTTATGAGATAAACATTCTTTTTTAAATTTTTTTGGATACTGGAAGGAAGGACTAAGGCAGCAGGGTGTTTTGTTGATTACAAGAATGATAGTTTTTTAAACTGAGTTGCTATGCCTCACTCAAAGACACTTCATATTTTGTAAAGTACATACTATTAAGACCATGAATGTGGAGTTTGTTTAATTCACTGGACATAAGTGGTCATAGCTTGCTTAATCCCTTATGATACTGGCTGTGATAAATAACCTAGCATATAGTGATTGTTCATCAATACTGAAACTGATCTTAATGTTTTATTCCCACCTCTATACCTAATGCAGTGCAATAACTGGATATGATACTAAGACCACATTGGGTCTCTATCGGAAAGACCTTTCACTGAAAGACAATTCCTGTTGGATGACATAAAAGCATAGCGCCCAGTCAGCAGAGAGTCAACTCAGCTGGACGACATAAAAGCAGAATGATGTCCTGGTTTAAACTTTCAAGTTAACTTTACTTGCTGCAACATGTTTGCATTAAGCTATTAGATATGTCAAACCAAGCAATGCCGCATCATGTTGCGACTCTGCCAATCAGCAAATCTATACACACGAACGACAAGCGCTAACGGCAGAGGTAACTGCAGCCAACGACGCCCGTTGACGCCCGTCGTCGAAGAGTCGGCGGCTGCCGTCAACAACGTTCCAGTCGAGTATTTAAGCACCGTACTCAAATACACGAGCGGCACATAAGTAGTATTCGCCGACCGAGGCATACCCTTACCATCCCCGACGACGCCACGATACTCCTACAGGAGAGTAGTAAGGCCACCAGTAATCTCAGAAAGTACAAGTCCCGACAGCCGTCCTTACGTCCTCGCCGTCGAGCCTCGTCGCGACGCCCCATACCATAATCGCCCCGACCCTTGCTCGAGCCAGCCCGCCGCGGAGCCTGTAGTTTTAAATTCGTCCCTAAATAATTCCGATCCAGCCTGTGCCTTGCTGCCCTCTCCTAGCGACGCCCTAAGCCGAGGTCCGTATCTCACAGGAGTGCCCTTAGCGTGTAGTCGCTTAGTTTTTAAGTAGTTAAAGCCCTGGCTGGAGGCCTTAATTTATTGAGGCATCAACAGGCAAG
The DNA here is from genome assembly GCA_916614155.1 of Mesoligia furuncula. Classification (NCBI taxonomy): domain Eukaryota; kingdom Metazoa; phylum Arthropoda; class Insecta; order Lepidoptera; family Noctuidae; genus Mesoligia; species Mesoligia furuncula. The sequence continues at coordinate 5,323,675 of OU744803.1, read as the reverse complement.
CCCGGTTAAATAGACGACAACCTCATAAGTTGAACTGCGAGATACCATTTATAAAAATACACGAGCGGCACATTGTCGATGGCTACAGTTGCCTCTGTAAAGGTTACATGCTCTGTGGTTGACGCGTGTCGATTGTGTATATGGCCACTATGAGAGGGTGCTGCGACACTGCTGCTGTTTAAAATTGCGAATTCATGCTTCGTTCCGAGTCTTTAGACCAGACACATGATCTATAATTGCATACAAGCTTCTCACAACTTACATTTTACCGAAGATCCGTCGTCGACATGAATAACTTCAGTCAGATAGCTTGGCCCTTACACCTTGTAGGTGCCATCGCCGTCTATATCAGCGCCTCATTAAATTCGTATCTCTAAATGGCGCTAATCAGTAAGTTACATAACATTTTCAAGGGAGACACGACACGCTCCGAAACGGGTCTGCAGGAATGTGGCGCAATAACCGCGTTTACGCACATGCTATAAAATACATATCATGTCCTGAATTAATTTACAATAAATATCGATTTTTATGGGATAATGGATTCTTTGACACTGCTAAGCGGAAATATACCAATCAAATAATAATTTCGCGAGACTAATCTATTAATTTGATTGGCGTCGTTTAAGAACCTTAAAGCGCTGGAGTGCGATAATGACACTTCATACCCAGAAAAGAAAGCCCGAATGACTGCGGCCCTAAAGAATACTATCGAGTAACTTCAGCCCAAAAGCACGTTATCCCATATCACCTTCGAATCTTACTTCATGTTTTACGCTGGAAATATTCGGAGTAGAAGAATAGCCAATCGGATTTGTATTCTCAACTCCACCATGTCTTTTTTGGATATATATTTACGTAAAAATCCGCATGTAATGATAAAGCAAACATTATGAGTATGACTATAACTAGCTACGCACATAACATAATAGCTTTTATAAGATTGCAAGGTGGGGACCGACAACGCCGGTCATTAATCACCGCGAGGCGATGGGGTGTCATCAAGGGGTTATTTCTAAAGCCATTAACGGGTTAGACTAACTATCTGAGTTATTATTTATCATCAAAAGTTAATAGAGTTCTGTAAAAGCTTTGGATGAAGGTGTTGTTCAAAGTGACCACTCTGGCATAGATAATTTAGCAAAATATCGTCCTGGGGTGTCCTCACAAATGATTGAACGAACAGGTTTTCCAAGGAGTACCTACGAAAATAAAAATTCTTGACACGAATGTTGACTTATAAACACGCTCACGTCACACGACGCCTAAAGCCTATGAGAACTGAGAACAGCGAAATATAAAAATAATCTCACACATAACGAATGAACTCGAATGAACAACAAGACTATTAACTAACAACAGATGCAAATACAAGGGCGCTCTTATCATGAATAGCAATTGCAGATGGACTCAAGAAAGAGACCGACAAATTGCATGAGAAAGTTCTCAATACTCCACCCAACTTATCTCATACTAGCTGCGCCCCGCGGTTTCACCCGCATAAATCTCGATTCCGTGATTTCTAATATAATTCAATCATGATTCGAAAGACACGTGGCGCCATTTATTGTTATAATAATGTTATTGTTGTTTTCCTCGGGAACAGCACTTTTTTTCGGGATGAAAGGTACCCTATGTCCGTTTCTGTACACCTGACAAATTATATGCAAGATTTCAGGATGATCGGTTCAGTGGTTTAGGCGTGAAAAGGTAAGAAATAAACTTACTTTCGCATTTATAAAATATTAGGTTTATTGATAGAATCCGACGATGCAGTCTACTGCTCCCACTAACTACCAGATTCATAATTTTCCTGCCCTTATTCCAATTTATTTGGGGTCGGCGCACCATGTCTTATTCTTCCATACTTCTCTATTAGTCGTCATCTCGGTTTTCAACCGAGCGACTTTCTAACCATAATCATCATTCACACAGTTCATCCATCGTTTCTTTGGTCTTCCCGTACTCTTATAGCCGTCGACATTCATACTCAAATCTTTTCTCACGACATTTTCCTCATTCCTCCGTATCACATGCCAATACCATGACAAACGATTTTAACACAACTTTTCAGTTACCGGTGCCACTTTGAGAATTCATCTTATGTACTCCTTTTTATCCTATCCATTCCTGTACACATTCCTCTTAGCATTCACTAACTAGAAGATTAAAATGAGATATTGCAGCAGTCCATCAGGGCATCAGTATTACTTATATCATACCACACAATATGGCGCGCAATTTCCCATTAAAAACCAATCAACTTTAAGTGGTTCAGCCATATCTTAACAAGCTATGATGTACGTTAATTCCTCCATGATTCCATACCTACACGTATGTTCTAAAAATATAGCTGTAGGGATTAATCAGACACTCGAGAATTATCCCAGAGGGGGAATGCAAGAAATCTGTTACATGTCAGTGTGGAATGCCCATGCGAACTGACAGACCAATAAATCGGAATGTTGAGTTGAAATCAAGATAAATGTTTGTTGAGCTGCGACGAAAATAATCGATTAAGTAATTAGGTGGTGTAACTTGGTGAGATCTCAATATGTGCGTGCTATTGAAATTTAATGCTAGTAATAGATTGGCAGCTTTCGATAACATGTTTACCGAATTTAATATAATTGCCAAAGCACGTCAATCTCTACTAGTAAACGTAAGCCTACCGTCGAAGAATGACTGTATATCTCTGACCTTTGCCGAAGGGTGGAGTTATACAGGTTGGATCATCTGTCCATTCTCCAAATGAAGATGGCTTTTTATTATTTTACTATCTTTAAAAACGTCGAAAAGTAAAGGATCGTCCTTTGCGAAGACAATATGGTCACTGTGAATGATTAAATTGTAACTAAAAATGCAATGACCTCAAGCAAAACAACAGGCATAATTGTTTGTCTCTTTATCAACATAATTATGGATGCTACGAACGTTTTCGTATCTATAGAAGAAAAATATTGCCTTTAATCCAAAGTTCACAGTCCACTGCTAGTCATTGGCTATCAGTTTTGTAACACCAATTCGTTGTTTTGCAAGTATTATCTAGTGCGACTTTATTTAATTGGGAGGTGACAATTTATTTTTCTGATTACTTCAATTAAAAAACAAGACAAAAGCTTTCGAACACTTTCTTAGACTGGATCCACAAACTTTGCATTACAATTAAACTTGGATTTAGTAAAGCAAATACACACATCAAAAGTGTCTAGGGATCAAGCATTTTTATGCGGATTTCTTGAGATTGAGATGTGGCTTTGTAATAAATTTATGATTTTATAAATTTATATGGATCCTTTTTGGTGCATTTCATAATTTGAATCAGGAACTGTGAATCAAATTAGAGTAAAAGATGAAAATCAGCTGTCAATATTTTCCCTATATAAACATACAACGCATTGAAGACATTATTAGTGCTACTGTTTCCCTACTACTGATTAAAACCAACGTTATTATGGAGCGGCGACGTCATTTAAGCAGGGAAGAAATGCTCAGAGCCGTGGGAATGATAGAAGCTGGTTCCCGGCAACGTACTGTGGCTTTAGCTCTGAATACAAGTCAGAGTGTTATCAGTCGACTTTGGACACGTTACCGAAGCACTGGTACCGTGGCTGAGCGCCATGGAGGACGGTATCGCTGCACCACACGGAGACAAGACCGATACATTCAAATCTTAACTCGAAGAGCTCCAACAATAACCGCCATGATGTTAGCCGTGAGGCTTCATCACTCTTCAGGGAACTTAATTAGCGACCAAACAGTCAGAAACCGCTTGCATGAAGTGAACCTTCATTCCCGAAGACCGCTACGGGTACCACCTATAGCAATGCACAATCGTAGGATTCGATATCAATGGGCTCTTGAACACAGAAATTGGGCAGAAGAACAATGGCGTTTCGTGTGCTTTTCTGATGAGTCTCGTTTTGGTATGAGACCGGATACAAGACGTATACGACACTGGAGAACCCCTGGACGCCAACAGCGATTAAAATCCTGCCAGGAAGTCCATCCTTATAGTGGTGGAACCATCATGGTATGGGCGGGTATTTGGATCGGCGGAAGAACTGAGTTGATTTGGATCAGAGGCAACCTCAACGCTCAAATTTATGCTGAGACGATTGTATCAGAAGTCATCGTTCCTCTACAAGTGCAAATCGGTCCCTTATTTCAGTTAATGCATGATAATGCACGACCGCACACCGCAAGAGTTGTAAGACAGACTCTCGCCGCAGCTAACATCAATGTCCTGCCCTGGCCTGCTCAGTCGCCAGACTTGAACCCGATTGAGCATGCATGGGATATGCTACAGAGAAGAGCTCTGCCGAATATGGAGGGTATCCAGTCGCAAGAAGACCTTTTTTTGTTGTTGCAACGAACATGGGCGGCCATTCCACAGCGTGATTTGGATGAACTCATTTTGAGTATGCCAAACCGATGTTCTTGTGTTGTTAGTGTTCGCGGTAGAAACACGGATTATTAATTGTTAAAGTTACCCAATAAAATTTTAAAGAAAACTGTTATTTCAGTCTTTTTTTCGAACTTTTGTGTTAGTGGTTCAAATGTCAAAAATCCCTTTATTAGGAAAATGGCAAATTTCTTTATTAATGCAAAGGTGCCTTGGTTTATCGTTACTGTGACAAACGAAAACACTTTATTTGATGAATCCTTAAAGAAAATTTTAATTAATATCAATCAGGAGAAAAGTTATTGCAAAAATATATGTTGATCCCTAGACACTTTTGATGTGTGTAATATCGTTATCATATTCAGTCTATAATGTTCCCACTACTGGGACACAGGCCTCCACTCTGTGAGAGGGAGTGGGCCATAATCCACCATGCGGGCCCAGTGCATGTCGGTAGATGTAATTTTTGGTAGCTAGGACATTTCGGTTTACTCACGATGTTTTCGATCGCCGTTTTGAGAGCAGTGGTGATGAAATTAAATACACAAAGTAAAGCGTCTGCCTGGGATCGAACTCACGACCTGCAACTCGTAAGTCGGTACCGATTATTTATTTATTTATTTATCCTCCCATTGGAACGCCATACAGCAGTTACACCAACGGAATAAAAAATCACTTCATGAGCTGCAAAGACTACAATATAATGCGGTGATGAGCTAGCTAACCGATACCACTGAGCCACCACTGCTCTCACTAGGCTACCACTGCTTTCACTGCATTCAATTATACCTATTGTTATACTATAATTAAACATCGAATTTGGCATTGAACACGATCCTTTGAGAGCGCTTGGACTTTCCAAAGGCCTTCGACACTGTGGACACAACTTCTAACTTGAAAAAAATGCGATGTCATTACCATAGGTATCACATTTCCATATTTAACACGCACAGTTCACGCGATACCACGCTTAATGTGCTTCGTTCCCGTTCTGCCTAATTAATTTAATTAGTGGTCGACGTGCACTAGGGAATGTTGTAATAGGCGACACACCTATCTTATGTGATTGGAAACACGTAGCTTTGGACAGTGGATCGATGTAGTTTTTTGATGTTTTACACTGGTCAAGTGATAAGGGTTCGTTTGAAATGTTTTAACAACCGCAGCTGTAGGTTATATGTACGTCAGCTTTAAATATACACACATCAAAAGTGTCTAGGGATCAACATATATTTTTGCAATAACTTTTCTCCTGATTGATATTAATTAAAATTTTCTTTAAGGATTCATCAAATAAAGTGTTTTCGTTTGTCACAGTAACGATAAACCAAGTCACCTTTGCATTAATAAGGAAATTTGCCATTTTCCTAATAAAGGGATTTTTGACATTTGAACCACTAACACAAAAGTTCGAAAAAAAGACTGAAATAACAGTTTTCTTTAAAATTTTATTGGGTAACTTAAACAATTAATAATCCGTGTTTCTACCGCGAGCACTAACAACACAAGAACATCGGTTTGGCATACTCAAAATGAGTTCATCCAAATCACGCTGTGGAATGGCCGCCCATGTTCGTTGTAACAACAAAAAAAGGTCTTCTTGTGACTGGATACCCTCCATATTCGGCAGAGCTCTTCTCTGTAGCATATCCCATGCATGCTCAATCGGGTTCAAGTCTGGCGACTGAGCAGGCCAGGGCAGGACATTGATGTTAGCTGCGGCGAGAGTCTGTCTTACAACTCTTGCGGTGTGCGGTCGTGCATTATCATGCATTAACTGAAATAAGGGACCGATTTGCACTTGTAGAGGAACGATGACGTCTGATACAATCGTCTCAGCATAAATTTGAGCGTTGAGGTTGCCTCTGATCCAAATCAACTCAGTTCTTCCGCCGATCCAAATACCCGCCCATACCATGATGGTTCCACCACTATAAGGATGGACTTCCTGGCAGGATTTTAATCGCTGTTGGCGTCCAGGGGTTCTCCAGTGTCGTATACGTCTTGTATCCGGTCTCATACCAAAACGAGACTCATCAGAAAAGCACACGAAACGCCATTGTTCTTCTGCCCAATTTCTGTGTTCAAGAGCCCATTGATATCGAATCCTACGATTGTGCATTGCTATAGGTGGTACCCGTAGCGGTCTTCGGGAATGAAGGTTCACTTCATGCAAGCGGTTTCTGACTGTTTGGTCGCTAATTAAGTTCCCTGAAGAGTGATGAAGCCTCACGGCTAACATCATGGCGGTTATTGTTGGAGCTCTTCGAGTTAAGATTTGAATGTATCGGTCTTGTCTCCGTGTGGTGCAGCGATACCGTCCTCCATGGCGCTCAGCCACGGTACCAGTGCTTCGGTAACGTGTCCAAAGTCGACTGATAACACTCTGACTTGTATTCAGAGCTAAAGCCACAGTACGTTGCCGGGAACCAGCTTCTATCATTCCCACGGCTCTGAGCATTTCTTCCCTGCTTAAATGACGTCGCCGCTCCATAATAACCTTGGGTTTAATCAGTAGTAGGGAAACAGTAGCACTAATAATGTCTTCAATGCGTTGTCTGTTTTTATAGGGAAAATATTGACAGCTGATTTTCATCTTTTACTCGAATTTGATTCACAGTTCCTGATTCAAATTATGAAATGCACCAAAAAGGATCCATATAAATTTATAAAATCATAAATTTATTACAAAGCCACATCTCAATCTCAAGAAATCCGCATAAAAATGCTTGATCCCTAGACACTTTTGATGTGTGTATTTGGGGAAGACGATGACTGCAGAAAGCGGAACCTTATGCAGATCGTGATACTAATTGTTATCTTTCCTTTCTGCTAGTATCATCACCATCATTCTCCTGCCCTCATCACAATTTATTTGGGGTTGGTGTAACATGTTTTTTTCTTCCATACTTCTCTATTAGTCGTCATCATTTCCGCTAGTAATTGAATTGACTATTAAAACTTTTAAAATAAATTTTTATTCAACGAGCAGCACTGATTTGAGGTCAAGTCTTGTAGAGAATTATATGTCATGGGGTATATATAGTAAACAAACCATGAGATTATCCTTTAGTTATCTAGTTCTAGAATTGTTTATGGAGTAAGAGTTTCCGTATTGACCATGAATTAAATTACATCACGTTTATAACAATGAATGAGTGATCTCAGAAACCTTGGAACCTTTATGATCTCAGAGTTACTTGGAAATTACAATTTCAGCCTTGAACTCAGTGTTGCAGACTCACAACATAGAAACCGCAGCGTTTGCCAATTTCAGTTCAATACCATTAACTTTCCCTATCTGACCTAAATCGTATCAGTTTGGTGGATAAGGCTGTAAATACATAGTTTAGTGACGTCATCACGCAACTCATCGTAGTCGGTGACGGTTCACCGACTACGATGAGTTGCGTGTTACGCGTTCCCGACAGCTGTCAGTCGCACGCGTGTACCCAGTCCTAACGTACTGGTTGGGAAAAGTTCTACTTGTAACGTTTTCTTTATTTTATTTTTGATCAATTTCGAAATCAAAACGTTGAGTTTAGAGATTTTACTTTTTAATTCAATCGTATTTAAATATTTAGTGTCTCCGGGTAGATGCGTCGACATTAATAATAAAAACTATATTACATAGGTCGAAATTGATTGTGTTTACATGAAGAGGTAGAGAAAACAATATTTAAACATTGGTGACAATTTTGCCCGAGAGCTTTTCCGCAGTCATTTATTATTGTGAAGTTTATTAATTTCCACAAAACGAATTGTAAAGTCTTCTTGGTGGGTCGTTTATACGTGATGATTGTAAACTTTTATTAATGTTTCTTTACTATTTTTAAAATAAATACCCTTGGCAGTTAAAACGATTGTTCTTGGCTAGGTTTCAAACTTTTAATCGCGTTTAGGGACCGTAAGTTCAAGACCTATCAAGGTCGGAATGGTCGTAACGATTGATAAAATATTTAATAATATATTGATGGCAGAAAATTCTGTTTCTGTTTTAGGATAAGAAATAACTAAATAGTCTTCGACGTCGTGTCGTGCCAATGGCGAATTTTACAGTGTATTAAATTTTGTTGGCCCAAAACTTGACCACTTCTACACACACAAAGTGGAAATAGTGTAAAATAACAATGTGTCTTTAAACAAACAGCTTCAGAGGTAATAAAGTAAGTAATTGAAACCTCACTAAACAGTGGCTAATTCTTTGCACTGTACGATATTTTAGTTTCCTATGCAAGTACGTTGAGAGTTGAGTTAGCACCGGGCGAGTACCTAGCACCACTCAAATATTTACTTCCTTATTAGAGACCAGCCAGAGAACAATAGAATAGTTAACTCGATCGTAAAATGGACAAGTAGTAAAATGCACTTCGCTGTACAAACTCGTATGTCCATGTTTAGCTGTTATTCGCGTAAAAGCAGCAATTTGCGGAATGCCTGGAAAGTGTGCATACTCTTACAGCGATTTACGAACATAGTTAACATTTACTACAAAACTTAATGACTTCTGTAAGGTAATTAACACGATTTCTATTAATCTTTGAGAGCTGTTATCGAACTTTATAGCCCTTTCTTTTCAACTAGATCAAAGTGGTAGTCGCTACTTCTCTAATGACAATCGTAAACTTATGGTGAAGTGTGATGCAGTGGAATGATGAGCCGGATGTCTTATGTCAAGAGACGCGTGCGCATCGTATTGCTGCCGGATGTGGCTTGGGCGCGGTAGAATTTGGCGGGAACGAGGCACGAAATTAGAATTTTTCTTGCCACGGAATCCATGATTGATCGCCCTCTCTCTGGCTTGCTGACAACTCTACCTCCACACTGAACATTACTGGAATTCTCTAGAGACGTATTGCTTTATTAGCATTATTTAGATTAACTTTAACATCTTATTGGTTCTTTTGATCTAGTAGAGCGTTTGATATGAATTTGCTACATCGGTGAAGTCAATAATATGTGGCATCAAAAAATAAGTAGTGCACAGTGACAGTAAAGCGATTTCTACCTATAAGATCTAGTGCGTGATCTTAAAATAGTTTATTGTTCGTTTTATGATTATCCTCAATAAATTCAGTATAGGAGCCGGAAGAAACGGATCGATTTTGACAAATGCATTGATTTGTTGCCGTCCCCGCGTATAAATAATACTGGAAGTGTAGCCGGTGTGACTGCGCGCGCGCCGGCACCGGCACACCACACGACAGTTGTGACCGCGCCGCGTTGACGAATACTCTACTCGGAGCACTGCGACCTCGCCCCCGTGACATTGCCTTATCACTTATCATTACGCTTATCGATAACAGAGTTAAAATCATCGATATAACGATCAATACGACTAAACTATACCGATAGCGCTCAGTCGCATCGAGTCCTTGCGATAGCCCAATATCTTGCGTGCATAAATCAGTAATTGTTTACACGGGGTGCACTGTATAGTAATTGCAAGTGTTTTGCATTTCCTCGCGTAGGACGTTGTTTACGCGGTTAGTGTGTAGGCTGTGATTATGGTGCGCTGACGCCGGTGTTGTTCCTGTGGGTGTTTTAATTCCTAAAGACAGCTGTGATTGGCCGAAGATGGATCGAACAATGTATGGCAAGGTGCTGCCAGGCACTTACTATCCGTTCCGCTGCGCTATGAAGGAGAACGGAATATCGCCCGGCTGTGAGTATTAATCAATATTAAATCAATTTAATTGTGTAAAAATGGTGTAACGAATATTTATCGGTGTCTATCAATCAGCTCGTGTTTGTTTACCGTAATTACGAGTGTGGCTACAGCTGGGTGTTGGTAACATTATAACTACGTCCTCACTATCATTTCCCGGTGCTAGTGTTTATTTTCTCATGCGAGTTCTTCGAGTGCATCCACGTCGAATCGTGAGACTTCTCTCTCAATGTGTGTTTATTTACTACGATGCGTGAACCGTACAGATGTACATTTCTCTTTTGTAATTCAAGTGATGTTTGCCAGCCTGCTATTTTTGGAGTGTTTAGTTGAGCGCCTAATAGGTTGATGTGTCAACATGTTTGTGTATTTCCATGATTATTTCGCACAGCAATTGTCCTAACTAAAACGTATGGTCGTTTAATAGTATTCAACTCAATTAAATTTTAAAAGCTGTGATGTTTATAGAGTACTTCTAGTGAAGTCATCGTTGCTGTTTGTAGTCAGGTTAATTTGGTTTCATTAGAATTAGTTGACGGGTTTGCGGTTTTGTTCCGTTCTTTTATGACGGTGGTGTCTATTCCTGGAAGACCTCGTGGGTGGTGACCAAACTGTACGAAAACTTTTACTGTCTCATCATCAGCTTTATAGTGTATTTCAGAAGAGACCTTGCTGTCAACAATTTATATATGTGTTACGTTATCGTTTTATCATTGTTTATCACGTGCACGTTTTATGCAGTTTTCTCTAGCACTTAGAATATAGGGCTACTGGTATCTTAAGTAGTCGTGCAACTTGTTTCATATATTATAACAAAATGCTGTGTACATAGTCTATTATGGCTAGAATCGGTGTGGAAGGCATTACCAAGTTATCATTGTGGCCAAGCCCACGTCTGCAATTTAGCGTTTAGCTGCTAAATGTGGTATTTCATCACTAAACGGAATGTGGTGCGGTGACATTGTAAGGTCGTGGTATGTGCGAAAATGTTCTGCATTGGATTATGTTGTCAGAGGTCTGATAGAGGTTGTGTGCTAGAGTTAGTAATTGGAAAGGTTATTAAAACAATGCTTAAGGATAGAAATGATTAATAGTTATTTAAACCTGTTAAATGTTCTAGGAATATAATAGAACCAACCAGCGAGCTTACAAATGGGGACGTCCACTTATGTTGTTGGCGGGTTGTTACATCCCATCTGCTTGTCCTAATTAATTCCCCTTCTTATAGGGCGTGAATTTGGTATGTCTGTGACAAGTAGCTATTTGTCGTAAATCTTTGATGTTTACATTCAGGCGTGTTACTTATTGCTTATCACACACAATAATATTGTATATATCATATACTAATTATTTTTAACATCATAAACATGTTGCAACCTTGCAACATGAAATGATAACAATTATCGATTGAATTTAGTCTATCCATGCGTTATCTAATAATTATCTGGATTTAATTACTTGATATAAAATTAAAAATATATATATGTGATTGTTATTAAAAATAGCTTAGCATACCAACAAGTGGAATACAACAGGATATCTTTTGTTTATGATTTTTCTATGGTCGGTCGGAATCTCTTCGGAAGATCTTCGAAAGTATCGTGAGGCGAAACAAATTCAGTATTTTTATCGATTTGAGGATTCCGTGACTAAGTGAAAATTGCTGAGGCCTCTAGTTGATCTGTCTGTAGGTTTAGTACTGTCCCTTGTCCGATAGAAATTATTACATTCCTTGTAAATCCAAGTTAAATATGAATCTTAGAGAGGGAGTCCTCAAGGCACAAACACAGGTATCAGATATTGATATATTTTTAATAACTCAAGATGAGTAGAAAGATGTCTTCGTTATTTATAATATAATTGTATGTTCAATTACTAACACATGTTTAACACTCTAAACAAATGCAAATAATTCATGACATGGTTTAAATACTTACTTGTAATTTCGAGGTACTTATGCGGTATTTATTTGGTTAATTTTGATTGTTTCTAGTACATTCTAGCAATTCCTCGATATCGCGACGGTTGCTATAAACACCAGCGTCGTCTATGTATTTTTTTTCTAAAATTGTTATCATTCTTGTGGTCACCTAATAACCCAAGTGATTGATATAAACGATACTGATTAGCCGCTCTTAGACATAACCATTAATTGCCCTCACATTAAGATTGTCATCTGGATATCCCTACAGTCACATAGGCTTATATCATTTTATAGTTTCAATCAATTATTTTATTTGCATCTCTACCATAAACCAATTCTTCACCTAGCATTTTATGATGCTCTCAGAATCTGTGACAAACATGTTTAATATCTATTTTATAGACATAAACGATATTGAATTTGCCGAAGCACATAGTTATTTTAAATTAACGCAAGGTCACGACACTCATAAGGATTACATAAAGCCGCGGACGCCATTTGATTTACATATGTGTGTCATGCATGCGCGTATGCATACGCTTGTGTTATTAGATTTAATACTACCTGTATTATTGTAGTGATATTGAAAAGATTTATTTTGAGTTTTAGTCGGAGCATCTGTTTTGATAAGGACAATTCTTTGTCCGTGGTGTACAATTTAGAAGCTATTATTGTTCGATATTATTACAGAATTTTAAATCACACTTTAATATTCAATTATCCGTGTATTTAATATAAAAATTAAGCAAGAATAAATATAATTAAACAGAATTACAACCTTGGCACAGTCGCCACATTGAAATCGGAAAGACGATTCATCTTGAGGGAAACAAGTTTTCATTGAATCGTGTATCTGTATGATATAAGATATATAAAAGGTGGATAAAGTCGCCTCGACATCGACCTTTGCGAGGTCATGACATAATGTCGCTTGCGCAAATGGATGTTATTACTTATTAAGAATCAAGTCCTGAATGACCAGTTGCACCTGGGTGAGAAACAACAAAAAACGTGAGACGGAAAAGGATGGCGGATCCTTGATTTCAGTTGGTTGAGAAAGATATTAATAGTTTTTAAAACGTTGAGGAAGTAAACGTAAGTGCCAACGTGTTTGGATTTATCACACACTGCTGTTTGCCAATATTTTGTAAGAACACTAAGAAGAGCGTTGAATGGCACATGGGTTCGTTTGAAATGATGGATTACCAATTACTGTTTCACTTATTTCAATAAACATTCAGCTGTTCATTAAATAAAACTAGCTTCTGGCCGTGACTTCGTTCGTGTGGAAGTCGTATGACACACAATGCTTATACTAAAATAACAGCCACATTTTTATAAAATGCCGGTCTGTATGACTTCGTTTTCACTTAGCGTTCTTTCTGACTCTTTTTTTGCTCCGCTCCTAAGGGTCATAGCGTGGTGTTAAACTATGACGATTATATTGGGCTATAAATGCAAAAATATTTTTTCAGTTCCAACTGGTAGTTCCAGAGATTGGCGCATGCAAACAAACTCTGCAGCTTTATTATTAGTATAGATCTTGTAGATTAGTACAGATGCATGTAAGTTACGATTGGAAACTATTCTGTTCCTTTTACATCCACAATACTGCGGTAATAGTAAGGTAACACGTTTATGCAACAGTCGCGCGTCGGCCATATGTTATTTCATTGAGTCTCCCAACTTGATTGTTAATTCACAGAACGTTTTCATATCTATTTCTATGTCTATAGCAGTACCAAAGACTGGCCATAGAGAATTCATTATCATTTCAATATTTATTCAAATGTTGTTCATTTATAATCTGCCCTAAACCAGAGTCTAATTAAAACCTCAATACATAAAGATTTATCAGTACAGTATAAATTGTCGTTTGCCTTCATTAGCTTAGCTGCGTTATCGTTTGTATTTGAGTTTGTTGATCGTCATGATGATCAGTCTACGCCCCCATTAGCTGGAGTGTCCGAAATGTCTGTGCACCTGCAATCCTGCATCTTTAACGTTCTAAACAACTCCTGTGACGCTGCAGTAAACGTGTACTATAGATGCACCGTGAATTCGAAAAGAAGATGAAGATCGTAAAAATTTCATGGATCAAACATTAAACGATTTAAAACTGTCCAAAGCAACAGCTGGATTAATTAATTGCACTTTAATCGAAAAAGCTGAAACAACGTAAACAGAAACTGCCTTGACAAAACAGGTAGATACTGAAAATGAAGTCAAGGCATTCGCTAAATATTTTAGCAGCATATATTTTTAAATCTGCACTAGTAATAAACTTTACAGTGAAATAAAAACATTATGTGGCACATTGTCAAGTTTACGCCAGTTTCGCGCCAAACTCGGCACATCTAGTTTTAAATTACCATAGACACGGAACGCTCATCCCGATTTCCTTATTAGTGGCCAGTGTTACGACAATACACGTTCACAGCCGGCCTCTGACTCAGGTCTCCATGGAAGGCCAGACGAAAGGGTCCTAATATGGACATACATTAAATGGCCCGTAAATCTTTCTCGGGTTCTGTATCACCTTCATACCAAGGGAGGTCTCTTTTCAAGATCACGTGGTTTATTTATTTTTTTACAGAGTTAAATTAATAATTTTCATTAAAAGCTGTTTTTTTTTATTACTCTGCTGATTCGTTTACCATTCCGGTGGCAATATAAATCATGTTATTTGATGCAAAAAGCTTCAGAAAAAGTGTACCTCATTAACCTTCTTTTGCATTTTAAATTTTGAGGTATTTAAGGTTTCTTCCAAGTCAATTTCGGACTTCACTTTAATGTAATTTGAGCTAATCGCCAACTCTTGTATCTACAGATTATTACAGCTATTATTTTATCGTTACTTGTCTTGGGAAACGACAGTAAACGTTAGCAGTTGTTTGTATTTTGAATGATATGATATGTGAATCATTCTCGTAAATTAATTTGATTTTCTCAAGTTAGTACTTACTATTATCAAAAGGATAATAATGGTTTTATATCCTTTACACTACCTTAGTTGTTGCCTCAGGTACTTATGAAAAACTGGGTTAGTCCATTTCTTGGTCATTGTATCTAGACGCTAATCGAGTCCAGTTAACATTGTTAACACAAGTGCCTTTTGAGTTGACACCAAAAGTAAGAAAAATTATACAATTTTCATACGTCCGATCTAGATGTTTTCATTGGATAAATCATTCAAACTCAAAGCATTTATTTCAAACTAGCTGCGCCCCGCGGTTTCACCCGCGTTAATGTCGAACCCTTGGGAATATCGGGATAGAAAGTAGTCTATATTATGTTAATCCAGGGTGTCAGCTACCTCCGTACAAAATTTTATCAAAACTGGTCCAGCAGTTTTAGCATGAAAAAGTAACAAACTTATAAACACACTCACAAACTTTCGCCTTTATATTAGTGTGATAAACCAATGAGAGGTTATCTTTTTGAGTATTAAAAAAAAACATAGTTTCCAAGAACTCTGTAGATGGCGTTGAACTGACTACGTCACTAGGTGCCAAAGCCAAAATGCAAAAAAAAACATTGCGTCACGTCACATATTATGCTCGTTGACTGACACTTCCGTTTGCTTTTGTTTTACGATCTCAAAATTACATCCAAGTGAAATAATCAAAAAATGATGTGACGTTCCGTTCCTTGCAGTAACTTACCAAGTTCAGCGCCATCTATCCAGCGACTAGGGAAGAGTTAAAAAAGAAAATCCCTCATTACAGGCACTTTTGAATTGTCAAGTCGGTCAGTCTGAAAGATGATCAATGCAGTCCTATTATCAAGGCGCCAGTGAAATATGCTTCAATAAAGAAAGAGCCTCGCGCGTAGCGCTTAGTACCTTTGATAAGAGCCTGTTATGAAAATATACGTGCTAAGCATACTTACATGTTTCTGTAACCCAAGAGCCGTATACATTATGTGACGATTCGTCTCCGTCATTACAAGTAACGGTACCCTACGTGCAGGTATTTGAAAACGTATTCACTTCATTAGGTTCATTGTCCAAATCATTGTTGATTCTGTCTTACCGAAAATAGTAATATTATGAAAGGTTAAAATAAATAGCTTCACTGTTATTATATGAGTCAAACGCTTGCTTAACATTAACCCATATTTTGCTTCAATTCCCAAAACTTTGCGTGTTCAATGCCATGTGTTTCACCGGACAGTCGCTAATGTTTAATTACGGGTAGGTTATTAAAACATGGGTTCGTTTTGTAATATCATTGTTCGTTACTGATCCATTGCTACTATTCATTCGGTTAATCGTTTTAATTTGGTAGACATTTTAAAATAAATAATAGTGACTCCATATATATCTGTAGTCAATTCGTTATAGTCTCTTCTCTCGTTTTTGCTGATTTGTCTTTCTAAGAAGTCCATTACTAAAGCCTTGGTGAACTAAATGTTATGCTGAACTCTGTATTTGGAATACAAAGACTCAAAAATTAGCAGCATGCATGACCAATATTTGGCGATACGACATTGAACCTCCAGTACTTCTGACAAGTTCATTCAACTATCTAAGAATTTAGATCCATTAGTAGAATCTCCTTCAAACAAAACCATGTTTAAACAGAAAATCATTCACCGTAGAAATTATCGTTTCATTTGCATATTAGATGTGTTGTTTAACATCTAATTCAGCTAATAAAGGCTTGATTCAATCGCCCATTTGGCTCACATTTCCACACAATGTTACTCTTCAGGAATTAATTAGTGCGTCTGAGTTACCGGCATTTGAACTCCTGGTATGCGAGCTTGTTTGCACTGAGCTATTTTAGCTCCAATTTGTACCTGAATTATATTTCCTGATTCCATATTTGTTCCTGTGTTACGCTTTGATGTTGGTCTAGTGTTAAGTAATTAACCTTTCCGCATATTCTGCTTCCTTTTATTTTTCAGTAGGGTTTAACAGTGGCAATTTATTTAACGTTAATAGTGACCACTCTCATCAGTTTGATTACGTGTTCACCGTCACGGATGATCAAATTCAACTAAATCAGACGTAGGCGAGAAACAAAAAGCCGCTATAATATAGGATGGCGAATTTGAATTGGACCCAGAAGGTCATTGCAAATTGCAACTTCCAACAAGTGCAGATGTAACTGAGGGAAGCAAGCAATTTATATATAAACGTTGCTCTATCATCTCACCCCAGTTTTTCCTTGTATGTTCTCGATTGGGCACAATGGCCTGTATGTATGTGTGTGTGTGTTGTGCAGATCTCCTTAATTTATTAAAGATCTATTTTCTCTTATGGACATTATAAATACCCATACAACTCAAGAATCTTAATCACCTAACTTCAAAAGCTTCTCCCCTACCAGTAATTTGTTTAAAATTCTGTTTACCAACATTGTTAATCCCTTCGATATTTACGAGTAAGATCATTAGAAGACAAATAAATGGGCACAGAAATAAAGTAGTTTGTCCCAGTTCCTGTATCCAGCTGGCCAGAAAAAAAACACGTTGCCCAAATTGTCATACGTTAGTTTCACGATATTTACAGTTTCGTTAATCGTGTTTTTAGATGGCATGTTGAAAGTCTTTCAAAGTCCGTAGACTCAATATTTATTGGAACCTGAATGGAGAATTTTGAGAAATGGGATGTCCTTACTTAATATTATTTTATAGCCAGGCATTCAGTTTTATTGGTAGAAGTGATAGAAATATTAGATATCATATTGATTTAGATGTAGCAGATGGTGTTGTTTTAATGGTTATCATGATGTTTAAAATCCAATCCAGTAACACAAAATTCGTTAATGATTGTCCGTTCATAGATTTCTTTTTCTGTGTCTTTGCAATGTGGACTTAAACTTCATATAGGTTTAATTTATTGTCGTCTCCACCTTGTATGTTCTTTCAGTATTCTTACTGAATGACGGTTAAAACTTTTGTAGAATATAGGTCAGATAGGCAGTTGCGCCATGTAAAATACCTGATCCGGATGAAGCTGCATCCGGTTAGACTGTAAGCCGACCCCAACATAGTTGGGAAAACCCTAGGGAGATGGTGATATAAGCATTACACAATTTTCATGATAATGCAATTACTACACTTGAGAGCAATAAAATCGCACACCTGGACTTTTTTCAGTTAAGGCTGATTTTTTTCATGAATATTAATTAAAAATGAAAAAATTGTAATGTTAATTAAAGTTTATTTCACTACCTTTCTATTGATATCAAAAAGCAGTATACAAAATACCCATAAAGGGTTTTAGGGAACAAAACCCAAAATACACGTAAATTGACAAAATTTCTCTTTAAAGAGGATGGAAATCAAACATAAAATTATTGTTCAAAATGTTTATTAATAAGGTGTATTCCCTCCCCTAGCCTTAATTACAGCTCTGAGTCGGTTTCTTATGGACCGTATTAATTTTACCACGACATCTTGAGGTATAGCGTTCCACTCCTCTTCAGTGGCAAGTTGAAGCTCTTGGAGCCGCCTAGGAGCCGGGCTTCTTGTCCGAACTCTTCTTTTAAGCTCGTCCCAGACATGCTCAATCGGATTGAGGTCAGGACTCTGAGCTGGCCACTCCATCGCGGTGATTCCGACATCTTCCATGTAGTCGCGAACTGTTCTGGCGACTTGCGGTCTGGCGTTGTCGTGCATAAGGAGAAATTCTTCTCCCATAAGCCACGCTAGCGGCCTCACATGTTCTTCGAGCACTTCTTCGACGTATCTTTAACCTGTCAGTCCACGCAATCTCGAACCGGTATTAGCCCCAATGACGCAATACGATGTCCGTTTTGCTGTCCAGCTTTATGCCACCCCAAAACATACACGATCCACCACCAAAAGCAACACGTTCGCTTATGCAGCATTGCACAAATCGCTCTGATGATCTTCTGTAGACTCTAGAGCGTCCATCATGACCATGTAGAGTCATCCCGCATTCATCAGAGAACATAACAGCCCGCCACTGTTCATACGTTCAATTTAAATGTTCCCTGGCAAATTGTAGTCAGGCTTGTCGGTGAGCTGTGGTCAATATTGGACCATTTGCAGGTCGATGTGCAGTCAGTCCTGCTTCAGCCAATCTTCTTCTAACTGTACAGCGACTTATACTGACATTGCAAACTTCTTGAAGCTGTTGTCCCAGTTCAACCGCGTTCAGCTGTCGTTTTCTCAAAGACCTTGTCACAAGAAAGCGATCATCACGCTCAGATGTTGTGCGCCGACGGCCCGATCCTCGTCGTCGAATGTGGCCACCTGTCTTTCGGAACCTTTGGTATACACGTCGAACGGAATAGCGACTCAAATTTTACTGTCGAGCAACTTCACTTTGATTTTGTCCTGCTTCAAGCAAGGCAATAACTTGAGCGACTTCTGCGGGCGGAGTATCCA
The DNA here is from genome assembly GCA_916614155.1 of Mesoligia furuncula. Classification (NCBI taxonomy): domain Eukaryota; kingdom Metazoa; phylum Arthropoda; class Insecta; order Lepidoptera; family Noctuidae; genus Mesoligia; species Mesoligia furuncula. The sequence goes on along the minus strand of OU744803.1, from coordinate 5,304,313 downwards.
TGTTTTTCCAGTAAATCCGTATGGTTCCAGTAGAGGTGTTATCACGTTGACGTTCGGTATGCAATTCATTAAAATTCCTAAAAAACCGTCCATTTTATACCTGCGGCTAAGGGTGCAAGTAGTGCCAGCAACAACGAGTGAATTCGGGGATTTTTGTGTATGGTTGTTTTCGTAAGTTATTTAAAAGACAATGATTTTAATTTTGGGATATTAAATAACCTAAGCTTGTATGCTTTCATTTTCCTAAATGATATTTACATAATGTCTTTAGATTTAAGAAAAATATTAGTAATAAACCAAACAACAAGGGGTGTGCGATTTTATTGCTCTCAAGTGTATGACTTGGAACACTTAATAAAGACGTCAGTAATATTCGTGATAGAGAAGTTACGGAGCCTATATCGAACGCCATTCCGACAATTAATCTACGAATTGTTTGGTGGCTCGTAAAAATTGATTGCCTGTTGAAGATGATACTGAGTGAAAATGATAAAATCTTGATCCTCAATGAAGAGTTTATGAAAAACTTGTCAATGAAAGGTCATTGGCTCCGGTATCATGTATCTTTGTGCGGCAATTAATTGTGACAATTGGCAGAGTGCCCATTGGGTTTTAATTTGCGACAATCATTTGCATATTTTTCCATCTTGCAACACTATTGCTTTACGAGCCAAGATAAAATGTTCCAGTTTTAAAGACAGTTCTTTAAAATTAATTCTTAAAGCTTTATAGTAGAAGACATTGAACTGTGTTAAAATGTTTTTAACTCTTTCGTGTTACGAAACTTCACCCAGAAAGTGTTTTGCTAATCGTATTTTTGAACATTCACGCTTTGATCTCTTAACACTCATTATCTACACCACATTTCTAGTCTATCTTTAATTCAGTCAAGTTAAAATATTTCATCATTATAAAATGTGAGAGGATTAACTGGGCATTCCAATCAACGATTCTAATGATTAAAATTCAGTTGCCAAAATGTAATGACTCCCTACATCCGGTTGTTCATCATAATCCTAATCACGTATGTACTTCAAATGCAAAGTAAATGGTTCAATAGTAAATAATCTATCAGTAATCCGATACATTCTTGCATATTGATGACCGAATTTGTTTGTAGATAAACTTTCATTTCTTATATTTATTTGTTACTTAACTATTGCGTTACTAGATATCATTATATTCTTTTGCATTTCAAAATTATCTTAGCTTATCGTATCTACATCGTCTTCTGTTTGTCTTTCAAATAAAATGTATTAATAAAAGTCTAATGATTTACTGTGACAATTCGAATTTATTTCTTTGACATTTGCTTCTTTATCATTTATGATTTCTATAATATCGTATTCTTCTAATAATATCTCGCGTGTTAAGAAATAATTTGCTTAAGCTTCTATTCCGTCTGGTTCTGTAGTTTATGTCATAGTTTTGTAGATTCGCTATCAGTTCCAATCAGGCTAATATGCTTTTAGCTTTCAGCAGAGCCCTGACCCAGCCCTGCTTTGCTAATCTAAATGAATCGCGTCGAGGGATCCATTATTTGCATTTGACAAATTGTCCATTTGTCCTCGACTATCCAGTGACCAAGGCCGCATCTATTGGATAGGAAAAGTAATTTAGGGCTTCTGTAGGTAGAATTTATACAAATCGTTTACTATTCTAAATGATGATCTATTTAGATTTAAAATATCCCTCCAGTCTATAATTTTTTTTATTTTTTATTTGTCATATTTAAATATTTTATGTTGTTGCTGAAAAACAGGATGTCCCGAAATTAACACATCACGCTGCCGCGCTGGTATAAATCATAAACCTTAATTCTGGCATTTTTCCGATCTGTAGTCAAGTTCTTATAAAAGCGACCACATCTAGCATAAGCATTACGAATCCTTTGAAGATAGCTTACCTTAACTCTGAAACGAAAATAAAACTAGAAATATAACATACTAAAGTTCAAAGAAACACCAGCCGATATATTCGGTAAAAATCTCACCGTGAAAACTAAGGTGAAATGAGCTTGAAGTAAGCTGTAATTCCACCAGATTCTAAGGATTGACACTATTTAACACTTCACATTTACCTTAACTCTGAAACGAAAATAAAACTAGAAATATAACATACTAAAGTTCAAAGAAACACCAGCCGATATATTCGGTAAAAATCTCACCGTGAAAACTAAGGTGAAATGAGCTTGAAGTAAGCTGTAATTCCACCAGATTCTAAGGATTGACACTATTTAACACTTCACATTTACCTTAACTCTGAAACGAAAATAAAACTAGAAATATAACATACTAAAGTTCAAAGAAACACCAGCCGATATATTCGGTAAAAATCTCACCGTGAAAACTAAGGTGAAATGAGCTTGAAGTAAGCTGTAATTCCACCAGATTCTAAGGATTGACACTATTTAACACTTCACATTAGTTTTATGGTGAGATTTTTACAGAATATGTGCATAAACGAACCTATACTGTGCATAATACGAACCTATACTAACTAAATTGGAATAATGGGCAGAAGGATTACGACTTCGTAAATTGAAGATGGAAATAAAATTAAACTCAGCAATTTAAGTGGTTACTAAAACGAAAGTTTTTTTGCCAATAATTCTGTTTATTACGTAGACCGTGGTTAGAGATGTTTCGGTGAACAACCTCATTTCGTTGTTGTTACTAGCCAAATGTTTTCCACCAGTCCCTTTATTTTTGTCACCACTTATTCGTACATCTATTATCGGCTTCTTGAAAAAGCATAATTTGTCAATTTTCCAGACAACGCTTTCCGTTTAATATAATCTTAGCAGTTCAGCTGTTGTTTGTCCAGGAAGACTTTGAAGAGCCCATTTGTCTTCTCTGTTTTGAATGCAACTAATTATATTATTGTTGTTTCTTTCTTCTCTGCCAATATTTATACTAGCTTTCCGTAGTTCAGTATGCGGCTTTTCGGATAACTGGTGGCTATTGTATACAGCGCCATCTATGCTTGTCTAGGAAAACTTCAGCCTTTACCCACACCGCAGCGAAACATATGATTCATACTACTATGAAACCATCGACCAATAAGTTCTATCTTGATCAACCAGGTGGCGCTTGTATCTTTTTAAGTAATAATAAAAAGCTTGGCGAAAAAATTACTTTTCTTTTATCTAATTGCTTTTTCCTGTGTATCCTTTTCAATTTGTTCTTCTGTTTATCTCTTTAGAACAAAATAAATGGCTGTTTTTAATTGTTTAGTTCCTTGGTTTGTTAATTCGTGATCGATCGTTATCACAGTGGCGGTTGTGATGTCACGGGTGCATTAACCCTTGCAGTGTCGCGGCGAATGCACCCGCCCGCCCACGTCCCCGGGAAAACTACAATGTCAGTCGCGGATCCTTGAACCCTAGCGGCTACACAGTTTAGTGTTTACATCTCCTCACGTCTAAGTTTTAGCTAAACAAAAGTTTGCACACTATATAAACTATTGTATAAGTGCTTTCCGTAACAAGTTGTTCAGTTGAGTCAATTTGTTGAACATTCGGCCCTATGACTAACGATTGATCTGCGGGAAGTTCCTTAGCTCCAGTAACCACCCACACGATTCAATAAAGGATGGTACATAAGTACATGGTTACGCCCGGTTGCCAATACTAGTTATCCCGACTTATACGAAACATATGGCGGCAGCTCGCATTCCAGCGCGAACATTCTGGAATAACGCAGTTCTGTTATAATCTTCGTGGAAAAGCCTGTGTTTGAAAGTATCAGTGACTTTTGGAATTTCTCTAAGAACTGTCCTCGTGACATCATCGACGCCATAATGACGGGTAAGTGACAGCCATTTTTGGTAAATAGGAATGTCGGGTCGTTGGATGATTATGCTAATTACCGTTTTATTCATTTCATTATTTCGTATTAGGAGTGCTGATGGGCTACTCAGCTCTTTATGGAAAGGCCTCGATGGCATTTATGGGGTTTTAAATCGGCATCTGTTCTTGAAATATTTATGAATAGATTATACTAATGTAATAATATAATTTGATAGTTTCTTATAGCTTTCTGACGCAAACTACTTACTACTCTGTTGTGGTTACAGTGTTTTAGTTTTATGTGTTCTGTGAAGTTCATGAGCTATTTCAATGCTTTCAAAAGTTGATATATTATGTTTCTGTTGATATTTATTTTGTTTTAAATCCCTCGTTTTTACGTTATTTACGTAAACTACTTATAAGAAAAAAGCAATTTTAGAAATATACTTAACCAGATTTTTGCTCACTGATAAATATTACTATAACCAAAAAGGTTTTAAAAGTAGTTAAAAGCCTATTCAGTACAAAGAGTTAAAGTACAACCTGTCAATAATTTCAAAAGCTCGCAGTATGACTGACAGCTAAACCTTCAAGTCCTTCAAAATATTCTTCACTTATGAAGGGTCTATAACTTCATATATCGTAGACAGTACATCATTTAACTTGCAAGACATCCCTGATGTATGGGGTACATTAATACATTTCCTACCTTCTCCCGCCAAAGGGCGAAAGATAAAACATATTGCCGAGTCATAAAAGATAATGATCTACTAATAAATAAACGTCCACCTGTCATGGCGGCGACTCGGCTTTGAGAAATAACAGCAATCAGTGTGTCAAACGCGTCAAATCGGTCCGCGGATCCGCTGTCCCTCCAAGTATGGGTGCGCCGGCGCAGCGGACTCGCGGGAAAATGCACTCATTACCTCGGCTAGATCGTGCCCTTTATTTTCTGGACGTGTTTCAATGCCTGAATTGGTTTGTAGTGCATTTTGATTGGCTATACAAACGGATTCGTATACGGATGTAGCGAATAGGATGGAAGGACGTCTTTAGGAAAAGTTTGTTGTTCAGCAGTGATATGACCTGATTGAACTCTCAAGTTTGGTTTACCACGCTTGCGTTTTTCCTTAATTCTTGAATTTCGTAAAGACCACCAGGCTTATCACATCTAGGTAAATACTGCTTGAATTTTGGAGGCTCTGTAAAAATACTAAGTAACTTTGCCTTTGTCAGTCTCAGTACCTACCGTACAAGAAATTGTTTTCTTTCAGTTTCATGTATTTCAGTTCTTATCAAGTGCCATTTGATCTGAATCTATTTTTTCATTTAAAATACCTTTGTTCACGATCACACCAGGAAAGTCGTAAACGTCAAAGCAATTCACAATCTACGATTTATTCGCTTCTATGAATCATGTTTATATTTCCAGCACTAGTATTATTGTTGCTTTTACGGCTTTCTTCAAATCTTTAGTATCTAAGTGTTTATAAACAAATAAAGTATCATCAGCTTAATTGGTTATTTTTTGAAATTATTGTTCAATTGATATACTTAAATTATTTTATATGCGCAGACCCTAGAGGCCCTCCATGCCAAAGTGTCCTATTTAAACCTTCAGTCATACCAAACCTATTTTAATTCAGTGCTGTATACACACTATGCGCATACTAGGTCTTTCAAGAGTACATGATACACGTCTCGAGGTTTAATAAAATCAAGATGGCATCACTGTACTTGAATGCCAAGCTTAACGCAGAAATGCTCTAGTACTCACAAGTAATCTCATTGGCTCTATTAAAAGAATAAGAGAGGAGATTATCAAAACGATTATACGATTATATTTTTTCGCATGCTACCACGCCGAGGTTTAAATTAAATAAAAAAATGCTGCTTGTGTTGTTGCTATGTAAGCCTCTTTCATGAGAAACAAGACACCATTTATAAGAGCATTTTCCAGTAAATGCTCTTCATTGTCTTTAAATATTCGTTAAAACTTAACTTCAGACATATCGATCTCGATTTACAACCATCAATCACATTTGCTGCCCACCAATATTTCATCCTAAGTTCTAGATTATACAAGCTTCAAAAAAAATTAACAATAAATATTCCAAAGTCTAAAAAAGAGATTTGTTAAATTTCCTCCTAAATTTAAATTATTGCGATACAGCCGAACTTATTTATTCTACAAATTACAAATAAAATACCTAACTTTTCATTTCTTTTACAGATATTTACTATATTTACCACACCCACACACCCCAACGGACCAGTCTAACTCAACAGCAACACACACACAAACACTCCCCACAATGAGCTTTTAGGCCCTTTTAATAAATATGTATGTATGTTACCATCAGAGTTATTACGCAATTTTGAATATTTTGTAAAATGTGTCAATCCCTTAAAAATACACATATGTCCATCACACACATCCCAAGTAACATTTAATTCGGGCCTAGGTTGTAAAAAATCCTTTAGGTTTTATAAGGGTCGTAAAAAGGTTAATGCTTTGCTATCTGGTCATATTAAGTACTTGAGAATATTTAATAAGTCCTAAAACTAATTGTTTATTATTACAACCTTGCAGCCGATGACAAGAGTTTAAATTAACGTTATTTTGACTTGGGTTTCAAGAGCATATAGTCCTAGGATCTTATAGTTGTTGTAGACTCCTGATTAAGTTCTGGAAAGGCTAGCATTATTCTAAAGTGAGATCTAAAGGTTTAATTTTTAACTTTGATATAACCATAAAGTTATGGAATGTTGAAATCGCTTATTAGTAATTTCTAAAACCTACTTTAAACTTTTAGGCTGTATTAGAGTTGTCTAGGTGAACAAATTAGGACTGTGTGGTGAAAACCCAAACCAATAAGCTATTTTTATGAGCTGAAGGCATGCTTAAAGTCCTACAAGAATATTTTAAAGCTTTAGATGCATCCTCTAAAAATGTCAGTTGTGTCCGCGACTTCAAAGCATTACGTTGTCTTGCAAAATGAACCGACACAGGGTGTTATCAAAAAAACGGAGTGGAAGTTTCAGCAGTCTTGTCGAAGCGTCGAACGCACGTCCTCCTACAACCAAAACTTAAAAGCAAACAATTGTGCGTAGAGGTTTTTTTCGCGACTCGCAACTCGTGAAGGACTCCTGGAGATAAACTTAAAGCTGCGAAAACAGCTTTGTCGTTTTAAGTAGCTCCGCGAGATTACCTTTAGCTCTTATTTTCGTAAACAATAAGAGCTTTTAGCTGTTACAGTTTTGAAAAGGTTAATTGTAATGCTTTCTAGTAATTTCCTAACGCCAGCCATTTTGTTCCTTGAAATAAAAAAAAAATCTAAACAAAAAGCAATATTTTAAGTCAATAAGGCAAAATTATGTAACGTGTGCTATGTGATTTAAAATATATGTTTTTTATATGAATAGAAGTTTTATTTCTAATGCAACTTACTACCAACCACCTAATTTTATAATTTTTATTTCATTAAAATATTTTCTAAATTTTTTACTTTCGGAAGGCCCGTCTCGTATACAGCACTATTATCCTAAAGTGTCACGATAAAGTGCCAGTCGCACTATTTTTTTGATTTTCCCTGACTTCAGCAAGCTATTTATTACTTTTTATGATTATAACCCTTACATCTAGCCATTTTGAAACTTGGTATAATGACAGGGAATGGCGCCATTATAAATAAGTATTTAAATCCATGATTGGTGTTTCTGTGTAGAAAAAATCTTACACAGAAACATTTTAAAACCTGAGAGTCCTGGAAAGGCATTTACTCATGTCCATCAAAAAGGTTTTAAGTTGTCATTGAGTTACATCCATGACTAATTTAGAACTTAAAAGCTGCCTTACAAGGTTATATTAACGTTAAATTAAGGTTGTGAAGGTTATATTTGGGTTCTGTGTAAGTAGTTCGAAAGGTTCTGGATTTGAGCTTTAGGTTTTGCTGTAGCTCCCAGAAAGGTTCTAAAACGTGGGCCCTTTTTGCACTCAGGAGGTTATTATAAGGTTAATATAACGTTATTAAATCTATTAAGACTTACGAGCAGATGTCCATGTTCTAGAACCTTTTCAAAACCTTTCTAAAACCTAAAATGTTACTTGGGATCACATGTCACATGTGTCATGTGTGTGTATGTCATGTGTGTGTGTGTGTGTGTAGTCTCATATATGTAATAGCCATATCCATCCCTTATTGCAATAACACTGATGTAACCTAGGCTAAATCTTTTAGTAAAATAAATAATTACTTACTAACAACCCTACCCTACTCCTGCTATCTACAAAACTAGCTAGATTGAGTCTATTAGGAAGTCAGTAGGAACTCTCACCAACATTTCTACTATTTTCACCATTAGCATTAGAAATAAGTCTGCAACCATCGAACTATCGTCCCATGCACTAACAGGGGGTGAATTGTATACGGTATAGACGACACGCCTCCCGTGATATCAAACACGTTATGTTCCCAGCCAATTTGTACCGGTGGCTTTTAATTAGGTAAAAAAAACTAACGTTACTTACCTGTTTTCATGCGATCGAGTAGTTTCTCATGGGTCCAGCATGTGATCGTGATCATATTTGGACGTCATTAATTTTTTATTTATTTATAACATTCCGGTCGATTGAAAGTTTAGATAGAGTGGAAGCTTGCGTAGATCGCGTGATTTAAGTTCCCATGAAAACTTTCAAGTTTGCTATGGCTATTTCCTGTTGAATTTACGAAATCCATCAATGAAGTTTACTAGAATCATTCTAAACTTTAGCGTACTCAAATTGTTAAAATGTATTGAAAGTTTGTTGTATTTCAAAGAGACCCAGAGCACTTAAAAGCAATACAGATTCCCTCTGCACTTGACCGCTCGTCTGCTATATGTAAGTCAACTATTCTGATAAAAGCATCTAGTTCACATAATATAGTAATGCTCACATTGATACTCGTTTTATGTATCCTGCCAAAGGAAGTCATAAGACCTCATGAACCTTTCGTCGTTACAATAGTAATATTATACGCTTCTTCTACAGAAATACCATCAATATCAGTTTCTCAAGTTTTCAAAGCTCTTATAATATTGCAATTACAGTCGGCTACGTTATTCGCTGTTTTAGTCGATAAATTGATTCGCATTTATCGTATATCTGGGAACAATTGGCTATAAATTGTTGTATCTGTTAACTGCAATATATTCACGGTGCGAAATGAATGGAGCTAACTAGTGGTGTCACTCAAGATAACGCTGTATGTATTAATGACCTCACACTGTGCTGCTTCAATTAAAAGCTTAGTGCATCACTGTCTGTAGTCAGATTGTTATGTAAGATTTGCGACTGGCGCCTCTATTGATCTCTTAAAAACTGTTTGTTTTGTTTCATTTACAATCTCTGGGGTGTCTAGGATTGTTTATTTACTTATGTACTTTTGCTTGCGAATTTGATTTGTAATCTGTTTCTTTATGTCTATTTTGCTGTATCTGTATGTTACTTTTATGTGCATTGCATTCTGTATTACTGGCTCAAGTATTAAGTGGCTTGATAGGAACTTTGAACCACTTAAACTTCTAATAATTATAGATGTGAGTTGTATTATAATAAAAGTGTCTTCTACTGTTTTATAATATGTGCTGTATCCATTTCATGGACCTACTTGACCCCTGTATCACAGTAATGTCTGGCTTATTTTAGAAACCCAAATATGTTTTTTTATTGCTTTAAATGTTAGTCGATATATTGAAGAAACTTCTCAAATGACCGCGATTATATGCTCCATAGTTCGATATCAATGAAGAGAGTGGTCGTAAAACTTATCAATACAAATGACTTGACGATTTGGAAGTTTGATGGAATTACTTCTTTACCCGATTAGGCAAACATATTTTAATGGCTTTTTTTGTATCAGTAATTAAACTAGTTCCAAGAGAGATCCACGCCCTTTTCTTAACAAATTTCACACATATCACTTCTACTACTTTGTTCATCAATGGAACTAATGGTATCTACAGCTACAAAAACGTGTTAAAGTACAGCAACTAACTTCTAATATATCATTTATAGCATCGTACAAAAACAAGTGTAGATAACAATCTAACTAAGTAACTACGGTTGCCCTACAATTTGCGCGGCTGACCAGAGGCAAGTTACCAAAAATAGTGGTCACCCACTCGCGCCCGATCAGGAAATGAATACACCTCTTTATGGATAAGTAATGCTAATCGGATATTTGGAATGTCTGGTTAGAGTACTAAGAGTACAAGTACGGTACCTACTTGTTCTTTTGGTGTTGTAGGCATCAGATTTGACAATCAGATAAATAATAACTTAGCTTCTGAGTTGGTACTTTTTTCTGTATGGTCCTCTGTCCTCATTATTATGCTCTGCTATTTAAATATTTTGTTTTGTTTGTTTCTTTTGTTACGCGAATATTCCTTTTCCGTCCTTAGCTAAATTTCCCATCATACATTTACAGTAGATACATTTCAATGAAAGCGGTTTTCTAGAAACCATTATTTCGCATTGTATTCTTGATCTATGTTTAGTACTAATTATAAATAAAGGCGTTTTTCTTGTCTGTCTGTGTGACGCGTTGTTCTTCTAAACTACGCCACTAGTTTTGATGCGGTTTTCCGGGATTTATTCGGGAAGGTTTATGTGTATAATACATTAATATTACACTAACATAATATAATAAAAAAATCTCGATGTTTGATGTAGTCATAAAAACCGTGCGAAGCAGGGGCGGGTTGCTAGTTAGTATTTTTAGGAATGATTGACAATACGTCTTGTCTTGTCATTTAGAAACTTCAAGACAATAATGTTTTGCCGTGCTTTACGCTTTGTTGAGTTCACCATGAATGGCATTGACCACGCGATTCGATATGGTATGTACCTCGTCATCGTCGTTAGTGATCTTTGTTTGGTATTTCAGTTTTCGTTTTAACTATAACTTCCTTAGCTTGTTTTCTTTTTATGGTAAGCTCTTAGCGAACATGATTGTGATTATTCTTTAGCTTTTCTTTTACGATTCTGATTAAACTGGATAGGGCCTTACTCTTATAACGCGAGTTCAACCATATTAACTTATAAAATGTGAATGAAACCCTTTGGCGTCGGCTTTAAAAATAGCTTCTGCCAATCGTTACTCAAGATAAGAATCAAGGACAAGGCTTTCTCCGCAATATTACGTTTCTGCAATAATTTTGCCACGAGCTAGGAAGTAATCTGCTCAAGCCGGTAACATTCCTCTGTTCGCTGACCGCGTCCTGCATTCCCATTCGTGGCGGCTTCCGAGAACATTGCGATCCGCTATGCCCTCTTACTAGGCAATGCCTCCCCTGGACACCAGTTGCCGATACGTCCATCGCCCACATGTGCCCATTACGAGCTCAATTCCGCACCACAATGAAACTGAGATCATTAGACACCGTCCCACAGTTGCGTCTTGCTTGAGACCGCGACAGTTGTCAGTCGCTGCGACGACATCCATCCGATCAAACCGCTGCGACCGAGCGCGGAGCGTTCGTTGACGATCGACAGTTGCGTACGAAACTAATGCCGTGTTTTTAATTTGGACGTTTTTCTCCGGTCCCTGTGAATCGATTGGTAACGGTTGACGTATCTAGTGTGAGACTAATTCGGCGACTTGTGTACGTTAGTGCGGTGTACCTTGTGAGCTGGCGGCCGTCCGACTAATAACCCTTTGATGTAACAAAGCAGTAATTAGAGCGTGGATTTAAAAATAACTGCGCCCACTCGTTCTTGTGCGTGCGTCTTTGCGTCTTTTTTTTTTTATGCTAATTACAATTCAAATATAGCTTAACTTTTTATTATTATTTCAATGTATCACCCAGTTTTTAAAGAGTTTACTTAGATCATTGCGCGTACGTCGCACCATCTTTAAACATCACATCCCCATATGTCAACAGTCAATCAATTGAACATGAAGCCGTAGTATCAGACGCCGCAAACATCAGTGTTAATTGCCTATAAATAAAACAGGGCCATCGTACTGGCCAATTTAGAGAGATCCCAGTTTGCTAATAGGCATAGTAAAAGGACGAATAGTATCGGAGAAATAGGACACCCAATAGAGATCGCGTTAGGTTGGTGACAAGCTTAAGTTACTGGAGTGTTTCCGGGATAGTGAAGTTTATAGATTTCTTTGCTTACATGTTCTCATTAGCTTTTTTTGTTTGACTAGCCAGACCTACTTGAATCTGGTGCACTTCCTATCAAGCTTGATTAAAACATAACAATAATAATTATTAAATGCATCTGAGGCTAGCATTTCTATCACAACCATTATGTCTTGATTATCTTAGCTAGTCAGTAAGCACGCTTCCTCATTCATGTTTTTCATATCTTGCTGTGTTAAGTATATTCCATGTCTATTACATGAAATATGCATAGCTCGACCTGTATGTCATTCAAAATACCCACGTGCTACAATACTTGGAAAATGGAAACTTATGTTAGTCAACGACTCACTGTTATGGCGTGAAATTTTGATGCCAAGCTGTTCGTTGATATGTTGCATTATTCATTAATTGCCTATGCGTTTTCCATATTATAATTCAAGTCATAACAATTTTCTTTATTCATTTGCTTTTCTATTCCGTACTTTACCCCAATTAAGCAATGTTAAATTTCCATTTATTTTCATTGGGCTGCGAAAGCATTAAGTTCTTAATTGTGCTTATTATCTCTAACTTATGAAACAGCAAGTATATCCATTTACTGGTTTTAAAAAAGAGCTGTCTAGAACTGGTACTAAGTTTCTGTTTAAATTCAGTACTACCTATAAAAGGTTGACACATTTGCCTTGTTATCAACAACTGAATCTATGTTTTAGTGCAACTTGCTTTAAAAGTCCTGTACTTCATTCCAAGCCATAATTGTTAATGAATGCAATTAATATACTTGTGTTATGTCTTAAACAGAATTAGTTACAGTCGAAGGTACTATAATTAATTAATTTCTCATACTAAGGCGCTTGCACTTCAAAATAATGAAGAACAGAATGTTAAAATGATTGATTATGTTTTTTTGAAGCAAGGTTGTAATAACGTCTAGACAATGTTGTGGGTGGATGATCCGATTATGTTACATTGTATTTGGTAAAAGAAGCTTTATTTAAAGCGTATATTTGTGATATATGGTAATGAAAGTTTTCATATATTTAAAAGCCCTGATATCCTAAAGCCACGTCTTCTAACGATGTTATTGTTAACTGATGTACACATTTAATAGGCTGGTTTAAATACACCTATATGTAAGAACTCCATTGTATCTTTGTATCGTATTGAGCCATTAAACTGAACCTATTGGCCTCCGCCGAAGTCATAATTCTGTCTAACACTTGGCCTTAGTTACAAACATGTTAAAGACATAATTCTCTGCCAATACGTGAATTACGGTTTAATTCTTTACATGTGGCTGTTTCTATAATAATTTATTAATCGCAGTTGAGTTTTACTTGTGTTTTTCTTAAGAATGAATATGTTATTGTAAAAATGAAAATTGCAATAAATATCAACTGTGTCTAAGAGGGTCTGAGGTCTGATCTTTGGTTTTTATCTTGCTCGTTTTGTTTTTATGTAGGTAGATATCGTCATCAACATCAATTTTACTTTTAATCCTTTGATACTTTCTATTCGTAAGCTCTGTTATCACAATATCCTTCCTTTCTATCCAAAAAGTTTGGTTCCTGTTCTGCTATTATTGATCTATTTTCGTCTACATGAAATCTTATCTAGTCTCTATTGACACCTCTATGTTTGCTATCTCGTCGGCTCTGTTATCTTTACTTATTAGGTTATGTTATTTAATGTAACAAAATTACTGCCTGTAGATTATTAGGTGTTGTGTTAATTCTGGCTGGTAGAACTTTGAGCACTTGAAGTATCGATTTAATCGTGTGAGTACTAGATCATTCAAACACATGATCGAAGTCGATTTAAGTACCTATGTTTTGGTCTATTTCTGGCCATCACAATGTAATTTAATTGGCAGCATCAGGTAGTTAGCTCATCTCGTAAAATACCACTTTACCCTATGTAGCTATGAATCTATGAGTAATGTGATTGCCAAATACAATTATCATCCAATAAGAGCATTCTGGTAATTGCTAGTAATTGCAGGACTTGAGTCAGAGACGACTAGTCTTGTTATGACCAACCTTTTCAACCCAGTTTCAATGGCCATTTATGTTCATTCTATTCTTGATTTTGGTTCCTGGCGAAGAAGTGAAATAGTACTAGCAGTCACATCCGTAACGTTCATTTCATGGATTCTTATTAGGATAATGTTCGAGCTTTTTCTTCTGAATTTTAAAGATAAACTATTCTGTTACATCTCGAGAAAATAGATGAAGCAAGGACAGATGCTACTTTGAAGACCAGTTTCATCGTATTTAGATTTTCAAATATTACCCAAAATATTTATCTGGAAAAGAAAATTTACAAACGGTAGTGCTTTGGCAAATGAAATCTGTGAAGCTCATCGTAGGCGTCGTTTTATGTTACAAGATGATCAGTAATGATTGATAATCCCATACAAATCTTACATAATAAACAGATTTTTCCATTGATGTAGACGCTACGCGTGGTAATTAAGTGTGGGATTCAAAGGTTTTATTAACGACTTAGTTATTAGTAACTGGACAAGTTAGCCATCGCCCACGACCACCATAGTCACCTACTTCCAGCAATTTACTGTGAAAAAGAGAGTGATTTGTTCTACTGTTGGAATTAGTTCACCAGACATGTTTAAAACGGACGATATGGCTGTAGGATCGGTTTTAGCATTGATCACGAAATTTACTTCTCCAAATGTTGTTCGGAGTCCCACAAGGAACTTTTTATATTCTCTTTCAACTAAATGAATCCAAAGAGAAAATACTTACGATGAGTGCGGGTAGGAAAATTGGTTTCCATTTCGTTTGTGATGGCCAGGATAATATTTTAAAGGTGATATGATCGAGGTTTACCACTAAGAAAATCCCAGTTGTAATTCAGTTGGTATAATTGCTGGTACCATTTACCAAGCAATGGTAGGTACTAAGATGTTTATTGCTTGTATCTTTATCTAAGGTATTGTGACCTTCAGTACTTCTACTATGGTCTCACCCACGGATGGGCGTCACCCACACGCCAGAGACAATGGATACAATATCGATACGTTTTATACAATTTTCTTTTAAAATGGCTGTGTTTTTATTTAACAGAACAAGATACACCAAATATGGTTTAAAAAAATCATTGGTTGTTTCTAGTTTGCTAAAATTAAAATGCGTCAATAAGTACAGGAACTACTAGGGAATTTCTTTAACTATTGTAATTGGACTATCAACCTTGTCTGTCGTCTAGATTGTATGTATATGAAGCCTTAAAACTAGAGTCTATAATCAGATCTGATACAAATTTTATAATAGCCCTTCCTATGGCTTCAACTTATATTTATTTGACTTGTAATTCTTCAATGGAACTGGATTTGAAATACATAAATTCACCTCTTAATGACTTTAGATTATTATTCAAATCAATTGCATGATGTATGGCTTCCTCAATGAGATAGTTAGTAGTTACTGACTTTCTCTCATCATTATTTTCTATGCGGAGTATCACTCGCTGACGTTAATGCTTCCATGACATGGTTGAGAACAATATTAGAAAAAAGTTTCTGTTTTAGCTTTACTTTATGATTGTGGTTGACTCGTTCGTTACGGCTTTATAGTGGCATGAGAAAATTGTATAAAACTCCGTTATTATGTAGGTACATTGAATTGATTCAAATTTCAATGTTTCCGTTTATAGTAGGTCTTTCAAACAAAACCACAGTCCACACCATTGTTTACGAAATAACAGACGTAAGCGTTAGTAATGTTTGCCCTACTTCCACGCGTGCTACTAATGTATATAAGTCATTATATGTAATCTACTGTATAATTGCATAATTGACTTCAATGGGCCCTTGTATTTCCGTTGAACCTTTGTGTTTTGATACATTGAAAATAATCTCTAAGCCCGCAGCCAATTATATTCTCTATTGTGAGAAAACAGGTTAATACTGTTTATTCGCTGCGACCACGTGAGTTTCACGCAGATACAGTTGTAGGGCGCCGCCCGCCCACACAGCCGCCAAACATGTCACTTACATAACATACTGGCTCAGACATAACCCTACGCACATTCATTATATTTTTCACGCTTTTTACAAAGAGGTTAATGAAGTCGGTTCGCGATCGGTTGTGAAATACGTAACGGCGGAAATGACCACCTGACGGGAATAGCGCGTCGCGCAACTCTGTCGCCAGCTCACAGTGAGACCGCGCTATCACCCGGCGTCGCTCGCGCCGCAGATAACCCTGCATCACACCGAAAATAACCAGTCTACTCTTAGCCGCGGTCCAGCCACGACTGTCGCCAATTTGACCCATCCCGCCTTTTATACCAATCAGAGGGATGGCATCCGTGCGCACGCGCTCTGCATCCCCAAAATCTGTTTCTTTCTCCCCGATTTTGGAGCGAAAGTACAGTGTCGAGCGAAGACCAGCGAGTCCCCCCGAACTGAAGTCCACGGACTGGAGGAAATACTTTACCGATTTCAGTGCATACCTTGGTGAGTGAAATATATGAGGTGTTTGGGACTAATTCATGAGTGAGTCAGGTCGCTTTTATTGTACGGCCTTGCGCTATATCGGTTGCGTGTTAGTGGAGCGTTCGGGACCGCTGCGTAAACAAAACTTGCGTAATCGCGTCTATTGGTTTTGTGAAGATGTCCGATTTTATCACGTCTCCCAAGTTATGGTCTTTGTTAGTCCAACGCGAAAATATTTTCCTTTGTCATCAGATAATCTTTTATTCATAACTTGTAAATGGATGACATTTGGCTCTAGAACTGACGTGCAAAGCACAAATTTATTTTATTCGGCTTCTAATAATGTAGCTCAAAGTATTTTTCGAGGAATCAATAGTCATGCTATGAGAAATCTATGAAAATGATACTTACTTGAAAAAAAAAACCGTTTCTAGATCGCATTCATAATATCTCGTGAACCAACGCAACGTAATAAAAGCTGTATTCTCCACGACCACAAAAAAACCAGTCCTAGTTTCAGATTTGGAGTAATTTACGTTCATAAGAGAACAATTGAAACTATTCGGTATCAGTTGACCACGAGGTGTCAGTTGTCCTGAGATAACCTTGCGGGCTGTGGTCAGATGTGGTCAGCACCACAAAATATTCTCTCGACACTATATCGCATTGTTTACTACTTGTCCTGTCTTACAGCACTGTTATTAATAGCTTTGCATCCAGATATGAAGTTGATTTAATCTAGTGAGATTTAAAGTATGTTGAATGACGTATCTTTTACGGCATTTAATCAATGTATTACTTATAGGTTAGTTATTCTGATGGACAACACTGCTGTCTTCAATATAGGGTGGGATGGGACATGGACGCGCAACCTTTTACCATGTATTCAGTATACATGATTCTGAACCCCTCTTCGTTGAATTTTTGCGTCAGTTATAGCAGTTCCATACATTTAGACCGCGTTCACTGTTCTATGAAACCGCTGGTTTTAATAAAAAAGTAATTTAAAAAAATTAAACCGACTCCAAAAAGAAATTAACTCAAAATTATGAAATAACTTTAATTTCGGAAGTCGGTGTCTGGGATAGTATTTTATCGTTTTAGTTTTTTGTCGGTTTAATTTTTTTAAATTACCTTTTTATTTCGTACTTTTTAGTTTTTGTACTAGAATTTGACCAAGGTTTTAAGATGTTTTCCCTTTGACACTACACCTGTAGTTCGTATCAATAAGCCAGGCCGTCACACTTACACGTATTAGTCCATAAGTATCTTGAAAATTACTGAATCGATTTTGATGAAACTTGCACTGTTCCTTAAGTTGAAGTAAATGTAAGCCAATAAAAAAAATGGTCACGATCCGATTAATAGTTGCGGAGAAATGCGTGGACAAACATACATACTATACGTCTATAAAATTTTGTATACATATTTGTTTGGAAGCCCTAATAGATTGTCATATGTGAATATAATGCAAATCCAAAATTACAAACATACGTGTCGAATTGATAACCTCCTTTTTTTTTTGAAGTCGGTAAAAATGTCTACGCTAGAGGATCTAGAATCATGTGCAAAATTCGTGGTTACAGTTAGCGCGTGGATTTCCCTGCTGCCTTGTATACTGATGGACATACCCTGGTCTGACCACGGTCTGTTGACTGTTCGTCTGTCTTTTCGCATTGGCAATTCTGCTTGTATTGTGGTTATTCCACCATCTATAGTTTCCTAACTCTTATCGGGGCCCTAATTCGCTATGACCACTCAATGATTCCTTACTTCGACACCACGTCAAGTCCTTAACTAATCCCGCCAATCTCGCGCTCATTTCGCGCGGTTTCGTTCATTGTGTCATAGAGAATACGGCCCTCGTACTGATGATCTTGACTATGATCAAAGCTCGATCTTGCTCTTGAATCCTAAAGGCTTTAACTTTTAAAGGCCTTTTTTGTCTGTGTGGTGCCGGACCTAAAGAATAGCACCACCCTATGTCTTCCCGTGGGTGTCGTAAAAGGCGACTAAGGGGCGTACCGGAGAATGGGCAGCAGCGTTCTCTATGCATTCCACCACCATACCATACTGCGATCGCCAACCCGCCTGCCAAGCGTGGCGATTATGGCAAACCCCCCCCTTTTGGGGGAGACCTATGTCCAGCAGTGGACGTCTTTCGGCTGAAATGATGATGATGATGATGAACTTTTAAAGGTTCTCTTCAAAAGTCATCATATGGTTAGCCATCGGCGTTTACATCATTGTAGTTTATTAAGGAAAAGCGGTAAGGATTAGGGAAAACGTAAGGGCGCTCCTAATTTCATTGTTGTCAGGGGAAAATTGGCCATCCCATATCTTTCCGAGGGTTTCGTAAACCACAGTTGAGGACGGTGACTAAAGACTACACCATTCTTCCTCATCGTACAGCATAATTAATCTATAATGTTCCCACTGAACAGACACAGGCCTCTCTTCGAGAGGGAGTGGGCGGGCTGTAATCTACCACGCGAGCCCGGTGCGGGTCCATAGATGTCACATGTCTTCGAATTGTTGGTTCAATGACATGCAGGTTTTAGCACGATGTTTTCCTTCACCGTTTTGAGAGCAGTGGTAACGAGACTAAAACAGATAAATTCATATGGAAGTCGGGGGACCGTTCTGTAAAACACCTTCCGTTCTAAGAGGTCGCCCCGACTTCCATATGAATTTATCTGTTTTAGTCTCGTAACATAAATTCTTTAAGTCGGGGGGTTTTTAAATTGTTTTATCCTTTCCAATTACATTTAACCGTCGCGCGTCGTGGGTTTTTTCAAAATTTTTAATTTTATGATATGTCAGATTATTCTACAAGCAACATGCTAAAACACTAGTGTTTTAATGTGTTAGTCCAAACAATAGATTTTTTGCAATTAAATAATTGCTTCATATTTTTCATATAAAATATTTTGCAATAAATTACCAGCGTTGTCATCGCGCTTCTCTTTCTTTTTTTCTACGCAGTCCGACAGTGACCACGCTTTAGGTCATGTAAGCCCCTTAATCCGTTTGCCGTTTGTGATTCAGTCAACCTTGACCTTCTACGAGTGACGATATGCACTAGACTCGCTTACACATTCCCAGCTGACTGGCTTGGCATATCTACATATACCAAAAGAGCTTTTGAAGAGCTTCTTGCCGACACGAGAAAGGCGAAAAACGACCTTTTATTAATACAGTTCATTAAGAGGGTATGTGATGGTGAAATATGACGATGGTAAAAGGTGCTTGCGTGACTAATTAAACAATTAATTTAATCTTAACGCATCTTAATTGGCGTGTTTTCAGGAAGTGCCTTATTTCCTGTTATTAGTGATAGTTTTGATTCGATACGCTCCGGTGGATATCTTAATCATGTTTATGAAATTAACGTTAAGCTATTTATTGCACCGGAAATTCTAAATTAATCTTGTTCATCCACTATATGTATTTCTGTATTTTTGTTTTTCTTTACTTATTTATTAATTAATTAATTAATTTTCTAAATCTTTCTTTATATTCTGAATTGCGCTGTCATTATCCTAAGATTTAGAGTTTCATGTCAAGCAACATGTTTTCCCGGTGCGCTCGTACAACTAACGCCATCTAGTGCTACAAATCAAAACCAAGAACTAACAAGCTTTACGCAGCCGTTCTTTAAAATTGCAATCGTGTTTTTTTTTTATTTGAATGTTTAATTGGTTTTAATTTCTCGATATCTAAAACTATTTTGTGTTCATTTTCGCGATCTATTTCAAGAATGCGCATGCGCACGTATCTATGTTACGCCTTCTAATAAAATTATAGCATCGTTTTTCACTCACACAAATGCTTGTTGCTCTTGAAATATAGTAAGGCGTTAAGGATGATATAATTATGTTAGCTAGACCATGTCAGGCGCGAGCCGTGCCATTATACGAGACGCGGTCGAGACACGGATCCATAACTTTACGAACTTAAGAATTATATTATATTTGTATTATTTACTTTTAAGAAGTAGTTCCTACTACTCCGTGCAGCATCCTTGTCCCGTCACAGTCTTGTAAAAAGTATCGATTTACTTATATCGTATCGAAAAAAAAAAAATCGATATATCGCTGAAATTTTCTGAAAAATATTTGTACTTTATGAAATTCTGTTGTGATTAGTTTATTCATATAAATACCAAACCAGGAACATCATTTATGATAATCAATTAATAGTAAGTCAGTAATGTAAAATCATATTATTTTTTGTCCGAGCTATCAGTCAGGTAATAGAAAAAATTTTTTTGAAGTGAAAACTTCTTTAGCGGCGTTGTACACTTTTTTTTGTAATGGGTAAAAAATGTTAAACTCGCGTCAGGAGTTCAGGACACGTGACCCTGATCGTAAGATTCGTAAGATGACACGTGCTATGGTGGGCAATGATGGGCAATCCACCGGGTTTAAACCCGGTGCTTTTGATAAACACCCGATAAACACCCGTAAACACCCATAAACACCCACAAAATTGGATGTTTATCAAAGCACCGGATTTAAACCCCGGTGGATTGCCCATCTATAGACGTGACCCTGATCGTAAGATGACACGTGACCCTGATAAAAACAGACAGACGGACAGACAGACGGTTACGGTTACGGTAGCATTGATTACCAAGCGACCAAGACCAAGACGACCAAGACCAAGATGACCAAGATTTACTTAGAAGCGAAAAAATCGGCAATTCGGCTCATAAATTGGGACAAAAATAAAAAAAAAGACAACTAAGTACTAACCTGCTCACTTGAGTTGGTAAACGTCCACTCAAAATCACCACCACTGTTGGTAGAATAATTGGTATATTAAAAATTATTAAATTAATTAATTGCTAAATTTTTAAGTCACCTTCTAGAATGTTAGACCTTTTTTTTCGGGATTCCTAGAATATTTTACTCAAATTATCATCGAAAACTTTTGATTTCTAATCACTTTTAAAAATTCAATAGGTTTTATATCCTGGATTTCTTTAGTCGCACTGGCGCGATACGACCTTGTTTGACTATTTTGTATTCGTTGTTCACTAATCAGCTAGCCCATTATGGTATTAGGTTGGTATGGAATAAGGTAACATTTTGAAAATTCCATCGCCAAGAGGATAATGGAAACAGTTTGCAAACAAATGTAATGTTGCCTTCGTAAACAAGGAAAACTGCATTTTCCTAAACGATATGCGCCTATTTCGCTCTACTGTTGTAGCTATACGATCATTTATAACAATAATGGACAATTTCTAAACAAAAAATTAAAATCCATAAAATACTTGTACGTTCCTAAGTTAGTTAGCTATGCTGCATGCCTTTATTATCTCAGACTGACCGCAGCAGGCCAGAGTTCAGTGCTTCCACGAAATTCCAAAAGTACTTACTAATCGCATCGCCCTCTCTTTTCCCTCACTACTAAACGGAACTTCACGACTTGCCAGAGAGGGTTAGCAGACAAATTCCACCGAGAACGCGTCATCCTATGACGCCTCAACTCCGTATTATCAAAGCGGCGTCAGCGAGTTCATTGATGGACCGCACCATAAAGCACTTTCAGCGCTTCACTTTAAGCGTTAGAACATCTAACATCTGTTTTACTTTCTGTATGCTTCTATAACGGAGCTGGTTTACATTGTCTTGACATAGACAACTGACATGATCGAAATACTAATTCATGACCTCATCTCTCTCAGCGCTTCTACTAACACGGACTATTAAAGAAACGCAAATATTTATGTGAACAATATGTTAGGTTGTGAGCGATTTTTGCGGTCTGCGCTTGCGGAGGTGAGGTGAATCAGTAGTGCATTAGTCCATAAGAGAGTCGCCCGCGCCTCCTTGCTCGCACGAGGGCAAAGGAGATATATTTAAATTTAGAATCCCTTCCTCCGCCCTTGAGGCGAAAACTTTTTTGAACTTTTTATGGCGTTTCTTGCGAATTCGCCGCGGCCAGTTTCTTGTGAACCGTTTTAAGTGATACCAAAAAGTTATAATTTAAAATATTGAAAATGTCTCAGTCTCATTATACAGTGAACGATGATATTTACGGGAAAATATTGAAAAAGAATCCTTCGCCAAAGAAAATGCAATACGAAGAGGTTTATGAAGCTGTTGGTGGATTGGGTATACATATTTTAATTCTTATTAGAAATCCATAGCGTTTACTTCATTAATATCCTGTCCTTAATTATATTGACTTTGAATCACTTATTTGTTATTGACATAGCTGTTATTGAAGTTAGTCATGTTTGAAACTTTGAATATAATAAAATAATGTACAAAAGAGGTTGATTTAGTTGGGGACATCCATATCTTTTTTCAGATGACCCATAATTATCACAGAGGCTTCTTGTAGCAATGCCTTGTGTAATGAGTGCTTATCTAATGGTGGTAGGCAATTTGCGCAACTTGGCTGATAAGGAGTTACGCCATTATGGTAGTTAGCGAGGTTTTTGATGGAGAGTGTTCTTATTAAAAGGCATAAGGAGCCATTGAACTCCGAAAAGCAAACTAGTTCCTGACAAACAAGTCTCGGGGTACTGTATCGGCCGGGTGCGCTTGCGCTGCGAAATGTATCAATTTTTAATTATGCAAAAACTTGAGACCCTTTCTTTTGTTTTGGGTGGTTTTTTTATTGGATCTGTTTGGATTTTATTAATATTGTGGTAAATCGGACATGTGGGTTTTACATGGTGTGGCAATATATGTAATTTAATTCCTGTAACGACGTTATATTTACAGAGGAAATAATTATTGTGAAATGATAAAAGTAAGTAGGTGTATATCTATATACCTAGTCATACCATGTAAATAACCATAAACACAACCATTATTATGTGATTTTTCCGCATGGGTATTTAAATGAACTTAATTGGTTGAATCCTTGACACTATTTTCAACATAGTAAAATTAGTTAATTATGTTCGAAAGGGGGAGCTTCTCCATTCTCCAGTACCTACTTATTAGCCCAGCTACAGATGTACTTAATATAGGATACGCACGTAATCATTATTGCCTCCCAACATCTGGGAGAAAAAAACTGTGCTTGATTTGGTAAAAAAAAGTAGAAGTAAGAGCCTAAAAGCTCCTAGGTGACTGCAGTGGCTTGCCAATGCAGGTGCATGTGCTCCTTGGAGTGATCACAAGACCAAAATTTGGAAGACTCCATCCAATCAGAATGAGCTAATTCATCGGTGTATTCCTCGGAACACACCAACTTTGAAACGCACCAAAATTATTCCTGAAAGAAAAAATATTCCTCGAAATGCATCAACGATGAAACATAGAGAAGAGCATGAAAGATTCGTAATAAATCTAAAATTCCTTCAATCTTTTTAACTGGCCCAACATCATGCCCTGAGAAACGTCCCCAAACATATATGTTTCCACACTTTCCACCCCATAGGCCCAAGCTTTATTACTTTTTTCGTGAATTAGCCGGTCGACGCACATACTGTTTACCGTCAGAACTATTTATCTTCGTTTCGTCAGAAAATAATATATTTTTCCACCGACTTGCTGTTCAGTCGTCATACTATCTAGCGAAATCAAATTTCGCTTCTCGGTGCACCTTCTTGAGAAGTGGTATTCTCCGGGCGATTCTTCCAAATAAATAACTTTGCATCCGTTGAGCGTCTTCGTATTGTACGTGCTGATACTCATCCATTGCAAAAACCCTTAAACCCTTAAATGGATCAGTCTTCGCTGAACGAACAATCAAAGCATCTTCACGCTGCGTCGTTTTTCTAGATTTAGGTTTTCGAAGAACATTACTGGTAATGTTGAATTTCTTAACGTGATTTACAGCGTTAAAAACTTTAGTTTTGGAGCACTACTTATTTATCAGCAATCTTTTTATATGAACAATCTGCGCTCATACAGTGCCATAATCGTTTTCCAGGTTGATAGTCAACTTTCCTTTTTACTCATGATTTTAAAATAATTATGCACATTTGACTGAAAAAACGTAGAAGAAAATGGAGAACATATTTTTTTGCGTTCTTAATTATTTCTCCAACGGTCAGTACTTTTGAAATACAGTCAATTTACGATAAATTAGTTCCTTCTTTGTTTCTGATGATTTGTAAAATATATTCGTTTAGTTCTGCCTTCTAAACGGGGATTGATTTCGTGTTTTTTTTATTCCTTCAAGATAGTAGTTACTCCGCTCAAATTCTGACTATACGAAACTGGAAGCCGATCCTTATCCACAGAAGTTGGGTGATACAACACAAAACATTGAATATATTGCACTGCACCGTTTGGTGCCATAATATTAATTCCGTTCAATTAGCAGGACCTCGTTCTGCTCCAGCAAACATGATGTCATTTGACAAAATAATGCGGCCCGCTTTATATTTAAGTATGTTAATTGGTTGGATAATAAATATATGTTATTAATTAATTATTATTTAATACCAGTCAATATTTATCAAGTAATGACGTCGAAATGTAACATTCTGTAAACAACAATAGCCCTATGCATTGCTTTATAATGGGCTTCTTCCTTAATCTTAAAACACTTCAAAGTTCATTACTGGTATTTCCAGCAAGGCAGCTTTGGACTATTCACAGTAATTTTAGTAATATATCTCTTAATCCACCTCCTCCTATCACCAACAAAAGGGGGGGATGCTCGAATGAATTGCTCAAGTAAGGTGGAACTCATGCGTTAATGTCGCCAAAAGTTTTAGCAATTTCGACTTTTTCAATCCAAGCCACGCCACGCTGATTGCGCCATCAGTAGCGTTCTAGGTCATGCGAGGTGCAGGTAAACGGACTACCTACTGGACTAAAACTATATAAAAAAAAGAAAACAACGAGGAAGAGTAGGTACCATCGACACGAAAAGAATAAACATTCTTTTCAAAAGCAACCGCCTTGATAAAATTAATAACAAAATAAAACGTTACAGATAACTTGACTTATTTGCGATAACGTGGGATGAACTTGTACTAAAGGTCTCTGCTTCATCACTAACTACATATTATATTAAAGTGGCTCATTTACATTAGCCGATACGTGCTGGTGGTTAAGTGGATAAATCAATTACAGTAAGCCGGAAGTCTCTGGATTTTGGGAAAGGACTAATGAACGTTAATCTTCCGAAACAAGTTTTTAGTCTCCCTGCTGTCAGTTAGAGTTACGTAGGCAGTTAGACACAGACGACGACACATCAGGCTATACATTTCCAGTTTAGCCGACCTCGCATTATTATTTATTTTACAACTAAAAATTGTATAGCTTGATTATGTCTTCGTGCGGACCTACAGTTAATCTTTCGATTGCTTTGAGTATTAAACACTCAAAGATCGATTGGTTTGTATTGATGAATACGATGTGCGAACGGGTCTTACATTGTTTCGAATTAGACACAACAACGACTGTCGGATCGTCTCAACAAGTTCCAATATCTGTAATGTCTACTCATTTTCCGCCATTCATTTCATTTTAGCCATGTGGCAATGCAAAATTGGCTTGTCCTGTCTCCGATTCTTGGCATTTTAAATCAACGTCATCATTCGGAACACTTGCTCGGCCATTATAAAAATGAAGGATTTAGCAGCAATTTAACCACGAATTTAACAGTATCCAAAAAGAAACAGTAGTAAAAAGTATATAACACGCTCCAAACCTCTATTCATATATCAGTATTTAAAAGTATTTTAGGATACCGCTGTGATAATATAATTAAGCAAATCTCAGCCTTTTAGAAACTAAAGCTGATTTACAATTCCAGTACTAAAGTTACAATTTCCCTTGATTCCAGATGCGTTGCTCGCCGACCTTCAGAACTCTATCAACCCTGGCGCTAGGGTAGGCAGTCCAGGAGGCAGGAGTTCCCCAGGTGGAAGGACCGCATCCCCTGGCAGGACCAGCTCTCCGCTTGGCAGAGGAAGCTCGCCCGGACGCCTCAGCTCTCCGGGAGGCAGTTTGAATTCACCCTCGTCTACGGGTTATGGCTCGATAAATGGATCTAGGAATATATCTTCAGATTATACTAAACCTGCTTCGGTAAGTGACAGCTTAATCTTTAAAGATTTAGAGAAGTCTGTCGGTTGGTTATCTTTAGAAGATAAATAATGAGGATTAGAGGTTGAAGACATTTTTGCATATAACTTCGAATTTACTGTAGTTTTGAAATTGTGAGATATATCGAGTTAGGCAGCGCGGTACTGGCCCAGTAGTAATGACTTACAAGTTGTACGTCGTGGGTTTAAACCCAATCAGGCGCGTAACTTTGTGTAATTGATTTCATCACTCTGCTCTCAAAATGGTGAAGGAAAACACCGCGAGGAAACCGGCACGTCCTAGAACCAAAAATTCGAAGACATGTGACATCCACCAACCCGCGCTGGGCCCGCGTGGTGGATTGCGGCTCACTCCCTCTCAAAAGAGAGGAGTGGGAACATTATAATCTGATTATGTATCAGGTTAGGCGTTAGAGCCGGAGAAGGAAGTTAGATTACAAAGCTAAGCTCTTTAAGAACCATAACTTCTTTTTGTAATACCTACAAAAAGCCAGCAGAATTAAGATGACTTACAGCGGTTCTTAACCACCATGCTTTATTCCTAACAGAATAATTATAACCATTTTTTTTTTGGGTGGGTTATTATGAAGTTACTTTTCCTGCTCTTGCCACCCGTGTTCCTTCAGTTGCCTGTGCCAGGGCCACGGTAACTCTATCGAACAACCCGCGACCCTGGCAGGCATCGGCCCTAGCGGACCCCACCAATAAGTGCTGACGTCTCTTTGAGGCGCTCGTGGAACACAACGCGCCGTCGACCCGGGCTTAGTCCTTACCGGACGGCGAGCTACCCATTGCTCGACGAATAATCACTTGCGAATAAGTTAATGCACCGTTTAAGTATAGAACGGCCATGCCCAACTGACCCAAATTACCGTCTTTAACGAGATTACCCACAATTTAGTCGATCATCCTACAATAATATGGCGATGTAGTTCTTTACTTACTTACATAAACATTATATACATTATGGTAGAGAAAGATAGCATTATGATATTACGATATTGGCGAGACGATATTTGTATGATGATTTATCTGTTATGTCAAATAAGTAATATGTGTATCCTACGTACTGATGATTACAAGTAGATAGTTATGCTGCCGATTCTATGCTAAGCTTATTGTAACTGTGTTTGTTATTCATAAAATATGTGGAAGGGTTTCTAAGTTCATCTTTATTAGAAAGTTGTACAATACTTTACTTGTAGAAAGGTAATATTAAGTTTAATAAGGGCTGCTTTCAAAACTATTCTTCAGAAACTTAGATCACCGGTCACCACCTGTAGGGTTCTCTACTCCCTAAGCTCGAAATCCATAGTTTTGGTCGAAGTTACCGGCCTCCTCCAGGTTTCCCACTCCGTATCACTTAAAGACATTATGATTAGTTTCAACTAAAAACGAATGACAACACTATTTGACTGTTGTGCCTACTTCAGATAATTATGTATCTGCCCGTCCGAAATTTAATTTGACACTTGTTTTACCGGATCTACTACTTTTGGACGAGTCCGTGTCTTCATTGACGAAGTTAAAGAATAGAAGCTTCAGTGGTATCTTGCTTGTCAAAAGTGGCATTATATTAATTAAAGTTAAATCTACTCGTCCTTAGACTGGACATGGTTCTTCCCAAGCTGCTCTCAGTATTTATAAGTTTACAGTTTACCTTATTGCCTATTATTTCTATTGAAAATAGCTACACTTGTTTCAACCATCGAACAGGACATTGTCTGTTCTGTAGTTTCAACAATAATTTCTCAAGGCTTGGGTTTTGTCCCCATATAACCATTAAAATATTATTGATAGTGAGGTACGTGACGAATATCTGTACGTATAAATTCATAGAATTTAGTCATCAAAGAGATCCTCTAATGACTTGTTGACGAGTTGCTGTATTCTTGGAGTTAAGGATAGTAATAATGTTCAAAGTCATAGTTTACTCAATGTTTGTATAGTAGTCTCTGATTTCTAGGAATCTACGGAGATAAAGCGGTTGCGATGACGAACGAAGAGCTATTTTGAGATCAATGCCAGAGTAGTCCTTGAAGCTAAGATGAAAGGATAATATTTTGACCTATTTAAACATTTATTTAACTTTTATTTCTTTCTGGTACGCGGTTGCCACTCCAAAACCTTTCGGCCCCATCGGCCATCGGTTCTGAGGACAGTGTGCCCTGCCCACTGCCGCTTAAGTTTGTCAATTATTCATTCCCGCATACAGGAAGATGTAGCGTGTGAAGGCCTCCCACAAGGTGGACCTTGTGAAGGCCGTAGGAATCCACTGGATGCGGGATGTACAGAACCGGTCGAAGTGGCGGTGCTCGGTGGAGGCCTATGTCCAGCAATGGAAGCCTTTCGGCTGAAATGATGATGATATCTTCCTGTAATGTCCCACTGCTGGGCAAAGGTCTCCCCCATAACTTTCCACTGTTCCTTGTGTGTTGCCTCCTCCGGCAATCTCCCGTAAACGAATCTAAGTCATCACGCCAGCGTTTCAAGGCCTCCCTCGGAGACTCCCTCGTCTTCTAGCACCCACTGCGTGACGACACAGGCCCATCATTTCAGCCGAAAGACGTCCACTGCTGGACATAGGCCTCCCCCAAAAGGGGGGGGGGGTTGCCATAATCGCCACGCTTGGCAGGCGGGTTGGCGATCGCAGTATGGTATGGTGGTGGAATGCATAGAGAACGCTGCTGCCCATTCTCCGGTACGCCCCTTAGTCGCCTTTTACGACACCCACGGGAAGTATGGGGTGGTGCTATTCTTTAAGTCCGGCACCACACAGACATGACACTGGCCCAATCTACTCCCTTTATCCTTTAGTGTGAAATAAAGAGTATTTTATTTGACACCGTTAACTAATAAGGTAACGGCTCCCTTTAGACTATTGTTCTGTGTTTCCTGATTTCTTCGCTAATTTCACCAAAATTATCAAGAAGTCTTGTTTTCTGATCATTCATCTATTGACCCATCCAAGTGACTATGGTGACATTACCTCTTTTCTAGAAGAATTGAGATGAATTCCAAAGATTAGTTATTCCAACTTATTAACTTCATCAATGTTATCATGAATAGCTTTTATAATATTATGCATCAAAGTAATACATGGTTCGACCTACAAACAGTGGCCTACTGCACTAAAGTCAAGTACAACTGGTCCTCATTCAAGTCACAAGACAGTCCTTGTTTCGATATTGTTATGTTGATTATTTAATGATAACAAATAAACTGTTTTCCTTAGATGTGATCATAATATTGTATTTGTAACTGTGTGTTTATCTTCTTTAGACCTGCACCGCGTAATACAATTTCAATTGCAATTTGAATAATTTTGAAGGATATTGCTAATCCATTGCTTTATGTGTTCGAAAAATGTGTCTATTCAACAATGTAAATAACACATTGAATGTTGTTGAACTGTCAAAATGCCGTTATTACTGTTATGCAGCGAATGGTGTATTTACATTCAAAGGTGTGGTACAGACTGGTGAAGAACTTTCTCAATGGGACAATCGCGAAAAATTATCAACTGTCCCTACTTGACCCAAATCTATGGGACGGCGGAGAAAGTCTTTCTGTTTGATGGTCTATACTACACCCTTAAGTATGACCACACCTTTCTGATACATGGTGTTTAGCACCCAGAAAGATTTATACAATCTGTGAGGCAGTAATGGGGTCAAGGGAGACAACCACTATATACAAAAATCCCAACTTATATACTTACCCTCAAAAACTCTCAAGCCAAGGTCACATACATAGTAGGTCAAACCACTGTTCTGTAGATGATAATTAGAATACATTTTCCCATGTATTTTATTGTTGTTGCACAAAATGTTATGGCTGAAGAAATCATCTATACATCCGGTCAATTGAACGCTTCCTAAGACCTAATTAAGGAGATCTAGATCAGTTCACAGTTTTAAATATTTATCATTCATCATTCTCAGTCTTACCGTTATCCCAATATGTTTGGGGTCGGCGCAACGTGTCTTTTTCTTCCATACTTCTCTATTAATCGTCATCTCCGTAGTCACCCCCTTATAGCCATTTCATTTTTCACACAGTCCATGCACCGTTTCTTTATTGCTCCCAATTTTCTTCAAAAGCCTCTGTCTGTTACATTATATTTCTATTTTCTAAACAACTATTAATCTCGTTCAGTTCTCTAAGGCTCTCGCAGACAGGCATGACGCGACAGCGCAACGTGACTCTAGAAGAACAATTTCTATGAAAACTTCAAGGAAATTGTTTTACCAGATTCGTGTCGCACCGTGGCATCACACCTATCTGCGAGAGCCTAGATGTTGTTATGACACAGATGACCTTACACCCGACAATGTTGCGGATACTATTAAAAACTGTTAAATCACGACTCGTGAAAATAATAGCTATGGAGACTAACTAGGCAAGGTTTATTTTTTATTTTGTTGACTGCTACATGCCTTGTTTCACGTTCATACATTTTGTGTTGTACACAGCAGCTGCTGTGTACGATTTTGTGCAATAATTACTGCTCCAGTTTGTAATTTTTTCTAATGTAATTTTCTGATCCATCAGCGTGTTAATTTCCTGTTTTTTTATCCTCTATTTAAAACTTTCCTTCTTTATCGGTAAACAGCGCCATCTAGCTTTGAATAACGTAAGTGCTTCGGTACTCTGCATTTGAAATGGTTCCAAGACGTATGACGACGTTGAGTGTAGATGTCGCTACTAGTACTTCCTATGTTTAGAAACTCCTTGTTTTCATACAACGTTGTTTTATAACGTCATCACGTCTTTCTTAAGTAATTTTAATCTTTATTTATTTTAAAACCAATGTGCCGTGCGTGTTCCGTGCCTCGGAAAGCACGCTAAGCCGTTGGTCCCGGCTGTCATTCGTCGTCGTTTCGGGTAGTCAGAAGCCAGTCTATTACCCAGTAATTGGGTTGTGGACGTCAGTTAGGCAGTCTCTCCATGTAAAACACTGGTATTCAGCTGCATCCGGTTAGACTGGAAGCCGACC
This sequence comes from Mesoligia furuncula, assembly GCA_916614155.1. NCBI lineage: Eukaryota > Metazoa > Arthropoda > Insecta > Lepidoptera > Noctuidae > Mesoligia > Mesoligia furuncula. The sequence goes on along the minus strand of OU744803.1, from coordinate 5,272,893 downwards.
CCAACATACCTAGTTGGGAAAAGGCTAGGTAGATGATGATTTTAGTACCAATGTACAGCTGAGCAATGCTCTATCCATTGGGGATAATAACATGAAATTCGAAAGATATGGAGCCCTTGAGCTTTTAAGGCTTGCATTAAAAAAAAAGCAATATTATATTTTTGAGAAGCGCTTAACGGTAGCAGTTTGTTTTGGAATTGAGTCTGAAAAATCTACTAAATATTATGAGGTATACGATGATAAAGCTGAGTGACGTTTAAACGTTAAAAACGTCGCTAATCACTACTTAACTATACTTTAAGCAACCCGTATGAATAGAGGGGTAAATTGGGTAAATCAGTATTATTATTAATATCAAAACTCGTCTGTATCCCTATCAAGATCATAAATAACATCCGTCACGTCCATCTCCCATTAATTTTACGATGGCAACACGAAACTGTTTTTTCCTTGATGTTAATTTTCCATGCAGAATTCGGTCACAGACCAATCCTAACTATGACTATTTTAAAATTACAAGATATATAATGGTGTTTAGAGTGTCATCATTAACTAGCAACTCGTCAAAGTCAAGTGAGCGGGAAATAAGCAGTTTTTTCATTATGTTCTTCAGTCATTTCATCAGCTTTTGCAATCTTTATTTATAATCTATATTTGACAGTAAGCATAATCTGTTTCTTTGGGTGCACAACAACCCTTAGAAGCCGAGCAAAAAAAAAAAAAGTCTAGAAAGAATATTAAGCGAAAACGAAGAAATAGCGGGGCAACGCGACGCAGCCAAAATTTATTTATTTATAGGAGAACCAACAGCTATAACAAAAGCATAACAATAGTAAAAGAGACATAAAGCCAATTACAGGTTCTCACGGGTAAAAACAGAAAATGTAGTAGAAATCTTAGGATCACTAACAAGCACTATAAAAAGGAATACAAATATAAGGTATATAAGCACTAAGCACTTTTAAAAAAGTCAGCGTTCAGCCGAGTGCGTGCAGAATAGGATTTGATGGTAAATGGGTCAAATGAGAACTTTTTGCAAAGAATATTAGTCTTTACTCGCTCGCAACATGTATGAGTTTTGCCTGTAGTTAGAAGAGGAAAAAGGAATGCAAATCGGCGGATTAAATCTAACTGATCTCTGGGGTACATTGAAACGCAGTCTATGCAGGAGATCAGGACAGTCAATTTCTTTAGATAAAATTAAAAAAAAAAAGTGCTATCTGCTAGTCGACGACGATTAATAAGTGGCTGCAGGTGAATTTTCTTGCAAAGAAGATAGAAGCTACGATAGTATTTCAATATTATTAATTAGTTATATATATTACACTAACAGCAACAGAGCTGAATGCAACAGTTGACAAGAGTACCTAGTAGAAGAACCAACTTTAATCTAAAACGATTCAAGTAGGTAGTTGGCTAAATAGTGACTCGTGTAAACTAAGTAGTAGATATTTAGGTTCTAAACATTAAGCTATTATTCATTTGCTGTGTCATTTGTCATTATGTTGCGCATGACCATCTCAGCGTGAAGTCATTGCACAGTCACACTGCATTAGCTGTGCGCTTCTATGGATCAGCGACTGGCTGCTCGGTTTAGTTGCATACAATTTAGTATAGAATATATACCTCGTCGCCATATCAAGTTTGTGAACGTGCTTTGGTAAATAACATTCGCCTTTAAAGGTGGCAATCACGGTTTTGTAGGATCTCTTCGCATTGGCAGAGCGTAGAGTCGTGGTCAGTCTTTTAATTGTAAGTTCTAAGCCCCGAATCCGACTAAGGGCTGATTTCAACCACGTCATATATATTTTAGCCGTGAAATTAACGTCTGACAGTTTTGCCTAGAAAAACAGTTAAAAATTCAAAATGATTCAGTTAAAAATTCATGATGATGGAAAATTATATTTATACTTACACTACCTTCCGCCCGCAGCTTCGCCCGCGAGGTATTTCGATAAAAACTATCCTATGTCCTTCCCCGGGATGCAATCTATCTCTCTGCCAAATTTTATCGAAATCGTTCACTAGTTTAGGCGTGAAAAGGTAACATACAGACAGACAGACAGAGAGACAGAGTTAATTTCGAATTTATAATATCAGTAAGGATTATTGGAACTATCAGCCCTACATACCCTAGTGAACTTTCTGCTGCTATAGCAGATATACATATAACCTTGATCATTGAAGGGCATTGTTACTAGTAACTTTAATTACCAGCTATTATTAACATAATTAACAATTTTGCAACATAAAATAACCATACAACCTTTCTTTGTCAACAGCCTACCTACCAAAACACATCACTACTCAGAGAGACCAAGAAGGTAGCACCAGTCGACTACAGCACAACACAGACAAACTACAGTAGCCACTCCCCTGGTTACAACTCGGGACAGTCCACCTACAATGCAGGACAGACCAACTATAACTCAGCACAGCCTGGGTACGGTCGGACAGGGTCGACGGAGAGAAGTGGACGCGGTAACCTGACGGAGCTGGACACCCTACTCGATGATCTGAGCAATGCGAGATACGGGAACTATGTGGACAAGTCGACTACGTATAGTGAACGAAATGGTAAGTCTTGAATGTCTTTATTTTTAGGATAGCAGTTTGATTTGGCGGTCTTTTCTCTGCTTTAGTGCCGAAAGTGGCCGGTATAGAATTTATATTGATTAACTAGCTTCTGCCCGCGACTTCGTCCGCGTGAAATTTCACCCTCCCCCATTCACTCTCTTAGGGGTGGAATTTCGAAAAATCCTTTCTTAGTACCTACTCTTCACAAAGAACACACACTCCAAATTTCATGTCTCTAGGACCAGTGGTTTAGGCTGTGCGTTAATATATATCAGTCAGTCAGGACTTTGAATTTTATGTGTATAGATGAACTTTTGTGGAATAGTATGAAACGTATATTTTCAGGGTATTCTTGAGTGCTTCTCCTCTACGGTGACAGGATATTAGCTCAGGTGCTTCTGAATGAAAATTCTTAGTTTCTATTTGCAAAACTCATGAAGGACAAACACACTGAATACAAATTTTTCTTTTCATTGATTTCAAATCAATCGTCATCATTAGCTTTAAAATAATTCACTGCTGATCATAACATAAACCTCATCAGTTATGTCATAATTTAAGAAAAATAATCGTCATACAAAAATAAATTTCATCATCTTGGAGATATTAAACACTTGGCTAAAAGCACAAATCACTGTCACTTAATTACGAGAAAAAAAATTGTTGCAAGGTTAAAACACTGAAAAACACGAGTGTTAATCCAAGGAAACGGATGTATAATGAATTAAGTTGAAACGCCTGGCCAGTGTAAAACGTCAGAAGAATCCAATATTCATAAAATTAATACATAATTGAATTCATAAAGGAAGGCCTTTGCTAAACTTTGGGATGATGCAGGAGTAAAAATACTAGTAAATATGTAGATTGTATTTGATATAAATGATCTTCGGAGACAAATGGATCATTTTATAATAACCCAGCAAAAAAAGTAAGACACAAAACGGCAAAAGCAAAAAACTACAAGTAAATAGTAATATTCCAATCTAATTAAAGTTTCCAATTTAGAAGAACACGTAGCATCTAAACAAATTAATTAAACGTACAACCACCGAAATACACCAATGCACTATCAAAAGCAATTTGTTATTCCCAAAGTTGAGATTAATATGATTTATCAAAATCAAGCGCTCCCATAATTCTTACCTCGTGTAGGATGTGAAGATTATTTCATGTACGCCGAAACGATTAATTTGCGATGAGCTCGGGTGTAGCGTTTCTGTAATATATTAGCCCTGAAACCCGAATTTCATGCTGGAAAGCACTATAATTATTATGAAAAAATATCTTACTGACCTAGATGTTGTAGCGATGGCAGCCGATTTATCTTTCCATGTAATAAAATTTTACAGAAAAATATTTGTGTAGGTACTGAAAAAAAAATTGAATTAGAATTGACAAGGGTAAATAGAAATACTAATGTTATCGTGGCTCGGGATGGACTGACTGTGCGAAAGATGATACGGTTAGACAAGGGGTGACTACCGAGATGACAATTAATAGAGAGGTGTGGAAGAAGACATGTTGCGTGAACCCCAAACGAATTTAGATAAGGGCAAGATAATGATTATGATACCTCAGTAGTTACTGAAGGGTACTAAAGGGTATATGATCAGAAAGAATGCTGTTTTCTCTAGCCACCGTCTTCGAAGTTTGGTTTATGACGAACTAGCAGCGCTCCGCGGTTTCACCCGCATAAATGTCGCTACCGTGGGAATATCGGGATAAAACTATCCTATGTCCTTTCCAGGGCCTCAAACTATCTCTATACCAAATTGCATCTAAATCGGTTCAGCGGTTTAAGCGTGAAGAAGTAACAGACAGACATACTTTCGCATATATAATATTAGTATGCATGGATTAGTATTGATGGATCTCTCGGAAAGATACGGGATGGCGGAACATAATCCGGATTCCCCCGACAAAAATTTAATGAGGTTATGATGTCCTATGTATAACAAACTTCTGCCCGCGACTTCGTCCGCCTGAAATTTCTTGTTAACCCATCGCGTCGTGTTGCATCGCCTGCCCGCACAACTTCGTTTTTGCTTACCTTTATTTCTGACTTTTTTTCCTTTTTGCTCGGCTGCTAAGGGTCACAGCGTGAAATATTTTTTCGAATCTGACTGGTAGTTCCAAAGATAAGTGCATTCAAACAAACTATTTAGCTTTATTATAAGTATAAATTGTTGTTAGTGGCACTATTCATCAATGTTCGTAGGTACTGTTTGTTTTTGAAACGGTTCTGAATTTTCTGTTGCTGCTGCTTTACGATGATAATGACGTTTTTCATAATAATCATTGCAATCTCTAAATTTCACGACCACGGTACCAATTTCTTTAGCCAAAACCTTTTCACTACGCCATACATCAACAAACACATCGGAATACAGTAATAAACAGTATGTTTATAGCTGTAAGTAATCGGCAAATGTCTACACCAAGGCCAGTCCTCGCCCCATCCGAAATAGAACACCGTTCCAGATTGTTTGGTTTACAAACTAATGTTGTATGGCTTTGAATATATTTTCTTTCTTGAGTTCTTAATATCTGGTATTATGACAGTGTTAATGTCAAGCTTAGTTATCTTGTAAATCAAATTGAGTTGCGAAAATTTAAAAGTTTTTAACGATAGATTAGAATGCATACAACTGTAGCTTCGGTAGATCTTTGACAGACGCTACGGCCGCTACGTGTTGTCAGAAGCCCATTAACTGGGTTGTGAAGGTCAGATAGGCAGTCGCTCCTTGTATAATACTGGTAGTCAGCTGCATCCGGTTAGACTGGAAGCCGACCCCAACATAGTTGGGAAGAGGTTTGGCATCTATAGTATCTGATTCCTTTTTTCATCTAAGACATAGTAGAACACAATCTTAAGTCGTCGTTTCGTCGTCGTTTCAGCCGATAGACGTCCACTGCTGGACATAGGCCTCCCCCAATTTTGGGAGGGTTTGAGGGAATCTTAAGTAGTCCTAGCTTTTCTTTCCTAACAAAACTTAACACAAAAATATTTTCAGCACAGTCTGTGAACTTGTAAAGTATGACACTCATTTGTCTCTTCAGAATGTTGTTAGCAAACACTTCGTTGTCATTAGTAGCTAGTCCAATTAGTGGTGCATGATGTCTTCAATCCAATAAACTTGAATTACTCGCTCATTTAATGACATTTGGCATCACCCTGACACCTGTATTCAAACATTTGGATCCGATGTTGTATATAAGACCATATTTTATAGAAAGCATTATTACATCTCATATTTTTGGCATTCTAGAAGTGTAGACTGCATTATGTTTAGTTTTGAAATTCCGTGTTGCTATCTCCGAGCTTCCAGTGTGCAGTGGTCTAAAGATAGGAGTGCAGTTTTTCAGCGCGTGTAACAATTTTGCACTCTTGATATCCTTCTATTGCTTTATAGGTATGAGATGTTTGTGTAATCTAGTTATTGGTTATATATTTGCTTAAAACAGATTACATCAACAAGGTATGGCCAAATAATTTTAACTTTAGCTGTTTCGTGTATGCCGTTATTATTCTATCTGCAATCGGCTGTTACATTTGGCGCAGTTTATTACGTGAACTTTTCAGTAAAGCCCTGCTTCAAAGACGTGTTAACTTCCATTCTGTCCTCAAAAGCCATTGATTATAACTGCCCACAGTTGCCTATCTGAAGTCATCCTTTACACGCGTGACTTTGATCTTCAAACGTGTGAAACATTTCACAAACTCATCTAGTTGTCGTCACTTCATCTGTCATTACTTTATCCCTAAACTACGTGCTTACATCATAGTCTAAATTTTTAACATTCCGTGTGAGAAAACTGGAAAATTAGAATACCTAAGCTTTCAATTTCACAAATATGTACCAACTTCACAGTTCCTATCAGCACCCAAATTGCGTAACACACTCTCAGTCTCAATAATTTTGAAGGATACTGCTAATCCATTGCTTCATATGGTCGAAAGATTTGTCTGCTCAACAACAGTCATAACACAATGAATGTTGTTGAACTGTCAAAATGAAAGCCATTGCTACTGATAGATATGTTACATAATAACCCCCCTGATCAAATAGCATATCAATCACTATAATACTTTTAGCATTTCATTAAATAGATACCATTAGACGCGTGCCCATCGATTTATCTTCTTGTACAATAATAAATACACCTTTAGGGCCACTTAACCTTACAGGTCAACCCTTTAGAGGGTTCAACATCTGCTTCTAATAGTTTAATAATTTCCCTAAGGCCATCGTTATCGTAGTTTATTACACAAAACATTGATGTATTCTTAGCCTAAGTTAAGGAACATAGAGTTCGGAGACGCCTCAGCGGCCGCTCGTAGAGGCCTTGTCAATTCAATTTCCATCAAACCAATTGTGTCACCGTTTACTCGCTCGGATAATAATACCCTTCCGACTGAATTTTGGTCACGGCGGCCAATCTCGACGAAGACTAGCCAAATATGTAGTGCACAAGTGTGTGCGCAAACACAGGCCCACTCTGTGTTCCTTGACTCTCATAGACCGATGGGATGCACCACGACCCTTAATGACATATGTCATATATGTCATTAGGTGTGTGAATATGTGTGAAGGCGGTCCATGACAGAAGTTGTGAGCTCAAAGCACTTTCGGCACAATCAATTTATTTGTACGTCTTTAGACGGTGCATGCTGTCTCAGCGATTCCGTACTCTATGGCGGGAACCTTACGCCAGACGTACTGGCAAGCGAACACTTTTCCACAAGGGCTTGCACTTGGCATTGGACGAACTCGTCAAGACCATCACCTGTCCCGTCTTTTCTCAAAACATACATTATTTTTGACCACGTTCCATGTTTCATAAATTTCAGTTTTCATATTCGTACCTGTTAAAATTGCATGTAAACAAGCCGTTAACTGCTGCGAAGTACTGCTAACAATGTTTGCGTTTTGCTCTTATAGTTAATGAACCTAGAATTATGGTTTCGTTGCCAGAAGTTTCGGTATATTTTGTACACGTTGTAGTATGATTAGCAAGGATTTCTTGATCATAAATAACTTTGCTGCAGTAATTTATAAATCTGCAGTTTTGATTTGGAGCTGGGCATTTTTGAACACCCATGCATAATATTTTCGTGTCAGCTTTTCATTTATCTGGGTCTCTTCAAGTCTTCAGATTGCTTTTAACAAGTGATCATTATTTACCATTTGTGAATAGATCGGCAGCCGACTGAAATGTTCCTACTAATTACCCTGATGTTTTCTCAAACTCAAACTCAAGACATTTATTTCAATTACTTAAACCATGAACAGGCACTTTTGAATTGTCAAGAAGTTGGTCAGTCAGAAAATGTGACGCTAGTTGCCCATTCCAAAGCGTAGGTACCTATGGAGAAGAACGGGCAAGAAACTCCATGGACACTCCTTTTGAAAGAAAGAAAGAAAGAAAAATGCGTTTATTGGCATTACAGCAAAATAAATAAACCTAACCTAACCTAACCTTTTAAATTATATTTTCCAAAAATATTAGTTACATCATTACTTTTGAATTTCTAATTATATAGTGTGAGAACGATGTAAAAAATAAAAAAAAACACGTAAGCGTAAAGCGTCCAGAGTACAACATATAGTAACAAAACAACAATCCAAAAATAAAATAATTTAAAATAAACCGAGACAGCTAAGTGATGACCAGCCCCAACTGACGGCACCCGTTCACGAACATGACGCATAGATCAGCACCATTCAAACTCAAACTCAAACTCAAACCATTTATTTCAATTAAACCATTTACAGGCACTTTTGAATTGTCAAGAAGTCGGTCAGTCAGACAATATGAAGCTAGTTGCCCATTCCAAAGCGTAGGTACCTATGGAGAAGAACGGGCAAGAAACTCCATGGACACTCTTTTAAATTGTATTTTTACAAAAATATTAGTTACATCATTAATGTTGAATTTACAATTTATATGTGAGAACGATGTAAAAAAATACGTACGCGTTAAGAGCGTCCAGAGTACAGCAAATAGTAAGAAGACAACAATCCAAAAATAAAATAATTAAAAATAAGCCGAGGCAGCTGAGTGATGACCAGCCCCAACTGACGGCGCCCGTTCACGAACATGACGCATAGATCAGCACCATTCAGCTCAACCATTTTGAAGGGAGCTAAATGATCCAATACACACGCCACCGTCAGCGAGACATTTGTGTGAGCATGACATACTATCAGCCGCCATGGCACATTCAAGTCAATGAAAGACATATTACCCGGTAAATGGTAAAGAAGGTATACTTACATAGAACTCACATCTGTGCTATGCAGTTATACAATGCAAAGGAAATTGAGTTTATACAATGCAAAGATAATCTTACAATCTTCAGCCGCTCCAACAGTATTTTCAAGTGTTAATCAATTAGTTGTGGTTGTGGAGCAGGACCAGCATTGAGCCAGGCATTTTTATCAGCGATGTAATCCCCTAACTTATAATATGCCTGACTGCATAGTGTGCGTTTTATACAAGACTTGAATTTTGTCTCATTCAGTTGAAGAATGTGGGGAGGTATTTTATTATAACATTTTAAACAGTACCCCATAAAAGATGAGTCTACTTTAGCCAGTCTGAAACCTGGTTGAACTAATAGGTCCCTATTCCTAGTACTATAATTATGTCTTTCACCTCTTTTACCAAAAAGATGTAAGTTTTTTCTTACATACATGATGTTTTCGTAGATATATTGACAAGGCACCGTCATGATGTTAATTTCCTTAAACAGTTCCCTTAGAGAATCACGCCTGCAGAGCACGCATTCAGCTCAACCATTTTGAAGAGAGCTAAATGATCCAACACACACGCCACCGTCAGCGAGACATTTGAGTGAGCATGACATACTATCAGCCGCCAGGGCACATTCAAGTCAATTAAAGACATATTTATTACCCGGTAAATAGTAGCTATAGGGTACATAGAACTCACATCTGTGCTAGGTATGCATTTATACAATACAAAGGAAATACAATACAAAGCTTGAGGCTATTATTTATTTAATACTTCAAGCACAAAAACGTACAGAGGCGGACTTAATGCCATAGGCATTTACCTACCTTTATTTATTTATCTACCAGTCAACCTTTGGGTGATGCAGAAAAACCGTGGTAGGTGCAATCAAGAAAATTGAGGAATAAATATTTTAAATAGAAAGATACGCATAAACCTATTAAAACTATAAAAATAATATATACATACATAATCCATACTAATATCATAAATTCGAAAGTAACTGTGTCTGTCTGTCTGTATGTTACCTTTTCACGCGTAACCCACTGAACGGATTTCGATAAAATTTGGCAGAGAGATAGATTACATCCCGCGGAAGGACATGGATAGTTTTTATCCCGATATTCCCACGGGATCGATACTTATGCGGATGTAACCGCGGGGCGCTACTAGTTACATATAAATATAAGCACAAATAAATAGCCCTATAAAGGTATCTATTTCTTTTTTCCAAATTTTAGTTAGACTTCGGATTAAGTACTATTCATCAAACTCAAACTCAAAGCATTTATTTCAATTAAACCTTTAACAGGCACTTTTGAATTGTCAAGAAGTCGGTCAGTCAGAAAATATGAAGCTAGCATCAAGCATCTATGGCATTAAGTCCTTAAAGTTGAAATGCACCTAAATGCCACTCCAGTTTATTTGTCGAACTGGTATTTGCGTAAAATAATTAATTAACAAGTAGAACAAACGTTTGTATTTACGATTGCAGTTTCCGATAAAGACCGCGTAAAAGACGTAAATAAACTACGTAACCTGAAACGTTGTATTTACAGATTTTTCCGTATTTCGCCAATTATGTATAAGGCCCATTTAATAGGCCTCCCACCTGAGCCTAAAGTGCAGTAATAGGCATCCCCATTAAAATGAAGAATCAGAATATAATTATATTTAACTCAAAACCGACAAAATGCCTGCCACTGCACTTTAGGCTCAGGCGGGCAGTAGATGGCGAACCTTTTACCATTAATTGGGCACAGATCTAGTCTTCGGGCTAGTACATAAAATGGATATACTAGAACGCCATACAGCAATTACACCAGTTACGGCAATTTCTCTCTGGTATATTTTCCAGAAAGAGTTTCCATCTATAATTGACTGACGAACTTTCTTTTCTTTGACAGCATCAGACGGATATGCCCGCACCAACGGCACAGCCAGCCCGGCCTCCTCCAGACCTACGGTGGACTCTCTCCTCGATCAGCTCAGCGCAGAAATTCCCAATGGGTGAGTGGAACTTTACTAATATATTTTTTTCAAGACACATACCTGCAGCAGTTCTTATCATATGGACCTGCAATCTGCCTAGCCTTTTCCCAAGATGGGGTCGGCTTCCAGTCTAAGCGGATGCAGCTGAATACCAGTATTTTACATGGAGCGACTGCCTATCTGACCCTCACAACCCAGTTACTAGGTAACACGACACCCCTTGGTAAGACTGGTTGTCAGACTTTCAGGCTTCTGACCGCCCGTAACGACTGTCAAAAATCCAAGTATGTCAGCCGGGACCAAAGACTTAACGTGATTTCCGAGACACAGAGGGGTCTCGTCAGTAAAGATGGTCATGCATCCACGGACCGACCGCGGCAAGCGTAGCTTAACCTGATCGATCGACCCGTATGGCTTTACTTAACCACGAGCCCCTCATATGGACCTATCTATTGATAATGTCTACAGCACTTATTCATCGATTGTTATGTTGTTGAGCAGCAGAGCTTGAAAACGCCGTTGATAGCCTGTCCTGGTAGAAGTTTTTATAAATAAGGAATTAAAGCCCAAACTAAATATTAAAAACTGGCCAAGTGCGAGGCGGACACGCACATGAAGGGTTCCGTACCACAAGGCAAAAACGCCGAAAAAAAAACACGTTTGCTGTATGGGTTTGTTGTAGTATTTGTTGTTATAGCGGCAACAGAAATACATCATCTGTGAAAATTTTAACTGTCTAGCTATCACGGCTCATGAGATACAGCCTGGTGACAGACGGACAGTGGAGTCTTAATAATAGGGTCCCGTTTTTACCCTTTGGGTACAGAACCCTAAAAATTTATGTAGCAAAAATAAAAATAATAATTGCCCATGAGTGTTAAATGTTTTACGAATTCATCCTTCTTGACACAACACAGTTTGTCATATGGTTAGAACAGAGTGAGTGACAGTTCTAGCCCAATGTTCTCAGGTGATATAATATATAGAATACTTACCGATAAAGAAAATTTATAAGCAGCGTGTGTTTCCCCATAAAAACAATTTATTAGGTTCGAAAAATTGATCGGATGGATAGTCACAAAAAACTTTACTCCTGTCGTATTTCAAATAACTGATCTACGGAGTAAACGGAACCCTGAAAATTTTAGAAAAAACATCGTGTACTGAATTTGTTTAATAAAATATTAATAATCTTGAAAAATTGTAATACTTACTAGCTGACTCGCCGGGTCAGCTAGTAGTACTTCGTACCGCCTCAGAATTAGGTAAGTAAATAATGTGAGTTGCGTTCCATGTGCACAAACTCGTTTCATTATAAGCTTATCCACATCTTTTTCAGTCACTCTAGAACGCAATTCTGACATACCAATACGGCTACTATCATTATCTGTGTCTTTCATGAGTGCGGTAAGCACGTGACGTAGTCTCGTCGCACATTTGATGGACATCTACGACCTAACTCAGGTCGTCTTCTCGTTTGCATTGTAAATACACTAAACTATTTCACTAATACACTTATAAACTACAAAAAATGGTAAACAGCCGTACTTTCACAAAGTCACAAAGGAAAGAAATGACATGTATTGTGTTTGTTGTCAAATATTTATAGTGTGCGTTCAGAAATTTATTTTGTGTATAAACTTAGAAAGATTTATCAAGCTACATTAGCTACATAAAAAAATGATTGTCTTGATAATAAACTAAAATAGAAATAAAATAAAGGAGTAAAGGACAGACCAAACCATTGAATAAATCAAACTATACAATCTTATTACCAAACTCAAACTCAAAGCATTTATTTCAATTAAACCTTGTACAGGCACTTTTGAATTGTCAAAATTAAATAGTCTGTCAGTTAGTCCGAAAGTTGAAGCTAGTTGCCCATTCCAAAACGTAGATCTCTATGGAGAAGAACGAGCAAGAAACTCCATGGACACTCTTTTAAATCAAGATATTACAAAATCCTGGGTACATTATTCTTGTTGCTTCTACATGTGAGAACAATGTAAAAAACACAAATGAAGAAACAATTCAAAATATAAGATTAAAAATAAGCATTGGCAGTTAAGAGATGACCAGTCTCAACCGACGGCGCCCGTTCACGAACATGACGCGTGGATCAGCACCATCCAGCTCAACCAGTTTGTAGGGAACCGAATGATCCAACTCACCTACCGAACCTTCGTATTATTTAATTTCTGAACGCACACTGTTTGACACCTGTCAATTTTATCATCCTATACAAACTGATCATTCCTACGAACAGTTTGTATACGATAATAAAATTGTTACTTTTACTATTTTTCTTACAACTTCTTCTAATTTTCTCACCTGCTAAACCTTCCTTGGACTTCTACAAATATTTCAAAACCAAAATTAACCGAATCGGTCCACCCGTTCTCGAGTTTTAGTGAGACTTACAAACGTCATTTCAGTATTATTTATATAGTCACAATATTACATATTCTATATTCTATTATTACATACAATATTACATATTCTATTATTCTGTTCTATTTATTACAGTCGTTGACACACCCACAATATTTTTGTATGTCCTTTCCACACACCGCGAGAAAACATTTTAGCATTCAAACTAGCAAAACGTCAACAAGTCCGAAAAAAAGTTGCCACCAGTCGGTTATAGAAATTACTTATGCCAGAAACTGTTTCGACCGTAAATACAAACTCACTAAAGCTGCCAAGTACTTGAATGTATTTAAATTCTAATGAAAGGAAAACCCGTGTTGTTTAAATTATACGTTAACGCTCGTATTAAAGTATGGTTTTCTTTGAAGTGTGTGGACGAGCCATCATGTGGCCTCAAATAATACGTTTACAGCCATAAACACTGAAAGAAGACTGGTAGAAGTGGTTACAAACTCGTTTTAATTGTAACTATAAAAGTTTTAAATAATAATGATAGACTTCAAAGTTATATTTCAGATGTTTCTCTCAGTTCTGCTGAATTTTAAGATCTGCCTAGTACCACATATTTTCCATTATCTATGGTGGCAAGGTTCTAATTAAAATTAAAAATTGATACACGTACAGTCACGAGCACTAATATGTCAACACTTGGCAACATTCAATTGTGATTTTTTTTTGGTATAGAGATAGTTTGAGTCGCGGGAAATGCCATAATTATGATAGTTTTTATCCCGATATTCCCACGGGATCAAGACTAATGCGGGTAAAACCGCGGGGCGCTGCTAGTTCATAAATAAACTCACACTTTCTTCTTATGGGGTTATGCAGAAACTACAGAACGCCACCTGCTACGGCCCTCTCATACTTCTTTTGCTTCGTTTGCAGTCAAACTACTACCCACCTGATGACCTGACCTCTTTGAAGGACATGACCAATAAGGTCACTGTATGTTCTTCTAGACCCTACCCTCCCGGCGTTGTGCCACTCACCTGTCTTCTAAATCATCATCATCATCTGCCTAGCCTTTCCCAACTATGTTGGGGACGGCTTCCATTCTAACCGGATGCAGCTGAATACCAGTATTTTACATGGAGCGACTGCCTATCTGACCTCCACAACCCAGTTACTAGGTAACACGATACCCCTTGGTAAGACTGGTTGTCAGACTTTCAGGGTTCTGAGTAATAACTGCACAATGAGGATAACATGCACTTCTAAATAATTGGTTTATCGTTAATCCATAATTACTGGTATTCTCACTTCATTTTGCTATAACTGCAACACAATATTGTCACTTTCAGCCATTGTAATGTAATGCATGTGCCATAGTAATAATATACTGAAACAATACACGCAAGTATGTACAACCATATAACCCATCTGTTAGAATATGTAATACGAAATGACATTTGATGGCACTGCCAATTCTTGTAGGAATTATTGCGTCTCACTTTCTAAAAATAATTAGGTACCTATATCAAACATCATTAAATTAGTTTCTCTGTAAGTTTAATGATAGTTTACTGAAATAACAGATGCTAGTGTCTCATCCTCATCAGCACATAACATTTCGCTACTACCCAATTGCTTCTTTAATTTAACGGCCAGTAAGCCTGGTTTTTTTATTCTAGGCCGTTTCCCGTGGGAATATCGGGATAAAAGTATACTATGTGTTAATCCAGGAAATGGTCTATCTATGTGCCAATTTTCATCCAAATCTGTTCAACGGTTTACGCATGATTGAGTAACAAACATCCAAGCATGCATGGTCCAGCCGTTTGAGCGTGAAGAAGTAACAAACATATAAACACACACACATACTCACACACACACTCACAAACTTTCGCCTTTATAATATTAGTGTGACTAGGTGCCCGGCGCTACTTAGTTCTCGTGGTGTCCTACCTCTTACCCTACCCTACCTCTACCCTACTCCTACCCTACTCCTACCCTACTCCAACACTACTCCTACCCTATTCCTACCCTACTCCTGCCCTACTTCTACCCTACTCCTAACCTACTCCTACACTACTTCCACCCTCCTATAAGTAAATAAAAGTAATAAAAAAATAAAACGGAAAAGAAGTATCCTATGTCCGTCTCCTGGTTCTAAGCTACCTCCCCACCAATTTTCAGCCAAATAGGTCTAGCCTTTCTTGAGTTATAAATAGTGTAACTAACACTACTTTATTTTATATGTATAGATTAGAATATTAGTCTGAAATCGTCAACCCGTCTTTAGCAAGCGAGATGATCAATGCTCATGTCTTCTCATACAGGAAGGGACCTCTGCCCTGCGGTAAGACAATAACAGGCTGGTATTATTATAGCAAGATTCTTGACCAATCTCATCCATCGATTACTGCCCAGCTGGCGAAGTTCTTTGCTCCTCCTATCCCGAGAGTATCTTATTATTACTATAGTAATCCATTGCTAGACATGACATCTCCAATTTAACGTCTCTTAGCCCGATCCTCAATCAATCTCATCCATCGATTACCAGCCACCCTGCGAAGATCATCGATCTAGCCAGAGAGCATCTTATTATCATCAGTCTAATAGTAGTCCATTGTTGGACATGAAATCTTTAATTTAACGTCTCTTAGCCCGATTCTTAACCAATCTCATCCATCGATTACCAGCCACCCTGCGAAGATCCTCGCTCCTCCAAGTTCGAGAGCATCTTATTATCATCAATCTATAGTAGTCTATTGTTGGACATGAATTCTTTAATTTAAAGCCTCTCCCGATCCTCGAACAATCTTATTCATCTATTACCGGCCAGCTGGCGAAGTTCCTTGCTCCTCCTAGCCTGAGCGCGTCTTATCATTGTCAGCCTATAGCCGACCACTGCTGGTCATAGACCTCACCTCATCAATCACCGGCTGCTCGGTGCTCGTGTGATACCAGCCAGCCTGCGAAGTTCCTTGCTCCTCCTAGCCTGCGCGCATCTTATCATTGTCAGCTTATAGCCGTCCACTGCTGGTCATAGACCTCAACTCCTCAATCCCTGGCTACTCGGTGCTCGTGCGATACCAGCCAGCCTGCAAAGTTCGTCGCTCCTCCTAGCCTGAAGTCTTACACACTGTTACTTTGTCGTTAGTCAAACTGTTGCTGTTTACTGTCATTTTAATTGAGCATTTTACACCTACGTAACTATTGTTTATAGAATTGGCAGTCACGTTATGACGGATATAGGAACGGGTAACTCCTGCATTAACTAATGAGCACGAGCACATGTGCAGTTCTTTTACAATGCAATAGGCGTCATATTGCCTTGGCAATAAGCCCGCGAAGTGAGAATGAAGAAGAAGAATTGTTATGTGCGATTGAATTTATTAGCTTCCACGTAGATCATTTTTTAGAATGTTAAAAAGTAATGTTTATTCCGAAAATGTATTTTATTAGATAAAGGTGCTTACAGATTTGCAATTTTGAAGATTGACGGCGATTTAGTACAGCATTCGTTTATCTATCTGTAGAAATCTATGAAATAGACCCGAATTTCAGCACCACAGTAAACACCTTGACTGTTTTTAATTCACAGTCGCTAGCCCAAAAATTCTAACTTCAATATTTAATTATATCCAACATGATTGTAAGCCAGTGTGGGATTATAAGGCAAAATATACGAATAAGAGGTTTAAGACTTTATTTTTTAGCACACAAGAAAAAGATCAGCGTTCCACCGTAAGTTCGTCGTGAAAGTGTATCTCGCCATTTTTTCTCTTTCTCACTCGCACACATACTTCGCTTTCGTTCATCCGTTGCGTTCCGTTTTAACAATTATAGCTGCATTCATACTTTTAAGATAATACAATATTTTCATCCCACAGTCGGCCATCCTGATTCATGTCTGTCCTCAGACATCCATACAAACATTCATCACTAACTTTCAACTTAAATTTAACTTAACTACTAGTACAGCATTACATCATCAAGGTAACAAAACAACATCATTTGATT
Organism: Mesoligia furuncula; assembly: GCA_916614155.1. NCBI lineage: Eukaryota > Metazoa > Arthropoda > Insecta > Lepidoptera > Noctuidae > Mesoligia > Mesoligia furuncula. The sequence goes on along the minus strand of OU744803.1, from coordinate 5,255,670 downwards.
TCTATGATAACATCACTTAATATCTAAGTTTTATTTTAAAAGAGAAGGTACGACATAACATCATCAATATTCCTCTATAAACATGTTTACACACTGACATTTCAACATCGCAGTAGGTATAGTACAGATACAGGTCTCTTAATTGCATTAAACTAAGCTTATACAATAACAATACATGGTGTTAACAAACATTGCACACAACCTTTCACACACAAACCTGAAACAAACAAAGTTAAATTAACAAGCAGCTCACCTTTTAGGTTTTGGGGTCTACATCTGGCCATACCTTCATGTAGTCTGCTGAACTAGAGGTCACCCCAGGGCCTTCAGTACTGGGATCGAGCTTTTTCACATCATATCTGTTGTTCCTCTTTACCTTAACAACTTGATAGGGCCCTAGATATTTGGCTTTCAGCTTCATTCCCGTGCAAAACTGCGTGCGTTTTATTGCCACTAGGTCTCCTTCACTGTACTTCATACTTTCTTTTCTCTTCCTATTGAAATTTCTTATGTTTTCTTCTTGGACTTGTAGAATTTGTTCTTTAGCTTTCTCTCTAAGTTTTTCTCTCTCCTCTGTATAGCTTTCTCTTTCTTCTTCTAAAAGCAGGTCATAAATCTCGATGTCTTCCTTCATTCTCATTTTAGTCCCAATCAATAGTTGATAGGGTGTAGTATTTATGCTTCGCTGAAAAGTACTATTTAGAGCATGTTGTAATCTACTTACATGCCTGTACCACAGGGCAGGATTTTCTATACACATCTTTGTAAGTACGGAGATTATAGTGCGATGAACCCTTTCCACTTGCCCATTTCCTCTAGGCACTCCTGTCGTAGTTTTGATGTGTTGTATGTTTTCATTTTGACAATACTCTTGAAACTCATTGCTCGTATAAGCTGTTCCTCGATCAGTAATAAATCTGGTTGGATTGCCAAAATGCTGTTGGTGAATTTGCAACTTTTCAATCGTTTCTTTACTAGTGGTACTTCTAGTGGGAAATATCCAAGTAAACTTCGTAAATGCGTCTACAATCGTGAGAATATGGTTGTATTGCTTCTTTGTCTCAGTCATTGGACCAATGTGATCCAAATGAAGTGTATGCAGCGGTGACTCTTCTTTTTCAATCGGAGTTAGGAATCCTTCTTGTTTTCCCTCTTTCCGTGTAGCTAATAGACATGGGATGCAACTTGTAATAAACTCTTCAACTTTCTTATCAAGGTTCTTGATAAAATAGTCTTTACTTATTAATTCCATCATTTTTCTTTTTGAAAAATGTCCATTTGCATGAGCCCTTTTTATAATTTCATTTTCCATAGACTTTGGGATCACTAAATGCTTTTCCATTCCTTTTGTAATATTAAAAAAATATAATCTAGCGACAATTGTAATAATAAAAAAAAAAATATATTTAAAGAGTGGATGTATGTTATAAATGTTTATTATGAATGTGTGTTATGAAATGGGATTATTAAATGTGTGTGTAGTACTCCAAATAAATAAACAATAAGTAGAAGTGAAAATTCGGGCGCCAGGAGCACACACCAAACTATGCCAAGGATAGACTAACCTGCGGGAACTGGAAACTTTTAATCTTCAAGCGGGGAGTATCAATAAAAATCGACACAAAAGTTATTGAACGATTTTATTACCCGAAGGCTGCTGGTCTCAATATACAAGAAAATTCCTTTCTAATATTAACAGTTGGTGTAAAACTAAGATGGAATAGAAATTAATTTGTGTCCTGTCATTATTGCACATTTGTCAATTTAAGTTAAGTTTTTATAAACCATACCACATTCCGGCGAATAGACTAACAAACCACGCTCATTTTGGTGATTTTGATCTTCGCGGGGACGTCAAGGCGGTCCATGATATATGTCGGTAGGGGCTAGCGTTAAAAATTTAAGTCTTGAAGTAAAAAGAAATAAGAAACGCCTCACGGCTGAAATCAAACATGAATAATTGTTAGCTGACGTCCAGCGTTGACAAACACGGCGATCGAAATCGTTAAGACCAAATACAAATTAACTCACCGTTTCTTTTCCAAAAAAAGCTTTTACATCAGTAGATGAATTAATCCAAAAAATATATAAGGTTCAAAAGATCCTGAAACAAATATCGAAAACTATTAACGTCCGCCATCTAAATAGCCACGCGACAACGTGAATACGAAACCACGAAGAATTTTACCAACCTTTTTAAAAAATATGGGCAATCCCATTATGATGCCGACAAGGGCAAATCAGCTACCACATAATTAGGACTTGATGTAGTCCATTGGAAGCCAGCTTTTGAAGATGAAATGAGGAGCTCTCAAAATTCCTCCATCTTAGGCAAAGCTTGGGTCGAAAAGTGACCTGTCAAAATCAACTGACAGCATCAAAAGAAAAAATCAGTGTGACCACTACACGATTCCGATTCAAAAAAATAAATTCTTACATGGCAACACCACCCTGTTGCCTTCAAATTAAAGCAAAGAACGCGATATCATGTAACAGGCTTAAAAGACTCGTTACATTACATCCCCTCCCGAAAATAAAAGAAAGGAACTTTCTTTTATTAGAAAGAAATCTTCAACCAAATAAACCTGTTAAGACTGGTTTATTTTCTAATTCAAAAAAAGAAAAAAATCATATAAAATTCAAAGTGTAAATTAATTCTGAAAATGTCAAACGACAAAATCTCAAGAATTTAATAAAAGTAAAAAAATGTAAATGACAAAAAGTCAAAAACGAAATAGTGAAAAACAAAAAATTATAAGTTATAAAAACTCATCAAATGAAACGAAGAGAGAAATCTCTTAGCGCTCCAAAACTCCAAAACAGTGCAGTTAGGCACTATAGCCACTGACTAAAAATTTCAAACAAATTCGGACAATTTACCAAAACAAACTACAATTTTTATAGTGCAGTTAGGCACCTATCGCCACTGACTAAAAATTTCAAACCACTTGGAACAGTACAGCTTTGAGTGCAGTTAGGCACTATCGCCACTGACTACTATGTCAACCGCTTCCAACTCAACCATCTCTATGAGTGCAGTTAGGCTCTATTGCCACTGACTAACTCCGTATTCAACAATCCAAAAAATTTGAAACTCCGAACAAAAGTTTTTAAATAAAGCTGAAAGACCTTATTTAAAATACTGTTACAGGCACAACCTGCAACGAGACCAAGGAAAGCATATTGTGATCGGCTCATCACCACCGAATTCCCGAGCACAATAGCTGTAAAAGAATGTGAATGCTGTGACTGGCTCAACACTACCAATCTCCCAAACACAGACAAACACCAAAAACATTGAGATCTCCAATGAGAAATCTCAATAACAAAAAAAAAGCGAAAGCCAAAGTTTCACAATGCGACCGGCCATACCACCACCGAACTTCCGAACGCAAAGGAAAAGGAATGACGAAAGTCAAAACAAAATCTCGCATCGTGATTGGAACAACAAAGTCCAACACAATGGAAAAGAGTCGAAATCAAGGTCAAAAACTACACCAAGATCCAAAAAATAATAAGGCATTTTGTAACAAAGGTTACAGAATGACCCTAAAAAGTAAAGTCCAGGATGAACGCGTTACTAACAAAGTCAAATCCGATCATTAAAAAGAATGAAACTCCAGTAAAAATGAGAAACAATTCTGTCAACGAACAGCACAAAATAGATTTAAAAATCGATTACTATTTATGACGAAGAGGAAATAGAATGATTTTAAACTATGAAAAAAAAAAGATTACAAAAACTCGAAATTGAATTTAAGTTTTTAACCTCAAGGTAGAAATTACCTGAACTGTAGGGTTGAATAAGATCTTAATAAAATATAAACAGGTAGGTTACCCTTAAAAAAGAAAAATAAGATCTTTAGACAATCCAACAAAAACAAACAAAACATAAAATAAGATCCTTCGATGTGAAAAATATTTGGGGTGAAAAAAAATAGTATTAAACTAACCAGAATGACCTAAGTTTTATTTTTAGAATGTCTCAAATTCAACAAATTTATAAGAAGTTACCTAACATACATCTTTCAAACCGCTGATAACCTATCATCCATCCTCTCGTACATCACACTGTCAAAAGCGGCCTTCAAACAAAATTATCAAAATCAAGACTAACACTTGGAAACCAAATTAAAATTTAATAATATCTTTAACATGATAACGTCCCACTGAACCTTTATTTAAATCTTTCAAAACATAAACGTTATCTGAAACCTTTTCAGTTATTTTACATTTTACAAACTTAGGTGCAAGTTTAGCTGAAAAATATGCTTGTGCATTAGATTGAAGAAAACTTCTTCTCCACACCACATCACCCACATCAAAAGAAATGACTTTCCGACCCTTATTATAATAAGCGGCATTACGCTTATACCCCTTTAACAAGTAAGCTTGAACTTTAACAAAAATATCACTAAGTGAATTAAGAGAAACTGCATAAGCATTTCTATTTGAAATTTCTAGTTGAGATAAGTTATCAACAGAACTACTAAAGTGATGTAATGACGCATCAAGAATAAGCTCCCTACCAAACATCAGAAAGTTAGGAGTAAACTCAGTAGCAAGGTTTACACTATTATTTAAAGCTAATTGAACATTGGGCAAAAAACTTGACCAAGTTCTATGATCATCTTTAACAAAACACGATATGCAGGTTTCGACCGTTTTATTATATCTCTCAACAGGATTATTTTGAGGCGTATACAAAGTATTATAAAATATTTTGGTTATATTAAAACCTTTCAAAAAATCTACAAAATGTTTTGAAGTAAATTGAGTTCCATTGTCACAAACTACTATTTTTGGACAACCAAACTTGAGAAATATTTCTTTTTCAAAATGTTTACAAATTACTCTAGTGGTAGCATTGATCATTGGAAAGAACCAGCAATATTTAGTAAAAACGTCTACGACCGAAAGTATGTATCTATGACCAGAATAAGTTTTAGGTAGAATTCCTATGATAGCAACTGAGAGCATAAACATGGGACGATCAACCTTTTTAGGATTAATCATAATACCAAAAGGTGGAGATGTAGTATGTTTATAAGCTTTACAGGTATCGCAAGACAAAATGTATTGATGAATATCATTAAACATTCCCTTCCAAAAATAATGTTGTTTTAATTTCTTTAAAGTTTTATGTATTCCCAAGTGTCCAGAATTTACAAACAGCAAGGCGAATAGCAAACGAAAAGCAAAAACTAAGTTTCAAAAAGTTAAATGTTTGAAAACAAATTCTCAAGTTTGAGGTTAATTATAAAAGTCAACGTGGGCACTCCCATAAAAAATTACTATGTTAATTTTATCGTTTTAAAAGTGCAATAATCACTTACAAGCAGTTTAAATCTAGATAAATTAAATGTACAATATTGTACTTAACAATTAGATTAAATTATTTACTTAAAAAGTTAAACTTAGTTTTTAAAATAACTTTACTGTTGAGAACAACAAAACGCAGTCTATGCTATACATTTCTGTTGGTTTTGCTAAGAAAAAACATGATATTAAACAAAATCATCAATTGTAAACACCAAACATTGTTTACAAAGATTCACCAAATTAAGTTAAGTCCTACTTATGAGTCAAAAATCAAAATAAACACAAAGTTATTAAAGTAACAATGTAGAACAAACCAATGCAAACAATAGACTCATAAGTTAATTAATTAATAGTGCAATAATGACAGTATAAAGGTACCAGACAAACCTACTTCAAGTCCCTGTTCGCAGAGCGACAATTGTAATATTAAAAAAATATAATCTAGCGACAATTGTAATAATAAAAAAAAATATATATTTAAAGAGTGGATGTATGTTATAAATGTTTATTATGAATGTGTGTTATGAAATGGGATTATTAAATGTGTGTGTAGTACTCCAAATAAATAAACAATAAGTAGAAGTGAAAATTCGGGCGCCAGGAGCACACACCAAACTATGCCAAGGATAGACTAACCTGCGGGAACTGGAAACTTTTAATCTTCAAGCGGGGAGTATCAATAAAAATCGACACAAAAGTTATTGAACGATTTTATTACCCGAAGGCTGCTGGTCTCAATATACAAGAAAATTCCTTTCTAATATTAACAGTTGGTGTAAAACTAAGATGGAATAGAAATTAATTTGTGTCCTGTCATTATTGCACTTTTGTCAATTTAAGTTAAGTTTTTATAAACCATACCACATTCCGGCGAATAGACTAACAAACCACGCTCATTTTGGTGATTTTGATCTTCGCGGGGACGTCAAGGCGGTCCATGATATATGTCGGTAGGGGCTAGCGTTAAAAATTTAAGTCTTGAAGTAAAAAGAAATAAGAAACGCCTCACGGCTGAAATCAAACATGAATAATTGTTAGCTGACGTCCAGCGTTGACAAACACGGCGATCGAAATCGTTAAGACCAAATACAAATTAACTCACCGTTTCTTTTCCAAAAAAAGCTTTTACATCAGTAGATGAATTAATCCAAAAAATATATAAGGTTCAAAAGATCCTGAAACAAATATCGAAAACTATTAACGTCCGCCATCTAAATAGCCACGCGACAACGTGAATACGAAACCACGAAGAATTTTACCAACCTTTTTAAAAAATATGGGCAATCCCATTATGATGCCGACAAGGGCAAATCAGCTACCACATAATTAGGACTTGATGTAGTCCATTGGAAGCCAGCTTTTGAAGATGAAATGAGGAGCTCTCAAAATTCCTCCATCTTAGGCAAAGCTTGGGTCGAAAAGTGACCTGTCAAAATCAACTGACAGCATCAAAAGAAAAAATCAGTGTGACCACTACACGATTCCGATTCAAAAAAATAAATTCTTACATGGCAACACCACCCTGTTGCCTTCAAATTAAAGCAAAGAACGCGATATCATGTAACAGGCTTAAAAGACTCGTTACACTTTGTACAGTAATCCATTATCCATATAATAATCACCATAAGTTCTGACCTGTAAAATCTCTAGTATAGCTTTTAGACCATCATCCAACTGTTGTGCTCGTCTGATCTCGTCATGCAGAGTTACTACTGCTACATATGGGTTTCGGCTCAATGCGTCAGTATGCTTCATCCTCGTTCCTGGCCGATGCTCCACCACAAAGTCAAACTCCTGCAGGAGCAATGCCCATCTTGCAACCCTCGTACTCAAATCTTTTTTCTTAAGTGTCATCTGGAATGCTTGACAATCAGTTACAATTTTAAATCTTATACCATATAAGTAGTGTCTAAATTTTTTTACCCCTTCTATAATAGCCAGACTTTCCAGTTCATAACTGGTGTACTTTTTTTCCGCATCATTTGTTTTACGACTCATGAAGTACACTGGATGTAGTCCACCATCATCATCAGATCTCTGCATGAGTATAGCAGCATAAGCCAGGAGTGATGCGTCTGTATGCATTTCTGTCTCCAATCTTGGATTAAATATTCGTAAAACTGGTTTGGTAGTCAAACGTTCCTTCAAACAATTGAATGCACACCGTAGCTCATCATTGAATTCGAAATTGACATCTTTCTTAAGCAAATCTGTAAGTGGCCATGCTATAGATGCAAAATTCTGGATATACTTCCTAAAATATGATGCTAACCCAATAAAACTTTGCAATTGCTTAACTGTTTTGGGTTCTGGAAACCTTGTAACAGCATCATTTTTTTCACTAGCAGGCCTTACTTGTCCATTCTCAATTGTATGACCTAAATAAGTTATACTTCGACATATCAGCTGTGCTTTCTTCCAATTTATTTGCAAGCCATATTCAGATGCCACTTTTAAAACTTCTCTTAATCTATTAACGGCTTCCTGTTCATCTTTTGCTGGAATAAGAATATCATCGACAAATATTAGAACAATCCCTTTAGATATTAATTCTCTGAAGATTATGGTCACAAATCTCATGAAGTAGTTTGGACAAACAGACAAACCAAACGGAGCTTTCAAAAACTCGAACTGACCGTGGTGTGTAACAAATGCCGTGTACTTTACCGACTCACTGCTAACATTCAGATGAAAGAATCCATTTTTTAAGTCCAGTACAGTAAATACTTTTGCCTCAGCCAACTTGTCAATGAAATCTTCAATAATCGGTAACGGAAACTCATCTTTTACAATTTTACTATTTAATTTTCTGTAGTCTACACACACCCTTATACTACCATCTTTTTTGCGAACAAGAACTAACGGACTAGCATATTCAGAGTAACTTACACGTACAATTCCTTGCTCAAGCCACTCCGCAACTTGTTCTTCAACTACCACCTGCTCCTTTAGTGATATGCGTCGTGGACGTTGCGCCACCGGGACATCATCTTTCACAATTATTTTCAACTGGATAGGAGCTTCTCTAATTTGGCATGGTTGATAGCTCTCAACCATCTGAACAACCTCTTCTTTAAGGTAAGTATTACTTACGTGACCAACCTCGACACTGCAACTAAAACAATTTATTTCTTTCACCCATTCCACAGGTTTCATCCACACAACACTACCATTCATAACAGTTATAACATTCTTAAGAAATTCGTGACCTATGATTACATCAAAAGGCATACAGTCTTTAGGTACCACGTAGAATAACACATCGTCGTATTTCGTACTGTCGATCACAACATTTGTTGTTATACAACCTAATGACTCCACTTTAGCAAAACCAAGTCCAGCCAGTGTTATGTTATTGTTCACCAGTTTACTGACATTAGCACAAAACTCATACGATACTAAGTTCACATCACTGCCCGAATCAATAAGCGCACTTGTCGTTTTTCCACATAATTCTACGATTTTCATAGGTTTTTCCCGTTGCGCTTGTGGTTGTTTGTTTACACCGCCATCTTTGTCGTCATCTGTTATCTTGTCAGTGTCACTGTCATTCTGTGAGTTTGACATATCATCCGCGTTGTTGAACGATGATTGACCGAACATCGCTTGCTTGCTCACACGTTCGCCGCTCCCGCTCCCACTTGTCGATGCGCCGTTGTGATCTTTTCTATCGCCGGAAACGCCGGAACTACGCCATCTTGATGAACTCGAATTTTCCTTACGGCCGTCTACCGCCATGTTTTTTTTATGCGGGCACTTCGGTGAAATATGACCGTATTCATTACAGTTAAAGCACTTTGGACCTTGTGCCTTCTGCGGACAGTCTTCCGACACATGATCGCCGTCACCGCAGTTATAGCACCTTTTCACTGGTTTTTCGTGACGTATGTTGCCGCGTTTTTCGTTTCTGTAGGTACTCCTATAATGTTCCAGTTTCATCTTTTCCTTAACAGTCTCGTATATTTTAAACTTCTCTTTAAGATCAGGATACGTAGTTACACCGTACAGCATGATTTTATTGGCCTCGCGGCCGACTATGCCATCGACGATGTATTTAATGGCCACGTAATCTGGTATCTTTCCTCTTTTCCCCAATTCCTTCATGACCATCATATAGTCGATGCAACTCTCGTCACGTCCTTTCTTTCGTTGGCTCATAAGCTCATGTATTGCTTTAATGTCAACGGTGTCAGAGAACTCTTTACTCAGAACCGCCTTCCCATGTTTTATGAGGGCGTTCAGCTTGCATCCAGAGCAGTGCGGTGCCTGATAGGGATTTCCGTGCCATCAGCAGCTGTTGTAACGGTGTCCAACCACATATTTCTCCATTTTCTTCCACGTCTTGTATCCATTGTTACAAATTAAAATTTGTTGCCTCTGATGGCAACCTATGCAGGTGGTTTATAGTGTTGGAAATAAAGGAAACAACCAAACTATCTCAAACACTTTATAATTTTAAAGTTTTAAGGTAAGTACTAAATTATAGAACTAATTAATTTTATTTAATATTTACTTGGTTATTTACTAACGTTAACACTATTGATTCCAGCCAGCTTAAATTTCAGCAGAAAGAGCTATGGGCGTGGGGAGTTGGGGATAAACCCAGTACCAGTAGGTACTGGGTTCCGTTTAAATCCGTTAATTTAAATAAAATATTATTAATCTCAAATTTAAGTGAATTGGTAAGTAACCTTCCAGTTATTAATAAGATTAAACAGTAAATGGGCGCCAGGGACAATAAAGGTCCCGGATCCTGGAGCCGACGAAGGTGTCCAATATTCTTCCGGTGGAACAAATAATGTCGAACCCAAGATCTTCAATTTAAATGAGGTTGAGGACCGGTTTCCAGGGTGGAAAACCTGATTAAGGTAACTAACCGGTTCTTATAGAAACCGTATTAAATGAATTAATAAATTCTTAGGAATATAAAAAAACCGTCCCGCCTGCGCTATCGCTAGACGGACTCAGCCAGCCGCACAGTCGTCTCCGCAGGAGGCTTCGAGCGTACCCGAGGAACGGGTCTCGCGTCCAGGCCCCAGACGTTCCGCTAGATCCTGGCGGCGAGACGAATCTCTCGAGGTGCCTCTCCTGGAAACGACAATACGGAGACCCAATGATATACAACATAAACTAATTAACATTCCTTGAGGTGACCGAGCTTGGAAATCTAGAAGGCTAAAACATTAGCCGGTTAACATGGCCTTCTGACACTAGGAATCTGGATTACCCACGTGGCGTTCATCAACTCCGCGACAAGGGCTCGTTCCCTCAAACAATAATTGAATACCGTGGTTAACACTGAGGAATCTATGATCAATAGTCAGCGGATGAAATACTCACGGTTGAATTAGGGAGAAAGCACTTGACTGCAAGTTCCTTGGCCGGCTGTAATGTTGTCTGCGTATGCGCAAATTGGAATCCTGTAATTAATATTCAGGGATCACGACAATATCCTTTTAACAACCAGGGAAGGCTCACAGACCACTTCCAAACACTATTACCACAAAATCCTTACCTTTTAAAACAAGATACAAGCTAAGTGTTTTCACTCCTGCGTGTCAAGGGCGAAAGGGACGCTAACATGATTCCTTATTATTGTCATCGATTGCAGACCGGAACTCGACGGAGCCTTTCGAAAACCTCCCGTAATGCAGGTAAAATGATTATAAGATCACGGAAGATAAACATTACACCAAGATACTTTAATTCTTGAAAATCACTAATAACTACACAACGTGACGTTCAAACGCTGAAACTATAAGAATCATCATGATCCAGACCAACAAACAAATTATTTGTAATATCTAATTCTAAATCTAGTTTAATTTGGGGTAATTATCTTGGAATAGCTAGTCGGGAAATTTCTAATCTATCACCTGGCCACATTATGTCAAAGACTATGCACAGATTAAAATCGGAATCCTAGACAAAGAAGTTTCTAGAAATAAGTCCCTAATGAAAAAATTACTTTCATTTCCGTTTACGGTTATTTAGTTTATTATGAATTTTTACTGAAAGCTGAAAATAATGAAGTAGTGCTCCATACGATATTATTTCGATGGTTATAAATCAATATGTTAAAATATCGATTAGACTACAACTCTTAATCGGCGACCACCAGATGTCGCACTAACTGTCAGAAACTGACGTTCGACTGAATGACATTTGAAGTGTAAATAAACAATATTTGTTCTAATTTGTTATGAAAACCTATTTAATATGTTTCAGAATAGTAATTTATTGTGATTAAGTGATAACTAAAAAGTCCAGTGACAAAATACAGTTGAAGGAATGAGTTCTTCTATCAAGTGCAGTACAAAGTCAAACTACAATGAAATATGTTACTCGGTAACCTCAAAATGTTCTACAATATGTTTTCAGGTAAATGCTACTTTACTTATTAGTAACGCAGCTGTATAGGTATAAAAAAACAACGTAACACCATCGCGTCACTGGATACGTTTTGTCTTGACCGGTGAATTTAGGTATTAAATCCGAAGTTAGGTACAACATTGAGCTTAGGCCCGTACGTGATTCGTCTTTCGTCATTTTCGTATTCATATTATATCTTCGTTAGCGTCAGCTCACCGTTTGCCGATACCGTCGTAATTATCTTCGGCCGCCGTTGATTTTTTGAATACTATTCGTCACCGTTCCCCACGCCACGCGTCGGTCTCCGTCGTTCGTCAACTTCTTAAAACTCGAACCCGTGTCGTTATTTTGCCAATCCCGGACGAGCCCCCAATTTTGTGGGATTATAAGGCAAAATATACGAATAAGAGGTTTAAGACTTTATTTTTTAGCACACAAGAAAAAGATCAGCGTTCCACCGTAAGTTCGTCGTGAAAGTGTATCTCGCCATTTTTTCTCTTTCTCACTCGCACACATACTTCGCTTTCGTTCATCCGTTGCGTTCCGTTTTAACAATTATAGCTGCATTCATACTTTTAAGATAATACAATATTTTCATCCCTCATCCACGAGGTATAGGTTAGGTATAGGTTTAACTCGTGGGTGCTTTCAAATGGAAATTACATTTTCATTACGACTTTATCCAACTTTTCGTAACTGATACAGCAAAGAGTGTTCCACCACTCTTTCGCCTCTTTAATTGCTTATGTGTGCAACATAACCAGCCAATAATTTTCGCACCGCTCCAGCAATGCGAACATTATTGGCTCCAACACAGGCCTTCTCTAATGTAAGAGGGAGCGGGAGATAATCCACCACGCGGGTACACATGCGGGTATGCCGGCTTCCTCACGATGTTTTCCTTCACCGTTTTGAGAGCAGTGGTGATGAAATTAAATACACAAAGTAAAGTGCCTGCCTGGGTTCGAACTTACGACCTACAACTCGTAAGTCGGGCCGATACCACTGGGCTACCATTGGTTCTTGAATTTATAAAGCTTTCATGAGTTTTTCAGTACGGAACCTGAAAACATGATCACGTTTAGATAGTATATCGGGCCGTGGGCCGCATCGACTGGGCCGTGTGAAAACTTACCTATTTTTGTAACGCGCACAAATAGCACGGGATGACGTCATAGCAGTGTTTTGTTATTATAATCGCCCCTTCGGTGTGGCCACACGACGGAGTCGGGGGGGACTGTCTGATTCCCGTAGGAATGAGCTTCCGTGTATGTAGGCGATAGTTTTGCAGAACTATGTTGCGCAGTCTTGTTGTTTTAACATTTCATTGAGTCAATCGTATCGGCTGTGAGGAAGTACTTTTTGCAGCAATTTTCAATTGCAATTTTTGAAATCTAATAGTATTAAGTTCCAATTTCCACTCTATACTAACTACTCTTTCTTACTCAAACTCAAACCATTTATTTCAATTAAACAGGCACTTTTGAATGGTCAAGAAGTCGGTCAGTCAGAAAACATGAAGCTAGTTGCCCATTCCAAAGCGTAGGTACCTATGGAGAAGAACGGGCAAGAAACTCCATGGACACTCTTTTAAATTATATTTTTACAAAAATATTAGTTGAATCATTAATGTTGAATTTACAATTATTATGTGAGAACCATGTACTGAATTGTCTGTGTGGTGCCAGACTTAAAGAATACCACCACCGCTTACTTCCCGAGGGTGTCGTAAAAGGCGACTAAGGGTCGTACCGGAGAATGGGCATCAGCGTTCTCTATGCATTCCACCATCATACCATACTGCGATCGCCAACCCGCCTGCCAAGCGTGGCGATTATGGCAAACCCCCCCAAAATTGGGGGAGGCCTATGTCCAGCAGTGGACGTTTATCGGCTGAAACGACGATGTGAGAACGATGTTTCGTTATGTGATGTGATGTTACGTTATTTCAGCCAGGTGTAAAAACTGTAAATCGGTGTTATAAAGTGGATTCAGTACTTACTTTCATTAATACCTATTCATGATTTGGTTTTTTATAATCATAACTTTGCAAACCTACCAACTCTTTATAAGAAATGTTAAAAGTCTTCAATACATTTAACTTTCAATTGCCCTCGGGAATATATTTCAATTTGACGGTTCGTGTGCAACAGTCTTAAAATAATAACTTCACTAAACTGAAAACGTGTAAAAGCTGAAATTAATTTAACGTACCTATTGAAATTCTTAGCTTAGTCAGAGGCGTGATCAGCGCCAACATAAATTCGAACCATGTTGGGTTTATTTGCGTTACTCTGCGATGCAAACGTGGTATGACTTCGGAGTTTATCCCTCCAAAGTCATAAGTGAAGATGGATCTTTATTACCCGGGCACGAAACGCGTAAATAGACGTTCATCTTCGTTTCGTAATATTGTAGTTATATGAAACCCTATTCAAGTGAATAATCGGATGGAAATGTAGAAAAAAAAAAGACATTCGGAAAAAACGGTTCCCAAGGGTTTCTTGGGGAAAACTACGAGGCCATTAGTGTATTTTACATTTTGTCGTCGTCCAAATGTCCGTGGATATTTTTCGGGAGATTTGGATATTAAATTACCATCAAAAATATTGAACAAGTCTCAAATAGTGACGCTTTATGATCGTCAAAATTACACAAGACAGTCCCCCAAAACGTCCGCCCTTCACCACTTCCTAGCGATTTGAGTGAGAAGATGTTGCGCAACAAATTCCCCAGCAACCATACCTAGTCCTTCAAGAAAATCATATAATCTGAACGGAATTATTGAAATCTAGCGCAGAAAATACAAATGCCTGGCGTCTTCAATTCAGTACCAAGATTGATTACTCTACTCGGTTTGATCTAGCTTTGGTATATTACAGTATTGCTAACGTACCGAATATCAGTCATATCCCAGCCAAGAATTCTCAGCAGCAAAGATAAACATTTCCTATCCTTCACATTGACATGGAAATACTACATACAGTAGATGCGAAAGTTAATATTGGACAATTGCACCACATCTTATAATAACTTCCTAGAGGTATGTAGCCTGGCGAAAGGCAATTACTCCTGCAGTCTTGAGTGACTTACCTCGATGACAGGCTTTGTATTTCTTGTGGAGAGATTTGTTGTGTTATTTAAGACTACGTATTCACATTTCCTTCAGCGGTGGAGAATTAAAAGCTGCTCTGATGTAGTTATTATGAAAAACTTTAAAACTCTTCTCTAGTAGGTCAAATTTTCACTTCATAAAGACTCTTTGCTATATAGGCTTTGTATTTCTTGTGGAGAGATTTATTGTGTTATTTAAGACTACGTATTCACATTTCCTTCAGCGGTGGAGAATTAAAAGCTACTCTGATGTAGTTAATATGAAAAACTTTAAAACTCTTCTCTAGTAGGTCAAATTTTCACTTCACAAAGACTCCTTGCTAAGATTTGCGACAAGAAAACTACAGCCCCAAACGCTTGCACACTTGGTTGACCCAACTTACTTCAGAAATAGGCCTAGGTCGCAGACGCAAAAAGAAAAACAAGTAAGAGGATGCACCAAATATAACAGCTTTAAATATATAAACTCTACAAGGTTTATTATCTGTTGATATCCGCTAGATTTTAATGTAACCATCGTATTCCATCGCAAAAGTTCTAATTCGAAGGCAACGCGTATTTTTTCAAGCAATTTTTCATCATCGGATTTTGGCAGCGATCCACTGCATCCGTTGAACGTGAATATTTTTATATATCGACCGATATACCTAGAATGTAGTGTGTTGTAATAAATATTGTATTATTTTGAACGTAGACACGTTGACGGTGACTTGCGTAGTTGCGTCAGGAAATATATTGTAGAATATGATGGGATCCAGACGATATGGATGGGAGAAATCGATTCAATAATTCAATTGATAGGAAGGTAATTGAACTCTGAATAGGAGAATTAATGTATATGGTATAGATAGTATTATTGGCATTGCTCCGCAGTCCGCTAGATACCTTATCATAATGAAAGCTTTGTAGAAGGTGACGAAAATGTAAACAGTAGTTCAGCTAGTAGATTAACTAACCGTCTGGAAGAAGTCCACAAGTGTTTCAAATAGGTTTCATAAGAAGCAGAATGATTATGGAATATCTCTAAAATCTGGTTAAAGCAGCAGTCACTAGAAAGTAGTTACCTTTTAAAATAATCAGCCTATTATGTTGCCACTGCTGGGACACAGGCCTCCTCTCTATGAGAGGGAGTGGGCCATAATCCACCACGCGGGCCCAGTGCGGGATGGTGGATGTCACAGTTACCCTTTATATTTAATTGATTTATGTCTTACTAAGACAGGGGGGCCCGTGGTTAAACAATTACAGCCGCATAGGTCGATCGATCAGGTTAAGCTTCGCTTACCGCGGTTGGTCTGTGGATGGGTTGTGGACCATCACATTTACATATCGTGACCCCTCCGTGTCTCGGAAAGCACGTTGAGCCGTTGGTCCCGGCAGTCATTCGTGGATCTTTGACAGTCGTTACGGGTACTCAGAAGCCCGAAAGTCTGACAGTCATACCAAGGGGTATAATTGTATTACCCAGTAAGTGGGTTGTGGAGGTCAGATAGGCAGTCGCTCCATGTAAAATACTGGTATTCAGCTGCATCCGGTTAGACTGGAAGCCGACCCCAACATAGTTGGGAAAAGGCTAGGCAGATGATGATGACTAAGACAATTCCATCATGTTTTTACCACATTTTTACCTTGTAGTCTGTACCTACTATTACTGCTATCATTACTGCCATTACATAGAACTTTATTATCAACAACGTTACGCCAAATTAGTGTCTGCGTGTCGTAAATTTAATTTCTGCTTATCCAACTAATTTAATACCTCAGTTGGATAAGCAGAAATTACCTTGACATTGATATCATTATAATATTGTGATTCGCACTCTGCTTGCCAGACGTTTTGATAAATGGTATCGTCTCCCAAAGAGCGAAGATGTGGCTGTAATGGGCCGCCACAGGCTCGCTCTTTGAGAGGACAGAAGCCTATATTGAGCAGTTGGGATCTACCGCTCACTGTCTGATAGGTTATTAATAGCTGTATACAGGGTTACTGGTAAAACATTAACAACCTCTGAAGAGGTTATTGTACTCATCATTATGAACAACTTTTACTATGGGACCAAAAAAAAGTCAGCTGTTCCTTACATTTATATTCGTATAACTTGTCAAAATGACAGCAGATTTTTTTTCGCGATTTCATGTTTGGTTCCATAGTAAAAGTTGTTCATAATGATGAGTACAATAACCTCTTAAGAGGTTGTTAGTGTTGTACCAATAACCCTGTATATCAGACTCAGTGTCGAATTAGTTTTACGCTCTTATAAGACAACGCAGTGAATTGGCGTCATTGTTACTCCATCAGGCAATGTGAGAGTCGGTCAAATACATATTGTGTGCTAGACCGTTTTGACTGTTCCGTCCAGCATAGCTATTCACAACCATTCGATACGCTTCCGTACTGTATCGAACATCAATCAATGTTATCGTAGGAGTTCTCTAAACGCTGTTCACAATTCCAAAACCCGAAAATTCTGTCATTTTAAATCAAATAGTCAACCGTTATTCTTCCAACAGCTGTTTGCTGTCGGGGGCAAGGCAAATCGGGTAATCGAAATGTGTCATTTTCGATATGAAAGCCTGTCGCACGGTTGTGAATAGATGCAGGGTTTCTACAAGATCTGTTTTGAAAAAAGAACAGTCATTTCACCACATCATTTTCTGTGAAATCAACTTTAACATACAAGTTTGACATTTTACACATCGCAGCTCACTCAGGCATAAATCAAATTTCTTCATAATCCGCAACAAAGGTTGACAATGTAAAATAATTGTTTTTGGCATGGCCGGGCGACTCTGGCGCACGTTTCCGCTCGCTAATTAGTATTTATGTGCAATCGGACGGTAATCGCACCTGCCGCCGAGTTTCTACCAAACGTATGTGTTGTATTATTTACTAGAACACATTATGTGGGAACAGGGACAGCCTGGAAAGATGAATATAGGGATTAAAAGCGTTGAAAAAAGTTCCGTCAAGAGATCACTCTTGTCCAGCCAACAGCCACAAACGGACTTGGACAGCGCCTTTATTTTGTAACTAGCTTCCGCCCGCGGCTTTTCCCGCGAGGTATGTCGATAAAAACTATCCGATGTCCTCCACATTTTATCGAAATCCGTTCAGTGGTTTAGGCGTAGGTAACATACAGACAGACAGAGTTACTTTCGAATTTATAATATTAGTATGGATAGTTCGTTTGGCAGCAGCGGTTTTCGTACTTCTACTCAAGTGTAGTTGACCGTACCTTTCTAAGAATGAAAGACGACACATTCTTCATCTTCATATCGTTGGTTGAATGGGTTCTGAGGAGAGTTTCCCGGAGTAAAACAAATTACACAATTATTCGTCAAAGTCGTGGATTGAAATGTTTGTAAACCTCATTTGACGGGCTAAAAGCTCTTGGCTATTCTAGATATTATAGTTGCTCTTAGAGTCTTAGTGGAATTAGGCGATCGATATCCTGTTGTCCATTTTACATGGATTCTGCTGCTTAATCGACTGAAATAGTCTTCTTAATATTCTGATCAGTTGCGGTAACTTACTGGCCCGTTAGTGGTAGATATATACTGCTTCTTCAATTCTTCTTCTTCGTCGTTCCCTCAATGCTGAGGATCGCGACCACATACGACGCATCTCCAAGTTATGCAGTAAGTTCTCCTGCAGTGTGAACCGCTCGGTAGATCATAGTGCCAGATTAGCCCATAAGCAAATTAAGCAATTGCTTAGGGCATCACGTCTCGAGGGGCGCTATCAGGCACAAACAGCACCGAAACAGTATTTGCTAGCACATGAATGACAAGGCTGTTTATCAGCAAGATATAACAAGACCCAAAAGTCACTCTAGCTAGAGATGTGCGCGAATCTATACAAATCGCTCGTCGATGTTTTGGATAAATACGAGGTAACTAGTGGATAGGAGGGCCTACAGGCGTGGATTGCTTAGGGCATCAATAGTAGTCTTAATCCGGCACTGGGTAGATGCTGCCTCCAACTGCCTTAATCTCGTCTGACCATCTTGTTGTTTCTTTCATATAATAAATAGCTTTAAACTCAACACGCTTTAGACATAGCAACTGAGCCTATTGATCAAGAAAAGCTAATAAAAAAAAAAACAGTGGCACATGGGAGTGCCGACAGAAGTGAAAACAAAAGACAAACAGAATACTTTGCCAACACTCACTGACATATCGGATATACATTAAGACCAAGTACATCCCGAGGACAGCCGAACACATCCGAATGTAGTAGGTGTCGGTTACGGTAACAGTGTCTCGATTTCAATGGTTTTTTCCCATCTCAAAATATGCCCCACGTGCCTAATGAAGTTTTCACTTCAAAAATACATCAATTTTTGATGTTGAAATCGTGCGTATAGACAAACCACTAAAAGACATGTTCTATGTATAGTCAAACAAAATATACGATCCATAATTCCTTTTAATTTCCTCTTTCAAGTCAGTCCCTGCACATGTCATAGTAACGAATGCACACATGACACAGATTAACTACTAAATAAATAATCGTTTTGGAAGGACAATCGGCTATTTAGGGAATTAAGACGCACTGCATGCGCCTGCGCCAGCCAAACTCTAATAGGTCTTTACGTACTGGAGTAATTTATAACTGGTTTCTGTAAACACATCAGATGCATGACATATGGACCAATCACGAGGAGGCGAGATGTTCGATAGTGACGTCATTTCAGTTTTAGAAGTTTTAATTTACTTGATGATCTGGCTGAATATAATTGATTAGGAAGCTATAACATAACATCACGCCTTGTATACCCGAAGGGTTGAGCAGAGGTAGTACCTTTAGTACACCTATAGGGGCGAGCCAATTAGGAAGCTATAAAATAGAACAGAAAGCTGTTTTCGTTGAAATGAAAAGGCTGATGTTCAAGGACTGATAAACTTTTGGCCTTTCAACTTTATTCTGTGTGTCGAGCATTCATTCTTATTAAATAACTTTTCATAATATGAGGGGCTTGTGGCTAAGTAATAAATAACAGCCGCTCGGGTCGATCGATCAGGTTAAGCTACGGTTGCAGCGGTTGGTCCATGGATGGGTGACCATCTTTACGTCCTCATTACTGTCCCGGGTGTCATTCGTGGATCTTTGACAGTCGTTGCGGGTCGTCAGAAGCCCGAAAATCTGACAACCAGTCTTACCAAGGGGTAGATATCGTTTTACCCAGTAACTGGGCTGTGGAGGTCTAGGCAGTCGCTCCATGTAAAATACTATCTACTACTCCATGTAAAATGAACTTTTCGTAATATGTGGCTTCAAGCTTCTAGCAAATGTGTCAAAATAGGCAACAAAAAGAGAAGTATCTCAGGCAGTTCGGGTGATCTGTGTCAAGAATATTATCTGATAGCACAATGAATGAAAATAAAAGTTGATTGTTCCATTTCCAAATTCCTAGCAAACATTTTTGATTGACCATTCTGTTTTCTATTGTCCCCAGTCGCGCCTCAACATCGCCAGTCCCACCTTCTCAAGGAGGGACCCTCCCGCGTCCTGGCACCAAACAAGTGACAGTCACGGTCCAAGAGACGGTTGTAGAACCTGCGCAGTCGCAGCAGCAACCGCCACAGGTGCAGGCGCCGGCTGTACGCCATCATCATCATGCTTCCAATGCCACCAAGGAGTTGGATGATCTGATGGCTTCGCTCTCTGATTTCAAAGTAAGTAGTTGAAGGTGTACTTGGTTTTTAGCATGTAAGACTCACAAGGAGGATCGCGAAAGATTGAAGGAGTCCCTCTGCCCAGGAGTGAGAAAGATTGGGCAAAAGAAACAAAATGAATCCATTTCGACGAACGCTTTTTTCCATTCGATACATTTTGCAAGCAAGTTTGTGACCAGGCCACAGAAACATAATATTCTACTTGACAAGTTGAAACAGAAGTACATAATACGCCTTGACTAGCGAAAGAGAAAATAATAAAAAATACACTGAGCGAAGAAACAAACACCTTAGCGAGGCCAATTCTATCTCTGTTGACGTGGCTAAATTCTGGTCAAAACTCATAGTTTGGGATCATCGATACGACGAAAAAGGACTGAAATTCCTACATCGTATTTACTCAAGCTATCAGGAATTCTGGCTAAAGAGCTTTGCAGATACACGAGGTCGTCGTTGCATTGAAATATCTTAGTCTTAATTTACAATAATCATAATGAATTATGAGTTTATGCAATTCCTCAGAGATGTATCTCATTACATTACGTATATCTCGTGTTTATTCCAAAAGTTGTTAGGATAGAGGGCTTTTGAAGTTTGATGGACGGCTACAATTCCGATGTTATATTAATCCGTTTTGACAACTTCATTGTTCCCTAAAGATTCCCTTTCCTGCCAAAATTTTACTGACGTCTCGATGCTTTCAAAACAAATCGTTGGCATCTGCCTCATTTTTAATATATCCACACCGTAAATATTATGCTCTGTACCGCAAATTTTGTAACGTTGTCTTGATAAATGAACAGAAGTTCGTTATTACACATGAAATTTCAATAAATCCATCTAGAAAACCTTTGTGAAAAGAGTAACCTAAATTCCACTGTCCTCAAGATGTATATTTTGTCTAATTGCTAATGTATAATGTGAAACAAATGGTTATTTAGTGCAATTTGTGTACAAATTACAGTGCAATCCAAGGTTGCTTGTAAAATAAAGGATAGTTGATTATCCCAGAAGCTGCCAAAAAGATATTGGAGCTGCTGGCGTCGCAATAGCCGCAGTTTATACCATTGTTTATATCCTCTGTTATCACAGTATTTTTCATTCATGAACGCGAATCTAATGAATA
The DNA here is from genome assembly GCA_916614155.1 of Mesoligia furuncula. Taxonomy (NCBI): domain Eukaryota; kingdom Metazoa; phylum Arthropoda; class Insecta; order Lepidoptera; family Noctuidae; genus Mesoligia; species Mesoligia furuncula. The sequence continues at coordinate 5,234,057 of OU744803.1, read as the reverse complement.
AACTCAGAATTTATAATGTGGTGGATCTTTGCGGTCGAGTTTACGATTCGATTCTGTAGTAATATACGAAAACCTGTGAGTCATCGCCACCCTAAGGTCTAATATCGGTCGGCATCTGTCACGGCCACCTCGGCACACTGCACTACAGCAGTCTCCTCTTTTCCGTTTATTATAATATTTACAACTCGCCTTTCTTGGTCCACGGCTATTTCCAGCCGCGCTAGAAGCCGTCCCTCCAGCACTCGCGCCGTCTCCCTCGCACCCATGCGGTGCCCACCGGCTAAAGATAGTTCTCAGCGTTACATCACAGGCGTGGTGGGGACTCGAGCTTATAATATTAGAGTACATAGACAAACATTTCACTCGGACGGCATTCGCTCCAATCCACCACGAACGAGCGGGTTTACTTCTGTACGTTGGGATTACGATGAATTTTCGATCTTTTACTTGGACTTAGAAAATTTTATCATTGAAGTTCAAATAAAAGATTCAAGTTCAATCTCAACTCCATTTATCCAATGTTTCTAATTTGCCATCACTCATCAAGACTAATGTTCAACGAATTTGACCTTTAAACATGGCAATTTAGAAACACCTCTCAAAAATACTTTGTCTATTTCTCAGGTGAGCGGCACTGGCACAGGAGTTGAAAGCGGTACCCACGTATATCGCGAGAAGCGTGCGTGGCAAGAACACTACCGCAGCAACCCGCGGCAACCAGAGTCCGCCTCTCTAGAGCACATGCTTGGATCTCTTCGTGCAGACATGAGCCGCCAAGGAGTCCAAACCCCCCAGAAGGGATGCTGCAACGCCTGCGATAAGCCCATCGTCGGACAGGTGGATATCCAACCGTGATGGGAACAGAATTCGACCTCAATCATCGTTCAGCAAGACAGTGAAATCCAATTCTGCTTCCAAAAGTGTTCAGTGATTTTGCTAAAGTAGTGAATGACGAACTGTTGTGTGCTCCAGGTCATCACCGCGTTGGGTCGCACGTGGCATCCCGAGCACTTCACCTGCGCGCACTGCAACCAGGAGCTCGGCACTCGGAACTTCTTCGAGCGCGACGGCAGGCCCTACTGCGAGCCTGACTACCACAACCTGTTCTCGCCCAGATGCGCCTACTGCAATGGACCAATCCTCGATGTTAGTTTCGGAAAGTTCGCTCGACTAATGTCGGACTCTAAACACACGGTGCTAAGGTGTATTTTCAATTTCAGAAATGTGTAACAGCGCTGGAAAAGACCTGGCACACAGAGCACTTCTTCTGTGCTCAGTGTGGCCAGCAATTTGGTGAGGATGGCTTCCACGAGAGGGATGGCAAGCCTTACTGCCGCAATGACTACTTCGACATGTTCGCGCCCAAATGCGGCGGATGCAGCAAGCCTATCATGGAGAACTACATCTCAGCACTCAACACACAATGGCACCCTGATTGCTTCGTATGCAAGGTCAGTATCGGTCTGTCCATCACAGGTATCTTTGCAGGATGGAAACTGTTTATTTACTAATAATACTCCAAGGTCAAGTATCTCTCTTAAATATTTAAAAGTCCCAAAACTTTTGGATATTTAGGACATTAGATTTCTAATATAATGTTTACCTCACAGGACTGCGAAAAGGCTGTCAAAGGCAAATCTTTCTATGCCATGGAAGGAAAGCCGGTATGCCCCAAATGCGTCGGAGTCGATGAGGATGAATAAAGGATGACGTCACCAATGCCTCCCCAACAATATGCCCTCCCCAAATTTCTTTTACAGCTATGCTCGTCGTTATGAACCACAATGGAATGATCTAAACACACACACACACACTTACACACAAATACAGATGTTATTTACACACAAAATAAAACAACAACTAGTCGTTAGTACTTGATAGGGAAATTAATTTATGTAATATATTTTTGTAATATTATTGTAATGCTAAGATTTATAATAAAGAGAACAAAAATAAAAAGAAAGAGACACAAAAAAAAAAAGAGAACAAAAATAAATAAAAACAATACAAAACTATAAATGAGATTGCGGATATGCCCTCTGACAGGCATTCAAGGTCACGTGCGTACGCGCACGACAATGACCTTTTATCGGATCTCATTGTTATTGCATAGGGAAGGACATTGTGGGAAAAATGCAGCGAAATTGTGGAGCAGGTCAAGTGCCGGGTATAGGGTTTCCCGGCTCCCGAACTTTCTATAAATAGTGGTGTGGGTGACGTCACAGGACGTCTGCAGCCACACCGGCTGCTAGTAATCAGAGCGTTTTGTTTATGGGCCATCGGATTTAACGCTATTTTTAAACCCACCGCTATTTTTACCCGGTCGTTACGTGGACATATACACAGTATTAAGGGTTAATAGTGCAAGTTTAATGCTCTATAAGAGTGGCTTTAAAACTGTTATAGTTACGAAATGAAACGCGGGAGCTTGCCAGGCCTGTTGCGTAATATGCAAACAATATGCTTAGAAATGTTTCGAGTACGCACAGTTTATTTGAACCGCCATTTTCTTGCTTTATATTCGGTGTTTTTTGAAAACAAATGAGATTTAGGTCATTCAGGCAAGATTGAAATGTTATATACCTTTGTCTATGAAAGACTCATTTCATTGAGCTGTTCTCATCCAGCAGTATATGTCTTGTACTTACCAAGCTAAGACACTCCTACTTGAATTATCTCAAAGCTCTCGTATATCTTTTTCTCTTCGTAAACGATATATTTCGAATCAACTAAAAGACTGATACGTTTGTTACATAACTATAGTAAAAACGTATTTAAAAAATATAACTCTCTATAATGTAGTTGTTTGACAACATAATTTTTCTCGTCATTACACTATGAAACACAACTTGTTGGTTTTTTTACAACGTAATAATGTGACATTTTCATGGATTCCCGCCAAATGATAATTGTCCGGCAAATGAAAATAACACTTAATGACGTAATTATTCATTCGTGGATGTAAACTGTATGGGTTTTGACAGCTTATTAGCATTTCATACAGTATTGTTAATTTTAGGAGAAATAATGCAAGCTAATTTTATCCTATGATAACTAGATAACTTTCAAGTTGTTGATAAATTTTGTAAATAAAATTAATAATGTACATTTTTGTTCTCTTTTATATTTTTATTCATCTTTTACCTATGTGCAGTCAACTAAAAAGCGACAGTACTTATACCGCTAATAAAGGTACTTATCAATAAAAGCCCATATGCTAAAACGTTTATAAACGTAGTCTACCAAATAATTCACATCCCACTTAAAAATATTACACAACACATTCTTGATATAAAACAGACCGATTTAATGTACTTAATTTGTTTATAAACATTTATTATATAAAAGTAGGTAACTCAAACATTGAGTACAACAATATATTTCGCGGTAATAATAGTTCACTTTTCTCAGTTTTATTTCTGTAGTCACAAATGCTTAAAAATTAGGGAAGGTTATGGTATAGGCGAGGCCTAATATTAAAGTGGATCAGGGTTATCGTCTTTTTTCGTTGTTATGGGACACACACACATTACACAACTTCCTACTCCCACATAAAATGCTCACTTTGAAAGTGACAGACCACAAGCGTACGCAGCGCCCTCCCATTATAGAAAAGTTACGACTCTTGTCAGAAAGCAAAATAGTGATCGTTGTTTTTCTAGAATAAATCATCTACCACACAACTCGCTCGTTGTTGTAAGATGCTCGTTAAAAATAAGCCTTATCTGCCACATAGGAGACTCAGTTCATGTTTTCCCAAACGCAAGCTAAATTCAAATAAAACAGTGTTCTCTACAAACACTAAAAAAACCGGGCAAGAGCGAGTCGGACTCGCGCACCGAGGGTTCCGTAACATCCGGGTTTATGCATAAGGTTTATGTTTATGAAATTAAATGTTTTTTTTTTATTTTTGAGTTGATTGAATGAATGGTAAATTGCGGTTTACGATTTATGACGTATTAAAAAAAAACTACTTACTAGATGTCGTTCAAACCAATTTCGGTGGTAGTTTACATAGTAATGTACATCATATATTTTTTTTAGTTATATCATTCTCTTATTTTAGAAGTTACAGGGGGGGGGACACACATTTTACCACTTTGGAAGTGTCTCTCGCACAAACTATTCAGTTTAGAAAAAAATGATATTAGAAACCTCAATATCATTTTTGAAGACCTACCCATAGATACCCCACACGAATGGGTATGATGAAAAAAAAATTTTTGAGTTTCGGTTCTAAGTATGGGGAACCCTAAAATTTATTGTTTTTTTTCTATTTTATGTGTGAAAATCTTAATGCGGTTCACAGAATACATCTACTTACCAAGTTTCAACAGTATAGTTCTTATAGTTTCGGAGAAAAGTGGCTGTGACATACGGACGGACAGACAGACAGACAGACAGACAGATAGACATGACGAATCTATAAGGGTTCCGTTTTTGACATTTGGCTACGGAACCCTAAAAATGCTGTTAAAAAACCGAGCATTAGTAATTTTTCCCAATTCCGGATTCCTTCCCAAGTAACACAATCGCGTTTAAAAACGGACTATTAGATATCTAATAGAATTTAATTTTGTTGTTTACCTTAAGAGTAAAATATCTCCCAAGTTATATTCAAGAACGCTTATAGACACAGTTTAGTAAAAGTGGGCACAACCTTATCCCTCCTCATAAGAATGAGTTAAGAAAACATGAATAGATAGAGATAAGAGTTGTAAATTTTCAAATTGTCTGTAGAGATTTTTCTAGTGTCTCACTAAACTGTTTATAGATCACAAATTTTACTAGTAGATAGTTTATAGATAATGTTGAGACCTATAAAGAAGTCTTTACTCGTTAAGTTTATAAACCAAAATTAACTCAAGACTAATAACTTTAAGTTACATTTGATTTGTAGTAGACAACGACACGTAATGGCGCAGAACTTACAAGAGTTATTTAAACTTATTATTGTATTGCATCATGGCGTAACAAATTTCTTAATTCTTACATTACTTGTGTTTTAGCTAGTTAGTAATGGGTAAACAAGCAAATCTATATGCGATTGAAATTCTATCGTCGAATATTATGTAAAACTCTCTTAAAATAAGAGCGCTCGCTGTAAATGTAAGATTTAATATTTTTTTTACCAAATTTGAATATTATTTATTATAAGCAAATTTTTTAAATTGCATATTAATGTTTAAAATACTCATTTTGTTTAAAATACTCATTTTGTTTAAAATATAGTAATTTAAAACATATTAAATGTTTAATTTGACATAATTTAATAATAAAAACAAAAAAAATAAGCATTAAAATATGTAATGAAAATCATTTGAAGCAAAAATAGGCAATAAAAATGGCGTCAAGATAAAATTTACTAGAGAAACGAATTTATTAGAACAAACACTCTAGAGAATTTTCTGTAGTATGGCTCTAGCTCTATGGCAAGAACAATTTTACTTGCTACATACTAAACTATCCACTGAAAGAATATACAGATTTATGAGTGATTTAAGATTACCTAGTAACTATCATCTCTGTATTCCTTTTTATCTTCTCACAGTATTTCTAGACGTTCATCAGTGAATATGTAATTTGATGTGTTGTGAACGGAAGACCATTTTATGCAGTACAGAGCAATTTAATAAATCAATTCAAAAGGGTTAAGGCCTACGCAGGCCGGAACGACATGGCAAGGGAGTTTGCCGTCAGTCAACGCACACTAGCCGCTTAGATACCGCGGCCTTCCAGCGGCTTCCCCGCTTCTCTATCCCGCTGCCTCACCCCGCGGTATGTCACAACGAGCGCCGGAGTCCTTGGCATGCCGTTGCCTACAGCAGGACGCCACGGCCTCCCGCCGCGGGAGCCCGTGGCGCGTCTTTCAATGCCGTGCAATGAAATCCCTTTCGATGCCACGTCATCATTTTAAAGCATAGCAATTTATGTCGTATTTCTATATCGATACGTTTGAATTTCCATTAGTAAAAATTTAAATCCCTTGCCATGCCGTCCCGGTCTGCGTAGGCCTTAAGTAAAAGATTTTCTGATTTCTGTTTTATTTATAGACAATGTGAAAAATAGTAGGTTTAATAGTAGATAGATATGTATACTCCGGCGGCGGTGCCAAAGACGCAGTGTTAACATAAGTCTGGTAGGTTTTCATCCGAATCGGATTGCTCACTAACATAATTTTGTGATGTTGTAGGGGACACTGCAAATTCTGTTGTATCTTCTGTCGTAGAACAATTTCCCACGTTTTGGAGGAAGTTATCAGAAAGTTTTGATTCTGAATCTGAATTATTTTGTAACTCTTCTTCATTTTTCTTCCTTTTAAAATATTTGCCGATTTTTCAACGAAAGCCACCAGGACCTTTTAATTTTTTTCTCTGTCTCCATTGCATAAAATCATCCAATTCAAATATTTAATATCAAATATTTAATACAAATGCACTTTATTAAGCCATTTTTAGGAAAAAAAACCACTAAAAACACCTTTTCACTATCATTTTTTTAGACAAACTGAAAAATATCTATTAAAGTATTTTATCTAGATTTAAGTCTCTCTATAAACAAAGATAAGAGTACCAATAGCTAAAATAGAATGTTTTGTCTTAAAATATATCATTTTATCTATAAAATTACTTCAAGTTAGGTACCTTCAGGCTTTATTAACTATTTGTAGAGCATTTTATTTTAAAACATTCAATATACTTATAAACGTACTTAAAATAAGTGTGCTATAGAACAAATGCTCTAAAAAAAAATCGAGCTTGAGAAAAAAAACTCTTTATGAATACATTTTCTTTATTGTAACCATCTTTAGAAAGCCCCTATCTAAAGATTAACCATGAATAGACTGTCAATAGACAGATTTGTTTTAAACCTCCAAGACTGTGTTACTTGGGTTGTTATTAAATCCATTAAATGATAACAACAAATACTATCTCATATGACTTCATATAATTATTAATCATGTTTGAATCTCGATTAAAGCCGTTATAGGCGTCATTTCTTTAATATTTACATCCTCATTGAACCGACACCTTGTTTGTTACTACACATAATCTAACTGATAAATATGGTTTCCTTCTTTCCAGGAATGCCGCGAGCCCTTCCACGGTGGCTCGTTCTTCGAGCACGAAGGCCATCCCTACTGCGAGACCCATTACCATGGAAAACGTGGCTCCCTCTGTGCCGGTTGCCACAAACCCATCGCTGGCCGTTGCATCACCGCCATGTTCAGGAAGTTCCACCCCGAACACTTTGTATGCGCTTTCTGCCTTAGACAACTCAATAAAGGAACATTCAAAGAACAAAATGATAAGCCATACTGTCATATGTGCTTCGATAAGCTGTTTGGTTAAGTTGTTATGGCTTGTGACGTCACAGTGCTGCACGAATATTGGCGAAAGAAGTTCGATATTTAAACTTTGTTGGTTATAAAATCGATTTGGGTTATAGATTGTCTTTTATGTCCGGGTTAAACGAAGCGAGTTTTTGAAGCTAGGATAGCAAGATAGCGCTAGCAAACTAGTCACTCTAGCGGCGTGTATACAGAACTCCTCATTTTTAGGGTAGTAAGCTAGTGAGAACTATAGTAAGCTAGTGTGATGATTTAATATGATGGGGCTCTGTTTATGAACTAGACGGGCCTCCCACCACCGATTCTACTATCTTGGCTTGTGTACTAGTATCGTGTAGCCAGCGAAGATAGTGCCCAATCGTAAAATTTTACTCAACGGACAGTCACCGCAATGCTTTTGGATAAAAATTTACTAGCATCGTATAAACAACTCTAGCATGGTGCCAAGCCAGAATAGTTGGTCAAGATATTACTTGCTTGCTATCCTAGCAAAAACATCGTCGTGTAACCCGCGCATTATGAACTGTAAGCGTTGGAAATATAAATAAATAACGAATAGCGCTGACTGAAAATCGATAATATCGACTTATGACTGCAGTATTTTATTGTAAAATGTTCAAATTATGAAGGCAAAGGTTCTAATTATTATAACTAAGTATCGACTGTAAGTCGTGCTAGTGCCATAACGTCTATTACAAGAAAAAAATATGATATTATAAATGGTGTAACATGTAAAGAAATACTAACATTATTTATGTTATAACAATGATATTATAAGTAACTAGCGCCCCGCGGTTTCACCCGCATAAGCCTCGATCCCGTGGGAATATCGGGATAAAAAGTATCCTATGTCCTAATCCAAGTCATGGCCTACCCATGTGCCAAATTTTATCCAAATCCTTTCAGCCGTTTTAGCGTGAAAGCGTAAAAAACAAACATGGTAAAAATCAAATCTTTTTCCATTTAGAAAACAGGAAGATAAGTTTTCCCCCAACATTCTATGTTCAAAAACGGCACAATATCGAACTAGTAGATGACACGTGGAAGCAGGACGGCATGTCGTAATTATCGGGAGCGAAAAAGAGACAAGACGACTAAAACTTGACTAACTATAATAGCCAAGTTTTAACGTATCATTTGCGGAGTGTGTATAACGGATCCATATCTTTTTACTTATAATATCATTGTGTTATAAAAATCAGTTTTAAAACTTATCAATGTAATGCTACACAAACATTTTTCGTCTAGAAAACGTATGAAAAACGAGATTATTTTTAGGTCAGCAGGATCATGCGTAATACGTCTTTATCGAAAGATAGAGTACAGCCAATTGGATAAACAAGTGCTTTGTCAAGATAAAATATTCATGAGGTACATCACGACTTATTTGAATTTAATGCACAGTATTTTATAAAGATACTAGCTTCTGTCCGCGACTTCGTCCGCGAGATATTTCTTGTTCCTCCGACCCATCCCTTCGCATCGTCTGCCCGCGCAATTACTTCATTTTCGCTTAGAGTTATTTCTGATTTTTTTTTCTTTATAGCCTAGCGTGTTTGTTAAATAGCCTTCCTCAAAAATTGGGCTATAAAATGCCAAAAGATTTTTTCAAATCCGACTGGCAGTTCCAGAGATTACTGCGTTCAAACTAGCAAACAAACTCTTCAGCTTTATTATCAGTAAGTATATATTTACAATGTATGGCGCTTAGCGACAATTTTACGAGAATTTACTTTATTTTAATATTCGATAACTGCGTAGGAATGGCCTTCAAGGTTTCCGATAATAGGTGTTGTTGTAATAATTTGAGTGGTGTTCGATAAGATATACCGTGTTTATTTTAATATTTTTGGAACACAACGAAAGTTCTGAACATACATACTTACTTACATAAAACTCACGCCTTTTTCAAACGGGTATAGGCAGAAACTACAGTTTATTACGCCATGTGCAAAGACACACAACAGTGAACAGTGGTGCTGGTTTTTGTCCACATGGCCTAAATATAGCCTTTTGCTTGAAGAATATTAGCCTTTTGCTTGAAGAATATTAGCCTTTTGCTTGAAGAATATTATTATTATTAATCGGTTGAATGCCGTAATTTCAGAATCAATGAAAACGCCATTGTGCCTCGCGTGAATCCACGTTCGAATATATGAAGGGTTAAAGAATATTATTATTATAATAATATCCTATTTGGGTCATCATAGCACTGCTCCATCTACCCACCTTAACCTAATGATGTCATCGATCCATCTGGCGGGGCTTCCCTATACGTCGAACGATAGTGAATGTTGATTCATATCTTGATAATTCTTATAAAGTATACTGTGCATTATTAAAGTTGGATTTATTATGTTATTTAATTCCAGAATGTTCAAAATTATTTAAAAAATATCGAGAACGGCAAATGTAGGTAATACATAAGAGGAATGATTTACATAATATGTCGTTGATGTTATTAGTTCGTTAACATATTAGTTATATTCTTTACAAAAAGAAGAGAACAAAACATATAGGTATATTGGATAATGTCCTGACGTACAAAAATGATCACAGCCATAAAAAAAATGTATAATAAAATCAAAATTGTTTTAAATACACCTTTAAAGTGAGATGTAAATAAAAAGATTTATAACAAAACTACAAAAAAAAAGCTCACATCATACAGCCCGATTCAAACTTGCGGCTGCGGAGTACCTCACCCCTGCGCTACTCGCTGCGGAGTACCTCACGCCTGCGCTACTCGCTCCGCAGTACCTCACCCCTGCGCAACTCGCTGCGCAGTACCTTACCCCTTACCCCCGCTGACACCTGAAATTGTTACTGCGCAGCAACTCGCCTCACGTTCCGAGCAACCATAAAGTTTAAATCGGGATGTAACATTCTAGTATTTATAAATGTAGTCTTACTAGTGCAGTCATGTCAAAGATACGGCCCGCGGGCCAAATCCGGCCCTCGGGCCATTTCGATACGGCCCGCGATCACAATATATCACAGATAAAAAGGATCTTTTTTTTAGAGATTTTAGACTGCACTCAATGCCTCTACGCAGATTTAAAAATACACGCACTTTAACCTGGCCCGCCTACACATTCTAAATCTAATATATGGCCCTCTGCAAAATTGAGTTTGACACCCCTGTACTAGTGCATGTGATTTAAACTAATTAAGCATAGTGTTTATACTAAAAATCGTTCTACGAATAGATAGGTTACAAATTTTGGAAATGTTATTGCAAATAGTGCTAAAATTGTACGGTCTAAGATGTCTCAGACATTACTTTTAGTTGTTAAGGCTTAGTTTGCTGTATTTTATGAAGGAGGGAACAATGACGGAATTACCTATTGGTATCGAGTAGGTAGATAATGGTACATGTAGAGTCTATAATTCTTCTTGGAAACTCATCATCATCTTCCAAGCCTTTTCTCAACTATGTTGGGGTCGGCTTCCAGTCTAACCGGAATTATCTCAATCTCATGAATTGGGTTATCAAATCAGAACGGTAGTTCGAGAGATTAGCGCATTCAAACAAACAAACTCTTAAGCTTTGTTACCTTGACTATGAGCGCCGCCCCAAAATAAATTGGAATAAGGAGAGGAGAATGAAACGATTATTATCTCAAATAAGTGGGAAGACCCAAACCGTCTTATTACAAAACGAGATCTAATTTTAAACCTAGCCTAAACCTTCGAGCCTGTTACTCTATTTTGAATTTTATTCCGACAAACGCAAAGTTCTTAATGCAAAATTAATAACTTAGACTCAGGTTTAACGTCAGTTTTTGTAATAAGAACTTTAGCTTCGTCGGATTATGGTTCGAAATTTAAAAATGGCTGGATGGTTTAAACCTGGGTTTAAAGATAAATCTTGTTTTGTAATAAGGCCGAATATGTTTCCATGAAGAGATAACTCACAAATTCCGTCGTTGTTTCCAAGGGAAGACATATTCGTGCTGCTAATGACAATCCGATAGTTTTACATGCATTTTTATTTATGTTATAACGCTTTCAGTAATATAATCGATTCGACTCAATTATATCGATAAGTTCTGTATCTTCCATTAGCGTTATGCTGTACAGTTATTTGCTACGTTGTTATTATATTTTTATTACTCCATTTTACGTTATTGCTCGAAGTTCGTTATAAAGTGCCAAACTTATCGGCCTAGCTTGTTAAGGCAAGTGCTCATGGTCCAACATATTTATAACGGAAACTTGTTACGAATAAAACCCATGTTTTGGTGCTATTTTGTTGGAATTTAATGTATGGAAATACGTCATACAGAAATTCACATTTGCAAATACGCCAAATTAGTATAGTGCAGGGCTGTCTAAACTATAGATACGATCCCGGGGCAAATATAAATTTCTAAATAGATTTGAGGGCCGCAGAAACAAATGGTGACAGAAAACTTGTTCGCGTCCGAATAAATATTTCATTTGTTTTTTGGGATAACATAAAAATACAATAATGTTCTACCAAATAAATGTTGTTAAAAGGAATATTTTCGTATTTGCGGTACTGAGATGAAAAATATTAGGTCTTTACCTATGAAGTCGCCAATTTTTATTGAAAGTTCGAACAACTTTAATAAATGCAAATATGCTTTGGATGCTTTGGACAGCCCTGTTATAGAGGAAACATCTGTGCAATCAGCTCTGTTAAACAAAATACGTATTTTCCCAACTATCAAAAGGAAAAAACAATCTCTTTTCGCCATGGTGACTTCAACAAAAGTTAAAATTGTAACTCCAAATATGTTATTTGTCCATGAGTGCTGGCATTAAGTTTATCGCTTCAGTTAGTTGATAGCAATGGTAACGAGTGTTGAAGTGTTGCCAACATTACGGAAAATGTTGGCGATGTTGGTAGTAGCGTACCATAAGAGTATGTAATCTATGAGACACGATTTTATTGAATCTGTAATATTTTAACAAATATATTTAATGTTTTTTTTAATGCTTGTGTTTTATTGATAATTTTTTACTAGAACTAAGTATTGTAATCCACATAAACCGTGATGAGAAGAAGAATTTATCTATTTCTTTCTATAAATCACTAAAAGTTAACTGAAAAAACCGGTCAAGAGCGAGTCGGACTTGCGCGCGGAGGGTTCCATACAGTCATAATAATATTATTATGTTTTTAAATTTTCATGGGCGAGGCCTATATTCGTCAGAGAATCTTAACACTGCGCATTGCGGCGTAGAATATTGCAGTTTTAGGTCAGCGCCATCTCTCGACCGATAGTGGAACTAATGTAACTTTTGTTGATGATATCTGAAAAAGTTGCAAAAAAAAAAACCTTTCTTATTTGCAAAATAGTTGGGCAAACGTCATTTAAAACTTTTCCTTTCAAGTTGACGTACAGACAGACAGACTGAGTCTCACCATAAGGGTTCCGTTTTACCATTTTAGTACGGAACCCTTAAAACAAATTGCTCATGAATGTCAGAATTGATTGCAATTTAAAGATAAGGTTTTATAGCACAACGCCATTAATTGAACTGCTAACTCGTACAGATAAGGATTGTCTATCTATCTATAGGTAGATACCTATACAAGGTGGAGACGACAATCCATACTAATATAATAAATTCGAAAGTAACTCTGTCTGTCTGCCTGTATGTTACCTTTTCACGCCTAAACCACTGAACAGATTTCGATAAAATTTGGCAGAGAGATAGATTGCATCCCGGGACATTGCATAGTTTTTATCCCGATATTCCCACGGGATCGAAACTTACGCGGGTGAAACCGCGGGGCGCTGCTAGTCGGGATATAAATTAGCCTATGTGTCCAGGGTGTCAGCTACCTCCATACCAAATTTTATCAAAATTGGTCCAGCCGTTTGTGCGTGAAGAAGTAACAAACATACAAACACACAATTTACACCTTTATAATATTATTGTGATTGCCAGTGTTTTCATAATGTCGTATTGTTGTTTCCACATTGTATAGTCATGAAATCATGCATGTCGTCATCCACAGCCGGTTGTTGTTCTTTTAATTGTTCATTCATCATCATTTCAGCCGAAAGACGTCTACTGCTGGACATAGGCCTCCCCCAAGCACCTCCACTTCGACCGGTTCTGTGCTTCTCGCATCCAACGGGTTCCTGCGGCCATCACAAGGTCAGACCACCCTGTGGGAGGCCTTACAAGCATAGAAAAAACAACTCTTTTCCGACGCTACGTCTTCCGGATACGCGGTCGCCACTCCAGAACCTTTCGGCTCCATCGGCCATCTGTTCTGCGTGCAATGTGCCCTGCCCCTTAATTTTTAATTTTAATTATTAAAATCGATATCTAATTTATTATTCAGTCGACCTACAAACCTATGGGAGTAGCACAGGTGTCTGTGCATAATTTATATCATTATTGATTTTTGAGTCGTCCTTCATAGTAGGTATCTATCTACTTAACCGGGTACTCAGAAATACGCCTTAGTAGATATTTCTTTTTTATTGTCGTACACAACGGACAGATTTCTTGTGAATAATATTTTTATTATTAAAAGCCTATTAAGTCCTTCTCTCTATTTAAAACTGCTATGGACCAGTTCTTGTTGAAGGAATCTAGCTCATTCCGCCATCTCCGTCTAGGCAAGCGACTAAGTTTGGCCCATTGGTCGTTTGACATGCGGCAGATGTGACCAGCCCCATTCCATTTTAGCGTGTTGTGAATAATATAATAACATAATAAATGGTACACTTTACCTACCCCTGGATATAAAGAGTCATGAGGAGGCCTTTGCCCAGAGCGGTGGCAAAAGCAGGTAACAATAACTTTCCTAATATGCGGAGCTATCATGAATGGTGAACCAATACCTTATTAGATTTTTTTCCTGTTTTTCTTCCCAACGAATGTACAGACGTCAGACATCAAGCTACTACAATCTGTCAAATTTCTATAATCGATTTCCAACTTTATTGCTAAAGCATAAGGTTCAAAGTTGATTGGGAAAATTTGACAGTTTCGGGTAGCTTGATGTGCTTGTCTGTATGATAAGAAAATATTAAATATGATAACTACATAAAAACTTACACAACACGCATATTCAATTAAAGGGAACTACACTTGCATAATAATTTGTCAATTAAAATTAAATTAAAACTAGTTTACCTATCTATTCCAGCGAAGTAAGCTTGTATTAAGGCTGTAGCACACTTGTAACACCCGACGCCGTCCCACGCTTACTTATTGGCCAAATGACGAAAATAGCTCAACGAGATGAAAAATGTAGCCAATGAGTAAGCTTCATTGATATCGCGTAACGTGCTGTGTTATAAGTCTGTTTCCCCCTTTACGATTAGGTACAGTATTGCGGCACGTCAGGGTAAGCCTCCTCTACAAGACGTCAGATTCATCAGCAGATGGCCATCTGCGAATGCCTCCGCCGACGTGTAGACGGGGTAATTTGCTAGTCTGTGGTAGGTATTTAGCCTCTGCCGACGTCAAATACCTACCACAGACTAGCAAATTACCCCGTCTACACGTCGGCGGAGGCATTCGCAGATGGCCATCTGCTGATGAATCTGTCTACGTGTAGAGGAGGCTTTACAAAACCAGCTGGCCTCATAATCTACTGAAACTCCGTGCTACGCTAGACAGCTACATAACAGGTCAAAGCATAGAATCTTATATTTATGGGTCAAAGACGTGTTACCACAGGGCACAGACGTGCGATCGACTGTACAACGGGTAGGTATAGGCATCGAACTCACGACCCATCGTTTGCCAGTCCATTGGGCCAGCCAGTAAATGAAATACACAAACCGCCCAGTAGTGATCGACAGTTAAAGATGTGTATGAGCTAGGTGTCTATGGGTCAATTTGTCTTTTTAATCTTTGTTTTTTTTCACGTTTTTCGATGTTTTTTTAATACCTGTATTGTGTCTTTTGTTGCACTGAATAAACGTTTTATCTATCTATCTAAATAAAATGTCTATAAAACAAGTATCTAAATACCATTCGTAAAGTGTACCAGTAGGTAGGTATCTGTCTACATAATATCCTCCTGCTTATGTTACCCATAGCCGGGATGTATTTACCTGTACAGTCGTTTTAGTTATATTATTTATAACTATTTCCTTATCAACACTGAACATCATTAGCAATGTAGTATTAACAGAACATACTTAAAACGGAATGGAATTCTCGCGTAGGTACATACTTTATATTTTTATAACGTTTGTTAAAGATACCTAAGTGTTTATCGGGAAATTTTATGTTTGGTATTCATTGTAGGAACAAGTATAGTTCTGTTATTTGTTCACAGGTAACTTTCCAGATGCACCTACTGAATACTGATTACCTCAATTTCCCATAAATTATACCTAGGTACTTGAATTCTTAATCTCAGTTATTTTACATTAGCAGAGCCCCGCGGTTTCACCCGCTTATGTGTCGATCCCTTATTGGGAATATCGGGATAAAAACTATCCTATGTCCTTCCCCGGGATCCAATCTATCTGCCAAATTTTATCGAAATCCGTTCAGTGATTAGGAGTGAAAAGGACCATAAAAACAGATGGACAAACAACAGTTACCTACTTTCGAATTTATAATATTAGTATAGTATGGATTCCATCGCCACACACATCAACTAGGTATCTACTTTAGCGTAATGTATTTGATATAAAGAAAGCGCAGCGATTACAATGCGTTTCAAATAAGAATAGGATCGACTTAGCGCCATGTTGTGACGTCATAGCTGTCAAATCGAACAAATTGGGTAGGGTGAGCAAAACAAGATATTTTTTTAATAACATTAATTATTTACGAAAACATTTTTTTTTTCAATTCCACTCATGTTCCAATCACTGTTTGAGTGGGCATCGTCAACAAATAACAACAATAACAAATTTAACAGGAAACAACCACGTAACATACAGAATTAATGGAAGAAACAGTAACACTCCACAAGCACTCAGTCTCACGAAGAAGAACACCAACAACCACAGAGCATGTAACACCCAACAACGACAAGATGGCGACTGGCATCTTCTTTACTTTCTGGTGAATTGTTGTCAACAATGAAAATAAGAAAGAAAGTAGCATAATTAAAATAAAACTAATTATGTCTCATTTTTTGATGTTTTTATCACTTTGATTTATCTAAGATTCGGTCAAACAAAAAAAAAAAGTTATTGATACGCAAATAAGTTTTCTTTGCAAACCGTACTTTTCAATCAACATTTTGACAGATAGAGGTCATTGACGTTCCTATTCTTATTTGAATCGCATTGTACCAGTAGAACTTGGCTTTATTTAACTTAAAGAAGGAAACTATAATAATAACATTGTAAAATATAACATGCAGACAAAGGAAGCAAGACAGATCGCTGACAGACAACGTTTTGTCACACAACAGCTCTATGGCCATTGCATGCAGGTTGCTTATAATACGTCATTCTCCCCCGCTTGAGTTTTCACCCCTACCATCTACCTCGAAGTCTCTAAGGTGGCTTGGAAGCTTTCTGGCACGGTGAGATCTACGTAGGCCACCACTGTGAGTTAATTCATTGGGCGGAGTCGCGTAGATTTCGTCGATTTCCTCTGCGGGAGACAGAATCTGTTCTTCCGAATTTTCAGGTCCATCTCCATCTTCGACGTCGATGGGAAACGGAGCCAGTCTTCTATTTGACACTGTGACAGTTTCGCCATCGCTCCGACGGATGTAGGAATATTGGGGATTACTTTCTAAGAGCTCTACTTCCTCGACTAGGGGATCTGTCTTAGCCTGCCGCACATATTTTTTCATTAATACGGGGCCGGGGATCATCCATGAGGGTAGAGAATCGCCATTCGGAGACCTTCTTGGGTAGGCGAATAGTCTTTCGTGCGGGGTGGCATTTGTTGAAGTGCAGAGAAGAGAGCGTACACAATGCAATGCATCCTTTAGGACTCTCTCCCAGTTTTCGACTGGTAGGTTCTTGGAGCGTAGACTGAGTTGGATCGTACGCCATAAGGTGCCATTTAGGCGCTCCACTTGTCCATTCCCTTGGGGATTGTATGGTGTCGTCCTCGAAGACGCTATGTTTGAGTCTCTCAGGAAAGCTTTGAATTCCTCCGACATGAACGACGACCCTCTATCGCTGTGGACGTAGAGCGGTTGGCCGAAGGTTTGGAAGAGGTCTTTCAAGCAGTTAATGACGGTGGCTGATGTCATGTCACGACAAGCGTAGGCAAAGGGGAAGCGACTGTATTCGTCAATGATCGTGAGTATATATTTATTCGGAGTGTTTGAGGGCAAGGGCCCCTTGAAGTCAATATTGATACGTTCGAACGGAGACGTAGATTTGATTAAGTGGCCACTAACTTTCATAAATCGAGGCTTAATCTCAGCGCAGATTGGGCAGGAAGCCGTCATTTCTTTGACATCATTTGCCGAGTAAGGGAGATTCTTGAATCGTACCCAATGAAACATACGAGTCACACCAGGGTGACAGAGTGCGTTGTGAAGTTCTCGTAGCTTATTCGTGTTCATATACGCACACACTCGAGAAAGGGCGTCGGCTGCAGTGTTTTCAGTACCGGGCCTGTAAATAATGTCGTATTTATAGCATGATAACTCCAATCGCCAACGCATAATCTTTTCATTTTTGATCTTGCTATTGTGGTTCTGATTGAGCATGTACGCGACTGACTGTTGGTCCGTTATCAAGAGAAAGTGTCTCCCGATCAAGTAATGTCTCCATTTCTTCAGACTTTCCACTATTGCGCTCGCTTCTTTTTCTATAGATGAGTGTTTACATTCAGAGCCTGATAGTGTGCGAGAAAAGAAGGCAACAGGGCGCCCTTGTTGCGATAGCGTAGCTGCTAAAGCGAAGTCCGAAGCGTCAGTTTCTACCGTGAAGACCTCGTTATCATCGATTGCCAAGAGGGTAGCTCTTTTGATATCGTCTTTGAGCTGTTCGAAACATTTTAGAGCGTTTTGAGACAATGGAAAACTGGTTACATTGGTAAGTGGTTTTAATTTGTCTGAAAATCTTTCGACCCATTTGGCGTAATGAGCGAATAACCCGAGGACCCTTTTTAGCTCTGCCGATTTTGTAGGTGCAGGCAACTCTAGTAGGGGTTTAAGCCGTTCGCTGTCCGGTTTTGTTATATTATTTTCAACTGTATATCCCAACAGATTGATTCTAGTTTTGTTAAAGACGCTCTTTTGTTCATTCAAACTAAGGCCGTACTTTTTCGCAGCATCCAAGAACCTTTTCAAATTGTGATCGTGCTCGGCCTGCGTCTTCCCACAAACCGTGACGTCATCGAGATATGTAAATGTGCCATGTAATTTTTCTGTAGATATGACAAATTCGAGTGCGCGCTGAAACGCGGCTACACCGTTAGTCACGCCAAAAGGTATTCTGGTAAATTGATAAAGTAAACGTTAACGGGGCGACGTCTTCGGGGTCTCTAGTTAAGATGGGCGTGCCTCAAGGCTCAATTCTTGGCCCTTTCCTATTTCTAGTTTACATTAATGACCTTCCTTACATGATGGCTAACTTGTCGGATATCATTTTATTCGCTGATGACACTTCCCTTATTTTTAAAATAGATAGAAAAGATACGGATGTCTTACATGTTAACGATAGTCTGGCTGTTCTCTCGAAATGGTTTGCAGCTAATAATCTTTTACTTAATGCGAACAAAACTAAATGTCTAAAGTTTTCATTACCAAATGTACCTCAAGTGGGTCTGAATTTAGAACTTGATGGCAAAAGACTAGATGCTGTTACGGAAACTGTATTTCTAGGAATTACTTTAGATTCAAAATTACAATGGGGCGCACACATTAGAGCTCTCTCAAGTAGATTAAGTTCAGCTGCATATGCAGTAAGAAAAATAAGGCAGTTGACAGATATAGCCACAGCTAGGTTAGTATACTTTGCTTATTTCCACAGTATTATGTCTTATGGTGTTCTGCTGTGGGGATCGGCAGCTGACGTAGATTCAATTTTCATTTTACAGAAGAGGGCAATCCGCGCAATCTATAAAATGGGTCCTCGCGAGTCTCTTAGAAACAAATTCAAAGAAATTGATATACTAACTCTGCCTTCTCTTTATATTTTAGAAAGTATTTTGTATGTTCGCAAAAACTTAGGACTCTTCAAAATAAGAAGCGATTTCCATAATATAAATACACGCAGTAAAAATGAAATTGTGTTACCTAAATTTAGATTAACTAAAACTAGCAAGTCATTTCTTGTAAACAGCATCCGTTTTTATAACAAGTTGCCAAAGCCGGTTACAGAACTTAGCGATGGAAAGTTCAAAACCCTCATCAAACGTGTCCTTATCAAAAAAGCATATTATAAGATTAAAGACTACGTTGAAGACAAGCTAGTCTGGCAATAATTCCTTCTGCACATGTGGCTTCCCTGGCTTCTCATTAACGGCATAACTATGTAAATGTCTATTAACTGCTCTCAAATTACGATGTTTAATTTTTATTTCATTATATTTTTTTTTTTTACATACTTTTTGACATAATTTGTTTATTATTTGACATTATATACTTTTATACATAATTTCTTTATTAATTGACATTATATACAGACACTTGAAATTTTTCACCTCTTTATTAGTGGTTTTTATGAGAATCATAACACTTGGTAGGTAGGTTTTTATTATTATTTTTCTTTTTTTATTATCTATCCTTTTGATAGATTCTTATTTTGTAAATGTGAGGACTTTGTAGGCCTTATAGACTTTAGATCTGTAGACCATTTTCTATTTTATCAAGTAATTGGTACTTGTTGACAGGCCTGCGCTGTCCTCCCATACCTACTGTAATCTGGAAACATTGTAAAAGCCAATTATTTTTAAAAAGAGTAACCATGGAGTTTCTTGCCGGTTCTTCTCCATAGGAAACGACCAATTGGAACCGTGCACCTAGCTTCTGACGTTTCATAAGTGCCCATGTAGGTTTATGTGAAATAAAACATTTTGATTTTGATTTTGATACAATTTGCCGCAAGCTTCAAATGCAGTATAGATTTTCTCTGCCGGGAGGATCGGTATTTGGTGATAAGCCGATTTCAAATCAATTTGACTAAATATTTTGTATTTCGAGACGTCACTTACGACTTTTTCAATGTGAGGCAGGGGGTAGGCGTCTAGCTCTGTGTATTTATTGATCGTCATCGAGTAATCGATTACTAAACGCTTCTTATGAGTCCCTCCACCTGCTACTAGGACTTGTGCTCTCCAGGGTGAGATGCTCGGTTCTATTATCCCGTCTTTGATTAGCTTTTCCACTTCTTGCGTGATAAACTCTTCGTCTTCCTTGCTGTAACGTCTACTTTTGACGGCGATCGGCTTGATATCGTGCGTGAGATTTGTGAAAACAGATGCCGGTGGCACAGAAGCTTCTAGTACGTTGCATATTTCCAAGGGTTCTTTCGGGCCGCCAAACTTGAACTCGAGTTTTGAGTGGTCTCTCAGTAGATCGTGGCCCACGATCACATCAGCACAGAGATTGTTTACGATAAGTAGAGGTCGTTGTTTGTATACGTGATTTTTCATTGTAATCGTAGCGAAGCACACACCCTCGACAAACGAGACATAGTTGAGTGACGCGAGATTGACAGTTTGTTTGCTCGGTCTTTGACGCAACTTCATCAAACGTGCAGTTTTAGAGTTGATGAAACTCACCGAGCTGCCCGTGTCAATTAGTGCATCTGCTTTGAAGTCGTTCACAGTTATAGGAATGGTCGCACTCTTCAAACTTGATGGGGATGCGGCAGAAATAGCGCCACTGCAAGATGGATCATCGGGGATGTCGTTCACGACTATTCCAGTAGCAGGCATAGCGTTGCTGGAGTTTGCTGATCGGCAAACGCTCGCAAAGTGGCCTTTCTTCGAGCAAAGTTGACAAAAGGCGTTATTTGCTGGACACTTAAACCTCTGATGTACGTTCCCTCCGCAAAAGAAACAGCGTCTCGTTGATGGTGTTGATTTATAGGCAGGAGTAAGAGTCGGAGGCGGAACATAGCGCGCTGGCGAGGGCCTGGCTGCGGCTAAGTTGGAAGATTCTGGGTTGGAGTTGATAGTGCTAAGTTGTTGAATCATGTTGCCGGCGTTGCTACTTATTGTGATGGAATCCTTTTCCGCAGTCTCGAGGGTGATAGCTTGGTTAAGCGTCTCAACCAAGGAAAGTTTGTTATTTTCCAGGAGGCGTTCCCTTATTCTTTTAGACTGGAGGCCAGAGATGAGGGCGCTGCGAATAGCCTGATCTTCATGTTCTTTAGCCGTAACAGCTTCAAAACTGCAGTCTTGCGCACATAAACGCAATGCCCTTGCGTATTCAGCTATAGATTCTTCAGCTCGTTGCTTCCTATTGAATAGGACATGGCGGGCGAGTATCATGTTTTTCGCCTTTACGTAGATGCCGTCTAAAGCCTTCAAAGCATCGTCAAAGTTTTGAAAAGTTTTTACGTACTTGTAAATTGAGGCCGATAGGTGATTCACTAAGATCTTTAGCTTAAGATTATCAGGAGTACCTACAGTGCATTCTTCCGCAAGAAAGCTTTCGAAGGTTGACTTCCAATAGATCCACTTCGAATCGGAATCTCGGGCATCAGGTTCGGTGTCAAATTTTTCAGGCCGTAGATACTTTGCGAGTGGCGACGGTTTTGTTTCCACAGACATTTTAAGTTAAATAAATTGATATAAAGAAAGCGCAGCGATTACCAGTAGAACTTGGCTTTATTTAACTTAAAGAAGGAAACTATAATAATAACATTGTAAAATATAACATGCAGACAAAGGAAGCAAGACAGATCGCTGACAGACAACGTTTTGTCACACAACAGCTCTATGGCCATTGCATGCAGGTTGCTTATAATACGTCAGTATTCTAAGTTGATTTTTGACTGACTTTTTGTAATGAAAGGTCCTAAAAAGTTCTTAGTTGCAATGGAATTCGAACTTTGTCATGTGTATGATATTCTGATTCAGTTTGTTAGGCCATAACTTGACAATTATCTCAAATTCTGAATTCAAATACCTATATCAGTAGATAGATTCTAACGATTGGACACTAGAGTTGATCTTATGTTATGGTAAACTAGTACCTAGCACCTACTATGTGTTTGCAAAACTCACAATAATCTAATTAAAGAACCGTGCTTGATAAAAATGCCGATAAACTAGCACTGATTACATTGTGATTTGTTTTGTTATTGTACCCGCATAGCTATTCATAACCATTCGATACGTTTCCGTACCATATCGAGCAACAAATTAAGGTTATCGTAGGCTAGTCCTCTAAACGCTGTTAAGTCCAAAACCCGAAAAAGACGGCCGCTATTCTTTGGACAACTGAGTTTGCTGTCGCTGTCGGGGCAAGCGAGGCAAATCTCGTTTTTCATTTTCGATGTGATAGCCTGTCGGGCGGTTGTGAATAGCTATATGCTGGTTATCAACGGCTTCGTTAGCGAACTGTGGGTGGATCCAATTTACTTAAAACACTTTCGAGAAACTACTCTCCAATGATGATAATAATTTGATTTACACATGCATGACCAGATGACCACATAACTATATACTTACGTACTACTAGGTATATAAAATTCAAAGTCCTGACTGACACTGATATATCAACGCACAGCCTAAACCGCTGGTCCTAGAGACATGAAAGGAGGCTGTGTTCTTTGTGAAGAGTAGGTATCCACAAAGAAAGGGTTTTTCGAAATTCCACCCCTAGAGGGTGAATGGGGGGAGGGTGAAATTTCACGCGGACGAAGTCGCGGGCAGAAGCTAGTAATTTATATTAATATACTTGAAATCGTGTAAAATATGACAACATCGTTGGTCTAGTATAGTCGCAAGCGCACTGCTGAACAATGAACATGTTCCAAGGTTCGATTCTCAAGACGGACAGGCTGCAGTGTCATTCGGTTTTACCATGACGAATTTCTCAGAAACAGTCCCGACCCTGGATTTTTGCATGGTAGCTGGCAATAGAATCCCGTCTATTACATGAGATTAGGTACTTAGGTACCTATTTATCTGGCGAAATGTGGGACTATATTAAACCCACACCACTGCCTATCCCTTCAAATAATACTGGCGGTGGCGTTATGCGATAATATTAAGTACAAAATTAATACAAAATAAAACTAATCATCACCTTGAAACGAGAACAAAGCTGTAAAAACACTTGTGTAACACAAGTGTCTGTATCCAGCCTAATTAGTACACGACGACATAATATCACTATAAGTAAATTTCTAGTTTTAGCTGGCCTCGCATATTATACACCTTAGAGTAAGAAAGCTATAGAGCATCGGGTAGCGTGGCCGCACATGAGACAAAAAACTAACTTAACTAACATAGGCTACATGAGTAGCTGCCTTGAAAAAACTGGCACGCACTGAGAGACGGAAATAGTATAGCTTTATCCTTTTCTGTTACTTATAATAACTCAATACTTTATCCCTTTCTTGTGGAAATGAAATGGAGATACCCGCAGTCTATACTTTTCTTTGTCTAAGTTATACACCTTGTTCCGGACGATATACTTATACTTCGACCATGGAAATAAGCAATAAGATTTGACGGTCTGAAACTTGTCAAAAATACCTACCTTAAGAGTTGAGACCCTTTCTTACTGCTCAGCTCAATTAAATTTCACTAAAATAAATTACAAATATCTTTGTAACTAAGTTTTTTAAGTAGGTACTAGGTACTTACTTCCTTTGTTAGATTTAATTTGTAATATAAAAGCTATAAAAGCGTTTGACAAAGTTTATGGATAACGTGAAGAACACGGTGTAGGTGGTATATAGGCTTTTCGTACAGTGGGAAGTCAGCTTATACTGGAAATCTGTAGCACTGTTCTATATAGATAACTAGCAGCGCCCCGCGGTTTCACCCGCATAAGTGTCGATCCCGTGGGAATATCGGGATAAAAACTATCCTATGTCCTTTCCCGCGACTCAAACTATCTCTATACCAAATTTCACCTAAATCGGTCCAGCGGTGAAAGCGTGAAGGGGTGACAGACAGAGACACTTTCGCATTTATAATATTAGTACCTATATGGATATTACCTACCGCGCTACCGTGTCTAGGTTTCTACCTACCTATCGATATTCTTATTAGCGAGAAAATTGTGGTTATCATTACCTACGGCTAATTACGTTTTTATCATTCATTTATGCTTATCAGCACGTTCTTTTCGTGACGGTTGGATATTTCCATTTTGAGTTGTATAACCACAAATAGATAGGTAGGTACCTACATAATACGGTTTTTCCTGTGTATCAAGAAGCGATAGTTGACTTTGTTTTGATGTCTACTGGTAATTCAAAGATCATGACATTATTATTCATTATTTTTACATCATTTTTTGTATGAATCAGCAGCCCAGCTGCCAGCTTTGGTCTACGCACAAAGGGTGGGGGGAGAGGACTAAAATTCCATATGAATGACGACATTCATGCAGACGTCCGGTTGACCTTGACTTTTGATAACTAGGTAGGTACCCACTATTCCGGAAACAGATATACTAATGAATCATTGAGAAAATGAAAACAATTTCTATTCTGTTTAAGAATTATTTTTATCCATGAGTCATTATTTCGGTCGTAAGCAGACACTTAAGGTATGTTGGGGTAAGACCGTAAGAAACAAATTCTTTGCCTGCAAAATTAAATTTTGGTCTGATATTCGTCGTAGCAGAATATAAATAATGATGGAGAACACCAATGTTTATTACTGCATTAAAAACATTGCCACATTAGGTGGGAATTTGGTTCATACGGTCTTATGCCAGTGCCGATCTTACCCCAACATACTTTAATACTTATGTCAAAAAAATTAAAATACACCAAAAAACCGGTAGTTTGATAAACTTGACTACAGGTTTTTATCGCTTTATTTTGAGGAATGTCAATAGAGCAATTTGTTGTTTTGTAAAACTGGTTATTTCAAAGTTAAATAGGTATATTGATATCCTTGTATTATTATTTTGTGAACAGAATTATTAGAATTCAGAAAACAAGTTATGATTTGCATTGGAACTATTTCATAATGATAATCGTTCCATGATAGACCTCATCTACTCTCGATCAGGCGACATGTTAAAAAGAGCTGGGCCATGTCGAAATAAAAAGAAAATGAAAAATTATTTACTCTCTAGGTACTACAAACTGGGAGTTAGCACATGCAAAAAAAACCACAAAGTTCGACAGGACATTGTTTATTTACAATCTATGTGCATCCTAACTAAACACTAAATTATAATTTGTTATATATTATAAAAACATTTACTTATTAAATAGGTAAAGAAACACTAATTAAATTGTCATTTCATAATTTAACAATATAGATTCAATAACTTAGATAGAACTTAAAACTAGTCAGTCTTTGGTGGGAGTCGAAATGCAGAAACATTCTACGCTAGACCGGGGAACAATTCTGAAAATGATTCGCACCAAAAGTCTGACAAGTCCATGGATTCCGGCTCACTGAGTGGTGAGGCTAATGACTCGTATCCCAGGTCGGAGATCGTGTGCGATGGAGACAGGCCTAGATTCTCCTCTACAGATTTAGGTGACATGGTCATTGGAGACAGCATTTTCATGTCACACTCGAGCGTGATCCCTGAACAGTTGTCTGTCAGGGTGCAAAAGTCTGTCTTAATCTGTAAAGGTGTTTCTTCTACAACGTGTTCTTCACATGGCACTTCGATCGTGATGCAGTCATTGGCTTCATCACAGCTGGCGTAGAACAAGTCCCCCTTGTCATTGTTCTCTTCTTTAATTTGTACTTCTTCTGTGTCAGTGACAACTATCTCTGGTTTGTAAGGATGCGCATAGGAGTGTTGGGACAGTATCCTGTGGACGTCGTGTTTGATGTCTACGACTGCACCTTCACTGGATTCCAGGTGCTCTGCTGCGGACCCCACCACTTTAGGTCCTTCAATGCATTCTCCAGTTTTCCTGATTGTGTCCTGTAATAAGAGAAAACAGTGTTAAAGTAACTTTATTTGTGAGACCTAAATCTTTGGATATAAACTCTTAAAAATGTTTTAATATCCTACTGATGCCTGGGTGTTAAGGACGCCTTTACGTATCTGACAAAAATAAGCCGTTTTTCGGTGCATTTTGCGGCAAAATGAGACGAAACCAAATGTAACTAATAATTACCACAGATAGATTACTCTTTCATCTCCAAATGGTAGCCATTTTTTATTCGAAAATGTTGGTTTATAATATAGTAAAAAATAATTTCCGTTGCCTCTTCACACAAAATCGACGATATCGTGCTGTCTTTGGGGTCATTTTTCTTCTGTTTAATAACATAAACATATTTATTTTAAAATATTTTATGTAAGCAGACATGTTCAACTCAAAAAGGTAGCCCAAAGAACTATCAAAATGTTAAAAATAAGCTCAGAAAAAAATAAAAATCGGAGTCTATTTTTTCACATATTTAGCTGTAATACGTGAATCTTATTGGATTGAAATAAGGGTTATTTTACTGGTCACTGTCTCGGTTTACTGCACAAAAATTTGTAATGAAATATTAGTCTGCGCTCGGCCGCCGTTGTGAGTGGACTCTGTGTCGGTTGTAAGCAGCAGCTTGTGCTAAAAGAAGATCGCTGTACGGATACAAAATATTTGACACACAAAACTTGATACTTCACGCATTCTGTATGTACCTATTACCCAAGGAAAGATTTGATTCACAGTCTTATAATTTTTCTAGAAGTAAGTAGGGTTTATAAATTCATATTTCGTTCCGGACTTGCTGGAGTGACCTGCACAGCAGGTGTACTTCGAAGACTATTCCGGTCTGATCCCCTGAAGACTTACAATATTTCATGATGGGTGTCAATTTCGTGGTTTTCGAGGGTGCTGAAACCGATGGTGAGGTCCAAATGAGAATCCAAGATGGCGGATGTGAAAAATGTTACAATTTTTCATGATGGGTGTCAATTTCGTGGTTTTCGAGGGTGCTGAAACCGACGGTGGAGTCAAAATAAAAATCCAAGATGGCGGATGTGACAAATGTTACAATTTTTCATGATGGGTGTCAATTTCGTGGTTTTCGAGGGTGCTGAAACCGATGGTTGGGTCAAAATAAAAATCCAAGATGGCGGATGTGAAAAATTTTATAATTTTTCTTGATGGGTGTCAATTTCGTGATTTTCGAGGGTGCTGAAACCGATGGTGGGGTCAAAATAAAAATCCAAGATGGCGGATGTGAAAAATGTTACAATTTTTCATGATGGGTGTCAATTTCGTGGTTTTCGAGGGTGCTGAAACCGATGGTGGGGTCAAAATAAAAATCCAAGATGGCGGATGTGAAAAATGTTACAATTTTTCATGATGGGTGTCAATTTCGTGATTTTCGAGGGTGCTGAAACCGATGGTGGGGTCAAAATAAAAATCCAAGATGGCCGATGTGAAAAATGTTACAATTTTTCATGATGGGTGTCAATTTCGTGGTTTTCGAGGGTGCTAAAACCGACGGTGGGGTCAAAATGAAAATCCAAGATGGCGGATGTGAAAAATGTTACAATTTTTCATGATGGGTGTCAATTTCGTGGTTTTCGAGGGTGCTGAAACCGATGGTGGGGTCAAAATGAAAATCTAAGATGGCGGATGTGAAAAATGTTACAATTTTTCATGATGGGTGTCAATTTCGTGGTTTTCGAGGGTGCTGAAACCGATGGTGGGGTCAAAATAAAAATCCAAGATGGCGGATGTGAAAAATGTTACAATTTTTCATGATGGGTGTCAATTTCGTGGTTTTCGAGGGTGCTGAAACCGATGGTGGGGACAAAATAAAAATCCAAGATGGCGGATGTGAAAAATGTTACAATTTTTCATGATGGGTGTCAATTTCGTGATTTTCGAGGGTGCTGAAACCGATGGTGGGGTCAAAATAAAAATCCAAGATGGCCGATGTGAAAAATGTTACAATTTTTCATGATGGGTGTCAATTTCGTGGTTTTCGAGGGTGCTAAAACCGACGGTGGGGTCAAAATGAAAATCCAAGATGGCGGATGTGAAAAATGTTACAATTTTTCATGATGGGTGTCAATTTCGTGGTTTTCGAGGGTGCTGAAACCGATGGTGGGGTCAAAATGAAAATCTAAGATGGCGGATGTGAAAAATGTTACAATTTTTCATGATGGGTGTCAATTTCGTGGTTTTCGAGGGTGCTGAAACCGATGGTGGGGTCAAAATAAAAATCCAACCATCGGTTTCAGCACCCTCGAAAACCACGAAATTGACACCCATCATGAAAATTATAAAAATTTTCACATCCGCCATCTTAGATTTTCATTTTGACCCCACCATCGGTTTCAGCACACTCGAAATCCACGAAATTGACACCCATCATGAAAAATTGTAACATTTGTCACATCCGCCATCTTGGATTTTTATTTTGACCCCACCGTCGGTTTAGCACTTAGCACCCTCGAAAACCACGAAATTGACACCCATCATGAAAAATTGTAACATTTTTCACATCCGCCATCTTGGATTCTCATTTTGACCTCACCATCGGTTTCAGCACCCTCGAAAACCACGAAATTGACACCCATCATGAAAATATTGTAACACTTTTCACATCTGCCATCTGTAAAATTATTAAAAAGGATTCAAACCGGGTGCGGTGACTTGACAAAGACGAAAATGTCGTTGTTCCTCAATACTAACATACACGTATCCGTTATAATAAGAAATTACGAACTTATGTATTTCAATAAACCCTGTACTTATTTTTGTTGCTGACGATCCTTCAGGATCAAAAACAAAAGAAAAATCGGTTCAAACCGGTATGAGAAAGTTTTTAGTGGATAAGACAGAGATTAAAACAGAAGACGATCTAGGAGGGGATCGAGGCGGGGGGGGTGGAGTGGGGGTTCAGGGGATCAGAACGGAATAATTCGAGCTGAGTCAGGTGTGCCGAGTATGGGCTCGTTTTCTTAGTTATGTTGAGACCTTACCTCCGGACTTGATGGAGTGACCTGCAGGTGTACTTCGAAGACTCCTACTGGAACTAACAGCCGAGCAGATCTAGGTGTGCCGAGTATGGGCTCGTTTTCTTAGTTATGTTGAGACCTTACCTCCGGACTTGATGGAGTGACCTGCAGGTGTACTCCGAAGACTGCTACTGGAACTAATAGCCGAGCTGAGCTAGGTGTGCCGAGTATGGGCTCGTTTTCTTAGTTATGTTGAGACCTTACCTCCGGACTTGATGGAGTGACCTGCAGGTGTACTTCGAAGACTGCTACTGGAACTAATAGCCGAGCTGATCTAGGTGTGCCGAGTATGGGCTCGTTTTCTTAGTTATGTTGAGACCTTACCTCCGGACTTGATGGAGTGACCTGCAGGTGTACTTCGAAGACTGCTACTGGAACTAATAGCCGAGCTGAGCTAGGTGTGCCAAGTTTGGGCTTCTTTTGTTAGTTTTGTTGAGACCTTAAGAATAGGTAGGCAGGCACTAAACCGGGTCTAGTCTAGGCAGATGCGGTCACTAATCGGAAACATAAAACAAAAGTACTTATCTAAAAAAAAAATATTACAGCCGCCATCTTGGATTTTCATTTTGACTTTGTTTTCGGCTCCAGCACCCTCGAAAACTATGAAAACGACACCCATGATAAAAAAATATAAAAAAAAATTACAGCCGCCATCTTGGATTTTCATTTTGACCTCACTATCTGCTTTAGCGCCCTTGAAAACCATAAATACGACACCCATGATAAAAATAAAAAATAAATTACAGCCGCCATCTTAGATTTTCATTTTGACCTAATTATTGGCTCCAACACCCTCGAAAACCATAAAAACGACACCCATGATGAAAAATATAAAAAAAAAATACAGCCGCCATCTTGGATTTTCATTTTGACCTCACTATCGGCTTTAGCGCCCTTGAAAACCATAAAAACGACCACCCATGATAAAAAAATTAAAGCCGCCATCTTGGATTTTCATTTGGACATCACTATCGGTTTTAGCACCCTTGAAAACCATAAAAACGACACCCATGATGAAAAATTAAAAAAAAACTACAACCGCCATCTTGGATTTTCATTTTTATCTCACTATCGGCGATCTCAATATCCGTCACTTTGCACGGCCAAAAATGTAATTGACAGGCTTATGGTGATTTATCGAGGTAGCCACTGCTAATATGCCTTTATGCAATGCACGACACTGCTTAGTACGTTATCCTAATTGCGTAACACACTTGGAATGGCAATCCATTCCGATTTGACAGTTCAACAATATCCATTGCGTTGTTTTTGTTTTACGAATTTTTTAAATATTTATGAAGCAACTAGCTGTGCCCCGCGGTTTCACCCGCATAAGTTTCGATCCCGTGGGAATATCGGATAAAAAGTAGCCTATATGTGTCAGCTACCTCTATACAAAATTTTAAAGCCGACCCCAACATAGTTGGGAAAAGGCTAGGCTAGATGATGATGACCTCTATACAAAATTTTATCAAAATTGGTGAAGCCGTTTGAGCGTGAAGAACAAACATATAAACATACACACACACTCACAAGAACCTACTTGCATTTGATACCATAGCAAATTTATTATATAAAATACGAAATAAACCGAATAAAACAAGCTTGTTTTATATTTGTTTTCAATAAGCTCGTCCGCAAATTGTTAATACATAGGTACTTTGGCAACTTGTACTTGATTAATCACTGTCCAGTGAAATTAAGTAAATAGCATTCTACTTATATGAACACTTCACATTACCTACAAACTGTTTGAAAACAAATCACCGTAAACTTAAAAAAAATACATGGCAAAAATAAAATAAAATTAGGCTCAAGTATCAAGTCGTGTCAATTTACTCATAATTTCACCGCTTCGCGCATGTCGCTGTGTGTGTGACCCGTGCACGTGTAGTAGTAAGACTCAATACCTAAAATTGAAGCGCGTCATTTCGTAAACGCCTCCTTAAACAAAATTGCACCGTTGTTGCACAGAGGTGGTGGGATGAGCTGGACTCCTTTAATAAAGATTGGTTCTTGGCAGCTCTGGACAGAGAGAGATAGAGAGAATGGAGGCCTTTGTCCAGCAGTGGGACATTAATGGCTAGTAAAAAATAAATGCACTGATCTCAGACCAAATAAAAAGTCAAGAGATAGCGCTGCAAACAATATAGTGAAGCATGCAAAAACTACACCTCCGCTCTGTGCATACACGCTCACACGCACACATTTACAATCAAACTACACCTCACTAAATGCACACATGTTTACGAAACCGGCTTCACTTTACTGTTGACAGTTTATGAAATTGCACTGTATCTCATCTCATTGTGTCATTAATGATGGTGATTTAGATAACAGACCAGTTTAGGACCAGCATGAGACCAGTTATACATAGTTGTTTTGTTAGTTTTAAATTATTAGTAACAATTGTTTTATGATGCAATAGTTGTTCAATATTTCATCATGCATGTCGGTCCATTTCAGATAAGGATGTGGGTTAATAGATATCTCCCTTTTGGAACCCAGTAACAGACGGCATGCAATTTTATCTTATCAAAGCATTTAATCTGTTCACAAGGGCTGGTGATATGTAAAAAGGTGTAAATGTAAAGTTTCAACTCTGATTATTTTATTGTGGCATGAATGTTGTATTTTATTGTTGGCAAATATCCTACTGACCTAATGGAAGTAAAGTTAGTCGGGCCCGACAAACAGGAAATTTGCCAACAATATACAGTCAGCTACTGAAGTTGTACAAGTTAAACTTTTATGATGAAAATAATTTAGTTTCTTTCATAGTTTACTTACATTTTGAGGCGTTCCTGCAGCACTTGCATCAATTTCTTTGAAGAGGGAGTCTGCAAGTTGAGTGAGGGTATCCAGGTATTCGTCTGAATCGAAGTGTGCGAGGAGGTCTGCGAGAGGAGACACATCGCCAGCAGTAGGCGCGCCGCGCGGATCGCCGTCGGGGACCCTTCCTTCTGCTGAGGAATAGACTCTGCCGGTCTGGGGGTCCCCGCGACGTTCCGCGCCGCGGCCGCTTCACTGCGAAGCGCTGCATTCTCGCTCAACAGACGCTCGTTCAACGCCTTCAAGCTCTCCACCTCACTTGTCAACTTGTCATTCTTATCCATAAAGTATTTGATGCGGTCTTCCATCTCATCCATCTTTGCCTTCTTCCTGTCGCGCGACGTCTGAGCCGCTACGCGGTTCTTCAGTTTCCTGATAAACAAACGATCCAGTTAGAGCAATTTGCTATCGCTAACAAACAATGCTTATTGATAGTGCTAGCTTTCTGCAAGTAACTGTACATAACGGAACGTGGGGTCAACATACTCTGGAATTTATGACAAGTTTAGTATTCGCACTTTACGTTTTCCCATTCGACTGATCCCAAACTAAATATTAATTCAAATACAGATGGAAAGGATTTCATAATTTGTAAATACCTATGTAGATGGCTATGACAAACAAACAACCCAATTAACACAACAATCGGAACAATGAAGAAGCATTAAACTAACACCGAAACGTCATTGACCCCTGCCCAGTTTATGTTGACCTCTCATTCTACAAAGGCATGACGCGACACGCAGGCAAAGTCATCAAATCATGAATTACTCACTTTCTTTGCATCTTCTCCTCCCATGACAAGTGGTCCAAGCGGCGCTTCCTGGAGGGGGCAGGAGATGGCAGTTCCACCAGCACCTTGGACTCCATTTCCTCAACCGCCTCCATGGCCAGGTAGTTGTTAGGCACCGTGATGATTATAGGAGCGCTCATCTTGTTATCTTGTATATACACAACTTATAAACAAACACTCCACAACACTGGTCTGGTAATTGACAGTTATCTAATGTCTTAACTTTAGCATAATATCAGAGTTCCGTATCAACCATTTGTTAGAGCACTTTTATATGATATTTCCTCGCAGGAGAGCTATTAACGATTGCGTCGTACATGTTCGGGTTCTCAGCGAGTAATAAATATTTTTCTAGAATCTCGAAAATGTGTATGTGGTTCAATGTGATTGGTGGAACCTTATCAAAGGGGTGTTGACAAAATGACGTCAACCGAATGAAAGAAAAGGATAGGGATAGTAGCACAACGCTGGTGAGTTGAGATAAAAGATGTGACGTCACTCATACCGATGCTGGCACTTGAAATAGACTTATGGTAATTTGTATACGTAAGAAAAAGACAAAACATAGAATTAATTATTCAAAGCGTTGCCGCGTTGGATAGAATCAATCAATGAATAATTTACTATTTTTACCCGACTGCGTCAGAAGGAGGGTTATGTTTTTCGAGTGTATGTATGTATGTATGTAGGTATGTATGTATGTATGTATGTATGTATATTTCTTTGGCACGCTCTGTAGCCTAAACGGCTTGATCGATTTCAGCTTGAGAGGTGCCGTTAGATTCGTCTTAATTGTGAGAGTGACACTGGGTATATCAAAACTGAAAAAAAAATTAAATTGGCCGATTTTTGGCGCAATATGTCTTCAAAAAAAATTTTTTTTTCTCAAAACCTATCGAGTGGGGTATCAAAATAAAGGGTTTTAAAAGGTGATTACAAAAATATATATAACTTATATGGTTAAAAGTAATTCGAAGTGACAAATCGTAAAAAACACGTAAGTACACCAAGAACTAAATCGTTTGCGAAATCTTTCACATTTCTAAACTAAAAAGCTGGAAATAAAAAAAAGTTATTAAAAAAATAAAAAACCCGACTGCGAAACTGAAAAGCTAAAAACAAGCCCATTTTAAAATAAATAAAAGTTGGAAGCAGGCGGGACCCATACCATTTTTATTATATTTTCAAATTCAAATGGGCCCCGCCTGCTTCCAACTTTTATTTATTTTAAAATGGGCTTGTTTTTAGCTTTTCAGTTTCGCAGTCGGGTTTTTTATTTTTTTAATAACTTTTTTTTTTTTTATTCATTCGATTCGACAAAAGTTATCAAATTAATGTAATAGCTTAGATAAATAGTAAATCTGGTATTTACTTTGCTATCTCTGTTTACATTTTCCTAGAAGTTTAACTTCCCTTTGTTTGTGAGTCAGTCTGTAGGATAATTAGGATGATGAAATATACTGCCGGTAAACAAACGGCTGATGTAAGTTATTAGAAAGCAAGGTAACTTGGATGAGTGGTGTTTTTCTGATGTAATACAACCAAACATGTTGAGTTAAGATTTGCCAGGCCCAGCTTATGTCAGGCTACTGTTGCTGGCGATTGGCAATGCCCTATTGCAGTACTTACCTACTTGTTCAGAATTGAATACTGTGAAAATTTAAAGTTAGTAGGTCGCGGTCGTTACCACTGGGCCAACCAGTGGTAACGACCGCGACTTACGAGTTGTAAGTCCTAGGTTCGAACCCAGACAAGCGCTTACTACTGCGAGCTGCGGCTACTATGTACCTATAAATTGGTGAAGGAAAACACCGTGAGGAAACCGGCATGAAGCTAAAATTCGAAGACATGTGACATTTACCATGGTGGCGCGTGGTGGATTACGGCCCATTCCCCCTCACCGAGAGAAGGCCACTGTCCCAGCAGTGGGAACATTAAGACTGATAAACGAGCTACCTATATTTACCTATATTTATGCTATGCTTAAGAGCGTTTACGCCGTACGGCATTTCATACAAACTTTCAAGCCCTTATTTTTCGAAATGAATGAACCGATTTTAATGAAACTTCATACGCATAAGCAGGATACAAAGGTCTAAAAAGTTAGTAGAGAACATTTTCGAAAAAAATTTTTTGTAGTAAAAAATAGGAAAATAATTAGTTACTTACTACAATATTTTGATCTTGATGCATGAGACTTTTTTGTACGACTTTGGGTCAATCTCCTTTAATTTTTTTATTTTATTTTAACGTGTTCAAATATCAATACCCATAACGTCTGCAGAGTTTCGCTAGTTAATTTAATTTGATCCTGTATACTTGTGGCTAAGTTTCGCTAGCTAATTTAATTTTATCCTGTATACTTGTGGCTAAGTTTCGCTAGCTAATTTAATTTGATCCTGTATACTTGTGGCTAAGTTTCGCTAGCTAATTTAATTTTATCCTGTATACTTGTGGCTAAGTTTCGCTAGCTAATTTAATTTGATCCTGTATACTTGTGGCTAAGTTTCGCTAGCTAATTTAATTTGATCCTGTATACTTGTGGCTAATGAGGGGCCCGTGGCTAAATAATAACAGCCGCACAGGTCGATCGATCAGGTTAAGCTACGCTTGCCGCGGTTGGTCTGTGGATGGGTGACCATCTTTACATACCGAGACCCCTCCGTGCCTCGGAAAGCATGTTAAGCCGTTGGTCCCGGCTGTCATTTGTGGATCTTTGACAGTCGTTACGGGTAGTCAGAAGCCCGAAAGTCTGACAACCAGTCTTACCAAGGGGTATCGTATTACCCAGTAACTGGGTTGTGGAGGTCAGATAGGCAGTCGCTCCATGTAAAATACTGGTATTCAGCTGCATCCGGTTAGACTGGAAGCCGACCCCAACATAGTTGGGAAAAGGCTAGGCAGATGATGATACTTGTGGCTAAGTTTCGCTAGCTAATTTAATTTGATCCTGTATACTTGTGGCTAAGTTTCGCTAGCTAATTTAAGTTGATCCTGTATACTTGTGGCTAAGTTTCGCTAGCTAATTTAATTTGATCCTGTATAATTGTGGCTAAGTTTCGCTAGCTAATTTAATTTGATCCTGTATACTTGTGGCTAAGTTTCACTAGGTAATTTAATTTGATCCTGTATAGTTGTGGCTTAGTTTCGCTAGCTAATTTAATTTGATCCTGTATACTTGTGCCTAAGTTTCGCTAGCTAATTTAATTTGATCCTGTATACTTGTGGCTAAGTTTCGCTAGCTATTTTACTTTGATCCTGTATACTTGTTTTCAATTTTTGATATATTGGAATCTTACGAATTTTCGATCAGGGTCACTTGTCATCTTACGAATTTTTGAACAGGGTCACGTGTCCAGACGCGAGTTTAACATTTTTTACCCATTACAAAAAAAGTGTACAACGCCGCTAAAAAAAGTTTTCACTTCAAAAATTGAGTTCCAAAGGCAGAAAGATGATGTCTTGAACAACACACTTCATTAAAATTCTAAGTCGAAGTCATGAAGCTTTTAATGAGAGGTTTTTCTTTTCAGTATTTAAAAAAAAAAATAGTTCCCAAGAACCCTGAAGATGGCGTTGAACTGACTATGTTACTAGATGCCAAAATCAAAACGCTTGGAAAAAAAAACATTGCGGCACGTCATATACGCTCGTTGAGTGACAGTTTCGTTTGCTTTCGTTTTACGATCTCAAAATTACATCCAAGTGAATTAATAAAAAAATTATGTGACTTCCGTTCCTTGCAGTAACTTACCAAGTTCAGCGCCATCTATCCAGCGACTAGGGAAGCGTTAAAAAAAAAGAAAAAGAAAATCCCTCATTCTGCCTACCCTAATAAACCGTCTACGGCGTAAGATTAAAAGACACAGAACTGAATCTCAATTTTTTTTTTACGGAGCACAGACATCTGTCAGTGTCAAATGAAAACTGTCTTGTCTTCAACTGTCAAATGATTGACAAACTGACAACCAAAACGCAGCCATTGCGTTTATTGGTTTATTAAACTTTTGTTTTTCCAATCAAAATCATAATTCTATTCAAGGTTTATAGTAACTTTTGTGTGCTCGTTCGAATTATCGTAACAAATAGTATATTGAATTACTAAAAGTTGTGAAAAATGGCATCTACAAGTGCCGACTCACAGTCATCCATTGCTCAAAAAACATGGGTGATGTCGAACAGTATCGACACTGTATCCAGTGTGGACGAAATCTATCGTTATGATAAAAAGCAACAACAAGACATTCTTGCTGCGAAGCCATGGGAGAAAGAGTAAGTTTCTTAAACTATTTCATACGTTAAAATTTTTATTCTAAGCCAAAAAAATTTACTGTAATGCGTCTTTGTTTCAGTCCTCATTTCTTCAAAGATATCAAAATATCTGCATTAGCGCTACTCAAAATGGTGATGCACGCAAGGTCTGGAGGAACATTGGAAGTCATGGGATTACTTTTAGGTAGAACCTACTTCCTATTCCACCATGTTAAATGCTTAAAATGCAGATGTTATTTTATAACCAATTGACTAACTTTTCCCACAGGTAAGGTAGACGCCAATACGATGATAGTGATGGATTCATTTGCACTGCCAGTAGAGGGTACTGAGACACGGGTAAATGCTCAAGCACAGGCTTATGAGTACATGACAGCTTACATAGAAGCAGCAAAGCAGGTAAATATTTTAAATCTTCAATTAATCATGAAACTTAATTTTTTTGATAGTTTAAAATTACTTAGGTAGGTAATTATGGTGTCTATTTATAAACAATGATTAAAGTTAAGTGGTGTTTAGACATCAAATATGAATGGATAAACAATCACTAATCACTTCTTAACTTTATCCGCTCCTATGTCACGAAATCTCTTAAAGTTCAGTAACAATAGAAAAAGTAATTGTGTCTCCGTAATGACAGTTAAGCAATGCTTATGAATACAGGGGTCAATGTGTTGAAGTATCCTTTCAATTATAATACTTTTAAACAATAATTATTGACTGAAATACAATATGAAATATTTCAAATCACTTTGTAATTTCAGGTGGGTCGCCATGAAAATGCCATAGGTTGGTATCACAGTCATCCAGGCTACGGCTGCTGGTTATCTGGTATTGATGTCTCCACACAGATGCTGAATCAGAACTTCCAGGAACCCTTTGTGGCTATTGTGATTGACCCTGTCAGAACTATCTCAGCTGGTAAAGTGTGCCTGGGCGCTTTCAGGACTTATCCTAAGGTTTGTATATTTATGTAAAAAGGGCTGTAGACTTCTTGATTCAGATTTCAACATGTTGCTTTAGACCGTACAGAACTAGAGACTGAGTAACACATATTTTGTTTAAATCTTGGTCTAGTTCTTGAGGGTCGCATTTTAATATTTTGTTATTGTTGCCAGCCGCATTTGAGTAGTAGCTTTGTGTTATGATGACCAGCCATGACTACTGGTCCCAGCAGTAATATTCCATATTGAAATATTTCCAGGGCTACAAACCAGCCAATGAAGAGCCCTCCGAATACCAGACAATCCCTCTGAACAAAATTGAGGACTTTGGAGTCCACTGCAAGCAGTACTACTCACTAGAAGTATCTTACTTCAAGTCCTCACTGGACAGGAGGCTACTGGATTCTCTCTGGAACAAGTACTGGGTGAACACACTGAGTAGTTCCAGTCTTATCACTAATGCTGATTACACTACTGGACAGATCTTTGACTTGTCTGATAAGTTGGAGCAGAGTGAAGTGTGTTTAGGTAAGCTTTTAATAATGCACTCATCATCCTGTCTTTATTCTTATTTGGGATTGGCACAGCAGGTCTATTACATTTCAGTATTCATTTAATATTTGTGTTGCTTCCTTGGTTTTCTCTATATTTTTACCAATCAACACTCCTCATACTCAAATATCTTATGAAATGTCATTCACTTTTCAAAACACACTGCAATATGGATTATTTCAGCATGTTTGTGTAACCAACCAGTAACAAATATTATAATTTTTTTATCCTGCCATATATGAGCCGTGTGCATATTTCTGTTTCCGTGTTTAATTCGAGAGACTGGTTGCGTGAAATCTCCACGGTTTTGTTGCATGGTACCTACATGCCCACCAAAACACTGATGAACTAACCTTGTTTTTTGCAACAAATAATGCAATTTGTTTACATTATGTAGCAGCTGTACTAAGAGATAACCTAGTTACCTAATTATCAGACTAAATAAAAATTAGGCTGCCACATTTTCAAGTAATCTTATATGTTCCTACTTCCTCCATCAATTCTACAGCTTGACATTTCGTTGCCAGGTCGCGGCGGTTTCATAGTCGCCGGCGCAGATCCTCATGAGAAGCGGACTGAAGACAAACTTGGCAAGGCAACTAAGGACGCTTGCAAGACCACTATAGAAGTAATCCATGGTCTGATGGCTCAGATGATCAAAGACAGGCTGTTCAACAGCGTGAGTGGACGACCTGCGCCCGCGACGCCCATGATCGAGTAACTATAGGAATTTTATAAAACTGTGTAATAAATATTTGTAAGTTAATAAATGTATCTGTGAATTTCGATATACGTTTTTCTGTACGATTTGCTTGCTGTGACGATACTCATTATACAACAAGAGTTAGTAACATTTATATTCTTCTAAAGCTGCTTTGCTGCGGCAACAAAGTGACCAACATATTACGTATAAAATGTGGCCGTGGGATTTTAGCTTTCACTCAGTGAACCTCCGAACTAGTCCGAAGAAAACGGCGACGCGGCGACTATTTGAGAGTTAAATCATATTTTTGTTATTGTGCTTAAAGCCGAGTCGTCCAGTCCGTATATCCCATGTGCTATGTCCGTGACTACCGCCGGACCACCAACGCCAATCTCTTTCATATTTGGTAAATAATTAGTACTCAATTGGTACTAATTAGTACTCGAACCACAAAATTGGTACCTTAGTAGTTTTCGAGAAAATCGACTTTGAAGGTGGTCCGGCCGGGTAGTCACGCTCCCTTCAGCAGGACCACCATGAGCGCCGAAAAAGGGGGCACGCTACAGGTATTCTAAGTATACAAATAATTAGTACCCATTAATGTGATACGTAAAAAAACAGAACTGTAACATTTGTATTTACCGAGAAATCAACGATGATAACTTTCTCGCTCTTGTTCAGCAGGACCACGATTTTGAATGTTGATTCCAAGTTAGAGAAGCTTGTCGCTTTCCTCAAGCCTACATAGAAAATTAGTACCCTGCATGATAAAATTAGTACCCAAAATTCGACACTAGTACTCCACTACCTAGATTACGAGATATACCATGCCATTGGTGGGGTGGCGGTAGTCACGGTGCCAAATTTTCATTTCAAGATTTCCCTATTAAAAACTGTGATTTCTTCCCAAATTTGTACAAAAATTAGTACTCTTAAAGAAGTTAAAGCGACCAAAAATTCAGATTCCCAAGTGTTGTATTTTAAGAAAAATCAGCTTTCATTACTTTTCCATACTAAATCTTCGCGTATAACCCGACCAAATTAAGTTGTCAATGGTATTGAGCTGTTTAAGAGATGTACACTCGTACATATTTTTTTTTCTTAGATACACTGTTTGTATGAATATTTAGATAAGTATTGAACTGTTGTTAATACTATTCCAACATCTATAAATTTATGTGCATAAGTGTACACCACCATCATCATCTCTTAAAATACAAGACTTGGGAATCTGAATTTTTGGTCGCTTTAACTTCTTTAAGAAATCACAGTTTTTAATAGGGCAATCTTGAAATGAAAATTTGCCACCGTGACTACCGCCACCCCACCAATGGCATGGTATATCTCGTAAACTACTGGAGTACTAGTGTCGAATTTTGGGTACTAATTTTATCTTGCAGGGTACTAATTTTCTATGTAGGCTTGAGGAAAGCGACAAGCTTCTCTAACTTGGAATCAACATTCAAAATCGTGGTCCTGCTGAACAATTGCGAGAAAGTTATCATCGTTGATTTCTCGGTAAATACAAATGTTATAGTTTTGTTTTTTTTTACGTAATAAATCACATTTATGGGTACTAATTATTTGTATACTTAGAATACCTGTAGTGTGCCCCCTTTTTCGGCGCTCATGGTGGTCCTGCTGAAGGGAGCGTGACTACCGCCGGACCCCCTTCAAAGTCGATTTTTTCGAAAACTACTAAGGTACCAATTTTGTGGTTCGAGTACTAATTAGTACCAATTGAGTACTAATTATTTACCAAATATGAAAGCGATTGGCGTTGGTGGTCCGGCGGTAGTCACGGACATCATGTGCCACTATCCCTATTGTCATGATCCATGGTGATAGTGGGAATATTGTTTCATTATAGATAGATTATGGTTCATGGCGGTGGTTGTTATCTCTATTAGAGGGAAACAACTTCTCACAATCTCCATTAACGTAATAAGTTTGAATATTTATAATCTGAAGAGTGATTTTATCTTGTGGATAGTTAAGTTAGCATTATCTGTTACGTGATCTTACTTGGTGGATATATAGTTGGTTACTCAGTTCAAACTGATTAGACCTTTTTGGATAATCATCAAACATTGCAACAATGTTGCGTTTTTCTGAGTTTGGAATGGATAGCTGTGAGGTGTCACATTTTGGTACTCTTACATAACATATTGGAAGTTTGTTTGGTGAATGTTATAAGTGGAGATGCAGCTTTATTCAGAAGTATTATTAAAATATCTTTATTTGTAGCCTGTAATGTAGTATTTGAAGGGAAGTGGGTGCAATGAAATGAAACCAATGAATTGATTATATAAACATTCTCAAATATTTATTAACCAATTTACATAAAATCATTATAATCATTATGTACATCTTTCACATAGCTTTAGTTATACACAAAATCATAAACATCTCACATTGTGGAGGGCCTTCTATTTATCAGATATACTAAAAGAAGCACCAAATTGACGATATAATCTTTTGCCAAGCTCTCTTTACATAATCAAAAATAAAATATATGCCTTCATGATAGTCACATGAATGCTTTACAGAGAATATAAAAACTATTAAGAGCACGTGCGACTTCCTTCTATATTTCCAGTGGCTTCCAAAATTATATCTAAATGTACATACTCCTACGATATTTCATTAGAATATGCTGGTTAGTCGATAACCTAAATAATATAAATAGGATGAAAATAAACATATAACTAATCTAAATGTTAAAAATGTCCGGCTGACGCCGAACGCGTGTAAAAATCTTACTATAATCCATAATTTGCATAACTACGTGTTTGATGAGATGTATTTATCATTATTTACATCGTCGCAAAATATAAAATTCTCAATAAAAGGAACAGTACTGTCAACTTGACTGTTTAGCATTTGAAGCGGCTCACAGGCGTCGTACACAAATAACTATTCTTAACAAAATGCTGTAGGTATAAGTTAGTCTACGTTCAAACTATTGACATCGAACACAGACTATCTGGAAATTAAATTACATGGTACAAAATACAATGACGAGCAAAAAATCAAGGCACAAACATTAATTTATAAATAATTGGGTTCTAAAACAATTTATACAGACTGAAAAGTTCATAAAACTTCATAAATACCATACTAACATGCAAGAGTGACTAGAAATTTTAGCTCGCCAGTGTATTCCGGACCATTGACTACTCCCACGCAAGGCTTGCGTTCTAAAGTGCATTATCACACAAAATTTATCATTATTAGTGTTTCATTTATATTTTATTAAGTACATTCCATACAGCCCTCCAATTCACAGGTTGCTTACTATAAGTCGTTTATACACACAATCTCAATTTATGTACAGCGCGAGCGACACAGAAAATCCTATTACATCAATTTACAATTTTTCAATCAAGGGCAAAATTTCAAATTCGG
Source organism: Mesoligia furuncula (assembly GCA_916614155.1). Classification (NCBI taxonomy): domain Eukaryota; kingdom Metazoa; phylum Arthropoda; class Insecta; order Lepidoptera; family Noctuidae; genus Mesoligia; species Mesoligia furuncula. The sequence continues at coordinate 5,191,187 of OU744803.1, read as the reverse complement.
GAATGTTCACAACGGCTCGAAACCACAAGAGAATACGACTAATTAATAAATATTAATGACAACGTTTTTCATTTGTGTCGCAATGCTAGAAATTTTACTTAGAAGCAGCTATAGCAGAAACAATTTTCCCTTTCGAGGCGAATTGATAGTATAAGCCCCGCACGTTGATATTGCGATGGAACCTTGTCACAATAACAGCTTTTTGACGTCATACACCGCACATACACATTAGCGCTGAACGGTACTGACAGTTCGACTACGTCACTAAGATGGCCGCCAGTCGCAATATCAACGTGCGGGGCTTATAAAGCTAGTCTATAAGCCCAGGTTCGCACGAGCGCATTTTTCCCGCGACAAAATTCAACGCACGCGCACTGCCTCGCCGAGAGTTGCAAAATCCAATAGTTTTTTTGTCGCGCTGGGATGCGCTCTGTTGGATTCTCAACGCTCGGCTCAACACCGACAGTTGAAAATTCAGTGCGCGAGAAAATCTCGTCGCGATATTTTACGTCCGAGAGAACGGGAGCTAAGAGCCAATCATTGTGATTGAGTGCTAGATCGGTTCGAAAAAATTGCAATTTTATGATAGAAGCAGTAAGTAGACCACACTGGTTTTAATTGCTTTGAGATTTTAATAATACTGATGCAATGTGCCCAGAGAAATATAACAGCAAAACCTCTACTGACCTCAGGGTTTCAATTACGAAGACTCATTTTGATCTCTGGTCATCCAACGATAAACCAACAATATGTATCCTTCTGCGGACATAAACTTTAAACACTACGTAACACATGGAATGTTTCGTGAACCTCAACGAGAACAGGTGAACTACGTGAAGCTGTGCACATCTCGACGTGACGGCTGTGGGGCGGTTCGCAAGGTGGCCGGCGTGTGGTCAGTCTTTGTCGAGTGGGGTGGAGCTCGCCATCAATTGAGACGTAGTTGAAGACGGTCATCGAATGTTTTGAGTAAAAAGACTGCATTCTTTTCTATACTTTCGGGTTTTAACGTAGATAAAGCTATGTATTGGAGCATAAATAGTGCAATGCAGTGTTACTATACAGTAAAATACATATAATGAGATCTTATCAGCTGTCCAGCTCGAAACACGGTTGATAAAGTTAGATTAATCTCAACATAAAATATTTTTTAAAGATTCGAGTCCCGCTCTGTCGCCGTCGCGTCATCGAGGGGGTGGAGACCTTTTGCGAAAAGGCTTGGGTTTTTCTATATAGGGATCCTATTAGGACGCGTACAAGCCCTCATTGTTCCAGTACAGGAAAGAGATAGAGCTATACAGGACGCATAGCGCCATCCCTTTTTCGCAATAAAACCATAATAGCTTTAACACATCAAAATACGGGTCCCTGTATCTACGTTGATAATTCGTCCAAGTATCTGAGCTGGGACCAACAGACATACCTTTTGCAAGTTGTATGACCGCTAGTCACAAATAGATGACACGTAAAAAAAATGTGCCTAGCCGCCATTGTCATGACTAAAAGGCGAAGACTGTGATGAGCTGGACACAATTTGCCTTGTCATCCATTTGTGACGGTCATAGGGATGTCTTCTAAGGACATTATTCATTATAAATGTTATGTATTAACCAAAAAATCGATGACCGTGTAACTAGTAACTACTGCATTAAACACAAGTGACCGTGCAGTGAGGTGGCTATAAGCAGTAGCCGGGCGGAGTGGCCCCTCGTCAGTTGAACAGGTCGGGCGGGAAGCTGTTCACCTCCGCCTGCTCCAGAACTGGCACGCCGTCCACGTTGTACGATACTCGTATCCGTAGACGAAGGGCAGACTGGAAATGATAGAATACCAAATTATTATACTCGTATGTTAGAAAGAATACTTGCCTAAAATTAAGTATTATCAAAAAACGGTCTTCTGTAAGTACAGTCACGAGCAAAAGTATGTATACACTTGGCTTTATTCAAAGGCGATTTTCTCCTTTATTTTTGACTGAAATTTTATATTAGTAGGAACATAGTATTTTCGAACCCATAGGTATTTGTAAAGTGTCGTATTTCAACATTGGATTCGTTATTTCGTAAAAAAATCGCAATTTAAAGTTGCCAAGTGTTGACATATTATTGCTCGTGACTGTACCTACGGCCATATGACGTCATCGCTGTTTTTTTAAATCAAAGCTTAGAAATAATCTTATCATTTCACTATCAGTTGAATGCACTTCAAATACGGATGCAATGTCAAATAAGACAAAAAAAATTGTTTCATTGCAATGCAGAAACGCTAAAAAAGATAAGTTAGCTCGAATACCTACATAATGAAACAAAACCAAAATAAAAGAAAATAATTGGTGCTCTCTTGGTTGGTTGGTTACTTGGACTTGGTTTTTGGCTTGGTTGGTTGGTGATATATACACTCACGCCTTCTTCGCATCGGGGTAGTCACAAACTACAGAACCTGCTACGATTCTTAACACTTCTTTGACGTCGTTTACGATCATACATCAAGGCCAAGGAAGAAACATGGGTGGGTTTTAGTCAGAAGAGTCTGACACTCCCTTCCGCTACACCCAGAGCGGGAGGAGTCATTTGATGATTTCCCATCCGCAAAAAAAAAACAAATATCAAAAACTTGTCAAAATGTAGGGAAATTAGAAGTATTTTTTGACAGATTGAGAGACTGAGATCAGACTGTGAACGCTCTTATAATTACGAGAATTGCCCCTCAGGTCATACACGCGCGCCAGTTTCGAGTTCTACCGCACCCGCCCTTTCTGAAGAACGTCACCAATCAGTGAGTGAAAAACTCACACTAAGGCCGATAATTACACTACACACTAACACTACACACACTAGGGCACTAAGGTCGATTGCAAGCGAGTTAGAATTTTAGGAAAAAAGTTATAGCGCCACCTGGTGGTCACTAGGAGAAACCTAATCTCCCATACAAAATTCTAACGCGCTCGCAATCGAACGTGAGTCGAAAAAACTCACACCAAGGCCACAGGTCCCCCTCGCAGCGTTTCCACTCATTACTGCCTTGTTTTTGTTAGTCACCTTTCACTGATTCATTTGTTTATTATGATAATGATACTTACTTTGGATGGATTAGTGATTTTGAGTACTTGAGTGATTTCACCCTGGGGCGGCAGCACGGTGCCGGAAGGTGACATCATGTCTAGCTGGAACGTCTGCAAGGCGGACAAAACATGAATTTAATTACTTTAATTGACAACGGTTTTTGCACGATTTCCCGCCAGAACTTCCAAGAAAAAAATACTTTTATTAAAACGCGAAAAAAAAAAAACAGCTGTTCCCTACATTTATGTTCGTATAACTCGTCAAAATATAGGGAACAGCTGACTTTTTTTTTGTTCGCGATTTCAGGTTTTGTCCCATAGTAAAAGTTGTTCATAATGATGAGTACAATGACCTCTTAAGAGATTGTTAATGTTTTACCAATAACCCTGTATATGACGGAGTTATGTCCGAACCACAGATATAGATATACCTAGATAACGCAAGTATCACGAACTGTATGAAAACCAAGCGTGCCATTTTTTGACTACCTACTATGACGTCACAAGCTCGCGCTCTCGCTCACACTTACCCAGCCAGCAGTACAAAGGACTGAGCGCGAAAGGGGCGGCTTACGATTTGTAATCATAAGTTGGTGCAATTTTTGGCACTCGAAGTAGTTACTCTTGCGTTATCTAGGTATATCTATATCTGTGGTCCGAACACACATTAAAAATAAATTAAACATCCGAATAGAGAACCTCCTCCTTTTTAGAAGTCGGTTAAACATTTAGCGTAAAAGAACTTTATTTTCATAAGATTTTTTTTCTTAAAGATTTTTTTTTTTTCTCCGGAAAACCGGAAAACTTTTGGCGTGACCACGCGTACAGGTCCACCGAACAAAGGGTGACTTATTATGAGCTACGCCACCCTGTTCCGTCATGTAGGCGAATACAGAAGTATGACGATAAGTTACGATGACGACGAATTGCACTACGGGATGAAACACAACTTCTCCATAATTCTGCGTATTAGCTTGATTCTAAACATGACAGTATTTACTTCCAACGCGTTTCGAACTAGCATGGCGTCGCATTGTGGTTTTGAGTATTACTCAATTCAGCATTTGTATGAGAGAAAAGAGAAAGAAAGAAAAAGTATTTATTGCGACTCGTACAGGAAGTGAGGAAGATCACAAACTAAACTAAACACAGTTTAATAAAAATCCAAGTTATATTAAAAAAAAGAAAAAGTAACAAAAGGAAAATAAAACAGAAAGTCCTATACGAGGACAAAAGGCTCCTATCTCAGCATGATGGTGCGACATTTAAAAAATAAATGTCACAGCGTTGGTATTCTGATAGGGCCCGCTGTGATGTCACGGGCAGTTACAGAAACAGAAATAAATAATTATGTAAAATATTAGCAAATAATAAAATAAATTAATTTTTTAATCTGCGCCAGACGTAACCTCATTACTTGTCTATGCCTTGCACTCTCTGGTGAAGGTGAGAGGAGAAGGTGAGAGTATGCCTACTATTGCTTTTACTGTACGAGGTGCTTACCCTGGGCACGGCGGCTTGGAACAAGAAGTCAGTGAGCGTGGAGGAGCCGAGTGAGTTGGCGCGCATGGTGAGCGTCACCACGTCGCCGGCGCGCTGCACGCCGAACACGACGCGCAGGCCGCTCTTCTCTAGAGCTGTCACTGTTGGCAGGTCCACTGAAAGTAAAAGGATTATTTCATACAATAGGTAAATGATAAATACGTTTCTGTTTTAGTTGGTTTTTAAAAACACTTTTACTCGTCAAAAGTTGCCTAACTTTATTGTTATACTTGCTGCACCCCGCGGTTTCACCCGCATAAGTGTCGAAAAAACTAGCCTATGTGTTAATCCAGGGTGTCAGATACCTCCATACCAAATTTTACCAAAATTGGTCCACCCGTTTGTGCGTGAAGAAGTAACAAACTTACAAACACACTCACAAAATTTCGCATTTATAATATTAATGTGATTTTACGTCAGTATACCAAATACGATGTTATTGATAGCTGAAGGCTTTTCCGGTCTTGGAAAGTTTACGTACATTCTACAGGGTCCGTTTTCCATACAATTAATATTATAAATTCGAAAGTAACTCTGTCTGTATGTTACCTTTTCACGCCTAAACCACTGAACGGATTTTGATAAAATTTAGCAGAGAGATAGATTGCATCCCGGGGAAGGACATAGGATAGTTTTTATCGACATACCTCACGAGTGAAGCCGCGGGCGGAAGCTAGTTGAGATATAAACTTATGAGCTGCATCATGGAGAACACTAATATTTCATGGTCAATTATTGAATCGAAGCTATTTTGAAGTATAGCTCATCACTTGACACGACCCAAGTGATAATTACCACATTTGGAACTACAGTGATATTGATTTGAAATAGTGATGAAATAATGAGTTAACTTCAGAACTTCCATTTCAAAGTTCACCATTTAGTTATTTTGTATGTACCTTGCGTGACTGGTGTGTTTATATGCGCGGGCGCGGCGAACAGTCCATCGAGTAACGAAATAGGCGCGGGCGCAGACACCGGCGTGGGGAGGTTGTTGTTCATGACGTTAGTCGGCGCTGTCGGGGTCAGGTCTAAACCGCTCAGCAGGTCTAAGATATCCTGTAAATTACAATAGAAGAATTTCAAGAAATTTTAAGCACCCGGTAAGATAATATCTTTCTGCTATCTATACACTACACATTAATCTTGTAAAACTCTTGACTTTCAGAAGTATTTCCTAGAATTTTGTTTTAAATAACGCAATACGCATTATCTATTGAAAATAATCTTAAGAGTATCAGGTAACAGCTCTCAAGAGGCAGTTGACAAAATTGATAGCGTCAAGAAAATTGGTAGAGACTATTCGAAAACCACTATTCCAAACGAGGTTGTAGAAATAGATTGTCTCCTTGTCTCAGTAATAGCGATGTAGGAGCAGGGACTTAAAAACGAAATGAATTTCGTTCCGTTACAACTAATGTTATCATATAACGTTCCAAAATTTGTAATGATACTAAAACCTAAAAATATCAATAATGTTACAAAAAAAAAAGAGTTATAGAATATAATTTTCGTAGAATAATATTATAAGTAACGTTATAGGTACAGTCAACAGCAAAAGTAGATGATCAAAATCAGAAATTCAATACTAATGAACAGAGTTCGCGTCTGAACTGTGTGGCGTCGAAGTGATTCAAACCACTTAACGCCACATCAACGTCACACAGTTGTGACGCGAACTCCGTTCATTAGTCTTGAATAACTGATTTTAATCATCTACTTTTGCTGTTGACTGTACCAGTAACATTAAGTTTGTTCGCTTGTAATAACGTTATAGGTGAAACGTTACAGATTAATTTGTAACATTATTCTTCACACTTTTTCGTCATCCTAAAAGTCATGAAGCTGGCAAAGTTGAGTATTGAAATGAATAACATTATTATATCGTTATACTAATAACGATATATTGATAATATTGTTAGTGAACAGTTTAAGATTTCGTTCCGTTTGTCAGTATCGTTATAGCCAAGAAATAAATTTTGTTACAATCCTGGTGGAACGGTACAAATTATCGGTACCGGAACGACGCGTAACGTTATTTTGAGTAACGTTTCAAGTCCCTGTGTAGGAGGGCTGCGAAAATAGGACACCCTTAGTAAGTGCGATTTAAAGATAGTAAAACGGCTATAAATTTTAGGGAACAGGTGGAAGCATTGATGTAAATCTGTACCATGATGTCTTTCAAAAATACGAACACAAATGACTCATATACTCACATTGCTGCTAGTATTATTGTTGCTGGCAGGCGGCTGCGGTTTGTGGTCCACGTCGCCGTTCGTCAGCGAGTCCGAACCGATGATCAAGTCTAATAACGCGTCCTGAAACATACAACAAATACATTTTACTAACACATAATCAACTTCTTGTGTACTTTACAGTGTGCAGCGAGAATGCATCTAATGAGAGGGGAAAGGGAATAATAACCCGATTTTCTTCAAAAAAGAGTGAACAGGCTTTTCCTGGGTAAGCTCACTCCATCGTTGACTTTGTCTCTGTCACCTCTGGCCTAGACTAGAGTCATAGCAAACCCATTAAAATCAAAAGGATTTATTGATCATTATCGTGCTAGAATGCTGCATTGCCACAGTACCTACACACTGGTTTTCCAGACCGTGCCTATGTCCCATGATAATTGAAAAAATTCTGATATTACTACGTAGATTTCTTACTTTTGCAAGAAACCGTAGAATGGATTTTACCAATTATTCTGCGACACTTAAAAGAATTTGAAATGAGTACTTAATTTCGATTTGTTCAACATTCTCTTTAGATTATTGGCTATTATGAATAGTAAATAACGCGTCATGTAGTACTCACAGCGACCTGATCGGGCTTGTGGTCGGGGCTGGTGTCGGACAGGTCCTGTTCGTGGTCGCTGTCGTCGCGCGCGTCGGGCCCACTCGTTGGGGCTTCCATCGCTGGCATGCGTTCCAGTAGGGCTGGTCGCAAGTGGGCGTAGTTCCTGGATAAATTGTTATACTTATTAGCATGAAAATAAGACAACTTTCCAAAAAAAAAAAAAATTACGGAAGAGCCACCGGTATTATCTTTATATTTAAATATCTTAGCCATAGAAATACAGTCTACAAAATTAATTGCGAATACGAGCGCGCTTAAAGAGGGTTAACAGTCGCAAAAATCCGTTTCTTGAGAGTGTTTATGTTTAATATCGCAGCATCATGCTGAGATAGGAGCCTTTTGGCCTCGGACTTTCTGTTTCATTTTCCTTTTGTTACTTTTTTTATATAACTTGGATGTTTATTTTACTGTGTTTAGTTTAGTTTGTGGTCTTCCTGTACGAGTCGCAGTAAATACTTTTTCTTTCTTTAACAAGTTTATTTCTACAGAAGCCACTTATGGCGTTCTCTTCATTTGTACATAGATTAATGTGAATGCTTACCTGTACAGTTGCGATAACTCAACGCCTCTCTGTTGCAACTCGATATGAATGTGAGATCCGAACGTGTCGATGATCACTCGGATTTTGCTGAAAATAAACAACATTATTTTGATTTAGAATATTAAATTTGTGAACTAAGTATTCTGCGCTGGTATTTTATTATGTACGGTATCACACACTTAGTAATAAGCCAAACCGCACGTGGATTACGGCCCACTCCTTCTCACAGAGTCTCATGTCCCAACAGTGAGAATGTTTTAGGCTGATTATGCTGCAACGAACTCAGATAACAATAATATCTAAGGAAGAGTAAACACGCAAGGTGGAACTACGCCAGTGGCCACGCGACTCTTTCGTGTACAACGTTATTTTTAGTATAAGGGAAACCTGAATATAGTTTGTTCAGAATAAGTAACTGAATCGATTCCAATAATTTTATTTATACGGACGTATTTCGGGTTTCGCATATACTAAAAATAATGTTGTATATGATTTCACTGTGAGCAGATTTTGCGAACAAAATTCGTGAAGATTTTTTCCGGTATTCCGGCAGTTTTTAAATTCTGTTATTCTAGAATAGCTGATAAATTCTACTCACTCCTGGCTAGGCTGCGTGGTAAATCTCGTTGACAGCTTGGCGAGTGACAGTAGCAAGTACTCTTTCGTGTTGATGGACAGCTGCGTGGACCACAGCAGCTTCTGATAAACGTCAATCACATACTCTTCCGAAGGACGGACGAAGTCATCTGAAATGGAAGAATAAAAGCTTGAAAATCTATGGTTATGGTATGGTTTTTGATTTAGAAAAGGCTACCTTTTCTGCCATAGGTATCGTAAAAAGGGACTAAAGGTCAGGTACCAGAGCATGGGCCGCAAGAATGAATAAAATCTGAACAAGTAAATACGAAAAATAATAATTTTATGTAAGAACTTACCAACGCCGTCCTCATCGACCATAGAGATGGCGTTGCTGGCCTCAGATACCAGCAAGTCACCATATTCACCGATAGTCCACGCCGCCACCTTTGAAATAAACACATTAACATTAGTACTTATAAAAAACAAAATCTTTTTTTAAAATAAGATTCATCACTTTTTTTTTCTGAGGTTCCGTGCCTCGGAAAGCACGCTAAGCCGTTGGTCCCGGCTGTCACTCGTGGACCTTTTGACAGTCGTTACGGGTCGTCAGAAGCCCGAAAATCTGACAACCAGTCTTACCAAGGGATATCGTATTACCCAGTAACTGGGTTGTGGAGGCAGTCGCTCCATGTAAAATACTGCTATTCAGCGGCATCCGGTTAGACAGGAAGCCGACCCCAATATAGTTGGGAAATGGCTAGGCAGATGATGATCATGGTGGGTTGTGGAGGTCAGGTAGGCAGTCGCTCCATGTAAAATGTTAGACTGGAAGCCGACCAAAACATGGTTGGGAACAAGCTAGGCAGCATGATGTTCATCACTTTTTGAACGTCAAAAGTTTTAAAGACAGCCTTCAAAACGCCCGCCTTTCACCACTTTTTAGTCTTTTGTGTTTTTACCTGTACTAGTGGTTGTCTCTCAGTGGCATCGGCCGCGACAGCGGACCGTTCGAGCGAGGTCCACAGCCGCATGGCCGCGTACGCCTGCCTCTCTGGCGCCGCTGATGACACGATCTGAAGTGTGCTGGATACTGTGTCGTCGCGCAGATAGTTTCCAGCCTAGAAAAAGAAACAATATTAATTAGAAATCACGTATTAAAATAAACAGCTTTACGTTGTTTGCGATGGTATAATCAAGACTCAGAAGTAGATGTTATGTCAAATCTAATGCGAGTTGAAAAATTATTAATTCTGCTTGGCCGTTGTTGACTCAGGAAAGAAACAGTGCCCAGTTTCAGAAGGCCAAATCCTTCTGAAACTGGGCACTGTTTCTTTCCTGAGTCAACAACGTTGAGACTGGCTTTCAAGATGCAACTACCATCTTAGTTTACGGATAGGTATTCAAATATTTGAATGTTTTTTTTTTATTATTATTATTTTTGGGATTTTTATCCACAAGGATACGTCAACCCTATTGTATCTTAAAGCAATATCGTAAGCACTATACTAAAACGAATATAAAAATAAAATCTAAGAAAGTTTGGGGTTCACAGGTTCACTAATGCTAAACTACAAAATTGTTTAATTTGTGATTTGTCGACATTAAACCGGATTTTTGCACCTTGGACAATCAGCCCAGTTATCTCAACATTTTGTAACCGACACAACCTAAAATGTTTTGCAAAATAGGTGAAATTCGGTTCTTCCTTACCTTGAGCAGTACTCTGAACAACGTATCAAGATGCCATTTGTTGGACGGCGCGTATCTTTCGGCCGCTAGCACCATGGCGCTAGAGCAATGTGCCTTGAACTCGGCGTCTGATCGTTCTAGGAATGCCAGCAGTTCCTTCATCATGCTGCGAATGTTTTGTCCGTTAATCAGCGCGAAGGATAGCTCCATTGCGCGGCGACGGATTGAGACGTCTGGGTCCTGAAGAAAATAAGTAAACAATTTTATTATTTTAAGAACAAGACCTAAAATCTTATGCTGGTAAGTCACAGCGATTGATGGCATTAGAAGTTCTTTGGTAAGATGCAAAGTAGTAGGTATGTGATTGTAGTAATATTCTGAGGTCTAGGTTCAGACCTACTTAGATTTCACAATTACCACCATGCGGACACCATGAGGATCCAATAGAATTGCCAAATAGTCATTAAAAAAAAAGGCAGATCATTTTTTTTTCTCGCACATATCTCTGCTTTGCAGAATGCTAGCAGTTTTTTTTGACAAACGTGACATCTACAAATTAGTTGCACTGTGTGAATTGTTAGCAAGAGAGTTTGCTGCTACTTTTTGAGACTAAAAGTGTCAAAAAGACAAATTACAACAAAATACAGGGTTATTGGTAAAACATCAACAACCTCTTAAGAGGTCATTGTACTCATCATTGTGAGCAACTTTTACTATGGGGCCAAACCTGAAATCGCGAAAAAAAAAATCAGCTGTTCCCTACATTTTGACGAGTTATACGAACATAAATTTTTTGGACAGAAAACTAATTCCTCACCTTCAAACACTCCAAAATAGTAGTCCGATGTCTCTGAACAGCCGACGTATCAACATGCACGGTCCTCAACAGAGTGTTCAGCGCCACATATCTGATGTTCTTATCGTTGTTGAGCAGGAATCTGCCCAGAATATTAATGGCGAGCACTCGCAGACTGCTCTCGGACTTGATGTCCATGATGGAGAGGACTGTCTCGTATAAGATGGTGTTGCCAACGTTTTTGCTGGTTTCCGTGTTGGTGGCAACCTGGGCTAGAATATCGTTCATCGCTTCTGATGCTTCCGCGTCGTTCTTGCCCAGTATTCGGAGGAGGCGGAGGATTTTTACCTACAATTTACAAAATTTTGCATTATTGTATGATTAAGATGCTGTAAGTTACAGTTGCTACCAGTAATCTTCTTCAATTACTAATGTAATTTACAATAGTTTCGCATAAAGCTCGTGTTATAATGAGAGAAAAAGAAAACTGGATTTAATGCAGAGCTCATAACGACATTTGAAGGGGAATCCCTGGAGTGAAAAACTAGAAAAAGTAGTAGTCTGGGAAAGTGGGGAAAACAAAGTTAGCTATTATAATTTGTCGTTAAGAGGAAATGCGGGTGATCTTTTCTCCATAGAAACGCTCTCGCCCGTTTTCTTGGTTAATGACCATAAAGCAATGATTTTTTTACAAAATAATAAATATTAACTACTTGTATGTCCCTATGTTTTCCTTTTTGATGATACAATATTTTTATAAGCACTAGAACCCTCAAAAAAATGCTCAAAATTGCCGATTTAAACCGTTGTCAACAGTGGCCTAGTGTAAAAAATTTACAACTATTAATGAAAAAAGAAAACATAGGGACACAGTATATATCTTTATTATTCAGTTTATGAAATATCTTTTAAATTGGTACAATATTGGAGGGCGAGAGCCAAACCTCGAATTATGACTTTTAACTTAGGCTTTTTCAAGTCTCTCCGACTGCATTTCCTCCTAGGACACGGTTGAATAAGGTAAATCAGATAGGTAAAAAGTTATTATATATTACCTGATAATAAAGAGGAAACACTTGATTTAATAATGCAAAAGGTAAGTCAATGGCTTCCTTTAATATTTGCAAGAGCGGAAATAACTATTTGGATTATCCGCGATAGTTACTTATATTAGCGGAAAATAAATACCTATGTTCGTTTGCAAGCTGCGTTTATTGAGTCGTGTAAGATAAATGACTTGTACACATTAATTAGTTAAGCAAAAGGAAACATGTAATCAGTAATTGGATAATAATTAGGAATCCTGTGTAAATCTCATTGGCGTGTTTTTTAATTAACTTTGCACTGCCAATATAAATTAGTGTTTAACGTAACAAAAATATATTGCATTTTCTATTTCATATTGAATTTATTTTATACACTATAAGGGTGACAGGGACATTAATGTGCAAACTGTAACCATGACCAGCATTATGTGGAAAATATCGTTAATATTATACTTTTGGTTGATTACACAAAATTAAGAGTGATTACTCACTCTTTAACTCAAATTAATTAATTAAAAAATTAAAATCTTAATTATATCATAATTATTTTTTATATTATTTTATTAATTATATTACTATTATTATTTTATTTAGCTTAATTGTGTGTAATACTGCAATGTGCCACCATTCGTTTTCCCAAATAAAGAAAATAAAAGTTAAGAAATTGTAATATTACCTGCAGGAACGGGTCCGAGACTCCACTGACGTCATGCTCCGGTGAATACCCGGCCAAAATCAGGTTTTTCAGTATCCTCACCAGATTCGGTACGATCTACAAACAAACCCATGCTCTTACATGTACTGACCACAGGCAACAAATCGCCCAATGCACATAGACATAGATTGCGAAGCGAGAAAAAATAAAAAAAATAAACATCTTACGTTTCAGGCAAGTATTAAATACATACTAAATACTGTCGGAGATATATCAATGAGTTTACAGGCTTACAACACGATACGACAGCGAATATATATGGGACTGGGCATTTACATCGACAATAAAAAAAAAGAAAATAATTATGACCTTCAACCTCTTTGAAATCATTAGTCACGTATACTCTTTGGTGCTAAATTCATACTGGTGTTTTGAGTAGTTAGTAATGTGTGAGATGGGATTTCCAGATAAATGCATAAATAAGAAACAAGAAAATTATAAGGAAAATCTTTACTTCATACTTTTCAATGCCTTCTTCATTCACGCTACGATATGATGCCAATATGTTTTCGTTTCGATACAATTTTCATCATCAACAAAAACAATGATAGCATTTCTTTATCAAATTACTTATAAATACTTATACTCAGATGATATGTTATGACTGCAACAAGTTCTATGATAAAACGATTATTGTAAAATACTAATAATAATGTTTGCTATGTTCATTATCTCTGGAAATCCCAAGTGTTATCAATACAATTACATACATGGATAGAATAGTTTATAGAAGAATCGAAAGTAAGAGAACTACCAAATTATTATTAGTAAGGAAGGAGACAAAAAAATAGAAAAGAGGGTAGAAAAGTGTTTACCAATATTAGTAATATTATATACTTTCTATGACGAAACTCAAGGGTGACCATAATTTACATAATTGTCCAAAAAAAAAACCACTTTTTATTTTGAGTTTTTTATTTTTTCGAAAAGGGAGACCTTTGCCCGGTAGTGGGACATCAAAGGCAAAATATATATTATTTTTTTGCATTTAAGAGGAAATACATTTTTTTAGTTCTAAAGAGTTTCGTAATAGAAATTGCGAGAAATTTTTAAATAAAATAATTTGGTAGTTACTAGAAAGAGTAGTTTCTATCTAAGTAAGAAGATGAAGTTCTTCAGAAATTTCTATCTACCTAATTAATACTTATGATAATATTGTTATGTATGTGCCTACTTCGAGTGCTATTCACGCAAGTTCTTACTTTTCTATCACTACTCGGATGGTTGAGAAGTTTATATTAAACCTTTATATGATTCTGTCCCATGACGTTGCGGAAGCCATATAGTCAACTAGCCATGTAAATACCTAATAACAATAATAACTTGACGTCAGAGTAAAAAGATTTAATCAATCTGCCCAGGCTTTTCCCAACTATGTTAAGGTTAGCTTCCAGTCTAAACGGATGCAGCTGAACACCAGTATTTTACATGGAGCGACTGCCAATCTGAAGTCTAATTCTCGTACTTAAAAAAACGTTCAAATTCAAGTCGCAATCTCATTTCAGCGGCAATCAATGTCAAGAACTTGTCAAAAATGTAAGGAAATCACAATAATATTATAAAGGCGAAAGTTTGTGTGTGTGTGTTTATATGTTTGTTACTTCTTCACGCTCACGGCTGGACCAATTTTGATAAAATTTTGTATGGAGGTAGCTGACACCCTTGATTAACATACTTATAGGCTACTTTTTATTGCGATATTCCCACGGGATCGACATATACGCGGGTGAAACCGCGGGGTGCAGCTAGTTGAGTATATTTTTGATAGATTGAGACTGAGAATGGAATCCGAACGTTTTCAAAAATACGGGAATTGCCCTTCTGATCTCTACAACCCACTGGGTAATACGATACCCCTTGGTAAGACTGGTTGTCAGGTTGTCCTATTTTCGTCCCTATAATCTACAAAAAATATGAGGCTAATTGCATAATTACTAATGACATGACTTAGTTGACTGTATGGCTTCCGACAAACAGCTTATAAAATAACCCACGTATAAATATGGTTATATAACCAACACAATATTACAATCATGCTTGTTCTGTAGTCTGTTGACAGTGTATATATCTGTCATTTTCTGATAACTCGTTGAATTTTTTCGTAGTAGTATATTTGTGCACTCTGTCCCTTTTACAGCTTGTAACAGAAAGGACTGGTCCAATTTAAGGCTGCGTGGAAGCGCAGCCCTAAAATTGGAAAGAAAAATTGGAAATTAAGAATTGGTTTTAGATTGGGACTCATCTCTGGTGGACACCAGAGATGAGCGACGATGCGTAGCAAGGAATGTGTGTAAAACTAACCAATAACAACGCTAACTTAGTTCAAGCTATGAAAATGAAGCGATGTTATTGGTTTGTTTCACACACATCCCTCGCTACACATCCTTGCACATCTCTGGTGGAACCGCAGCCTAAGGGTGTGGTACAGTCACGAATATAAGTATGTATACACTTGGCTTTATTCAAAGGCAATTTTCTCCTTAATATTTAAATGAAATTTTATGTTATTACGAACATAGTATTTTGGAAGCCATAGGTTTAAGTAAAGTGTCGTATTTCAACGTTGAATTAGTCATTACACGAAAAAATCGCAATTGAAAGTTGCCAAGTGTTGACATATTAGTTCTCGTGAATGTACAGACGATCAAGCTGAACAACAATTTTCTCCATAGGACCAAAATCGTAATCGCAATCGTGTGTACACACACTTGAATTTGACCACACCTTTCTGATACATGCTGTATTTGCATTTTAGATGGTCATCCCATTTATAAATTGTATTTTATAGAACAGAATAGAATACTATTTATTATGTACACCATATAAATCGTCGTATTTATCGTCGAGACAATCCATTTCATAGAATATTTGAGATCAGAAAATTGATTGAATACTCAGAAACCACAGCTTTAGAATTTATGGATTTTCTTAGAATATTTGAGATCAGAAGAATTGATTGAATACTCAGAAACCACAGCTATAGAATTTATGGATTAGGCAAGGTTGTTGCTTTTATGGTTCGAGCAGCGCAAATTATATTAACACTTGGTGACATCATTTATTTTTTTATGGTGACACCTTTATACAAAATACACACGTTATATGTATATATTTAAGGTTTAATTTCGCGTGAAATTTCAGAATTTTTTTGATGACATTTCTGCACAATTATCGCCTATGATAGCAAGTATGTAAGGGTCAAAATACATTGTCATCAGACTACCAACACGTATAAAGTGCATGGATCAGCGTTTGTATGTTACCTCGCGCTGCCCGCTCTCCTACGGGACAACACAAACACATCATTAGTGTTACATCATACTTTACGAACGGTTCATTATAATTACAACTAGCATTATGTTTTTAACAGTACCCGGCCGTAGGTATATACGGCACATCACAGGCAATACTTGAACAACAAAATACGCCCTAACTGCTATGAAATGAAGGCTCAGAATTGTGCAAGTAAAATAGTTGTACACGCGGTTGACTGTACACAGTGTTTCTAAGCCTTGATGTGTCATACTTACGCCCGGGTATGTACTTAGGTTTTAATAAAATAGCTTAAAGGCTCCTTCAAACTGGCGCGACACGCGACAAAATCGCGCGCGACACAAAGGCACCGCAAGTCGCGCAATGAGTGGTGAATTTGTGTCGCGCGCGATTATATCGCGTGTCGCGCCTGTTTGTAGAAGCCCTAATTCGGTTACGCAGTCGCATTAGAATACATGCTGCGGCGATTCCAAATGCCCAAATTAATTTGGGTGCCGGCAGGAGGATGATTAGTTGCTTTAGGCTAAGCAAACTATTTTACACTTGCACAAGTATTAGGTTAAACTAAAAATGTGTACAGTCATGAGCAATAATATGTAAACAACATAGAACTTTGTCACATTAAGCGTTCCGAAACAAAACTATCTGTGCCACAAAAGTCGACAGTAAAAATATAGTATATTATAATCCTAGGTTGTTTACATATTATTGCTCGTGACTGTACAGCATAGATCCGCTGCAGTGCCATATTGGACATCAATCAATATTATTAATTCTGTTAATCAATTTAATCAATGTTAAAGTTCTCTAAAAGCTGTACACAAATTCAAACCCTGATTTTTTTTTAGTTTAAATTAAATAGCTGCTGTCCGGCAAGGCAATTCGACAGATTTTCAATAACTTATTTAAGTAATTGAAAATCTGTCGAATGGTTGTGAATGGCTTAATTATAAAACGCACATGACTGTATCTTAAAGAATTTCTGCACTTATAAAAACTTCTATAGTAATACGGCATACAATTCCTATTGTTAAATATTTTTCAGCGAATAGCCAAGCTTATGAAAGGCTATTTATTGATCAGAAGGTGTATGACAAGCTAAGTTAAGATACCTTTTTCATGACATTTCTGATAAGTTGATGATTCATTTGTCTATAAGTATACCTACTTATTTCTAGATTGCAAATATTGTGCAACAATTTTATTGTTATGATGAAAATAATTAACCTCGATCGAGAAAAAATGAAACGTCCATCGATATCATTTATTACGAATCCTTCATGCTCTTCTCTATGTTTTATCGTTGATGCATTTCGAGGAATAAAATTATAATATTTTTATTTTTATTAATATTAAATTTTTCGAGGAATTGTTTTGGTGCGTTTCGAGGAATACCTTCAGTTTAGATCTTATATGTATATGTTACTGTAAAAGCCCGAACTGCGGTAAATCTTAGGATTTACCGGTAAATCTTAGGATTTACCGGTAAATCCTAAGATTTAGCAAGTCTCACCGGTAAAAGTCCGAATTGTTCTAATCATCATCAATTTCTGACTTTTACCAGCATTCAGTCGGTAAATCTTAGGTTTTACCACAGATACCGGTAAACGTTAGTTTTCAAAGTAAAACAATGCAGAAACTATTTATTCAAC
Source organism: Mesoligia furuncula (assembly GCA_916614155.1). NCBI lineage: Eukaryota > Metazoa > Arthropoda > Insecta > Lepidoptera > Noctuidae > Mesoligia > Mesoligia furuncula. The sequence goes on along the minus strand of OU744803.1, from coordinate 5,173,434 downwards.
AATACTATTACTATCATTATAATTGTTATTAGTCAAGTCTTAAAACATGTTTAACATGCTTTAGAAAAATAAAATGCAGTTATCAGAAACAAAACAGTCTTTTGATAATCATTTCGTTATTCGGTACACTCATTATTATTATTATTAAGTAGTCAAGTCCAAAAAATTATTTACAAGAATAAATTGCAAAAAAAATACTTTTCATTAATAACACCTACTTTTCGCTAGGTACAGTCAACAGCAAAAGTAGATGATCAAAATCAGAAATTCAATACTAATTAACGGAGTTCGCGTCAGAACCGCGTGGCGTCGAAGTGATTCAAACCCCTCAACGCCACATCAACGCCACACAGAAATCATTTCGATGCCACACAGTTCTGACGCGAACTCCGTTCATTAGTATTGAATTTCTGATTTGGTCATCTACTTTTGCTGTTGACTGTACAAGTAAGCTACACGTTGTTAATAGTATCCGTCAAAGAAAAGTATTTTACTTGTTGCAACATGGTGAACTATTATGGCATTTAGAATTACAAAGTAATCCTAATTTTTAGGGCAGTTGCACTTTTTGAACCCTTGCCCTCCGGTTAAAGAGAATTTTCTGACAACTTCTCGAAGACTCACTTCTTTTCTTTGTCAACTCAACTTCACTTCATTTAGCTAGCATTCTCAGTTTCCGAGATTTTCAGGTATCTTTATGTGACCCTAATTCATTGCTCTCAAGTGTATTTCAGTCTTTGATTTCGGACATTTACCGGCGTCTGCGGTAAAACCTAGGATTTACCAACTGAACGCCGGTAAAAGTTTGAAATTAAAGATTATTATAGACCAATTCGGACTTTTACCGGTGAGACTTGCTTTAGATTTACCGGTAAATCCTAAGATTTACTGCAGTTCGGGCTTTTACAGTAACATATACACATAATATAACGCCTATATTCCCCGAAAGGTTAGACAGAGGTGTACATATAGTACACCCACACTTCGCCAGATATATGTATGTATATAGGTTGTGGCGTAAATAGTGGTCCACCATTAACGGTTCGATATACCAGATAATTTACTATAACATTTTATAGCGATTTTTGTAAAAAAAAAAGTGTAATAAAACCATTCTAGTAATACACTTTTTTTTTACAAAAATCGCTCTGGAATTTGCATGATTATATGTTAAAAATTAGGGTTCAAATAGAGAAGAACTAACTTTTTCCTTAAAAAGCTTTAAATTTACATAAAAAAACATAATTTTACACGATAGCTCTAGTATTCAGCAGAAATTAACAGAAATCAAAATGAAAAAATAATGGTTTTTGTTGAAACTACAACCAAATTTGTTATAAAAGGTAAAAATTTCGTATAAATAAAAAACAAAAAAATATATTTTCGGAACCCTTGGGTAAAAATGGTTAAAATTGTAATAATATGTTATAGTAAATTATCTGGTATACCAGATAATTTACTATTTACAGGGTGTGGCGTAAATAGTGGTCCACCGTTAAGGATTCGATGGGTAAATAGTGGTCCACCATTAAGGATTCGATATATCGAATCCTTAATAGCCTATACTACCTCAGCTAAAGTTCACTCTTTATCTCGCTCACACGATACTGCTCGCGGACTGTGTGAGAGCGAGACAGAGTGCGGTGCTGGGCGGAAGGCAGCGCCAATAGTTTAGGTATTTGCTTTTTACGGTGAAAATAAAGGTAATTCAAAAAATTTAAATAACATAAGACCTGCTTTATAGTTAGTTCAGTTAGTATGCAAAGTTTCATGATCTGATTTGAAGTATTTTTTGTATACCAGCGGTTTATTGTTCAATTTGGAGGTAACTTTGGATTTTTTTTCTATAGAGAAAATTTTATGGAATCGTGTTTTCGTCTAACATAGTACCTAGCATTAATCCTCAACTTTACCATATATTTATTTCAAAATAAATGCTGCGGTATTTTCGACATACCGGAGGATCATGCTAAGCCATTTGAGGTAGTATAGGCTCTTAACGGTGGACCACTATTTACTCCACACCCTGTATAACTCCCATGTAATAGGGGGCGAGCCTATTGCCATCAACCGGGCAGAAATCCAGCCTCCAAGCTGCTACTGAGAAATCCCTGATAGAAAAACCCAATAACACTTTGCTCGACCTGGGAGTCGAGCCCAGGCTCTCAAGCACAGCAGATTCGTGATTAATTTCTTAAAGTTATTGCTAGAATGTACAGTCAACAAATGAGATAAGTATGCAGTATCGTCGGATATAGTTAGTTATAAGTTTTTGGTTATAAGTTTAGTAAGAATCCGATGTATGGTCTCGAATAAAATTTAATTTTATTATTAGAAAACCAACAGCTCATTTGTAAAATTAAATTTCAGTCGACAACATCCATCGGTTTCTTACTAAACTTCAACTATATCCGACGATCCTGCATACTTATCTCTTTTGTTGACTGTACATACTGTAGAGTGAAAATAACTGACTTTGATGAAAAGAAAATCGTTTGTTAAATTACCAACGTTGTAATTAAACAACCGATTTTACAGTATAATATATAGTAGAATATTGTCACGTATAATAAAACAAAAACAATAGGTTTCCAGACTAACGATCCGTGTACACGTTGCCATTACGATTGATATGATAAGAGTGATAAGGCAAGTAGGTACTATAAAACGACGCGACTCTGATAAGCATTTGAGGTGTATTATTTACATTACTATTTACGTGTCATTGGAATGTTATTGAGGTGTATTTTTAGACTATGTAAGGATGAGTATGTAAGGATCTTACACCCATGGGAAAAGGCGGGAGTTTATTTATTTGTGTAGACTATTTATTTATAAGCATAAAAAGTACGTATTAGGTATGTTGAAAATGTGTGTACTCCCCATCACTTGTCCCTAAAGGTTCATTAGAAAACCAGCGTCAGACAGCATCTGTCTGGCATTAATGCTGTAATGAACCTTTTTGGTGCAGCCGTGTGGCACACACTATTGTTGTTACAACATTATTTTTATTTTGTTAATTTTGTATTTTGTGTTTCACGAACTGTGTCCAAATAAACTTTTCTTTCTTTCTTTCTAATTTTGTATTGGGAAATAGCAAATATTGTAAGCACAATCAGCCTGTTATGTTCCTACTCCTTGGACACAGGCCTCTTTTCTTCGAGAGGGAGGGAGTGGGCTGTAATCCACCACGCGGGCCCAGTGCGGATTGGTAGATGTCACGTCTTCGAATTTCTTGGTTCTAGGACATGCCGGTTACCTCACGCTGATTTCCTTCACTGTTCTGAGAGCAGTGGTGATGAAATTATTTACACAAAGTTAAGAGCCTGCCTGGAAAGCACTGGGCCAAAACGGCACCTAATATTGTCAAGTAGATGTGATGATCATTTTCTATGTGAATATCGTGATCTGAATTATATCAAGTAAATACACAGCAGGTATATTTTAAATAGGATAAAACGTACTACGAATATTTATGTTCCCAGGGGCGTAATTGAATACATTATGTATGCTACATGCCGCACAAATTATGTATGTTTCCGATTTTGCCGCAGTGTAACTTAATTTATTGGTAGACGTAATATTCGTTTTGTATTCGCCCGTATAAGTACGTAGTACGGTAGTACAGTTTATTTATAGATTATTAGCAGCGTCCCGCGGTTTCACCCGCAAAAGTGTCGATCCCGTGGGAATATCGGGATAAAAACTATCCGATGTCCTTCCCCGGGATGCTATCTATCTGTCTGCCAAATTTTATCGAAATCCGTTCTGTGGTTTAGGCGTGAAACGGTAACATACAGATAGACAGAGTTACTTTAGAATTTATAATATTACTATGGATGGATAAAAGTGATGATGTGAAAGGATGGATATAATTACAAATATTATACAGCTTGCACTTCAAATAGCGGTACTCTATGAAAAATATTGCTATTTTTGCTACAGCTAGCACAAACAATCAAAATTCGGAAAAGCTATGAGCGAAAAATAACTTAGAACTTTTTTATTGCTGAATGGGCCTCTTGACCTTGATCACACCGAAAGCGATGGATAAGGTCTATCTATGATGGAACGAGCGTGCCCAGAACATGCCTGTTTACTCTTGCTTTACAGGAACAGGTAAAATGTAGAAAGGAACACAACGCATGCTTAATGGAACATTGACCCATTAGTAGATAGGTCAGACTTTTTTTTTGCTCAAATCTCATTAAAAGTTCAAAATACGTTAATACGTTCAAAATACAAGCATTCATGATTAATTAATAATCAAATCAGTTGTAATTTTATGCGTCAACAGTAGTACATAAGTCCTCATAGCAGGATCTTCTTTTGCGATTTCCCAAAAATCGTCTTTTTTGAGTTAAGTCAGTATGCCATTAAGCATGCGACAAGTAATCATGTCTTTTACTCTTAAAAGCCACATAAACGGTCCAGTATTAGCAGTATCAAATAAAATCAAAACCTGTATGACGACGCCAACAGTTTAACGACCGCGATTACGGTTAGATATCGAGTTTTAAGTAATTATCGATTACTGAATCGGATGCGTTCGATTAAGATAAGGTCGGATGGAATAGAATAGAATACTCTTTACTATGTAGGTACATCATTTATTAATTACAGACATAATGGTATAAATGTTTGATGGTGGTGGTGGTATTAATGGTTAGGAGGCCTAGTCGAGGGAGCTTGTGTTGTTTTGCAGGAAGAGTAAAAAAAAAAGTGATTAAAAAGAACGAAAACTAGAATGGAAATAGGTACAAAAAAAAAAATAGGCGGCTGAAAAAAAAAAAAAAACTGAATTTTGTGATGTATCTATGCTGATCTTTTATGGATTCAAACAGATTATGTGATATTTACATGGAAATATTCTACATAACGCCCCGTACTAAGTGCATTTTTATTTTTACTATCCCTATAAAAAGTTATCGATAAACTTGTCACGCTTCTAAGAAGATACACATTTCCACAGAATAATAACTGTAAATCATATGAATGTACCTACTTTCAGCCATTTGTAACGAACGATCTAACATCACACTAATATAAAGGCGAAAGTTTGTGAGTGTGTGTGTTTATATGGTTGTTTCTTCTTCGCGCTCAAACGGCTGGACCAATTTTGATAAAATTTTGTATGGAGGTAGCCGACACTCTGGATTAACATATAGGCTACTTTTTATCCCGATATTCCCACGGGTTCTATGAAGAAAGAAGAACAAATCTCCTATGGCTTATGGTACAAATCTAACTTGAAGATATATTTCAATGATTTAAATGACTAATTCTGTATAGGTATACATATCTGTTACAGTCGCGAATCATATTTTGATCAAGATACAACCTGACACTGACCTGCAAACTGCAAAAAACGTAAGAAAATTTTAATTACGCGGTCTATCCCTGCGCCTTTTAAAAATTGAATAACACTTCTAATCAATTCCAATATATTTTTATAGCTTACGATGGAGAAAAATATTGCTTCAAGTTAGCTTATCAATCAATATTTACTGCAGCAAACAGACACGTCATTTGCACAGGTCTAGGAATGATAAACAACATTTTAATTATCTATGTATATTAGTAGGTACAACATCTAAAGCGGTACTGTATATTACCTACTTAATTAATTTTTCACACGTGGTTAGTAAAAGACATAAAGGATTTGTTTGTATTCTATTGTGACAATACAAGGTCAAATTAAAATAACTAGCGAATCTTGGGTATGGTTAACTAAACATGCGGAAAAAAAAGAAAAAAAAAAAAAAAATTTTGGGATCATCGACATCTGTTAGTGTAGTTACTTGACATATCAGTTTAAACATCAGTTTTTTTTTTGTGTATACTTCACAACTTCACAGACGTCAAAATAACACGACAAAACCGAAATGAATTCATTTTCTCAACTCATACTCCAAGTACACTACCAGCAGTCATTGACTCCAAACAAAAAATCATCAAATAATTTTTATTGTATTGTTTTTAGATACCAATACCTTATAATGGCGCCGATTCCCTTGTTCACAAACTAAACTAAATTTAAGTTAAGTGCATCGTTTTCTTTCTATTTCATTAAGAAAAGGACAGAAAATAAATATTAGTTTAGTCCTGTCAAATTAAGATAAGTACTCCATAGACAAGTTTAGACGTGATTAAAAAATTGTTTACTAAAAATACGTCAATTTACGTCAGGCGCCGACTAATTTGACAGGACTAAAGTAATATTTATCTTCTGTCCTTTTCTTAATGAAATAGAAAGAAAAAGATGCAATGAACTTAAAGTTTAGTTTGTGAACACGGGAATCGGCGCCAATGTCTGCGGAGTGTTGCTAGCTAATTTAATTTGACCCTGTAAAGTCATAAATGTCGTTGCATAATTTGATGCAACTACTAAACGCCAACGTTCGTGACAGGCGAGGTCACAAAACGTAAGAGCAGGACGACACGTTTCAATACAGGGCTATCCCTAAAGAATTAGGCGGAGGTGTACCTATAGTAAACCCACGAACGAAGTATCGATTTTCAAAAAATCTCGTACTAAATATGCACCGTCCTACTCGCACGTTTTATGACCGCGAGTCTTTGCGTTTAGTTCAATTAATTGTGCCTTGAAGTAAAATTTTGTAAGCGTGAGTAGCCTAAAATATTTTTCGCCGTATCATCTACACTTAGCCGATTTCCGAAATAAATAACAATGAAGTGACAACCCTAATGCTTACGTCTAATACCCACAAAACGCAATCTTAACTCTGATTGCATAAGATTCATATTTGTTTTACTAATATTATTAACTTATTTCTATTTTTAAAATTAATGTAAGTAAGTAGGTATATGCAATAACAACGTCATTAGTGATTATAATGTTTGCTAATAAAAAATCCGCCTTAACATAAGGAAATAAGGTTAATATTCGAAGACTCACCTTCTTGAAGTGGTTGAGGGTATCAGGGCTGTTCTCGCACATCTCAGTGATGAGGGTCACGCCAGTTATCAGGACACCTGGTGATGTTCATACAATGTTTAATGAGTTTGTAATAAAATCAGCTGTTTCATACATTTTGGTCAAGTAGGTATTGAAGTGTTGTATGAAACAGCAGATTTTTTTTCGTGATTTAAGGGTCGGTCCCATAGTGAAAGTTGTTTATATTCATGGGTAGAACACCATGTAAAAATTTGGATGGTCTTTGAAAAGTAACCCTGTATGAAGGTAATAGAATCTTTTTTTTCTGAGTAGTACTCGTGGAGTCGTGGTTGCTCTTTATGTGTGTGTTATTGGGCGGTAAACAGGCAAGCGTCTATGAGCGTCTGCTAAACAAGAGTCAGTGGGTCCTTTTTAAAATGTAGCCCGCCAGGGTAAATACGTAACAACTAACACACACAAAAAATAGCCATCCATCGCAATGCTAGGCATAGCGCGATAGGCATTTTGATATCCGTGGTTTTATAAGTTTGTAAAAATCTACTGCTCTATAACGTAATGAACGTGGCTTTAATGTCAAAATGAAAGCCTTAGCGATCGATAGCCATTTTATGTGTGTGACGCAATCACCCCGCTGATTTAAAGTGTCTTTGTAAAAAAATATGTCGGTAAGCAGAGTATCTTCAGATGTATCAGACTAGCTTCTGCCCGCGTGGTATTTTACCCTTTTAGGGGTGAAATTTCGAAAACCCTTTCTTAGTGGATATCTACTCTTCACAAAGAACACACCCTCCAAATTCCATGTCTCTAGGATCGGCGCGGCGGTTTAGGCTGTGCGTTGATATATTAGTCAGTCAGGACTTTGAATTTTATATACTAGACAATTCCAATCGTTGAAAAACAAAAGTTCAGACCATAAATTAAAAGGGAGCAACCCTACAACAAAATCCAAACCGAGCTTTCCTGAAGTCGCGTTGCATAGTAAAAGAATGCAGGTTTAACATAATATGTTATAACTTCATCTGATAAAAGTTAATAGAAATAGCTCCAAGGGTTGGAATATGAGCCAGCTAGTAAGCACGGTAATATTATAGACGTTATTCGAGTCTCGAAGGTGCGACAACTTTATTAGGCACCTGTCTCACCGTAAACGAGGAAGCGATTAGCTATCAACGGTTTTTTTAATGGCTGGATGGGCCTACTCTTGACCTCGATCACGCCTGATGGAAAGCGATTCATTTTCTCGCACAACAAACGTACAAAAGATTCCAGGTCCCGTATGAAAAGATACATATCGTCGTTGTCAAACCAAAATCTGCTATGTACCGTTTTTTGAGGTTTCAAGATTTTGACCACAGCTTATAGGTCACTACCTTATTTTTCATATAAAAGAACTGCTATGTGCTTATGAGCACTAGTTGTGGAACTATGGCCTCAGAATAAAATGTGCTATGTACAGCAGCTAAAACTTTGTCAAAACTTCTTTTGTCAATAACTCAAAACTATACTTTTTGCACATAGCAGGTTTTGGTTTGACAACGACGATATATTAATAGTTGATCGCTGACTGCTCACACCCTCTGGCGAGTACTCGTTTGTCGCAGAGACAAGAGTTGTCAAAGAGAATACTCGCTCAGCTCGGTGAGTCTCCCGCACGGTATTTGCATAACACTATAACAGTAGGAATCATCTGCCTAGCCTTTTCCCAACTATGTTGGGGTCGGCTTCCCGTCGAAACGGATGCAGCTGAATACCAGTTCCTATTTTACATGGAGCGACTGCCTATCTGACCTCCACAACCCAGTTACTGGGTAATACGATACCCTTTGGTAAGACTGGTTGTCAGACTTTCGGGCTTCTGACTACCCGTAACGACTGTGAAAGATCCACGAATGACAGCCGGGACCAACGGCTTAACGTGCTTTCCGAGGCACGGAGGGGGGACACGGTATGTAAAGATGGTCACCTATCCACAGACCAACTGCGGCAAGCGTAACATAACCTGATCGATGGACCTGTGCGGCTGTTATTATTTAGCCACGGGCCCCTCTATAACAGTAGGAATGACTTTAATTTTGACAGTTCAACAACATTCATTGCGTTATTTACGTTGTTAAGCAGGCAAATATTTCCAACATTTGAAGCAATGGATTAGCAATGTCCATCAAAATTATTCAGATTGTGATTGATAGTGTGTTACGCAGTTAGGGTGCCGCTTGCTATACGCATACCAGCGAGTAATCGCTCGTCGCTGTCGAGCATTCGCTGCTCGAACGAGTTTTTAGTGGCTAGCACTAATCGCTTCTCGTCAATCGCTCTCGGTGGGACGCCTTCCTAACATAGCGTGCAGCACGTCGGAACTCTTTGCGTGTGCTTATTGACACGTCAGAATCAATATTATATTCTAGAGTTCTGTGTGTGACAGGCAATAACAATTTTATGTGTTTCTATGTTTAATCTAAATGTACGAGATATGCATAAAAGAAGCTTTTTAAGTAAAACCCATGTGTCATTTATACTTCAATGTCCTCTAGGCGCCATTGGTCGGAATCACCTTATTCGCGATTGGTCCAATTCGCGATTGGTCCAATTCGCGATTGGTCCAATTCGCGGTTGGTCCAATTCGCGGTTGGTTCAATTCGCGGTTGGTCCAATTCGCGGTTGGTCCAATTCGCGGTTGGTCTAATTCGCGATTGGTCCAATTCGCGGTTGGTCCAATATAAAGTATTTCCAAAATTAAACAAAATAACACATTTACGCCTCATAATCTGCCTATGATGTTCCCACTGCTGGGACACAGGCCTCCCTTCGAGAGGGAGTGGGCTATAATCTACCACTTGGGCTCAGTGCGGGTTGGTAGATGTCATATCTCTTCGATTTCTTGGTTCTAGGACATGCTGGTTTCCTCACGGTGTTTTCCTTCACCGTTTTGAGAGCAGTGGCGATGAAATAATTTACACAAAGTAAAGCGCCTGTATGAATTCGGAAGTGGGGGGCCACTGGGCCACCATTGTCCATTTCCTTTTCGTCTCATTACATTCAAAATTAAAAATATTTTATTTTACGCGGGCACTTATGAAACGCCAGAAGCTAGGTGCTAGGTTCCAATTGGTCGTTTCCTACAGAGAAGAGCCGGTAAGAAACTCCACGGTTACCCTTTTAAAAATAATTGGACTTAACAATGTTTTCAAATTACATTGTTAATAGGTATGGGAGGACAGTGTAGGCCTGTCAACAATAACTAGGTACTTGACAAAATAGAAAATGGTCTATAAATTTACATTTTATACAAGACTTAGAATTTTCAAGGTAGGATGGTCATCGCTGACCAAGAAGTCTAGACACTAGACAAATAATACTGTTTATATCTAGCAAAACCCTTGCCAACCAATAACAGTAACACAGGTTAGGCCTTTTCTACCCGATTTCCTTAGTTACGTGCATCATCATCACCATTTCAGAATATGGATGTCCACTGATGGCTATAGCACTCACTGGTTGACCAATGATTTGGTGAAGGTCGCGGGAATCCACAGGATAGTACGTCCTTACTATGATTGGCTGGCTATAAGGGTAAGGGAAGACCAAACAAAACAGAAGATGGATGGATTCTGTGAAAGATGCTACGGCTAGAAAGGGGATGATACCGACCGAGATAACGACTGGAAGACTGGTGTGGAAGAAAAAGACCCTGAACCCAATAAATTCGGATAAGGACAAGAGAGTAATGATCCTTACCATGATTCTTCTCCGTCAGCAAGCTCCTAGTAGCAGGCAGGAACATCTCCATCAAATCAGGAACTCTTCTTATAATGCGGAAGGCGCACAACGCTGCCTTCTTCTTGATATACGCGTTGGGAGACTTGATGAGGCGTTCCACCTCTGAGGCCAAGTCCCGGGCCATTTCTGGAGAGGCTATGGCCCCGAGGGTACATAGTGCTAGGCCCACTACGAACTGGGTGTTGCTGTTGAGGTCACTGTTGAGAAAAGATTTGGGAAGTTAGAAATTTAGTTTTTTTTGGGTAGTTCTTCTTGTCTTGTGAAAGCAGGAGTGAATAGCATAATCAGCCTAAAATGTTACAACTGCTTAGGACGCAAGCCTCGTCTCTGTTCTCAGGGTGGGAGTGGGGCGAGATTCACCACGCGGGTCCAGTGCCAGTCAGTGAGGCTGACTGATAGATTGGATTCCGGATGATCTTTATCAAATGTATTTTCAAAGAATTATTGTACTAAGACCTAACCTACATACACAGGCCACAGCGTCTTTTTTCCCAAGAAAACGACATAAATAATGTTATTTATGACTCATTCCGCGCGAAGAAATAATACATAACATTTCATTGGAAGATTCTACTCCTGCGCGTGGGAGCGAACATCTCGGGCTAAAAGCGTGACATTTCATTGTAGGTGTAACAACAAAAGACTCCTGTAGGCACTTTGAATAATCTTTGAGAAGGATCATATTGTACTAAGACCTGAATAGGACCGTCACGTAAAGGCAATTTGTAGTTTCAAAACAAAACCTGACTTAAGCATTAAGGAGCGCTAAGACCCAAGTATGACAATCACTGAAGGACTAATTAAGCAGTCGAGCAACATGGGTTGGCCAATCAAGATGGAGCTTTTCGATCGACGTGAAAACTGGAGGGGCAACTGCCAATCAGCGTACGGCATTTTTTATTCAAAATTGGCAATTCTGGTGGTTATTAGGTAACTTCGCAAAGTGAAACGTAATTGGCAATCTAGCCGGGACAGGTAGCCGTATAACTTAAGTTTTCTTTAATTAGCGTATCGAATACTGAGAAAATTACCGGGGTTTGAGTATCACATCACACGGTGTAAGTATTTTGTGTTTTCTTTAGTTGTTTTAAAGTATATTCTACTTGCCTTGTTTTATTTTTACATACGATTTCAGTTTGCTAGATGTGTCAACTTTTTTCTATGCATATTTTAATGAACTCAAACTCAAAGGATTTATTTCAATTAAACAATGTACAGGCACTTTTGAATTGTCAAAATTAAATAGTCGGTCAGTTAGTCAGAAAGTTGAAGCTAGTTGTCCATTTCAAAACGTAGAACTTTCCAGAATTATTACTTCTAGTTTTTTTCTAATTTACAAAGAGTACATATCCTAAGGAAACCAACTATTATTTTATTAGTCATACGATTATGTTGTTTTTCTTTTGTAGAAGGGCCTAAAGAACTATAAATAAATTAAATAAGTACAACTTCCATTACTGTAGTTATTTTCCTAATAAGGCAAGCAGATCAGGGAAGGTCTAAAACGGTATAACATCAATGTATAGGCAACGTTTATCTCCGGACCCAGATGTCAATTGTATTTTTTCCTCAACTTGGTTCATGTCCGATTTAATTAACTAAGGAAAATATTGTATACATTTTTTGTAAGCATTCCCAAACATTTGTACGTTTTGTGTTCTTAATTACTACTTTTAGAGATTCTGCATTTACTTTTAAGAATGTAAGGGAGAAATCTACGCAGGGATGTTCCGGACCTCGCTCAAGACCCGAGCAAAACTTTTAAACTAGTTTTAACCAAGCAAATGGACCAAATGCTCGTCTTGAGTGAGGTTTTATAATAAAGGGCCTTGGAAGTTATCTCAGTTTCCGAAAATAAAGTTATATCAGACTACACGTGGTATTAGGAATATGTAAATCAGTTATATTTTTACATAATCCTTTAATAAGGTGACTGTGTGTATAACACCAAGGCCATGAGTCGCGATGTCAACGACACAGCCAACACATCACAATCTGCCTGCCGATAAAAATGGCAGGTGGAGGCGTTATCAACTACACTTGCGTGCAAAAAATTGGGCCACCCCCATGCTCCCATTATTTATTATAAGTTCAAATCATGCAAAAAAACTTACAAACTAAGCCCCACAAAACCGTAGTAATAGTTTGACTGTGGGGTCTGACGAGTCTTTATAGTCGACGAGTCAGTCTTGCTTGTACCGCGTTCCGATGCGCACGTGTTTGCATATTCTGTGTATTGACTAGCGCGGCGCAAGCTGTCGCTCGTATTTCTTTTTTCGCCATGAGTAACGAACTTGTGGCGAATGAGCTGCTGGCGTTCCTGCAGCAGAAGCTGGATGTGATGGACGAAGTATCCGCTGTCCAAATCTGCTCAACGAACTTCAGCGAGGAGGACATAGCTGCTGCCAAGCTATTGTTGTTCAGTGTGCTGAACAAGCGCGACCAGATGGTGTCCCGCCGGCGTGACGGGACTAAGAGAAGCCTGCAAGATATAATCACGCTATTCAAGGAGACCGACCCGGACGACGTGCCGACGTTTGTCGTGAAGGACCTGCATAAGCTGCCACCCGTCACCTTCGATCACGTCGATGTAACAAGCCTTCTGAAGGACATTGTCTTTCTGAAGGCCCGCCTCGCGGATGTTCTGGCGAAGTTAGATGCATCCCAAAACACCGTCGTCGATTTGCGCAAAGAATTTAGCGAGTTGCGCAACAGTGTGGCGGTAACTAGGTCATCAGTTGATGCATCTAACGTAAACATGTGTCGCGGAGCTGGCCTCGATTTATCGTCGTCAAATTCCGCGTCAGCAGTTTCGTCGCCAGCGCACCCGTCGTTTGCTGAGATTGCAGAGCGCCCCGCCCGCGTGCACCGCAGCCCCGCACCCGTCATCGCGGCTCCTCCACGCAACGCCGCCCGAGCCCCTCGCCCCGTCCCGCTGCCAGTGTCTGCAGCCCTAGCGAAGCCCATAGTAAAGGAATCTGCTAGCGTCACCGCGGGTGCCCCAGAAGCTCCAAGTAGTAAGCCAATGCCAAAAAAGGCACCGAATAAGGCTGATGATGAAGGTTTCGTGACCGTGCAAAGGAGGAAGCGCCGGTCGCGAACGAACAAGAACCGCTGCGGCAAAGCTCCTATGGAGCCGGAAGTCAGCTTGCGTGCCGCAAAGCCGAACACACCGGTGTACATCTCCCGCCTACACTACACCACTAAGGCGGAGGACATCGTGGAGTACGTGCGCCAGAAGACGAGGTACACGCCGAGGGTGCAGTTACTGGAGTCGCACCGCAACGTCAACTTCAAGGCGTTCGTGGTGCGCGTGCCGAATTGCTATCTGCCAATCGTCATGGATGAAGACTTCTGGCCGCAGGACGTGGTGTTCCGTCGCTTCCGCGGACAAGTACCACAGAATTGCTCTAGAGTTAGCTAGTGAAGTACTGTTTTACACTAACATAGTTATTAAGTTTTATTTACTAACAAAATTGTTACTATACTATTATGTATACTTAGGTTAAGGTATGTATCTATGGGTCTTTGTTACCTGAAAATAAATGGTTTATTATTATTATTATTATTATTTATACACACTTAAAAATTCATACTTTAGACTTAGGTATTTGAGAGACGATATCTGACAAATCGTAATGAATATAATTTATTATTTTATTTTGTGTGAAGGTAGGTAAAGTACTGTTTATTTGAACATACACTATATTTTGATAAAAGCAATATTCTTGACAAGATCGACTGGATTCTTCAGATGTCCTCATCACTCACTTTTGCTCGGAAAAAGTTTAAAATTGAAATTGACAAACATTAAATTTTATTTATTTCCGTTTGTTTCATCAAAATTGAAAATGATTTTGTTAATGGACTAAAAAAAATGAGGTTCTTTATTCAACACCCTATTTGTAAGTTTGCGATTTTCTCAAAAACGAATGAATCAGTTTTGATCATTCTTTCACTAATGTAATCTACATACTTTCAGGAAGGTTTTAATATACAATATATTTAATATTAGATTATTGTTAGTAAAACTTGTTGAATTATACTGTTTCAAATCGAAGAGCATTGGGTAGGTCGATTTTTTGCACGCAAGTGTTTATGGAAATGTAAACGCAATAGGTGCACATAACATTTTTGCTCTATTTTCAATGTTTTAGGTACGTTTTTAACTAACGAGTTTTATTTTACTGCGATGGGCACCGTGCATTTTTCATTCGGAACAGCAGAATCCTCTCAGGAACCTGAGCTGCTCTATATTTCCATTACGAATATATATATATATATAGCAGCCTGGAGTCTGCATTTATGACAACCGCAATAGGCTTACCTCCTATTACATAGGACTTATACATGTATTACACCTCTCCTTATCCCTTCAGAGAATACAGGCGTGATATCGCATGCTTAATGGAATACTGACTTAACTCAAAATAGACGTTTTTTGGGAAATCGCAAAAGAAGATCTTGCTATGAGGACGTATCTACTACTGTTGAAGCATAACATTAAAACTGATTTGATTATTAATTAATCAATGCTTGTATTTTGAACGTATGATTAACTATTATCGCGTTAAGATTATGATCCAGAGCTGACCTTTGTATATTCCCAGCGTAAGTGTGGTTCACGTATAATCTTACAACTTTAGATGTCTTTCCGTGGGTGCCAGACAGGATTAAAGTGGGTAGAATACTCCCACACACAAGCCAATAATCCTGATATTCTTATTTTTAGCCTGTGGTCGTCCAGAAAGGTCAAACGAGAGACAATAATATTTATATCTAGCTGCACTTAAGTCATAAATTGACCGGGTCAATGTTTACTGCTAATAAGTAATAACATAATTATTATTGTTATTATATTATGATGCCAATAAACCATCACTGGCCATAAACCTTCAAGTCTTGCTTTTATATGGCACCATTAAGACGTATTGAACCTAACAAAATGGTGTAACTAATACTAATACAGGGTGAATTTAAATTAGTTAGCGACACTCCGCAAACGTGATGGATGTTTTGTTTGGGAGGTCAACGACCGATGATAGTGTTGTTATTTGACAAAAAAACTATATTTTTTTTGTTATTTATTTATTTAAGGACTTTGGAAGCCTTACAGCTAAATGCAAGTGATAAATAACAGTATAATAATCTGACAGCCAATTACAGGTCTTCACGTCTAGAGTTTGTCTGGTATAAAAGTACTGAGGAACAAAATATACACACTGCAAATATTGCCAAAAAAATATATGTATACGGTCGAATTGAGAAACTTCCTCCTTTTTTGAAGTCGGTTAAAAATATACAAAGTTATAAGATACCCAACGCGTCTGCGGAGTTTAGCTAGCCAATTTAACTAAATAAACCATGTATATGATAATGTGATGACACGTTTTTATTGGTCGACAGAACTTAGAACAAAAGGTTTTATTCATGCTACGAATGAATCTATGAATGGTAAGCATATCGATGCAAATATCGATTGTACCTTAATAGAAGCGAGTTTTGTGGTATCAAAGCAAATTCGTGATTCGTATTGATGTAATTTTGATCGCAGATATAAATAGTATGAACAAAATGTATTCTCAAATATCACAAGTCTGGGAATATTTGCGAACGCATTGTAATGCACATTTTTTTTGCATGTCTGAGACTGGTGACCGAGCAGTGGTGGCGCAGTGGTAACGGCCGCGACTTACGAGTTGTAGGTCGTAGGTTCGAACCCTGACAGGCGCTTTACTTTGTGTAAATTATTTCATCACCACAGCTCTCAAAACGATGAAGGAAAACATCTAGAAGAAACCATGTCTTAGAACAAAAAACTCGAAGACTTGCGACATCTACCACACCATCACCCGCACCAGGCCAGGGAAGCATGGCACAAAAGGTCTCGAAAATGGGTGGAACGAAGATCATGGATCATGGTGATTACTGACATCCAAATCACAATAGTAAAAAGTATGCTTAAGAGAACAGGGCGTGCGATTCTCCATACAAATGTATTCCCCTCTTTTCTTCCTCTAGAGCATTTTTTTCCATAAAATCTAGGTCTGCTGTAAACAAGTCCCTGACATTTTCTTTTTTTCAGCAACTAATTAGTAAAGAAAATATGACCCTCTAAAAATTACAAAAAATGCCCTATTTTTACGTCCGTGATTAGAGGACTACCAGACAAATTAGAAAAGTTTTTAACATAAAAATGTTAGGAATCTTACATACCCTTTCTTAAAATGTTAATGTAATAAAAATAATTGAATCGGCTCAGTTTTCGAAGAGAAAAAAGGGGAATACGAAACGTCGATCTCGTCAAAATGTTTGTGATCATTTCGGTCTGAGCTGCATCGCCCTATTACGGGGGCAGACTTGAGGTAAGGCGACGGCAATAGTTTCTTCAAATACCTATTTTCCAAATTCTTCGCAGGCCCTTCTTAATAAAACTGTAGATAAAATAAAAGCCAATTCCTATTCCTACTAAAAAATGCAAATGGCTACCCATTAGGCACAGCGATTGCAATGAAAATTTAAAAGCCTGAACAACGTAGTCGTAGGTAATTGTTAACATTTCAGTTCTGCAATGCTCAAGTTGCGGCCCGCCCCCGGCTTATCTATGCAGATGCGGCCACAAACTTCTCTGTGGGGGCCGCGGATAGGAGTGAATTTATGAGGCTGTCTAATATGCAAAATTCTCGGGAATCGAATAGGAGCAACAACGAAAACTTTTCAGCACAAGGTTGCCTTCAGACTTTTCGATTCAATTTTGTTAAACAAAAAGGTTTTGCGCTATAAAAGTTAACTGTCATACTAATAATCGATCATCTACTGCGCGAAAACCCGGACAGGCTTTCAAGAGAAGCTTCACAAAATGCCTAAGAAAATTTATATTAAAATAAGGACGAAGGCTGTAGTCAAGACGCCAAAAAAAACCGGCCAAGTGCGAGTCGGACTCGCACACCAAGGGTTTCGTACATATTTAAATACAACACGTGTCTTGTAGTGTATGTTATTAATTGTTGTTATAGCGGCAATAAGAATACATACTCTGTGAAAATTTTAATTGTCTTCAAATTACGGTTCATGGGATACAGCCCGCTGATAGACAGACAGACGGACAGCGGAGGTTGAGTAATAGGGTCCCGACCCAAAGGGTGCTTTGGGTACAAAACCCTAAAAACTACCTAACAATATTCCCAAAATCACTTTGAGGTAATCTAAAAGAGCTTTCTAACAACTTTCGTTCTCTTAATTAATTATGCTTTATCACGCAAGTAAATCTCAAAACGGTAACGGAAAACATCGTGATGAGGAAACGGCATGTCTTAGAACCTAAAATCCTAAGACATGTGACATCTACCAACCCGCACAGGACCCGCGTGGTAGATTACGGCCCACTCCCTCTCACCGAGAGGAGGCCTGTTTTCCAGCAGTGCGAACATTATGGGTTGATTATGCTACGCAAGTAACTAAAGGCAAACACTGCAATGGCATCAAAGTATAGAGGGCAAAGTTACATAAGAATCGTACAACATACGAGTCGCAAATCACATAATTATAAATTAAATTAAATTGGTAAAACAATTTTAAGTATAAACAAAATTTTTGTGATTGGATCCTCCTTTTAGGCAGATAGTGCCTGTATTAGGAGAGTCCGCTCTTCCATAGCAAGACGTGTTATACAAAAAGCAAATCGTATAATTTTTATGCTAAAACTAGGTACAGAAATTAACATTAACTTAAATCAAATATGTGTATGAGTGGGTGTATGTATGTGTGTGAGTACATGTGAGTGTGTTAGTCTGTAGGTGCGACTGAGAGTACATGAGTGTGAGGGAGTGTATGTGATATGACTGTGGGCGAATGGCATTGTTCGAAATTTACTATTCATTTTTGTTACGCGCCTACATAGTGTAGGTACTAATATGATATTCTGATTGTTAAATCATACGCCACCGGACATGGCGGGATTACGGCACTCATAAGCGTCGTATGGCGTAATCCCTCACTTCCTGTTAATGTAATGTTATTTCATAAAAGAATAATGGAGTCCGTCAGTTTTGTCTAAATATAGTTTGCTTTTCTTTTGTGTTCCTTTATAACCGCAATGTGTATGACAGTCCCATCGTACCCTAATTACACACTGCTAAAGATTACATTTGGGCCACGAACCTGACCAGACTCTTCGCATCATCACCATTTGGGTGAAACAGAATTTAACTGAATGTGCCCATATGAAGTAGGTTCAACCTCAAGACTACAAATAGATCTACAGGGTTATTGGTAAAACATTAACAACCTCTAAAGGCTGCTTTTCCACCAGAGATGAGCGAGGAAGCGTAGCGATGCATGTGTGTGAAACCAACGAATAACATCGCTGCATTTTTATAGCTTGAACTAATTTAGCGTTGGTATTGGTTAGTTTTACACACATCCCTCGCTACGCAACCTCGCTCATCTCTGGTGGAAACGGAGCTTAAGAGTTCATTGTCTATGGGACCAAACCCGAAATCGCGGAAAAAAAACAGCTGTTCCCTACATTTTGACGTGCTATACGAACATATGTAAATGTAGGGAACAGCAGATTTTTTTTTTCGTGTTTTCAGGTTTGGTCCCATAGTAAAAGTTATTCATAATGACGAGTACAATGACCTCTTAAGGGGTTGTTAATGTTTTACCAATAACCCTGTATATGAGACTCATATCGAACACAGTCCATCAATAAGTGTTGTAAAATAGGTGTGTTTACTTCAACAAACTCCTTCGTTTTCATCATAGAGAACGCTTAAATGTAACGAACCTATTTCCCAAGAATTTGAACGCTAATTGACGCTAAGCATGCCGTTAATTCGGGTCAAACATTGGCTTAGATACCTACTAAGTAAACCTTTGCTTAAAGATAAACTGAAACTAGATGAAACTTCGTCTCTATTGACTAAGTTCACAACAAGTTACTTTACTTCAGGAACCTACCCATCTATTACAGTTACTGACAGTTAGAGTCATGAACTTTTAACTTAAAAAGTTGCTGGTAATGGCCGTCGCGTCGTCCCGAAAAGTACGGAAAGACTGATAAGGTTTTGTGAAAAAAAACCTTACATTTTTGTGAAGTTCCAAAAGTATAATTAATAAAAATAAAAACCGGCCAAGTGCGAGTCGCACTCGCACACGAAGGGTTCCGTACCACAAGGCAAAAACGCCGACAAAAACACGTTTGTTCTATGGGAGCCCCTCTAAATATTTATTTTATTCTGTTTTTAGTATTTGTTGTTATAGCGGCAACAGAAATACATCATCTGTGAAAATTTCAACTGTCTAGCTATCACGGTTCTTGAGATACAGCCTGGTAACAGACGGACAGACGGACAGTGGAGCCTTAGTAATAGGGTTCCGCTTTTACCCTTTGGGTACGGAACCCTTTTTTTTTTTTTTTTTTTGAGGATTGGAAATCATCAAATGACTCCTCCCGCTCTGGGTGGAGCGGAAGGGAGTGTCAGACTCTTACTGACTAAAACCCACCCGTGTTCCTTCCTTAGCCCTTTATGTTCCGGGCCAGCGGTAACCCTTTCGGACAATCCCGCTGAAAGGGTACGGAACCCTAACAATGAAACGCTTTTTGTTGGTCTACGCGTAATTTAGACCGGTATTTATTGATCTCCTGACGCCATTTGAAAGTTCAAGGCCCTGGCTTATTTGGAATCGGAACCGTGGGCCCAATCTCATTTCACTAACGTCGTTGCCCCGAAGTTGTTTCGTAGCTCGGGCATTGGGAATCGAAAACGAACGAATGAGAATTCTGAACAGGTATAGGCATACTAAACGTGAACAATTCAATTTTATTCTTTGAACCGTGAACGAAAATTCACATAGAAAACCAAGGTTGGTTGAGAAAATAGACAACGTTCTTTTATTTAGCTGTGAGTTGAAATGATAAGTTCAGGATGACAGTGACACAGGGTTATTGTAAACTGTCGTGAAGTGTCCTTAAGAGGATGAAAAGGGCCATCACGTTCTCAGCAAAGGATTTTAAGGGTCCTTGGTTAGATTAAAGGCGAAATGTCGAGAGGAAGGACAACACCGTCTTCCTTCCTGCAAATATCAACAAAACACGATTGCCAATTCGTCAGCGAAGATCGGTGACTGTCAAAATATACCTTTCTCCAGAACTGGAAGACTCCCTCAATTTCTAATAGTAATTATCATTCATGTCATTCAGTGATTCAGACTACACTGAATGGCAGAGATAAAATGATAAAAAACTGGCCAAGTGCGAGTCGGACTCGCACACGAAGGGTTCCGTACCACAAAGCAAAAACGCCGAAAAAAACATGTTTGTTGTATGGGAGCCCCCCTTAAATATTTATATTATTTTAATTTTATTATTTATTATTAAAGTTAAAATACAAATGAGTATTTTGTGAATATTTCAAGTGCCTACCTGTTGCCATTTTTGATATCGAGCAAAAAAGAGCTAATAAATCGCGTTTGTTGTATGGGAGCCCCCCTTAAATATTTAATTTATTTTGTTTTTAGTATTTGTTGTTATAGCGGCAACAGAAATACTTACATAATTTGTGAAAATTTCAACTGTCTAGCTATCGCGGTTCTTGAGGTACAGCCTGGTGACAGACAGACGGACAGACAGCGAAGTCTTAGTAATAGGGTTCCGTTTTTACCCTTTGGGTACGGAACCCTAAAAACATCGTCACTGCCATAATACCATCGCAAAATTGATATCGTATCCACTTAATTAAAGGAAGGTATTTGCCCTGCATTTGGACAACATAGCCGAGATCTATAATATATACGTTACTTAGCACGTACTTTGGCTAAGGTATCTTGGTCGAATCATGTGAGGACCATGTGTCATGTTTGTGTGTATGTATACGAAATAGTCTTTTGAGGAAGAACCACACAGATTTGAGTGGATCTGTCTAGTCAGCTAAAATAATATATCCACTTACTTCTTTAAACAGTTGGTGATGAGCAGATGGACGTCTTGCCGTTCATCCAGCAGCAGCATCGCGCCGAGGTACCCGACTCGCTTGTCCGTGAACCGCGGACTGGCGATCAGTTTGAGGCACTCCAGTTGACCAAAGTGTGCTGGGTAGCCCAGCATGTGGATGTAGAGGAGTTTCGCTATGTTCCGACATCTGGTGGCAAGGAGTTTTGATTAGAAATTATACAGGGTCGCAACCTCATCATCTGCCTAGCCTTTTCCCAACTATGTTGGGGTTGGCTTCCAGTCTAACCGGATGCAGCTGAATACCAATATTTCACATGGAACGACTGCCTATCTAACCTTTACAACTCAGCTACTGGATAATACGATACCCCATTGGTAAGACTGGTTATAAGACTTTCGGGCTTCTGACTACCCGTAACGACTGTCAAAGATCCACGAATGACAGCCGGGACCAACGGCTTAACGTGCTTTCCGAGGCACGGAGGGGTTTCGGTATGTAAAGATGGTGCCGTGATCGATCGACCTGTGGGGATGATATTACTTAGCCCTCACAGGGTCGCAATCTGTTACCATGAATTCAATACTTTATTCTAGACTCACGAGTGCAGAAATGTTTCATTGGTTTAAAAAAAAACTGCTGTTTCATATAAAAGTACAATACCTAACCTACATGGTCAACATGAATGCTTCAGATAATTATTTTTAAATAAGCAGCGGAAAATTTTGTCGCTTTTGGGTCTAGCATCGTGTCGCTGTCGCGTTGACGTCCCTTACACCGCGTTTATTGGATCGATTGATGAGTGTTACTGATGAGACAGTGTTGGACCTGGCGTTACCATCATTACAGCCGAAAGACGTCCACTGCTGGACATAGGCCTCCCCCAAGCACCGCCACTTCGACCGGTCCTGTGCTTCCCGCATCCAACGGGTTCCTGCGGCCTTTACAAGGTCATCGGTCCACCTTGTGGGAGGCCTTCCAACGCTACGTCTTCCGGTACGCGGTCGCCACTCCAGAACCTTTCGGCCCCATCGGCCATCTGTTCTGCGAGCAATGTGCCCTGCCCACTGCCACTTAAGTTTGGCAATTCTTCGGGCTATGTCGGTTACATTGGTTCTCCTGCGGATCTCCTCATTCCTGATTCGATCACGTAGGGAAACTCCAATCGTAGCCCTCTCCATTGCCCTGTGGGTGACTTTTAGCCTTCTTATAAGGCCCATTGTGAGCGACCAAGCCTTGTGTAATCGAGGTTACCCCGTCCCTACAGACATACTATAGAAAACCTTACATATTATAAAACGCAACGTCTCCCTGTCTGTCTGACCGGTAATGCGCTTAAGCCTACTCTAGAACCAGTGATCCGATTGTGGTTTTTTCTTGTCCATATGGATGGCGACGTCGATACTGACCATACCTAGTTATTTTAGGACCGAGTTTTTCCGGTTTCCTGGTTGGGTACAGTTTTCAATATTAGAAACTAAAGAACAATAATACTTTTTTTTGAGACTTGAGACTTTTTTCACGAGACTGATTATTACAGAAACTAAAGTCACCCTATCATTCTTTTGAGATTTGATTAGCTACGTGGATCACAGTATCTATAAAAACCCAACTAAACTAACTTTAAGACCTTTCAATTCGGTACAATAGTCCCGCTATTTTCCTTTCCAAACAACTTTTTGCCCAACCGGCTTCGGTAGATCCTAAGATAATATACAATTCTTTGGCGAATCTCAAATATCACGTATATTATTTCTACCTGTTATTTTGGGTTGTTTCCTTAGTAGGTAATCCTCGAGAAACTGGTACATAATTTGAACGTAAGATGGAAGGCAATTTATTGCTAGAATGACTGATAAGGAGTATCTGTGTCGACGTATCTAGTGCTTAAATATTGAAACAGTGTGATTGAGATCTCTTGTTATCGTTTAAATTGAGTTCCTAACTAATAGTTAATGCGAATTACGGGCTAGAGAATTAAAGAGTTTAACATACAGGGTGACAGGGACAATCGACAGGCAATCTGTAACCATGAAAACAGCACATAATTTCTAGACGACCTAGCGTAGAAATTTTTCATTGGTTATCAAAAAAATGTTGGCTGTTTCTTAGAAAACTGCAATACCTCATCATCATCATCTGCCTAGCCTTTTCCCAACTATGTTGGGGTCGGCTTCCAGTCTAACCGGATGCAGCTGAATACCAGTATTTTACATGGAGCGACTGCCTATCTGACCTCCAAAACCCAGTTACTGGGTAATACATACGATACCCCTTAGTAAGACTGGTTGTCAGGCTTTCGGGTTTCTGACTACCCGTAACAACTGTCAAAGATCCACTATCCGAGGCACGTAGGGGTCACGGTATGTAAAGATGGTCACCCATCCACAGACCAACCGCGGCAAGCGTAGCTTAACCTGATCGATCGACCTGTGCGGCTGTTATTATTTAGCCAAGGGCCCCTCTTATAAAAAAAAACTGCAATCAAAATGAAAAAATCCTACGGAGTAAAATGTGTGGAAATGTGTGCAAATTTTTATTTCAATAATCTAAAAAAGAATCAACGCAGGAGGGTTCAGAATCATGTTCAAATATAGCCCGACCCTCACCGTTCCTGCAGTTATCCCCACTATAAAAAGAAACAACAGACAGCGTCAAGCTAGATTTCGTTACAAACGTTTCATTTCGTAAATAGATAAATCTACTGACTATAGGCCGACCGCTCAACTGAGACGTTGCCTGAGGTAGCAGCGCGGTGCGGGAGGGGTGTGGTGACGTGATGCGAGAGCTCAGTGATTCGTCAACTTGTGACAACTATCACCCCTCCCGCACCGCGCAGCTACCTCAGGCAACATCCCAGTTAAGCGGTTGGCCTATAAATCTATAAACTGACACTCCTTGTGAAGGCGGACCGTCTCCGGAATTTATACTCAGGGTTCGATTTCCGGTCATCTCGTCTGGGAGCAAGAAAATTGTCTCGGGAGATTTTTTAAGGTAGATTGGATGCGAAAGACGAAAATAGTGCTGTTGTATGTACAACTTATTACAGGGAGATTTATGTGTGTCGACTGATTGAAAAAACTACTTTTGCCTTATCTTACAGGCGCGGGAAGTCAATAAATCTGCCAGCCTTTTCCCAACTATGTTGGGGTTGGTTTCCAGTCTACCCGGATGTAGCTGAATATCAGTATTTTACATGGAACGACTGCCTATCTGACCTCCATAACCCAATTACTGGGTAACACGACTCTTTAAGACTGGTTATCAGACTTTCGGGCTTCTGACTACCCGTAACAACTGTCAAAGATTTACGAATGACAGCCGGGACCTACGCGAGGCACGGAGAGGTCTCGATGTGTTATGATATACCCATCCACGGAGTGACCTCGGCAAGCGTAGCTTTACCTTCGATCGACCTGTGCGGCTGTTATAATTTAGCCACGAGTCCATAATGAGATAATTAATACTTACACAATTAAAATCTGACATAATGCATAATGGATTACACGTAAACCTTTAGTGACCTGCGAGTGCTAATTATGGCGTTATGTGCGCAATATTACATACACAAGTACTTTACAATCAATCACCTGTTGCAAATTAGTTTGCCGACCACTTTGTTAGCTTATGTAGATATGTTTTGCTGCACGCTGTTTAAGAAACAAGCGCTGAGATAAAAGCAATGGTTGATTTACCATCAAAACTAATATACCAAATTTTTCTAAATCGGTTCAGCGGTTTAAGCGTGAAGAGGTAACAGACAGACACACTTTCGCATCCATACTAATATTATAAATGCGAAATTGTTCACGCGATCCGATTTAGATGAAATTTGGTATAGCGATAGTTTGACTTTCGGTAAAGGACATAGGAAAGTTTTTATCCCGATATTCCCACGGGATCGACACTTATGCGGGCGAAACCGCGAGGCGCTGCTAGTTTATAATATTAGTATGGACGTTAGTAAACTTTAAACTTAAAATGACGTGGCCGCACATGTCATGATGACATGACATGATGTGGATTATAAACAGATTATTCTTACATGCTTACAAATTTACAATAGGATCTCTTCCTATTACATAGAGACTATTGTCTAATGTTAGACATGAATCTTAGTAATACTCACACGATATGGTGGAGTCCTCTACCTATCTCGAAATAGGAGTGTAGGTAGTGCCGACAATGTTCATAAAATCCCAATAAATTACCAATGTCGTTTACCATTCATTGCAAGCGTATAAAATATGGAGGCTATTAAAGATATCATTCGAATCTTAATTTATAGCGGTCGTCGCAGGAAGACTAGGGCGCGAACTTCCGTTGGAAACGAGGGATCGGCAAATTGTATCACTTTCGGCGATTGTGTAAAACCGAAATAAATGACTATGATCCACGTTTTGCTTTCAATATAAAAAAACTAGCTTCTGCCCGCGACTTCATCCGCGTGAAATATTTTGTTTCCTCGACCCACCCCATCGCATCGCATCACTTCGTTTTCGCTTAGCGTTCTTTCTGACTTTATTTCTTTTTGTTCGGCTCCTGTCTGTGTGGTGCCGGATGTCTGTGTGGTGCCGGACTTAAAGAATTGCACCACCCCTTACTTCCCGTGGGTGTCGTAAAAGGCGACTAAGGGTCTTACCGGAGAATGGGCAGCAGCGTTCTCTATTTATTCCACCATCATACCATACTGCGATCGCCAACCCGCCTGCCAAGCGTGGCGATTATGGCAAACCCCCCCCAAAATTGGGGGAGGCCTATGTCCAGCAGTGTACGTCTATCGGCTGAAACGACGGCTCCTAATGGTCATAGACTCATAGCGTGATGTTAAATAGCCTTATAGCCTCCCTCAAAAATTTGGCTATCAAATGCAAAAATAATTTTTCAAATGACTGGTAGTTCCTATATACAAACAAATTTTACCTCTATAAAATATTAGTATATAGATGTTTTGTCACTAAGCGACTATTACCTACGTACTAACTTTCCGACGTCAGACATAAGCATATCGTCAGACATATACAGCACACAGACTGGGATTGCAGTTTTACTGCTCCATTAAGTTTATGACATAATCTTAATGAACGCGGACTGTCTGTTTATGTCCTTAGAGCAAGTCATAAAGACGAGACCAGATTGATTCAGCTTTGGAGTAACAATCTGAAACTGCAGTGCGATTCTGTAACCATCTCACCGTGAAAACTTAGGTGAAGTGAGCGTGCGTGGAGTTAGCTGTCAATAGTGTCAATTCCTAGCAAAAACAAACTCACATTCACCTAAGTTTTCACGGTGAGATTTTTACAGAACCCACCGGCTGGCTTGTTTTTGCAGTTATTGTAACAACTGTAACGTGTAATTGAAGGAGACAAAAACTTATTTTTAGTAGCCTTTGATTTTTTGTGGACATCTTTTGTTGGACCTCCAATAAAAGATGTATCTATATCACACTAATATTATAAAGGCGTTTATGTTTGTTACTTCTTCACGCTCAAACGGCTGGACCAATTTTGATAAAATTTTGTATGGAAGTAGCCGACAACCTGGATTAACATATAGGCTACTTTTTATCCCGATATTCCCACGGGATCGACATTTACGCGGGTGAAACCGCGGGGCGCAGCTAGTTAATAATGTGTGTTTGTTTGAACGCGCTAATCTCTGGAACTATCGGTCGGTTTTGAAAATTTATTTTTACATTTGATAGCCCAATCCTTGAGAAAGGCTATAGGTTATTTAACATCACGCTAGGACCTTTAGGAGTCGAGCAGAAAGAACGCTAACCGAAAACGAAGTAATGTCGCGTGCAGACAATGCGATGCGACATATCGCATTGCATAATGGAATACTGACTTAACTCAAAAAAGACAATTTTTGGGAAATCGCAAAAGATCTTGCTATGAGGACTTATGTACTACTGTTGACGCATAAAAATAAAACTGATTTGATTTGATTATTAATTAATCATTCCGGATCATCGGACCGGAGAATGGGCAGCAGCGTTCTCTATGCATTACACCATCATACCATACTGCGATCGCCAACCCGCCTGCCAAGCGTGGCGATTATGTCAAACCCCCCCCAAAATTGGGGGAGGCCTATGTCCAGCTGTGGACGTCTTTCGGCTGAAATGATGATGATGATTAATTAGTCATGAATGCTTGTATTTTAACTATTGATGAGCTTTGAGCAAAATAAAAAAATCCGACATATCTACTAATGGGTCAATGTTCCATTAAGTATGCGATATATCTATGGATGCGACGCAGTGGAGCGAGGGAACAAAAATTTCACGCGGATGAAGTCGCGGTCGAAAATGAATCTGTCACATTTTTCGTAAGTATAACAAAAATAGCTTAGAGAATAGCCGGGCTCGTCTCTCTAATAAAGAGCGCTCCAATTTCAGCGAAAATGTCATGTATTTAGGGACAAAGATGTAAAGGCCCCACATTATACTTTTTCATAGGTAAATATTAGGCTAGAAAATCGCACAAGCACAGTCTACATTTAAAGTACCTATGAGATGATTGTTTGGAGTTCCAGAAGTATTTTAAAATGGAGTTTTGCTAATCAAGATGCCGTTAACCATGATAAATGTTTAAAGTGGTGTGAGCCTGGAGATCTGTCATACAGGTCCCGAATCTAGTTCAGACTCCAGCTCTCACAAGGTCCTAGCATACCTAAGGCCAAATTGTATATACACACTGCTGTAACAATGACATTTATGAGAGAAATAAACTGTATTATTAATTAATTAAATTGCTGAATTCAAGAAAATATACGGTAAATTAATCTGCCTAGCCTTTTCTTACCAATTTTGTGGTCGGCTTCCGGTCTAACCGGGTGCAATTGAATATCAGTTTTTTCAATAGAGCTACTGTCTATCTGACCTCCACAACCCAGTTACTAGATAACGATACCCCGTGGTATCTACGGTACTGGTTGAAAATATACGATAAGATTATAAATTCGAAAGTAACTCTGTCTGTCTGCATGTTACCTTTTCACGCCGAAACCACTGAACGGATTTCGATCAAATTTGGCAGGGAGATAGATTGCATCCTGGGGAAGGACATAGGATAGTTTTTATCGACATACCTCGCGGGCAAAGCCGCGGGTGGAAGGTAGTTTAGTTATAAAGCCAACGAGGTTTCCTGGGAATTTAGCCCCAAGGTCGCAATCTGATGTAACTAAGTATATGCAACTGAATCTATCAATATTTATATAGACGACCATTGTTACAAATCTAGAATGTTTGGTGTCTAAGATATTACAAACTAAAGAAATATCCATCGCTTTTGCTGTTCATTTATTTACGTATCCAGCAAATAGTTTAGCCGTAGTCATGTAACTTTGTACCT
The DNA here is from genome assembly GCA_916614155.1 of Mesoligia furuncula. Lineage (NCBI taxonomy): Eukaryota > Metazoa > Arthropoda > Insecta > Lepidoptera > Noctuidae > Mesoligia > Mesoligia furuncula. The sequence goes on along the minus strand of OU744803.1, from coordinate 5,144,428 downwards.
TGCGGTTTTGTTGTGGTTTTCGAACAACCTTCAGGCGACCGTATCTACACTTTGTTAGGACTTATCTGATAAATATGCATACTTGTCGTGACAAACAAACACCTGTCCTGAAGTGATGTTTCAAATCAATGAACGTCAACGAGTTACGTTAAGGCGCTGCCCAAACGTAGGACACCGTAAAACGCTTAAATATTTTTTTTCGCACATTCAGGAGTATTGGTATACAAATTACAAGCTAGAAAAAACACAAATTACAAGCTTTTTGTGTACTTATTGACAAATGTTCAAAGATATTTCATAAAAATAAAATAGTATCGTGCATGATAAAACAATCGTAATTTTTTTCGTCGCACAATTCTCAACATTTTATAAAAGTCCCTAAAATTTAAAGAATAAAAAAAAAAATCTCAACATTTTAAGGGGCTTACATGACCGCACGGCGCGGTCACTGTCAGACTGCATAAAAAAGAAAGAGAAGCGCGATGACACAACGCTGGTAATTTATTGCAAAATATGAAGCAATTATTTCATAACAAAAAATCTATTGTTTGGACTAAACAATTAAAACACTAGTGTTTTAGTAAGTTGTTTGTAGAATAATCTGACAAAAAATCACAATGATTGTATGTATATTAGTATGTTTTTTATTGTAAAAAGAAAGTTTTTAGAGGTATCTTCATGATTTTTTTCTACCGTATCATATTAGTTGTATTATGTTTTCAACACACTATCTACCTAGCATATATCCTGAAGAATATCACAATATATTTTTCTGATTTTGTTTACTGTACTCGATCATATACTTTAATTGTTTCTAAAACTTGCATTTTTTGCGTTTAGGTCCTGTAAGCCCCTTAAGTAGGTAGCTGAAACTTTGACTAGGGACTTGATAGTTTGCGCCAAAGGTCACGACTCATGACCCGGTTTTTGTAGGGTACGATATTGGAAGAACGTAAACTAAGCATTTCTTATGACTGAAGTATACTTCCTATTCTGCCACACGCTAATTATTTATTATTCTGCCGATGGAATTGAATACCTATTGATTTTCGCACTTATGTAACATAAAAGGTTATTATTTTAACGAGCGTTCGCACGTCGCTGTATTGATGTTATGGAAAAACCAATACCTATGCTAATATTTTAATCCTTCGTATACCCAACGTGGATCCATGCGAGTCACAATAGCTTTTTAATTGGTTAATAATGTTTCATTTTCCGGAAAATAAATCAAATTGAAACAGAATCACCCTTGTATTAATCGCGTCATCTGATTCTAAATAAGGGAAGGTAGGACCAAACGAGGATCGGCCAAAATAAAACAGTTGCCACCCGGCAGCTGCTAAATCAGAGCAATCGTGGGTACTAAACTGCGAATTTGAACCGTCCATCTGCTGGGTCAGGGCAATTTAAGTAAGAAAATCGATTGGGCTACTCCACCAGTCGTATAGTTTTCAGTCTAACTCAGCCTTTTCGATAAAAGTTCTGGTATAATAAATCTACTCGTGCGAAGCAACTGGTCTGCAATTACATCGGCATAATAAATCGCCGTTTATGATTACGATCTGACGCTTTTTTTCTTCCACTTTCGTAATATTTTTATGCAAGAGAATATTGACTGGGCTACCAGCCAATAATGAGGTTCAATGAACGGTCGAAACTAAGGAAGTGTGACTTCGTTTGTTTGTGTAGTCGCTTTTGGTAACCGGATCACAAGTGGTTCACGCTTGAGCGAAAATTGTGTCCTCCTTGACGTATTCAAATTTTGCAGGGCGCTGGGTGCAATTTTACCAGAAGATTTATGTGTTTTAGGTATGAACTTGTAACACTAGTAACTGGGTTGTGGAGGTCAGATAGACAGTCGCTCCATGTAAAATACTGGTATTCAGCTGCATCCGGTTGGACTGGAAGCCGACCCCAACATAGTTGGGAAAAGGCTAGGCAGATGATGAGGTATGAACTTGATGACTGGGGCGGTTTTTTTTCTGAAGTCGTTTTTGGTTAAAACCGGTTTTCTTAACCCTTCGCATGCACGTGGATCGACGCGAGACACAATGGCTTTTTAATCGTTTCTGTAATTACAGCATTCAACCGGTTACAAACTCAGGTTTGTAACCGGTTGAGCTCTTCGTCAGCGAAGAGCTTGCGAGTCTTGCGATAAGGACAAGAATGGAGTAGACCTCGTCGCTGAAAGAAAATACAAATGCATTGACAAGAAACTCACCTCCACACACTATCTTCTTCTCTGAAGGTAGACCGTATGTAAGCACACTCCTTGTTAACGACGCTTCTCTCTTCAGCCGCCGTTCTTGCGGCTCTGATCTGCCTGATAAGGTCCCGGAGACGGGTCGGAGTCGGCATCCGCACTGAAACCGGCGCGACTGTTACGGACGACACACACACATAGAAAGCATTGATCAGTGCTAGTTTGAAGTGCGTTATCTTAAACTAGGTGATGTCAAACGTGATTGGTGAATCATTGTCGAATCGATTATGAGAAAGGTCCTAATTGGTGACGCAACGCGGGATAAATGGGCTGTGTTGATTGACGAGCGGAATGTTATTAATGACTTATTGATTTTTGAACCGCAAAAAGATGATTCATTTTCAGGTTGTCATTCATAATTCTATTAAAAAACGCTTGGTTATCTGGCATTTATGAATTGCTTTCCTAAATAAGCCCCAGGTACGGAGTAAAGGGCGCGTTTTTTCCCGCGGCGATTTTTTTTCGCGCAGTGTATTGTCAACGCGTCTTGGATTTTTAATGCTTAGCGTCGAGAGTTGAAAATCCAATAGAGGTTTTTTGACGCGCTGGGATGCATTTATAGCGCACTGGATTTTCAACTCTCGATATTGAGTGGAGCATTGAGAATCCAACAGAGCGCATTCCAGCGCGTCAAAAAAACACACTGTTGGATGCATTCTGTTGGATTCTCAACGCTCGGCTCAACACCGAGAGTTGAAAATTCAATGCGCGATAAAATCCCGCCGCGATATTTTGACGTCGCGTCGGCATGGCTACCTAGGCTAAGCCCAGGTAAGCACGGGCGCGTTTTTTCCGCGCAGTGGATTTTCAACACACTGCTTAGCGCCGAGAGTTGAAAATCGAACAGTGTTTTATTGACGCGCTGGGATGCGCTCTGTTGGATTCTCAACGCTCGGCTCAACACCGAGAGTTGAAAATCCAGTGCGCGATAAAATCCCGCCGCGATATTTTAACGTCAGTGCGAACGTCCACTAAAGGGCGCGTTTTTCCCGCGGCGATTTTTTACGCGCAGTGTATTGTCAACGCTTCTTAGATTTTTAATGCTTAGCGTCGAGAGTTTGAAAGTCCAATAGAGTTTTTTTGACGCGCTGGGATGCATTTATAGCGCACTGGATTTTCAACTCTCGATATTGAGCGGAGCATTGAGAATGCAATAGAGCGCATTCCAGCGCGTCGAAAAAACACGCAGTTGGATGTTTCAACTCTTGGCGCTAAGCGGTGCGTTGAAAATCCAGTGTGCGTAAAATAATCGCCGCGGGAAAAATCGCCTGTGCGAACTTGGGCTTAGGGACCAAAGACGCGACTGCCATAAAAAGAGTACCTACTATTTATTGGAGTAAATAACTTTTAGGGCTGATTTTTCATTCCTCTGATAACTTCATTCAAAGAATTTGAAAAGTTGAAAAAAACCGTCAAACGTCAATTTTATTCCTCGGACAAAAGTTATCCGGCGATGGAAAAATCAGCCCTTAGTTAACTTAAGACTCATTTCACCGCATAACTTCAGCAGTAAGACCGTAACACAAGTGTCCAAGTACCATCGTTTGACGTTCAATTTGTGAAAAGCTGAAGTTTAAAACCCTTTTCCCACTTACAAAGTGTTACGATCAATTAACCCGCGAACGATTCGGTTACGACGCGCTAACTTTGCGAGATAGAAATTACAGCATTCGCGAGGAAACGTAACAAGTTTAACTCTAATAAGATAGAGATTTCAAGTTATATTCTGAATTTAAAATAGACTTATTTTACGACGATATTAATTTTGCCTGCGTATATTTTTTTACTGTAGTCTCGCCCCTATTAAATGGGACTTAACCATAACTGGCGAAATGTGGGTGTAGGTACTATAGGTGCGCCTCTGCTTAGCCTTTCGGGTAAATACCTAGGCGTGATATTATGTTATGTGCGCTGCCCAAACGTAAGTGCCTAAACACACTATGCCGAAGGTACGCGACCGAAGTCCGGCCATGATTACGCCTGCAATAATTTCGGCATAATGTGTCGTCAGTAATTACTAGTGAATAGTCCCGGGAAATCCCGGAACCGAAAGTACCGGGAAATCCCGGAAATTTGCGTCGTTTTTGGAACCGGGGTTTTTAAAAGCAAATCCCGGTTCTTTCGATACTTTCGGGAAAAGATACTTCACGTTTTGAATATTTCTAATTTTATAGCATAAAGCCCGACCGCTTAAAGCGTGGATTACACTTGCTACCTAGCATGCACAAGAAGCATGCATGCCACAAGAGCATCCTGCACGAGGGTGCGAGAGGGGCTGGTGGCGGCCATCGCGTCTTCGGAATGTTGTGCTTTGCGTTGTGTTTGTGATTTTGGTGGACAGTGCTTCGCAAAAAATACTCAAACATGAGTGCTTCTTTTGGGCAGAGCCAGCTTACGAAACTAAAGACCGATGATGGCAGGATCGTATCCGCCAAAGCTGAGCTGTTGAGAGAGATCGAGAGGTTCTATGGACAGTTATACACGTCAACAAGTAACCCCGTTATAGATCTGGCAAACGCTAGAGCGCATATTTTATGAAGTATCTTGAGTATTTGCGTATGGTTGTCACCATCTCAGGTAGCTGGGCTGATGATGGAATTTACAACTCCTTAACAGTAAGAAGTTACTCGAACAGGCAAGGACTGTTTTAGTAAATTGTTTTGATTTTTGATAGGGCATTTGCCACATTTGGTCTCATGATCTAGATTGACCCGACACTATACCGAAGACATCCCGGACTTCAGCCTGTACGAGATTAGGATGGCTCTGAAGCAGCTCAAAAATAACAAGGCGCCGGGTGATGACGGAATTACGACCGAGCTCCTGAATGCCGGCGGAAAACCTGTTCTTAAGGCCCTTCAGAAGCTGTTTGATTCCGTGAAAACACCACAGGCATGGAATAGAGGTGTGGTGATACTTTTCTTTAAGAAGGGCGACACTGCCCTTCTTAAGAATTATAGGCCCATCTCACTTCTGAGCCACGAACCGTCAATCATCACGAACCGTTTCGCGCGCAGGTTTGACGCCTCCCGAACAAGCCGGATTCCGTAAAGGCTTTAGCACTGTAGACCACATACATACGCTGCGACAGGTAATACAGAAGACCGAAGAATATAACATGCCTCTCTGCTTAGCGTTTGTGGACTACGAGAAAGCCTTTGATTCTTTTGAGACATGGGCTGTGCTGCAGTCTCTTGACTCTTCAACGGTGCCAGATCTACTATCGGTACATCGAGGTGCTGAAGTGTCGGTACGAAAACGCCACTTACGCCACTATGTCAGTCCGACTCCAGGATCAGACCTCGAAACCTATCCTTTTGCAGCGAGGTGTGAGACAGTGCTGAGACTATGGAGGACCTTAGTACAATGCTCGATGACCTCACTAGAGCCTCCGAAAGAGTGGGTCTTAAAATGAACATGGACAAAACGAAGGTCATGTCAAATGCCCATGTAACACCCATTCTCATAAAGATCGGAGACACTACACTCGAAGTCGTGGACGAGTATGTTTACCTAGGACAAACTGTCCAGTTAGGTAGGTCTAACTTCGAAAAAGAGGTCGATCGTCGAATCTGACTCAGCTGGGCAGCGTTCGGGAAGCTACGCAATATCTTTTTGTCCCACATACCTCAGTGTCTCAAGACGAAAGTCTTTGACCAGTGCGTGTTGCCAATGATGACTTATGGCACTGAAACGTGGTCACACACAATGGGCCTTATAAGAAGGCTGAAAGTTACCCAAAGGGCAATGGAGAGAGCTATGGAGTTTCCCTGCGTCATCAAATCAGGAATGAAGAGATCCGCAGGAGGACCAAGGTAACCGACATAGCCCGAAGAATTGCCAAACTTAAGTGGCAGTGGGCAGGGCACATTGCTCGCAGAACAGATGGCCGATGGGGCCGAAATATTCTGGAGTGGCGACCGCGTATCGGAAGACGTAGCGTTGGAAGGCCTCCCCACAAGGTGGTCCGACGACCTTGTGAAGGCCGCGGGAACCCGATGGATGCGAGAAGCACAGAACCGGTCGAAGTGGAGGTGCTTGGGGGAGGCCTATGTCCAGCAGTGGACATCTCTTGGCTGAAATGATGATGATGAATTATGTTAATAAATAACAATTTAAAAAATGTCGGTTAAGATTATCTAATCAATAATATTGAGACTGATTAATGCTACGCCAAAACTCCACTGTTCCTTTTCTTTTTTTTATAGATATTACGCAAGTTTTAAATTAGAATTTGGTGATGAAGAATTGCAATAGGAGTCATGTTGATTTAAATCAGTTGTTTGGAGAGAAGATGTTTAATAAATTTTTCTGATAAATATTATCTAGGATTAGGTACAAAAAAGTTTTAATGTTAATAAAGATGTTGCTGGTAGAATATGCGTAGTTACCAATAAAACAAAAAATAAAACGTTTTATTTGATTTGATTTAAATGTTTTTATTTTGCCCTGTTATTTTGTCTTTCTTTTACTTTCTCCGTTTCAACTCTTCATCTTTTAAAGGCTTACTTAAAGTATCGAAAGTATCGAAAGTACCGGGAATCCCGGTTCTTTAGCCAGGCAGTCCCGAAAATCCCGGTTCTTTAAAACAGAACCGGTTCTGCATTCCCTAGTAATTACTGTGGCCTGCCTTTTGTACAATAATTGTACAAAAGGCAAGTGTGCGACAAAAAACTGAGCGTTTTATGGTGTCTTAGTGTTAAAAAAACGTCGGTCTTGTAATATAATTATAGGGTGTCGAAAATGGCCTGAACTGCTTCGAGAAAAGGATGGTACGGCCGTGCCCCTTTCTGCTCGACTTGGTGGGGGCACTTCCGTGCCCCCAGATTATATTACAAGACCGAAGTTTTTTTGTGTAATTTCAGACAGCCATATTATATAGAGGTAAGTTCTTTATTTATTTTATTTATTTATTGGTCTACCAACGATTGTTTACACCAGTTATAGGCATAAAAAAAAAGCAAAAACAAATAAACAATAGTGTACAATCACTTAAAGGGAATCTTCTTATTGGGATGTAGTATCTCTTGAATAATTCAATCACATAAATTCGTATCAAAGCCTTTCTCAAAGGTCAACCTCATTTCGAGATGTTTTCTACCCAATTCCTCAAAAGTTTTTGGAATTGTTTTAATAAGGTCTCACTATGCCGAAGGTACGCGACCGAAGTTCGGCATGATTACGCCTGCAATGCTATTGAATTACGACACATTATGCCGAAATTATTGCAGGCGTAATCATGGCCGGACTTCGGTCGCGTACCTTCGGCATAGTGTGTTTAGACACTAAGACACCGTAAAACGCTCAGTTTTTTTGTCGCACAGTTGCCTATTAAATTTGTATCATTACAAACCCGATTTTTTTTTTTTTGTGTAATTTCAGACAGCCATGTTATAGAGGTAGGTTCTTATTGGGATGTAGTATCTCTTTAATAATTCAATCAAATAAAGTCGTATCAAAGCCTCTCTCAAAAGTCAACCTCATTTCAAGATGTTTTCTACACAATTCCTCAAAGGTTTTTGGAATTATGTTATAATAAGGACTTATCGATTTCGACAATAATTTAATGTGGTGAATTTTATTTGTTAGTAAATAGCTGAAAGCGAACTTAAATACTTATGATTAAAAATGTTATCTTATATATTGAATACCTAAATAATATTAGTATAACTACAACTGAATTAGTCAAGGCAAGAAGGCTAGCTGAAGTTATGTAAAAAGGAACAAAGAGTCGTTCAACGCTATTTATTCATGCTTACAAATTGCGTCGATTATAATATGGTTCCAAAGTGCATTTCAATTCACTCTGTTGTCTTTGTTGCCCATTGATTAGTTAAAAGATTATTAGCCTCTTTCCTGATTGTTGAACTATTGAATCTATAGTCTACAATATTCAGGGAAGGCTCAATTTTAAATTACTCATAATAATGTATCATGTATCTGACACATGAAAAAGGAATTACCTATTAGGAATAAAAAAGCATAGTTTTTTTTATGCTTTCCTCTAAGTATATCTTTAATTAACTTATGATGTTTACACTATCAACTTTACCAGTTACTTTGGTCTGATCAACCCCAAAATGCAGATTGTTAAATGGATAATTCCTATTGAGTCCAAAATTTAGTGTAACCTCTGGCTTAGATTTCTTTACCTGACTAATTATACATCCAGTAATGCTAACATTTATTATAAACTATGCTTACCTCTTTCTATGGCCTCATTTACCACTTGCTTTATAGTGGCAATGTTAAATGCCGGGTTGAACCTGAAAAAAGACTGAAGTTAGATCGCAAATATTCAAAATTAGCAGCGCCCCGCGGTTCAGCCGCATAAGTGTCGATCCCGTGGGAATAGAATTACTCTTTTTTTATGTACGCCCTATAAATTACAGACATATAAATCTAGAAATTGTACAAAGGGTGACACAATGGGCGGTCTTATCGCTAAAAGCGATCTTTTAAAGACAACCTTTGGATGGATTAAAAAGGAAAAGGACAGACAAATACTGTAGGTAGTCTGTGGTGTACCATTTACATACATAAAGTATATTATACTAATATATATAAATATATACTTATAATAATAAACATGAAACATGAGCAAATAAAATATAATGATGAATATCGGGATAAAAAGTATCCTATATGTCATTCTGATGTATAAGGTATAATTACTGTAAGGTTTCATCAAAATCTGTTCAGTAGTTTTTGCGTGATGAAGTAACAAACATACAAACACACTCACAAACTTTTGCCTTTACGTATAATACTAGCTTCCGCCCGCGACTTCGTCCGCGTGAAATGTTTTGTTAGCCCAACCCACTCCGTAGCATCGTATCGCATGCCCGCCCAGCGATCTTTCTGTCGTATTTTAAATTTGCTCTACTCCTAGCGGTCCTAGCGTGATGGTAAATAGCCTATAGCCTTCCTCAAGAATTGGGCTATCAAATGCAAAAAGAATCTTTCAAATCCGACCGGTACTTCCAGAGATTATCGCGTTAAAACAAACAAACTCTTCAACTTTATTATTAATATAATTAGTGTGAAGTATGTCTGTGTGGTGTCGGACTTAAAGAATAGCACCACCCCATACTTCCCGTGGGTGTCGTAAAAGGCGACTAAGGGGCGTACCGGAGAATGGGCAGCAGCGTTCTCTATGCATTCCACCTCCATACCATACTGCGATCGCCAACCCGCCTGCCAAGCGTGGCTATTATGGCAAACCCCCCCTTTTGGGGGAGGCTGGGTCCAGCAGTGGGCGTCTTTCGGCTGAAATGATGAGTGTGAAGTGTGATTCAGATGAGTTATGAGATCCATCATAAATGACAGGAGAACCATGTGTTATAATAGCTTCTGACTGCGACAAATTAAATTTCTTGCTACCCCGACCCACCCCGTCGCATCGCATCGCCTGCCTGCGCTATTACTTCATTTTCGCTTAGCGTTTATTCTGACTTCTATAGCTTTTTCCTCGGTTTCTAAGAGTCCTAGTGTGATGTTAAGTAGCCTATATCTCTAAATATATAAAACTCAAAGGTGACTGACTGACATAGTGATCTATCAACGCACAGCCCAAACCACTGGAGGGATCGGGCTGAAATTTGGCATGCAGGTAGATGTTATGACGTAGGCATCCGCTAAGAAAGGATTTTGATAAATTCTACCCCCAAGGGGATAAAATAGGGGATGAAAGTTTGTATGAAACTTTGTCAATTTTAAACCGATCGGGCTGAGACTTCGCATGCATATAGCTACTATGACGTAGGCATCCCCTAAGAAAGGATTTTGATAAATTCAACCCCCATGGGGATAAAATAAGGGATGATGGAGGATGTAAATGTATTAGTTTTTTTTTTAATAATACTTAACGCGAGCGAAGCCGCGGGCAAAATCTAGTATTAAATAAAGCTGAAGACTTGGTTCAAAAAAAACAAATCTTCAGCTTTATTATTAGTACCTATACTTAGATAATTGTATGTTTGTTGTTTGTTACTCTCACACAAAAACGGTTGAACGGGTTTGAAAAACTGGCCAAGTGCGAGTCGGACTCGCAAACGAAAGGTTCCGTGCCACAAGGCAAAAGCGGCGAAAAAAACACGTTTGTTGTATGGGAGCCCCCCTAAAAATATTTATTTTATTCTGTTTTTAGCATTTGTTGTTCTGGCGGCAATAGAAATATATCATCTGTGAAAATTTCAACTGTCTAGCTATCACGGTTCATGAGATACAGTCTGGTGACAGACGGAGGGTGGAGTCTTAGTAATAGGGTCCCGTCTTTTACCCTTTGGGTACGGAATCCTAAAAATGAAATTTGGCACACAGGTAGACATGACCATGGGCATGACCTTGATTAGGACCTAGGATATTTTTTGCAGACCTCCACGCGGGCGAAGCCGCGGGCAATAGCTAGTATTATAATAATTTATAATTAAACTTAGGGGAGAACTATGCCCGCCAGTGGACAGCGATTCGCTAAGTTGACCAACATTAAAAAATCATCATCTGCCTAGCCTTTTCCCAACTATGTTGAGGTCGGCTTCCAGTCTACTGCCAATCTGACCTCCACAACCCAGTTACTGGGTAATACGATACCCCTTGGTAAGACTGGTTGTCAGACTTTCGGGCTTCCGACTACCCATAACGACTGTCAAAGATCCATGAATTACAACCGGGACCAACGGCTTAACATGCAAAAAAATGGTCTGATTATGCATGTCTATAGATTATTTCAATATTTTACCTCATATTTGTACAATGTTGGATAACAATAATGCAATCATAGCAAGATGATATTAATTTTACTGTACTATTTCCTTAATAATTACAGGTACAATAAGTGTACAGATTTTTATTAACAACTACTATGATCTAGATCTAGAATTAGAAATAGTTGTATTTATTGTATTAACTAGCTGACTTCGTAAAACCTCAGATTTTTTTTTGCATGAACTTCTCCAACATTTTAATAGTTATTCTGCTATTCGCGACGGAGACCAACAAATCAATGATCATAAAAATCGGTCCAGCCGTTCCTGAGTTACAAATGGTGTAACTAACCTGATTTTGTTTATATAGATAGAACACAACTAACAACTATCATTACCCAATGCAACAGTGCAATAAGTTAAGTAACTTTTAAAACTTTAGACTCTATTTTACTTGTAAAGGGAACACATACACAATATTGTACTGAAAGTAATTTCAATGCAGTGATACAAAAACCCGTTCTGATAACCAGTTTTTAATACAGACAAATTTGTGGGAGTCATATGAGCTCCTAAAATGAATTTATCAATCTTATGGCTAACTCATCCCTGAATTACCTAGATTAAAAATTGATGATATCATTTGCATAGTTCATAGGGGTCAATAATTGATTGTACTCATGGTTTGACAGTTGATAATGTCATGACATAGCAATGATCAATTAGGATCAATTACCAATTGGAATTATCTGATGTAATACAATGTGAAATGTGTTTAGGTACCTATTGATAATTATGATAAAGGCACATGCATGGAGAAATACTGTTGTGATTGTGTTTTAAACATTACAGAACCAATTTTTTGGTTCAATACAAAAAAGTGATACATTTTATTAATTTAAGTAAGTCTGCAGGCCTTTCCCAAAGGGCACACAGAGACTCAGAACTGATATTAAATGTTTTGTACTACAACTATCTCTGAAAAAAAGGCTATATAAATAAAAATAAATAAAGTGTGCAATAAAAAAATACTGTTTTGACTTGATGTTAGATTTAAGTATGTGAGTGTTGTTTTAAATTTTAACAATCGTTTTTTAATTAAATGCATTTTCTGATTAAAATAGTAATAGTATAAAATTTATTCTTATTAAGCAAAAATATATCTATGCCCATATCAAGGCACCTTCACTGTCATAACATGTTACATCTACCACCCCACACTGGGCCCACATGGTGGATAACAGCCCATTCCCTCTCACCGAGAGGAGGCCTGTATCCCAGTAGTGGGAACATTATAGGCTGATTATGTTTATATCAAGGCAGAAATTAATTGAGTATGAAAATAGTTTGAGGAAAAATTAATACTTATCATAAATTTTATGTCAGATTTAGTTATTAATTTATTATTAGGACTTTAACAACTATCAATAACTGTACTGCACACACACAAATCTACCATTAGTATATGAGTAATAATCAGTTACCTATTCATCGTCTATCAAGATATATCCCAAGTACACAAAAGCCTGTGAAAGGTAAGGCTACTCTAGTCAATATCAACTTATAAAGCAGGTAGAAGGCTTAATGACCTCATGCCCTTTGCTCCATGAATGTGACATGCCATCAAGGCTTTGTTTGCTCTAACAATACCCTTATATAATGGCTGGCAGCATTGTGTACATACTATAATTATAAAATACAGACAGACTTGATGAATGGAATTAAATTCATAGAGGAATTTGATATGTCTGCCTTTTTAACTGAGGTCCAGAAGTGTCAATTTTAGGCATATTTGTAACTTATACCCAATAAAGTATTATTTTGAGTTTGATAAGATTGTTGTTGTTTGTATTGTTTGGAAAATATTATGGAACTCTTTTAACGTTTCTATCAAATCATAAAGTCTGCAAAAGTAAATCAACAGACAGAATCCTGTAGCCAGTGAAGCTCATAATAGTAAAATACGGGCATTGATGTGGACACCAGCCCATATTATCTATTACCTAGTACTAACGTGGAAATTAAGGGTAAACGGTAATAGATAAATGATAGCAAATTATAAAAGGTGATTGATGAAATATGCAAGGGTCAAGCTTATTGAATGTAATTATACAAATAACTGTGGATGTAAACATGGTTGTTGATGGAAATCTGCCATTATATGAAAGAATAGTATTCAGTTGTCTTTAGATCACAACAATTTAAACAATGAGATCATGATCAAGCGTTTTTAAACAAGAATGAAACATTACTGATGATAAGTAGCAATAAATACCATAAATTTGTCAGTAAATGACCTCCTATTCATTTGTATTAACGCCATTTAGTGTAATCATGTCTCACATCAGCACTATTTATTTAAAATGTAATTCCTCTGGAAACCATGGAAGGTAAATGTTCAGCTCTAACCTGTTTGGCAAGGAAAATAATAACAATATAATTTACCCGGATTCAGAGCCGTTCATCTTGTCCGTTTTATAAATCCTTTACGGGCAACAGCAGATGTTTCTTGCGGTGCTCGAACACAGGTAATCTTACTTCACGAGGGCCAGGTGCAAAGAACGAGAGCTCAAAAAGCAGTCAAACGAAAAATCACTCTGTTACAAAAACTATCACTGGAATACTCTTAAAATCATAACGTAAGGAACTAAAAAGGAATTTACACGTATTTAGTTACGTCTGCGAACATTTTATTTCGTCACAAACCATAGAAATGCAAGTGAAATCGCATGCCACCTTTGACTAACTTCTGTCATATTTTCACTTCTAATTAAAACTCAAATGCGGCATTTGCTCATTTTTATGTTCACTTATTATCACAGAAAAAGTGCTTTGTCAAAACTTATCGCTTTATTTTATTAATTACAAAGAAATAATACAATTGCCAGCTGACATTTCCGTGGTGCGTTGCAAGAAATTCAACATGGCCGCCGTGACTCGCACATGACGTTTGCTTAATTTTTGATCAAATAACTTTCTCTAATTTATTTATCAATTAAATTTTTATATAAAACGAAATGTAAATCAAATATATTATTTTCTACGTTTATTTAGAGTGAATGAATAAATAGTAAGCAAGTTTAAATCAATTATGTATGAATGAAGCTGGCAACTTGTGAATCCTGAACGAACGCTACGTGGAAAACCTTTTTGGAAAACGGAAAACTATTTCCGCTCTGCTCCATTTCTGCTTGTACATTTAGTATTTTTATCTATGATTTCTGCTACTGTGCATGATTGACATGTTTACCCGGTGGAATTTATTCAACAGATTTTCACGAGGCATTATCATGATCTATGTTTTTTAACATTATTAATCATTTTATATTTTCACCTACCTTCTGTTTTGTTCTGGCGGCAAAACACTCCAATCAACTTCATACATAGGATATGCCATAATTAAAATTTAAAAACCACACTATCAAAATGTCCTAAAATTGCTTTAGTAAAAACATTTCACAAGCTATGCCACAATATTCCACGGCGGTGTAAACTGTACTGTTATCAGAAGTGTTTTATCAGGTGCAGGTACTCCTCAAATACCCAGTCACAACGTATCTCTTATCAAAGGTACAATTTATCACTGAAAAAGGATAGCAATACAGCACCAGTTCTAGTAATGTTTTATTCTTAAATGTCAATACTGTATGTACAAAACAATGGGCCGTACGAGTCACATCATTATCTTAATAGGAAAACTAATTATTATTCATTGTATCGGTAGTGTCGTTCGGTCGGGCGTAAGACGTATTATACATGCACCGGGTGTAGGTGTCGCCTTTATAAGTTATCGTCGTGGTTGCGCGCCGGTCGGTCGACGCTGTTTCTCTTTATGCAGTCCACTAGCCATCTGATGCCTTCATCCACTCCATCCCTGTAAAGGAATTGTTATGTGTAAATAGATCACTATAATTAAAAATAAATAAACAAACTAGTTTTTCCTGTTCATTCAAAATTGTGGCCTAATGATAGTAATTACATGCTTGAAATAACTTTTTTCAAGGTAGGTATGAACTGACATAGAAAAAACTGAGATAGAAATACTACCTATATGAAAAGTAGTCGATTTTTAACTCCATGTTATGGTACTTAACTTTAATTTTTATTTTGGTATTTGTGACTGGCTTGAAAAATAAATAAGTATGTCTGATATTAAAAAACTTTTTGAAACTATTTTTCACAGGAAAGTCTTAGCATGACTTTTGGGTGATTAGCACATACTTATTAACTAATTATACATTATGTAGGTACTACTTAAATAATTACATAAGTCAGTAACATGCGCGCTGACGCAATTATTCATCGCCGTCAACCCACAAAGTATTGAATCAGTGAGATAGGAGACAATAGACTTGATTGTCTTTTTACGACCGTACACATCACGAGCATTCGTGTCTTGCAAACATTCGCTGCGCGAGCCTTTGTTTTGCAACGAACATTCATTCGCGAAACGAAAATTCCTTCACTAGCGCTTTTAAAGATTTTTTTTTGTTTTTTTTTTATTACTATTTATTACTGTTTTGGATATAGGTACTCACCAACCTATTTGTTTCGCGAATGAATGTTCGTTGCGTAACAAACGTTCGCGTAACGAACTTTTGCTAAACAAATTCGTGAAGCGAACGCTCACGGTGAGCACCGTCCTACAATCTGAAAATGCAGTCAATCACATCCTATATTTTGCAGCATTTACAAACAAATGTACTGCTGTAAGGTTTCTAAATCACAGATTGACGAAATAGTCCCAAAACTTGAAACCAAAACAGTACTTAATTCATTATCAGGCTGACGCATGACGTTTTTGTTATCTATGACTCAAATTATATTATTTTATCGAACACTATATTTTTATTTATTATCGAATACGATCAAGGGACTTGCACATTGGGAAGGTGAGGGGGGGGGGGGGAACTTATACATTTTGATGTTCTTAATTTTGTAGGGTTTTCAAGCAAAAGTTATCTTGAATTGGTTTAGCTATTATCTTCTACAATAGAAGAACTGTTTACCATATACAATAAACAACAATACAGGATGGCAGGGACATCGAGGGGACGCGCAACCTGTTACCTTGGATTCTGTTTTTAATAACCAACGAAAAATTTCAACACAAGAAGGTTCGTAACACACTATCAATCTGTATCATTTTGAAGAATATTGCTAATCCATTGTTACATCGTAAATAACCCAATGAATGTTGAACTGTCAAATTGAAACCCGTTGCTACCAATGCTGCCACTGACCTTCATACATTACTTGTATGATAGAGGTCAGTGGTTGCTACTACTGATCTTAGAGTAAGAAAGCTATAGAGCATCGGGTAGCGTGGCCACACATGCGACAAAAAACTAACATAATTAACATGAACTACATAAGTAGCGGCCTTGAAAAAACTGGCACGCACTGAGAGACGGAAATAGTATAGCTTTATCCTTTTCTGTTACTTATAATAACTCTATACTTTATCCCTTTCTTGTGGAAATGAAATGGAGCTACCCGCCGTCTATACTTTTCTTTGTCTAAGCTACTGATAGTGTGTTACGTAATTACCCCCAGGTTGCGCGTCGACGCGGACGTACTAGCCACACTGTATATGGGTTTAAGCGAAAATAATGTATGGAAATAGCACTATAATATGATGTATCCATACTCATTTTGTAACTGCAAAAGTAACTGCCTATTTGTCTGTCTGGCTGTTAGCGTTTAAGTGAAAAGGTCACTGTCAGACAAGTTTTCATGCCTTCATGCCTTGATTCTGAACTGATTTCGATAAAATTTGAAAACAGGTAGACTTTGTCCTGGGTTTGGACAGGATACTTTTTATCCCCGTTGTACAGACGCCAGCACATCAAGCTACCCGAAACTGTAAAATTTTCCCAATCAACTTTGAACCATAAGCTTGAGACATAAAGTTGAAAATCTATTTAAGAAATTTGACAGATCGTAGTAGCTTGATGTGCTGGCGTCTGTCTGTCTGTGGGATAATTTCCGACCTCCAGGCGGGCAAAGCCGCAAGCAAAAGCTTTTATATTATAATAATTGTCTATGCATTTACCCAGTTAGAGCAGATATAGCCATAAGCATAATGTCCCTCGCTCCAATAAGGTGAGCGTTTTGGTTGAATATGGGCTTCACAGTGTGAACTCCCATGCAGTCTGGAATGTCTTGTTTGTTGGCTAGCACGAGCAGGGGGACCCCGGACAGGTGCTCCGAAGCTATCATTCTGTCTGAAACATACAAAAATAATTATGTATTGTTTTATGAGGAACAATTACATGAGCACGACTCGAAACTGCAACCATTAGCATACCTTGATAGTGTTTATATTTTATATTAAAGGCTAACAAGTAAAAGTCCTTAGATCCAATTTAGAATTCCAAGAATAACAGTTATCATTACTAAGTACATGTTTAAGCCATTAGAGGTGATGATAGCATAATTAAAGGCAAACCATTTGATTGGTTCTTTTAGATATAGAAAAATAAAAAAAATTCTGGTCCACAATACAAATTCTAGTCTATCCTGTAACATATTGCACTACTGGGCAAAAGCCTCTCCCCTTGAATTTGAAACTGCACAGGTTTGCACATGCAGTTTTTTTTTGCAATATTTTAATTATCTGGTTGGAATAGCTGATGTATTTAATACTAGCTGCGCCCCGCGGTTTCACCTGCATAAGTTTCGAACCTATGATATGTCCTTTCCCGGGACTCAAACTATCTTCTGCTCTATACCAAGTTTCATCTAAATCGGTTCAGCAGTTTAAACAGACAGACCTTTTCGCATTTATAATATTAGTCTGGATTATATATTTCTTTAGGAATTATTATTATTACTGGGTTTTGAAGGTCAGGCAGGCAGTCGCTCCATGTAAAACACTGGTATTCAGCTGCATCTGCAGGGTACTTGCGTAACACACTATCAGTATGAAAGGCTTTAATTTTGTCTGTTCAACAACATTCATTGCATTATTTATGTTGTTATGCAGATTTTTTTTTGAGACATATAAAGCAATGGATTAGCAATATCCTTTAACCTTTTGACCGCCACACGTCAAGAAACAAAAAACGTGCCCTCGGCGTCAAAGTCTGTCATGTTGTTGAACCGTGGCGTTCTGGGCACATTTTGGTTTGTCATCTATACATGACTGTGGCGGTCAAAAGGTTAAAATGATTCAGATTGAGATTGATAGTGTGCGATGCAATTAGGCCGCTGGTAAGATTGGAAGCAGACCCCAATATGTTTGGGAAGAGGCTTGGCAGATGATGATGATACTGATTTAAGCAAATACAGCATCAAGAATATATTCCTTTTTAAAGTTAAGTAAAGTAATTACTAACCAAAGGTTTCTTTTGACTCTGAAATTCTTTCTCTGTCAGACGAGTCTACTATGTAAATGACAGCGTGGCACTCTGCATAGTACTGAAAAAATGAGCACAATTTATTTGTATATTAATTTGAACTGTAAGAAAATTTTTAGTATGCTTGAAACCTATCTCGAAATTTACAGATTTAGTAATAATAAAATAACAACTGGCACCTTTGGACATTCAAAGGCGGGTCAGTGGGTCGTCTTACGCAAGGACTAAGGAGAACCTGGTAAAATAATTTTAATGAAACCAACTCTGGAATACCAAAAAAGATATCTTCACAAGTATGCAATAAAATATAAAATTTGCTCCACTTTAATACATTTTTAAAGGGTTGGCGTTTTTATAAGCAATGTTCTATTAAAATCTGTTAAATACCCAAGTCTTTAACATATTTATTTCACTGCCGTGAGCAAAAGTATTGTTTTCTAATGTATAATTTCACAAGCCCTGAATTTAAATTGGTATAATAATAATGTTATTTCTATGAGATATATACTTTGTCCCAAAGAGACTGCAACTCCTGCTGCCCGCCAAGGTCCCAAAAGTTAAGCCTCACGCCATCCACATCTATTTTGCCTATATTTAATCCAACTGTAGTTGTTATCCTATTGGGGTTCATTGCTTTGTATTTCTTGGTAAATTTTTTTTTTGTAGCCTCCAGATACGTCTGTGAAATATAAAAATATTCAAATATAATAATTGCAATTTGTTATTGGAAAACCTATGTGAATTGGTTCCTAGTTAACTATCTCAATAACAATTTACCGTTTTGCCTGCATTGTCAAGTCCTAATATTAACACACAGTATTCGTCTTTTTGCACCAAGTATTTGTAAAACCCATGCAGTAATGTGTACATTTTATATCATTTTACGATATATTTTATTCGCAAAAAAATATTTACAACTCAAATTATAACAGCAGTTCCAACAACCAAATAAAATGTCAGCCTGGCCTTAACTTTACTCTGGTAGCAATTCATTATTCAGCATCACTGCCGTATCTCTTTCTAAAACAAGTAAAAAATAAAAGATGGGTAGCAAATAGAGTCTAACATATAAACTAAAACTGTATGGAACGCAACTTCGTTAGAAAAAAAAACCAGTTGCTGTCGGTTGCTGTTGCTGTCATTTTGCTGTACAATATATCTGTCAAAAATGACATTGTCAAAATCCTCAATATGCCCAGTGTGTTGCAAAGAAGAAAAAACTTTCGTTCCGAAATTAAAATAAACCTGAATAATCGTCTGCCTCACAGACATAATGTCTGTGGTCTGCCTAGCCATTGAGTCGATGCAGCCACGATAAATCCGTTTAGACTTTAGACTTAACGAGTAGTTGTGCGTTCTATCTCTATTTTACAAAATTTTCTTTGTGATAACAGAGAAAGAGCATTCTTTCATTGGTAAAATAAATTAAGATTACAATAAAATAATGCTCGTGCTCGGGTTCTAATGTTCATTTCATCTAAAACCTTAAAGTTTTTCAAGCGCCACCGCGACGTCTATTTTCTAACTACATCGTGTGCAAGATTTTCATCAACACCTAACCTTCCTGTAACCCGAGTTAGGGGTGCTATACACCCCCCGGTGGATTCCCGCATTGTCGAGGCGGGCCGCGATGTCAAATGGGAGGCATCGCGGCTGAGGGTTGGAGGCCGCGGCGGGAGAGGAGTGACGGTATTGCGGTGCGCCACTCTCCCTACCTTCCGCGGACTTGACGGGGTCGCCACCGTTTGGTGGCGGACGCGCTGGGGCCGCAGGGGAGGAGGAGTGTTGGTATGACGTTGGCCGCTCTCCCTATCCTCTGCGGCCGAAAATTGGCAGGCGGCGGGACCTGACCCGTCGCAGGATCAAGGACCAAGGATGCCCAGACACGGGGTCGTCTGGCGCCCATGTGCTAGTTTGGTCCCTGGGGTGGTCACGGCGTGCTATGTGTTCTGGTGCGCCGGTGATGGTGAGTACTCCCCAGAGGAGGGTCCGTTGACGGACAGCCGCGGCGGGTTCACGGATGAGTGCTAACGCGTGCCCGTGTTCCCGCCGTAAGCGGCAGATGAGGACACTGTGGAGTTTTAGTGGGTTAGTCCCACATAACTGCACTATCTCCCCGTAGTAGTGCAGAATGCACGAGCATTTCTCCATGATAAAAAAAGGGGTGCTACCACTGACCTGTATTATAAATTATACAAGTACTGTATGATAGAGGTCAGTGGGTGCTACGCACATTGCCACATTCTATTCAGCAGTATATTTTGTTGAAGAAACGAAATTGACTCGAACCATTACAAAATATATTCGGCTTTCATTCGGCTCGTGCCAATCGAGAAACTACCCTTTCTCAGTAATTTTCGGGTCTGTTTGCCTTAGTCTGAGATCAAAAAAGTTTGATGTAACCATACCACTGACCTCTAACTTGTATAATACAGGTCAGTGAACCATACAATTTATTGGTTGTCACTGTCATTTTCAATCAAGCGAACGGGATTCAAACATTGAGATAGATTCAAAAGTTCAGTAGTTCCAAAGAAGAGTGTAGTGGTTTGGAATCCAATAAAGCCAAAAACAAATTGTTCTAGGAATTAAAATGAATTAGAAAGTATTCGCTTAAAATGCCTAAAAGTCATAAAACAACATTATCATCTGGGACAACTGACACTCGAACAGATATAGATTCCAGTGATAGGTCCGTAACTCCACGTTCTGTGAGCCTGACCCTAATTCTTAAAGGTACCCCGTCTAGTTCAGGAGAATATAATTTATTGGCATACTTTAACGGATTACTGGTATTATCAAGAAAATGGGATAGTGACGAGATTCTTGAGACTGAAAGTCTGCCTACTATAAACCTTAACGAACCAGATTTTCGAACAATGGTTGCCAATACGCCTTTAATTCTTCTACTGCGTGCCCTTGGAGGAAAACCTGTTAAGGATCTAGATCCTTTAAGTCATCCGGATAACCGTGCTGGTGCAAGTATAGATTTATTTCCACTGCTAATAGGAGAGCAAAAAATATTGATAACAGCACCGTTAGTTTCTGTACATACAGGGGAAAGGACCGATTGTTCAGTTATAGTTCGAGCCATCTCGCAGGGCACGAAAAATGATAACCAGGTTCCTTTAGTTCTTACCATGATTTCAGTCCATTGTTTGCCAGTAGCGAAAGACAACACATTTTATGTGAGTGCCATTGGATTAGATAAAGTACATGATCTGAAGGCTATGAACTTTAATTTATCCCTGAGCACAGCAAGTGCTGAGAAAATTGTGTTTGCAGCTGTCAGCGCTGCCGGCTATGCTGCCAACACAGCAATGAACGTCCACACTCAAGATAAGTTTATTCCAAGTGATTTACGACTGCAAGATACTAAACATTGTCGTTCTTTCTACTGGAACGCTATGAGACGAGTGCTGGTTGACCCAGAGAGTCTACTTAAAAGATTATCGTCACCATTTATGATCGAAGTGGCGGGTGTGCCAAGAACTGGAAAAATAGACGTACGAGGACGTTATATGGGATTAGTAGATGCAAGAGTGTTATTAGAACCAGGTCAAATGGGCGTCACTGTTTGTTCGAAGTTGGTACAATATAATGAAGCTAATACACCTGATAATGTCGGCCCACTACTGGACCTCCCTCCCACGAGTGCTAAAGCTAGTGCACGAGACACGGATCCAAATGTAATGGATGAATTTGGACATACTGCCTATGCTGTAATAAGATTCGATTTAACAGAGGCTTTAGTTCCTAAATCTAAATTGGAAAATCTTTATGAAATAATGGGGTTTCTTCTACCGGAAGAGACCGACATCCCATTAAAAGATTCAGAATCCGATAGTGTCCAGGACGATCCTAGTATTGACGCGAAGACCATAAGAAAGGAAGGAGGTGCTCTGGCCGTGCATAAAGAGCTGAGTGGGTTAGCTTGTAAGGGTATGATACCAATGAACCAGGGTATAAAACGAACTGCTGCGAATCGTCTATTGATGCGAGTAAGAACATTGCTCAAAAGTTTTCCCCCGGGAGAATGCTCCTATCTTGATTATCAGGACACAGTGACTGGCCAACATGCTGCAAGTAGACGTGCAGTGACGGCATCTTTTGCTCCTCAGCCACCACCACCTCGTCTTCCGTTTTTAGCCGCTGCAGCGAGATGTCGAATCGCAGGAGATACTAGAATTGCCGATATACATTTGGAGACATGCTTAAAAGTGCCAGAGAAACACGCAAGCTCATTAATTTCTAAGGTTTTACGCTGTTTAGAAGATCGCAATGATAATGATGGTAAGAACTATTTGTATCAAGCTTTAAACAGCCTACCCAAGAATAGATACTTACTATGGATTTTAGGCGGGCTAGACTTTGATAGAAAGGAGTCCTCAGATGTAGCCGGCGCAGCCCTACGTATTGCTGTAAAGGGTCAATATTCAGACGGCACAGCTAATTCAATTGGTTGGGCGGCCCTACATACTTTTCATCATTGCAATGGCAATATATTTGCAGCATTTGTTGCTGCAATGAAAATGAGAAAAAGTTTTTCGCTACCCGTAGAGTGGGATCAGATTATAGCACGATGGACTGAGACAAGTGGAGAGGAAGAAATATATTGGATGCCAGA
This sequence comes from Mesoligia furuncula, assembly GCA_916614155.1. Lineage (NCBI taxonomy): Eukaryota > Metazoa > Arthropoda > Insecta > Lepidoptera > Noctuidae > Mesoligia > Mesoligia furuncula. The sequence continues at coordinate 5,121,469 of OU744803.1, read as the reverse complement.
AGTCGTATCATCTGATAACCCTTTACTGATTGCAGCTGCGTTTTTTCTTTGTCTTCGATGCTACAAATTTTCCGAGAAACTTTTGCAATGTGTTGAGCATGGCTGTGCTAGCCGTGGCAGTGACAACTTTAAACATCAATTAAGTCCGGATGTGTATTACCTGCGAGCTGCCTCGCTTGTTTTGAGGCGTAACTATAACCATGCGATGGAAATGATTCTTGAAGCAATCAAGAAGTTTGGGCCTACTCCTAAGATGTCGCAAATGCGTGCAACTTGCCTGGCTCGTATTCGTAACTGGGATAATGACTGTGAGAATGCATTAGTGGAAGCTGAGAGGGCTGGCTCCGAGATATGTTCCTCGCTTCTTTATTCAGCAGCTTTGTCCGAATTTAAGTTAGATCCTATGACGGCACTGCAGAGGGCTGCGCGTGCCCATAAAAATAACCCTTCGGGTCACACAGCTCTCCTTATTGGACGAATTTATGCTGCATTGGATAAGCAATGGTTTGCTGAACGTTGGTTGTCCGTGGCTGTTAACACTGAGCCCTTGTTAGCAGATGGGTGGGCAATGCTGGCTCTACTGGCAATTCACGACAGAAACATAGACAGAGCGAGAGTTATGTTGCGAACAGCAAGGCAGGCGGGGCCAGTCAGTCCAGATATCGAATATGAAGTGAGAAAAGTTATGGAAATGGTGGAACTAGACCGATTGCCAGACTTCCTTGTAAAAAATATTTGTTTTTGCGATCATGTTATTTGAAACCTACCGGTTTGCCGAGGGTTATATTCACAGACCGCACTTTGATTTAGCAAAGTCAAAGTGGGTCTCATATTAAGGTGAATGCGCACTGGCAGACCGCGAAATTCAAATTTTCTTACGTTTTTCGCAATTTGCAGGCCAGTGTCAGGTTGTATTTTGATCAAAATATGATTCGCGACTATAATTGTATGTACAGAATTAAAGTCATTAAAATATATCTTTAAGTTAGATTTGTACCTACCTTCAGAACTTTTCCATAAGAGATTTGTTCTAAAGTTACAAATCTAATTTCTAAAGGTGTTATAATGTTAATTATGCTAATTCTGTAAATACGTGGGTACCCTGTTGTAGTCGCGAATCATATTTTGATTCGATTAAGATACAACCTGGCACTGACCAAAAAAATTGCAAAACACGTAAGAAAATTTGAAGTTCGCCGTGTATAGGGCTGTCGAATACTGTATTTTTTCAATACCGGTATTAATACCGAATGATTTTTTCAAAATCCCGGGATTCCGGGATACCGGTATTGAAAAAAAAGAAACCTTATTTTTTTCAGACTTTTAATTTTATTCTTTTTTGGAAGTACCTACGTATTTAGAAGGTAAAATTAATAAACAAAGTTTTGATGTCAAATCATATATTATTTACATGTAGGTACAATTATCTTTTTATATAACAATAATATTAAGTGTCAGTTAGGTCAGTCTTCTTTTTTACGATAATTCGCGTTATAAAAATTATGACTAATCACATTTATTATTATAGAATTTCACAAAGCTTGTCTAACAACATTTTTGTAAGTAATAAGAATCTCAGCGATATTTGGGTTTTAATTTAGCATCTAAGATAGACAATAACACTGAAAATAAAAACTTTTACATACTCCGTAATCAACACATAATATCTAGCCAACAAAATATATCTTAATAATATAGAGCGAGCATATTTAGAGCGAGCCAGAAGCCCGAAAATCTGACAACCAGTCTTACCAAGGGGTATCGTATTACCCAGTAACTGGGTTGTGGAGGTCAGATAGGCAGTCGCTCCATGCAAAATACTGGTATTCAGCTGCATCCGGTTAGACTGGAAGCCGACCCCAACATAGTTGGGAAAAGGCTAGGCAGATGATGATGATATTTAGAGCGAGCACGACGCGTGCGGATCACCCTTCCGCTACACCGCCCGCACCCCCTCTGAGACCTATTACCGCGTCCCTGTACCCCTAGGGAACGGTAAGCAAGACGTTGACAGACTATAACAGCTTCGCGTTGCATGCACCTGATGCACCTGAAGGGAGGCGGAGCGGGCGGGGCGTATAGGGAATTTCTCCCTCACCCCTGGCGGGCGCCGCCGCCTTCCGCACTGTACTTAAAACTTAGAGCAACGCGGGACTTCCGGGAAGTCCCTGTTGCTCTAAGACTGAGAACGACTTAAATTTATTGCGTTGCGTGCGTGTAACTGCCATGTCGTTAAATCATTGATATTATACCGACTTAAAATATTCCAAAATAAAATAAATGGATAAAAATGTCTATGTGCGGTAGTGATAGTTTATTATTTTGCGTTTTGTACTAAAATCAAAATAAAATCACTAATACCGGGATCCCGGTAATGAACATTTCAATACCGGTATTAAAAAACTCGAAAAATAACCGGGATCCCGGTATTGGCTGCTACCGGGATCCCGGCATTGGAAGCCCTAGTGGTGTACCAATTCACCTTAGTGTGAACTTTATTGGTGTCTATGTTCTTCAAAGTGCGGTCTGTAAATCTTGCTCTATCAATAGGTAAAGTATTTCGGTTTTATTTTTTCATTATTTAAGTTTTTACCACCTCAAAAAAAGAGTTCCTGGAAGGATTTAGGGGGGCCTTTACCCAGCAGTGGGACAGTATAGGCTAGAAAAAAAAAAGAAAAAAGTTTTTACATTCAAAACAATGTCGTTGTAGCATGTTACGCATGATTAGATTTAAATATTTTAAATTAAAGGATCCAAAAAATATTGTGTTTTTTTCTATCACTAAAATGCGGGTAGCACTGTCCTGACCACTATCATACAACTTGTATAATACAGGTCAGTGGCGGGTAGGGATTCTTGGTATAGGTACTATCAAAGAGAAATAATATAGTCTTTGGGTGCGATACTAGGTAATAGGTAATACGGGCTAGTGTCTACAACTCCACGTTTTTGCGTACAGGATACGTTATAACAAGAACTTTTGCGCCGGGAAAATTCAAAACATTTAGTTTCTTTTTCTAAAATGCTGTAGGGCGTAGGTAGACAAAGTAAGATAGCGTTATATGAATAAAAAGAATGGAATACTTTCAAATCTTCCTACGGGTAAAGGTAAATAAATAAAACGAGATCTTCAGAAAATAGTCAAAATAGTACCTAATTACCGTAGTATCTAGGTACATACCTAGGTGACGTCACAAACAGAAAGTGTCAACTGGTTATTTATAACCACCACCTCGTTGTAGAACGTAAACTTGTGCTATAATCTATCTCAGTCGCAAACTAGGTTAGATTACAACAACAATTTTATACTGTTATCATGATAAGCTGATAGCGCCCAATCGACATCTATATGAAGTCAGTTTCTCAGAAGCTTTAGAATCTTCGTCATATAAAAATGACGCGCCTTTTACTGTTTAAATAAATAAACTGATAAGTTGCGTTCCAAAGATAAAAATGTCGAATGTTTAATTTCGTACAGTCAGCGGTGTCGTGGTTGCATCACTCGAGTAGTGAGTTGCGGCCACTACGCTGTCTGTACACAAACATTTCCCGTGTGGAACGGGCGCTCTTTGTTTTGAATCAAGTTTCAAACAAGATCTCTGACATGTGAACACACAAAATCACAATGGGACTCTCAACAAATTGCTGGAAATATCTCGTGCTAACCTTCAATGTGTTATTCGCAGTGAGTATTTTATTGTTTTAGTGAAAACATCACGTTTATTTTTGTAGAATACAGTAGAGGCAGCTAATTTCCCCTTTGTTGTCATAACAACTATGTTAAAACATGCACTTACAGGTCAATAACTTCCAGTTTTATGAATTCTTGTCGTTCAATTTAATTGCTGTTTGTAGAATATAGCAATAGAGACGCTGACACACATTTTATTCATTGCTGTAATTGCAGCGACTTTTTCTTGTGAGTGCATTGTACGATCAATCAAGATAACCCAACAAAATGTAATAGAACGTTACTATTTTGACAGTGGCGTTAGTAGTCCACCCTTTTCATTAGGACAGAGTAAGACTAAGATTTTTGACGACTAAAACCAACGACGTTTTAATTTGGTCGGCTTATAATAGATTTCCCTAACAGTTCCGTTTATTGTCAACAGATGTCAGCTGTTGTGCTGTTCGGCATCAGCGGTTTTCTTATTTACAGGCTTTTCGTATACCGGCATTTCATTGGTGTCAATGCGGAGTACCCTGCAATACTTCTGTTAATGATGGCCATAATCACATGTTCGATCGCATGGATCGGCTGGAGAACTGCCAAGTCAATGCACCAGATTCATGTCATTATTGTAAGTATTCATTCAGTTTCGTGAGTCATGAAGAAGGCTGGCATGGCGTGTCAGTATTTTATAATAAACGCGTAGTTATCTAATTGATCCCAGAGTTAACAGATCAACTGTATGATGACAGTACAAAGGCCGGATGGATAGATATAGCTTCAATTTCATACGTTATCTAAACATGCATTAGGTAGCGTTTGTATGTACGAAATCTTAGGTAGGTACCTATCTAAATAAGTACTTGCATCGTCTAGAGGCTCGAATCATGATAATAATTTACTTAGTTAATTAAAATAGATTGACCTCAACATCTGATCTACAGCCCTAATTAGGTAAATTAATTATGTAGCGTTGATCTGCTCTTGTTTTACTACTTTGCTGAATAACACAAGAACCGTTGCTTGTTTTGGCTGCGAAAAACATAGGCTTCTAATGTTATTATTTAGGATTATCAGCAGATGAAACGGGATGCTGTTAGCCTTATGTATCCCTCACCTTCCAGGCGTCGAATCACTCTCCATTTGAATCCTAATCTATTCGAAACTTATATCCCGAATAATATACCGAAATTAAAAGGCTGGTAAACTTCATAGACGTGATGGGTAGGTATCCTTTGGACACTGACAAAACTAGCCAAGATAAAACCAAAAATATTTTCTAAACACATACCTACTTACTTCATGTAACTATGGGGTCGATAAGTATAAATTCCATTGTCGAATAATATTTTTTTGGTTTTATTGAATGGGGCAATTGCGTAACACACTAAAGAAGCAATGGCTTCCATTTTGACAGTTCAACAACATCCATTGCGTTATTTACGTTCTTGAGCTGACAAATTTTTCGACCATGTGAAGCAATGGATCAGCAACATCCTTCAAAATGCTTCAGATTGTGATTGTTCCTGTGTTACGCAATTAGGGTGATGCTCTTGACCTCGGTGCTCGAGCAATGGATGAGGATCTTATTGATTTTATAATGGTATGTTTCCAGACGGGAATCCTGATAGTTCTGGTGGTGGTGATCGAGTTCTCGTGCTTCGTCTGGGCCATGGTGGTGTGGGACAACGTGGAGATCGACATCAAGACAACCATCATGCACTACTTCGAGCATGCGCTGGAGAATACTGACAACACCAATGTTGACACGATACGATGGGACAGGTTACAAGTAAAGGTGAGGATTGTTTACATTTTCTTTCTGCTTTAGTAATAAATAATAATAGGTACGAGAGTAGACTGGAAGTCTTGAGATGCATCTCCTATTGTATCTGGCAGAGTTATCTATTAGGTTTTTCTAGCCATCAGAAAATTAGACTGTTGGTTTTGCGTAGCGCACGGCGCTCATCGCATGATTCGCAATGTGTGCGTCACCACGAATATGAACGTACACACATTGCGAAACATGCGATGAGCGCCGTGCGCTGCTTATGCCTCGCAATGTCTGTATCCGCCTTTATATTCAAATTTCTCCAACTCTCTTAACGCATCATCTAATAAAGAACCTCTTCGCTTCTGATTCCAGTTCGAATGCTGCGGCGTGACGGGTCCAAGTGACTACACCTCCAAGGGCCAGGTTCCCTTCTCCTGCTGCGGCCAGGGTCCACTAGACGCCATCCACAAGCCTTACGCGACTGACTGCTCGATGCTGTACCAGAGAGGATGTGGGAAGCCGCTGCATGATTACGCGAGGCAGCAGCTCCTGCTGGTCGCGATGACGGCTTTAGCAGCTTCTATATTGCAGGTTAGTTATTATATAGTTAGTTAGCTGCGCCCCGCGGTTTCACCCGCGTAAGTTTCGATTCCAAAAAAAATCTGGAAGGCCACCCTTATCACCTAGGGGTATAAAAAATTGCCTACGACCTATTCTCAGACCTACCAAATATCACAAAAAATTTATGAAAATCGGTCAAGCCGTTTCGGAGGAGTTCGACGCGGACGTAACAAACACGGTGACACAAGATTTTTATATGAGATAAGCCGTGTGTCCAATGGGATTTTCCATTGCCAAAATGAAGAATTTTGATATAAGATTTCATCTGCTATAAATTAACCATTTTAGGGGTGAATTTTCATAAATCTTTCCTTAGTGCTCATCTTCGTTGTTAAGGTGTCTAGTGCAAAATTTCATGCTTCTAACTCAAGCTAGACCCGCGGTTTGGGCTGTGCAGTGTCTATCAGTGTCAGTGAACTAAGGATTTGGAGTTTAGTTTAGTTTACTTTTGGTCCTGAAATGAACAAATAGTACTTTGTAATGGCTGGACGATTTTCACGCCCGACACCATCGCAGCCCCGTGGAGAGTGGAGCACCTAAATAATTTTTGGGAACGGCTTTTTATAAAATACTAGCAGCGCCCCGCGGTTTCACCCGCATAAGTGTCGGTCCCTTGGGAATATCGGGATAAAAACTATCCTATGTCCTTCCTCAGGATGCAATCTATCTCTCTGCCAAATTTTATCGAAATCCGTTTACGCCTAAACCAGTTGGCGTGAAAAGGTAACATACAGACAGACAGACAGACAGAGTTACTTTCGAATTTATAATATGTACGAGTATGGATGGTCTCCTTAAGAGCATTAACGTTAAAACAAAAGGAATCCCACATACAAAGATACATACTTGTACATATCTTAGCGTGAAAAATATATATAACACTGTCTTAGCTGTCACGCGGTCGGGTACTTAAATACAAACGAATAGTTAACAACTAAGGGTCATTATAGCGCGGAATAGCAGCTAAAGACTTCCCAATCCCCCCTAATTCGATGGCCTGTCTACATACCACGGCACTCATTTAAATAAAATAATTAAAAAACAACAACGACGTCATTTGAGTACAAATGTCCATTTAGATTAGAAAGTAAAGTATCTTTATTTACGAATAAATTGTGGATGGAGACTGCTTAAACGAGGGGTAGACAAAACAGGTTCCGAGATGTCCTTGAGTCTCCAAATGTGACATCATTCGTCTGGCAGTGGCTATAACAAGGGGCTGGATATCAAAACAATATTGTTTGACCATCATATTTTTATTTTTGCCTACTTTTCTCCCCTAAGGACTTAGGGTCCTTTCAAGGCTAAACGGAGCATTAATCTCGAGGGCCAAGTTGAATATTAATGTCGTCTCGTCTGGTAAACATATTCTTGAGACTTAAGACTTTGGACTTTACAGTTTGAAGGGAATGCACTGGAATATTGATAGGACTTTCAGATAGAACGCAGGTTTTGGATATAAAATCGATAAACTGAAAATTTAAGTAGGTACGTTATACGTCTGCTGCTTGCCATCTCATTTCGTTGTCGTCTGGATTGTTGTAAGACGATGGTTATTAAAAATGTAAACCAATGTTATGTCTCACCTAGGTCAGCTTGAAATATCAAATCATTGCTTTTCGCCAAAGAAAGATGAGCAGAAACACTCGGTTCTCCAGTATGTATCCTCCACTTTTTGCATCAAGTCTACGCCACCTGCCTGCCTTCCTTAGATCGTATTCCACCTGGCTGCATAGCGTCCCATGCTTTATCCCATGGCTCATCACATGTTCTTTGTCTTTAACTTATTTTATAGGCACAAAATCGTTCCTATTTTCAGAGAAAATCTTTGCACTGCTGTGCACTAAGTATAAAATACCTATAAAACCTAAATATCTTTTCCCGTGTCTCGTGGCCGAGCAACCTTTAAAATATGGTCATAGGCAAAATATGGCTGATCCCAAAGGACGGCTGGCCTCGAAACGTCGGTACATTGGTGATGGTGACACTCTGAATAACAATGGCGGCCTTGTCATGAACAATAAATTGCGCGCCATAATTAAACGTAATGTCGTCAATAGTGTCCCTTGGGTTTGTTTTATGAATCATCATTTAGTTAAGTAGGTGCGTTATTTAACCAAAGGATTGGCTGAAAGGCGTCGGCATAGAAATGTCGAAAATGATAGTTTTGTTTGATTCATCCATGAAAACATTAAAATGAATATCGATAGATAACCCACCTAGGTAGGTAGGAACATACTTACTTTGTGTTGCGCTACTACCACAGATCACTCCATTTATTTTCCATAAAGCTATGATGATGTTTACCTAATCTGTGGAATAGAAGTACCTAATTAAGGGAGATAAAGATCCTCAGATTATCTAAATTCTAACTGCAAGGAGAGTGTGTTTTTGTTAACGCTTTAGTTTATGACCTTCCTCTCCTCATGTTCGCTTCTAGTATAACCCAATATAGGTAGTACTTACTATACAGTGTGGTGATAATGTTATCAGATCACAATTACGGGCTGATTTTTCCATCGTCAGATAACTTTTATTCGTGGAATAAATTTGACGTTTGAGAGTTTTTGTATGAAATAACTGACAAAATTTCAAAACTATTTCTCTCAGATGATTGAAAATTCAGCCATTCTTAAAGCCACGTATTCTACGTAGGTAACGTATTTTAAAAATAAACAATTAATAACAATTAACATTCTAGCTGTGGGACTTTTTTTTTTCGTGTTAGTATTTAACAAAAACTTAATTTATAGGTATTCATTTAGTAACAATACTATTACCATAGTTTGAGGGGCCCGTGGCTAAATAATAACAGCCGCACAGGTCGATAGATGAGACACGTTAAGCCGTTATTGGTCCCGGCTGTCATTCGTGGATCTTTGACAGTCGTTACGGGTAGTCAGAAGCCCGAAAGTCTGACAACCAGTCTTATCAAGGGGTATCGTAATACCCAGTAATTGGGTGGTGGAGGTCAGATAGGTAGTCGCTCCATGTATAATACTGGTATTCAGCTGCATCCGGTTTGACTGGAAGCAGACCCCAACATGGTTGGGAAAAGGCTAGGCAGATGACTATTATTATTATGTTTGTGTTGAATTGTTGATACCATCGCATCCATCGCCCCACGCGTGTCTGTCTGGTGCCTTATTGTCAAGGGTGGTTTATTTCGTGGCTATTTTTAAGTTAGGTAGGTATTTATTTAGTCTGAAAAAAAACTGGCCAAGTGCGAGTCGGACTCTCACACGAAGGGTTCCGTAATACAAGGTAAAAACGCCGAAAAAAACACGTTTGTTGTATGGGAGCCCGCCTTAAATAAATATTTATTTTATTCTGTTTTTCTTAAATATTTATTTTATTCTGTCTAGCTATCACGGTTCATGAGATACAGCTTTGTGACAGACGGACAGACGGACAGTGGAGTCTTAGTAATAGGGTCCCGTTTTTACTCTTTCGGTACGAATGCTAAAAAAACAGTTTTCTAATTTTAGTAAAATGGTTTATTTCAGACTGAAAACTACTTGTAATAACCAATGTACTAACTTTTGATAACGTAATCGGCACTCAACTGACCTACTTACCAGGCAGGCTGAAATGTTTTGAGCCTGGGGTATTTAAAATACTACCAGGAATGTATAAAAAAAATATTTTTCTATGTAATCTCCCTCTACTTCAATACACTTCTTACATCTGTCATAAAGGGCTTTTAACCCAGTGAAAAAATATTCGTTGTCTTTGCCTTCGAAGTGCTCGTCTACAGCCGCCTTCATCTCGTCATCGGTCAAGAATCTTCGCCCACGGAGGGCTTTCTTCAAATTCGAAAACAGGAAGTAATCACTGGGTGCTAGGTCCGGACTGTATGGTGGGTGGTTGATTTCTTCAAATCCTGTCTCGGCTAGGGCACGCCTAGAAACTCCCGCAGTGTGCACTGGGGCATTTTTCGTACACTGCGTGGATGGCTCAGACATAGTGATGTTTGCGGTTCAATTACTAAAAGCGTAATGACGCTAATTACATGAAACTCGGTATTTATATTACTGTGAATGTTCTCAATTAGTAGGGCGAGACATTACTGTCACTTAAAGGTACTTAGGCTCAAAACATTTCAGCCTGCCCTCGTAATTACCTACTTAGATTCTGAAGATATATTTTAAATGTAGATTCTATACCGAAAGATTTTATCAGGCGTATGACAACAAAAACAACATTCTAAACCCAAACCCATACCACAGACTAAGAAAGGATAATAATTTACCTACGTTAAAAGATTGCAAAGGTCAGACAGGTCGCTCCACAAAAACCAGACTCACATTTGACTTTCAAGAATAAGTGAAATACGGGGGGCAGACGAGACGTTATCGCTTAGCGATAAAGCTCTTGAAATAACAAAAAGGATAGGTAATATTTTTTACTTAATATTTTTTATTTTTAAGATTTCGTACCCAAAGGGTAAAAACGGGACCCTATTACTAAAACTTCATTGTCATTCTGTCTGTCTGTCTGACACCAGGCTCTCATGAACTGTGATAGCTATACAGTTGAAATTTTCACAGATGATGTAATTCTGTTGCCGCTATAACAACAAATACTAAAAACAGAATAAAATAAATATTTAAAGGGGCTCCCATTCAACAAACGTGCTTTTTTCGGCGTTTTTGCCTTGTGGTACGGAACCCTTCGTGTGCGAGTCCGACTCGCACTTGGCCAGTTTTTTAAACTGTTTTTCCTAAGTCGTCTCTACTCATATGCAAAAAACCTAATAATTAACAGCTGCATTTATAGACCTAGGTATTATCTTATCTAAGTATTATTATGTTATTTATCATCACTTTTTCTTAAGTCTACAAAACGTTGTCATCTCTACTTGATGGCTATTTTTAAGTGTTTATTTTTTTAGAGTTTTGGCGCTGGTAGTGATAGCCGAAATACAGGCTTTCGCCTAGTTTGGCTACTTCATGTACTAGATGTCTAATTCATTTGTTTCTTACTTACAAGAAATTAGAGCATTGTATAATTGTAAACAATTATTGAAATAACTTATATTATTATACATATATATTACTAGCTTCAGCCCGCGACTTCGTCCGCGTTCCCCGACCAGCGTTGTCAATTTGTGGGGATTTCCCCAAACTGCGGGGAATCGCAACACCATTGGGTATTTTGTGGGGAAAGGCACCTTGCGGGGATTGCGGGGATTTTAGATTTTTTCCGGTAAATTCCAGTCTCAGTTTTTATGGCAACATTACGTCAATATCAACGAATCTTCGGGGTTGCGTTCCGTTTGATCGCCCGCTCCCTATTAAACAACCTCACCCCATCGCATCGCTGTACTTCGTTTTCGCTTTCTTTCTAATTTATTTTTATTTTTGCTCGTCTCCTAAGGGCGCTAGCGTGATGTTAAACAGCCTATAGGGGAAGGCCGGGCAAGAAGCATAGTGCGGGTAAGAAGAATAACTGATTTTTCCATAAACATATAATAGATAGCGCTATTAACATTTTCTCTAGTCGTGAGTGTCGTGACACATACGATCGGCAATGCCATGGCAGTTCAACCCAAACAATACGCGAGTGCATCTGTTGTGGAAGGGAAAAAAAAGGATTATCGTTGTTTTGTTACGATTTTTGTAAAGGTTTGCACGCAAACTTTTTGTATTAGTCATCAGTTGTCTATAAAGATGTATTGTATATTCAATTGCACGTTTATTTAGGTATTATTTGTGATCGTTACTTTTTGTTTACCTACTAAAAACAATTCAAGTTTTCACTTGTTTCTAATATTAGAGTATTGGGCAAAATGGATATGGGCAAAACGGTTAGGTATTCCGTTTTGCTCAGAGCAAGCATATTATAAGTATTAGTTACCACTACCATTACATATGCCATTTCTGAGTTAGCAGGCCCCAGAAAAACTAAAACTAAAATATCCTCAGTCAAATAACAAAACAAAAATCCGAAACCAGATTTTTACGGTTTAGTGTGCGCTGACAAATACACTGAACCACTAGCGAAAGATTGGATTCAGTGTAATCAGTGCATTTGGGCGCATAAAGACTGCACTTTATTATGTAGGAGTTGGCAGCTACTTCTGTGATGAATGCGAACACTGATCTAAGCTAGTTCTACTTATCCTTTTTGCCCGACCCCACCGGGCAAAACCGATAATTGATACCTTTTGTTAATGCTCAAAATTATTAGAGAAATTGTTTAAGTTTTTGAATTTTAATGATTATTTTTCAAAGACGATTAAACATAGTACAAATTAAAAGTACAAAGAGTTCTATTGATTATTAGATTGTGATTTTATTTGCAGTACCCCTTAACATATTCGTCTTGCCCGGGCTTCCCCTAGCCTTCCTGAAGAACTGGGCTATCAAATGCAAAAAGAATTTTTTAAATCCGACTGGTAGTTCTATAGATTAGCGCGTTCTAACAAACTCTTCAGCTTTATTATTAGTTGACTAGCTTCCGCCCGCGATTTCGCCCGCAAGGTATGTCGATAAAAACTATCCTATGTCCTGCCCCGGGATGCAATCTATCTCTCTGCTAAATTTTATCGAAATCCGTTCAGTGGTTTAGGCGTGAAAAGGTAACAAACAGAGTTACTTTCAAATTTATAATATTAGTATGGATAACTGTTTCTTCGAAGTCATACTTACTCATAAACATAAAACCTAATTAACAGCTGCATGTAGCATCTATTAGCACGACAAGTTACCTATATGTGCCTCACTGAACACTAAAACTCAAACTGATGTAAATAAAAACGTGTAACATCTATTTTTAGTGGCCACTCATGGTTGAAACGAAGAGGTGACTGGACATGGGTCGTTGGCAGCCGATTAGATATAAACGAGCGTTTTAGACGAAAACTTTAGTATTCATTTAGTTTTTGTTATTACACGAGGTAGAGGGCGTGACCTACGATTCGAAAAACAAACGTTAAAAAACCGGAACCTTTTGCATTTGGAGTGAAACACGGGTTTTGAAAAAAAAAAGAAAGGAGTTTACATAACACAGAGGTGTACAGTCACGAGCATAAACATGTTTACACTTGGCTTTATTCAAAGGCGATTTTCTCTTTTATTTTTTAATGAAATTTTATATTATTAGGAACATAGTATTTTCGAACCCATAGGTTTATGTAAAGTGTCGTATTTCAACGTTGCATTCGTTATTTCGAGACAAAATCGCAATTGAAAGTTGCCAACTGTTGACATATTAGTGCTCGAGACTGTGCCTTAGTACACACCCATATTTCGAATGTTTAAGTCCCATATTATAAAAGGGGGCGTGCCTAATGCCTTTGCCGAAGAAAAACATTGTTCTTCTGAATAACTTCCTACAGTTTATTGAATTCATTCTATCTGTTCAGAAGTATTCAGTCTACTTTATGCGTTATGGTAGCCCGCGAAATCGTTTTTTGCAATTTCCATGCCAGTTTTAGGGTGTATGTTGATTATAATATGATTCGCGACCCTAACAAATCCTACTTTCTACTACTTCTAGTTTCTACTATAATATTATAAACGCGTAAGTTTGTGAAGATGGATGGTTGGATGAATGTTTGTTACTTCTTTCACGCAAAAACTACTGAACGGATTGGAATTAAGTAACACATAGGCAAATTCAAACTCTCAAACTCACTTATTATCCCGATATTCCCACGGGATCGGGGAAACCGAGGGGCACTGCTAGTATATTATATAGCCACGGGCCATGGGCCCCTCTTTATCCATACAAAATCGACCAGTCTCCTTTATTTTAACCCTGTATAATTGTTACTGTTAGCGTGATAAAAATATGTACACAATGTCATAAAAGTGGTTCCTCGTGGAATTGTTAATAATAATATTAGTGTGTCATGGAAATATTGACCTCTTTTTAATGACCACGGAAAACCAAATACGCAGCAGAATTTCCAATAACGAAATCGGTTATAATGATGAATGATTCTGACGTAGGTGCCTACTTAACTAAATGATTAGCGCGAGTGTTGAAACTCTCGGGTTATCAAGGGTTGCAGACTGTTTAAATGTCAACGGTTATTCATTGTGGGAAAATGTTATTATTGTTTGCTGTATTCAAATTTGCAACATAATGTTCCCATTGCTGGGACACCGGCCGGCGGCCTCCTCTCTGTGAGAGGGAGTGGGTCGTAATTCACCACGCGGGCCCAGTGAGTTGGTAGATATGTCACATCTCTTCGAACTTTTGGTTCTGGTTTCGTGAGGAAAACATCGTGGGTCACGATGATGTTTTCTTTCACGGTTTTGGGAGCAGTAGTGCAAGTGATGAATTAATTTGCACAAAGTAAAAACAGCCTGTGACTTCGAACCAACGACCTACCACTGGGCCACAACAAGACGCTACAGACGGACATAACATGTGAAATGTGGGTGTTACTACTTATAGGCAATTTATTTATTTCTTTAATGAATACGGTATAAAACCAAATTTACCAATTCCAATTTTTTTTTATGAGAAATTTTTATTTTTTTTATTTATTTATTTAAAACTCTTAAACTATCATTACAGGTTTAGAAACCTAATGCGATAGCTGAGCCTACTTATAATATTAACTATTTTAAATTACACAATTACAAATAATTACACAATAATTAAAGACGGTTTTTACCATAGAAATGTCTTTCATACATCTATGGTTTGTACACATAAACATAAAAAAGAGAATTATATAAAAACATCGAGTTCAGGTAAAAAAGTTACCCAGACTTTTATAAATTAGATTAGAGTCCAAGAGATCATTAAGTTTGGGTTGCATGAAGAAGGCTCCTCGTGTAGCGCAGTTTCTTCCGCCAGTTGCCCAACTGAACCGAGCGCTCGGCGCATCCTGGATAGGGATGAAAATTGCCGAATGTTTCCGAAACTTACTAGGAAAGTTTCCAATATTGCCGGCAATATTGGTCAATATTGCCGGAAAGTTGCCAAAATTGCCAGATTACATAAGTTTTTTCAAATGCCATTTTTAATGTTTATGCGCTCATAAGGTTTTATGTAATGGTGTAATTATACGTATTACTAGTAAGCCTGTATGGTATATTGATAATTATACTTAATTTATAATTATTAATGCAAATATGTGAAGATAAAGTTAAACTAGGGTAAACGTAACTTCATGATAGCTGAACCCATAGTTTTTTGAGAATTTCACTTATAAATTTTATAAACAAATAAAGAGTGTATTGATACCGAATGAAATAAATATAAATCATACAACTGGCTAGTGTTCTTTTGTAATTTTTTTAGACTTTTCTTTAAGCAACTTAAATTTTCATCTATTTCTTGAAGTCTGATAGTGCTGAAATCATAAATACTTATGTAAGTCTGGTGGGAACGTAATATTATGATAATACTGTGCCAGCCTGATGATGGAGTTGGAAGGTGGTCATAGGATCTACGCTCTGATATACGTAAAGCTACCGAGATTGGGCTCGTTAGATTGGTCTAGGAGAGTACGTGAGTTTTAGATGTATTGTGTATGCTGTCTACCAAATTTACGTTAATTATATTTTTATTTAAAAATAAAATAATACACAGGCATTTAATATAAACTTAAAATTTAGGGCTCCTTGACGGAAATAAAAAAACAGCCGAGAACATTGATAAATATGTAGCAGATGACGATTTCATTATGGATGAATCGGAAGTTGAAAATACAGAAAACTATAATAATAATATCCCCACCGCCGCATCTCTACGTTTACGTCGTGGAGGGGATTGCGCACTCCGAACTCTAGGCTTTGCCGGAAGAGTTTACTTTGCCGGAACAGGTCTTAGGGTAAGGAGCCAGGCCAAGAGAGATACAGAAACCCGCAGGGCAGCTTGTGGCACGCTGTTGGGCAGTAGCGACCCCACGGACCCTATCTCCTGGGAGAAGTGTTGTTCCTCACCTCTGGCTTGCCTTCATTGGCCGGCTGGAGTGAACAATGAGGAGGAACAGAGCTCCCACCACATTCTTGCCTTTATTGGGCGGCTTGAGTGGAGATTCGCAAGAGCAAACGTGCTCGGAGGAAGGAAGAATTCCAGTAAGATGCTGGTAGGGATCTTGACCGTATTTCCGGGATTGTCCTGATAGCCGTGGAATACCTCTCCACTTCTCATAAGCTCCTCAGGACATGTTGCCCTCTTGTCGCTATGACACTATTAGTCCACTTAACAAAGCAGTTGTAGAGTACGTGAGCTAGGCCCTAAGCGATTTCTTCAGAAAGTAGTTCAGGGTGCTAAGGGAGTAAACATACTAAAAGCCCCATCTAGGAGGTCCCTTCTAAGTCTAGGAGGTGACCCGGAGTGGGGGAGGGATAAAAGTTCCCCCTTTTGAGTTTTTCGCTAATATCTTTAAAACGGTGCGGCGTAGAGAAAAAATATCTCCTGCGTAATGAAAGCTAATACAGTTTTCTACGACTTTTATCTTACACACTTTTTCGAATTTGTACCCATTTTCGAACTACTCTTTCCGAAAAAGTGAAAATTTTCGAAAAAACGACTACGCTTTAGAATTTAGAAAAAGTGTAGAATTTTTTTATTTTTTTAGCTTTCAGTTCCCTTCCACCAACTAAGAACGCAGCTGAACAGCATTGTCCTATACACTTTTGAAAGGAATAGTTTTAGATGACTTTTGCCCAACTATTTTGCAAATTAGAAAGAAATAAAAATACTCGTATATTATGTATATTTTTTGCAACAGGTACTGAAAGGGGGTCTGAAAAATTCTAAGTGGGGCTACTAGGGCATGTGGAGTATCATATGAAAGAGCGCAGTTTGCACATTCTCAAACATTTCTTTTTTTTTTAGGCCACATAGTTTTCGACTTTTGATGTAAAATGTAAAAAAAAAATACCGTTCCCGCCCTAATCTCCGAAGTTTGCAAAGAAAAAAATCTAAAATTATTCTATTTGATAGAAGTTTATGTAAAGATTACAGGAAAATAAAACGAAGTCTCTAAATAGCTCACTTTTCAGAAATCATTATGAAAAGGTACATTAGTTCCATTATCGGTCAAGAGATGGCGCTGACATAAAGCTGCAATATTCTACACCGCAGTGCACAGTATTAAAATTCTCTGACGATAAAAGGCCTCGCCGATGAAAATTAAATACATATTATGGTACGGAACCCTCTGTGCGCGAGTCCGATTCGCTCTTGCCCGTTTTTTTTTATTTATTTACGATAACTTAAATGTTGAATACTACGTTGGTACATTACTCCACACTAGTCGCTTAGCCACTTGACAAATCGTGCCGTCAAAAAGAATTTTTATAATCGGTTTTGAGAAAATCGCGGACATACAAACATACATATACATTACATACGGGTCGAATAAAGAACCTCCTTTTTTGAAGTCAGTTAAAAACATTAACTTGTTGTTGCTGATCAAATCGTCTTGCAAGGTTTGACCCTTTTATACATACAGATATGTATACATATACATGTATAGACTTTCTTACATAAAAGTGTGGTTACATATAAGAATGTAGAAAAAAAGAAATTGATGATTTCTCTAAAATAGTCATGGTTTCATTACCAATGAAGTATCGTGGATAACTTGTTTCTTTTCTTTAGTATTACAGTAAGAAAATAAATGCAAATACTAAAATTTTCGGTTGGATAATGTAGATAAGCATAAAAACTACAATCCTACAAACCGCTATTTTATCCTACTATGCAATTATATAAAGAAAATAATGTTTTCTATTTACACGTTTCTTGCCAATGTTGCCGGCAAGTTTGGAAACATTCGCGGCAGTTTTGGCAACTTTCGCAATATTGCCGGCAATTTTCATGCCTAATCCTGGACAGTCACACCCAACACCTTATTTGACTGGCCAATTCTTCCCTTACGGTGGCAGGGCTGACGCCCGCCTGGTTTGCGACCACCCTCCCACCGGAGTCCGCAGCAAGTCAAGCAGCCTGCTGTGTTTCGTCGATGTGTGAGAGTTCCAGTGCCTTAGGCATCTTCTGGGTAACCTCGTTCCAACATGGACCACATCCATCGCTTTCAATCAGGCGTGATCGAAGTCAAGAGCGAGCATATACAGCACCAAGTGCGGCGGTAAAAAGTAGCCTATATGTCAATCCAGGGTGTCAGCTACCTCCATACAAAATTTTATCAAAATTGGTCCAGCCGTTTGAGCGTGAACAAGTAACAAACATATAAACACACACACTCACAAACTTTCGCCTTTATAATATTTGTGTGATATAAAAAACAACCGACTTCCAAAAAAAACACTACAAATTGAAAAATAACTTTAATTTCGGAAGTCGGTGTCTTTGGTTCCGCATTTTCGATTATCGACACCGACTTCCGAAATTAAAGTTATTTTTCAATTTGTAGTGTTTTTTATTTATTTATTTATTTAATACTTCAAGCACATAAATGTACAGAGGCGGACTTAATGCCAAAGGCATTTTCTACCAGTCAACCTTTAGGTGATGCAGAGACAAATAGTGGTAGGTGCAATCAAGACAAAACATTGAGGAATAAACTACTTACTACTATACTTTTTTTTTGGAAGTCGGTTGTTTTTTTTTGTTAAAATGTTTTTATTTTTCACTTTTTAGTTGGTCAGTTTGTAATTTATCTAAGTTACAATAGCCTAATGCCAACTGTTCATCACCTTTTACTAAATATTGTTTTTCCCGATGCTGGGACGTTAATTGTTGAGGAGTTCTCCCGGTAAGTACCAGAAGAACTCCTCAACAATCACTCACCATACGCATTGTGACGAGCATAAATTGCTTAGCAAACATATTAAAGTAATCGAATCGCAACCCGTGAAATATTTGTCATTGAGTAGTTCCGATGGCCATCTGTGGTCTTCATCATCAGCTCCAAATGACAAAATGACTTTACCAAATGATGATTTCCGAGAGCAAATGCTCAAGTTACTTTAAAAAATACCCAAATCGCTATAAGTTTGCCTATAAAATTTGAGGGTTTCCCTCGATTTCCATGGGATCCTCTCATCAGATTCCAATTTGATGATAATGGGACCACCTCGAGAGTATACCCTTTCAAATTAAAACAAGAACTTTTGGAATCGGCCCAGCCTTTTTCGAGTAATCGGTGAACATACACAAGGTAGCTACTGTAAACTGTTGAGGAGTTCCCTTAACTGTCCTTCGTCTTCATCATCAGACCCCTAATGCCAGTCACAACCCATCTAGGTGTAAAGTTCACAACAATACAAATTAATCAAGCCCAAACACAAGGTAACTGCTGTAGATCGTTGAGGAGTCCCCTCGACTATCTTTCGGCTCCATCATCAGATCGACTCCAGGCCTTCATTAAATTGTAGTGCTTTAAAATACTTAATGAAAAAGTTAACAAACGCACTGGTCGCTCCTACTATTTTCGAATGTTCCCCTCGATTTCACTGGGATGCCATCATCAGATCCTGGTTTCCTTATCATGGTACCACCCTTGGCATATATCCTTTCCAACGAAAAAAGAATAATCAAAATCGGTTCATAAACGACGAAGTTATCCGCGAACACACAAAAAAAAAAAATATATATACGGTCGAATTGAGAAACCTCCTCCTTTTTTGAAGTCGGTTAAAAAAGGAGGCTTTATTCTCTCTCACATAAGTATTCATTAAGTAGCGGTCTTCTAATACCATAGCGTGACGTAAATGCCAATTGTTGTAACATATTATTCACGCGATAAAAATAGACTTTGGTAAATGTAACACAACGAAGATGTTTTATTGTAGTTTATTCACCTAGTTTAAATCGCCAGTGACATCATAAACGCCAGACGAGTTTAATTCTGTCTCTTGCATCAATGAAACCAATAATGTACCAAAATAACAGATGAAATCATTATTGTAGCGTAATATTTATTATTGCGGAGTGAAGAGCGCCCTCTATAAATTGGGATGCGGCATAATGAGGAATTAAAGTTACATAGAGAGCTCATCATCTCCCTAACCTTTTCGCAATTAGTTTAGGCTGGACTCGTGTTCTGTTATTTTACATGGAGCGACTGCCTATCTGACCTCCACTACCCAATTACTGGTAAGACTGGTTGTCAGACTATCGGGCTTCTGATGACCCGTAACGACTGTCAGAGATCCACGAATGACAGCCGGGACCAACGGCTTAACGTGCTTTCCGAGGCACGGAGGGGTCTCGGTATGTAAAGATGGTCACCCATCCACGGACCAACCGCGGCAAGCGTAGCTTAACCTGATCGATCGACCTGTGCGGCTGTTATTATTTAGCCACATTTCATCCTATTTCATCCAGTACATCTCGCAATATATTTTTTCCTGTGCCTCATCTTTTATTTCCATTAATTCCAACGACATTGTTAACTTAGTTACTAAAGTTCATTTCAAATAAACTTGCGATAAAGTTTGTTCACCTCCTTCTACTAATGTATCCCAATATTTCCAAACGACACGAAAAAAATGTATGGGCAGTGTCGGTAACACGATCAAAACAAGTGTATCGTGGTAAGAGGCGGCGACCTTGTCGCATGACAGTACATGCAACAAGGAATGGATTACAAACCTTTTGGTCAAAATTATGATCAGTCGTTTTTATTTATTTTATATGGGCAGACTATAAATATTGAATAGGTATGTTGTGTCGATTTTCCCGGCTAGTCGGGCACATCTATAATTTATTTTTTTAATACTAAAATAAAACGAATAAATAGTATTATTTTTATATAAATATTTAATGCTTGAGGTTCAATGATTCGCTTTCTTCGCCATTTTGTTTGGGCTGGTTTAGGTTGATCCATTGTCACTTCTTCACTCATTACAAATAATCAAAGTAACAAAACAACAGCAATAACAAAATAATAATAAACGCGAGAAAACTTTCCAAGTAGAGTACACAAGTTGACTAGTCTATCCCGAGCGCATTCCAATGACGGAAGGACATTATTACAAAATGACGGACAGGTGATGTGCCCCTGACGGCAAACTCGACGCCAAGTGAGAAGGCATAACTCAAAATATCTTATTTACTAGTAAGGATGTTAAAATTTTGTTTTTTTTTTTTGTTAGTTGCTTATTTTCCTGAATATAAGTTAATTTAATTGAATAAATCCTGATATAACATATTCTTGTACTGAAATATAAATTAAAAACCTCAGTAATCTCGAAAAAAAAAAGTTCGACATGTTTTCTTTTTTTTAAGTCCGTAAACAATAGCATATTATAATTTCCGTGTTTAAATGTGTATTCTAGAAATTAAAAAAAAATACTATATTAATTCCCAAAATTTACTTATTTTTGACTTACTCCGTGTTTGGTGTTATGAAACTCAACCGATGCAATGTTAGCGACAGTTTTGTATGACGAACGATATCTATCGTAAGTTATTTGGACTTTGTGGTACAGGGCGGTTGAATGACATTTATCGCAAGTTTATTTGAAAAACACTTTAAGTCACTATTGTTAATAACTCTTTTAACTTGGGGGAGTTCAAGTGTGAATGTCGAGGTGAACATCAGAGGTCAGACGCAACTTACGTTAGCTTGAATTCAATTTATCTGTAGGCTCTTTTTTATCTCGTAAAGTAAAAACTTCATGAAAAAGTCTCGAGTTCGCAAAACTTTTTTCAATAAAATTCACGATTATTACCTACTAGCTTCTGCTCGCGACTTCGTCCTTGTGAAATTTAGGCGCCCGACCTACCATGTTGCATACTATCGCCCGCCCGCGCTATAACTTCGTTTTCTGACTTTTTTTATTTTTCTCGGCTCCTTAGGGTCGTAGAGCGATGCTAAATAGCTAAATTTCCTCAAGAATTGGGTTACCAAATGCAAAAAAATTATTTAAATCCGACTGGTAGTTCCAGAGATTGGCGCGTTGAAACAAACTCTTCAGCTATTTATTATTAGTAGAGTTATATAAAATTCAAAGTCCTGGGGCCCTAGTCTGCTATTTTTATAAATTCGCCATTCCAACACGATCCCACCACCATCCCATTGTCATTTTGCTAAAAGTTCGTAATCTGCTAAACTCATAATGGTTGATCATTGGTCGGTCAATGGCACAGAAATTATACGATACTCGTAAAGAAGTAAAAGCAATGACTGCACAATGACGTTCTAATGGTAGGTTACTGATCAAAGGCACTGTCAAAATTTTTGCGGATTGCCGCGTAAGTCAGTCAGTATAATTCATTTTTCATCATGTACGAGATTACCATTCTATGCCATTTCTTTCAATGGAGTGTCAGTGGTTGACCATTGGAAAGTCATAATGACGCTATTATGTATTAGTAGATTACCAAACTTGTCAAAATCAACAATTATGAAATCAATGATAGACCATTCTGACACTATTGTAATAGCAGACTTGAGGCCCTGACTGACTGACTGATATATCAACGCACAGCCTAAACCACTGGTCCTAGAGACATGAAATTTGGAGTGTGTGTTCTTTGTGAAGAGCAGGTATCCACTAAGAAAGGGTTTTTCGAAATTCCACCCCTAAGAGGGTGAATGGGGGGAGGGTGCAATTTCACGCGGACGAAGTCGCGGGCAGAAGCTAGTTAGTAGAGTTAAGGTAGGTATTAATAACCCAAGGGCTAGACGAATTTTGTCGTCGTCGTTTCAGCCGATAGACGTCCACTGCTGGACATAGGCCTCCCCCAATTTTGGGAGGGTTTGCCATAATCGCCACGCTTGGCAGGCGGGTTGGCGATCGCAGTATGGTATGATGGTGGAATACATAGAGAACGCTGCTGCCCATTCTCCGGTACGACTCTTAGTCGCCTTTTACGACACCCACGGGAAGTAAGGGGACGAATTTTGTACTTAAAGGTAATTCTAGTGTAGTCCCACTACTAGGGAATGGAATCTCAAGTTTCTTTTATGAACTTCATTTCGTTCCAAAATCTTAAAAACATGATTATTTTGTTACTCAAAAGGGAGACGAAACTGTCTCTCTTATATTATACAGATTACTCAGTATTTCGCCCAACCAACGATTTCTTCACCCAACAATTCGTGTAAGTACGTACACCATCAGCTACCGTGTAATTCACATAATGCATACTTTGTATGTTCCTCATGTTCTACAAAACCGACATCACTTTCCGTAAAATATACAAAACAAATCCACTTACAATAACTAAAAGGGATAAGGGGATAAGGGATGTCTACTCAACACCGTGGACCATATTATTATCTTTGTAATCTACAGACCACATGGGAATCTCATATCTACCATTGTACTTGGAGTTACAAATCACAGACCGTTAAAAAAGTTGTCAAACCGGTCCAACAAATGGTACCACGTCGGAATCTTGCGCAATCATAGAAAGCTGCACCATTCGCGTCGCCTACGCATTATCAAACCAAGACCTCTGTGACACCATCAAATTGCCCCTCTGTCGCCCTTTTAAGGGAGGCAAGCGGGGGAAGGGCATGTCTTATAAAACGGTCGATATTTTACACTTAAAGTTTTTCTTGCAGGCTGTAATGCTAACATTTGAAATAGTGAAAGTGATTTCGTTTTGTTTGTAGTGTGGCGTAATAATGTGATAATTGGTATGTAGGATCTATAATGCCTGTTTGTTTTAGCTGGGTAATTCGTGACTGCATATTCAACCCACATCTACCCACCGTTTAATTCAGATCTAGGTAGATCTCTGTTTACATCATTGTTTTTTTCCCCTTGTCTTCCATTATAAAATAGACAACAAGGGATAATAATCACCGTCTAAAGCCGGTCATACACACTACGGTCCACCGGAGGCGCAGGTGAACCGGAGCGTGTGTGAGAATAGACCTGTGCAGTTTTTTGAACCTGCGCAGGCGACCGGCGCAAAATCGAAAACCAATTCTTTCGAGTGACACCGTACGGTGTACCTGTAAAAGAACTGAAGACCGCTTCGGTACACCGGAACGTCCCCATACACGCGACAGACGTGTGGTTGACCTGCGCAGGCAAACCTGCACAGGTAACCTCTCCGGTAGACCGTAACGTGTATGGCTTACATAAGGGATAATACGCTCGTCCCTTATTACATGAGTCTTAAAAATAGATACCACCTCTGCTTAAACCTTTCGGGGAAATACTGGCGTGAACTTAAAGTTATGTTGTACTAAGAGATAGAAGAGAGGCAACCCCAACTCAATTATATATTTTTATTTTACTGGGGTTACCTCTAACTGCCATTTAAAAAAAGAATCTTTATTTAATTACGTAAATCATGAAACTTTTAATTTCTTTTGACTGTACTTACTTGTCATAAAGAGCAAACTTAATAATGTGGATAAGACAAAGATTAAAACAGAAGACGATCCAGGAGGGGATCGAGGTGGGGGGGGGGGTGGAGGGGGGGTTCAGGGGATCAGACCGGAATAACTCCTCTGTAATGCGGTTTAATGTACCAATGAGATACAATATTTTTTTGGCATCTCACACTAAGCAATGCTAAGTTATCTTCTCCTTTGTCTCGTATGACGTTAATAGTAGTATGTAAGTAAGTACCCCAGGGGTACCCAAACGTGACGCGTCTGTCTGAAAGTCTGAATCAATATTTAGAGGTTCATCGTTCTAGCCAAAAGTATTTGTAGGTACCTAGGTACGTTACTATATTTACGTATTTAAGTACATCGTACCCTTACCCTTCAGAAGGACATTTGCAGATTGGAAAGGAACTTGTACGGGCTCTGCAATTATCGTCCGAATATAAATCAATTTGGCCGCAGTCCTCGCAGACTTGAGTAAGTTTTCTCTTGCCATGATATCATAGCTCTATTTAAAAGTTAGCAAAGTAGACTGTGTGGATACTTAGATATAAACTCTCTTGGGGGTAAGCTTGTACTAACTGCTTGTTCTAACTGTACTAACCTGTCAAAAAGAGTAAATCTAGATAATGTGGATAAGACAGAGATTAAAACAGAAGATGAACTAGCAGGAAATCGATTAGGGGGGGGAGGGTTCAGCGGGGTTCAGTGTATCAGACCGGAATAAATCGCAGAAACTATAGAACGCCAAGTGCTACGATCCTTACATACTTATTTTGTTTCGTTTTGGGTTCATAAATGGTCATAAACGCACGCTGGTTGCTAGTACTACGCACCTGACCTCTCTGAGGAACATCACATCACCATTAAGGAATGGAAAAAAAAACGAAAATAAAAAAGTTGGAGGAATGGAGTACCTACAATAGATAAAGCATTGACTACCTAGTTCTTATACATAGTTATACTTAATCTGTATTATCAAATTATTTGCCAAAAATGTTAACAAATATGAGTTTATGGAAAAATAACTTTAAATCCTACACAATAAAGTTCAGTTCGCTACAACTTCAAACATTTTTGTAACTTTTTCAATAGTGGTAACTAGTCACTCTGAAATCAACATAATTATCATTTAAATAAAGTTGATATTTGTTTTACTACACAAACTTATGTTACAATTTAATATTATTTCAAATAATATTGAATTGAAACATAAGTTTGAATAGACTGTATTCAGTTTTTGTATAAAAAAAAGAAAAGAAAGAAAATACGTTCATTTGCGGCAAACATGACGCATAAAAAAATAAAAAAAACAAAGCTACCGCTGCTGCTGTAAGCTACTAACCAAGATCTTACTGACCAAGGGATTTCCAGATTACAAATGTTTGATGGCAAATGTTTTCAGTGACAAGAGCACAATACATTTAGGGGAGGTCAGCTCAAAGCGGCCACCTCAACTTTAAATAAGGAAAAAACCTATAAAACGATTCATATTTTTAGAAAATAATTTTGTACTAATAGGTAGAGAATTTATTTAATTTTTGTAATTTGGAATTTAAATTTCGCGCAAATTTAAATAGTATAAGCCTTATATTTGTAGATTACAAAAACTTGTCAAAAAACCTCTTTGCCCGAGGGGTCGCCCAAAGCGGCCATGGTGGTAAGGGCATAGAGGCCACCCTAAAAATTCTTCGGAAATTTTTATTTTTTGTTGAAATATATCGTGCTAGACAAAATAAAAATCAAAAAAAAAATATATTAAAAACATTATTTATTATTATTAAACACACTTTTAATAAAATAATCAACATTTTCTACCCGTTTTAATCACAAAGTCAAATTATGACTTAAATTTAATGTTATAATTAGGTATTTAGTTTG
Organism: Mesoligia furuncula; assembly: GCA_916614155.1. NCBI lineage: Eukaryota > Metazoa > Arthropoda > Insecta > Lepidoptera > Noctuidae > Mesoligia > Mesoligia furuncula. The sequence goes on along the minus strand of OU744803.1, from coordinate 5,095,282 downwards.
AAAACTTCTGAACTAATAGGAACTTTGAATCAGATTTAGTTTCTGGCGATTGATGTAGGTTCTGGTCGTCTCAAGGTCAAATTAGGATGACGCGTGATAAATCCTTTATAAAAATCGTGTCCGGCGGTTTCATTCTTAAAAGGATGTGGAATGTGATTTGCTTCAGTATATTAAAACACAAGCTGCAGAAAATCTTCCTTTGTAAGGCCAAAAAAGAGGTTGTCCATATGAAACATGTACTCTAGGAGCTCTTCTTCTTGCTCCGGGATAAATGCTGTTGTAAATCTGCCAAGTTTCTTGATGGCAGATCCTGTAATTGTTGATCATCTAAACAAAATAACTGAGCATTATCAATCGGATCATAATATTTTAATAAGGGCAAAGCGATCACCTGGCCACTTTGCCCGAGCCGCTTTGCCTTAATAGCCCATTTTGTTATAAAAATTAACTACACCCACATTATTTATCAAATTTTGGAGCTAATACTAAAGAAACAAAGCTAAATAGACAAGTAACAATACACGTGTAATGCAAGCATTTAAACTTAAACAGGTTTGACCAAAACAGATTCAACTTACCTTGTAAGTTGTATTATTTTAACAAAAGACGCGAAAACGTATTTTTCGTCACTAAGAGCCACCAGCTCAATCCCACCGCTACCGAATGCCTGATCGGCACCGGGCTCGAGGTTTATTACGCGTGCAGAATGGCAACGTCGCGCTATCACTTCAAATATCCGAAAAATGAACCGTGGCCGCTTTGCCTTCTATGGCCGCTTTGAGCTGACTTCCCCTACTGACCTCTTTATCAGTTTAGCAATTTGTCCCATTATAATGGCGCCGATTCCCTTGTTCACAAACTAAACTAAATTTAAGTCCACATCTTTTTCTTTCATGAAGAAAAGGACAGAAGATAAATATTAGTTTAGTCCTGTCAAATTAGACAGTGGTGCCGATTCTGTTGTTCACAAACTAAACTAAATTTAAGTTCATGCATCTTTTTCTTTCTATTTCATTAAGAAAAGGACAGAAGATAAATATTAGTTTAATCCTGTCAAATTAAGATACTCCATAGACAATTTAGACGAGATTAAAAAGTTGGCTATTAAAAATACGCCAATTTACGTCAGGCGCTGACTAATTTGACATGACTAAACTAATATTTATCTTCTGTCCTTTTCTTAATGAAATAGAAAGAAAAAGATGCCTTAACTTAAATTTAATTTAGTTTGTGAACAACAGAATCGGCGCCATTGCCTAACGTAAATTGACGTATTTTTAGTAGCCATGTTTTTATTCACGTCTAAACTTGCTATTGAGTTTCTTAATATGACAGGACTAAACTAATATTTATCTTCTGTCCTTTTCTTAATGAAATAGAAAGAAAAAGATGCACTGAACAAGGGAATCAGCGCCAATGTATTGTTTTTTAAAACATTTGACTGCATTTAGGTTTGCCCGTGATCTGAATGCTACCTAGAATTTTATGTATTGAGTCTAGACGTTGTGTGCTACTTTCCTTACCGCAGAGTTATAAAACTAACAACGAAACTGTTAGCTATTAATCCTAGTTTAAGGGGATTACAGGATTACACCCAAACACAAAAAACACAATTTTAGAAACAATAAAAGTATATGATCGACTACAGTAAACAAAATCAGAAAAATATATGATATTCTTCAGAATATATGCTAGGTAGATAGTGTATTGAAAACATAATACAACTGATTTATACGATAGAAAAAAATCATGAAGATACCTCTAAAAACTTTCTTTTTACAATAAAAACCATACTAACATACATACAATCATTATGATTTTTTGTCAAATTATTCTTAAAGCAACCTACTAAAGCACTAGTGTTTTAATTTTTAAGTCCAAATAATAGATTTTTTGTAAATAGATAATTGAGTCATGTTGTGTCATCGCGCTTCTCTTTCTTTTCTATGCAGTCCGACAGTGACTGCGCTTTAGGTGATGTAATCGCCTTAACGTTCATTTTGCTTATCTTGACTAAAATGTCAATATTTTTTCATGTTGTTTCGATTTAAGACAAGTTACCACATTTTAAAAGTGCTTGGAATTTTGGAATGGCTGAAGTGGCTTCATAGGAAACGATAAGAATACGAAAAACTTATGGCCTTAAAGTTTTCAAGTGTGTATTTTTTACCGCCAAAAAAGAAGACGAGGGTCTCAGGCGCCGAAATGATGGCAGCTTGATTGATCTTTATTGATTATTTGTTTTTTGGCGCAGACTCAAGTTATTCGTAGGTCGTCGTTTCAGCCGATAGACGTCCACTGCTGGACATAGGCCTCCCCCAATTTTGGTGGGGGTTTGCCATAATCGCCACGCTTGGCAGGCGGGTTGGCGATCGCAGTATGGTATGATGGTGGAATAAATAGAGAACGCTGCTGCCCATTCTCCGGTAAGACCCTTAGTCGCCTTTTACGACACCCACGGGAAGTAAGGGGTGGTGCAATTCTTTAAGTCCGGCACCACACAGACAAATTATTCGTAGGTAATTTACATTAATCTAAAAGGTTTTTCGCTTCTCAGTTTCTTTTTTTGTTGAAGATGTCGTGATTCGAGATTCTGACGTGCATTAGACTGCACGTTGGTAACACTTTGACCTTGAGAAGCGGGATAATTCCATAAAAGCAATGGGTCTCATTTTGACAGTTCAGCAACATACATTAGCTGCGTTACTTACGTTGCAGTTGTTGAGCAGACACATTTTTCGAACATATGAAGCAATGGATTAGCAATATCTATCAAAATGATTCAGATTGAGATTAATAGTGCGTTGGTCTAGCGTAGTACGCAGTTTCAATAGAATAACTAGCTTATACTGGTTTCATTACCAATGACGTTCAGCCTACTGTACAGACGCCAGCACATAAAGCTACCCTAAACTGTAAAATTTTCCCAATCAACTTTGAACCTAATGCTCTAACGATAAAGTTGGAAATCCATTAAAGAAATTTGACAGATTGTAGTAGACTGTGCTTACCTAAAATACTCTCTAAAGGCCTACGCAGACCGGGACGACGTGGGAAGGGATTTAAATTTTTACTAATGAACATTCAAACGTATCGATATAGAAATACGACATAAATTGCTGTGTTTTAAAATGATGCCGTGGCATCGAAAAGGATTTCAATGCACGGCATTGAAAGACGCGCCACGGGCTCCCGCGGCGGGATGCCGTGGCGTCCTGCGCATAGATTATACAGTATATTGGTCCTGCGGTAGGCAAGGACTCCGGCGCTCGTTGTGACATACCGCGGGGTGAGGCGGCGGGGGTAGAAGCAGGGAAGCCGCTGGAATGCCGCGGTATCTAAGCGGCTAGTGTGCGCTGGCTGACGGCAAAATCCCTTGCCATGCCGTCCCGGTCTGCGTAGGCCTTAAGTGTCGAAGTGAAGACATTTTTAATTTTGTGCCATGGTAGGTACTTCAGCAATAAACTAATAAATTATAATGCCATAACCATAAAAGCACTACTACAAACGATAGAGGGCAACAAAAACCTTATCTCGATGTAAACAATAACATGGTCGGACGCGATAAGCCAGTGTTGACACGCGATCACACCACTTTGTTCTGACTTTTTATCGATAGTTCTCTGAGTAATTGAATGTTATTTGTAGTTCAACACCATTTCGACTGGTGACAAATATGTATAGTTTGGGTCCTTATCAAAGTATGGAGTTTTAAGAATGATAGTCACCAAATGTTTGTGGTGTTCACTAGAACCACTTATTAGCAGCGGCGGCCCTAGAATTTTTTTTTAGGTGGTACAAAATCTTAATTTGGCTATGTACCATGTTCCTATGATATATGCATATAAGCAGTTGCTTGCTTGCTTTTGCTTGTGGACGATCGTAAGTTCCATCGTTATAGTAAGTTACTATCATCAATATCTGGTGGTCGCATTTCGGTTGATTTCAGCGCCTCTCCCATGATGGCGCCCGGTGCCGTCGGACCGCTCGCACAGCCCTAGGGCCACTACTGCTTATTAGGGGCGGGTTTAGAGTAAAACCACCGAATTATCAGTAAGTACACAACAACTCAAAGAGAATGTCTAGTCGAAACAAGGGATAGAGCGGGACTCTCTTGAGGCGGTACCAGTGAGTTGTGTGCTACATTTAATAGTACTTATAATGTATATCACATGGTTGATGACAGTTTTGAATAAACTTTCCTCATTTTCATCAACCACTGTATTTATTTATGTATGATATTCTCATGACCTCGATTTTTTTTTGTAAAAACGTTCCTTTCCTACGAAATCGACGAAGTTACTCAAGCATTAACACTGAAAAATCAATGTTACACATCATCCTAAAAAGGTACATAGTGGCTACATTTTTGTAATATTTCTTAGCAAGCAAGTAGGTACATCACTTATTGACGACAGCGAATGTCTTCAATAATAACTTCATGTTCTGCGTCATTATTAACACTAGTAGTTAAACATCGTCATAATTGCTCGTCATAACCTATATGTATAACTTTTTTGTGAGTAAGCATGCTATAGCTACAAATCTATGTTCTCTGATAAAAAGTCTTTTTGAATATGCAACAGCAGAGTTAAGTCTTTCCTTAATATAAAGTTGCATAGCGTCGTTTGGGAATTACTTAAGCCCTGGCTTTGGCTAAAGTGCTGCTTCACTTGATGCAGCGTGTCTTCTTTATCCTAATGCTGGCTGGCTAGTTGCCAAAGTCTGCTTGAAGGAGTTGCTTGCTTAAAGACAATATAAAAATCTTCAATACTTACCCTAAGCAGTAATAGTACATTATGATACATGTGTGCTATGTTGATCATTATGCTCGAGGCGGTATTATTCGCGCGAGCCGCAGGCGAGTGCGATAAGAAAGCCGAGAGTCTAATGATCGATGCACACGCGTTTCATACGACGTTTTTCAACACACTTGCGAAGAAAAAAACAGACTTGTATTGTTAAATATTAACTTGTATGGAAAATGGCGCGCTGGTTTTGTCTTTCCACATAGCCAGCACTAGCAATGCGCGCGCAAGTGTAAATAAAAGCACTGACCACAAAGCATGTAAAAACAATTGTAAAAAAAAACAATTGTAGTTTAGTTAGTATGGAATTAGAAAGTACTATTGGCATAGAGAAATATACCTACATTAGTTCAGTGAGAATCCGCAATGATAGAACGCCAGTCAGGGTCTTTTCCGTTTGGTTTCGGGTAGGGACCACGGACAATTTTAGGTGGATAATTAAAATTTTCTTACGTTTTTTGTAATTTGCAGGTCAGTATCAGATTGCATCTTGATCAAATATGCTTGACTATAATATACAGAGCGTTAGGTTAAACGAGGGACATACTTTGAGGGGAGTTAGTACTCATGAAAATGAACAACTTTTAATATGGGATTAACCCTGAAATCGCGAAAAAAAAATCAGCCGTTTCCTATATTTATGTTCGCATAGCTCGTCAAAATGTAGATACTGAACAGCTGATTTTTTTTTTGCGATTTTAGGTTCGGCCCATAGTAAAAGTTGCTCATTTTCATGAGTACTAACTCCCCTCAAAGTATGTCCCTCGTTTAACCTAACGCTCTGTATATGTATTTACAGAATTATAGTCATTAGAATAGAATCTTTCTAGTTAGATTTTTTCCCTAAGAACTTTTCCATAAGAAAGATGTATTAATGATTCGAATGATTATAATTCTGTAAAGATGTAGGTACCTGTTAGAGTCGCAAATCATATTTTGATCAAGATACAAACCTGACACTGACCTAAGAAAAACCTAAGAAAATTTGAATTTCGCGGTAGACCGCGAAATTCAAATTTTCTTAGGTTTTTTCGGACAATTTTCAGGTGAATGCGCAGTGGTAGACCACTGCGCATTCACCTTACATTGTCCGAGGTCCCTGCGCATTCACCTTAAGGTAAATCAATATTAGTTAATTTTGGGACCAAGGACAATACAGACTATTAATAAAAAAGTGAATTGATGAGATTAAAAAAGCGCGCATCTCCGACTAGTAAATAGTTATCTGTGGAAATAAAGCACATGTGGATTAAAGTAAAGAAAAAGCACGCGTTTTTAATACACTGCATTATGGACCTAAAAGCGGTTCAATAAGAGCCACTTTACGAGCAAGTGTGTTGAAAAACCTTTTTTCAAATAAATAATTCTGCCGATATATTCTGTAAAAATCTCAACGTGAATACTTAGGTGAAGTGAACTTAAATTGAGCTCATTCCACCTGATGTTAGAGGATTGACAGTTTTGGCGGTGATTTTTTCCAGAATATATCAGCAGTTTTATTTCCGGCACTAACTATATCAGAAAAGGCAAATAATATCTCCTGACCCATGAAATAAAATAATGACAGTAAAACTAAGATTTAATCTTATCGACACACGCACATCCCTACTTCAACATCAAACGCAGTAAGCTAAATAATTTATGAATTTACGATGCTTGACCTAAAAACGCGTGTATTAAGTACCAATTTCTTTATGGTTGTGACGTGAACTGAAAATGAAAAATATGCCTTCCAAGCAACGGTCCTTGAACTTTGAGTGCTATGTTGTTAATGAAAGGACTTCAGTTTGTGATTTGTTTAGTTAATGCATATTTTTCGTGTTTATGTCGGTGACAAAGAAGTTTTGTCGGGAATACAGGCTACACTTATAGTTCAGCGGGATTGTCCGAAAGGGTTACCGCTGGCCCGGAACATAAAGGGCTAAGGAAGGAACACGGGTGGGTTTTAGTCAGTAAGAGTCTGACACTCCCTTCCGCTCCACCCAGAGCGGGAGGAGTCATTTGATGATTTCCCATCCTCAAAAACAAAAAAAAAAAAAAAGGTTACACTTATAGTAAGTGTTAAGTTTTTGTGATATATTGTTGAACGATCGATATATTTGTTACGAACGATATATTGTTGACGATGAATAATCAAGCTTTGTACACACGCAAGCACATCAAGCTACCCGAAACTGTAAAATTTTCCCAATCAACCTTGAACCTAATGCTTATGCTATAAAGTTGAATATCTACAGATTGTAGTAGCTTGATGTGCTAGCGTCTGTAACTACCTTGGGAGTCTTGGTAACAGCAACAAAGCCGGTTAAAATTAAATATCGCTTATAACATAACATATGTCTGTGTGGTGCCGGACTTAAAGAATAGCACCACCCCTTACTTCCCGTGGGTGTCGTAAAAGGTGACCAAGGGTCTTACTGGAGAATGGGCAGCAGCGTTCTCTATGCATTCCACCATCATACCATACTGCGATCGCCAACCCGCCTGCCAAGCGTGGCGATTATGGCAAACCCCCCCAAAAGTGGGGGAGGCCTATGTCCAGCAGTGGACGTCTGTCGCCTGAAATGATGATAACATAACATCACGCCAGCATTCACCGAAGAGTAAGGCAGAGGTGCACTTATAGTACAGACGCCAGCACATCAAGCTTCTACAAGCTGTCAAATTTCTTTAATAGATTTTCAACTTTATCGTTAAAGCATAAGGTTCAATGTTAATTGGGAAAACCGCAAGTCTGTGGTAGTACTTTGACCTTGAACTGCATCCTAATTGCGTAACACACTGTCGATCTCAATCTGTTTCATTTTGGAAGAAATTGCTAAACCATTGCTTCATTAGTTCGAAAAATGTGTCTGCTCATCGACGTAAATAACGCAATGAATGTTGCTGAACTGTCAAAATGGAACCCGTTGCTACAGTTAGTGTTACGCTACTACCCCGAAGCTTCTACAGTGTGGCATCATCTACGAAACTGTAACCATGTATTCAGCAGATGATTTTAGACCCCCTAGGCTCTAGAGTAAAATTTCTTCGTAGGTTATCAAAAAGAAATCAGCTGGTACCTACATACAAAAGTGCAACACCTACGCAACTTTACATTTTTTTTAATAACCGACGAATAATTTTAACCTAATCTGCATTCGGGAATTATTTGCCAAAAATGTAAAAAAATATGAATGAATGGAAAAATAACTTTAATTCCTAAACAATAAAGTTCAGTTTACGCTAGAACTTTAATAGTACATTATGATACATGTGTGCTATGTTGATCATTATGCTCGAGGCGGTATTATTCGCGCGAGCCGCAGGCGAGTGCGATAAGAAAGCCGAGAGTCTAATGATCAATGCACACGCGTTTCATACGACGTTTTTCAACACACTTGCGAGGAAAAAAACAGACTTGTATTGTTAAATATTAACTTGTATGGAAAATGGCGCGCTGGTTTTGTCTTTCCGCATAGCCAGCACTAGCAGTGCGCGCGCAAGTGTAAATAAAAAGCACTGACCACAGAGAATGTAGGCACTGACAACAGACCGCTATATAAAAAAAAAACAATTGTAGTTTAGTTAGTATGGAATTAGAAAGTACTATGGGCATAGAGAAATATACCTACATTAGTTCAGTGAGAATCCGCAATAATAGAACGCCAGTCAGGGTCTTTTCCGTTTGGTTTCGGATAGGGACCACGGACAATTTAAGGTGGATAATTAAAATTGTCTTACGTTTTTTGTAATTTGCAGGTCAGTACCTATCAGGTTGTATCTTGATCAAATATGATTCGCGACTATAAATATGTATTTACAGAATTATAGTCATTAGAATAGAATCTTTCTAGTTAGATTTTTTCTCTAAGAAATGACAGTCAACTTTTCCATAAGAAAGATGTATTAATGATTCGAATGATTATAATTCTGTAAAGATGTACCTGTTAGAGTCGCAAATCATATTTTGATCAAGATACAAACCTGACACTGACCTGAAAATTGCAAAAAACCTAAGAAAATTTGAATTTCGCGGTCTACCACTGCGCATTCACCTTAAATTGTCCGAGGTCCCTGCGCATTCACCTTAAGGTAAATAAATATTAGTAAATTTTGGGACCAAGGACAATACAGACTATAAGACCGCTTTCAGATATAGGCGACTTTAGCAGCGCGACAGTCGCGCGACCGTCACCCATTCAGAATTTCATAATAAAAACAGAAGCGCAGCGGACGCGCGGCTGGTGCGCTTCTGTTTTTATTATGAATTTCTGAATGGGTGACGGTCGCGCGACTGTCGCGCTGCTAAAGTCGCCTATATGTGAAAGCGGCCTTAAAAAAAAAAGTGAATTGATGAGATTAAAAAAGCGCGCATCTCCGACTAGTAAGTAGTTATCTGTGGAAATAAAGCACATGTGGATTAAAGTAAAGAAAAAGCACGCGTTTTTAATACACTGCATTATGGACCTAAAAGCGGTTCAATAAGAGCCACTTTACGAGCAAGTGTGTTGAAAACATTTTTATAACACTCTGAAATCAACTTAATTTTCATTGTAATAAAGTTGATATTTGTTTAACTTGAAATAGGGTAGGGGTGTGCAACATTGCACACTTTTACTTTAGGTTTGGGTGCGTCCAGAATCTTGTTCTGAATCCATGGTTGCGCGTTGATGTCCCATGCTATCCCCAAATTTATTTATTTATTTATTTATCCTCCTGCTGGAACGCCATACAGCAATTACACCAACGGAGCAAAAAATTACTTTATGTGCTTATCCATCCTGTGCGCGGTGGACATCCAACGGGCGGCGCGATGGAAGTGGAACACGCATGCTCACACGGTACTCCATCCAAATCTCGCACATTCTTTGCGATTTTTGGGACTGAATGAATTCGTCAAAATAAATATATATTTTTGTAAAAAACGTAAAATTTTGATGTGTCGTCCTGCCTGACAGTTGACAGTAAAAACATATAATTATGTTTTGTTATCACTGAGTCACTGGCCTACCGTACCTATCCATACTAATATTATAAATTCGAAAGTAACTCTGTCTGTCTATTGGTCTGTCTGTCTATCGGTCTGTCTGTCTATCTGTATGTTACCTTTTCACGCCTAAACCACTGAACGGATTTCGGTAAAATTTGGCAGAGAGATAGATTGCATCCCGGGGAAGGACATAGGGTAGTTTTTATCGACATACCTCGCGGGCGAAGTCGCGGGCAGAAGCTACTGTTTCTATAAAACTTACGATTACTATGACAAACAACAGTATAAATATACTTAGTAAACACTTATGTAAGTAAGTACTAGGTTCTATTGTAAAATTCTACCACAAACAACTTTATCTTTTCATTACTTGGAAACATTACCTTACCTTGAGAGTTAATTCAGTAATCACCGGTATTCAAGACAATGTGGCCGGTGTTGCTATAGCAGAAAAATAATTGGCTTAATATGTTATTTTTAATTTAATGCAAATGTGTCCCAAACCTTTACACGACGCCATTTATTATCACTAGCTTCTGCCCCCGACTTCGTTCTCGTAAAAGTAGTAAGACTATTTCTAGCGAGCTATTTCTTGTTTTTGCTTAGCGTTCTTCCTGGCTTTTGTACTTTTTGCTGGGCCTCAAGACGTGGTCTATCAAATGGAAAAATAATTTTCAAATCCGAAAATCCGACTGGCAGTTTCAGAGATTACCGCGTTCAAACGAACTAAACAACATACATAAAAAAATAATATACAGGGTTATTGGTAAAACATTAACAACCTCTTAAGGGGTCATGGTACGCAGCGGGATTGTCCGAAAGGGTTACCGCTGGCCCGGAACATAAAGGCTAAGGAAGGAACACGGGTGGGTTTTAGTCAGTAAGAGTCTGACACTCCGTTCCGCTCCACCCAGAGCGGGAGGGGTCATTTGATGATATCCTACTCAAAAAAAAAAAGAGGTCATGGTACTCATCATTATGAACAACTTTTACTATGGGACCAAACCTAAAATGTAGGGAACAGCTGAATTTTTTTCGCGATTTCAGGTTTGTTCCCATAGTAAAAGTTGTTCATAATGATGAGTACAATGACCTCTTTTTTTTTTGCGGATGGGAAATCATCAAATGACTCCTCCCGCTTTGGGTGGAGCGGAAGGGAGTGTCAGACTCTTACTGACTAAAACCCACCCGTGTTCCTTCCTTAGCCCTTTATGTTCCGGGCCAGCGGTAACCCTTTCGGACAATCCCGCTGACCCGGCAGGCTGCGGCCCTAAGGGGCCCCTCCTCGATGCTGACATCTCTTTGAGGCGCGCGTGGAACACGTACGCGCCGTCCGGCACGGGCCTGGTCCTGATCGGACGGTGAGCTACCCATTACTGTCCGCCCGCAGGCCCGCGCCTACGGTGACCGGGGGTCGTCACGCGGCTCCCGACGCCCGGAGCGTCTCCCGCGGCGGCTGGGACGGGAGGCTCTCTCCCTGAGCCGTCCCGCCACCTCCTTCGCTAGCATGACTGCTTCGCAGAAGGAGGTGACTGCCTCCCACTCCCTCTCGCCCCGGACCATGGCTTGCACCAGGGCCGGACGCGAGAGGTCGCCGCCGCTGCCGATCGCCTCTACGAGGACACGGCGGTGCTCCGCCCATGCGGGGCAGACCTCCACCGTATGCTCCAACGTGTCCTCTGGGCGATCCTGGCAATGGTGACACCCGGGCGTTTCCTCCCGCCTGATGATGTGCAGGAACCTCCCGAAACTTCCGTGTCCGGTGAGGACCTGCGTCAGGCGGTAGGTGGGCGGCGTAGCGGCGATAGGACCCCTCAAAGAGGGGTCTTATCGCCGCTATCACGGCGTGCCCTGCGCTGGGTTGCGACAGTCGCTCTTTCCATGCCGCCATGAGATCGCGCCGGAGATCCGTCCGCTCCGCAGCGATTTGCGCGAAGCGGATCCTCCCCCCGGCGTAGTGCCTCCGCGCGCGAGGACTATCGCCTCCAGATCCCATGGCGGCAGTCCGGCAAGGAGGCTTGCCGCCTCGCCGGAGATCGTGCGGAGCCTTATGGCTACCACCTTCTGGGGCGCACAAACAAACGAAACAAAAAAACGAAAAAAAAATCAGCTGTTCCCTACATTATGACGAGTTAGACGAACATAAATGTAGGGAACAGCTGATTTTTTTTAAACGATTTCAGGTTTTGTTCCGTAGTAAAAGTTGTTCATAATGATGAGTACAATGACCTCTTAAGAGGTTGTTAATATTTTACCAATAACCCTGTATAAACATCCGAACTGAGAACATCCTCCTTTTTAGGGTTCCGTACCCAAAGGGTAAAAACAGGACCCTATTACTAAGACTTCGCTGTCTGTCCGTCTGTCTGTCACCAAGCTGTATCTCAAGAACCGCGATAGCTAGACAGTTGATATTTTCACAAATTATGTATTTCTGTTGCCGCTATAACAACAAATACTAAAAACAAAATAAAATGAATATTTAAGGGGGGCTCCCATACAACAAACGTGTTTTTTTCGGCGTTTTCGCCTTGTGGTACGGAACCCTTCGTGTGCGAGTCCGACTCGCACTTGGCCAGTTTTTTATTAGAAGTCGCTTAAAAAACAAACAAACTCTTTAGCTTTATTATTAGTACCTATCAGCGGTGCTATTCTGTAAAAATCTCACCGTGAAAACTTAGGTGAAGGGAGCGTGGAGTGAGCTGTCAATAGTGTCAATTCCTAGCAAAAACAAACTCACTTCATCTAAGTTTTCACGGTGAGATTTTTACAGAATCGACCGGCTGTATACTATTAGGTGTAGATAGATATCAGCTATTCGTCATCATCGGGCTCGTGGCTAATTAATAACAGCCGCACGGGTCGTTTGAAGGTTAAGTACGGTTGCCGCGGTCGATTCGTTGATGGGTGACCATCCGTTATATAACAGTGTGAATCTTATGTATACCGAGTCATCTCCGTGCCTGGGAAAGCACGTTAAAAGCCGCAGGTCCCGGCAGTAGCGTAACTATGCGCACAGCCAAAGTGTGGAACTCTCTGCCATCTGTGTTTCCCTCCCACGTTTAACCCAAGCAAGAGTGAACAGGCATCTTCTGGGCACGCCCGTTCCATCATAGACCTCATCTATCGCTTTCCATCAGGCGTGATCGGGGTCAAGAGCGGGCCCGTTTAGTAATTTAAAAAAAAACTGTACAGTTTGGGGCCCGTGTAAAATTCAGGGATGGGGCCCTGTAAAGAAACTCAACCAACATTATAGTTTTTTTTTATTAGCACTTCTCCTGCAACTTCTTCCGCGTATATTTCATATTTTCCCCTACATAATTTAACACTTGACTGCTGTATAGTACTGCTTAAGTTAGGATCCTCCTGTGCTCATGGCCCTCTCGGGCCGTGGGTTCCCTCTGGCTAGGGGCCTGTGGCATTTTGCCCTATAGTTACGCCACTGGGTCCCGGCTCACATTCGCAGATTTTCGACAATCGTTACGGGTGAGACAGAAATTCAAAAGTCTGACGACCAGTCTTACTAACGGGCTTCGTGTTACCCAGTTACTGGCTTGTGGAGGTAAAATACTGGTATTCAGCTTCATCCGGTTAGACTGGAAGTCAACCCCAAAATACTTGGGAAACGATTAGGCAGATTGATTGATCAATCATTCATTATCATGTCACCATCACATGGACAATAATATCTTGCCAACCACGGCAATGAGAAAGTGCTATGACCCAGGAAACTAGTTCAAGGTTCCGACTGCCACCAATTGGAGTTCTAGAGATAGTTAGAACGTAGATTAGAATAAAATGCTACCTATAGAAAAAGATAAAGTAGATGAAGATTATGATGAGCCTGCAGAAACGGACCCAGCGGGCCACCTGGAAATCTCAGCGTTTACGCCGTACGGCATTTCATACAAACCTTCAAGCCCTTGTTTTTCGAAATGAATGAACCGATTTTAATGAAACTGCATACGCATAATCCGGATACAAAGGTCTAAAAAGTTACTTAAAAACATTTTGGAAAAATAGTGTTACCGCCAAATTAGACCGATTTTAAATTTTCCATAGAAACAGATTTTTTTTTTTTTTTTGTGTGTTTGTTACGCGATTACTCCGCCAATTGTGGACCGATTTTCAAAATACTTTTTTTGTTTGAAAGGGTATACTCTCGAGGTGGTCCCATTATCATCAAATTGGAATCTGATGAGAGGATCCCATGGAAATCGAGGGAAACCCTCAAATTTTATAGGCAAAGCTATAACGATTTGGGTATTTTTTAAATTAACTTGAGCATTTGCTCTCGGAAATCATCATTTGGTAAAGTGGAGCTGATGAAGAAGGCCACAGATGGCCATTGGAACTACTCAATGACAAATATTTCACGGGTTGCGATTCGATTACTTTAATATGGTTGCTTAACAATTTATGCTCGTCACAATGCGTATGGTGAGTGGTTGTTGAGGAGTTCTCCTGGTTCTTACCAGGAGAACTCCTCAACAATTAACGTCCCAACATCGGGAAAAGCAATACTTTGTAACAAGCGATGAGCAGTTGATTAGGCTATTGTAACTTAGATAAATTACAAACGGACCCACTAAAAAGTGAAAAATAAAAACTTTTTACAAAAACACCGAAGACACCGACTTCCGAAATTAAAGTTATTTTTCAATTTTTAGTAAGTATTATTTTTGGAAGTCGGTTGTTTTTTTTTTTTGTAAAAAGTTTTTTTTAAATAAGACATTTCTAAAATGTTCTTAAGTAGCTTTTAGTAACTTTAACTTTAAGCTTTTAGTAACTTAAGTAACTTTTAGACCTTTGTATCCTGCTTATGCGTATGAAGTTTCATTAAAATCGGTTCATTCGTTTCGAAAAACAAGGGCTTGAAAGTTTGTATGAAATGCCATACGGCGTAATCGCTCTTAACGGGGCACCGAGCTTTTTATACACAAAAACACGTTTTTATAACGGTTGTTTGAAGTAGTAAACAATTAAATAAAAATCTAAGGAATTAAATTGACATTATTGGGCATATATACTAGCCAGTATACACAATGAAAACACGATTTGATAAAGTTGGCCCGATAGAATAAATTCACAAAGTTACCTCTAAAAAACACAACAAACGCTTAGTACGGCGTGAATTCTTCGCGGAATGTCACCAGTTTTTGAATAATAACAAAACTACATGTTTTATATAACGTATACACTTTACATTTTCAAAATGTGTATTTGTTTAACATTAAGAAGGAAATACCTAAAGTCGCGCGAGTTTTGCCCATCTTATGCAGAGCTACCGCGCCGCCCTCCTGTCCGCTTTAGTCCTGCTTCGGCCATCGGACGGGGAGCTTGTGTCGCTTGCGCTTACGCACGGATTTAATAACGTAACGAAGAAAATTGTGTGAAAATTCACTGTAGCGTATTTGAAATGGGGAACAAAGTAAAGAAATCAAGGGAGAGAAGGGGTTGGCGAAAAACCAATGCTAAAAGCTTGCATGAAAAAATGAAGTAAGTAAAACTCGTATATTTACCTACTTATTTACTAATTGCCCTACTAGGTGCTGTTATTTTTTTTAATAGGGTATACAGTTTCCGGGGTAGGCAAAATTGACTAAATTGAATCTACTATGATTTGAATCATTCTCTTTATTATTTTTTCTATTTATAGGGTAAATGTACCAGTTGTTGACATTTCACTGCAAATAAATTTGAATCATCTGATGACGAGAGAGAAAGACAAATTACAGATAGAAAATTTTGAGGATAAAGAGAATACTGTGGCTTCGTAAGTATAATCTTCCTACCTACCTATTATACCTAGTTATTAAAAGTACCTAGTTGTCACTTATCTACCTACTTACGATATTTAAATAAATAGGTACACTGAAAAATTCTTTATCTTTTTCTGTTTTATAGGGTAAATATACCAGTTGTTGGCACTTCACTACAGAACAAAGAGTCATCTAAAGAACTGGTGAGGTAAGCGTATAAATAATAGGATGTGTCTAAGAAAACATTATAATAAATTAAGTAAGTATTTATAAATTAAGTACCACATTACCTTAAAAAAAAAAACATGGATGACACCGAGTCCAAAATTTATCAAACTCTGGATTTGTAAGTTCAGAAACTAATTATTTTTATGAAATAAGTCTTACACATCCAAAAATGTTTTGTTGATGAATAAAGTAATTATAATTGAATCAAATGTTCTGTTTTATTACAGGATGCCAATTACACCGGAACAAAATTCTTGTCTTTCAGTGCAAGGAGAAATAGACAGTGATAATGCTTTATTTTAACACGTGTACCAACTAGTTTATAACTTTTTCCGCTTCTCTTCTGGCATAACAGTCGCGGAAGGCATAGCTTTTTTCGTTTTGCTGACTCTTTCTTGTCTATTGCGTCTAAAATATATTGTGTTTGTGGCTCACGAATTTCCACTTTTCTGTCCAGCCTTGAATCAATTGCTTCTAGTAGAAGACAATCAAAGTAAAATGTTTTTAATTTTGTTTCCATACTGTTCTTCCAGAATTCGTTATCTCTTTTTATTGTTTCTATTTTCATATCTTTTTCTGTCCACATTACAAATTAACATGATTCTTTCCTAGTAATGTGGAGCTGACCCTGCATCTGGTAGAACCAATCGTGTTGTTTATTTATTTTCAAGTTCCCATTCTTCTCCAGTTTCCAGAAACTAATTTGTTTTTGTGCTATACCTTCCCTGACAGTTATGTCCGTCTGGACTTGCCGCCAAAAACGGCAGTTCAGGGTTGACGAATAGGCCACATTTCTGTATACCGTTGAAGTATGCTTCTTCGTCGAGTTTTAGTAATTCAGCCAATTGTAGGGCGTATATAGGTTCAATCAAACCCAATGATTCGTCGTAATTAAATCAAGTGTAATGTAAAATGTACACATAGAGAAAATATTACCATGAAGTAAGTCCGATATTGATTATTATTGTTGCTTTTGTCCTCATAATTTTTTTCTATAAGATATGCGTAGGTACACACTGCTACATATCAAGCTATACATTTTCAGTATACGCTGATTGGTGCGTCTGTGTGGTGCCGGACTTAAAGAATAGCACCACCCCATACTTCCCGTGGGTGTCGTAAAAGGCGACTAAGGGAGATCGGAGAATGGGCAGCAGCGTTCTCTATGCATTACACCATCATACCACACTGCGATCGCCAACCCGCCTGCCAAGCGTGGCGATTATGGCAAACCCCTCCCAAAATTGGGGGAGGCCTATGTCCAGCAGTGGACGTCTTTCGGCTGAAATGATGATGATGATGATGATACGCTGATCTCGCATTGTATAGGATTTCCGTACAATGAGATCAGCTTATACTGGAAATATATAGCCTAATAGCCATAATATTATGCTGGGCAATTTTTGATTACTACTCTACTTTTCACAGGGCGTTCTACCCATGAATATTATTCATTACACTTCGCTGGCTGCTTTAGCAGCTCGCTCCTCACAGGCATAAGCATAATCAGCCTATAATATTCCCACAGCTGGGACACAGGCCTCCTCTCGGTGACAGGGAGCGGGCCGTAATCCACCACGAGGGCCCAGTGCGGGTTGGTGGATGTCACATGTTATTGTCTACTAATTTTTGGTTCTAGGACATGCCTTTGTTTCCTCACAATGTGTCCTTCACCGTTTTGAGAGCAGTGGTGATGAAATAATTTACCCGAAGTAAAGCGCCTGTCTGGTAACAATTGGCTGAAGTACTAAAACTCGACGAAGAAGCTTACTTCAACGGTATACAGAAATGTGGCCTATTCGTCGATCCTGAACTGCCGTTTTTGGGGGCAAGTCCAGATTGACTAATAGGTGATAAAATTATTGAAGTTAAGTGTCCGTATTCGGCTAAGGACATAACATTCAAGGAAGGTATAGCACAAAAACAAATTAGTTTCTGGAAACTCGAGAAGAATGGGAACTTGACAATAAATAAACAACACGATTGGTTCTACCAGCTGCAGGGTCAGCTCCACATTACTAGGAAAGAATTATGTTTATTTGTTATGTGGACAGAAAAAGATATGAAAATAGAAACAATAAAAAGAGATAACGAATTCTGTAAGTACAGTATGGAAACAAAATTAAAAACATTTTACTTTGATTGTCTTCTACTAGAAATAATTGATTCAAGGCTGGATAGAAAAATAGAAATTCGTGAGCCACAAACACAATATATTTTAGACGCGATAGACAAGAAAGAGTCAGCAAAACGAAAAAAAGCTATGCCTTCCGCGACTGTTATGCCAGAAGAGAAGCGGAAAAGTTATAAAATTGTGAAAGTTGTAAAATTGTAACACGTGTTAAAATATTTTTTATCAAAAAAATTTTAACCGACTTCAAATGTAACAGCAGATTCTCTAAAAAGTTTAAAATAACTACACACGTGATTTTTTACCGGTTCCAAATTTTTACTCAGAAATCACGCAAAAAAAAGCTATTTCATACATTTTGGAAGGGGCGACTAGAATCAATTCTATTTTAATATAATTTTTGTCGTTAAAAAGTGCCTTTTATGTGCCTATTTGAAAGAAATGCTTTAACTTTAACTTTGGTCAAGTAGGTTTTGAACTTTTGTATTAAACAGCAGATTTTTTTTTTTCGTGATTTCAGAGATGGTTCCATAGTGAAAGTTGTTCATAATCATGGGTAGAACAACCTGTATAAATTTGGAACCGGTAAAAAAATAATCCGGTATAGGTACTAAGTACTAACCGATGATATCGGAAATAACAATTTTGCTGGCTTCTTTCTTCCTGAAACAACATGTTCCATACAGAAGTCGGCGCTCTTACATTATATTTTCATACGGAATGCATCTTTTGTGTGGCTATGTAACGTCTTGGCATAACGAACAAAGTACTTACCATGTAACTTCATTATCAGAAATTCAATAGAATCTGCTTGCAAAAACTTACTACGTAGCGTAGTAACAAAAGTATTTTATTGAATCTACTTTGAAGAATAAATAATTTGAAATTGAAAATATAGGGTCGACTACTGGGACTTTTACCCTATTTATTTAGCCATTATGTTATTTTACGTTATTGAGATCACTTTTAAGTTTCTATTGTACTTAGAATAATTATCATAAAAGGTAATTAATTGTAATAGTATTATTCTACTAAGGGCTGATTTTTCAATCATCAGATAACTTTATTCGAGGAATAATTTTGAAATTTTGACAGTTATTTCATACAAAAACTGTCAAACGTCAATTTTGTTCCTCGAATAAAAGTTATCTAGCGATGGAAAAATCAGCCCTAAGTAAATTATACCTAATATTCATTTTTCATTGATCAGATACCTACCTACCTAACGACGGTAAATTATAAATTTTAAAAATTGCATAAAATCTGAAAAAGGTTTCATATCGTGAATTTTTCCAATAAAAGTACCTATTTCAAAACGTTTTTTTCATTATTTTGTAACTATTGGTAGCACCTCGCTAGTCGATCGGCGCGGCGCACGGCTCGTCGCGCGCGGCGCGCGAGTCGCGCAGTGCTCTTATCTCTCTTGCCAGTGTGCCTCACGCACACATACACGGAGCGCATAGAATACCTAAAATCGATTACCGCTAGAAGCTCGGTGTGCCCTTAACCGATAAAGAAGCCAGGTGGGCCGCTGCAGGTACGACTTAGCCAGGTGGGTATGACGAGACGCAGAGCGAGTGTGAAGCCAAATCACAAACAATGCATCATCAGCTTTTTTTTTTTGCCAGAGCGGGACGCTTGCGGAATTAAACAATAAAAAAACTTATTTTTCTAGGTATTTATTTAAAAAAGAAAAGGACATGAAAAATAATATATTAGCTAAGTATATGTAATTATAACATTAATTGCGGTTGAAGACACATTTGTTTTATATTTGTCGGTGAAGCAAATTAGTTTTAAAATGTCGGGTCTATGGAGCCTTAGCACATGATTTGTCGATGTTAGTCTTTGTTAATTAAAATTTATCCACTACTTATGTTTTGTGCTGTCTTATATATTTTGATATTCAGATATAATGTAAATTGTTCATGAATGAATTCAATTGAATTGCGTTTGGTCCCTTTGTAAAAGCGGGACATTTTTGCTCTGATTGGTAACAATGGGACAGACAACCTGAAATCGGGACTGTCCCGCTCAAAGCGGGACTGTCCCACTCAAAGCGGGACAAATGGTCACGTTATGCATCACCTCTGTGCAAAAACACCTGCACTATGGGAGACCTTTACGAGGCCAACGCTAACGATTTCGAAGTGGCCGAATTCTGGTCGAAGCTTACAAAAGCGTGGAAATATCGGGATAAAAACTATCCTATGTCCTTCCCCGGGATGCAATCTACCTCTCTGCCAAATTTTATCGAAATCCGTTCAGTGGTTTAGGCGTGAAAAGGTAACATACAAACAGACAGAGTTACTTTCGAATTTATAATATTAAGTATGGATATTTATTTATTTATTTAAACTTTTCGCACAAAAAGGTACAAAGGCGGACTTAATGCCTTAGGCATTCTCTACCAGTCAACCAAGGGTGGTGAAGAGATTGGATGGCAGGTGCTTTGGTTGAGAGGAACAATGATTAAAAAAAATTAAAACTAAGTACACAAATACATAAATAGGTTATATACACATACATACTATTGACTATAATACATACTTATAATATATATATATACATACAAATTCAAGGGAGAGAGGTGTTGAGATGGATATGGATTTCCTATACATATAAACGCGAAAGTTTGTGAGGATGGATGGTTGGATGTTTGTTATTCTTTCACGCAAAAACGACTAAACGGATTCTGATGAAACTTTAGAGTAATAATAGCTTATACATCAGAGTTACACATAGGATACTTTTTATCTTGTTAATCACGTGGGATCGACACTTATTGCGGGTGAAATCGCGGGGCTCTGCTAGTAAAATGAATAACAGGGAATCATCGATGCGATGAAGAAGACGCAATACTGTTATTCTACGCGCCACTCTATTTACTCTTAAGTTATTATATATTATTAACATAATAAACCCATACTTATTTTTGTACAATCCATCAAAACATAATAACGTGTCCAACATTTATTAATAACACGCGAAAAAGCTATTTATAAGAAAATATATTTTTTATTTATAAATAAAGTTTTCTGTTGTTGGCAACCCAGAACATTAGGCACCACGAACACGATAGATGCGCGGGAGTGAGGTCATTGTATTATGTAATATTTAAATGTCCATTATCTTGTAGCTAATTTTAAATTCAGCACGGTGGAACAAAGAATTTGGCTTGTACGCCATAATATTGACTAAACTTGACTTGTTTTGATGTCCATATTGTGTCTATTTGGTCAATGTTCACATTGTTAGCCTTACCGACCTTGAAACCTTGAAAGCGGTTACATAAGTGATAGACATGCAAGATTATTTCCTCAGATAACTGCAACCTCTGTTTTATGTATTTATCGTAGAACTGTTGCCCGCGAATCCGTCTGCGCTTCAGGATGAAAAGTTGCCTATGTCCTTCTCCAGGTCCTGATCTACCCATGTGCCATATTTCATCCAAATCCGATCGGCCGTTTTAGCGTAACAACAAACATACAAAAAATCAAATCTATTCTCTTTATGTTTATACTAGCTTCCGCCCGCGAGGTATGTCGACAAAATACTATCCTATGGCCTTCTCCGGGATGCAATCTATCTCTCTGCCAAATTTTATCGAAATCTGTTTAGTGATTTAGGCGTGAAAAGGTAACATACAGACAGGCAGAGTTACTTTCGAATTTATAATGTTACTAGCTTCCGCCTGCGGCTTCGCCCGAGGTATGTCGACTAAAAGGTAACATACAGACAGACAGTCAGAGTTACTTTCGAATTTATAATATTAGTGTGAATTAATTTAGATACAGATGATTGTACCGTACAGACCTAGGCGGTACAGGCTTCCTATTTGCCAATAAAGAGAGCGATCACCAATCTGTAGACCAAGATTGATGATTAATTTGAAGTTTTTTTTTTAACAACCTTGGTGTTATTTTGTCAAGTCTATGCCAAATAAATCTAGTTTCTTTCGTTCTTATTACACGCTTTTATTATCTGTAGCAACATTTCCCAATTCAATGCGTATTGTATTTTAATAGCTAGATGAACTACTTATTAGCTTAGTAGGGGATCGCGATACTCGTAGCATATCACGTAGCGTATTGCGTAGCATATCGTGCAACGTATCACGTAGCGTTTCGCGTAGCGCAATTCGTAGCGTATCGTGTAGTATCATGCAACACAATAATCACGTAGCGTCTCGCGTAACGTTTCGCGTAGCATGTCTCGTAGCATCTCGCGTAGCATGGGGCGTCACTTGTCACGTGGCGTACCGTAGTCTCCTACCCATTGGCCGATTCCTATAATTTACAGACCGATAAAGGTTAAAAAAACATACAAACATCCGAACATAGTACCTCCTCCTTTTTGTGAAGTCGGTAAAAAATTAAGACTCTTGTATCTTCACCAATAACTTACACACGTCATTTGGTAAATTAGAATAGTTTTACTAAGATAATTAAACATTATCTACGAGTACATGATTATATTATTGTACAGGCGCCAGCACATCAAGTTACCCGAAATTATCAAATTTTCCCAATCAACATTGAACCTTATGCTTTAGGGATAAAGTTGAAAATCTATTAAAAAAATTTGACAGATTGTAGTAGCTTGATGTGCTGGCGTCTGTACTAGCAGCGCCCCGTGGTTTCACCCGCATAAGTCTCGATCCCGTGGTTTTTGCGCGAAAGAGTAACTGACATCCATCCATACTCACAAACTTTTGCGTTTATAATAATATGTCATGTAGGAACTTAGGAAGTAGGATTGTGCCTTTCTATGCGCTCTATTTTTTATGGACAACCATTTTAATGTTAAAATATAAAAAAAAAATTATAATAATAACAACACAACAACAACATATTAAAATTTGTTTGTTACAATGAAGCCAAAAGTATATTATAAAAATATATTTCATTCTGAATGTTCAGTAAAGAACGCTACTTTGATTTATAAACTTATTAATTTCTCTCAGCTCATTTTGCATAATCGTGACCTCAGTTCTTAGCGAATGTTAGATTTTTTTAGCTTTATAAATAACTCGGTCGTTCGTTTTAATATTGCAATAAAATTCTCTTACAATTTGGTGTCATTCACCTGGAGCAAAATTATTTAAACAAAACTGTTAAAAGTGAAATAAAAATCAAAATGTTTTGCGTTATAATTTATGTAGTCATTCTAATGATTTCCTTATTATTAAACAGTTTCCCGAAAAAAATCCTACTATCCTACTAATCACACTAATATTATAAAGGCGAAAGGTTGTGAGTGTGTTTGTATGTTTATTACTTCTTCACGCACAAACAGCTGAACGGATTTGGAAGAAGGGTGGTGTTTCTTTTTTCATACATTTATGGCCAAACAATGTACCTTATGAAAAATACTGAAATACAGGAAAAAAATCCCAGATTCTGAAAAAAAAATTGGATTTATTTATACATTTGTACCACATGAAATTGTCGTTCAAAGATGTTAATAACTTGCAACCCATGAATTAATTTGGCAATCTCATGATACATTCTTCCTTAGAGTAAGAAAGCTATAGAGCATCGGGTAGCGTGGCCACACATGAGACAAAAAACTAACTTAACTAACGTAGGCTACATGAGTAGCTGCCTTGACAAAACTGGCATGCACTGAGAGACGGAAATAGTATAGCTTTATCCTTTTCTGTTACTTATAATAACTAAATACTTTATCCCTTTCTTGTGGAAATGAAATGGAGATACCCGCCGTCTATACTTTTCTTTGTCTAAGCATTCTTCCGATGATGCGTTTCGTTACTTCATTTTATAAATGTAACATAAAGAAATTATCCCGGAAATATACTGATTATTATCTTATTTTTGTATTAAAAAAGTTTTTTGCATAAATAAGACATTATTTTTGTGAAACATTTAGCGAGCAAGAGTTAAAAAAATACATTTATTTTTCAAATATATTGTATGCGTTTGGTTAGCTTTCTGAAAGGTCAAAAGACTGTGGCCCAAGGCCGATAATTATCTATTTTTTTTATTAGTTCTTGCTAAGTACCTACCAATAATGTCATCATTCCGTTTCGGTTCCTCGCCTTTGTTCGTAGGTTTCCCGTTTCTTGGAGTGCTATTTCGTGCGTGATTTCATAATTGTTGATTTGGCAATTCTACCCTGGACTTTCGATTGATTTCTTAGGTACACACACCAGCACATCAAGCTACTACAATCTGTCAAATTTCTTTAATAGATTTTGAAATTTATCGCTAAAGCATAAGGTTCAAAGTTGATTGGGAAAATTTGACAGTTTCGGGTAGCTTGATGTGCTGGCGTCTGTACATCTTGAAGACCTGGCTAACCCATTTAGACTTGACACTTATTTAGTTTCATTTGACAGCTGTAAGTTGTCACTGCTGTTTTGAACGTTTCGTTGAACGCTGTTACGATGTGAGGTAGTGATTTTTTATTTCTTAATCTATTGAATATTGGAGGATTTTAAATACTGCTACTAACACAATTTCGTCGTTTCAGCCGATAGACGTCCACTGCTGGACATAGGCCTCCCCCAATTGGGGGGGGGGGGGGGGGGGGGTTTGCCATAATCGCCACGCTTGGCAGGCGGGTTGGCGATCGCAGTACACAATTAATTGCAAGGAATTTAACTTCTAATTTGTACCTCGGTACAAGTTTGGCCGAAAAAAAAACACCTCCAAGGCACGCAGATAGCTTATAACCGGCCTCAAGTCTGCTATTACGATAGTGTCAGAATGGTATATCATTGATTTCATAATAAATTTTTGATTTTGACAAGTTTGGTAATCTACTACTAAAATGGCGTCATTATGACTTTCCAATGGTCAACCACTGACACTCCATTGAAAGAAATGGCATAGAATGGTAACCTCGTACATAATGAAAAATGAATTACTGACTTACGCGGTAATCTGCAAAAATTTTGATAGTTCCTTTGATCAGTGACCTACCATTACAACGTCATTGTGCAGTCATTGCTTTTAAATCGTTACGAATATCGTATAGTTTCTGTGCCATTGACTGACCCATGATCAACCATTATGAATTTAGCAGATTACGAACTTTTAGCAAAATGACAACGGGATGGTGGTGGAATCGTGTTGGAATGACGAATTTATAAAAATAGCAGACTAGGTCCCCAGAATTAACATGTAGAACACTTTTATCCTGATATTCCCACGGGATCAAGCCTTATGCGGGTGAAACCACGAGGCGTTGCCAATATTCAAGAAGAATAAAAAGTGCCTTCTTCTAATAGGTATCTACGACGCAATACTTCAGTATATTATCTCTAATTTTTTAACTTTTATTCCTCTATCATGGTCTCAACTACTGATCACCTCTTCCCAATAGAATTAGGAAAGAAAACAGTAACTTTATTCGCTTCATTTACCAATCCTACTCTTCAAATAGTCACTACAAAAAAAAAAAGACGCTAGCACATTTCCAAATAGCCTAGTCACTCCAAAATCTGCTAACAGGCAACAAATGACAAGGTGTAAATCAGGATTAGTGTAGTTATCAACTAGCAAGGAGCGCCAACGGTCCGGGTAACCTTGTTCTGAATTATGCGCCTGCGCAGCCCGCGCCACGACTGATGACGTCAGCGACACCGGGCGTGGTCGCGGTCTCGATGCCACGAGGAGATTCGGTTATAACGTGTTGCGGGATTGTCATTTTAAATACATACATATTCATATTAATCTAATATAACATATAATAAATAATACAAAATAATTATATAAAAATAACTACATGCAACATCAAGACGTTTTCCGGAAGAGTTAGTAGAGGTGTACCGATTGTACTGGCAAAAGCGTGCACTGTTTGGACAGGTTCACTCAAATCTATGTGGTTCAGTCCTTAAAAGACCTTTTCAGACGCTACTTGGTCCTTTGTCACATGATCTGACCAAGATTATGTCTGGACTGCAAAAGAGACTGTGAGCATTGATATTATAACATTTATAACCCTTAGGGCTGATTTTTCAATCATCTGATAACTTTATTCGAGGAATAATTTTAAAATTTTGACAGTTATATCATACAAAAACTGTCAAACGTCAATTTTATTCCTCGAATAAAGTTATCAGATGATTGAAAAATCAGCCCTTAGAGTAATAATTAGCCTATTAATTCTATGTACGTATACCTTTTTACACTTATGTATGTATACCTTTTTACACTTATAATAATATCATTGGTGAGCATTGAATTTATATCGGTCTTTCTACTCACAGTAGTCGGATAGGAAGGACCGACCTCATCTAGTTTTTTAGGGTTCCGTACCCAAAGGGTAAAAACGGAACCCTATTACTAAGACTTCGCTGTCTGTCCGTCTGTCCGTCTGTCTGTCACCAGGCTGTATCTCAAGAACCGCGATAGCTAGACAGTTGAAATTTTCACAAATTATGTATTTCTGTTGCCGTTATAACAACAAATACTAAAAACAAAATAAATTAAATATTTAAGGGGGGCTCCTATACAACAAACGCGATTTTTTTGCCCTTTTTTGCTCGATATCAAAAATGGCAACAGGTAGGCACTTGAAATATTCACAAAATACTCAGTTGTATTTTAACTTTAATAATAAATAATAAAATTAAAATAAAATAAATATTTAAGGGGGCTCCCATACAACAAACATGTTTTTTTTGGCGTTTTTGCCTTGTGGTACGGAACCCTTCGTGTGCGAGTCCGACTCGCACTTGGCCAGTTTTTAAATATTATTGACGTGTAAAAGTGTTTGTATAAACATCTGGTTTACACAAAATAATATAATTGATCTTGTAGCAGTATGTACATACCTACATCCACATTTTGTTTAGTAGGGGCGATCCTCATTTTGAAGTAGAGTATGAATTCTATCTATTAGGTACTTAGTTATTCTGTATCTATAGTAAAAGTGCGCAGTGCTGCACACCCCCACCATATTTCAAGTTAAACAAATATCAACTTTATTAATTGTTTATCAGTTGTCTAGTACCCATAACACAAGCTCTGCTTAGCTTGGGACTAGACGGCGTTGTGTGATAGTTGTCGAATATATTATATTATTATTATTATTATTATATTATTATTAATTTTTCACATTTTCTGGCTGATCTGAGTCAGGACGACTACGCTCTTCTATTCGTGATTGTTACACTTTTCACTAACCGTCGTACCTCTATGTTATTTGGATCTCAAAATATAACCATTTTGAAAGGCAACAAAATGTAAAGAATCACGAATAGAGGAGTTAGCCGTCCCATCCCAAATCAGCAAAAAAATGAGATATGACTTTTAGTCATGCGAGCGACGATACTTTGATCAAGATACACTGACCTGCAAATTGCAAAAACCGTAAGAAAATTTGAATTTCTACCACTGCGCATTCACCTTAAGTCATAGGACTTAGCAACTAGCTAACTTGCAACCTAGTTAGGTTAACTTAGGACCAAGCAAATAAAAGGTTGACAATTTTGTCCATTGCTTGATGGCAACTACTGTGTTGCAACACTGGCCAATGACAACAAAACAAACAAAATCACTGACACGCCAATATTTTTGTGCGCATTATTTATGGTTGTGGTTACTTTTTAGGGTTCCGTACCCAAAGGGTAAAAACAGGACCCTATTACTAAGACTCCCTGTCCGTCTGTCTGTTACCAGGCTATAATCTCATGAATCGTGATAGCTAATAGACAGTTGAAATTTACACAGATGATGTATTTCTGTTGCCGCTACAACAACAAATTATATAAATAAAATAGAGTTAAAATTTAAAGGGGTACCTACAAAAGAAACGTTTTTTTGGGCGTTTTATGCCTTGTTACTTATTGTTCTTTCATTTTAATACAAATTGAATGGAATTATGAAAGGTCACTTAGCTACTATTGTTTACTTATATAAAGTTGTCAATCTTGCAAATAAACGCATAAATCTACTTGTTAGTAGATAGTGTTATCAATGGCGCGTTGTAAACAGCTGACGCAAATACATATTATAACAGCTGTTTTATTATTATTATTTCGGTATGGGCTGTTGAATTGTGATTATGCACCTGGTGGAGTCGCAGGATTCGTCAGTATTTTAAATAAGTAGTTTTTTGCAAAAAAAAAAATGGGTGGTTTTTCAATCGACAGATAATTTTTATTCGTGGAACAAAATTGACATCTGACAGTTTTTGTATGGAAGCACTGCCAAAATTGGTATATCTGTTAAGTAAATTGTCAGTAGACAGATATATTTTTTTTTAGTTGAGCTAACCGAAACGTCTGTCACCCTTTTGGTGGGAAAAGAGGAAGCTATTTGACAAAACGCTATGAAGAAAATTTAAAAAATATAATCACACTAATATTATAAAGGCGAAAGTTTGTGAGTGTGTGGGGGTGTGTGTGTGTGTTTATATGTTTGTTACTTGTTCAAACTCAAACGGCTGGACCAATTTTGATAAAATTTTGTATGGAGGTAGCTGACAAAGTAGCCTATATGTTAATCCAGAGGATTAACATGTAGGCTACTTTTTTCCCGATATTCCCACGGGATCGACATTTACGCAGGTGAAACCGCGGGGCGCAGCTAGTATTCAATAAAAGACACTATAGACTCCTTTAACAGAGTTCTAAATACAATATTTCTTCTCGTACATTGAAAGTAAGGTCGCTTTCTGATAATAGCACGTACAGACAGAAAATGAAGATTGATCTAATCTATTATTGATCGAAGTATCTACTGATTTGAGTCTAGATGTCGTCGGGGGCGTAGCTCAGATGGTAGAGCGCTCGCTTAGCATGCGAGAGGTACCGGGATCGATACCCGGCGCCTCCAATATAATCTTTTTGGTTTATTAAAAAAAAAATCATGAGGTAAGTATACATCACTTGATTTAATTAATGCCATTTAAAATGACACCACTGCTAATTTTCATAAATTAAATTTTAAAAGGGTCTACAGACATAAAAATCTTAGATAAGTAGAAGTACATGTCTATTGCTGCTTCTATCATTTTTGTGCAAATGCATCAGATCAATTTTAGTAATTCTGATCTCAGTCTCAATCTGCCAAAAATACCTCCTAATTTTCCTACATTTTTGACAAAGTTTTTGACATTGATTGTCGTTGAGATGAGATTGCGATTAGATTTTGAACTTAGACTAAAAAAAGTATAGACGGCGGGTATCTCCATTTCATTTCCACAAGAAAGGGATAAAGTATTGAGTTAATTAAGTATAAGTAACAGAAAAGGATAAAGCTATAGGTACTATTTCCGTCTCTCAGTCGTCGTTAACCCGTCGTCGTAACCCTCCCAAAATTGGGGGAGGCCTATGTCCAGCAGTGGACGTCTATCGGCTGAAACGACGTCTCTCAGTGCGTGCCAGAACGTAAAGTGCCTTTTTCAAGGCAGCTACTCATGTAGCCTATGTTAGTTAAGTTAGTTTTTTGTCTCATGTGAGGCCACGCTACCCGATGCTCTATAAATTTCTTACTCTAAGATTTTGAACGTTTTTAATTACGGAAATATTGGCCTTCAGAGATTATCTGATACTTGGTTGATAACCACGCAAAACGTTTTCTCCTTCCATTCTCCCCTGTCAACCGTCACGTTAACTCCCTTCTCTTTCATAATATCATTCCTCACACAATCCATCCATCTTACTTTACCTAAATTAACTATACACAAAACGAACGCGAAGCGACCTTCCATTTACAAAAACGTCTCATTCATTCAATGAAAAAAAAAACAATTTTTGTTTATGGTAACAATGCGCAATGTAAATGAAACATTTAAAATTCGTTCGCTAATTCTCGTTTGTAACGTTTTCTTGCTCAATTTAGCAATTTTGTTCACGGTCATACTCCGCAAGTTATTTATTTGTTAGTTTTCGCATTTAAATCATTTTGTGCAACATGCTCTTAATTTTTTTTTAAACATAAGTAGAGTAACCTTGTCAGTGACATTACGGTAAATAAAAATTCACAACTTCCAACCGAAGTAAGGTACTGACACACATGCTCATTACTAGCATGCTCAAACCAATCGGAGCACGCTAAACTCACGTGTTTTGATTTTCGTGTGCTTCGATTGGTTTGAGCATGCTAGTAAGGGTCAATTCACACGTACCACAACCACACCACGTCGCAGCGACAAAATGTGGTCAAGCTGTGGTTACGTGTGAATAGTGTCGCAGCGGCTTTTTGCAGTTGCGTTGTGGTACCGACAAAATGTCGATGTGGTTGCGTTGTCGCTGTCGTTGCGATGTGGTAAACACGTGGTCATGTGCAGTTACACAGTTACACTGGGCGCCAGCTAGGCGCGCACTGTTGATGATGTCATGTCGTGGCGATGTGGCCGCGGTGCCGCCGCCGGTGGTGGCGTTGCCGTCGCGATGTGGTTGCGATGTGGTCGTATTACACAGGTAGTCGATAACAACGGCAAAATGTGGTACGTGTAAATTGTAATATTCATTTTCAATACAAAATATACGCACGACCACATGGCGTCGTTGTGGTGTGGTTGTGGCTGTGGCGTGGTTGTGGTACGTGTGAATTGACCCTAATGAGCATGTGTGTCAACCTTTAGCCAATGGCGACGCTCAAGCTAAGACTGGGAAAGACCTATATCCGGCGGGGTAATTGTGTCACACTAAAACAGTAGGAAATAGTAGGAATGGCTTTCATTTTGGCAGTTTAACAACATAGGTACATTGCGTTATTTACGTTGTAAACAGACGAATTTTTCGAACATATCAAACAATGGATTAGTAAATATTCTTCAAACTGATTCAGTTTGTGATTGATAGTGTGTTACGCAATTAAGGTGCTGCAGTGGACTGCGAAAGGCTGAGTTGATTGAACAGAGTTACTTAGCTGATAAAATGTCAAAAGTCAAATCACTGCCGGGTCAGCGGGATTCAAACTCAAACTCAAAGCATTTATTTCAATTAAACCTTGTACAGGCACTTTTGAATTGTCAAAATTAAATAGTCTGTCAGTTAGTCCGAAAGTTGAAGCTAGTTGCCCATTCCAAAACGTAGATCTCTACCTATGGAGAAGAACGGACAAGAAACTCCATGGACACTCTTTAAAATCAAGATATTACAAAATCCTGGGTACATTATTCTTGTTGCTTCTACATGTGAGAACAATGTAAAAAAAAACACAAATGAAGAAACAATTGAAAATATAAGATTAAAAATAAGCATTGGCAGTTAGAATGATCCAACAGACGCGCCACCATCGGTGAGATATTTAAGTGAGCATGACACGTTCTCAATTGGCATGCTCTTTCAAGTCAACAAATTGATTGTCCGAAAGGGTTACCGCTGGCTCGGAACGTAAAGGGCTAAGGAAGGAACACGGGTGGGTTTTAGTCAGTAAGAGTCTGATACTCCCTTCCGCTCCAGAGCGGGAGGGGTCATATGATGATTTCCCATACGCAAAAAAAAAAAGGGTTAATCTCAAAATGTTTGCCTGTTCATCAGCCACTTAAATTAACTTAATATTTCTTCGTTTTAACCTATTTAATACAGTATATTCTATCACTGAGCTCATGAATGTGAACCGGGAACGATATGACATTGAAAAACGACCACCTTAATATGAAAATTGCTGTGGTGAAGAACAGAGAGGATGTGATCTAAATAACGCGTCATTAAATGCAATGTACCCAGCCATCGCTACTAGTGTGGCCTAGTACCACTACTCGCCGCTTCCTAAAACCAACTCCCAGAAAATCACACACCATTCTAGACCGTAAAACCAAGGCATAGAAGGCAAAATACTTTGATGGCATTGAATAGATGGAGCGTGATTTTTGTTGAATGCTGTACTGATAATGTAACTTATTTGAATTTATTCATCTTATCTCTTATCTTCATTTGATCATAATATTGGATTAAAAGGTTGAATAGATTTTTAGTTACTATGCTGTGAAAAGAAACAGCCTTAGTTTTTCAACGCTTTTTTTTCAGATGCTCGGAAAGTGAGTCAGGTAGAGCATTTATAGTTTTTGTCAGAAATTTAATTAAACATCCTGGTTGGTTTCGCGCCTTAATTCTAACCTTGTGTCGAGATTACGATGTTTAGAACCTTGCATTTTGTAAATGAAGCTAAGTAACTAATAAAATCCGAATAAATTTAGTTTGTTATATTAATAAAAAAATATGGCTCAATAATCGGTTTGAAAATAGTCACAAAATTGTCAAAAAAGCGTAATTCTCATAATTTTTGCAAGCGATATTATCAGGCATAAAAATTAAATAATTGTCGAGAACAATATATTTAACGGGACTGCACATTCCTACTATTTACTTAGTATGTAAGTACTACAAATTTACCGACAGTACAAGGCGAGATAACAGAAAAATGCCTCTCAGTAAGCAACAATGAAAGGATAAGTCTACGCAACGTGAATCATTTGGACCAGATACACTCAGCAGCAGCATGGAATGTGGCCCAAGCGCGCTATGTGGTTTATTATCAAAATGAAACGCGAAACAGGGTTTTTTTTTTGTTGTAAAACTTAAATGTTTATTCGAACTTTAAATGCGAATAAAAAAGTGAGTTAAATTTATTAAAATTTTACAAAATTACAAAAAAGACATTATACTCTAAGATTTAAAAAATGTTTTACAAAATAAAGCTATAGTATGTACTTTAAATTAATAGCGGGTATTTCCACCTCTGGCCCTGATGACCGCCTGCATGCGATCAGGCATGCTATGGGTTATGTTTTTAATGTCCACATGGGATATTTCATCCCAGACGGCCATAAGAGCGGTTTTCAATTGACTGATAGTCTGTGGAGGGTTAGGACTGGATCGGATGCATCTTTTAAGCATAACATCCCAGACTTGTTCTATGGGATTCATGTCTGGGCTTCGTGCCGGCCACTCCATCTCCAATTTGGTAATTCTCTCCTCCGACAGGTATCTGCTTCAAAATTGAGTTGCAAGAGTCCACCCGAACAAACATAGTTACATTGCAAGTTAAGTAAATAAAAGCTAAAACAAATGTCCTGACAAACTGCCACTCCAAATTTATACGCGATGTCAAAATCGCCTGTTATCGGTTTGTTTAAAGGTACTGACACACATGCTCATTACTAGCATGCTCAAACCAATCGGAGCACGCGAAAATCAAAGTCACGTGAGTTTCGCGAGCTCCGATTGGTTTGAGCATGCTAGTAATGAGCATGTGTGTCAGTACCTTTAGTTTGGGCCACATCCCGTGCCACTGAGTGTATTTACTTAGTATGTAAGTACTACAAATTTACCGACAGTACAAGGCGAGATAAGAGAAAAATGCTTCGCAGTAAGCAACAATGAAAGGACAGTCTACACAACGTGAATCATTTGGACGAGATATTAATTATCTAATTATCTTCAATGAGAGTAATGACGGACGGGTCACTAGCGAGCGGAACATATAAACATTTATTATATAATTTATTATCCGGACATAGCAATGAACACACAAATTTAGTATCTTTGTTAGCCATTAGAAAATATTAATTGGATTACTTCCTGCGGGGTGATTGCGTAATACACTAACAGCCGGTCGATTCTGTAAAAATCTCACCGTGAAAACTTAGGTGATGTGAGTTTGTTTTTGCTAGGAATTGACACTATTGACAGCTCACTTCACCTAAGTTTTCACGGTGAGATGGTTACAGAATGGCACTGCCAGTAGCAATGGCTTCCGTTTTGACATTTCAACAACATTCATTGAGTTATTTACGTTGTAAAGCAGAATTTTTTTTTGAACATGTAACAAAAATGGATTAGCTATATCCATATATTCCATACTAATATTATACATTCGAAAGTAACTCGGTCTGTATGTTAGGTTTTCACGCCTAAACCACTGAACGGATTTCGATAAAACTTGACAGAGAGATAGATTGCATCCCGGGGAAAGACATAGGATAATTTGTATCGACATACCTCGCGGGCGAAGCCGCGGGCGTAAGCTAGTTATGCTATATCCTTCAAAATCATTCAGATTGCGATTGATAGGTAGTGTGTTCCGCACTAAGTAGGTACTAAATTACCAATTTTTTTTTGTTGTGGAAATAAATAGAGACGTGGTAGTTTAGTCTTATTTTATTTTGTTTTTTTGATATCAATAACCTACCTAGTGAGCGCATTATTTCCTAATTATACATAATTTCGTGTTGTGCCACGAAAACAATCCGCATCGATATCGGTAGGTAGGTATAGGTCTACCAGAATCTCATGGCAAGAAAAAACCTTTGTGGTTTTCATACATTTGACATTGCCAGTGTTGTCAAATATATGAAAACCATAAAGTTTTTTTGTTTTTTTTTTTTGCCATGAGATTCTGGTAGACCTAGTATAGACATTATAGCCTGCATACTAGTATCGACTACGAAACTATAAATATAATATACGTATGTTTTAGGAAAATATTTATCTATCTAATACAAAATGTTAAGTAGTGGCAACCTGAGGAAACCTAATCGAATTTTAATAATATTGGTTAGTAGAGTATGAGGAAAATTAAACAATTCGTCAGTATTTAAATGTATGCTCAAAATGTAGGTACCGTAAAATGCTGTAACTTTGCCTGGATTTTGACGTTTTTTGTTCGTATCTCTGAACCTATTTACTATTACGGCTTCTAAAGACTTGCAGATGGAAAACAGACCTTATGCCTTGCCAGGTAGAACCCAAATCTATTTAAATCATGCCGTCATTCAGAATTACAAGCACTCAAAGTCGTAGGCAAAGTTGTAGGTAAAAGACACAACTTTGCCTAGAAGGATATCTCAATAAATATATTGTTGATCTTTTTAGTATTTTTTTTCCGTGTACATGAGACACCGTGCTTGTCCCCAGCGGTTAGATTATTGCCATGACGGTAATATATATATTTTTACAGCTAATAGGCAATGTTGTAGCAGGTACCAGAAACTTTTCATACAAAAATGTCGTTGACTCTAGGGTTGTCCCAAAAAAATACGGACTATTTTCTTAAACTTTTATTCACTTTGTAAAAAAATAAAACAAATTGCTACTTATGAGTAAAAATCACAAATGTATTGCTTTTTAGCAATGCTGGCTTTTACGATGTGGGCTTCTTCCTCAGTCGTCAACTCTGTAGGTCGACCAGATGGTTTGCTATGCATGTTTTTGGATTTATTAAAAATGGTCTGACGCGGGATCCCAAATTTCTTTTCCGCTTCGTATGACGAAATGATTTTTTTTCGTACGAGATCTGCAGCAACTTCTGATATTTCTACAGAGTAATCGGCATAACTACGAGCTCCTGGTTTTCTTCTGCTCCGTTGTGTATTATTCGGCATTTTTGCATATAACTGCAATAAAGTTAAGACTTACTTAAATACAAAATCATGCCTGTAATCACTGAAGGGTCAGGCAGAGATACACCTCTGCCTCACCCTTACAGGCGATTGAAAACATAACTGTCGAAATAAAAATAAGAATGTTCTATTGACATAAAAAAATGTAACATTTTCAATTGAAGCTCTAACTCCTAGGTGATACCTGTGTCTCACCCGATTTCGGAACATTAACAATGTATGCAATAAAATTGAAATGTCGTAAAATGAAGGGAATTTAGTGCATGCAAGCTCTTGAGTCTCGATATAACCGGGTTCCAAGCTGTGAAAATTTCATGCAAATATGACATTTATATTATAGTAAAAATATATCAATATTAAAATCCGCCTAGTGACAACCCTAGACCCAGGCAAAGTTGTGTCACTCAAGTTTCCAAAACAGTGCACAACATTGCCTTCTAAGTTATTTTAATGAAATCGTGTCCTTTTAATAAAAATATCAAGCAATATGGAAAGTAGATAGTATGTTCTTACCCTGGGATGTTATAGCTGCACGAAAACGCCTTTTCTTTAGCTAAAACTTCAAAAGTTACACGACACTAAAAATTTTCACCTACGCGCACCGGTGTTTGTCGCACAACTGACAGAGTAACAATGAAGCTACCATTACAAAAAATGAAAAATCTGTTGCCCTAATAATGTAAAATCACTACCAAATGGTAGAAAATAAGAAAAAACTAAGCAAACACGAAATATCGTAATTGAAACGAAATAGGCAAACTTGGGCTTAGTTGGCAAAGTTGCAGCGTTTTACGGTACCTAAATACTTACGAAATGTTATTTAAGAAAATGATTAACGTTTGTTTACTGGGCAGCTGGAAAATGCTAAATTCAATATATTCTTACATACGTTCGATAGTTATTAGGTATTATGTAGAATTAAGATTTAATGACATATTTTCCGCGAACTAAGGTGACTAATCGCATGATCTGATATCTATCCCATTCCATTATAAACCTTTAAAAAAATAATATAGTTGTTAATGAATACAATTTAATACCTAATCATTTGTATAGAATATTGTATTGTCGGACTAATCTCAGATAATAGGAAATAAAAAAATACTAATAGAAGCATTTCATTTCGGACACCTAAATATCCATAAATTGGCGGTAAGTTTGCACTTAAATTCTATTGTTAGTAACTTAAACTAAAGACGAATTAATGGTAAGACCATTCATAGAAAGCGACCTCGCACAAATTGCCATAATAGGGCCGTGGAAGTATCTGCCGCCACAGCCTTCAGGGTGCTATTATGGCTGCTTATTATTCTACCCAGGAGAGTAAAAAAGACTGTGTTACTCCTGGTGAGGTGAGTTTTTTTGCGGATGATGCACGATGGCAGTTACCGGTAATCGCTAACCCGTCT
Organism: Mesoligia furuncula; assembly: GCA_916614155.1. Lineage (NCBI taxonomy): Eukaryota > Metazoa > Arthropoda > Insecta > Lepidoptera > Noctuidae > Mesoligia > Mesoligia furuncula. Next base: position 5,058,647 of record OU744803.1, on the reverse strand, counting down.
GCCTTCAAAGCAAGAGTGAACAGGCATCTTCTGGGCATGCTCGTTCCATCATAGACCTCATCTATCGCTTTCCATCAGGCGTGATGCCCCGGTCAAGAGCGGGCCTATTTAAAAAAAAAAAACATTTCTGAGGCATTGCAAAAACGAAACGCAACAGCATCTTAAAAACATAATTATGTATATTGGACTATTGGACGCGTAGTAGAGACGCCAGCACATCAAGCTACTACAATCTGTCAAATATCTTTGATAGATTTTCAACTTTATCGCTAAAGCATAAGGTTCAAAGTTGATTGGGAAAATTTGACAGTTTCGTGTAGCTTGATGTGCTGGCGTCTGTAAATCCATATCCGCGAATAACATTTACTAAATGATTAGCACTAGAAGTAGGTATAATACAGGAAACTAATTAAACGAATACCTAAAACTAATATTTAAATTATAATGGCTGGATTAAAATACAGTCACTGTTCACATATTTACAAACAGTTTTACAGTCACGGGACTCTCGGAAATATCAATCACGTTTTGTGAATCATTTGTTTTCGACTTATACCTAATTACGTCATGCCACTCGAACTCGTGACGTAATTGACACAAGATCGCACTTAGTTTTTTGTTACACTCTACATATAGTTCACGCTGCAAAACGTTTTAGACTGGACCACTGGAAACACTAGAGGTCATTTTGAAAAAAAAAACCGGGCAAGAGCGAGTCGGACTCGCGCACCGAGGGTTCCGTAACATCCAGGTTTATGCATAAGGTTTATATTTATGAATTTTTTTTATTTTTTTTATTTTTATATTTGAATTGATTGAATGAAAGGATAATTGTCTGTGTGGTGCCGGACTTAAAGAATTGCACCACCCCTTACTTCCCGTGGGTGTCATAAAAGGCGACTAAGGGTCTTACCGGAGAATGGGCAGCAGCGTTCTCTATTTATTCCACCATCATACCATACTGCGATCGCCAACCCGCCTGCCAAGCGTGGCGATTATGGCAAATCCCCCCCCCCTCCCCCCCCCCAAAATTGGGGGAGGCCTATGTCCAGCAGTGGACGTCTATCGGCTGAAACGACGAATGAAAGGTAAATTGCGGTTTACGATTTATGACGTATTAAAAAAAAAACTACTTACTATATCTCGTTCAAACCAATTTTCAGTGGAAGTTTACATGGTAATGTACTTACATCATATATTTTTTTAGTTTTATAATTCTCTTATTTTAGAAGTTACACACATTTTACCACTTTGGAAGTGTCTCTCGCGCAAACTATTCAGTTAAGAAAAAAATTATATTAGAAACCTCAATATCATTTTTGAAGACCATCCATAGATGTCCACACGTATGGGTTGGACGTAGTTTCGGTTCTAAGTATGGGGAACCCCAAAATTTATTGTTTTTTTCTATTTTTATGTGAAAATCTTAATGCGGTTCACAGAATACATCTACTTACCAAGTTTCAACAGTATAATTCTTATAGTTTCGGAAAATAGTGGCTGTGACATACGGACGGACAGACATGACGAATCTATAGGTAAGGGTTCCGTTTTTTGCCATTTGGCTACGGAATCCAAAAAACGAGCTCGGGAGTGTCTGAAGGCCAAATCCCTTAATTAAAAACGTTCAAAATCTAGTAGCAATCTCATCTCAGCGACAATCAACGTCAAAAACTTGTCAAAAATGTAGGGAAATTAGAGGTATCTATGACAGTATGATGAACGTTCTTAAAATCACGAGAATTGCCCTCTGGTTAAAGTTCGCAAGTAAAGGAAATCTGTTTAAAATCTGGATGGGTCTGTACCCATCCAGATTTGAAATTTGACAGATTGTAGTAGCTTGATGTGCTGGCGTCTGTACGCCAGCACATCAAGCTACTACAATCTGTCAAATTTCTTTAATAGATTTTCAACTTTATCGCTAACGTATAAGGTTTAAAGTTGATTGGGAAAATTTGACAGTTTTAGGTAGCATGTTGTGCTGGCGTCTGTACATAATTGAATCATTAAGACACTTCAAAAAATAACTGAAGATTGCTTCTGAAAAGTTTTGCAATTTTTAATAATGTATCAGTTCTAATACCTCTGAACCATGTCTTTGTTTCGTAGCGTTACAAAGCTGCAGCAATTAAACGATTAGGAATCACATGAAAATCCTTGACACCCATGCAGTTACAAGATTTCCATTATTTTATTAACAACAATTGGCGTAATTGATTTTTAATGATCCTTCTGATCGTGGTGTGAGCTTCACGTATCTGAAGGTTGAGGTTAAATAGAGGCTGAGCATAAACAATCTATAGAAAGAAATAGACATAAAGACGACACACATAAGAATGCCGAGTGCGGCCAACACTTATTTTATTACGTAAGACAAATTGGAAAAAATAAAACTTGCATGAACGCCCTCTGCCCCTTTTAATCTTACGTAAGATCAGTATCTAACAAAATTACAAAGAAAAAAGAATAATAGCAAGAAAATTAAAAACTTATAATTTTTTGCTTCATTTTGTGATCTGACGTAAGAACAATCAAGACCTACGTAAGAAAAAAATAAGACTTGTTTGGAGCTCCTCCTCCTTCAAATCGTCTTACGTACTAAATGAACTGCCCCTTATACATATAGTTATAATACGAGTAGCTTTTGCCAGCGACTTCGTTCGTGTGGACTTCGGGATGTATCCCACTGCACCGGAACGTATTACCGGTATCCTATTGCGTAACACACTATCAATCACAATTTGAATCATTTTGAAGGATGTTGCATATCCGCTGCTTCATATGTTCGAAAAATTTGTCTGCTCAACAATGTAAATAACGCAATGAATGTTGTTGAACTGTCAAAGCCATTCCTGCTGTTAATGTGTTACGAAATTACTCCGCGGGATAAAAGGTAACAGACCGGATATCTATGGTCTGTTACCTTTTCACGCTTTGACAGCTAAACGGACATAGATGATAGTCACACAGGTAGACCATGGCCTGGGTTAGGACAGGCTTCGATATCCGTGTAACAGACAGACGGACAGACAGACCGACAAACAGAATTATTTTCACATTTATAATATTAGTATGGAATTATGGATGTCACCTCACGAACGACAGATTTCATGCTTGCTCAACCTCGAACTTGAAACAAGGCCTTGAAACTTTTTTGACTATTTTAATCTGTGACGTTTTCCGCAATCGTGCTCTCAATTGGTGCATCATTCTCTGTTCAATTGGGTTCAGGACGTATTCCACATTGGGCAGCCGCTAAATGGCAGTGAATGCACCTGACACAAACAGCGGCACATTCACCCAGGTGCCATTTATTCGGATGCCCAATGTGGAATACGTCAGGTTCAGGAATGATCATTGTCATCATCGACATAATTATGCCAACTGAGTTGGGATTTGCATCCAGTCTAACCGAACCAGTATTTTTCATAGAGCGACTGCCTGCCAGCCCAGTTATTGGATGACACGATACCCCTTTTTTTTTTGGTTGCGAAATCATCAAATGACCCCTCCCGCTCCGGGTGGAGCGGAAGGGAGTGTCAGACTCTTACTGACTAAAACCCACCCATGTTTCTTCCTTAGCCCTTTATGTTCCGGGGTAGCGTAGCGGTAACCCTTTCGGACAATCCCGCTGCAAAACGATACCCCTTGGCAAGACTGGTAATCAGACTTTAGCATTTATCTACTTTAATAGGTGCAATCTATGCACGTCTAGAACTAGAAGGTCTAAGTCCTAGCCATGTAACCCTACCATAACAATTATAATTTATGGTGCCTGTAATCCTTTACCGCTTCATCTGAGTCATTGGTATTCACAAATGATTCAGTTGGTAGTGCTAGTACCTACTTACAATATAAGGTCGAAGCTCCTTGTATGTGGCGTAACATCATTGCGTGTGACCTTTAACACTCAGATATTAAACTGAAGTGCCTACAAGTATGGCGCGATATTGAGGAAGTTTATTTTTGGTTTAGCCGCTAACAGAAGTTATCAGCAAGACGTTGAAGGAAAAAAACTGACGAATTGCGAGTCGGACTCGCATACGAAGGGTTACGTAGCACAAGGCAAAAACGCCGAAAAAACACGTTTGTTGTATGGTTCTGTTTTTAAAATTTGTTGATATATGTAGAGGCAACAGAAATACATCATCTGTGAAAATTTCAACTGTCGCGAGACAGTTGAAATCACGATGATGTATCACGGTTCATGAGATACAGCCTGGTGACAGACAGACAGACAGACAGACTGACAGTGGAGTCCTAAGACTCGGGACCCTATTACTAATAATAGGGTCCCGTTTTTACCCTTTGGGTACGGAACCCTAAAAACACCAAGTTTTTGCCAAATTAGACTGGCATTATCGTGCTTAAAAATGTATAATTATGGTGTTTTCCTCTGCCTAAATCTTACAAGTTATCCAATTTTAACGAGTACCTACCTGCTTATCATTCGTTTATTTTCCATTAATATATTGAATTATACCTACAAATGAGTCATGAATACAAGAAACTTACGAAGTTACAAGAGGTCATTCATTACTTTCATTAGTTATATTATTTTTTAGAATCGTTTTAATAATGCGTTATCAATATCTAGTATAATATGAATTAACCCAATGCTATTAAAAGTCGCACTAGCTGAATCAATTAGCAATGTGTAATATTTAGGTAACGCCTAATCATTTTAAGGAATGTTAAACATTGCAGAATTACACTTCCTAGTTACGTCACACGTTACGCGAATTTTTGTGTAAACTTGAATTGTTATTTCAAGGAAAAGTTAGTTTAATTTATAAAAGTACAATTTGTTATAACTAAGTAGGTAAATTTTAACTTTTTGGGACGTTCGCGTTCTTAACACGTCGCAGTTCAATGTTATCACGATAATAAATCTAAATACCGCGCTGACAGAAATATAATCGTTCCGTTAACCGCCATCGGCCATTGTTATTATTTCGAATTTGGAGCATGTTTGGACGCCGCGTAACCATTGGAATCGTGTTACAAAATATCTCAAATGTCTTTCTTGCGTGTTTTGCTTTGCTGTGCTGCTAAGAAAACTGAAGGGACTGTTATTCCTAAGTAACTACCTACCCAGAACAATGCTGGTCAGTTGGCCATGCCATACATTTTTGAGTCGTCGGAGCCCTGAGCCACATGAATATGATAAGAGAACTATTATTAAGAGCCTGTGTTGTCCCACTGCAGGTCAAAGGCCTCCCTTCCCTCTTTCCACTTTCCCCGGTCTACTGCGGCTGTGGGCCAATCCTTTAAAGAGTCCAGCTCATTCGCCATCTGTTTCTGGGCCTGCCGCGCAGTCGTTTCCTACCATTGGGGATCCACTGAGTGGTGGCTGTTGTCAGAATAGAACTAAAGATTTGTACTTAATTCTGATATGTAGGTATCGGTATCAGTATGCCAAAAGGGTCAGGTGAACAGTTATAACTTGGTCTAATCTTCGATCTTCCGGCTCCGTTTTGCCTGATGAATGCAAATCCTATAGGGCTTCTTAGTACTGAAGCTTCCCGTTTCGTACGTGTTCCTTCCTCTTTGCGTATCGTATAATGCGTACGCAACAGTACGCATTAAGATATTAAACGATATATCTATCACTAGTGGTAGTAACTAGGAGGACGCCAGTGCAGTAAAAACCCTAGATTTAGGGCTAATTTTTCAATCGACAGATAATTTTTATTCGTGGAATAAAATTGACGTTTGACAGATTTTGTATGGAAGAACTGTCAAAAATTATTCCTCACATAAAATTATCTGGCGTTGGAAAAATCAGTCCTTAGTAAGTATAATTATACTACGCTACTTATAATTATAGAAGACTAGATTGTCTTCATCGTCATATATGGAAATAATAATTAAGTACCTACAAGGAACTTAAACAAATCACATAGATTTACTAATTCTATGAATACTTATCACAGTCATGTGCCTGAAAAAAAAAACAATTTTATCGATGAACAGCATTCAAATTTGAACGCGGCACTGCATCGTCTGCACCTTACGCGCTTACGTTGGGCCGTCTTCCCATCGTAATTTCCTCACGTTTTGTTATGAAAACGCTCGAACTGACCGTAATACTTACATGAAATAATTATGTGACTGACCGGTGACATAATAGGTACCAGAACAACTCCACAATAATTATCTCCGCCGCACCGTAGCATACAATACACGTACAATAAACGTTAGTATATCTTTCGCTGTCATTTCCATGTTGCATTGCGGAACATTACAATATTATACTTACGTAGATAAACAACATTAATGTTGCAGGACATTTAATGAAAGAAGGGATAGATTAAGTAGGTACCTATTAGTAATGAATTCAAAGAAAAGAACAGGATGTACAGACGCCAGCACATCAAGCTACTACAATCTGTCAAATTTTATTAATAGAATTTGAACTTTATTGCTAAAGCATAAGGTTTAAAGTTGATTGGGAAAATTTGACAGTTTCGGGTAGCTTGATGTGCTGGCGTCTGTACAATGTGGAACTTACTATCAGTCAACCACTCAACAAGTATTGCGCTATTCTGTCTGAGTACAATGTCTTATAGTTCAATGACAATGTTACTTTGTGTCATGGCGGATTCCTTTGACGCTATGTTTGATCTGGGGGCACGGCAGTGCCTCCGCCAATTCGAGCAAAAAGTGGCACGGCCTTACAATTTGTTTTTTTGTTGTACCATCTTTTTCTTGAAGCAGTTCAGGCCATTTTTGACCCCCTATAACATCGTTGTGGATAAAACTAGAGGCCCGAATTTTCAGTAACCGAGCAAGCATTGTATAAACACAGTATATTTCATTCAATTTGAACCTGTAGTTTAAGAATTATAACCAGCCAAAGTTTCTTAGTTTTGTCACTCACTCACTGACTGACTGATCAAAACTAAGGCACTTCTAGCAGACATAGAAGCTTCAAATTTAGAATACAATTAGTGTTTAGTGTATAAATCAAGGAAGAACTAAAATTATTTGCAATTTCGTTCTACTTTTCTAGATACACACTTTAGATGTTGTTAGGTTAGCTATAATTACGTAATAACTTAAGGGCCCTTAAGTCCCTTAAGTAGGGACTGAATAAATAAACCGACTTGGTATTACATGGATCTCACAACTTTTTACGATAGAAGAACTGAGTTGCGAGACTTGGCTTTTTTTACAAGTTATGTCGCTGATGGCATTATTCCAACCGACAACTCCCGGTTCTTCCCCGCCCCATTGATAGCTAGCAGGATGTTTATCTAACGGCTACAGGGAATCTTTAAATAAATAAATGTACAAACGGCTCAAGTTGCATGGGAACTTGGTCAGAGACATATTTGGCTGATCGCAATTGTATTGAAATAATTTTCAGTTTGGTCAGTGATTCAATACATTCAAGTAGGTAGGTAAAAATACTTTCGATGGATTATATAATTTTATTATAAAAACAACTGACTTACACAGGGTTATTGGTAAAACTAAAACAAAAGGTTTGGTCCCATAGTAAAAGTTGTTCATAATGATGAGTACAATGACCTCTTAAGAGGTTGTTAATGTTTTACCAATAACCCTGTATAAAACCATAATGTTCCCACCAAGTTCCCACTGCATGCTGAGACACAGGCCTCCTCTCTGTGAGATTGGGCCTTAATCTACCACGAGGGCCCAGTGCGGGTTGGTAGATCAGATGTCACAAGTCTTCGATTTTTTTTTTTGTTTTTTTTTTTATCTAGGACATGCCGGTTTTCGCACGATGTTTTCCTTTACCGTTTTGAGAGCAGTGGTGGTGTAATTGCTTAGATGTCTAGGTAGGCACTTTACTTTTGTGTACCTATTTTTAATTACAACCCAGGTGACCTAGTGAATTTTAATTGAAACATTGATAATGAATTTCAACCGAGGTGGGTTCGAAGTTTCGAACTCACGACAGTCACGACTTACAAGTTACAACTCATGAGTCGGGGTCGTTACCTCTGGGCCTGCCTACTGCACGCTAATTAGGTAACACTCGTATATTATATTATCCATTGCTACATAAGTTCGAAAAAAATTGTCTGCTCAACAACTTCAATAACGCAATGAATGTTGTTGAACTGTCAAAATTAAAGCCATTCCTACAGTTAAGTGTTACGTAATTACCTGCTGTCTATGTATTTGTTAGAGAATACAAAAAGTCAGTGGCGCCGGTTCTGTTGTTCACCAACTAAACTAAATTTAAATTCAGGCATCTTTTTCTTTCTATTTCACTAAGAAAAGGACAGAAGATAAATATTAGTTTAGTCCTGTCAAATTAGTCAGCGCCTGACGTAAGTACATTGACGTATATTTAATAGCCAATTTTTTAATCTCATCTAAATTGTCTATGGAGTACCTTAATTTGACAGGACTAAACTTATATTTATCTTCTGTCCTTTTCCTAATGAAATAGGAAGACGAAAAAGATGAATGGACTTAAATTTAGTTTAGTTTGTGAACAACAGAATCGGCGCCATTGTTTGGCACAATGCTGTGTAAATACCTTAAAATTACACTATGTGACGATGATTACCTTCGCGCAACCAGTGACGAACGGAGCGGAAAGCATCGTGGCAAAAACATAGGTAGCTAGTTTATTGTAGCAGTTGCTGAAAAACGCTAGACAATGACCTTTAAATTTGAATACCTATCTACCATATGCATATTATGTACCAACGCAAGCACATCAAATTTCTTTAATAGATTTTCAACTTTATCGTTAAAGCATTAAGTTTCAAAGTTGATTGGGAAAATTTGATAGTTTCGGGTAGCTTGATGTGCTGGCTGGCGTCTGTACAATGGGGGTTTTTTTTTTAATTTATTCTACGCTTGGGATGTTCGTAGATAATTTCATGATGTGATAATATTAAGATAAGGCAAACTGACGCTGTTGCAGAACTGTCTTAATTTGCAACACTTTTAATTAAAATGAAACATGCACAACGTCATCGTTCACGTTCACATATCCACGTTTACCTTTATAATATTAGTGTCATTAGTGTGATAGTGTGATGACTAGGAAGTGTTTACCAGTCTGTTATCTATCTGGTAACTCCGACTCGTTGTTTACAGACGGATAAAACAACAGTTAACTGTAATCTGGAAAGTGGAAAGTCTGAGAGCATAGTGCATCTGGAACTCTGTTGATAGCCGGTGTAACCTTATTAAAACACATTTATAACGCGTGGGAAGAGGCCCAAGACGCCATAGGAATCTTTTGTGACCTCTCTAAGGCATTTGATTGCGTCGATCACGAAACCTTGCTTTTGAAACTTGAGCATTACGGGCTTGGAAAACTTGCGCTCAGTTTAGTTAGTTCTTATTTAAATGACAGACAACAGCAAGTTCAAATAAATGGTGTCAATTCACATGGTTTAACAGTAAAAATGGGTGTGCCACAAGGCTCGATATTGGGTCCTTTCCTCTTTTTAGTGTATGTTAATGATCTACTCCATTTATTAAAAAATCAACCACAAATGGTGTTATTTGCTGATGACACTTCCTTAACTTTTAAGGTAAATAGATGTGCTACAAATTATGACGACGTAAATAACGCCCTAGTGCAGGTCCAAAGTTGGTTCACTGCTAATAATTTAGTATTAAATGGGAAAAAAACTAAGTGCATAAGATTTTCTTTACCAAATGTAAAGAGTAGTGATTGTGAGATAGTATTGAATCAAGAGAAACTAGAATTCGTCGATAAAACGGTTTTCCTGGGGATCACGCTCGACTCAAGGCTACAATGGGGTCCTCATTTAACATCTCTTGCAGGACGGCTAAGTTCAGCAGCTTATGCTGTCAGAAAAATCCGCCAATTTACTGATGTAGATACCGCGAGACTGGTCTATTTTAGTTACTTTCATAGTATCATGTCTTACGGTATTTTGCTTTGGGGACGGGCTGCAGACATCGATTCTATTTTTATTCTGCAGAAAAGAGCCATCAGAGCCATATATAACCTCTGCAGGCGTGATTCTCTAAGGGAACTGTTTAAGCAAATTAACATCATGACGGTGCCTTGTCAATATATCTACGAAAACATCATGTATGTAAGAAAAAACTTACATCTTTTTGGTAAAAGAGGTGAAAGACATAATTATAGTACTAGGAATAGGGACCTATTAGTTCAACCAGGTTTCAGACTGGCTAAAGTAGACTCATCTTTTATGGGGTACTGTTTAAAATGTTATAATAAAATACCTCCCCACATTCTTCAACTGAATGAGAAAAAATTCAAGTCTTGTATAAAACGCACACTATGCAGTCAGGCATACTATAAGTTAGGGGATTACATCGCTGATAAAAATGCCTGGCTCAATGCTGGTCCTGCTCCACAACCACAACTAATTGATTAACACTGGAAAATACTGTGGAAGCTGCTGAAGATTGTAAGATTATCTTTGCATTGTATAAACTCAATTTCCTTTGCATTGTATAACTGCATAGCACAGATGTGAGTTCTATGTAAGTATACCTTCTTTACCATTTACCGGGTAATATGTCTTTCATTGACTTGAATGTGCCATGGCGGCTGATAGTATGTCATGCTCACACAAATGTCTCGCTGACGGTGGCGTGTGTATTGGATCATTTAGCTCCCTTCAAAATGGTTGAGCTGAATGGTGCTGATCTATGCGTCATGTTCGTGAACGGGCGCCGTCAGTTGGGGCTGGTCATCACTCAGCTGCCTCGGCTTATTTTTAATTATTTTATTTTTGGATTGTTGTCTTCTTACTATTTGCTGTACTCTGGACGCTCTTAACGCGTACGTATTTTTTTTACATCGTTCTCACATATAATTGTAAATTCAACATTAATGATGTAACTAATATTTTTGTAAAAATACAATTTAAAAGAGTGTCCATGGAGTTTCTTGCCCGTTCTTCTCCATAGGTACCTACGCTTTGGAATGGGCAACTAGCTTCATATTTTCTGACTGACCGACTTCTTGACAATTCAAAAGTGCCTGTAAATGGTTTAATTGAAATAAATGGTTTGAGTTTGAGTTTGAGACCAACAATATTAATAACTCTAGTTGCCGTGATTAATCTTACCTACAACTCCTCTAACGTAGCCCGAGCAATTCATTGTTTTACGTTTTTCTGCGATTTGCAGGTCAGTGTCTGGTTGTTTGTTGATCAAAATAGTATGTGTCAAAATATGATTCGCAACAGTAACAAATACGTATTTACGGAATTATAATCTATAAAATCATCAATACAACCATTGATATTGAATACAAACGAAAACCTATCGACATACAGGTTTTTTTTTGTTTACGTTTTCGAATGAAAATGAAATACACTTTCGGCCGGTCTCCAGGGGGCCCAAAAGGCCACTTTCGCAGAATTATAACAGGATGCAATTATGAATCATAATGGACAGTTAACTGTCAAGTTAATCGTATCAAATCCCATTGGTGAAGGATTTTTCAGTTATTTTTTTCGGTCTGTGCTAAAATACCAATCATTCCACCAGATCCAACCCCAATCTCTTTGATTATACCTACGTAGTGCAGCGAAAGAAAGAAAACACGGACTGTCTTCGCTATATTATAATTCATAATGTTATCCTTTTATGATTCTGCGAAAGTGGCCTTTTCAGGCCTCCAGTTTTAGTCAACAAACAATAGATTTCTCGAAAAACAACTTGATCTAAGTCTTACCAAAGTTTACCATGTGTCACGCAATCCATCATTTCCTGAATAACCTATAACAATGAATCAAGAAAGTATGTAGGTACCTACCGAAGTAAATATTTGTTTTCTCTTTTATTAAAGATCACAAATGTTTGATTGGGGATTGCCCGGCTATTAGGTACGAGTCGCGACCTCGCCCCCTGATTAGCTTAAATAGTCGGGTGATTCCAAAACAAAAGAACATGGATAAAATGGTTAACAACTCATCATTTCCTCGACAAAAATTTTGTATAGAAGTTTGCCATTTTTGCCGATGGGACATCCTATCGGGCTTATAGACTACGTTACAGCCTTCGACTCCTTGAAAGGGCAAATTTTCTGGCCTGTCAACTTGTCATTATCATGTCCTTTATTTAATTACAATACATATAAATTATTAAGAATATTAAAAAAAATACATTTAAAAATAGTAGCCTACCTGGAACCGGGTCCATCCAAGCTACCGGTCAGGGAGGGCTCCGGCAAGTGGCGCTGGTTGCTCCTTACAATGCGAGCCGTGTCCAGAAGTATTTCTGAATCAATCATCATCATTATTATTCTTAGTCTGCCAAAACTTCATTTGCATGAAAACAAAATTCAATCCACACGAGAATGTTACAGAATCAGATCGTGTGGGATATCCAGGGAGGGGTCTCCAATTCTCGTCATTAGTTCACTCGCGACCGACACCCGTGGCCCGTGGGTGGTGTTCAATTGCACGCTGCGATTCATACGGGCTCATACTGCATGAGCTATCACTTTATCAATACTGGCTATAACGTTCTCATGACAAATTTCTACATAACATCACGCCTGTATCCGTCGAAGGGTTAGGTAGAGGCGTAGTACTATTATGTATTCTGTGACAGAGGTGTACCTATAGTACAGACGCCAGCACATCAAGTTACTACAATCTGTCAAATTTCTTTAATAGATTTTCAACTTTATCGCTAAAGCATAAGGTTCAAAGTTGATTGTGAAAATTTAACAGTTTCGGGTAGCCACATTTCGCCACGTAATAAGGGGCGAGCTTTTTGCCACAAAACCAGACTCCAGGCTGCTACTCCGAAATTCCAGATGGGAAAACCCAATAAAAGTGATATTGGGTTTTCCCATCTGGAATTTCTTCCATCTGGAATTGGGTGGGGTGGAACGATCTTTAGGTATTTTAAACAGTAGGTCTTTAGTAGTAGTTTTCTCGAAAATAGTTAGAATAACTTTTATAATACACAACCATTTGAACTGGATTTAAATTGAGGCGTAGTCTTGTTAAGTTTGATTACCTCAATGATGTATCATGTTAGGGGACTTTCCAAAGTGATTTTCATGCAACATGTTACAAAGTACCTACCTATACACAATTTCAACTATAGTCGGACTTTTAATTAGCTGCAGTAAAATGACAGCTTACTGCTTGTGTTATTTAAATGACTGAAATTGGCGTCTTTTTGTTTTTTCGCGGCCATCAACCAAATCTTGTTTTTCTAGTACAGAATAGTGTAACAAACGAAACTTATTTGACATGCATACCTATCTCTAAACTCGGACCGAAATGAGACGTATTCCACATCCCGCTTAAATGGCACTGAGTGAATGTGGCGCTGTGTGTCAGATGCATTCACTCAGGTGCCATTTAAGCGGGTGCCCAATGTGGAATACGTCCGAAATGAGTTATTAAGAAGTGTAATTTTACTGCAGCTAATTATTAAAAGTCGGACTATATCGATACCTCTGGGCTCAAAGGGCGTATAGCACATTTTGGGCTTTTTGACATTTTATACTTTTCTCACTCAGTTTTTGATTCTCTATCGATCTGTGTAATCCACGTGGCGAAATTCGCAAAAAAATGTCGAATACGACCTCGTAATTTTCGTTACGTGTGCACAACTTATTTGAAAATTAGGGGCATAAGGAACATATTGCTGCCTCCACAAAAATTGGCAGGTTGTATAAACCAATTTGGTTGAAGATTTTGGGTGTAAGATCGTTCGAAAAGTAATATTGCTCTTTACGTCCTTTAAAAATTTCAAATATAAAAATATATTTGTGCTATACGACCTACATTTTATTATAAAATAAAGAGACCTAAGAGTTCTGCTTCATCAGTTTTAAGCTTTATTAGCTTAAAACTGATGTAGCAGATTATAACAAAGACACCTGATTACATAGCATAAAAACTGAAAAAAATTAAATTAGAAATGACGAAGAAAATGAAAAATTAAATGATCTCATTACAAATTTAAAAGCTTTTAGTATATTTTTGTTTTTTTTTTTATAGAAAAGTGAAATAAACGATTTTTATTTCTCATCATAATTTTAGTTTCTATTATCCTCTTTTTATTTCTATTAAAAACTCAATTAGAAGATCAAATAAAGCTACTCTCATAGCAAACCCAGTGCTATTCAATTTAGATTAAAAAAAATATTTTAATTTAATAGACAGAACAAACGAAGGTGACGTTCAAACGCAATACACTAACATAAAAAACAGCACTAAAAAGGTCAGTAATAAAACAAAAACGAACAAATACAAAGAGAGTAAATTTAGTTACCAAACGAAGCCGTTAATTGAAGAGAGGCACTGCAGAGCATGAAGTATAGTAAGAGCCCAGGCGACGATGGCGTAACCACTGCAGCCTTAAAAATAAGAGAGCCTGTCCTTCTTCCACATGTTACCAATTTTTTCAACAGTATTTTAAACACCGGAATTCTGTCACGCACATTTTGCCATTCTTTGATTATTCTTTTCCACAAAAAGGGTGACAAAACAGACATAGACAATTAGCATCCTATCAGTCTGGTTTCACACCTGTACAAAGCTTTCATTAAAATAATCGAGAACAGAATAGCCGGAGCCCTCGACAAACATCAGCCCCCCGAACAGGCCGGATTTCGTCGCGGCCATTCTACTACTGACCACCTCCACCCCATCAACAAGGTTCTCGAGAAACATACAGAGTTCCAGCTCCCACTTTATATTGCATTTTAGATTACCTACTCAAAAGCTTTTTATAGCATCAGCCATACCTCAATTTGCAAGGCCTTACAAAATCAAGAAATAGACACCACTTCTTTTGCTAGAAACATCACCCCAGCTATTAAAATCAATTCTAAGACAGAACCGTCTTTACAGTTCAATAAAGGAGTTAAATAAGGAGACCCGCTGTCTCCGAAATTATTTACGGCCGTTCTGGAGGAAGTCTTCAGAAAGCTAGCAGCAAGCTGGGCAGAAAGGGGCAGTACCTATGGTTGAAAAAAAGAGATTATCCAACTCCGTTTTGCCGTTTTTCTTTTTTCGTCTTCAGTCTCTGAGCTGACTCAGATGCTAGAAGATCTCAGTACGGCAAGCCTAGAGGTCGGACTTCAAATGAATATGTCGAAAACGAAGTAATAGCGAATGTCAAAGACCAAGTTGATGACGAATAGCGTGCATCGCAGGATCACCGTGGCGGGTGGGGAGGTTAAATATGTCGATGAGGCTCTATCTTGGTCAAATAGCCTCTTTCAGGCAAGACCAAACAAAGAAGTTGCAAGACGCGCCGAAAGTGCCTGGAAGAGCCATTGGGCCATGAAATATCAAACGAAGGGCGATCTTCCACTATCACTTCAAGAGAAGACTCATAGACATGTGTATTCTTCCCATCCTCACGTATGGTTCTCAAACATGGTCTTTGATAATTCAACAGAGGTCCACGCTCAAGGTTTGCCAGAGAGCTACTCTGGACAGAGAGATGTGGAAAGAGAGTAGGGACTAGGGAGATCTTTGTCCAGCAGCATAACGGCAAAAAAATCTAAATAATTATTGAAAAATAGATGCTTACTCAATAAATAAAATATCAATTAGAAAAATAATTGTAAAAATATTGTCCTTTACCACGTTATACAACAATTCAAGTAATTTATACGCCCCTGTGTCTTTGCATCATTTATGAAAAGTTGGGCTTACGCCCCTGTGTACCTGCTCAGGGCGTATTTTTAGGGGGTGTATAGGACATATATTAATTTTTTTGGTCGTAAAGCACATGCTATCTCAGCCAATACAAAACCAGGCCTATTTTTGAAAAAACCTTCTTAAGCACATCAAAAATCTAAGAACTTTATCCCTTGGATACTTTTATGTAGCTCTAAAAATGGGAGAGATATAACGAAAACAAGTTTTTGTTTTTTGTTTTTTGCTTCTCCTGAAAACCTGTGTTTTGTGCTATACGCCCTTTGAGCCCAGAGGTATCGATATGTACTGCCGTCCACTAACTAAAAGGCCGTTAAGCCAGTTGGTCGTTTTTCACTTTTTCACTTTGTAATGTAGTCTTATACAACTTTCGATGCTCTATCTTTTGGTGTAAGATTCATTTTTCAATGATTTATAGTTTTAGGTATATAACTTGCAACCTTGTTCCTAGGTAGCATACTTTTCAAGAGACATCAATTCCCACTTATTTTTGCGTTTTCTCGAAAACTACTTTTTGCACTTAGCTGCCTTTTAGTTAGTGGCCGTCAGTGTAGGTGTCTAGTCTACATAATGTTTAATTTTAAGTATCCGCGTGACTACTATAACCTAACATCCGGACATCAACCGGAAGCCGAAATCGGACAGTAGGCCGCAGTCTATTTAGAAGGAAATCCGTAGTTTCGAGTGAATTTTCGGACGTTACCTAAGTACTACGTATAACTTATGGACATAAGATTAGTTCCGGACCCGAACTAAGAATGAACGACAACACAAATTTACAGCTGTCCCAATCCCCAAAAATGTGTTTTTGTCCGTCCGAAAACGCATGATTTGACGGGTTATTTCTACTTTCAGACGGGCCTGTATCTTCGTTGATAGACCGTGAGTAGCCCCAGAAACAATACCCACCCGGACAGAGGATCCTCCCTTTTCTATGGAGGATGAGAAACTTTACGCCCTGTTCCTCATATCTCACGTACTATCACTCTATCAGCCACACTATCAATTTCTCCTCAAGTTCTAAGCTAACTCCTATGCGACAGCTTACCCCACTAATGAAGATAGCGTTACAATAACATGTCCTGTGTCCATTAGTGCACTTACTTCGTTAACCAAGCCGTGGGCGGTAACAACAGCTGAACTCAGCGTTGTATTATGAAAACTTCATAGACAAAAGCAGAAGTTTTACTTGGTATAATGGAGATGGACGCACGTGCAAGTAATCACAGATCACACATGACAAGGTGTCATGTTGCGGGTGAAGCAGAATTTTGCTATTAACATAGATCTCTTTACATAAAAGACGGAAGCAAATATTAAGTATCCATTATCAGGAGGGAATTCCGCAACACACTATCAGTAGCAATAACTTTCATTTTGACAGTTCACCAACATTCATTGCGTTGTTTACTTTGTTGACAAGACAAATTTATCGAACAATGAAGCAATGTATATTAGCAATATCATTCAAAATTGTTCAGATGGTGATTGATCGTGTGTTACGGTTATAGGGTACAGGACATTCAGCTCCTGTGGCCTTTGGATTTCACATTCAGTTGCTTTTTTGCTGCGCTGGAAGATTCTGCTCGTTTTCCATTCTGTTGACATAGTTCACAATGCTAAATCTATCCAGTCTTTCTAGCTTAGCTGGTAGGATCTGATTCTTTAGTATCAATCATCACTTCACCCGAAAGACGTCCACTGCTGGACGTAGACCTTCCCCCAAGCACCGCCACCTCGACCGGTGGGTGCGGGAAGCACGAAACCGGTCGACCAAAACTTCATTTGTTTGAAAACAAAATTCAATCCACGCGAGAATGTTACAGAATCAGATCATGTGGGAGAACCAGGGAGGGGTCTCCAATTCTCGTCATTTTTGCTGCGCTGGAAGATTCTGCTCGTTTACCATCCTGTTGACATAGTTCAAAACGCTAAATCTATCCAGTCTTTCTAGCTTAGCTGGTAGGATCTGATTCTTTAGTATCAATCATCACTTCACCCGAAAGACGTCCACTGCTGGACGTAGACCTTCCCCCAAGCACCGCCACCTCGACCGGTGGATGCGGGAAGCACAAAACCGGTCGAAGTATCTTTCATTCAGTAGTATTTTTCATTCAGTAGCGTCTTGTATATGTGTCGGATTGTTTTTTCTCTGGAATGGAGAGTAGACTTTCTGAAACTCAGCTGTTTGTTGTTCTACGAAGTTACATAGTGATTTAATTTGATACGTCGGAAACTTGGCGCCTGTCTGCCCTCGATAGGTTAATATCATACAGAATAAAGGGGTTAGAACGTATGAGAAAGTTAGAATACTTTGCGACTCGCAGAATAGGTGCTGTAGGTAGTTTCAGGTAATTTAGGGTAAACTTTGGTATACATTTCTATTGAGTGAGCCGTTTCTGCAGCTAATGTTAACACTGCTGGTCTGGTACACAGGCCTCCTCTCGGTGAGTCGGCCGTAATCCACCACGCTGGCCCAGTGTGGCTTGGGAGATGTCACATGTCTTAGAATTTTTGGTTCTAGGACGTCGGTTTCCTTACGATGTTTTCCTTCCCCGTTTTATGCAGCCTTTGAGAGAAAAATCGATTTGTGAAAAAAATAACTCGTCTTGAAGACACGAAATTCCGTAAAGCCCTATTATGAAGTGTTAAAGCCATCATTTTCCCTTACGAAAAAGACATGTAGGTATAGTAAGTAAGTGTATAAATATACATAATTATACACCCAATAAAGCACATCTAATAATTTATAATAATACTAGCTGCGCCCCGCGGTTTCACCCGCCTCTCAAACATGCACGACATGCGTCTATCCATCTCGCGGTAAACAAATCACCAATAAATTATGAGTTCCTGGATTCGATTCCTGCGACGGGCAAAGTGTTATTGGGTTTTCCATAAGGAATTTCTCTGCAGCAGTACGGAGTTTGGATTTGTGACCAGTTGATAGCAATCGGCTCTCCCCCCCCTCCTCCCTTATTACATGGGACTTTTTCACCCGCATAAGTTTCGATCCCGTGGAAATATCGGGATAAAAAGTAGCCTATATGTTAATCCAGGGTGTCAGCTACCTCCTTGCAAAATTTCATCAAAATTGGCCTAGTCGTTTAAGCGTGAAGTTGTAACAAACATATAAACACACCCCCACCATACACATACACACACCCCCACAAACTTTTATAATAGGTATTAGTGTGATTGAATTGCTACTCAGTCCTCTTCCTCTCTCCTAATTTTGCTGTGCCCGACAGGGTCCATATTGATCATTTACTTTGTAATAGGTACCATCTATGTAATACATTATTGAATGCAATAAAGAATTGAGTATAGTCCTAAGAGATAATTTCGTAACACACTAACAGTTGGAATGACTTACATTGACAGTTCAACAACATTCATTGCGTTATTTACGTGTTGAGCCGACGAATTTTTCGAACATATGAAGCAATGGATTGATGATTTGATGATAATGTGTTACGCAATTAGTGTGCTGTATAGCTCCATCTCTCTCGTATTGGAATGATGATTGCTTAATCACGTCATTATATGGCCCCCAGATAGCAGCCGAGCAGCTGTCCTGTGAAAAACCCATCTCACGTATGATTCTCTGAGTAATCATTATAATTGAGACGAAGATAGTATGATAATAAGGATGACACATCATACGATGAGTGTCAAACAGGTTAATCACCTTAGAAAACACTAGAAAATAATAAACGATGATAAAAAAACAAAGTCATTTGAAAGTAGGTATTGTAATTTCTTTCCAGTATGATCATTTGATATTTTAGATGGGGAACCTGTTTTAATGTGATTTGGTCGCCAAACTGGATTGACTAGGTACTTAGACGCTGTTGTCATTCTGTTATATTGCTGTTAAATTGAATAAAACACAGCATTGTGTAGTTTTTTAATCAAATTATTTCATCACCTTTTCCCAAATATTCATTATTTTATTGTGTCTGGATGGCTTACAGCTATTAAATACAGAAGTTGTAGTGAGGTAATTGACGATAAGCTATTGACAAGCAATAGATTATAGAGTATTGTTGTACACATTTTCAAATTGACTAACTATTCATTAACTATAACACTAAGTCATTATCATCTGCCTAGCCTTTTCCCAACCATGTTGGGGTCGGCTTCCAGTCTAACCGGATGCAGCTGAATACCAGTATTTTTACATGGAGCGACTGCCTATCTGACCTCCACAACCCAGTTACTGGGTAATACGATACCCCTTGGTAAGACTGGTTGTCCCGTAGAATAAGAGAGTTGTCTTCGTAAGACTGGTGGTACCCGTAACGACTGTCAAAGATCCACGAATGACAGCCGGGGTTTTACTTTCCGAGGCACGGAGGGGTCACGGTATCTAAAGATGTTCACCCATCCACAGACCAACCGCGGCAGGCGTAGCTTAACCTGATCGATCGACCTGTGCGGCTGTTATTATTTAGCCACGGGCCCCTCTTTAGCCCATAACACTAGGTATAACATTAAATTACTTAACTAATCAAATAAGTAGGTACCTGCATGCGCAGCCGCCGCCATCCATTATAGTGTATATGAAACAATAACAATAGGTAATTATGTTGGGATTGGTGTCCAGTCTTATCGGATGCAGCTCAGTACAGTTTTTAAAATGGATTGACTACCAATCAGACTTCAACAACCAGTTACCGTATAAAGCCTTGGTCTCCTACCAGGGGGCCACTTTGGCGGCTTTTTAGGGTTCCGTAGCCAAATGGCAAAAACGGAACCCTTATAGATTCGTCATGTCTGTCTGTCTGTCTGTCCGTCCGTATGTCACAGCCACTTTTCTCCGAAACTATAAGAACTATACTGTTGAAATTTGGTAAGTAGATGTATTCTGTGAACCGCATTAAGATTTTCACACAAAAATAGAAAAAAAACAATAAATTTTAGGGTTCCCCATACTTAGAACCGAAACTCGAAAAATTTTTTTTTCATCATACCCATACGTGTCTATCAATGGGTAGGTCTTCAAAAATGATATTGAGGTTTCTAAAATCATTTTTTTCTAAACTGAATAGAATATTTTGCGCGAGAGACACTTCCAAAGTGGTAAAATGTGTCCCCCCCCCCTGTAACTTCTAAAATAAGAGAATGATAAAACTAAAAAAAATATATCATGTACATTACCATGTAAACTACCACCGAAAATTGGTTTGAACGAGATCTAGTAAGTAGTTTTTTTTTAATACGTCATAAATCGTAAACCGCAATTTACCATTCATTCAATCAACTCAAAAAAAAAAACATTTAATTTCATAAACATAAACCTTATGCATAAACCCGGATGTTACGGAACCCTCGGTGCGCGAGTCCGACTCGCTCTTGCCCGGTTTTTTTTCGCTTCACTACGTAGGTATAATCAAAGAGATTGGGATTGGATTGATTGGTATTTTAGCACAGACTAAAAAAAATAACTGAAAATCCTTCAACAATTGGATTTGATACGATTAACTTAACAGTTAACTGTCCATTATGATTCATAATGTTATCCTTTTATGATTCTGCCAAAGTGGCCTTTTTAGGCCCCCTGATCTCCGCCACAAAACAGCCGCCATTAAATTGATTGCAGCGGGGCTTGACGTACGGTGTCAAAAACCACTCTCTAGGGAAACACCAACTTACTGACATTAACAATGTTTCAGTGACGTAATTTGACGGTAAACTTCGGACTAATGTAGGAAACCCTAGCTATACACGCTACCTTTCGGTAAGACTGGTTGTCTGAATACTTTTGATATATAGATATATAGATAAAACGTTTATTCAGTGCAACAAAAGACACAATACAGGTAGGAATTTAAAAAAACATCAAAAAACGTGAAAGAAAAAAAACAAAGATTAAAAAGATACATTCACCCATAGACACCTAGCTCATATACATCCATAACGGTCGATCCTTACTGGGCAGTGTGTGTCTCATGGTTGCACCAAATGGGGAGTCTAGCTCATCATAGGCCAGGTACAATACCTGATACTGGTATTCTGCTGGATCCAGTTAGTGACACACGATGTCGAGAAGACACATCCGAGTTTTGACTACCTGTTAGGACTGTCGGAGATCCGACAACAATGAATCTCTTATTTAAAGTCTCAAGAATTGTTTTCCCTCTTATTTACCGCACTACAGTTGCATGGTGTTTTCTACATATAGATAAAACGGAACTAAATAGAAGTTCTGACGAGCAATAAATAAACAATCTCCATGCAATTTCCTTGCTTCCCGGGCTGGGAGAAAACATACTCGTAGTTATGGCGTAAACAGTGTTTTCATACGCGCTTGGAAACCCTCGGTAGTTCTATAATATTGCTAGACATTTCTAAGTATTTATTTTATTCTTTTATTTATTCTAGTGAAAAACCATATTAATTTTGTCGTACTTGAAGCTGTTCAGAAGTATAGTATGCCTAATGTGTTTGAATGCTCTGCAATTAAATTAATTGACCACAATATGATAATTTTATGTCTCTATAGGGTACCAAAGAGTAATAACTATAATAAATATATTAATTTGTTTTTTAATCATTTTAATGACATTTTGTGTCTCTTTACAAAATATGGAAATAACAGAATCGTTGTTTGTGGTGATTTTAACATTGATATGTTGAAAAAGAATAAGTACACATTAGAATTGGAACAACTAACTACGGGATTTAATCTAACACAAGCAATTAATGAGCCTACAAGACCAAGTAGTGGTTCCTGCATTGACAATATTTTTCACAATATTCGTGGTGCCAAATCAGTTGTCTTGGAACTTAGTTTATCTGATCATAAGGCGCAATATATATCATGTCCAGTAAAAAAGACCTGTACATTTGACCATTGGTTTTCGTTTAAACGTGACTATTCTGAAGATAATTTAGAAAAATTTAAAGAGTGTATTAAAGAGCTCAAATTTACTGAAGTGTTTGAATCAAAGGATGCAAATGATGCTTTCAACTCATTTTACGATACATTTAAGCTATTTTACGAATTGTGCTTTCCAATACTTAAAATTAAAAATAAAACAACAGTTCGATCAAAATGGATGTCACGTGGTATTAAAAAATGTAGTAAACGTAAACGTTCTCTTCTTTGGAAATATAGACTATCAAAAAATAGCGCAGATAAATTGAATTTTAAAAAATATTCTTTGAGATATGCCAACATTATTAAACTAACTCAAAAATCTCAGAACAATTATTATATTCTAAATTCTAAAAACAAATCGAAAGCCACCTGGAACATAATTAATGGGAGAAAACAAAATTTTCCCCCTGAAACTATAAGTGAATTGGTAATAGATAATCATAAGGTTACAGACCCTCAACGAATCGCTGAATTGTTTAATGACTACTACGTAGATATAGTTAAACCTCAGACTAGTACTACGGGTAATAATATCCCAACAATCTCTACATGCACGTATAATTCACCGAAATCCTTTTTTCTTAGTCCCACTAGTCCATTTGAAATCTATACTATTATAAAAAAATTAAATAACACTAAGAGCACTGGTTTTGATGACATATGTGTGTTGGTAATAAAATCTGTATCTCACATAATTGCACCTATACTGAGCTATGTTATAAATATGTGCTTCGAACAAGGAATCTTTCCATCTGTGTTAAAAACTACTATAATTAAACCACTCCATAAAAAGGATGTTAAATCAGATATTAAAAATTACAGGCCTATAGCCCTAACTCCAACATTTTCTAAAATAATTGAAAAAGCCATATCCAATAACTTATATGACTACTTTGAAAGAAATAATATCTTTACGCCGGATCAGAAAGGTTTTCGTAAAAATATGTCCATAAATTTAGCTATTTATGATTTCCTAAGTTTAATATATCCTAGAGTTGATAAAAGACAGCCTGTGTATGCTTTGTATATGGATATGTCAAAGGCCTTCGACTACGTGGATCATGACATACTACTGAGTAAGCTGGAAACGTACGGTATTAGGGGCAACACTTTAGACTTACTAAAATCTTACATCAGTAATAGAACTCAGTTTACGAGTATTGTCAAAATTTGTCCTAATACGAAACATGAAATAAATTATAAGTCCAGGAGCAGAAACATAAAATATGGAGTTCCGCAGGGTAGTGTTTTGGGTCCGCCACTTTTCATTATGTATATCAATGACCTGCCAAAATCTACTACAGATCATATGGTACTATTTGCTGATGACTGCACTGTTGTATACAATGATGAAAATATTATAAATAGTAGTTTAAATTCAATAATTCAATGGTTACAAAATAATAATTTATTAATTAATATCGATAAAACTAAATTAATGCAATTTAAACAGAAAACAAAAAACACTTTACATACTCCAATAGAATTTAACGGTGAAAGAGTTGAATTGACGAATACAACAAAATTTCTCGGCGTACACATAGATGACAATTTGAAATGGCAAAGTCATATAGAGTTTGTTTGCAAAAAAGTGTCACAGTCATCTTATAGTTTGTACATGCTAGCGAAAAAGGTCAATCATAACACATTACTTGTAGCTTATCATAGTTATGTCGCTTCTAGACTTAGATATGCAATCATATTCTGGGGAAACGCTACCAACTGGGATAAAGTTTTTAAGTGTCAAAAAAGGTGTTTGCGAGCTATGTGTGGTCTCAATAGAACTGACAGCTGCAAGGAATACTTTAAAAAATTAAAAATTCTTACCGTGCCATCTTTATATATTTTTGAAATGGCCTTGTTTATTAGACATCATCCATCACTATTTACATTAGAGCTTAAATCGCGAAATAGAAGTCATTTGTATAATAACCTTACCCTGACGTATAGAACTACCCTCTTTGGGAAAAGTGTGTTTGCTATGGCCGCAAAAATCTACAATGCGATTCCTAATGACATAAAAGAGTGTAGCAATTTGAATGTCTTTAAAAATAAATTGTTCCGATTTCTTATAGAAAACTCTTATTACTCTGTTGCTGAATTTTTATCGTCTAAAGTTTTTTAAATGTTTTATGTCCGATTGACTATAATGTGTTGTTGTTGATTGTCTTGTGTCTGTCATGCATGACTAATAATAGAATTTATATTTAATCTTTAATGGAATTTATACCAAATCATTAGAATTTTATAATCATATTTTTAATGTATTATTTAATAATTTGTATGCCTAAGTGGCTGATCATGGAATGAACATTATTCAATATTATATAATTATATAATGAACACCTGTATGTAACCCATGTATCACAAATAAACGATTTGATTTGATTTGATTTGATTATTATTTATACATACAGGGTGGCACCGCGGCAGTGCAGCGACATCGACGTGCAACCTATTATCAGTATACATGATTTTGAACATGCCTGAGTTGAAATTTATCGAAAGTTATAAAAAAAAAAGCTGTTCAATACATTTTGACCGCGTAGGTATTGCAATATTCTATGAAACAGCCACCACATATCTATGGAAACATCAGTTTTTTTTTTTTTTTATAATCGACGAAAATTTCTACGCTACGTGGTCAAGAATCATGCTTCAGCATATGGTTCTAGACCCCTAGCGTACAGTTCAGGGTACAGTTCAGACATTCAGTCAAAAGTTCAGTGGCACTCAACCTTTTGTCTCGGCCGGATAGCGTGTATTGTACAGACGCGAGACGCCAGCACATCAAGCTACTGCAATCTGTCAGATTTCTTTAATAGATTTTCAACTTTATCTCTACAACATAAGGGTTAAAGGTTGATTGGGAAATTTTGACAGTTTCGGGCGTCTGTACTTATTTAAATTTCGCTTGATGATCAAAAGCGCACCATTGAACTTAGGGTTTTCAATCCTTTAACGACATACTGACAAAATACTCCAATATGATTTTCTAATTTCCCCTTCTTTCCCTCATCATACTTATGATAAACTTACTCAAATCAATCTCTTTTGTTACAGAGCACAGGCATATTCTGCACATTCTTCCTCGCACAAGCCATCAAGGAGAAACGCCGAGCATCCATCAGGAACTCGACGTCCATCAGAGAGTCGACTTTCGCGAATCCTGACGACTCACTACTCGCCTCACCCACCGCCCCAGCTCCTACCTTACCCAAGTATTAGTAGAATAAGTCAAGAAAATATAGTGTATAGATAGATACATGACATGTGCACAATTTATGATGGCACATCAAAAGTTTATGCATTTCTAAAGGTACTGACACACAAGCTCATTACTAGCATGCTCAAACCAATCGGAGCTCGCGAAAATCAAAGTCACGTGAGTTTCGCGTGCTGCGATTGGTTTGAGCATGCTAGTAATGATGGCTGATAATTCATGGTCGGTCCGAACTTAGCGCAGAAGGCTAAGCAATAACATTTTTTCGGAACCAAATAGTGCATGAGGGGAGTGTGAGTGAGAGGACATGCGCGGGAGTTCGGAGAGCCTAAGTTCAGACCTGCCATCATTCATCAGTCGTATTGTATGTAATAATTATGTATTGTTGGAATGCGTCATAAATGTGTCCAGTAATTAGTTTTTAATAATCTACGATAGCGAATGTCATGGAAATAAGTGAGAATTTTGAGTCAGTTCAAAGACCACGTTTTAAGGCTTACTGCAGACAGGCGCGACGCGACTCTAGTAGAACAATTTATTTTATTATTAACAACTAGCTGTTCCCCGCGGTGTCACCCGCTGCTCAGCGCCTAAGGGTCATAACGTGATGTTATATAGCCTATAGCCTTCCTCGGTAAATGGACTATTCAACACAAAAATATTTTTTCAATTATAACCAGTAGCTCCCGAGATTATCGCGTTCAAACAAACAAACTCTTCAGCTTTATAATATTCGTCGTTTCAGCCGATAGACGTCCACTGCTGGACATAGGCCTCCCCCAATTTTGGGGGGGTTTGCCATAATCGCCACGCTTGGCAGGCGGGTTGGCGATCGCAGTATGGTATGATGGTGGAATAAATAGAGAACGGTGCTGCCCATTCTCCGGTAAGACCCTTAGTCGCCTTTTACGACACCCACGGGAAGTAAGGGGTGGTGCAATTCTTTAAGTCCGGCATCACACAGACGGCTTTATAATTTATATGTATATTTATATGTATAGATTTATTTGTACAGTCCGATTCAAAATTTATGGCGGCTCTGAAGTGCGCTACTCTATGCACAGTACCTCATCCACCTGGACATGAGTTACCTTGGGCAACCTGGAAGTCTTTAAACAGACTCCGGACCCAGGTTGGCCTAAGCAAAGAAAACCTGTTCAGGTGGAGATTCATAGACGACTCCGCCTTGGAGTGTAAATGTGGTGCTGTTCCACAAACGATGGGACACTTAATAACGTGTCCTGCATGTCCTGTCAGCTGCACGTTACAGGAACTGATGGACGCTGGTGAAGGCGCAAAACAGGCAGCCGAATTCTGGGCCGAGTCAATTTAGATTGCTATCGACACGCTAAGAAGAAGACCTCACCCCTCACCCTCGCTGACACATGCATTCGTTACAGCGTAGCAACTCGCCGCATGCTGCGAGCCGCCATAAAGTTTGAGCCGGGCTGTACGAAGTTTTCATTTAAAAAAATCTATAACTGGAGTCGTATCGCGCGGTAATCGCGCCCTGTCTGCTAGCCTTGAATAATATAAAAATGCAATCTTTTATTATACAACTATATTGTTTGATACAACACCAGCTTAGATCTTTTTATTATAGATTTATTTATTGACCGGTAGTTAATAGTTGGAGAGCTGTAGTTACTGCCCGATGCAATTTTTATGGCGGTTCGGAACATGAGACGAGTCGCTGCGCAGTAAAGGTGTTACCACACCAATCGATCGATCGTTGATCGATGTCATCGACCGAAATCGGTCGTCGTTGATCGATCGACGGATATCGGTCGACTAACCAATCGGTCGATTGCCGGTCAATGGCATCGGTCGACGTTGATCGATTAACCCCGGCTATATTCCATCAGTTTCTCTATTCACATTAGCGCGCGGAGCACGGGCGGGAGACAATAGGGAGCTCAAGTATCTCGATCGACGTCGACTAATCCATTCTACCATCGATCGATCATCGATCCACAATCGATCGATTGGTCTGGTAGAAACTATCGATCGACGTCGACTAATCCATTCTATCATCAATCGATGCCGTCGATTGACGATCGATCGATTGGTGTGGTAACACCCTAATAAACTCACTAGACAACGCAGCGCAGCAGGTGCGGTACTGCGCAGTGAGTAGCGCACTTCAGACCTGCCATAAAGTTTGACGTTATACTAAAATAATTATTTTATAGTGTGTAGAAAGGTTTATTTAGAGATTAAGTTTAAAAAACTGGCCAAGTGCGAGTCGGACTCGCACACGAAGGGTTCCGTACCACAAGGCAAAAACGCCGAAAAATACATGTTTGTTGTATGGGAGCCCCCCTTAATTTATTTTATTTTAATTTTATTATTAAAGTTAAAATACAACTGAGTATTTTGTGAATATTTCAAATGCCTACCTGTTGCCATTTTTGATATCGAGCAAAAAAGGGCAAAAAAATCGCGTTTGTTGTATGGGAGCCCCCCTTGAATATTTATTTTATTTTGTTTTTAGTATTTGTTGTTATAGCGGCAACAGACATACATCATCTGTGAAAATTTCAACTGTCTAGCTATCGCGGTTCTTGAGATACAGCCTGGTGACAGACAGACAGACAGACGGACAGACGGACAGACAGCGAAGTCTTAGTAATAGGGTCCCGTTTTTACCCTTTGGGTACGGAACCCTAAAAACGTATTATATTGTTCTTGCCACAAAGTTTTCATTAACCGTATCAATAATTTATTATAGACTAGCAGTGCCCCGCGGTTTCACCCGCATACGTTTAGATCCCGTGGGAATATCGGGATAAAAAGAATCCCATGTGTTAATCCAGCACCCAAATTGCGTAACACACTATCAATCGGAATCTAAATCATTTTGAAGCAAATTTCTAATCCATTGCTTCATAAGGGTCAGATCACCGCGACGGGACGCGGCGCGCAGTTTTCAAGATAGCAATACAATTATAGACCAAAAGGTACACAATTCAGTGAGGTTGTGTCTACTACTACTTGTACTATTTATTCTGTGCTACTACGTCGAGCTACGCCGCGCGGCGCCGCGCGGCTCCGCGCGGCTCACCTCACTGAATTGTGTACCTTTTTGTGTAGTAGATAAGGTCTATAATTGTATTGCAATTTTTTTTAATAATTATAATAATAATCATTATCAGGCAACTAAGCCCATACATAAAATACACAAAATAATCTTATAAAATAATAAACTAATAGATATTTTAAAAAAAAGCTTAAAACTATGAACTATACACGTAACATTGTCTGCGTCGTGTTTTAATGATGCATTTATTTCAATTTAGACAGGTAATAATAACAAAATTAAATTGCTATCTTGAAAACTGCGCATCGCGTCGCGTCGCGGTGTGATCTGACCCTAAGTGTCTAAACACACTATGCCGAAGTTACGCGACCGAAGTTCGGCATGATTACGCCTGCAATGCTATTTGAATTACTGACGACACATTATGCCGAAATTACGTTGCGTTAAATAGCATTGAAATAGCATTGCGGGCGTAATCTTGCCGAACTTCGGTCGCGTAACTTCGGCATAGTGTGTTTAGACACTAAGTTCGAAAAATTTGTCTGCTCGACCGACGCGTAAATAACGCAATGAATGTTGTTGAACTGTCAAAATGAAACCGATTCCGATTGATAATGTGTTAGGTAGGCAATTGCCCCGCTGGTTATAAACTTTCTGTGTGCCAAATTTCATCCAAATCCGTACAATTTTTTTCGTGAAAGAGTAACAAACATCCATCCATCCATCTTCACAAACTTTCGCGTTTATAATAAGATGAGTAGGACAAAATTGTTTAAATATAAATATAACAGTCCGCTACTAGCACTACCATTAAATATTGATAAAATTAATGACTGCCACAATATAGTACTATCAATAGTTAGTTTGTATTTCCCATTTCCGATAACACTGTATATCCATACTAATATTATAAATTCGAAAGTAACTCTGTCTGTCTCTCTGTATGTTACCTTTTCACCCCTAAACCACTGAACGGATTTCGAAAAAAATTGGCAGAGAGATAGATTGCATCCCGGGGAAGGACATAGGATAGTTTTATATTACGATATTTCCACGGGATCGATACTTATGCGGGTGAAACCGCGTGGCGCTAGTTTATAATAAAACTAGCTTCCGCCCGCGGCTTCGCCCGCGAGGTATGTCGATAAAAACTATCCTATGTCCTTCCCCGGGATGCAATCTATCTCTCTGCCAAATTTTATCGAAATCCGTTCAGTGGTTTAAAGGTGAAAAGGTAACATACAAACAGACAGATAGAGTTACTTTCGAATTTATAATATTAGTATGGATGGCTGCAGCTATACCTGCTTAATGATTTTGTAATATTTACGACTCAAACCAATCGGAGCACGCGAAAATCAAAGACACGTGAGTTTCGCGTGCTCCGATTGGTTTGAGCATGCTAGTAATGAGCATGTGTGTCAGTACCTTAACACACATAAAGTGCCAATTGATCGCAATGCCTTTCATTTCGACAGTTCAGTACGATTATTGCGTTATTTATTTATTTATTTAAACTTTTCGCACAAAAAGGTACAAAGGCGGACTTAATGCCTTAGGCATTGTCTACCAGTCAACCAAGGGTGGTGAAGAGATTGGATGGCAGGTGCTTTGGTTGAGAGGAACAATGATAAAATTTAAAAAACTATTAAAACTAGGTACACAAATACAGAAATAGATTATATACACATACATACTATTTACTATAATATATACTTATAATATATTATATATAGGTATGTATATACATACAAAACGTTACTTACGTTGTTGCCCAGACGATTTTTTTAAACCTATGAAGCAATGGATTTCCTTCAAAATCCTCGTCTCGTGAGTAAAAGTGTGACGTCGCGTCGCGCCTTTCTGTCGGAGCCTTAAATAAGTCTTACGAAAATATGACGGAAGCGAACACTAAATGCGTTGTTGATCTAACAATGTATATAATTGTATGAGTTTTGGGCTACATTTAGTTTGAATACAATGAACACTTATGACCAGTACAAATTAGGCCTGTTTTGCGATTAAGGGGTAATTAACCTTGGCGATGGGGGCTCTGCATTACTGATAGACGGTATTTGACGTGAGGTTAAATCCAGGATCCTTCGAAGTGACGATAAGGGGGCTTAAAAATGCCACTTTGGCAGGATCATAAAAGGATAACATTAGGAATCATAATATGGCGAAGACAGTCCGTGTTTTTCTTTTTTTCGCTGCACTACGTAGCATCCAAATCCAATCCCAATCTCCTTGATTATACATCAAAGAGATTTTTGACTGGATTTGGATTGGATTGATTGGTATTTTAGCACAGACAAAAAAAAATACTGAAAAATCCTTCACCAATGGGATTTGATACGATTAACTTAACAGTTAACTGACCATAATGATTCATAATGTTATCCTTTTATGATTCTGCCAAAGTGGCCTTTTTAGGCCCCAAGGTCAAGTGTTTGAATACATTGTGGTATTTGCTACCATCAGCCTATAATGTTCCGACTGCTGAGACTCAGGCCTCCTCTGAGTGGGCCATAATCCACCACGCGGGCCCAGTGCGGGTTGATATGTCAGGTCTTCGAATTTTTGATAGTAGGACATGCCGATTACCTCACGATGTTTTCCTTCGTCGTTTTGAGAATAGTGATGATGAACATAAATACACAAAGTACCTAAAGTGCATACACAAACTTACGACCCCCGACCAACCGACCACCAACCGACTCGTAAGTCGGGGCCGATACCTCACTGCCACCACTGCCCAATGGGTCACCACTGCTCACTGAGTCGCCACTGTACACAAGGCTACCACTGCGCACTGGGCAAAATCAACTAAAGTTTCCATTTCAAAACAGAAAGTTGCCGGTGGTTGACAAAGTTGTTCAGTTATCTCTTTTGGAAGGGCGGCCCGACAGCCTTACCAAAAGGTTAAGAAACGCTGGTTAAGGCTGTGTAAGGGGAAAGTGGTCTCCATACCATAATTATCCTATATCTTCCCACAGCTGGGACATCGGCCTTATCTGTGAGAGGCACCATAATCCGCGGGCCTTGTGCAGGATTATACTTAAATTGTCAAATGGTCTCCATATATTATGCAAATTCCGTCCAATGTAGTTACCAAACATTGTTATTGTTTTTTGTTTCGTCAAGTTCTTAGAGGTGTCCCAAATGCACCCTCACTTCATGGACATGAAATTGAGGAGTTTATAAAAACGAGATGTTAATCAATGTCTATGGGCGCAACAAATATTTTTTTTTAGTTATCTAATGCAAGTTTACAAACTATTTTTACTATTTTTTGGCACTTCCTGTTGCTTCTATTTCCTACCTCTTTCTCTAATCATAGTGCCTACTTAGTTTTAATTTTGTATGTATTTTTTAAATCAAATACCTTACCTACCTAATATTATATTTTATTAATAGATTTCCTTCCACATTTTATCCTTCAGTTTTATACGTAAGCAGAGTTCATGTTATGAGTAAACTACTCATGTAACAACTGTTAATGACGAATAGCTATTCATTGGTTTTCTGTGACTGTGACGAGTAGGATGTTTCCAATGATGTCACGGATGACTTTAAATTATCAATGAGTCGATTGTTATGTACAGTTACCGGCACGTAACTTGGCAAGACATTTTCGTAGTGGGGGAAGTTCGCGCATATAAAAATGTATGAAATTGTGCGTGCGCAAACTTCCCCCACTACAAAAACTCTTGCCAAGTTACGTGCCGGCAACTATACTTATGACTTTATGAGAATCATGAGCACAGTACAGTAAAGTACCGGAGTAAACCGAGATTTCAAAGCGCGTCCTTTTGGCTGTTTGTATGAAAACGTAATACTGCTTACTTTAGTATACTGTGACATGCATGAGTAATCATAAGCTAATAAACAGTGCCTTTTTATTGCTCTTCATGTTGTACTATGTCTTATAGTTTTTTTTTTAATTGTCATTGGTTTATTAGTAACCAACGCTAAGCTAAAAAAAATCTTCGGTCTTTGTTTAAAATATGTATGTATTTACGACTTCCTTGTTGATAGTGTGTGGTTATCTAAATATGCAATGCGAGATTAATATGAATTAGAAAATAGTAAAGGAATTTCCATCCCTGACGTGTTGTTGAGAGACTACAATATTTTGTAGTGTAAATGTTATAAGTACGTAAATTAGGTACCTAAACATAAGATAATGCAGCTATATTTTCAATGTGGTTTATTGTAGGTTTACTACCTATATGAATAAAGACTATAGCAATAAAATAATAAACAAGCTTCACAAAACTATGTCTCAAAAACAATTCATTTTTATTAGTTATACCTAATTATTTAGTTTTAAACAATCTATAGTTATGAGTATTTGAATATAAATTATTTATTTAAATTAAAAAAGTTTTAAAATGTCCAGTTTCGTCACCGAATCTGTTCATATTCATACATTTATCATTGACGTTCAAACTCAATTTCAACTCCAAACAACCAATGTTGAAATAATATCTAGGGGAAGTCAGCTCAAAGCGGCCATAGAAGGCAAAGCGGCCACGATTCATTTTTCGGATATTTGAAGTGATAGCGCGACGTTGCCATTCTGCACGCGTAATAAACCTCCCGCCCGGTGCCGATCAGTCATTCGGTAGCGGTGGGATTGAGCGAATGGCTCTTAGTGACAAAAATACGTTTTCGCGTCTTTTGTTAAAATAATACAAGGTAAGTTGAACCTGTTTTGGTCAAACCTGTTTAAGTTTAAATGCTTGCATTACACGTGTATTGTTACTTGTCTATTTGGCTTTGTTTCTTTAGTATTAGCTCCAAAATTTGATAAATAATGTGGGAGTAGTTAATTTTTATAACAAAATGGGCTATAAAGGCAAAGCGGCCCGGGCAAAGTGGCCAGGTGACCGCTTTGCCCTTATTAAAATATTGTTTAGATGGTCAACAATTACAGGATCTGCCATCAAGAAACTTGGCAGATTTACAACAGTATTTACCCCAGAGCAAGAAGAAGGGCCAAAAAAGAGGTTGTCCATATGAAACATGTACTCTCCTAGAGTACATGTTTCATATGGACAACCTGTTTTTTGGCCTTACAAAGGAAGATTTTCTGCAGCTTGTGTTTCAATATGCTGAAGCAAATCACATTCCACATCCTTTTAAGAATGAAACCGCCGGACACGATTTTTATAAAGGATTTATCACGCGTCATCCTAATTTGACCTTGAGACGACCAGAACCTACATCAATCGCCAGAGCCCGTGGCTTCAACAGACCCCAAGTTTATCGATTCTTTGACCTGCTGGAAGCTGAAATTGAAAAGCATCAAATTGACGCAATGCGTATTTATAATATGGACGAGACTGGGGTACAAACTTCTTCCAACAAACCTCCAAGAGTTTTAACAAAACTGGGCAAAAAGCAAGTGTGTCACATTGCCAGTACCGAGCGAGGAAGAACAACGACAGTTATTTGCTGTTGTAATGCTGTGGGTTCCTTTATATTACCTTTTTGCAAGGAAAAGAATGCCAAGATTTTTAAGTTTTAGAGGATTAATTATTTCAATATTTTAAGACTGTTGGAAGACCTAAAGTAAGATTAAGTACTGACTGTTGATTAATAAAATTAATAAATATTATCAAAAACTAAATCTGATACAAAGTTCCTATTAGTTCAGAAGTTTTCTAACTAAATACCTAATTATAACATCAAATTTATGTCAAATTCCTGTTAAGACTCATTGTGATTAAAACGGGTAGAAAATGTTGATTATTTTATTAAAAGTATTTTTAATAATAATAAATAATGTTTTAATATATATTTTTTTGTCTAGCACGATATATTTCAACAAAAAATAAACATTTCCGAAGAATTTTTAGGGTGGCCTCTATGCCCTTACCTCCATGGCCGCTTTGGGCGACCCCTCGGGCAAAGCGGTTTTTTGACAAGTTTTTGTAATCTACAAATATAAGGCTTATATTTAAATTTGCGCGAAATTTAAATTGCAAATTACAAAAATTAAATAAATTCTCTACCTATTAGTATAAAATTATTTTCAAAAATGAATCGTTTTATAGGATTTTTCTTAATTTAAAGTTAAGGTGGCCGCTTTGAGCTGACCTCCCCTAAGTACTTGTTTTCCCAATGTTTATAATACTTCTCCCAGTGCGGTATTTTGAAGATTTTCAACAAAACAAGGTATTTTCAACGTAAACTTAGCTACGTAAATCGACGTGTTATTCTTTTACGTTTGCTCATGTTAGTATACCGTCAGGCTACAAGGTAACTCCAACTACAAAAGGAAAATATTATCCTCAATTTCCGATTTGCCAAGGTTGTGCAATAAAATCGTACTAAAAAGGTACAAACAACATGTCCGACGTCAGTACACTGTGTCACTGGACATGTGAATCAAAGGCTTTGCGCGTGAGTCAATGGCTATAGGAACATGACGGGGGCGCGCACACGCAACAAAACAGTCTCATACTTAGTCAAAAAGGACTAAAAATAAAAAATAAAAGTAGATGTCTATTGAATGTTTGTGACTCCTGAGTCACCTCATAACTGTCAGTCTCATTCTCATGATCTCGATTGCGTTTTAAACTTTTTGGGTTAGTCTTGAAAACTTAAAAGTGTATTTAATTCTTGAAAATCTGTGCCTTTACTACGAGCATTTTTCGAAAAATTATTATTAATAATGTTCGTTAGGGCTGATTTTTCAATCGTCAGATAACTTTTATCTGTGGAATTAATGTATAATGTAATCTGGCGATTGAAAGATTAGCCCTGAATAGAATATAGAGAGAATAGGCCCATGCAGCTTCAGGGCCATACAAACTTCACTTTGATGAGTCAGCAAATTCTATAAAAATCTTACCAAAAGCAAGCTACAGTGAAGTAAATTTGACAACTGAAACGTCAAAAAATCTAAGATGGAGTGTTCTTAAGATGATTGCATTGTAGGTAGGTAGAATTTAAGGCTTTATTATGAGGTTTATTACCTATTAAATATATAATTATTTATAATAGCTTTAGAATAGTGATTGTTAGGGTTGTGTGCATTAAATAAATGTGATTTATTCTACCCCAAACCTACTGACGAATTTGATATAGCTAAGAGTTTAGAAATATTATATTGATTTTTGTACGTTTTAATACCAATAAATGATCCAGTATTTATTTTGTCGTTTCTCTACACTTTCCTCATATTATTATTTATGACAAGATATGGCTAAGAAAGAAGTGAGACAGATGACTGCACCAGACGAAAAATTGCAGGAAAATGAAGTAAGTAGGTACCTAGTAGGTGGCGCGTTCCGGGGCCCATGAAACAACATGACCTCGGACTTGTGCAATGCCACCTCGAGACCCAACTGCCGGATCCTCTCCACGACTATCGCAACTCCGCGTGTCATCGCGTCGGCCGCCGCCTGATGCGACCTCCCCTGCGCCAGGATCAGCGTGTCGTCAGCGTAGCAAACCACGCTGACGCCATCAGGGAGGTCGGCCCGCAGCACCCAGTCGTAGCCGATGTCCCACAGGAACGGCCATCACCACCTCTTCCACCAGCTGGGGGCGAAGACTGCGTCAGCGGGGGGGCTCAGTTGCGGAGTTTATTCCGCACCATTTTATAAGGGCGCCCCCATGGATATCGCCTCGCGGGCCGTATCCTTGGCCCGCTGGACAGCCTCCTAGAGGGCGGTCTTCACCGCTCTGTACCCCTCGTACAGCTCCGCCACCGTGGCTTCCGCATCCGCAGGGCGGACGCGGAGCCTGCGGTGCCTGCAGGTGTACAGGTGTCGCGCGTCGACGCATGCCTTGCGTAGCGACTTCAACTCCTGCGAACACCAGTACACCTGACGTCGGGCGCGTCCTGGCCGGACTCGGGGCATTGCCACGTCGCAAATCTAATCCGAAAGGGTTGCCGCTGGCCTGGAACATAAAGGGCTAAGGAAGGAACATGGGTGGGTTTTAGTCAGTAAGAGTCTGACACGCCCTTCCGCTACACCCAGAGCGGGAGTGGTCATTTGATGATTTCAGAACCAAAAAAAAAAAGTACCTAGTAGGTATAGCTATGTACAATGTTACAAGACATGTCCTCCCAAAACCAGTGAAAAAAAAGGGGTTTTATTAAATTATGTTATTTGGACGTATTGTGACCGCTAAATATTTAGCAATTTAAATAAATACATATATATGTATAGGTAAGTACTAATATATGGTAGGTATATACTTACTTACATAAATATACTTACGTAAAGAATAAAATAATAAAAAGGCTTCCATATTATAATATGGAAGCCTTTTTAGATGACCTACTTAAAGATTACCATCCTAAAAATAAATTATTAGCAGAAAATATAAACCTTCAAATATCACATCTCAATGCAGATATAGCCGAAGGGAGTAAATACGTAGTATTGGAAAGTGTTCGCGAGTTCTTTAGAAACTTTCTCCCTTCGCTGCTTGTTTATGGTCAGGGCACGGAGCCTCCACTTTTTGCTAAGTCGAATGGCGAATCGAAAGCGAAATAACTACATGTCTAGGTACCCGATTGGTATTCGTAATGTAGACTGTCTGTCGACGAAATTGCGAAAATGAATTTACTGCTTTTTGTAAATGGAACCAGTTTTGCATTTAACCGTTGTCTTGTAAAGCGATGATATTTTTTCCCGCTAAAAATTCCGAATTTCTTCAACGGCCATCTTTAAGGCAAAGGTATTAAAATTGAGGGCCCATTGGCATAAATTATCGTGCTTGCGCCAACAACGAGTCCATAAAGTTTCGAATAACTGTCGCGTATGTTTTGATCTTACTTTTTGCAGATTTGTAGTGGTTGGTAATAGTGAAGATCACAGATATAGAAATAGAT
The DNA here is from genome assembly GCA_916614155.1 of Mesoligia furuncula. NCBI lineage: Eukaryota > Metazoa > Arthropoda > Insecta > Lepidoptera > Noctuidae > Mesoligia > Mesoligia furuncula. Next base: position 5,021,000 of record OU744803.1, on the reverse strand, counting down.
CTAGATAACGCAAGTATCACGAACTGTATGAAAAACAAGCGTGCCATTTTTGAGTACCTAGTACGACGTCACAAGCTCGCGCTCTCGCTCACGCTTACCCAGCCAGCAGTACACAGGACTGTGCACGAAAGTGGCGGCTTACGATTTTTGAACGTAAGCTGGTGCGATTTTTGGCACGCGAAGTAGTTGCTCTTGCGTTATCTAGGTATATCTCTACCTACTTATGCAAAGACGAAGAACTTCATAAATATGCGAACGGAACGTTAAAACGTTGCATTTTTTGTCAAGTTTAGGAAATCTAAATATTCATCAGGGAATTTTGGTATGGTTCTTCTGCCCTAAAACTGAACGCTACAAAGGATTTAATAAATGCTGAATTGAAATTGGAACAGATAAATGTTTTTGTTTGTATCCCACGGTGGGGCAAAGGTCTTGTGTTTTTAAGTCCCATATAAGAGGGAGCGAGCCTATTGCCAACCGGGCACTTCTGACTAATTGCTACTGACAAATTCCAGATGGAAAAACCCAATAACACTTTGCCCGACCGTGGAATCGAACCCAGCTCCCTAATTGCGCAACACACTATCAGTAGCAATGGCTTTCATTTTGACAGTTCAACAACATACATTGCGTGATTTACTTTGTTGAGCAGATACATTTTTCGAACTTATGGAGCAATGGATTAGCAATATGCTTCAAAATGATTCAGATTGAGATTGATAGTGTGTTAGGTACGCAATTAGGGTGCTGAATCATTTTGAAGAAAATTGCTAATCGTTTTGTTTTGCTTCTTATGTTAGAAAAAGTTGTCTGCCCAACAACGTACCTAACTAACGCAATGAAAGTTGTTGAACTGTCAAAATGAAACCCATTGCAGTAGCAATGGGTTTTACAACATTCATTGCGTTATATTTACGTTGTTTTTCGATTCAAACATATTATTATGAAGCAATGGATTAGCAAATTAACTGTGTTACGCAATTAGGGTACTTACAGACCAGACACCGATTTTCTGGTAGGTAGGTACGGTCAGCAACAAAAGTCGATTAACACTTCAGTTTTTTTAATCTCAGTTATTGAGCAAAACATTAGTTAATAATTACATTGTATAATTACATTGTACTTCTGCAGCAATTTTGAACAAATATTTTGCTCAATAACTGAGATTAAAAAAACTGAAGTTCTAATCGACTTTTGTGGCTGACTGTACCTACACTTATGTGCCTACTACAGATTTGCATCGAGAATAGGTACTTAGTGTTCATACACAAGTAGCACAACTGGGTGGTAAAATAGCTCTATATCATATTTATTGTAAACTTGGGTGACAATTCAGCCACGATTAAGTTCTATAAAGGTGCAGAGAATCCTTATGCAAACATTATAAAACATATGAATTACCACGTGGAGAAAAATTGCAGCCTAATTTTGGTTCCAAATGGAATCCATAGGAGTTCTCACGACATTAGAACTATGGGTGTAAGTTGTGCGCAGTGAACGATTGATTGAACGATAAGGCGTTTCAGTTCGGTCATGAGTGATAAATGAGACGCCAAAGTTATTTTGAGTGGCGATAAGTCAAGTTCTTTGAATTTGTAATTGTGATCACCACTTTAATCTTATAATCAGCGGTGCTATTCTGTAAAAATCTCACGGTGAAAACTTAGGTGAAGTGAGCGTGGAGTGAGCTGTCAATAGTGTCAATTCCTAGCAACAACAAACTCACTTCACCTAAGTTTTCACGGTGAGATTTTTACAGAATCGACCGGCAGATTACATCTAAGTATTTGATAAAACTTCAAGTGTACTTCACATAATGCAAGCATGGATTTATAGCACAAAATCCTTCTCTCATTGTCCGATGGGACGGTAATCCGACACGACCGGAGAGAGATCACATGCTTTCCGAGGCACGGAGATAATCACACCGCCAACTTCCAAACTCCGGGCAGTTACTGACAATGTAAATAACGCCCTTGCAAGAGTAGTTAACTTGTTTAATGTCAATAACCTACTTCTTAACGAAAAAAAAAACGAAATGTATTAAGTTTACGATACCCCACGTTAGAGTTGAAACCCGAAGATACTCATAGGCATAATGTTGGATGCCAAGCTTCAATGGGGCCCCCATACAGATAAGTTGTCAAAAAAGCTTAGCTCTGCAGCATACGCCGTTAGGAAAATTCGTGAACCCGTGACCATAAGTCATCACTGACCAACTAAACTAAGCGGTAGTTTAGTTGGTCAGTGATGACTTATGGTGGCACTGAAACGTGGTCGCTCACGATGGGCCTTATAAGAAGGCTAACAGTGACCCAAAGGGCAATGGAGAGGGCTATGCTTGGAGTTTCCCTGCGTGATCGAATCAGGAATGAGGAGATCCGCAGGAGAACCAAGGTAACCGACATAGCCCGAAGAATTGCCAAACTTAAGTGGCAGTGGGCAGGGCACATTGCTCGCAGAACAGATGGCAGATGGGGCCGAAAGGTTCTGGAGTGGCGACCGCGTACCGGAAGACGTAGCGTTGGAAGGCCTCCGACAAGGTAGACCGACGACCTTGTGAAGGCCGCAGGAACCCGTTGGATGCGAGAAGCACAGAACCAGTCGAAGTGGAGGTGCTTGGAGGAGGCCTATGTCCAGCAGTGGACGTCTTTCGGCTGAAATGAAGAGTTATTTTCATAGTGTAATGTCGTACGGTATTGGTACTCGGCTGCATCCGGTTAGACTGGAAGCCGACTCCAACATAGTTGGGAAAAGGCTATGCAGATGACGAGTGTGTAAATAGGTATTCAATTTATTACCTAGTTAGGTAGGTGCACATGACCTAAACACAAAAAGGCAAGTTTTAGAAACAATAAAAGTATACGATCGACTACAGTAAACAAAATCAGAAAAATATATGATATTCTTCAGGATTTAATTTTAGGTAGGTAGTGTGTTGAAAACATAATACAACTAATTTGATAGGATAGAAAAAAATCATGAAGAAACCTTTAAAACATTCTTTTTACAATCAAAACCCTAATATACCTACATACAATAATTCTGATTTTTTGTGAGATTATTCTACAAGCAACATACCTACTAAAATACTAGTGTTTTAATTTTTTAGTTCAAACATAGACTTTTGTAATTAAATAATTGTTTCTTAGTTTGCATACCACCGTTGTGTCATCGCATCGCGCTTCTCTTTCTTTTCTATGCAGTCCGACAGTGACCGCGCTTTAGGTCATGATAAATCAAAACTGCTTTGTGGTTTTCCCAAACTATTTCATGTAAGTAGGCAGGTACCTTCTACCTACCTGCTGTAATACATGGTAGGTAGGAGATTTAGGTACTGTGGGAGAAACATTGACTGCATCCTGAAATGATTCATCAATATTTGAGAAAATGTTTGCTTCTCGATGGTTCTTGAAATATCCTGTAGAGGGCGTGCCTCCGCCCGTGCACACATACGGCGACTTGTCGTGTTTGTCAGGCCTAGATACCTACCTAGATACCTCTAATTTTCCTACATTTTTTTTTGACATTTATTTGTCGACGCGATGAGACTCCGACTAGATTTTGAACGTTTTAAATTATGAATTGGCCGTCATCAGGTCGAATACAAAGCCTCTAGTTTTTGAAGTCGGTTAAATAACGAACGTGCGCGTCCAGACTTATACTTTGTGCGCGTCCGACTCCCAGACATTCGTATTGGTTGGGAACTTGGGACACTGAACTATGCAATAAACAAATAGGTAGCGTCTTGAAACTTTAGGTACACCAACATTCAGAAACTAAATAACCATAAATATTGGGGTCCGTGGCTTAGGCCCCCAGTGGTCGACGCACCTGTGGCCGACGCCCCCGATTCGATTTGTGCCTGACAGTACATTTGATCAAAAATTACTTTGAATTAAATTAATCGTATCGGGGGCGTCGGCCACAGGTGCGTCGACCACTGGGGGCCTAAGCCACGGACCCAAATATTGCAGCTATATTTTAACGATATTACGTAAATAAAACTATCCAAATTATTACTTGCACAAGTTGCAAAGTGATCCTGTTGAGCTTGAGACGAGATGAAATGTTAGAGCGGGACGGAGAATCACCCAAGGTGCGAGCGAGATAGAAGACAGGTGAATGAGGGGTCATGAATAGGACCACCATACCGCGCGGGTTTTTGTTGAGACAAGGGACAAAGAACTTTAGGATGATTTTTTTTAAATGATATCCATAACTATTGCTTAAGATTTTTTGTAATTGTGCAGGTAAGCAAAAGTACCTTGATCAGTTACGTTACAAATACATACTACGAGTAATATTATTATTTTAAAACTGTTAACTTTTATATTACTTATGTTAACTTTTATTATTTACTAGCTGCGCCCCGCGGTTTCATCCGCGTAAATATCGATCCCGTGGGAATATCGGGATAAAAAGTAGCATATATGTTAATCCAGGTTGTCAGCTACCTCCATACCAAATTTTATTCAAATTGGTCCAGCCGTTTGAGCGTGAAGAAGTAACAAACATATAAACACACACACACACACTCACACACACACACTCACACACACACACTCACAAACTTTCACCTTTATAATATTAGTGTGATTATTCTTGGAAAGTTTACTTGCAAGCACATAAAAGGGTTTGAACATTTTTCTATAGAAGCTATGGAAGCATAAACTACTCGCCGCCCGGTTTATTTTTTTTTCAACGTTTTCGCTCACGATGAAAGTAGTATATTATATGGGAAGGAGACACTTATACAAACGCCATAATATCTATGAAAATCATTAAAAATGCAGTAATTACGTGTGTAAATGCATTCCATTGTATTCAAATAATAGATCCCAGGTTTGACTAGTGATTTGACTAGTTATTGGAAGACATTATAAATATTTGGACGAAAAAGCTGCTACAATTAATTACTTAAGATACTAAAATGCTATTTTGCATGTCGAAGTATGCCCCCTTCTATACCATAACTGGTAATTTTAAATAACTGGTGAAAACTAATACGAAACTCGTAATAAAGATCTTATGTAATAGGTTTAATGATTTTCATAGTTCTTATATGGCGATCTATATCTCAAAATATATCGGGAACATGACACTTTAGGGTACCATATCACTTGACATTTTTTGTTTGGCTAAGTGTACCATACCCAGATTAGACTACATTCTCCGTGCGCGGAAGCATTGAAATAAAATCAAAATGGCGGCGCGTCACAAAAATGTTCGAACACCTTTAAGTTTTTTCATTTGTTGTATTTAAGTAACTGTAGGTAAGTAACTGTATTTTATTGGCAAAATACAGTTACACAAATGAAAAAACTGGCCAAGTGCGAGTCGGACTCGCACACGAAGGGTTCCGTACCACAAGGCAAAAACGCCGAAAAAACATGTTTGTTGTATGGGAGCCCCCCTTAAATATTTATTTTATTTTATTATTATTATTTATTATTAAAGTTTAAATACAACTGAGCATTTCGTGAATATTTCAAGTGCCTACCTGTTGCCATTTTTGATATCGAGCAAAAAAAGGCAAAAAAATCGCGTTAGTTGTATGGGAGCCCCCCTTAAATATTAATTTTATTTTGTTTTTAGTATTTGTTGTTATAGCGGCAACAGAAATACATAATTTGTGAAGATTTCAACTGTCTAGCTATCGCGGTTCTTGAGATACAGCCTGGTGACAGACAGACAGACAGACGGACAGACGGACAGACGGACAGACGGACAGACAGCGAAGTCTTAGTAATAGGGTTCCGTTTTTATACGGAACCCTAAAAATAGCAATTTACCTACCTACTCAAACATAATACTGTAAACTTTGATAATTTCGGCAAAATTTCGAGGTGGGATGCAACAAGCTAACAGAAATACATGGGATACGAAGTATTTCCCATGATGAGAAAGACATACATAAACTCACGCCTTTCTCCCATGGTGTTAGGCAAAAACTACAGCTACCTCACTGTGTCTAAGTTCTCGATGAATAAGGTAAAATAAATAAAAAGACGACACCAAAACCAAACACAAACGTCATTGTCACCAAGTACGCAGACCCTGACACAATGTAAACCCCCTCCCTGATGGTCACCCTAACCATGATTCATGGAACCCGAGAGGGGCGCGGGGGGGACGCGCCGCTATTGCGATCTCATACTTATTTTTCTTTCTTTAGTAGCATTTCCAACGTCAAAGCAGGTGGGTCACGCTCGCGCTCCGCTCACATAAACAAGTAACCGCGAGTGACAAAGTGCGATTGTGTGTGAACATATTACCAAGAGTGTGTACAACTCATTCAAGATGGGATGTGGAACGAGTTTTGTGAAATATGTGCTGTTCTTCTTCAACTTGCTGGTCGCGGTGAGTAGGGGAAAGGGCGGGCTTGGATCGGAACCGGTTTGCATGACTTGTGCTCCGGTGGACGGCTGATGGCTTGACCAGCCAACAGTGAAACTGACGCCCAGGCGTTGACCACGAACTATTGAAAGTTTCAATCCGAGTCAGACATATTGTGGTTTCTCCCAACATTTTGAAGTAGCGATCTTCTATCTTTTACAAAAGGTTTTCCGCTATATTTTTACACAACAGTTACACGATTACTTATTTCATTGTTAGCTCGTGTAATATTAACGTTTCGGGTCTAGGTCCTCAAACAACTTCACCCTCAAACATTTTTTCCTGCGATCATTCTCAATAACTTGTAGGTAAACTTACCACATCTTCTATTTCTGTCTCTCGTAAGCATTAAGAAGGAGATGGAATACTTCTTCCCTCTCCGTCTGACGGGATTCGAAGATAGAAATTGTAGGGTGAAACGTACTGTTGTTGACATTCAGTGTTTTTTAAAATAGAATATTTTGTATTACTACTATCTATATTTAATGAATTTACATGTGTTCTGCGGATACTTGCATAAAATATTATTTCGCTATAGTAGGTGCTTACTGCTTACTTATTTAATATTTTAGTAGGTATGAAATTAATTAAGTTAATATGAATTAAGGTTGAAAACATTGTTGTTTGAATGCTACATAAATAGCAATTTGTAATTTATTATTATAATTGTGAACTTTAAATCCCCATGATAATAAACCCACACGCTAAGGGAACTCGCTAAATCGCTTTTAATTCCCGTCACGTCCTTGTGCTGTTAATAGGCTGTAAAGCAACAAAAAATCGATATGACCCATATGCCGTGCACTAATTGTGATTAACAGCAGCGTTTATACATAAATAAAAAAAAAACATGTCAAAATTCAGTACACACGGCGACACATCAAGCTCCGTGTCCAGTTTTAGCTGACCTCTCATTGTATAGGTTTTTCGTACAATCAGAAGTCAGCTTATACTGGTTATGATGAAGTTTGATGTGTACTACAAAGATACTTCCATCAACATGTTTCCCCTCAAACCAGTTTCTAACGTCTGTAGGTAATACGTTTTAAATAGTAGTGACTATTCAGATGAAATCATGAATCATAAATTCATGAACAATGCCGTCAGTCAGTTATTGCTTATTGCATTTTTTACCTCCTTAACAGGCATGTAGTCAATGTCGCAAAGACAAACAATGTGACATCATGGATTTTTATAGTAGCAGTACATTGGAACTGGAAGGAAGCTGGCTGCCTACACGGCTATAAAGAATTTGATCTGATGCGTTATCTACATCTTGGCACATTTTTGTTCGTACTTATTGTCTTTCGTACGTGTCTTCGCGGACCGCATTTTGGTTGAGTATCACGTAGCAAATAATGACTGACGGTCGCTGTTTTGTGAATACGTCGTAATTGAAGGCTATTACTATGTGAGTTGGCGCGATAATGAACCAGTCTCATCCAATTTAGAGATAAAAAACGAATCAGTAATGAAAAATTTTGATCAATTAGCACCAAAAAGTCTTAGTTTCTACCAGACCAGCTCCCTAATTGCGTAACACATTTCACAATCTGAATCATTTTGAAGGATATTGCTTATCCATTGCTTAATATGCTCGAAAAATTTGTCTGCACAACAACGTAATATCGCAAAGAATGAATGTTGTTGAACTGTCAAAATGAAAGCCATTGCTACTGATAGTGTGTTACGCAGCTACAGCTACCCCCCGATGGCAACTAGTCTAAAAATTGTTGATAAGGTTTTCTTCTATCAGTGCTAAAAGTGACAAGCAAGATCCCAAAAAAACAGTCTTGTACTTTGTACATAGTCATACCTACTATTAAAATACTCCTCAAAAAGCAAGAAATCTTTGAGATTTAAGAAGTACGTTGGCAAATAAAGCCATACTCTTTAATGACCTAAGTAATGTCAAAGAATCGGGTGCTTTGACAGTAACAGATGTACAAATATTAGTACTTATTACTGTCGTCTTGCTCACAGCTTACGTTTCATTGAATATAACATGTCTGACCTTGGTTCACAACTGCTTGGTACTGGAATAATTACATTTAATACTAACTAAGCCACGCTCTGGTGCTGTTGGTATGACAAAGACCTGTTTTACTGCTCATTCGATAAGAAATTTTAACGACGGTTCCACAACGAAAGTAAATTAGAATGTCGATTAAGTTAATACTTGTGAATACAGGTACCTATTTCGATTCTATATTGGTATGTTGCCATTTAGATTGAACAGATTAGAACCATCTGAACCAAATCACTTCAGCCTCTGTAAAGGAAAGAATCAAAAAGTTATAGGACATCTTTCGAATAAATAAAACTGATGCAAAGTAATGGTTTCCACAAGCCTCGAAATATTTATTGACCCAAAAGAATGCGCTGACCCATTTAGAGTAACTAACTAATGGTGTAAGACGAAATGGTGTCCTAATGGAAGAAACTTGTTTAATTAATTACGTCTAAAAGCTTATAGTTGTGGCACAGAATAACAAATAGTACAAACAAATAGTTGTGGTTAGAAACGTAACGCAAGTTTTAGTCCATTAGTCTTGCAGTTTAACGTTAAACTAAAGTATTCGGCTTACATCTGCGTTTGTATTTAAAGGTGAGCTGGTGTCCCCCTTATTAATTTCTTCCGTGGTAAACTGGGTCAACAAGGAAGATTGCGTGACAAAAGTCAATTTTCCTTACTCATTCACCCTCCGAAAGTCAACAGGTGAATTCATTGAATAATTAATGAAGAGATACTGTCTTGTTTTGGAAATTTTGTGTGGGAACGTTGCCATAACAGTCACGGCTCAAATACAAAACTTGTAACTTCATGTTGATGAATAATACAGTTTTTACGGTCGACAATTCAACGTAATACCAGTAGTTTAATGATTAACATCAAGATCACTAGATTTTACTTCCTGCGCTCCAATAAAATCAGTTTGTTCAGCTTTTATGAAGGCTAAATCAGAAAGTCCTTGTATTTTCCTTAGAAGTGGGTCAAGGAAAAGTCCCTGGTTTGATTCTGAAGGATAACGGCAAACGTGATCGTGACTCAAGGCTAGAATTTCCCGAAGCTTATCCTCATGCATGACGTAACCTGAGGTAAGGCATTTGAATAATCCTTGCATATTTGCAATCCTCTTTGCTTACATGCATTATGAAACAAGCCACATAACAGTTAAGTTTTATGTGGTCTTATACGACACAGAAGACTATCTTGTAAATTCCCCAAGGGGCTATAACTAGGAACAGTTACGACTTTGATGATAATATTGATATCCCAAGAAGGATCTCCATACCAATAAAGTTTACTGCTAGTGATTAATCTGAACATTTTGCCCACTGACTGTCGAAGCAATAAAGTCATCGTTGACGATACAGACATAATCCATGATATTCAAACATGGTACACGTGACCTGGCCCCGAGGTGACATCATCGCCACGACCGCCTCTGCCGCCGAACTGGCGCCCGCAACACTTAACATGCTTGCCCTATTACTTACTTTAGTTGAGGTATCTAAGCCATATCTTATTTAGGACATCTTCCACAAAGAACAAAATGCAAGAAGGGATATTTTCTTAAAAATCCCAAGATTTTGAATGCATTTAATCACCATTTAAGCAAGCACGTGGGCCTGTCTGCGTTTGCTTCATATACAGGCATTTCCGACTTCAATTAAAAAAGTATTCATTTCCTTGAAAACGGTTAGTAGACGTCGAATAATTTCGGTCAGAGTCCAGAAAAAACTCGTTTTAAAACTGGTTTCACGTATACCAGTGTTGCTCACATCCAGCGTTGATGCAATAGTTTTTTTGTAACAAACGTACACGTCCGCGGATGTTGCGCACCACAGCCTTGCCAGTTTGCCACTAGTATTTGCGTTTCTCTTTGGAAATCCTCGGGATTATTTGATAAAGTCACACTCTGCTCACTTCGTTAAATAAAGCCTTTGTTTCCTTGTCACATCTCACATGTACGCCTGATAGAATGTTTTTTTCAGAAACTCGAATATTTTGAACATGTCTCAGGAAAAATCTAGTGCTGTGCAGAAATACGGTTTTTATACGTACGCAAATTCTTATCTCTAAATTAACATTGCTGTTTAATTTGATACTACGAATTTTTACTCATTCAAAATAATATGGTGAGGTCACGTTCTATTTATCCGGCTATAATTTTCTTATCAAATCTTTTGCATAGTCTCAAGCGAAATTCTCTGATGATTTACATAAAATGCCCACCCACGGGCGACCTATTATGTTTGAATGACGTAAGCTGTTCAATGTCGTTAAAGGATATTCAAGGACCATCCTGCATTAAAATCCGACCAAGTATCGTCCGTATCTTGGTCATCGTTATTTTACAGATGAATTTGTTGAAATTGCTAATAAGTAAACTGTTGCAGAGTCTGAAGTAATCCATGATGCATGTTCCTTTCGACATATAAAGAATAAGAATAAGATTATTTGATAACTGCTCCCGTTTGTGGCCAGTAACTGGCGCTTTAAAAAAAGAACCAGTAAAAGTAATATCCAAACATACAATTGAAATGGTTCTATCTGCGATGGCATTGGAAGTTAACGTCTGGTTCAGAATAGTAATGTGTGTTGTGTACTAGTCAATAGCCCAGCGCCAACACGTGATCTGGTTTTAATTAGATTAACTTCCTGCTTTATTTGCTTTGATAGCTTACATTACATGTCACAACACACCAGATATTAGACCTTTTTAGTACGAATGTTTCATTTCAAGGAAAAAACAAGCGACTTAAAAATCCCATTAGTGAAAAATAATTTTAAGTTTCGGAAGATTTTGCTAACGACTTCAAAAACCAAAGAGGTTTTATAGTTTGCCCAGAATTTTACATTTTTTACCATTCAAACTTACGTGCATATATTCCTTAAAGATCAATTATAGAAGTAGAAACCAGCCAAATAAAGACTCAAAAATAAACCCCAATCCAAAATCGCCTCTTCGCCAAAGATTTTTCAAGACCTTTTCATCGAGCCCGCAAGTCAGACGTCATGCATCTAATGACTCCACAGATCGCCGTGGCCTGTCTATGCCCTTCCGCCCTCAGACCTCACCTCCTTCCTCGTCATTGTCGCTCGGTCAACGACCTTACTTATGCAATCCTCGCCATAGTTGTACACCTGGTAATGGTATTGGCTGGGTCACGCACGTTGTGTAACCTCGCAAGATTTGCTGATGAATTTTTGGCTCTTTTGCTGCGTACCGTGAAATTATGCGGTGTAGATTGATTTGAGTTTGGAGATTACGGCTTACATGGTTTGGTTTTGAGAGGCTCATAATATGAAGCTAACATATTCATGATTTTGCTATCTTAAATGAAAGCACAGGAGGATGTCAGGACTAAACTTCTCCTAATCTTTATTTCAACTTTTACTTCTAAATATCGAATCATGTCCAAAGTTTAAAGTCTTTGTTTAAAGCACAAATCCACTCAATGTTTGACAACTTTCGGCTATTCCCAGTGGCTAAAGAAAACTCATTATAGCACCAGTGCTGCTTCATCAATCATCAACATGATGTCAGTTTTGTACTTCATCGTTAAATTGATTTCGGTTTGATCGGCAGCTGTAAATCTGAGCAACGTGGTTTACGAGACGTATTAGATAAACAATGCTTCTGGATTCTGGAATCTGATGTATGCCTAGAAGTCAAGAGAGGTTTATTTTATTTAAGCCTATTGGGAATGTCCACAATTCCTGCTTAGAATACTTCGACATTTTCGACTCCATCAGAATTCCATACAGTCCTATTTAATACAATACCACACCAAACTCGATTTAAACAAACAAGCTTTCTTTTAAAGTCACGTACAGAGTTCTTAACAGCAGCAAATGCTTTCACAGGCACTGTGTATAGGAATATCTAGGTCGTTGTTGTAAAAACATTCGATACCCAGCGTACGCTCATAAAAGTGTGTGACTCCCCATTATTCACAAGCAACCTGTTCAACCTTCCGTAACTGCTAAAGGGTGCTTAATGGCAAGTTTAAGGGAAATCGGTTTATTTCGTGCTGCTCGATTCACGTTTTAAACATAAGAATAGTTTAAACAAGTCAATAAATTATGTGGTGTAAATCTGAAGATGACGAAGCTTTATTGAAAATAAAAACATCAGAGCCAAGCTCTTCAAAGCAACTATTAGCGTAATTTCTCGTATCGTTCGTTGTAGTGTGAATTAAAATAGAGATGTTCACGTCCTCTCTTTGTCTTCACCTTCACTTATTTGCGTCGGAATGACCAGCAGATGACACTGCAGTGTTGGAAAACTTGGGAAGAATGAATACCACATCACTGACCTGCTCAGTTTTAGACAATGGTTTTAATTGAACAGGAGACTCGTAGTCTGATTTTAATTGACGAGTAATGGGTTCTAGTTATATCATATAAAAGCATATGTGATAAGCGGTGCAGTCAAGCATGTCAAGTCCATTTGGGTCAACGAATCAATACCAATCCAGCGTTCATTTCACAAACAAAAAACATTTAACAATTATGTCAACCAGTCAACTCAACTCCACAATTATAACAAAGACGATGCCGATGCTGTTGGCAGCTTGCCGATCGGGGGAATTCCGGGTTTGGTGCTCCCTTGAGTCATACGAGCTTTCAGTCTAGTCTTTCTGCCACAGGTAATTGGCCTAGGTTTTTAGTTCAGTAACCGGTTCAAATGTTAATTATATTGGCACGACGCCGTTATCAGTAAAACCGTTATTCGGTAAGTAAATATGGCGGTTTAACTGCATAGGTATACAGAAAAGCAACTCGTTCGCAATTTGCAACAGTTATTTGTCGTGACAAATAATTTTGATGGTTCTCTTTCATGTTGAACTAACGTTGTCACTGAGTTTGAAATAAAATCGATAAAGTATTAGTTTTACGTTACACAAATGCATTAATAAATATTATTAGTTACAACACCTACCTATATTTTTTTCAAGTGAATGCGATCATGGCTGCCATTTCATTACGTAACATGTGCACAGGATTACTCAGCTGCCGTACATAATCTATACAGTGTGTGCTGTAGTTATGCAAACGCAACCGCCTGTGAAATATCTCGGCCACGGTATGCATAACCATACGACTTTTGAATCGAGACGCGTTATAAATTCACGATAATGAAAGGGGGTCGGCAACTGGGGCGTTTACCTCACACGCCACCGTGAAGTATTTTTAAATAAAGTTAAAAGTATGATGAAAGGGCGATAGTTTTATTAATTTGTGGTCAGAAACGCGATGCCGTTGGTTCTGCACCTACGCGTTAAAAATTTTTTTTGACAACCTTTTTTAACAGGAAAACCTTCGAAGAAACTCAAACATCGATGTTTCTCCTAATGAGCTCGTGAGTACAAGCTCCTCTAGGCAGGCCCAAATTATATTATTATCTTACCTTACACTAGAATGAATCCATCCCTCCCTACATGTCTAAGATTCGTCAAGCGAGACGTCTTCGAGGCACTTTGACCAATGACCTGAAAGAATGCAAGAGAGAAATTGGATACGGAAAGCGAAGAATCGAGTGTACATCCGCGTTGTGCTCAGAAAGGCTTGATCCACTATCTGGTCCAACCTCCGTTCGGTAAAGAACAGTCAATCGCACTCCAATTTCTGGATAAAGTTGGACAAACTCCCGATTTTTCTGCAGCTTGCAAGAGAATTTATAGCGCAGGAAACAGAATAGACATTCGACTAAGTATTACCTTCCATTCACAAACTAGATCCAGTCTACCTAACTCCTACGTAATATAACCTTAAAGAGACCTGTTTAAAATGGACTAACAGCCGCATATGATTGATCAACGACTTGGCTTGGCGTGACAATTTGCTGTTCGCGGCATTGTAATGGCGTCTGGGTCCCACAAGTCACAAGTGAGCTCGCAATGGCGGTCTTGTTCGTTGATTAGTGTTAATTTTACTTATCGCTACCAGAGCTACTGTGTGTGTGTATTTTACGTCCAATGAAAAGAAATTAAGGAAAATACGTACGTAGACGTTTCGAGTAGGTGACAAGAGTTTTGACCGTAAATAAATGATAGATAAGTAAAGAAATAAAGTAGGTACACAGCATGATGCGTGCACAATGTTGCAAAAACCTAGACTTTGTTATTTATTTTTCCAGCAAGATAAATGAAGGGAAAAAAAACAGCATCTTCTTATCTTAACATCAATAATATCCATTGTTCTATGTGAACTATCAAGTAGGTATCATCATCATACTAAGTTGGTAATGAATTAATGCAAAGAATCATCGTCATTTCCCTACCGTTTACGGCTCAACAATTCCGAGGTTAACTATAAAGCCATAACACGACAAAGATTATCTTTGATCTAAGTAAATAATTCTGACCAATACAATGTCTTACAATTGCGGGCGTAGCTCCTAAGTAATACAAACGGCAAAATAGATCAATATTGTAACGATCAAGGCATTCTCAGATAGGCATGGCAGGCACTTCATGACATATATTCGATAACCTTTACCCGATGAGTGGGTTCGGACGGAATGATGGGCATTTGTTCAGATAACATCGATTAATAGCCAGCTAAATAACGTAATCGACTGACGACCATTAATAAATGTCATATTAAAACGCCCCCAGTCGATAGGTATGTACAGATTGGCATTGTGATAGGTGATATTTTAGAATGATGCTGAATTAAACATAAAACTAGATTTGAATATATATTTTATAGCTCGTTATTCCAAAAATTCAATTCAAATACTGTTTTGATATTTTAATTGGTGAATAACTGGAGACTTCACCCTACTTATTTTGAAATTGGAATACATTGGTGTCTGCGACAAAGTGAGAGCACAAAGAGAGCGTTGCTGTTTCTTTCTTGCGATGTTGCCAGTTCTACTTTATTCATTTATTTTGAAAATTTACATCTCTATAGGTATTGCAAATTGTTCATTGACGAACATACTTGCACTTAAAGTATTTTCATCTGTTTAGCAACTGTTCGAAAGCGTGATTTTCTTGTTATCTTCGAACGAGAGAATCAAAAGCTGTAAATTGTGAAGTGCTAAAAGTGATATTTTTTAGAAATCTAATTCCAGTAGATAAGTAAATATAAATTCAAATAAACACATTCTTTTCTTCTCGATTATCTTTTAGACTAGTCTAGAAGTTGACTTTTTTGCTGACGATGGATCAAAATAGTAAGTTTCAAACAATAAATACTTAGGCGGTTTTCAAACCTAATCAAATGGTGATTTAAACAACCACCAACCTCCAACCAATTCCTGTCTGCGACCTAAAAAAAAATATAAAGTTAAGTATAACTTACAAAAGTGTACTTATAATTATTGATAAAGCGACATTAAAAAATAAATAAGTTAAAAGGTTGAGAGACAAAGCAATAACATACACGATCTTGTATATTATCAAAGGTCAATGAGAGTTGTGTCTAGATTACATACATCTTCAACAACATTTGAATTCTTGAAGTTACGTAAAACTTATAAGTTACGCTTCAATTGCATAATAACTTAGCTTAATTTTTTATTTTCAAAGAAGATAATATTAAAATAATAGGAAAAACTGGCCAAGTGCGAGTCGGACACGCACAAGGGTTCCGTGCCACAAAGCAAAAACGCCTAAAAAAACACGTTTGTTGTATGGGAGCCCCTCTTAAATATTTATTTTATTCTGTTTTTAGTATGTGTTGTAATAGCGGCAACAGAAATACATCATCTGTGAAAATGTCAACTGTCTAGCTATCACGGTTCATGAGATATTGCCTGGTGACAGACAGACAGACGGACAGTGGAGTGAGTGGAGTCTTAGTAATAAGGTCCCGTTTTTACCCTTTGGGTACGGAACCCTAAAAAGGAGGCGAAAGAATAAAAAAATTCGTCCGCATCGCTGTCAACAGGAAAAGTGCCCAAAAGGCTGGCAGCATTGCCACGTTGTTGTATGCAATTGCGTAATTCATCATCATCATTTCAGCCGAAAGACGTCCACTGCTGAACATAGGCCTCCCCCAAAAGGGGGGGTTTGCCATAATCGCCACGCTTGGCAGGCGGGTTGGCGATCGCAGTATGGTATGGTGGTGGAATGCATAGAGAACGCTGCTGCCCATTCTCCGGTACGCCCCTTAGTCGCCTTTTACGACACCCACGGGAAGTATGGGGTGGTGCTATTCTTTAAGTCCGGCACCACACAGACAAATTGCTCGCCTTGCTTGGCTCGCCATCTATTAGCTAGTTTTAATCTTAATCAGCTCGTAGCATTCCACATTTCCTCACTGCTGGAGTGCTGGTTATAGGCCTCTCCAACAGGGCCGTCTTTAACCTATTGGAGAGGGCATACAAGGATCACGGGGCCCCTATGTAGATAAGAGAAACATACTAATATTTCATTACTGGGAGGTTAGAAATTTATTGTAAATCGCATTGAAAATCACTTATTTTGTCATTGAATCGGGTACTAATAATGCGACATGGAACGGTGGCTGCAAATAGTGTTTTTTTATGAGAGCAGGCCGGGGCCCCCGAAGATCGTGGGGCCCGGGGCACTTGCCCAGAGTGCCCAATGGAAAAGAGGGGCCTGCTCTCCAATACGACGCTCCATTATACTCGGTTCTAGGCTGCTCTCATCCAGCTGCTACTGTTTTTTTTTTTACTTCTGGGCAAAGGTTTCCCCTTTTTACCCGACTGCGTCAGAAGGAGGGTTATGTTTTTCGAGTGTATGTATGTATGTATGTATGTATGTATGTATGTATGTATGTATATTTCTTTGGCACGCTCTGTAGCCTAAACGGCTTGATCGATTTCAGCTTAAGAGGTGCCGTTAGATTCGTCTTAATTGTGAGAGTGCTACTGGGTATATTAAAATTGAAAAAAAAATAAAATGGCCGATTTATGGCGCAATATGTTTTCAAAAAAAAAAAAAATATTCTCGAAACCTATCGAGTGGGGTATCAAAATAAAGGGTTTTAAAAGGTGATTACAAAAATATATATAACTTATATGGTTAAAAGTAATTCGAAGTGACAAAACGTAAAAAACAAGTACCAAGAACTAAATCTTTTGCGAAATCTTTCACATTTGTAAACTAAAAAACTGGAAATAAAAAAATTAATTTAAAAAATAAAAAAACCCGACTGCGAAACTGAAAGAAGGAGGGTTATGTTTTTCGAGTGTATGTATGTATGTATGTATGTATGTATATTTCTTTGGCACGCTCTGTAGCCTAAACGGCTTGATCGATTTCAGCTTGAGAGGTGCCGTTAGATTCGTCTTAATTGTGAGAGTGCTACTGGGTATATTAAAATTGAAAAAAAAATAAAATGGCCGATTTATGGCGCAATATGTTTTCAAAAAAAAAAAAATATTCTCGAAACCTATCGAGTGGGGTATCAAAATAAAGGGTTTTAAAAGGTGATTACAAAAATATATATAACTTATATGGTTAAAAGTAATTCGAAGTGACAAAACGTAAAAAACAAGTACCAAGAACTAAATCGTTTGCGAAATCTTTCACATTTGTAAACTAAAAAACTGGAAATAAAAAAATTAATTTAAAAAATAAAAAAACCCGACTGCGAAACTGAAAAGCTACAAACAAGCCCATTTTAAATTAAATAAAAGTTGGAAGCAGGCGGGACCCATACCATTTTTATCATATCTTCAAATTCAAATGGGTCCCGCCTGCTTCCAACTTTTATTTAATTTAAAATGGGCTTGTTTGTAGCTTTTCAGTTTCGCAGTCGGGTTTTTTTATTTTTTAAATTAATTTTTTTATTTTTCCTTCCAAACCACACAATCCTTGTGGTTTGTGTGGTTTTACAGTACAGTAAACCACAGGATTTTGTGCGATCTCTGGCCATGTTGGCCCCGCAAACATGATTGCTCCCCACATGGACAATTTGTATTAAAAGGAACGCATCTTTCTCCTCCTTTTGGCCTTCCCATTAAATTTACTTAGGGGCTTACAGGACCTGAACACAAAAAACGCAAGTTTTAGAAACAATAAAAGTATGTGATAGACTACAGTAAACAAAATCAGAAAAATATATGATATTCTTCAGGATATAATTATTTATTATGCTAGGTAGATAGTGTGTTGAAAACAACAACAAACTACAACTAATTTGATACGCTAGAAAAAAATCATGAAGATACCTCTAGTAACTTTCTTTTTACAATAAAAACCATGCTAATACACAATATTTTTTGTCAGATTATTCTAGAAGCAACTTGCTAAAACACTAGTGTTTTAATTTTTTTTTTTGTCCAAACAATAGATTTTTTGTAATTAAATAATTGCTTCATATTTTGCAATAAATTACCAGCGTTGTGTCATCGCGCTTCTCTTTCTTTTCTATGCAGTCCGACAGTGACCGCGCTTTAGGTCATGTAAGCCCCTTAAGGAACGCATCTTTCTCCTCTTGACCTTCCCATTTAATTTACTTAACCCCACTTAGTTGGCAGGATTCGCAGGTGCATTTATAACTGCAGCGCGCTAAAATTCAGAATATGTTCGACTGTCGAGTCCAATTGTAAATGAAAAACAGTTTACAGACATTGTTTTGTAAACACAATGAGCAGATGTTACATACACGTGTTATTGGACATTTTCTTTCTTGTAATAACAGTTTTTATATCAACCATCTGGGGCCCTAGTCTGCTATTTTTATAAATTCATCATTCCAACACGATCCCACCACCATCCCATTGTCATTTTGCTAAAAGTTCGTAATCTGCTAAATTCATAATGGTTGAATATTGGTCGGTCAATGGCACAGAAACGTAACGAATTAAAAGTAATGACTGCACAATGACGTTCTAATGGTAGGTCACTGATCAAAGGAACTGTAAATTTTTGTAGATTACCGCGTAAGTCAGTAAAAAATTTTTCATTATTAATTTAGATTACCATTCTATGCCATTTCTTTCAATGGAGTGTCAGTGGTTGACCATTGGAAAGTCATAATGACGCCATTATATTAGTAGATTACCAAACTTGTCAAAATCAACAATTATGAAATCAATGATAGACCATTCTGACACTATTGTAATAGCAGACTTGAGGCCCAGGCTGTAAGTTATTGTCAGACTCATTTCAAGTTATGATTACACACTTCTTTCCTACGGGCGAAATTAAAATTCTCTTACGTTGTTTGCAATTTGCTGGTCAGTACGTTGATTAAAATATGATTCGCGACCGTAACAAATATGTATTTACAGAATTATAATCATTAGAATCGGTAATACAACTTGTTAAGTTAGTATAATCCTAAAGTGTCAAGATTTCATGAGTCATTCAGTAGGATTACTTGGTCTTAGAGAGCTGTGTTGATAAATGATTTTATTTTTGTAAGTAGCTTTTACACGTCAATCATGTTTTTTTAAAACTAGATGAGGTCGCCGTTTCCTATCTGACTACTCTGAGAAGAAAGGCCGAAACAAACTCAGAGGTCACAGTCTCTTTTAAAGTCCAGACATAATCTTAGTCCGGACTCAGGTTATATGAAGACCATGTAGATCGATGTCTGAGATGGTCTTTTGAGGAAAGAACCACACAGATTGAGATTTACGTTGTTGAGCAGACAAATTTTTCGAACATAAGAAGCAATATCCTTCAAAATGGTTCAGGTTGTGATTGAAAATGTGTTGCTGAGCCCGATAATTATCATGCTCCAACTATCACCAACCAAGCAGGAAAATTCCTATAGCAACCACAAAGGTACACAATGACATTGTTTGTTAGTCACAGACTCATAGCGGTGCCATTCTGTAACTATCTCACCGTGAAAACTTCTTAGGTGAAGTGATCGTAAGGTGAGCTGTCAATAGTCTCAATGAATGACGGCTTCAAGCTCATTTCACCTAAGTTTTCACGGTGAGATTTTTGTAGAACACACCGGCTGTATACAGCCATTAGATTCAACTTTGTTTGTTGTTATAGGCTATTGATATTTGGACATACTCCAAAACAACCAAGCAGTTTGATGCTCAGAACTTTTTCTAACTTGACAGCTCTGCTGCTGGGGAGTTAGTTGCGTCACTTTTTCTTCCCAACTGAAGCACTAGAAAGCGGTGAAGGGCAGTCGTTTTGACTGACCGCCTTATGTCATTTTGACGTTCCAAAAGTGCTTGTTCTCAGCCTTTGAATAAATTAATTTTAATTTTATCAGCGACTAGCTCCTGCCCGCGACTTCATCTGCGTGAAATTTCTTGCTTATAAAATAAGTATTTAAGGTTGGCTCCCATACAACAAACGCGATTTTTTTGCCCTTTTTTGCTCGATATCAAAAATGGCAACAGGTAGGCACTTGAAATACACACATCAAAAGTGTCTAGGGATCAAGCATTTTTATGCGGATTTCTTGAGATTGAGATGTGGCTTTGTAATAAATTTATGATTTTATAAATTTATATGGATCCTTTTTGGTGCATTTCATAATTTGAATCAGGAACTGTGAATCAAATTCGAGTAAAAGATGAAAATCAGCTGTCAATATTTTCCCTATAAAAACATACAACGCATTGAAGACATTATTAGTGCTACTGTTTCCCTACTACTGATTAAAACCAACGTTATTATGGAGCGGCGACGTCATTTAAGCAGGGAAGAAATGCTCAGAGCCGTGGGAATGATAGAAGCTGGTTCCCGGCAACGTACTGTGGCTTTAGCTCTGAATACAAGTCAGAGTGTTATCAGTCGACTTTGGACACGTTACCGAAGCACTGGTACCGTGGCTGAGCGCCATGGAGGACGGTATCGCTGCACCACACGGAGACAAGACCGATACATTCAAATCTTAACTCGAAGAGCTCCAACAATAACCGCCATGATGTTAGCCGTGAGGCTTCATCACTCTTCAGGGAACTTAATTAGCGACCAAACAGTCAGAAACCGCTTGCATGAAGTGAACCTTCATTCCCGAAGACCGCTACGGGTACCACATATAGCAATGCACAATCGTAGGATTCGATATCAATGGACTCTTGAACACAGAAATTGGGCAGAAGAACAATGGCGTTTCGTGTGCTTTTCTGATGAGTCTCGTTTTGGTATGAGACCGGATACAAGACGTATACGACACTGGAGAACCCCTGGACGCCAACAGCGATGAAAATCCTGCCAGGAAGTCCATCCTTATAGTGGTGGAACCATCATGGTATGGGCGGGTATTTGGATCGGCGGAAGAACTGAGTTGATTTGGATCAGAGGCAACCTCAACGCTCAAATTTATGCTGAGACGATTGTATCAGACGTCATCGTTCCTCTACAAGTGCAAATCGGTCCCTTATTTCAGTTAATGCATGATAATGCACGACCGCACACCGCAAGAGTTGTAAGACAGACTCTCGCCGCAGCTAACATCAATGTCCTGCCCTGGCCTGCTCAGTCGCCAGACTTGAACCCGATTGAGCATGCATGGGATATGCTACAGAGAAGAGCTCTGCCGAATATGGAGGGTATCCAGTCGCAAGAAGACCTTTTTTTGTTGTTGCAACGAACATGGGCGGCCATTCCACAGCGTGATTTGGATGAACTCATTTTGAGTATGCCAAACCGATGTTCTTGTGGTGTTAGTGTTCGCGGTAGAAACACGGATTATTAATTGTTTAAGTTACCCAATAAAATTTTAAAGAAAACTGTTATTTCAGTCTTTTTTTCGAACTTTTGTGTTAGTGGTTCAAATGTCAAAAATCCCTTTATTAGGAACATGGCAAATTTCTTTATTAATGCAAAGGTGACTTGGTTTATCGTTACTGTGACAAACGAAAACACTTTATTTGATGAATCCTTAAAGAATATTTTAATTAATATCAATCAGGAGAAAAGTTATTGCAAAAATATATGTTGATCCCTAGACACTTTTGATGTGTGTATTCACAAAATACTTAGTTGTATTTTAACTTTAACAATAAATAATAAAATTAAAATAAAATAAATATTTAAGGGGGGCTCCCATACAACAACATTTTTTTTTGGGCGTTATTGCCTTGTGGTACGGAACCCTTCGTGTGCGAGTCCGACTCGCACTTGTTTTTGTTTTTACGTGCATTTATAAAACCGTGTTTTTCTAGTGTTTTTTAAACTATTAATTTATAATATTAGCATACAGCTGTATACAGGGTTATTGGAAAAACACCAAAAACCTCTTATGAGGTCATTGTACTCATCATTATGAACAACTTTTACTATGTGACCAAATCGGAAATCGCGAAAAAAAAATCAGCTGTTCCCTACATTTTGACGAGTTATAAGTACGAACATATAAATGTAGGGAACAGCTGATTTTTTTTTCGCGATTTCAGATTTCGTCCCATAGTAAAAGTTGTTCATAATGATGAGTACAATGACCTCTTAAGAGGTTTTTGGTGTTTTACAAATAACCCTGTAGATGTCAGCATGCTACTCATGTTTTTCTTCCCATGTAAATTCAAAACAGACGTGCACGAATTAGTACGGAAATAGTTCAATCATGTTTTCAGCCTGATTCGTTTCGAGCTCGTATACACGCGTGAGCTAAGGGGGTCACTCGTATGACGTCACAGCGTAGGAAATAGCACTGCAGCTGAAGTACAGTCGATCACACATCTGTGGCACAATTTGACTTTGACAGCGCAGTGATTTCGTAGGAGTAAGGGCGGTTTTCGTAGTTCAGGTTTCATTTCTGAGTGTGGGTGACCGTACTGGACTGGCTCACGTGAGGATTGGTTTGGGCATTGATTGACGCGGTAATTAGGTCATTAATGCTGTGAAAGTATTGTTTTGTTAATGAACGTGAGAGGGGAGATAAAGGAAACATGCATTGTGTGAGAGATCATATTATGAAGGAAAGAGAGTGGATTTTAGGAAACGACTGACAGGACAGTACGGAGAGAGAACCATTTTGCGCCGACCTCAAGTATGAGGTTCGCACAGGCGACTTTTTTCGCGCACTGGATTTCTTAGGCGCTTTGAAGATGGAGCAACTATTGCAGCAACTGGCAACTAGCTGTTTACATACATCTCGGGCTATTTATATTTGGTTGTAGCAACTGGCAACTTTTAAAGGAAAATTTAAATAAGTTGATAGTTAGAAAGTGAAAAACTGCGCCGAACGCTACAGAGCACGCCTTCAGAATCATCAAAATCCTTTGGCGAAAGCGCTCACTAAGCCGGATCATAAAAGGCGGCTGAAAAGGTTAGCTGTGGTGGACCTTCCCAATACCAACTAGGACATGCTGCCATGAAATTTTATGAGGGAAATCTCGCTGGAGAAACCACACTGTACCATCAAATCCAACAACAAATCTGCTCATAGTCCAGGGACTGATTGCAGAAAAACAGAAGGAAAAAAAGGTGATAGTTGCTTCAACTAAAGTTGCTCCATCTGCAAAGCGCCTTATGCTCTGCTTAGTGCCGCACTGGATTCTCAACTCTCTTTATTGAGGCGAGCATTGAGAATCCAACAAAGCGCATTCCAGCGCACCAGAAAAGCACACTGTTGGATTATCCATTGAAAAAAAGTGCGCCAAAAAAAATACGCCGGCTAACATGAGACAGGACAAGGGCTGGCAGAAGATAACCTACTGTTGAAGTACAGACGCCAGCACATCAAGCTACTACAATCTGTTTATTCAATAGATTTTCAACTTTCAACTTTATCGTTAAAGCAGAAGCGGGTGCTTTAACGATAAAGTTGAAAGTTACACACACAGGACCTAAACGCAAAATACGCAAGTTTTAGAAACAATAAAAGTATATGATCGACTACAGTAAACAAAATCAGAAAAATACATGATATTCTATGTGTTGAAATTTGAAAACATAATACAACTAATTTGATACGATAAAAAAAAACCTGAAGATACACGCTTTTATTAGGTCGACCTGTATGTAACTAAGTATGTAATGGAATCTAAGGTAACTAATTTAACCATCTTCCAAGGGTCGTAGCGTAATGAAAATTGGCAGCTGCATGTAGTTTTGATGACAATACAATAATATGGTACTGTCGAACTGATCTGATGATGGAGCCGGAAGATATGAATTGGAACTTCATGATGGAAAATCGTATCATAGCTGTTTTGGATTTCCTAAAAAAGTCTTGTAATGAACTTTGACCTCGATTAGGTTTCAAGGTCTGATGATGAAGCCGGAAGATAGGCACTGGTTTTTTGTTTTTACGTGCATTTATAAAAGCGTGTTTTTCTAGTGTTTTTTAAACTATTAATTTATTACAATAAAAACCTCACTCCCGGCCAATTTTCTATATCACACCAATCAAATGTAGATAGGTATAATAGGTATAACGGTAATAATAAAGTATTTTATTCACACAAGTATGATATTCATAATAATTTACCCAAACAATTGAATTAATGCCGTGTGACGTGCGCCGAATTTCCTTCCGGTAACATTGTTCACTGTGTGAACTTGACTGCGAAGGGAACTGGTGGATAGGACATTTGTTCAGCACGGTAATAGCTGTCAATTTGACAATTCAACAACATTTATTGCGTTATTTACGTTGTGGAGCAGACAATTTTTACGAACATATGAAGCAATGGATTAACAATGTCCTTCAATAGGATTCAGATTGTAGATCTTGGCAATAGCTAGGCAAAATAAAAACGTTGTTGGATAACTTGAACAAGTCCAGACCTTGAATTTGCTTGCCCCAAATTCCGACATTAATTTTCGCATCCCCATGTTTTTTTTTTTTTTTTTAAATGGCATCTCGTAGTTGACCTTGAGAGGTCGTGACTACTTAACCGGACTATCCTGTGGTTGCCTTAAGTAAACTCAAAGCCTCCAGCCAGGGGCAATTATCTACACATCCCCATGATCTTTGAAATTTCTTTAATAGATTTTCATCTGTCAAATTTCTTTAATAGATTTTCAACTTTATCGCTAAAGTATGAGGTTCAAAGTTGATTGGGAAAAATTTACAGTTTCGGGTAGCTTGATGTGCTGGCGTCTGTACAAACAACAGTTATTTTAAAATTAACCTTCTCATTGATATCATCTGTTCTGAATCGTAAGCTTCTGACCTCGAATAAGATAAGAGTGCGAACATAACAACATATTATTTTCATTCTCTTGAATGCATATTTTAGATGAAATGAATAAAACTTGCAATTACAAATAAAGGGTATTGACTATTGAAGATTTTTATATGGAGCCTGGCTACTGTCGCGCCATTTTGATGTTTTTCAAAATTGCAGCCAAGCATGAAACCGCCATTTTGAAAAAAAAAAATGGTGGACATGTAGGTATATGCCACAGATTTTACGAAAATAACTAGCTATAAGTAGCTAATTAAATACTTTTTGTTTAAGTGAAGTTGAGTAGATATTGCGGTTTAATTAGTAGATTCATAATGTACTACATAAGTATTTCATATCTGAAATATTAATAATATTAACCGCTTGTGTGCCGTAATTAATTACAGACACAATTAAAAAGCCATTGTGTCTCGCGTAGATCTACGTTCCGACAGACTATGGGTTAACCGCGTGTGTGCTGTAATTACAGACACAATTAAAAAGCCATTGTATCTCGCGTAGATCTACGTTCCGGCAGACTAAGGGTTAAATGGTAATAGCCATAAAGATACATAGTTGTAAGAGGTAAAATTATAAAGCTGAAGAGTTTCTTTGTTTGAACGCGCTAATCTCTGGAACTACCGTACGGATTTGATAGATTATTTTTACATTTGATAGCCCACTTCTTGAGAAAGGCTATAGGCTATAACATCACGCTCTAGGACCATTAATAGCCAAGGAAAAAGAAGAACAAATCAGAAAGAACGCTAAGCGAAAACAAAGTACCTAATAGCGCAGGCTGTGTGGTGCCGGACTTAAAGAATAGCACCACCCCTTACTTCCCGTGGGTGTCGTAAAAGGCGACTAAGGGGCGTACCGGAAAATGGGCAGCAGCGTTCTCTATGCATTCCACCACCATACCATACTGCGATCGCCAACCCGCCTGCCAAGCGTGGCGATTATGGCAAACACCCCCCAAAATTGGGGGAGGCCTATGTCCAGCAGTGGACGTCTATCGGCTGAAATGATGATGATGAATAGCGCAGGCAGGCGATGCGATATGCGTAAGTGGAGTAACAAGAAATTTCACGGGCATATAAAATAAACTTTCATTTTATCTCTTCTAAAATGTTGTTGTCGAACGGACCCACGTGCACGGTCCATCGCTCGGTTCTAAATCTGTCCTACGCCAGCCAATTACCTACTTCCATGATGTTTTTCACTAGATTTTGTTCTATTCTAACACGGCTTGTCGTAATTAGGACAAGTTTATTGACTCTTCCTGGGATATTAGAGGAGGAAGCAGAAAGATGTGATGTGGTCGGCAGGTGTGGCAAATGCTGATTAATAATAATAATAATAATCCAATTATTTCAGGCATCGCAGGCCCATACATAAATACCTTAACCTAAACATACATATTTTAATAAAAACTATTATGCACGAAGTGATGGATGACTATGTCGGCGTTGTGTCGTCGGCCAAAACTCTTCCTTCGTGAAGGTTTCCAGGTACTGAGTTGGAACCCGCACCACAAACGATTTGAAGTTTATGTTGTGGCGCGATTCCAAGATTAGTTAGAGCAATAAAGTCTAGAGATCAGTTAGAATTGTATTTGCTTATTATAGGACACGTTGATTCCACTAACTCTCCCACAACACTACTTATCTGGACAACACTCAACCTGCGCTTAGTTACAATTCCCCGTCAAGACTCGACAACGTTCTTTTGTCATAGAAAATGTTGGTTGTGGAGATCAAAATGGCAGTTGCTCTTTGCAGCTAAGGATAGGATACGGCGGCACCTCGTTAGACTGAAAGTCGAACCTAACATCGTCAGGCAAAATATCGATGGTCGAGATAAAAGATAAAACGCTCATCCGAAGAAAAAAAGGGTCACGGAAATTATGCCTTTGAACGCAAAAGAGATTCTGAGCACACTTCATTAAAAAAAAACTGGCCAAGTGCAAGTCGGACTCGCACACGAAGGGTTCCGTACCACAAGGCAAAAAGGAGCCCCCTTAAATATTTATTTTATTCTGTTTTTAGTATTTGTTGTTATAGCGGCAACAGAAATACATCATCTGGTCTAGCTATCACGGTTCATGAGATACAGCCTGGTGACAGACAAACAGACGGACAGTGGAGTCTTACTAATAGGATCCCGTTTTTACCCTTTGGGTACGAAACCGTAAAAGAGAAAAGCATTTTTTACTCCGAAATAGTTTTAAGCACTTATAATGACAGTACGATTCCATCCATTCGTCATAGCATGTGTTAACAACAACGGTACATCCCCATACTCGTTTGAGTCTCAAATTAAAAAGCCGTAGGTACTAACTTTCTGAAATACCCACCAAACACTATGTTACACGGCCATGAGCCGATAGATTGGCTGATTAGACAGGCCAACCAGAAAGACTAACGAATTGAGTCACCGACGCAACCGTAGTGGCTTGGCCAAGTGACCACTAAAATAAATTACTTACTCATTCGTAAAATTGTTTTTTCGCGGTATTCGCAACCGATGATGTTCGAATCATTTTGGCTAGCGGCATAATTGCGTAACAACTAAACTAACTCAGCAGCAATGACTTTCATTTTGACAAATCAACAACATTCATTGCGTTATTTAAGTTATAAACACGGACATTAATCGAACATATGGAGCAATGGATTAGCAACATCCTTCAAAATTATTCAGATTCTGATTGATAGTGTGTTACGCAGCTAGGGTGCAGTCCATTCAATCAACTCAGCCTATTGCAGTCCACTGCTGGACATGGGCCTCTCCCAGGCTGCGCTACAACACCTTGTCCTCCACCTTCCGCATCCAGTCCGACCCAGCCAGTTTCTTTAGGTCGTCCGTCCATCTAGCTGGAGGGCGTCCCACACTACGATTGTCGATACGCGGTCTCCCGGCCTCCAATGAAGGACTCGCCTGCTCCACCGGCCATCGGTCCTTCGACAAACATGACCAACCGCCTATCACTTCAGTTTGCTTACTCTGCAACTCCGGTTCTTTTCCGGACAACTTCATTCCTGATTTTATCCTTCGAAGAAACTCCGAGTATAGCTAGCTCCTTAGCGCGCTGAACGACCTTTAATTTGTGGACCAGCCCGACCGTCAGTGTCCAAGTTTCGGCACCATATGTCATGACGGCAGGACGCACTGGTTGAAGACTTTAGTCTTTAAACACTGCGGGACAGGCGACGAGAAGACTTGGGGGAATTTTTCAATATGCTACCCAACCCAATTGGATCCCTCTGTCGGCTTTTTTCTCAAAGTCGTGTGTACTGAGCAGCTGTCCATTGAAGTATCGTAAATATGAGAAAAAATATACTATTTAATTAGGAAACCACTTCGTATTCTTTTTCTTTTTCCACGTTCCACTCAACTGTCTTAAAACAAGCACAAAATTGTCTCGAAACAAGCCCGCAAAAATATCCACATGACATTTGTGGGGGCTTGTTCATGACAACATTTTTTCACAGTGCAAAATACCTGTTGTCTGTCGTCATAAGGAAGTCCAAAAGCTCAAATTACGTAATCCTTTGAATTGAGTTTTGTGTTTCTACCTATCTTACGTATTATCGTCATGTGGTCTGCAGTTTTTGCACATTTGGCCACTACATTATTTGCTTAACTTCAAAAGTTCGAACATCATGAGGGGCAATTCTCGTAATTTTAAGAACGTTCACAGTCTCAACCAAGTCAAAAATACGTACTTCTAATTTCCATACATTTTTGACATTTATTGTCGCCGAAATGAGATTGCGACTAAATTTCGGCCTTCTGTAGTTTTTGCTCAAGCGGAAAACCTTAAAAAAAATACATATGTTCGAATTTCAATTCTTAATAACACAAGGGCACTGACCGCTATCATACAATGTATAATACAGGTCAGTGCGCAAGGGAATTTATCACGTTTTTTTTTGCCATTCAGCCAGTCTTATGTCTACTATACATAACATAACATTCTACATAATATGGCTGTACAAGAATCTTTTGGCGCGTGGCCTAAATCGGAACTAACGCTGCCATCTTGTATTGTCATACACTTTCTGTGACAATTTCACAAAATGTTTACCAACAGCCCATTGCAATGTCATTCAGGCGCCAAAACATCATTGTAACACTCAAACGACCTTTTGCTAAACTATTTTTTTTATAATAACTATTTTATTTCTGTCCACAGCTCCTCGGCCTAGCAGTCATAGGCATTGGAGTGGCGGTCCAGCTCAATTGGACGGTTGTGAAGGATGAGCTCAAGACACACTTGACGGTCGCGCCATGGGTGTTCATTATCATAGGCGCTGTCATGTTCGTGATAGCCTTCTTCGGTTGCTGCGGAGCGATACGGGAGAGCCACTGCATGGTTGTCACGGTATGTATCCAGACTATTCCAGACCAAACTATGTACGTGCGACACAATCTAGGATTACCTAGGATTGCTTGGGACAGCTTAACAAAAAATTGGCCAAGAGCGAGTCGGACTCGCACACGAAGGGTTCCGTACCACAATGCAAAAACGCTGAAAAAAACACGTTTGTTTTATGGGAGCTCCCCTTAAATATTTATTTTATTCTGTTTTTAGGGTTCCGTACCCAAAGGGTAACAACGGAACCCTATTACTAAGACTTGGCTGCCTGTCACCAGGCTGTATCTCAAGAACCGCGATAGTTAGACAGTTGAAATTTTCACAAATTATGTATTTCTGTTGCCGCTATAACAACAAATACTAAAAACAAAATAAAATAAATATATAAGGGGGCTCCCATACAACAAACGCGATTTTTTTGCCCTTTTTTGCTCGATATCAAAAATGGCAACAGGTAGGCACTTGAAATATTCACAAAATACTCAGTTGTATTTTAACTTTAATAATAATAATAAAAAAAAAATTTAAGGGGGGCGGGCTCCCATACAACAAACATATTTTTTTCGGCGTTTTTGCTTTGTGGTACGGAACCCTTCGTGTGCGAGTCCGACTCGCACTTGGCCAGTTTTTAGTATTTGTTGTTATAGCGGTAAGAAATACTTCATCTGTGAAAATTTCAACTGTAGCTGTCACGGTTCATGAGCCTGGTGACAGACGGACAGACGGACAGTGGAGTTTTAGTAATAGGGCCGTTTTTACCCTTTGGTTACGGAACCCTGAAAAGGAAGTTAAAACTAAAACCCAACTACGACAAAAAGCCAATTGAAAAGGTAAACCTTTAAATACAAGACTCCAAAATACGTCGACTAGTTTAGGAGTTATGACAGGCAGATGAACATACATAGCCTGTTAAAATCATAACCCTCTTTTGCCTTTGCCCTGGTCGGGTAAAAATTACACTGCTCTTACGGGGTGAGATGTTCAAAGAGCTATGTAAAGTTCTGTGACGGTTCTGGAACCATTTAATTATTTATTATTTTTTTAGTATAATAAACATGAATTTTTCTAGAGGTTTCTGTTTTACTGTAGTCTATGTAAAGTTGTTGGAAAGAGCCAAAATGTTATATTACGCGTAGATTCAGCCACTACTATGTGCTAAATGGAACCAGTTTTTGCCATTACCATATTGGTGAAATGACGACCTTGACGACCTAATCTAAACCGTAATACCATTTTAGTAAGAGCGACGTTTATATAACACATTGGAATAGATTGGATCAATTACAGCCCACATTTGGCAAACGAAACCAGTACACAAAATATTTGAACTTCGATTGAAAAACACAACCATCAAACAATCCACTGCTGTATCAATTCAAACTTGGAACGCTCGCTGTTCTTCGAAACACGCAATGGAATGTAAACTATGGAAGACATCCGTTTCGTTTTCTCAGTATGATGTACGAAATTTAGTTGAGTGGTACTTTAAGTACCAAGAGTAATCGGCCGTTGTCGAAAGTACCGTGGAACGGAATAACGGGAGCAGTTGGTTCATAACAAGACTTCTAACGATCGACACAGTTTCGGTTTTAAATGTACTTACCAAATAACTGATTTCTGGACTTTTTACCCGACTGCAGAAGGAGGGTTATGTTTTTCGAGTGTATGTATGTATATTTCTTTGGCACGCTCTGTAGCCTAAACGGCTTGATCGATTTCAGCTTGAGAGGTGCCGTTAGATTCGTCTTAACTGTGAGAGTGACACTGGGTATATCAAAATTGAAAAAAAATTAAAATGGCCGATTTTTTGCGCAATATTATGTCTTCAAAAAATTTTTTTTTTCTTAAAACCTATCGAGTGGGGTATCAAAATAAAGGGTTTTAAAAGGTGATTACAAAAATATATACAACTTATACGGTTAAAAGTAATTCGAAGTGAAAAACCGTAAAAAACACGTACCAAGAACTAAATTGTCTGCGAAATCTTTCACATTTATCTTGTAAACTAAAAAGCTGGACATAAAAAAAGTTTTTTTTGGCTTAATTTCTGTGATACATCTTTATGTCATTCCCTAAAAGGGATATATTTATTTATTTATAGGAGAACCAACAGAAGCATAACAATAGTATATGAGACACAAAGACAATTACAGGTTCTCACGGGTAAAAACAGAAAATGTAGTAGAAATCTTAGGATCACTAACAAGCACTATAAAAAGGAATACAAATATAAGATATATGTAATATATTTAGCTTAACAGTAGATACACGTGTCTATTTCTCTAATATTTCTGATTTATTCCGGTCTGATCCCCTGAGTTCGCCTTCTAGAATTATGCAGGTAAGGTTGAATAGACCGAATTTTGCATTGGGCTTCTGAGCTCAGAAGAGTTAAAACCGTGTTGTCCGTTTATGCTACAAAACGGCTAGAGAGAAAAAAAGTGTAAAACTTGGCAAGAAATAGGTTCCGCCCCCTCTAATTTCATCCTGCAGTGCAGTTGTTGTAAAATAAGTTTTATTTTACGCTTTTATCTAAAGAGGACAAGCATCCTTTTTTGTGCTAGATACTAACATGAAATCCATTATAGTCTCATTATTATGATGATTAATCTGTACCTACCTACAAAATAGCCTTTACGCGACTCGATAATTAAAAGAACGTTCAGCGTATCTGGGTGATTGCCCAGACTTATGCTGAACGTTCTACAAGATGGTCAAGCTAGGCTGACCACGACCAGCCTTTTTTTTTGTTCCGAGGTGGAAAATCCTCATGAATGTCCTCCGCCCTAGTGCGGGCGGAGTCTGTCAGACTCTTACTGACTAAAAACCCACACATGATGCCCGGCATCATGGGGACTAGTACGCCTTCCACGATCCCAGCTTGATCATCTTATAGACCGGCTTTCACCATGACTTGAAATATTCTTACATACTTTCTCCTGTTGCGAGAGAACCCTGACTAAAACCAGCCAAAAATATATACGACTAGCTTCCGCCCGCGGCTTCGCCCGCGAGGTATGTCGATAAAAACTATCCTATGTCCTTCCCTGGGATGCAATCTCTCTGCCAAATTTTATCGAAATCCATTTGTGTGTGTCCTGTGGTTTAGGCGTGAAAAGGTAACATACATACATACAGACAGAGTTACTTTCGAATTTATAATATTAGTATGGATTTATTCTAATTACACATTTTCGTATTTCAGTACGCGATCTTCCTGCTGGTGATCATCATCGTGCAAGTGGTGATAGCAGTTCTCCTCTTCGCTTACGGCGACACGATCAAGGCGAGCCTGGTCAAGTCCGTCAACTCGCTGTTCGACAAGAGATCCGGCGCCGACGTCGACAAGGCTACTGATGCTGTCATCAACAACATTCAGCAACAGGTAAATTATATACGTCGTCTGTGTGGTGCCGGACTTAAAGAATACCACCACCCTTTACATCCCGTGGGTGTCGTAAAAGGCGACTAAGGATCGTACCGGAGAATGGGCAGCAGCGTTCTCTATGTATTCCACCATCATACCATACTGCGATCGCCAACCCGCCTGCCAAGCGTGGCGATTATGGCAAACCCTCCCAAAATTGGGGGAGGCCTATGTCCAGCAGTGGACGTCTATCGGCTGAAACGACGAAATTATATACAGAATAATATGTAATATCTTTTAAGGTACAGTCGAACAAAGAGTTAGGTATCAGGGGAATATATTCATGTTTCATACTGCCAATATTCATTTTAATTATTGTGTGTCATACTCAATGCATATATTTCAATTGAACCACTCTTGAATTGTCAAGGGGTCGGTCAGTCAGAAAGATAAAGAGGGATTACCTGATGATTTTCTAATTTTAAATCGTAATGTGGCATCACAGCTTCATAGCTGAAATGGAAAAATGTCAACTTACTTTTGGAGGGCACTGTATGTGAGGATAAAGAAAGATGGCCTTGTATAATTTTTTGGAAAATTATAGACACACATTAGCCGTTTTGTGAAACACATCTCCTTTGAAGGAGATCTGGAGAAGTAGGAAGGGTCCTAGGGACCCATAGCATTAGGTCTCTCGTGTCTGCACGAGTTTTACGAGAAAAATGACATACGACATGTTGCGGTAAAAAGAAAAGACTGACGCCAATTTTGGTACTGAGACACCATGAAGTATCTTCATTAAAGGAGGTTCTTTCAAAGAATGAGCCTCGACGATTGACGAGAAATAAAATAAATGGTCATCTGATGCACCCCGGCAATCAGCTTTAACAACCGGCTGACTGCGTCTAAACTTTTTACCTCAGTATGAACCAGTAAATCAACCAGCCGGTCGATTCTGTAAAAATCTCACCGTGAAAACTTAGATCTATGAAGGGAGTTTGTTTTTGCTAGGAATTGACACTATTGACAGCTCACTCCACGCTCATTTCACCTAAGTATTCACGGTGAGATTTTTACAGAATAGCACCGTTGCTCTCTAATAGCGTAATCTGAATCATTTTGAAGGATTTTGCTAATCCATTGCTTCATAATGTTCGAAATATTTGTCTGTTCAACAACTTAAATAACGCAATGAATGTTGTTGAACTGTCAAAATGAAAGCCAGTGTGTTACGCAATTACACTAGGCATCCCACCTTTAACAAACAATTGTCTTCTTCATTCCAGTTCGTCTGCTGCGGCAAGAACGGTCCCCAGGACTACGGTCTAAGCCTCACCCTGCCCGACTCCTGCTGCAGCACCACCAGCACCTTCGGCAACGCCATCGGAGGCAAGTGCACCATCGAGGTGGCCAACCGAGGCTGCGCGAGCGTCATATCCGACCTCTACGAGAAGTGGAACAAGCCCATCGCCGGAGTCGCTATCGGTATTGCTTGTATTGAGGTGCGTATTTCAACAATTTTAATGTTATTTAGGCATTTATGAAAGTTGCAACACTCAATCAACATTTTAGAACAACTGAGAGATATTTAATTTAGTAATATTTATTAATTAAAACTCTGACAACCAGTCTTCCCCAGGGGTGTCGTATTACGCAGAGTTACTGCGTAATACAGAGTTGTGAAGGACAAGGCAGTCGCTCCAAATACTGGTATTCAGGTGTATCCGGTTACACTGGACCCGCACATAGTTGGGAAAAGGCTAGGATGATGAATATTGATGAATTAATCAAAACAGCGAAATATTTGACAGCTATTTGCAACGTTGCCAACTTTCAGAATGCACGCTCGTAATTTTAGTGGTCGTCGTAGAAGGACTCGTCAGAAGAAGTTCTATAAGTGCAAAAAGAACGCAGATTAACGGCTTTCAGTAAAAAACGAACTTAGATTAGAATTGAC
This sequence comes from Mesoligia furuncula, assembly GCA_916614155.1. NCBI lineage: Eukaryota > Metazoa > Arthropoda > Insecta > Lepidoptera > Noctuidae > Mesoligia > Mesoligia furuncula. The sequence goes on along the minus strand of OU744803.1, from coordinate 4,985,868 downwards.
AAACCCCCAAAAGTCAATAATAACTCGTGGGTAATGCGAAAATTAGCGATTATTATTGCGATTTTCGGTTTTTCGATTACTTAAATGGATGAAACGCCTACTCTGTGTAGTATAGCAATTATTGGTGCTATATGGAGCACCATTTTCCTGTTTGAAGGAATGAGAGCAATGAAAATGACAGGCATATGACACATTTCAACCTTTATCTTTAAAGTTGCCTAACAACGGGCAGTTTCCCATAATGTAGGCGGCGGTAAACGACACTTTCCATCAAGTGGGCCGACAGCCTGTTTGCCAACCTATTACATAATAAAAAAACTACTTTCTCCAAACATCGCGAGCTTCGATGCCATATTATGCCTTGCACCATGCTGCAGAGACTGAATATGAGACAAAATATACATGCTATATCAATTGTCAAGTATTGACAGATTAAAAAAAAAAAAAAACATTTAATTCAGGCAAACCCCTTAAGGGGAATGCTCCAACCAGCCCGCGAAATTCAAAATTTCTTGCGTTTTTTGCAATTTGCAGGCCAGTGCTAGGTTGTATGTTGATTAAAATATTATTCGCGGCTGTAAGATGTATGTAGTTACAGAATTATAATCATCAAAATCACCAATACAACCCTCCAACTTCATAAAGGTGTAAGAACAAAAAAAAAAACAGAAAAAGTAATTCCTACCGCTTTATGAACTTGAGCGTTTTATTGATGATTTTGATGATTAAAATTCTGTAACTACATGTCTTACAGCCGCGAATAATATTTTAATCAAAATACAACCTAGCACTGGCCTGCAAATTGCAAAAAACGTAAGAAAATTAGAATTTCGCGGGCTGGTTGGAGCATTCACCTTAAACCTTAAGTAACATAAAATAAAATATCACAATTCTGCATCACAATACAATAGAATAAAATGTCAATGCAATTTAAATAAACGAATGAGTAGATACAAATTATAAGGGTCACGGAAATGAAGCTTATATTATTGATAGATAGCCATAAACAACTACATAATCTCGGTAGCCTAAACATCCCAAACTCCTAACAAGAGTGTCAACACTGAGGAAAGTCTGGGCCTGCAGCCTACTATATTATGTATAATATCTATAAGCTTCTTGATACTATCATTGTTTCGACCTTTCTTCTCAGAGTAGTAAGATAGGAATCGCCGACCTCATCTAGTTTTAAAAATATGATTGAGGTGTAAAAGTGTTTGCACAAACCTAGAAATAAAATCATTTATAATTTATCATTAACGTGGTTTTCGAAGCTGAAGGCGATGCCAGTGATGCCTCTTTTCGGGGGAGGCTTCTGTATATCCCAAGACCGTAGTTATTTAGGCACGTATCTATTGATCCAGTCAGGACCTATGTAATAGCAGTCATTGACAACCTAATAGGAAATAATCGGCTTGTTCCGATCGGATCCCACAATCCGACCCCATTTGTGGGTTTGTAAAATTAATCAAGTCTGCGAAAATACAACATATTATTGTGTCGTTCAACGTGGTCAAAATTGGTACTTAACCTACAAAAAGAGGCCGTCAGTGTTTTGGCTTAGTGACTAATATTAAATTGTAATTTTTTTCATGTTTCAGGTGGTCGGAGCGCTGTTCTCGCTGTGTCTCGCCAATTCCATAAGAAATATGGACAGAAGGTCTCGCTACTAATATTTTGTACATTAAAACTGGTACCTATGAACACAATTTTTTTGGTTCTTTTTTACTTGTTAACTAATTTTGTGAGCGGACTGTACACTGCATGGCTGATTGACTTTTTTTGGGACACAATGACAGCAAGCACAAATGCTACTTTTGGCGTCCGATTTGTTTCGATAACGATTCATAATCAATTTGAAAAAAAAAACGATTTTTATACACGACTTTTTATGTTTTGACGATTGCATTAAAATATTCTAGCATTTATGACGATAAAAGACGCTACAAGTAGCATAACGAAACGCCTTTTGAATTTCACTTGAGATTGTGTCCAAAGGGTTTTGAATCTCAAATAATTGTATGCCATATTAATTGCTTGATTAAATCAAGTGGTATTCATAATAAGGCTAAGTTATACGTTAATGTGAAAGTGATTTTGTCAAAATTACGCCTCACAACATTTAAAAAAAAAACAAAATAAGATCCTAAAGTTAACTTTCTATCTATGAATAACTTACAAGCTAATAACAAAGTAATGCAATTAAATGAATCCAAAAGTGATACTTAAGTTTTTTTTTATAAAAAATAGGTTTGCCCCCCTAAAATAGGGTTGGTCTACCTAGCCTACTCAAAATGGTTATCTCACTGTAACGCTTCAAGCTCAAAAGAGGCAAAACTATGTAACGAATTGTGCGTAATTTTGACAAAAAAAAATTGACGTGTTGAAAAAAATGCAACTGTATATTTTAAAATATTTAATAATAACGCTTATTATATTCATAATATGCTTTTTTAACTAACATTGTTGTGCGCAATTAACACAAAATCTAACGCAAACAAATTAATTACATTTGATTACATAAAATAAATGTGCATTAGGGACATCAAGCCGTACTATGGCGTGTTGAATCCATCATTGTATCGGTGAGAGTGATATGGCGCTATTCGTCATGTATAGCTCCATCTCTCTCACGCCGACCAACAATGGCGGCTACCCATTATAGTAAGGACACAGGCTTCGGAAGACTGGTGTTCAGCCAACCGTGGCATTACGTCATTTGAAGGCTTGCAGACAAAGGAGTTCTCACAAGCTTTTTTCACATCGCAGAAGGTACTCGGATAGAATAGGACAAAAACTGCCACAACATTAGGTCAAAAAGTATCGCAGAAAGAGATATCATCATCTGCCTAGTCTTTTCCCAACTATATTGGGGTCGGCTTCCAGTCTAACCGGATGCAGCTGAATAAAAAAAAAATTATATAGGCTCTAATTGACTTTCGATTTTCAGCTTAATGTTGCCTAGCTTTTGTAGTATCTCACGATTATGATCTAAATGCTTGCATTTTTAACAAAAAAGAAAGCTGCATTTCACCTTGGAATGAAACCTGTATAAAAATCAAACCGGTTTCATTGACAACATCCATAATTAACATATTTTTATTATGATCTAATAGATATCTAAATATTAAGATCTTTTCGAATCTAATTATTAATTTCGAATATTTTACTTCATTACGCTTCATACATTTTTAGCAAAGGGTTTTGGGCTCGTTACGATTAGATTATAAATAAAATCTTATAAAATGATAAAAAAAATGATAAAATATTTAAATCATTTATTAAAATATTCTATAGAGCCTCTTCTAGATGTTGAAACTAACTAAAATATTATCTCTATTTAAACTGCTTCAATTTAAGGAATCTCCATTTATTTTTATATGTATAAACATTTAGAATCTTGCTAAGTATGTGATATTGTATTTTCATAAAAACTTGTTTAGAAATCTTTAGGTACGTAAGTTTATTGATAAAATGAAAATTGACAAAATTTTACTACTGTCGACTTCAATTTTGATTCGATTTTATTTTATATAGAAATATATATTTGTGTCCAATTTAGAATTTTTATGATTATTTTGTTGAAATAATTGCACAGACTTTTAAGTGTTAATCAGTAAATTTCTTAATATGTTTGTGCCAAATTGATAAGAAAAAGACCCATTTAAAGGCATACGTAATGGTTAGATTGTGAGGGAAGGAATATTAAGACGAAAGTGTTGTGCCTTGCACTGATTGATTTGATAGAATTTTGTAATCAATAAAGAATGTGTGTAATAAATAATAATGTTTGTTTTACTAATGTCACCCTAATTTTAAGGTCCATATTTACAAGCTGCCACGACCAAAGCTTTAAATATTGCACAAAATTAAATGTACTTTTATTTTTGGAATTGTTTGGCCAAAGCATGATACTTAGGTAAGTCACGTTTTTGTAAATAAAAATACTAATCTGCATGTTTGTGGTTGTTTTAAGTACTTTTTGTTGTAATTATTTTTTATGTAATTATTATTATGTTTGTTGAAGCGTGGAAGTTATTTTTACAATACCAAACTGAATAATTTCTCCTCGCTTACAAGGCTAATCATTCAACAGGATTTAAAAAAATTCTGTAAAGAATGTTCGTTGTAATATTGTTGTAAATTATTTTGTACTAATTATTTTTAGTTGGCATGGGAGGGTTAAAAATTTTAAGCAATAGTTATTTTGTATAATATTTATGTTTGTACCTATAATACATTTTGTGTTTAATTTTCTATGGTACCAGTGTTCTTAGATCCAATTGTTTTGAATTATGTGTTTTCACAGAAAAACTTCGAAAAATACTGATTGATTTATTTTGACAATTTCAGGTATGCCTAAAACGAAGACATCACACGAAATTAACATTCGAATAAGAACAATAAAATCAACGACAGATACAAAAACATAAGCTACTTATGTACAAGTTAAGTTAAGGTTAGCTCGGTCTAGCGCAAGTCCCACCTTTTCAAAAATACAACCTGGGAAAAGTTTACTTTTGTTTAAACTTAAAAAAAAAAAAAAAAAGCTCATAGAGAAAAGACTCTTGAGCTCAACTATTAGGCGGACATACACTATTATATTTTAAACTTTTGACTAGGGCCCTTAGGCTGTATATTCATTGACTAAGTAAAAAAAAAGGTACTGATAATATTATTCTTCTAGGACATTAGTAAACTTTCCAGGTCCAAGTTATCTCATTTAAGATGGTACGTTGTTGTATTTTACTCTGTATCTTCAAGCATCAATGAAAACTTGATGCCTCTAGATGTCAAGACGCGCTGTACCTTACCATTATAATTAGTTATTCATTTTCTTTTGTTGCACCATTTTAAAATATAAAGTTTAGGTACTGTTAAGTTAGTTAAGCGACTGTTTGTAATGTTGATAAACAATAGAAATTATATAAAAATAAAAGTATTTTCATAAATCGGCGTTAAAAAGTTAAGTAAGTACGTCCATTTTACAAATAATATTAAAGTGTTAAAAAATTTGATATTTATGCATTTCTATTACTTATTAAATATTATGTGATCTATTACTCGTTTCACATGCCTGTGTAAATAGTAAATGATATCGGGAGCAAATGTCTGTTTATTGTATTTTGAATCTCTTTTTGTGCATTTCTGATGAAACTGCTTTTGTGGATGAATTATATTGTATTGTATGGAATAAATAAATTTTCTACTTCAAAATGTTTTTTTAATTTCTTACGTAGAAGATGGTAGTTAAGGTGAACGCAGACTTGGCCGCACCGCAGTCTCCGCAGTCCCCGCAGTCATCGCTTTTTGTTAATGGCCTCGCACATCTAGCCGCACCGCAGTCACCGGAGTCGTTCCCGTCGCCGCACGAATCGCATTTGATTTCTTTCATTCAGGTTGCACTGTGAACGCGAATGACGTCATCCGCGCCGCGCTAGCCGCAGCGTCCGCTGCGTGCGCGCCGGCGTTGGTGACGTCATCAGCTGCGGCTTGGGGAGTTCGGTCGTTTCAGGGACTGCGGCGACTGCGACGCGGGTGGGTGTGCGAGGTTGCATAGAACTTCATATAAAGAATTCGAATGCGAAGACTGCGGCGCGTGCGGTGCTGCCAAGTCTGCGTTCACCTTTAATCTGATTGTCCCCATCAGAATCAAATCACTGACGATTTCTTTATTTTTGATATTTATAAGTATATGCTATTGAAGAAATCGCTTTCAAAAGCTATTCATTTTGTATTGTATTAACTTAGTAACATAGGACTTGAAGCTCCGCTTCTTCTGTATTAATATTTAGTCGATTTCGGCCATCCGTCCACGCTTTGATTTCCCCGTAAATTATTTAAAAAAATACGAGTTACCCCGTTTTTACCGTGTTTACTTATTAGTAAAGGCGGAAAAACGGGGTAACCCGTAAAATACACTAGCAAAAGCACGCCTAAATGAGTATTCAACTATTCAGACAACTACATTCTGACCCCACACTGCTCGTGTGAGATTTTTGTCCACTACCCACCTCGATAGTCGCCTAAATGGGGCACCATTACCAAAATATCGATCCGAAACCCCCTCTGTGCAACACCTGTTAGAGCACATCCCCGGAGAGAATAAAAGGGTCTCCCCGAAACCAAGTTGTGCAAGAGCGCACGGCAGGTGACCACTGCGCCGTCTTCCATTTGTGTCGTCTGCTCTGGGTCCCGGACAGTCACAGGCGGGGTCCCGGCATGTTAGGGTTGAGGCGGTTTCCCAGTGTAAGTACCTACCTACCTACAAACCCAACAATAACAACTGGCTTTGCCAAATTCGTTATTGGCTTCCGGGTTGACCAGATGCGGCTTATCACCCAGGATCTTACGTTCAGCACAGTGCCTTGCGACCGCTAGACCAATGAAGGAGTCAAGAATTTCTCAGTAGCAGCCCAGAGTCTGGATTCGAAAGGGCACAGCCCCAGTTCCATGAACGTGAATGTGGGTGTTCCTGTTACACCTTTGTCAAACCCTTCGAGCAATACAGGCCGTGATATTACGTGTTCATAGAAACAGATGACAAGATCATAGGCAATAAGGTTTCAAAATAATCAGTTGTTGAATAAAATTACTACCTATACCTTTATGATCTGCCCAGCCTTTTTCCCACTATGTTGGGCTCGGCTTCTAACCGGCTCCCGGGTTGGGTCTTATATCGAGTCGCCTGAATCTGAGTTAAGTGTAGATATGGGAGGGTTTAGGGGGTTCGTACTAAGCGATAAAATGTATTTTTTGCTGCCGGAGACGCGCCAAAATATTTTAATTATTATTTAAAAAATCTTGGGAAATCTTACAAATGCTTAAGAAGGAACGTAATTTTGATACATTTCGTAGCGATTTGGATACTGCGTTTATCGAAATGGGTGAAAAGAAACGTAAGCCGCCATTTTGTTTACATTGACAAATACTTTTGGCGTTCGATTTGTCATTCCGTTCAAAGACTACAATATAATGTGGTGTAAATTCCGTTGCTCTAGAGTTTACGTGAATTTTATATTTTGCTATGATTATTAGCTCCCCGCACCCTAATGAGTGACAGATCGTACCCAAAGCACACAGACTTGTGTTGGTTAGGTTAAGTTAGATAGCGCGAACCGAGCGAGCGAAGCGAGTTGTGTAGGTTAGGTTAGGTTAGAACGGTGACCACTTAGCGCGAGCCGAGCGAGCGCAGCGAGCGTGCCGCGGCAGCGGCCGGCGAAGCGCCAGAAAGTAACTACCTCCCCGTACCCTAATGAGTGACAGATCCTACCCAGAGCACACAGGCTTGTGTCGGTTACGTTAGAAGGTTCTGTTCAAAGTGGAATAATAAAAAAACTACGCATCTCCGGCAGGGCAGGAGTGGGGGGGGTGAAACAGGGCGCCCTCCCCAACCCCCCTCCACCCCTCCTATCTTCGTACGGAGGCGACTTGATATAAGACTTTAACCCCGGCTCCCTAAAAATACCACAATATTTTACATGAAGCGACTGCCTATCTGACCTCCACAATCCAGTTGTGTGTTGTAAAGATTATCACCACGGACCAACCTCGGCAAGCGTAGCTTAACCTAATCGATTGACTGGTGGGTCTGTACTGTATTAAAAGGTTACATGCTCTGTGTACTGTAATTACTTGGCCACAAGCCCGTCAATAAAAACAAAATGACTATATCGCAACAATAATAAAGACTAGATTATCGGATTTTAGGTTCTTCTGTCATACATTTCATACCATTTTTTTCATCTGTAATTGTTGGACTCTAAATCAAAACTGAACGATTAGTAATACCAGCAAGAATATCATCCCATTAATAGAACAACGAATCTGATTGGTGCACGTCATAATTTTGTTAGCGACGTCGGATTTCGATTATGCTAACAGAGCAAAGCAATTTTCTGTAAAAACTCCTTGAACGCACTTTGACATTGACATTACTTGAGCTCCTCGAGCTGTTGTGCATTGATTTGTCAATATATCTGTCAATGTCAGATCAGTCCGGAATCATGAAAAGTGCGAACGCTTGTTTGAGCACGTCCTACCTTTTCGTCTTCGGTGTGTTTAATTCCACTTTCACCACTTCGTGAATACTCATTAGCATCAGTTTCAAATGTGCTGTGATAGAACACGCTCGTCTACTGACTATATTTATTAGAAATACTCATGCCATGGCGAAAGTCGCTACCGAAATGGCATACAAAAATTATTGTGTAGTGTTTATAATATTCGCTTTAGTGATAGTCCAAGCGGTCGGTTACGACACGGAGCTGTATGAAACAAAGCCTTGCGACAGCAATGCCTGCTTTGACGAACTCCACGGGTCTCTGGGCGACTGTTCGTGCAATGTTGACACCATCGATTACTTCAATAACGTAAAGGTTTATCCGCGCCTCCAGAGTTTAATAAGGAAGGACTACTTTCGTTTCTACAAAGTGAATTTGAAGAAAGAATGTCCATTCTGGGTGGACGACAGCAAATGTGCGATGAGGTACTGTCATATTAAGACTTGTTCTAAGGAGAGTGTACCTGGTGTTGAGAATGGTTACGAGAATGATCATATAGACGAGAGTCCGGCGACCAAGTACACGAAGGAGGCGCAGGAGCACTGTGATACAGATTCAGACCATGACCATGACCTGGGATACCTGAATCTGACCATCAGTGCGGCCAGTCAACATGAAATTGCTAAATGGAAGGCTCATGATGATGCGCTTGAGAACTTCTGTGGCTATGATGACAAGGATGTTGATGCAGAATATGTAGACCTATTGCTAAATCCTGAAAGATTTACTGGCTACAAAGGACCCTCAGCTAACAGAATCTGGAAAAGTATTTATCAGGAAAACTGCTTCCGACCCAAGCCGAATCCTTATGGATCTTTCCCATTTGTGATGAGTTCAGATCTAGGCAACATGTGCTTAGAGAAGAGAGTATTCTACAGAGCTGTGTCAGGTTTGCACACCAGTATAAATGTGCACCTATGTGCAAAATATTTATTGTATGAGAAAGGAGCGAGTTTTACATCTGATGGTGAATGGGGGCCTAACCTAGAAGAGTTCCAACGTCGTTTTGATCCGTCTCAAACATTTGGAGAAGGGCCCAATTGGCTGAAGAACCTGTACTTTGTTTATTTATTAGAAATGAGAGCTTTGGCAAAAGCTGGGCCTTATTTGGAGAAAGAGGAATATTTTACAGGTAATCCTACAGAAGATGAGGAAACACGGCAGGCAATACATAACATGCTGGGTGTGATCTACTCCTTCCCGGACCATTTCAATGAGTCCTCAATGTTTAACGGAGGCAGTCAAGCGGCAGCACTGAAGGTAGAGTTCAGAGAGCACTTCCGTAATATTTCAAGAATAATGGACTGCGTTGGGTGTGACAAATGCAAGTTGTGGGGGAAGCTGCAGACGCAAGGCTTAGGAACCGCATTAAAGATATTGTTCTCAAGCAAGTGGAACAGCCCTGAGAGTGACGCGTATCAGAGTTACCTGCCCGTCAGACACAAATCCCATGAAAGGCTACAGAGGACGGAGGTTGTGGCACTCTTTAATGCTTTCTCTAGACTCTCGGAAAGTATACGGCAGTTGGAACAATTCAGGGTTATGCTGAGGTAAGAATTAAATTATATTCTGTGTATATATGGTGATGGATTGACCATTATTATATGTTATAAATATCCTACTAAACAAAATTTCTAAGGCACCAAGTTGGAATTTCAAGGATATTTATTCATTTAATTACTAAATGGTATGTAGGAAATTCCTAGATATAAATGCATTTACTTACAAGATTATTTATTGCTAATCTATTAGCTGTCTCGTCAGACTTTGTCCTGTCCAAACAATAGTTCATACAAAGATCCCATTGCAAAAGGACTTTCAATTTCTACCATTTCTTCAATTTTATGGTAATTTTTACACTTTTTGTTTCCCTAAAACCTTGTTCAGACTATTATGAACATTTTAAAACAAAAAATAGCCAAATCGGTCCAGCCTCAGCAACTGATGCGTTTACCAACAAACAGCATTTTCTTTTTATTTATACATAATATAATAGAGTAGAAAGATATGTAGCTGAAAATCAATTATGTAACAACAATGTAAAACCCAAGATTTTCCCTTGATATCCATGATCCTGTAAACAAATGCATTTATACGAGTATACTTACTTAAATATAATACAATCAATTAATTATTATTTGCATGTGCTATAATAATTATATCTAATCTCATTTAATGCTTCTAGTGCTCCTAAATATTGTTGTAAGTAGATGTTTCTGGTTTTGGTTGGTGTGTGTGTGTGTGTGTGCATGATTTTCTGTGTTTTTTTTTGGTGTGCAGGGTGTGGGTTATTCTGTAATTTTTAAGTGGTTTTTAAAAAGTATATTTTTGGTTAAATTTAACATTGTATTTGTATCTAGTCATTATATTAGAGGTACCTAGTGAATTAGTGATTCATTTTTACTTATTGTGGAAGTAAAAGTCACTATATCAGTAGTTAAAATGTCATTAGAAAGTGAAGCTAATGATATTTGAATTGATCAAATAGAACCTAGAATTTAAGTGTGAAAGTAACCAAGTGAAATATAGGCAATGGAATAGGGAGTACGTACCTAAATAGATTTCCTTGCTTAACTCATCGAATGCCGTAATTAGAGACACAATAGAAAGACAATTGCTTATGTCGAACTGTGTAACTTAAGACATTCAAAAGGTTAAATTATACTGTAACCCTTAGTAGGTATTATTTTAACAACTTTTGCTTGTTGGTATGTGGACCTATCTTATAAATATCGTAAACTTACATAGAGCTATACATTCATATATTTCTTACAACAATAAAACATTAAGGAAATATAAAATACTTAAGTACAAATTACTTCTGCTAAAACACTATTTTAACTGATTAAAGACAATGTAGATCATGTACATAATTAAATAGAAATAAATAAAAGAACATCTGTCACAACAAATGAATAAATTAGACATGCAATTACCCTAATAATTTATTCAAAGGTGTGTCAATGCACCGAAATAAATAGGTAATTAATAAAATTGTTATTAACTAACTATCTGCCTACTTTACGTAAGTAAGACTGGCGGAATACGTTACTGAGTAATCTTAAAATGGCAATATAAAACCTCGTAAAGACACGTATGTCAGCAAATCGGTAACAAAACACAGTAACTTTCATAAAAACAACAACAAGCAATAATCAACTTTTTTCTCGTGAGGTTTAGAGTTCAAAGTTGAGTGTGTTGTAAATGTCATGAAATATAGTGTGGCCTATACATTCTCCTTTATCTCGATGTGACGTAGAAAAGGGATAATGTATGATATAATAAGTTTAGTAGTGTCATCTACCATATAAGCCCCGCACGTTGATATTGCGATGGAACCTTGTCACAATAACAGCTTTTTGACGTCATTTTGACGTCATACACCGCACATACAAGTAAGCGCTGAACGGTACTGACAGTTCGACTACGTCACTAAGATGGCCGCCAGTCGCAATATCAACGTGCGGGGCTTATAAGTGGCACTATCAAGTAAATAACACGAATTATTTAATTATTTGAAATTAAATTGTTTATTTTGTAAATAGGTAGGTTTTCGGAATCACTTTGAACAAAAAAGTAATACTTATTAAACAAAAAAGCTAGATTGAGTTGACATTTCCTGTCTAACTGCCCTTGAAAAGAAATGGCGAAACAAACTCAGGAGTCAAAGCCTCTTTTAAAAAGTAGGTATCTATATAAAGTTAAAGTAATCTCGTCCGTTAATTACCTATTATTTTTATTAATTTTCCGTCTGCGTAGCAACAGCTGTTTCCAGTGCGCAATTAAAACAACTCATTATGCGTGCTGAATTAATTATTCCACATGGTTGAATTAGTATTCTTCCTCAAGATTTTTTTACAAAATTATCAACATTCTTTTTGAGTCTGGTAAGACTTCAGTCTCACAAATTTTCGAATGTTTGGTCCGTCATGCATAAATCATAATATGTTAGCACCTACATATGTATAAAATATCCGGCTTTCATAAGCTATTTCTATTGTATTAGGTAATCAGCACTGTCAACTTTTTGTTGCATAATTCTATTGTGAACTCATACGTAGATTTTTTTACCACAAGTAACAGAGAATATCATGATTATGTGACGTGTTTCAAAGTTAACTTTCACGAAATTCAATCTAATAGTTTGTGTATTTGTATAACCTGTGCAAAAACAACATTTTCGTTATTTGATGATGATTTCAACAAAAGACTACATCATTCCATTGAGTAAATATTTTTTAATTCTCTACCTGTCAGCGAAAACAGGCGTGATGATATATTACATATTTTGAAAATGGTTTTTCGATCACACGAAAACGTGCTCAAAAATCAGCTAATCCATCGACCATCGTAACTATTTTATGTCGATCGTATAATAATATTGTACAGACTTTTACATATTGACTTTCACGGATTAACGTACTCATTTAAATACCACATGTTTTATCAACGTTTCTATGCAATTACAAAATCAAATTCAGTAATCTAAATTTTTACCCAAAAAAAAATAGGTAATCTGATCGTAATTCTGGACCGCTTGGTCGGGCCCAAATGAGATCCTATTTCGAAAAAATCGCATCTCTTTTTGCTACTCATTTGAACTACAGCCCAGCCCAGAAGTCCATTTATTTGTATGAACTAGTAATAATATTATAGTTCTTTAGCAACAATTACGCTAAAGATTCTCGGAGCCATAAACAATGGTTTTGTAAAACTGTAAGTAATACTGCTTTCACATAAAGGCTGTCGAATACTAACATTCAACAGCGCGCTGGGTTTGCATTTCCTAGTTTTCAATGCTCTTGAAGTCAGAAAATTAACCTTGACACTCTTTTCCGCTGTTAGGGACGCCATCACAAAAAAACCGTCTATTATAAGTATTACAACTTAAAAGCTTCCATTTACATGCTAATAATCAATAAAATATACCCGAAGTTAGCAAGTATAACAATTTAGTTTGCATCCGGTTGTTTACCGCATAGTTTATAAACATTATTTTCCCGACCCCTATAAAAGTAAGTTTTTTTATTCTAGAGCCCCCAATTTTTTTACTTACCTTCTGTCGCGAATCTGAAACAGCTTTTGCTACGATTATATTTAAACGTGTAATATGGTCGTAAGATTGGATATAATTTTTTATGGGTCTTCTACTGACCCACTGAAAGTCATTAAAACAAACGTTTGCAAACGTTGAAAACCTATGGTTTACCGTATATAAACAGCCACATGTTCAAAAAAAAAAACAAAGTTCAAATAAGGAATTCATAGACAAAATATTTGGTAAACAGCAGATGGACCACGTCATTCCAGTCGCGTAGGTCGCGAGTAGGAGGTGAATGTCTCATCGTCACCTACCAAATTATGGTGTAATTGTAATTCCCGCCCGGCCGGTGACACCGATTTGCGTGTCTGTTTATTACTACTGACGTGGCCTTTTGTAATTTTAGCATAACATCTTGCGGTATGAAAATACAGAGATAGTAAATAAGTACTTACTGATAAATTGACTGATTGCCAAGTTGGGTTTTTGATAAAATCTGTGTTTGTTGGCTGATGAATTGATGACGATTGAAAACTCTTCCTCTAATTTCGTCTTTTTTCCATATTGATACACTTCTAAATTAAAATAATGTAGTCCAGTAGATAGCAAAGTCAATGCCGTTGTCTCTGGATAAGTTATGGCACAATATAATATAGGTACTGTGGTTACGGTCCTCTATGGTGCAAGCATAAACGATAAACACTAAAGCCGATAACACATTGTTTATTCAAAACCGCTCAATTTTTCCGCATTCAATTCTGAGCGGCCAACATTCTTGGGTTCCCAGTCCCAGTTAAGCAATGACATTTTTTCCCCTGGTTTACAAGATTTGGAAGACAGATCATTTAAGCCGTAAATCCCTACATTTGGGTGCTAGCCAGATGAATACATTAATTCCTTATTTATCAATAGATTAGTTATGATGAGTCATATTGGGCAATTTTGGCTAATGTTAGCCGGAAAAATATACGTCATAATAACCTCTTAAGATTTGGCAATACAAATAATTATTTATCGGTCGTCAGTAGTAGACAGTTCAGGGTTACTTCGATAATATACCAGACGGTCTGGTTGATATACCAGGGGGTTTCCGAGACGGATTTAATTCTTCTTTCATTTTATTTTGAAAGAGTAGATAAACCTATGAACCAACTCATGATATCCTACTAATATTATAAATGTGAGATGAAAATTGACATATAGATAGACCATTTCCTGGATTAAGGCGCTACCTCGAAAATCCAAAAACCTCGAAAACACGAATTTACTCCTTTCAAAACTCAAAGCATTAATTTCAATTAGACCTTGTACAGGCACTTTTGAATTGTCAAAATTAAATAGTCTGTCAGTTAGTCCGAAAGTTGAAGCTAGTTTTACTTTTTTAACAAAATAAATGATTTAAATTTAAAACTACTTTCAGTAAACTTTGATATAATAATTCTCTGTTTTAAAGTAAATTCCATTGAATAACTTAAGCGTTACGCTGTGATGTCGAAAAAGTAAAAAAACTGATATAACTTTGCAATTTTTTTATATCGAGAAAAATTCATTGAATCGTGTATTCCTTTTACATGATACTAGAGCTAGACCAAAGAGTCAAAAAACATAATATACCAAAATGTTAAATCCCTATTCCACATACTTTCAAGTTACACGAAATAGAAAAACCACATTTTGTTCAATATATCAATCACCTCAACACGTAGGATACTTTTTATCCCGATATTCCCACCGAATCGAAACTTACGCGGGTGAAACCGCGGGGCGCTGCTATATTGTGGTTATATAAATCTGCCAACAGATTTGAAAAAATACAGTATAATAATTAATTATGTGACTGTGGTGTTAATTCTTAAATGTCTGAGTGTCCAGAGAGCAGTGGTGGCCCAGTGGTAACGGCCACGACTTCCAAGTTGTAGGTCGTAGGTTCGAACCCAGACAGGCGCTTTACTTAGTGTAAATTAGTTCATCTCCACTGCTCTCAAAAAGTTGAAGGAAAACATCGATAAGAAACCGGCATGTCCTAGAACCAAACATTCGAAGTCATGTGGCATCTACCAACCCGCACTGGCCCGCGTGGTGGATTACGGCCCACTCCTTCTCACAGAGAGGAGGCCTGTGTGCCAGCAGTGGGAACATTTTAGGCTGATTATGTTTGGTGTTATTATACCTACTCTTGGAAGTTGTTATGCCTGAGTAGTGACGTGCCTGGTGGCAATATTGCCACTGCCAGCAATATTCCCAATATTGCCACTATCGGTAAAATACCAATATTGCCAGCAACATTGCCAATGTCAAATAATACAAATATATTTTATTATTACTGCAATTGTAATTATCTTTTAGTTATATTTGTGTAGTATATCGATCATAAATTATTTGAAAAACGCACGAATTTATGCCTTTTATTCAATACACAACGATTTTCAATTCTCATCTCAATTTTAGTCACTACCGTGTTTGGCAATATGGGCAAAATACCGGTAAAATACCGGCATTATTGGCAATTTTACCCAAAACAATATTTTATTGTACACAATGTAGATTAAGAATTATTAGAATGTAGAATAAGTATCAGAGAAGGCCATTTCATTTTGCAAATGAAATACTGTACAGTGTGTTCTACAGTTTTATATACATGTCTGTGTGGTGCCGGACTTAAAGAATACCACCACCCCTTACTTCCCGTGGGTGTCGTAAAAGGCGACTAAGGATCGTACCGGAGAATGGGCAGCAGCGTTCTTTATGTATTCCACCATCATACCATACTGCGATCGCCAACCCGCCTGCCAAGCGTGGCGATTATGGCAAACCCTCCCAAAATTGGGGGAGGCCTATGTCCAGCAGTGGACGTCTATCGGCTGAAACGACGATGTAGATTATGGCCTTCTAATGCTAACTTTAAGTATTGTACATAGTTTCCGTAGTTAATTTGACTTATAATAAAGCAATATTCCCAAATATTTCCACTCCCGGCAATATTATTCTCACTTCGGGCAATATTGCCGGCAACGGCACATCTCTATGCCTGAGTGTTCAGATAACATGTAATTAGCATAAGTACCTATAGAATGCGCGCTCATATTTTTCCTCATCGTGGTGTATTTCAAGCACTTGTTTCGTATGCACTTTTGTTATTTGCTGAACAATAACTTCAAATCTTGCAAAGGTGTATTTTGTCGATACTTATCCTCGTCTGGAAACCAAAATAGGCCATTAAGTCTTCACTTGATCCTTATATTGTTTAACACTTTGCACAGTAATGAAGTTTCTTAATTATTCATATTATATAGCTCCAAATCAGTCAGCCAGTCTGCCTAGCCTTTTCCAAACTATGTTGTGGTCGGCTTCCTGTCTAACCGGATGCAGCTGAATACCAGTATTTTACATGGAGCGACTGCCTATCTGACATCCACAACCCAGTTACTGGGTAACACAATACCCCTTGGTAAGACTGGTTGTCAGCCTTTCGGGCGAGGACTACTCGTGACGACAGTCAAAGATCCAAGAATGACAGCCGGGACCAAAGGCTTAACGTAAATCTGAGGGACGGAGGGTTCTCGCGGTATGAAAAGATGGTCAGACCCATCCACGGACCGACCGTGGCAAGCGTAGTTTAACCTGATCAAGTATATAACTCCAAATACAGAGTTAATTAATTTCATACTTGTTTTTCCGTGTTTCATGTTAGTTTACCTATCGTAACTTCTATGTAGATTCGGTTCCTTCATACGATTCTGAGACAACCTAATCGATATCCAGCTCTTGAAGTGTCTTCATTTAAAGTAAATGAAGCGTATTAACGTTTTAAACTTCAGTATGTTAATCAGGTGTTTTGTAGACTTATCAGTAAAACATATGGCTTTACGTGTCCCTAATGATAAGCGTCTAATTGCATGTCGAATGGGCGGAAGCTAGATATGTTGATAAACTGCATATTATGTGGAGTTTTGAATGTGAAAGTTTGTACAAAAGTGGCGAAATGCGTCAAATGTGTCCTCGGCTAAGGATACTATCAATTTGGGTTGTATTTAAATAGATAAATACATTTAAACAATTTGTAACCGCTTTTTTAATGGCAACAAAAGTGATATCTCGGTGTTCATTTGCATGTCAATTAGTAAGTAGTAACTAAAAAATGTAAGGACACAAAAATGGCTTATCCTTGCAATATTTTATAAAACTAGAGTCTTCTTTTGTCATAGCAAGACCTTTTAACTTTCTGGAGAGGCATTACTGAGAAATGAACGGGGTATTCCTCGAAACGCACCAACTTTGAAACGCACCAAATAAAACGTCTATCGATATCATTTGTTACGAATCCTTCATGCTCTTCTCTATGTTTAGTCGTTGATGCATTTCGAGGAATAAAATAATATTTTTATTTAAATATTAATTTTTATTTCGAGGATTACTTTTGGTGCGTTTCAAAGTTGGTGCGTTTCGAGGAATACCCCAAATTAACAACTACTCTATTTCAAAATATTTCCTTAGAGGTTCGAAACACAAAAGTGTTGATTATTATATAGTAGCTATTTATCTGTTGCTTTCCTGGATACGGTACGTACCTATATTAGATGGTCAGTTAACTTGCCAGTGTGGTTCTGGCAATTTCCTCCAAAGATCGTTTCTTGTCACCTTGTAAAGAAAACCTGTGTTTTGAAAGCCATTTGTTTCATCATAAACGAATGATAATTCCGCGAAGCCAAGTATGAGTAGATAATATGAAAATAATGATGTCAGCCGCAACAGTTAATAATTTCACCGCAATTCATATCTCAACGATCAATAACGGAATTCCCAATAAAATTGATAAGGACTGATATTATCGCGACGAGTTATTACTTTCGCGATGATATCAAATTAATAAGGTGATAACAGATATGGGGAAGTTCATTTTGTAGGTCATTATTATGCATTTTTAAGACCAACCTTAATTAAAATGTGAAGGAAACGTTATGAGGAAACTCGCATGTCCTAGAAACAAAAATTCGAAGACATGTGATATCTGCCAACCCGCACTGGGCCCGCGTGGTGGATTTTGGCCCATTTCCTCTCAACGAGAGGAGGCCTGTGTCACATGTCCCACCAGTTGACCAGTTAACCATCATTTTTGGATGTTGTAGGGAAGAGGTTATTTTAGGTTTGGTTTGAAAGCATGTCCCTAGATATATACAGTTACTTTATTTTCAAGGGGTCCATGATGTTTCTTTTTGATCGTTCAAGTATCCGCCACTGAAAAGGTTATGAAAGGTTTCTCAAGGGCCCTCGTCTGTAGTCGAGTCTTTTGCAAGAACGGAATAATTTGAGAAAATGTTCAAAAATAGTTTACTATACCTAGCGCCTTAGTTTTATTCCATGTTACAAAAAGGTACCGCTCGTTGCGCGCCTTGCGATGCCTTTGTGTCGCGTGTCGTGTCGTGCCGGACCTGAATCTCGTATGCTCGGCGCTGAATCACGTAAACTGGGCTCATACATACATATAATAAGTTTTCACTTCTCATCATGTCGTTATAGGCACAAAACCTCTTTTTTATTAGGTATTAACTTATTGATTTAGACTTTTTTTCTTTAATAGAACATGTTAGTCCCGTGACTTTTAGATTAGAAATCTCATGAGTTGTATAAAAGGATAGAATATTCTTTATTATGTGCTTACACCACAAATAAGTGTAGAAATTTTACAAATGGTGACACAATGGGCGGTGTCATCGCTAAAAGCGCCTTTAAAGACAACCTCCGTCACCATCCGGTTTTTGCAACTTTCCGTATTACACATCATTGTCACTATGTACCAAACATTATCTTTGCTATTGTGGAGTATCGTGGGAAACGCTCAGGTGTTCATGTTGACAAATATTTGCTTTGTCTGCCAAGTTATTGTATCTGTCAATGCCAGTGGATTGTAGTTTGTATTTGTACCATGATTGTGCTAAATGACCGCGTGTTTTTTCAAACATGTGGAATGTGAAATGTTTATTAATTACAAGCAGCGCCCCGCGGTTTCATCCGCGTAAGTTTCGATCCCGTGGGAATATCGAGATAAAAAGTATCCTATGTGTTAATCCAGGAAACAGTCTATCTACGTGCAAATTTTCATCCAAATCTGTTCGACGGTTTATGCGTGATTGAGTAACAAACATCCAAACATCTTCACAAACTTTCACATTTGTAATATTAGTAGGATGCATGTTGCATGTTCATCTAGGAATGTAAATATTTTAATATACGTTTGTACGTATCTGCTTTATGACTACCAATTCGATGAGCAGTATTGGGTTAGTCAATGTAGTCTTGGTTTGTTTCAAAGAATATTATAGTGACATAAAAGTAATCAGAAGAGAAGGCATTTATATCTTCTGACATTTATTTCTATCTATACCTACTCATCAAGTAAAGTGGAGCTTGGTCAATATAATATTCTTTTTGCACGTATATTTCTACCATAGATAATGTAAGTGGATAGCTGGGAACCCCGTGGGAAGTTTACCGGGAAATTGCATGTCAGTGAAAATCAGTGGTATTATGGTAGTTTTATGGTAGTTTTTGAATCCAGATAAGGATAAGTTCAGATAAGTGCAGTACTGTTAATACCGGATTACAACTATGGATTCTTTGTCCTTTTTATGGAAACCTTATTAGGTTTGTTGTCTGAACTCTGAACTTAGCCTAGAGGCTGCATGTAGATTACAATAAGTTTAGTTATACTTAGAATCTCAGTAGCGTAGGCTTGGGAAAAGCCTGGAATTACTACGTACCACATTCAATTCTAAAACAACTTTATCTATTATCTAGAAGTCACTAAAACTATATTTAAGGGCGCCATCTTGAATTTCATAATTTTAAAACATGGCCGCCCAGAATGGTTCCAGTTTGAAACAAGCACGTTTTTTTGTTATTGCACGAATAATTTTACGTATTATTTTTTTTTTAATAATAACAAGAAAAATATTTTACACAGCTCGCATAAAGAAGGAGGACAGAAGAAACCCCTATTTGGAAGCAGTCGGGACATGAAGTGAGAAGATTAGAAATATTCTAGAGTAATCTTAATATTGGCGTTATTAGGAATTAGAAGTACTACATAATATTCCTTGAACAAGTCGCTCTTTTTAATATTAGAGACATAACTTATTGTGGAAGAAGGAATTGGCTGTGCTAAGGAGCACGGAGGTTAGGTAAATCGTAACGATGTAGAAGAATGTCTATCCTGACTATAATAGGAGTGTGACTGCCTTTTAGTTTTTACTTTATCTGTGAATATTTTTTTCTCACCTTTAAGAAGTTTATCTACAACCCTTTATTAGGGTCTGCGCTGATTAAGGATTCTAACATTACAATACTCTTTCTAAGAAAATGTCAAAATCGACTCATAATTTTATTCTTCTTTACAACTTTATTCTTTGTGACTCCCATAAAATGCAATTATCATCTTCAACTTGAAGGCTTCCTTTTAACGCCAATTTATTTTAAAATTCATCACAAGACTTAAATATTTATTGAAAATCCAGTGAAGTGTGAAGCTTAATTTTTATACAGGGTAAAGCTAAACATTGATTGGTATCGAGTCTTATCGATAATTACACTACATTTTGTGACAAACTATTAAGGCCTCCGTATGGTGCTCTCTGGTGGAACAATTTCTATGAAAACTTCATGGAAATTGTTCTACCGCGGAGTCGCGTCGCGCCTCTACGGGAACCTTTACTTTAATGTCGCTGTGCTCGCGGTCATTTTACTTAGTAATTATAATGGTAATGTGCCCATAAATAACAGCTTTGCCACCGTCATAATTGTAGTAGTCAATTACACAGTGTATACTTACTTTTACGAATTTAAACGCAAATGAATGGAATAAAATATTCCAAAAATATGAGTCTCTTTTGGATTCGATTTAATCGCGATTATATCGATTGAATAATCAGAATAAGAACAATCTAGGTCTTCCATATTTAAAACGAAAAAAATGGCGCGAAATACGGTTTCTTTTTTTTTCGCCAACGACCTTTTGATGTTCAGCTTTACCCTCTGTTTTGTCTGTGTGTAGAATAAGGTTAATGATAAGTAAATAATGCAAACTGAGAAAAAACCTAGGCATTTGGAATGTTTTCTTTTCTATTGACATTTCTATTGTCTGTAGTTTCTATCGGGACTGTTCAGTTTGATAATAGTATTCGTTAATTAAATTAAGGTTACTGTTATGAAATGATACGCTCTTGTTTCTTAAAATAATCGTCAAAGACTCCTGTACACCTAATAATGCAAAAATAATGTTCCATTAACTCCAGAATCTATGAATAATGTACGTATCGGCCGAATACAACACTTTTATTTCAGAGTCCAGACTCGCACTTGTAGCTTTTAAAATTATGTCGATGGCCAGTAAAACGCATAATTATTCTACTTATCAAAAATCAAGTTGTTATCGTTATTTCCTATCTAGCAAGTAAGGTCCTTGCCTAGCTTCTAAATTTAACACAAGAAACATGTCTAAACTCTGATTTGCTAGACTAAAATGACAGCTGCGGTCGACCTTTTTTGCCAACATGACATTAATGTCCCAATCAAATGACATTATTCCCAGTGGTCATTTATTTATTTAATTTAATTATACTTCATTGTGCACCACAAAAACACATAACAAAAAAAAATTTCGAACACTACAAAATATACAATGGGCGGCCTTATCGCTTTCTGCGTTCTCTTCCAGGCAACCCTGTCATTTAGGTCTAGCAAATTAAAAATCAAAGTTTGAATGGTTTAGCTTATTGTGTAATGAAGTATTTCATGAATTTAAAAGACGAGTGAATGTTTCAATACTTGAAAATTTCATCTAAGCGTCGAATTAGTATAGAATTTGACATTTCATACTTTAAAACTCATAATACTATTTCTCTAGTCATGTATGGAGAATATGAAACGTACGTGCAATAGCGTCTACCCTCCATTTTAAACTTTTACCATTTATTTTAACGTGAAATGAACGATAGTTTTTATTGTTTTCCATAAATTCTGGGCACTTTAAATTTTACTTTAAATATTTTCAATGAAGTTCTTACTCAACTTCAAATAAACCAATTACACACACTTTTGAAATATGAACATTTTTACATTACATTTTGAAAAGAGGTTTCATTGATATTGAGCATTAAAAAATACCGATTGGCATATTGTCTATGGTCATTAGATAATCTGTATCCTACCATTATGTTCATCAGTGCGGTCATTTTCAGGGTCGGTAATTATCTTTTAGTCAAGGTTGAAGTCAGCTTGATACAATCCCAACAGTAATTGGCCGCTACCCAAAAACAAAATTAACCAAAAGCCATTGTATTTGAGCGTTATCAGTAAAATACAACATTTACTGTTGATCTACAATTCTATACGCACATACCATAGAGATTTTAATGATAGTTTTTTCATCATGACTTTTCATACTCAGAACTATTTAGATGGTGGACGATGATAATTTTGCTATTACTAATATATTGACGATTTGTGTACAAAATTATTATGTATTTTTACTTTATAATTTTAACGAAATTGATGTGTGAAGCAAAATGCTTATCATGTTTTCTAGTGTGCACGCCTATGTTTATTCAAAAGCAGTCCTCATAATATAGTAAATTGTTGAAATTTTATTTTTATATACCTTATTACTTTTAAGTTAATTTGGTCACAAACGGATTGGTACAATATTAAGTATTATTAGATATAAAATAATTATATCTGTTCTGGCAACACTTCAATAATTTAGTTCCTTCCTTTCGCAGTTATTTGTGATCGCTTCTGTAACTGGCTCGTAGTGGACACGCTTGGATTGTTATATTCGAATTATTCGAAATAATGTGTGTTGGAGTAATTTGTCCACTGCCAGAGCTGTAAAGATAAAGTTTAAGCCATTTTTTATTTTTTATTCTTATTTGTTTTTATTTATTTTTGTCTAGAATATTTATTATTATAGGCATCTTACTTATACTTAGTTAATATTTACAGCAGCCTTTTGTTTTCGTTCATTAAATAATTGATGCCAACTGTTCGATAAATAAGTTCATCAATTTTAATTATATAAAAGATCTTTTGGGTCATATTTTTGATAAACCATTTTTTTTTTATTTCCTTTTATGCAAACATACAATGACCTAAACACAAAATGACAATTATTGATTGCATTTTGACAGTTCTACCACGTTCATCGCATTATTTACGTTGTCGAGCAGACGAATTTATTAAACCTATGAAGCAATGGATTAGAGAGAAACTGTGTTACGTAACTAGGGCGCAGGTGTTAACTATTTTATGTATAACAAATATAACAATAGAATATTAAATCTGTGTGACGACTTCTCACTCATTTACACAACGAAGAAATAATACTGGATAATCGTTTTACCTATTTTATTATTTAGCTAAATCGCCTTTGAAAATTGACTTCAAAGTTATTTGCATTCCATATAACGATTGTTACGTTTAATTAATTTTTATCGATACAATAAAATTCACCCGAACGGTCGATTTACGATCGCAATAGTTATAATTGAATGCTGTATCGTTACAAGGAATAAGAAATAGAGTAAACTCATTATAAATATTAATGTCTGTGATTTTAGATTCAAATATAATTATCATGACAATTTCATTTTTATTTTATTTTTAAATAAATAAATGTGTTAACTTATTTTTTTGTTTATTTATTCCTTTTAAGAATCCTGTAATCCATTTTCCTGTTCCTAAAACAAAATGGAGCACAAACGGTGGCTTAGTGTGACCAGTTCTCAAAATGATTTCTGTGTTAACAATTTCAAAATTTAACAGCTTGTGTGTGTTCGCAGGTTTTCGCACTAACACAATTTTAAGAATGCTTACCTATCGGCAATTTGAATTTAAATCGGTTTGGTTTTTCAGGTCTCTCTTCGATAGCCCAGTATTTCTGACATGCGCAAAGGGACCGGCATGATGGCGGAGCATTTTACTATTAGTTAATTTATAGACACGTTTTATAATTTTCACCCAGTCACTGAATTATATTATATACCGTTATTATATACCGTTTTTCAGTTATTGTACAGACGCCAGCACATACATAAGCTACTACAATCTGTTAAATTTCTTTAATAGATTTTCAATTGTATCGCTAAAGCACAAGGTTCAAGATTGATTGCGAAAATTTGACAGTTTCGGGTAGCTTGATGTGCTGGCGTCTGTATGTTGGTGACTGTTGGCTGCCTTGTTGGTGGTAGCAAGCGTTACTGCTGAGCATGAGATCCTGGGTTCGATTCCCGGGTCGGGCAAATTGTGGGTTTGTCCATCTGGAATTTCTCAGTAGCAGCTCGGAGTTTAGATTTGTGGCCGGTTGATGGTTGGCCCCCACACATGGGTCTTAAATTTAATTATAACGGGCGAAACTGTGGGTGTTGTAGGTACAGCGGCTAGGCTAGGCTACAGCGGTACATTTCTGAGAGCCTAAAAAGGCCACTTTGGCAGAATCATAAAAGGATAACATTATGAATCATAATATGGCGAAGACAGTCCGTGTTTTTCTTTTTTTCGCTGCACTACGTAGGTATAATCAAAGAGGGGATTGGATTTAAGGATTGTATTGATTGGTATTTTAGCACAGACAAAAAAATAACTGAAAAATCCTTCACCAATGGGATTTGACACGTTAACTGTCCATTATGATTCATAACGTTATCCTTGTATGATTCTGCCAAAGTGGCCTTTTTAGGCCCCCTGGTCCTCTGCCTTGCCCTTCGGGGAATACAGCTGTGATGTCATGTAAGTTGGTATTTTAATAACTCAGTATTTTTGAGGTCTACATGAAGACTGGAATCTTAATATTCCTAAATAGGTACCCAACTAACAAACGAACCCTTGAAAATAAATCGCCCCAAAAGTCCGACATCGTATCTTTAGGTACCGATCCATCTCGAAGCGGCCGTGTCCCAGCAGTGGGAACATTATAGGCTGACTACGCTACTGCGCGTACTGTAGTGTCTTATGTGTTCCGGCCTTTAGCAAAAAGTTCTGGCTGGATATAATATTCCATTCGAAGATTCAAGCGTGTGTCAAATATTTTTATAATGTTTTTTTTTCTAGAGAGTCATTGATATAATTACCTTGAAGCTGTAAAGTTCCTTTTAACAATATAATAGCTCCAAGTCTACGGCCTTTTAATTATATACTAGGAAATGTGGAGGTCCAGTTTAGACCTTCACAGTACAGACCTACCTTTTCTTTACTCGTTAGAAAATGGATGACTGGAGGGTGACTGAGGTAAGACGGACGTGGGGCTCATGGCTCCTATCGACCAAAATCCGCCTATCCACACGGTGTTTTTGTAGATGTAGATGATGTTGATGGTGTAGATGGTAGATTTTTACAGAATCGACCGGCTGGTCGATTCTGTACAAATCTCACCGTGAAAACTTAGGTGAAGTGAGTTTGTTTTTGCTAGGAACTGACACTATTGACAGCTCACTCCACGCTCACTTCACCTAAGTTTTCACGGTGAGATTTTTACAGAATAGCACTATATATACCGTAAAATGCTGTAACTTTGCCTGGATTTTGACGTTTTTTGTTCGTATCTCTGAACCTATTTACTATTACGGCTTCTAAAGACTTGCAGATGGAAAACAGACCTTATGCCTTGCCAGGTAGAACCCAAATCTATTTAAATCATGCCGTTATTCAGAATTGCAAGCACTCAAAGTCGTAGGCAAAGTTGTAGGTAAAAGACACAACTTTGCCTAGAAGGATATCTCAATAAATATATTGTTGATCTTTTTAGTATTTTTTTTCCGTGTACATGAGACACCGTGCTTGTCCCCAGCAGTTAGATTATTGCCATGACGGTAATATATATTTTTTTACAGCTAATAGGCAATGTTGTAGCAGGTACCAGAAACTTTTCATACAAAAATGTCGTTGATAAATGATAAATGATAAATGATTTTATTTTTGTAAGTAGGTTTGTACAAACACTTTTACACGTCAATCATGTTTTTTTTAAACTAGATGAGGTCGGCGTTTCCTATCTGACTACTCTGAGAAGAAAGGCCGAAACAAACTCAGAGGTCACAGTCTCTTTTAAAGTCCAGACATAATCTTGGTCAGGTTATATGAAGACCATGTAGATCGATGTCTGAGATGGTCTTTTGAGGAAAGAACCACACAGATTGAGAGGACCTGTCCAGTCAGTGCAAGCATTTGTCAGAAATCGTGCAGCTCAACTCAAGACTTAAGGAGCTCAACGATTCGACGAACAATACCAAAGAAAGGACATTTGGGTAGGCCACATAAATTACTCAAACTGCCAGACCATGAGAGAAAAAAAAAAAAAAAACAAGTAATAGAACAGAGAGAAAAATAAAACATAAAAAATTAATAAAATGACCCACATCGTCTTCACATTCACAAATCACAATGTAAAAAAAAAAAAAATTATATATATAATACTTTACAAAGTAAATGTCATTGTTTATAAAAAAAAAATCATTAATGTCAATGTGTATATAAAAAAAAAAAAAAAAGAAAAAGTCATTCAAAATGCAGAAATTTGAAGCAGCTCAATCCCAAGCCTTTTTGTCCTCAATATAATCTTTAACGGTATAAAAGGCTTTCTGGCACAACTTACGTTTAATGAATGATTTGAATTTATTGAGGCTTAGATCTTGAACGTGGCTTGGTAGCTTATTATAAAAGCGTATACATTGGCATCTGAACGAGCCACCTATTTTTTTGAGCCTTGTTGTAGGTACAACAAATTTGTGTTTATTTCTAGTATTTATATTATGGATATCACTGTATTTTTTAAACAATTTTATGTTTTTATGGGCATATAAAAGATTTTCATAAATATACTGAGAAGGCACAGTCATTACATTAATCTCTTTAAATTTGTCTCTGAGAGAGTGTCTCGGACTTAATTTATAAATTGATCGAACAGCTCGCTTCTGTAAAACAAAGATAGTCTGAATATCGGCGGCATTTCCCCACAATAGAATACCGTACGACATTACACTATGAAA
The DNA here is from genome assembly GCA_916614155.1 of Mesoligia furuncula. Taxonomy (NCBI): domain Eukaryota; kingdom Metazoa; phylum Arthropoda; class Insecta; order Lepidoptera; family Noctuidae; genus Mesoligia; species Mesoligia furuncula. The sequence goes on along the minus strand of OU744803.1, from coordinate 4,958,731 downwards.
ATAGCTAAAGTACACTAAACGGGCAGTCTCTATATCAGTTAAATTACGAATTTTTCTAACAGCATATGCTGCGGAACTTAGCTTTTTTGACAATTTATCTATATGTGGACCCCACTGAAGCTTAGCATCCAAAGTTATGCCCAAGAATACTGTGTTGTCTTCAGGATTCAATTCCTCGCCCTTTATCAACACATTAGTTTTCACCTGCCTAACGTGGGGTAGCGTAAACTTAATGCATTTGGTTTTTTTCTCGTTTAAAAGCAAATTATTAACATTGAACCAGTGGACTACTTTCGAGATCGCGCTATTTACATCGTCAGTAACCAACTGCTGACGTTTAAGTTTAAACAAAAGAGAAGTGTCATCTGCAAACAACACTATATCATGATTATCCTTTATGAGGTACGGCAAGTCATTAATATAAATAAGAAACAAGAAAGGACCAAGAATTGAGCCCTGTGGGACTCCCATTGTTACTATAGATCCGGGTGATCTTTTTCCATTAACGTCAACGCTCTGAATCCTTTTACTCAAGTATGAAGTAAGAAGATCCAGAGCAGTGTTTCGGATCCCGTAGTGGCGGAGTTTCCTGATTAACGTTTCGTGAAGAACGCAATCGAATGCCTTGGACAAATCACAAAAGATGCCCAAGGCATCGCATTTATCTTCCCATGCATTATAAATATGTCCTAAAAGTTCAACACGTAGTTGAACGACCCCTTGTAAAACCGAACTGTTTGCTATGTAATAATTTATTTTTATTAAAAAATCTTTGCATTTGGTCTAAAATTAATTTCTCAAAAATTTTACTAAAGGTAGGTAGTACAGAAATAGGTCTATAATTTGTGGGGTCTGATGTACTACCTGATTTAAACAAAGGTATTATTTTACTATTTTTCATAAGGTCAGGAAACTCCCCATTGTCAATACAACTATTAAAGATAAGAGCTAGAGTAGGTGCCACAATGTCAATAATAGACTTAGCTACTTCTACAGAATTACCCCACAGATCTGCAGTCTTTTTTACATTTAAAGTGTGAAAGGTTTTAATTATATCTCTACAGGTAATATATTCAAAATTAAATTCCGAATCGCAACCATTAACATTGTCCTTAAGCAAAGACTCAGCAACAGAAGGTGATGAGTTTAGTGATTTAGTAGTTGAAACGGGAATATCTGAAAAGAAATTTTCAAATGCCTCGGCGACTTGTGAGTCTGATTTTATTATGTTGTCTCTAGGGTTGTCCCAAAAAAAAAACGAATTATTTTCTTAAACTTTTATTCACTTTGTAAAAAAATAAAACAAATTTCTACTTATGAGTAAAAATCACAAATGTATTGCTTTTTAGCAATGCTGGCTTTTACGATGTGGGCTTCTTCCTCAGTTGTCAACTTTGTAGGTCGACCAAATGGTTTGCTATGCATATTTTTTGATTTATTAAAAATGGTCTGACGCGGGATCCCAAATTTCTTTTCCGCTTCGTATGACGAAATGATTTTTTTCGTACGAGATCTGCAGCAACTTCTGATATTTCTACAGAGTAATCGGCATAACTACGAGCTCCTGGTTTTCTCCTGCTTCGTTGTGTATTATTCGGCATTTTTGCATATAACTGCAAGAAAGTTAAGACTTACTTAAATACAAAATCATGCCTGTAATCACTGAAGGGTCAGGCAGAGATACACCTCTGCCTCACACTTACAGGCGATTGAAAACATAACTGTCGAAATAAAAATAAGAATGTTCTATTGACATAAAACAATGTAACATTTTCAAAATTGAAGCTCTAACTCCTAGGTGATACCTGTGTCTCACCCGATTTCGGAACATTAACAATGTATGCAATAAAATTAAAATATCGTAAAACGAAGGGAATTTAGTGCATGCAAGCTCTTGAGTCTCGATATAACCGGGTTCCAAGCTGTGAAAATTTCAAGCAAATATGACATCTATGTATATAGTATAAATATATCAATATTAAAATCCGCCTAGTGACAACCCTAGACCCAGGCAAAGTTGTGTCACTCAAATTTCCAAAACAGTGCACAACATTGCCTACTAAGTTATTTTAATGAAATCGTGTCCTTTTAATAAAAATATCAAGCAATATGGAAAGTAGATAGTATGTTCTTACCCTGGGGCGTTATAGCTGCACGAAAACACCTTTTCTTTAGCTAAAACTTCAAAAGTTACACGACACTAAAAATTTTCACCTACGCGCCCCGGTGTTTGTCGGCCAACTGACAGAGTAACAATGAAGCTACCATTACAAAAAATGAAAAATCTGTTGCCCTAATAATGTAAAATCACTACCAAATGGTAGAAAATAAGAAAAAACTAAGCAAACGTGAAATATCGTAATTGAAACGAAATAGGCAAACTTGGGCATAGTTGGCAAAGTTGCAGCGTTTTACGGTACTATAATATACTCGCATGCTTCTAGTAATTATGTACCTACCTATTGGATTCTCATAAAAAACCGAAAACTCGTCATGAGAGAATGTTCGAGTTTCTGATAAAGACAATAGTACACTTTACACTTCATGGTTAACCTTTTGAACGCCTGAGTATAAACATATCGCCGTACCCCTGACGCCAGTCCACTTTTTCTGTCAAATGACCTTCATAAAAAATAGGGATTCCAAAACTTATATTGATATACAACTGAGTTTTTATTTTCGTCTTTAATTTTCTAATAAACCGTACTCACGACACTGAAATTTTATTTAACCTGCCACTATATTCCAATATAGTAATCTTTACACAGCATTTAACAGAGACTATCAATGAAAAACCAGATAATAGAAAACTAAAAAAATATATTTATTACAAACGTCGGTGCTCCATGGACCAATTCAAAATTGTCCAATTGGACTGTCGGGAAAATGACATGTTTCCATCGTCCATTACCAACTGGACTATGGAGAACACTGGACGTAAACCAAAACTATGTTCCATTTTAACATTATAACCCTTAGTTCACAACAGTTTCCTATTCATTCGGTTCAAAGAAGCTTTTGTTATATTTTTTGGTTCTTATCAAACTGAATTCAAAAATATTATAAACAACACTATTCAACATGACTTGTCTTGGTATTGTGACAATGGCGTTGCTTGCCAGTCAATTTTATGACATTCTCGCATCTGAATTAGGGATGTAGCAGTGTACACTGCTACATTAGTTTCATGCAAAACAATATAGACGGAAGCTTAAACTTTTAAATTATATAAATAAAAACACACAAAAGTAGGTAATGATTAAATTGTTTATTTCATAATATGGTGCGACGTGTATTTTGTCATATATTTGTGACGTTGGGGTTCAGGGTATGATTTTGTTTGTCACATATCGATACCTCTGGGCTCAAAGGGCGTATAGCACAAAACACAGGTTTTCAGGAGAAGCAAAAAACAAAAAAATAAAAATTGTTTTCGTTATATCTCTCTCATTTTTAGAGCTACATAAAAGTATCCAAGGGATAAAGTTCTTAGATTTTTGATGTGCTTAAGAAGGTTTTTTCAAAAATAGGCCTGGTTTTGTATTGGCTGAGATAGAATGTGCTTTACGACCAAAAAATAATAATATATGTCCTATACACCCCATAAAAATACGCCCTGAGCAGGTACACAGGGGCGTAAGCCCAACTTTTCATAAATGATGCAAAGACACAGGGGTGTATAAATTACTTGAATTGTTGTATAACGTGCTAAAGGACAATATTTTTACAATTATTTTTCTAATTGATATTTTATTTATTGAGTAGGCACCTATTCTTCGATAATTATTTAGATTTTTTTTTGCCGTTATGCTGCTGGACAAAGATCTCCCTAGTCCCTACTCTCTTTCCACATCCCTCTGTCCAAAGCAGCTCTCTGGCAAACCTTGAGCGTGGACCTCTGCTGAATTATCAAAGACCATGTTTGAGAACCATACGTGAGGATGGGAAGAATACACATGTCGATGAGTCTTCACTTGAAGTGATAGTGGAAGATCGCCCTTCGTTTGATATTTCATGGCCCAATGGCTCTTCCAGGCATTTTCGGCGCGTCTTGCAACTTCTTTGTTTGGTCTTGCCTGAAAGAGGCTATTTGACCAAGATAGAGCTACTCATCGACATATTAACCTCCCCACCCGCCACGGTGATCCTGCGATGCACGCTATTCATCATCAACTTGGTCTTTGACATTCGCTATTACTTCGTTTTCGACATATTCATTTGAAGTCCGACCTCTAGGCTTGCCGTACTGAGATCTAGCATCTGAGTCAGCTCGGAGACTGAAGACGAAAAAAGAACAATATCGTCGGCAAAACGGAGTTGGATAATCTCATTTTTTCAACCAAAATGCCCCTTTCTGCCCAGGTTGCTGCTTGCTTTCTGAAGACTTCCTCCAGAACGGCCGTAAATAATTTCGGAGACAGCGGGTCTCCTTATTTAACTCCTTTATTGAACTGTAAAGACGGTTCTGTATTGGAATTGATTTTAACAGCTGGGGTGCTGTTTCTATCAAAAGAAGTGGTGTCTATTTCTTGATTTTGTAAGGCGTTGCAAATTGAGGTATGGCTGATGCTATCAAAAACTTTCAATCTATAAATGCAATTTAATGAGTAATCTATAAACGCAATTTAAAGTGGGAGCTGGAACTCTGTATGTTTCTCGAAAACCTTGTTGATGGAGTGGAGGTGGTCAGTAGTAGAATGGCCGTGACGAAATCCGGCCTGTTCGCGGGGCTGATGTTTGTCGAGGGCTCCGGCTATTCTGTTCTCGATTATTTTAATGAAAGCTTTGTAAAGGTGTGAAACCAGACTGATAGGATGCTAATTGTCTATGTCTGTTTTGTCACCCTTTTTGTGGAAAAGAATAATCAAAGAATGGCGAAATGTGCATGGCAGAATTCCGGTGCTTAAAATACTGTTGAAAAAATTGGTAACATGTGGAAGAAGGACAGGCTCTCTTATTTTTAAGGCTGCAGTGGTTACGCCATCGTCGCCTGGGCTCTTACTATACTTCATGCTCTGCAGTGCCTCTCTTCAATTAACTGCTTCGTTTGGTAACTAAATTTACTCTCTTTGTATTTGTTCGTTTTTGTTTTATTACTGACCTTTTTAGTGCTGTTTTTTATGTTAGTGTATTGCGTTTGAACGTCACCTTTGTCTGTTCTGTCTAATAAACTAAAATATTTTTTTAAATCTAAATTGAATTGCTCTTGGTTTGCTATGAGAGTAGCTTTATTTAATCTTCTAATTGAGTTTTTAATAGAAATAAAAAGAGGATAATAGAAACTAAAATTATGATGAGAAATAAAAATCGTTTATTTCACTTTTCTATAAAAAAAAAAAACAAAAATATAAGTATCTACTAAAAGTTTTTAAATTTGTAATGAGATCATTTAATTTTTCATTTTCTTCGTCATTTCTAATTAAATTTTTTTTCAGTTTTTATGCTATGTAATCAGGTGTCTTTGTTATAATCTGCTACATCAGTTTTAAGCTAATAAAGCTTAAAACTGATGAAGCAGATCTCTTAGGTCTCTTTATTTTATAATAAAATGTAGGTCGTTATAGCACAAATATATTTTTATATTTGAAATTTTTAAAGGACGTTAAGAGCAATATTACTTTTCGAACGATCTTACACCCAAAATATTCAACCAAATTGGTTTATACAACCTGCCAATTTTTGTGGAGGCAGCAATATGTTCCTTATGCCCCTAATTTTCAAATAAGTTGTGCACACGTAACGAAAATTACGAGGTCGTATTCGACATTTTTTTGCGAATTTCGCCACGTGGATTACACAGATCGATAGAGAATCAAAAACTGAGTGAGAAAAGTATAAAATGTCAAAAAGCCCAAAATGTGCTATACGCCCTTTGAGCCCAGAGGTATCGATATATGACAATGGCGTTCAAAAGGTTAAAATCAGTTCTGTACTGCTGCAAGAGTTAAAATTATATGCCTATGACATTCGTCCACATACAACTATCCAAGGGGATGACTATTGATGAACGACCTGTGTCACATTTTAAAACTAGATACATAACATAATGTACCGGAGGAGGGGCCCGTGGCTAAATAATAACCGCCGCACAGGTCGATCGATCAGGTTAAGCTACGCTTGCCGCGGTTGGTCTGTGGATGGGTGACCATCTTTACATACCGTGACCCCTCCGTGTCACGCTATGCCGTTGGTCCCGGCTGTCAATCGTGGATCTTACGACAGTCGTTACGGGTAGATCTACGGACAGTCGTTACGGGTAGTCAGAAGCCCGAAAGTCTGACAACCAATCTTACCAAGGGATATCGTATTACCCAGTAACTGGGTTGTGGAGGTCAGATAGGCAGCAGCAGCATCCGGTTAGACTGGAAGCCGACCCCAACATAGTTGGGAAAAGGCTAGGCAGATGATCTGATACATAACATAATGTAGCCAAATAGTTGAGGTATCAACCTGCCTAAGTAGGTAACCTACTGCAGTGTCCTTTCCAAAATAATCAAAACAACTTCACTAATTAAGGTTCATTTTCAGCAATAAGGTAAATAAACACACTACATAGGTACCTATTATTTGTGTTAAAGTAATAGGTATGATGAGTATTAAATAGTTTACCTTAGAAGCTATTGCGCCTTGTAAATTCCCATGTATAGTCAACAAAAGAGATAAGTATGCAGGATCGTCGTATATATAGTTGAAGTTTAGTAAGAAACCGATGGATTATTAAAATTAAATTTTATTCGAGAACTTAATTAAATTTTATTCCATCGGTTTCTTATTAAACTTCAATATATCGAAATAGTAGTCTAATAATAGGAGATTTGAAAGATGCTTGAGGAGTCAGGAGCAAAACATATAAAACAGCGTCAATTCTTTTGTATCATTTGAAAGAAACCGAGTTCTTTCTTTATCGGTTCGGTCTTTCGGTTATCGCGACAATGTAGCCGTAGCATTAGAGACATCATTCGACTGTAAATTGCGGACGCCATGTGTGTTCACCGCAGTCTTAGAGGAGTTTCTGCTGGCATTAGAAAGTTCTTGCAGTATTGCATGGAATTATTTTTACCTATGCCTAATATACTTCCCGTGGGTGCCGTAAAAGGCGACTAAGGGTCGTACCGGAGAATGGGCAGCAGCGTTCTCTATGCATTCCACCACCATACCATACTGCGATCGCCAACCCGCCTGCCAAGCGTGGCGATTATGGCAACCCCGCCCCCCCCCCCCTTTTGGGGGAGGCCTATGTCCAGCAGTGGACGTCTTTCGGTTGAAATGATGATGATGATGCCTAACAACTTTTAAATTAGGTCAGTGTACTTACAAACACCTTTGTTGCCGGCATTGAGTGGTCAAACGACACTCATATCGTTATCAGAAGAAGGCTGCTACGCCGTCACCCTGTCTGCGTGCCGGCAGTCGCATTCAGCATGAGCTGACTAATCCGGGGAGTCACTACACAGCTACCTACATAATGCGTATTATAACACTTATCAGAAATGCGTCATGGAGTGTACGTGGTTGTCGACAAGTGCGCCCTTAGTGATTGTTTACCCCTTTGGAGTGGAAATGACGTATGATGCAATGACCACAGACACTGCACCTTTATTGCTAAGAAGAAGAATCATTTATTTGCAGAAAATATACCTACTGTCAAAAGTTGAAATTTATGAAGTACTAGCTGCGCCCCGCGGTTTCACCCACATAAGTGTCGATCCCGTGGGAATATCGGGATAAAAACTATCCTATGTACTTCCCAGGGATGCAATCTATCTCTCTGCCAAATTTTATCTAAATCCGTTCAGTGGTTTAGGCGTGAAAAGGTAACATACAGACAGAAAGACAGAGTTACTTTCGAATTTATGACACTAGTATGGGGGGCCCGTGCCTAAATAATAACAGCCGTACAGATCGATCGATCAGGTTAAGCTACGCTTGCTGCGAATGGTCTGTGGATGGGTGACCAGCTTTACATACCGTGACCCCTCCGTGCCTCGGAAAGCATGATAAGCCGTTGGTCCCGGCTGTCATTCGTGGATCTTTGACAGTCGTTACGTTTAGTCAAAAGCCCGAAAGTCTGACAACCAGTCTTACCAAGGGGTATCGTATTACCCAGTAACTGGGTTTTGGAGGGCAGATAGGCAGTCGCTCCATGTAAAATACTGGTATTCAGCTGCATCCGGTTAGACTGGAAGCCGACCCCATTTTGACGAGTTATACGAACATAAATGTAGGCATTTATGTTCGTATAACTTGTCAAAATGTAGGGAACAGCTGATTTATTTTTGCGATTTCAGGTTCGGTCCCATAGTAAAAGTTGTTCATAATGATGAGTACGATGACCTCTTACGAGGTTGTTAAAGTTTTACCAATAACCCTGTATATAAACTAAGTACATTTTTACTGCAAATGCCCGTTTGGTTACCGTCGAGGCCTGCTTAAATCTAAAGGTACCAACATGACTATCCATCGATGCAGGTATCTAGTCATTGTACTACTGATTAACGTCATTGACCGCGCATTTCTGCAAGTCACGAGTTGTCGTGTACTGATTTGCTATTGTGTCCGTTGTTTGGCTGATGTTTCGGTAGGTAAGCGTATGCATGAGAGGTATTCGACAAACTGGCGAAAACAGGTAAACTGCTGACCGAACCGGAAGAGGAACCGGGACCACCCCTATGTGCTGGTGATCACCGGGGTGGTTTTAGTGAGGTAAAAATCCCACATAACCCGACCGGGCTTCCCGGAGGTCGGGTGCCTTCTGAAGGTTTCGCCCGACAAAAAAAAAGAAGGAGAGGTATTCGATAATCTGTCGAGCACCGGTAAACTGCTGACCGTAACTCTGCCGTCCTTACGAAAAGTGCAATAACTAGAGTTTTCCCCCGAATTGAGATAAATGGAATCTGCAGAATGAGATCTAAATATTCTTTTCAGACACTTTTTACGGATCCATGACGTAGCCGGTTTTAATTATTATTTTATTATTTAAGCCTTTATTTCCCAAAACATCTAAATTAATTACAAAATCATCTTAAAATATTCATATTTCATTCCTAATTATAATCTGAATAATTATTTTATCATGCATTTTAACAAATAAATAAATAAATTGATTTTAAAAATTGAATATTATAAAATAAAATAAATAATTTCTTGTTTAATTAGTATTGGGTGCCCATTTAAGGGCGAAGGCCTCCTCCATCTTTCGCCATTCCTCTCTGTCTTGGGCCATTCTAGTCCAGGTGGGGCCAGTCACGGCCACAATATCATCGCACCACGTGGTGCATCGCGAGGGTACTAATGGAGGACCCTCTCACTCCATCGTCCATCCGTGGCTCTGGCTACGTGTCCTGCCCATCGCCATTTCAACTTGCAAACTAATTCCACAGCATCTATTATTTTAGTGCATAATCGTATGTCTTTGCTTCTTTTATGGTCTCGGAGTTTAATTCCTAACATACTCCTCTCCATTGCTCGTTGGAATGCTTGAAGTTTGTTTGTGACTGCCTTTGTTAGTGTCCAACTTTGACAACCGTAGAGTAGAGTAGCCGGTTTTAATACTAAGCATAATATAGTGATGGAGATACAAGCAAAACAAAAAAAAAATCTTTAACCGCGTTTTTCTCGAAATCAGCCTAGGTTTAACCTAGTTATTGCACTTTTCGTTAAGAGTCCCTATCAATTTCGCGGACTAAAAACAGAAAAATCATTTTTTTCAGCGCAAATTTCTTAATATCCTTAAGTTAATCTAGTTTTTTAAAAAATACACAAGTATTTATCACCTATCTATCTAGTAAGTCTACGAATTTAAGTTTTGATAACTACTTAATAAAAAATTCGTTTATAGGGCATTATTTAGATATTTTACTACAATTAAATTAGTAGTCAAAATAAAAATATAAAAATTGAGTTAGGTAGATAAACACCTCAAATTTTAAAATATTTAACACTTTTTGTTATTTTCAATAAATTCTTACGCGTAGACGACGGTTTCGCGCATGACTTTATTGGGTTTTTTCAGCGTAGTCAAAATTTTTTTACAAGTACTAATTCGTTAAGGTTAAAAAAAATAAATCGTACACTACATGCCTAGTATTTACGATTTTTTTTCAGATCGTTATTTGCTACCTAAGAAGCTAAGAAAGCAATCGAAAAACTTGGTGTTTCGTGATTACGTAAAAACGTGTGTTAGTTTTTTTTTTTGAATTAAGTAGTTATCAAAACTTAAATTCGTAGACTTACTAGATAGATAGGTGATAAATACTTGTGTATTTAAAAAAAACTAGATAACTTAAGGATATTGAGAAAGGAAATTGCCCATTTCTCTATTGACCGCCGTTGACTCTGAGAAGAAAGGCCGAAAGAAACTCAGAGGTCACAGACTCTTTTAAAGCCCAGACATAATCTTGGCCAGATCATGTGAAGACCATGTGACCACCACCACCACCACCACAAAGGTGTCTGAAATGTCCTTTTGAGAAAAGAACCACACAGATTCAGTGGACATGTCCAGTCAGTGCACCCATTTGTCAGTAAACGTGCAGCTCAACGCAGAACTTAAGGAGCTCAACGATTCAACGAACAATACCAAAGAAGGCATTTGGGTAGACCGTACAAATTACTCCAACTGCCAGATCATGACTAAAACGGGATCAATGACCCAGGAAGAATGTCATAGTTGAAATTATTTTTAAAACTCAGCGTCAGTCTTTATACTAAGCGTTAAGACCTATTATGGGGAGGTTCTTAAAAAATTGGCAACACTAGTTTTACTAAAATACTCCATTCAAAAAAGTATGCAACAAAATCGAATGTATAACTAATTAAATACAAAATATTTACCTATCACACGATTTCGATCAACTAAACTCAGAAAAGATAAAAAAATATTTTATAATTTATAAGTATATTTTTATGGCCATACTCTACTGCTTTAAAGCGGTACTGGTTATGGGCAATTTCCTTTGCGCTGAAAAAAACTGATTTTTCTGTTTTTAGTCCGCGAAATTGATACGACGATACTTAAGACGGCAGAACTGGTCTGGATAATGTAGTTAGACGGTTTACATAGCTTATTACGTAAATGACTGCCTCGTTGGTCTAGTAGCCGCAAGCACTACTGCTGAATTCGATTCTCATATCGGGTTAAGTGTTACTGAGCGTAATTTCGTGAGCAGTGGTGGCCAAGTGATAGCGGCCGCGACTTACGAGTTGTAAGTCGTAGGTTCGAACAAAGACAGGCGCTTTACTTTGTGTAAATTATTTCATCACCACTGCTCACAAAACGGTGAAGGAAAACATCGTGAGGAAACCGACATGTCCTAGAACCGAAAATTCGAAGACATGTGACATCTGCCAACCCGCACTGGGCCCGCGTGGTGGATTACGGCCCACTCCCTCTCACCGAGAGGAGGCCTGGTGTCCCAGCAGTGGGAACATTAAAGGCTGATTATTAAGGACTTTCCCAGTCTGGAGCCTGGAGTTTGGCCCGGATGATAGCAATACAGGATCGTCCCCCGGAGTTAAACATAACTGGGAAAAGGCAGGGTGTAGGTAGTTCAGGTACAGCTGTGACTACCCCTTCGTTAATTACAGGCGTGATGTTATTTTATCTATCCTAACTAATATTATTTTATTATTATATCGATTTAATTTATCGTGCCTATATTAATTTATTGAATCAATTGTTACCAATTACAATTTTATTATTCATCTAACATAATTTGAACATTATATTAATTGTTTTGATGCTATATTAATTGTGATGATAAACCGTATTATTTAGATAAATTGTTACTTAGCACGATTTGAATTTATAATGAGACTATTTTTAAATAAATAAATTGTTATTTGCTAACTTAAAATAATGTATCGGTAAATTCGCGGAGAACATCTAGACATAAAGGAAATACGTACCTACCAACTTATCCCAGTATTGGTTGGTTGTCAGAGCTACGAAAACTAAGAGCGATATGAAACAGGAGGATTCTCCAAAATGGTGTTGCGTCATCCATTTCGTAAAAAAGGGGTTCCTGTTTCAAGATCTGGGTCGCTGATTCATGTTAAGTTCAAGAATAATAAGATAAAAAATACTAAGAAGTGAATATTTATTTAGATTGTAAACAGAAATGACTAATACCTACAGCTGACCTCTAGACTTTGCCTGGAGTCGCGTAGTTCATAGTTCTAACGAGATTAAAGGGTCAAGCATCAAGTCTGTCTCACTAAGACCTCTATCAAGACTCAAGCATTACTTAAAACTCGTTCAGAGCCATTTGATTGGTTGAAACTAGGTTTAAGTAATGATTGATTCTTGAGTGAGGTTCTTGATACGGGACTTGAGACTTGTCTTAAAGTCTACTAGACAAGCACCGACCGAAAAACAGGCTAAGGTATAAGCCCCGCACCTTGATATTACGACTGGCGGCCATCTTAGTGACGTAGTCGAACTGTCAGTACCGGTTAGCGCTTACGTGTATGTGCGGTTTATGACGTCAAAATGACGTCACACAGCTGTTATTGTGACAAGGTTCCATCGCAATATCAACCTGCGGGGCTTATACTCTTCTTACATCTACTTAGCTTCATATTTCTGACTGATCGACCCCCTGACATGACAGACCGACCCCTTGACAGTTTAAAAGTGCCTGTGCGTGTGTGGTTTTAATGATTGATGTCACACAGCAATTAACAGAAAAAGAAAAACTATAATTATTGAATTCATTATTTAAAGGTAACGTAAAACCCACATCACATAACGTGCAACCAGCGTTAGTTCAAGCTAATTGTTACTCATACCTACAATACATGGGTAGGTACTTACGTTTCTTATCACCTTTTTATCAATGTTTAGTTAATGGTTGTGTGGCTAAAATAGGCTAGCATGCGGGTAGTCGGGTCGGTAGAAATGTTAGAATGCAACCTTGTTGGATATTGAGTTGTATTTGGTCTACATTTTGGAATGTTTGTCTGAATGTGTGCCCGGTCCCGGTTGATGGCAATAGGTTTGCCCCGATTACATTATTATAGAGGTACACACACAACACACACACACACTTAACAACTCGGAAAGGGATCGTAACCGTATCAACTCGAGCCATTCAGTATTCTTTGTATGAAACCCCAACTGCAACGCACACTAATCGGAGTATTCTTTGTATGAAAGCAACGCACACTAATCGGAATCGTAACGTAATCACCTCGCCTCGGGACAAGCTCACGAACCGCGGTGCGGTGCGTGGTCGACTTGCAGTTCCCGCGTTCACATCTTTTCGTCTACCCTTGCCCCTCTCACCCCTCCCGCGGCTTGCCTGCAGCACCATCAACCAGCGGTCGGCGAGCCGTGCGTCGCCTACCGTAGCCGAGGTCGGTTTACCCATCGGAGCTGCTGATCCGCTTTGGTTACGTGCTTATGTTAGTTGACGCCTGTTTGACGGCGAGGCGAAAGGCGATACGGTGGCGATCCGTTTCCGAGTTGATATGGTGTGATAAGACCTATCAGCCTATAATGTTAGCACTGCTGGGACCCAGGCCTCCTCTCTTTTTGAGAGGGAGTGGGTCGCCCCCGGTTGCACGGGATTTAAACAATACTGACGAAATGTGGATGTACTACAGACGTCTCCTACGCCTGGACAGGAACGGCCTGCGTCTGGTGATGGGGTCCACGGATATCTATGAAGGGGGACCTTCACGGGACACTGTTCGCTTAACAAACAATAGGTATAACCCGCTTAAATGGCACTGTGCCGCTGGGTGTCAGGTGCATTCACTCAGGTGCCATTTAAACGGGTGCCCAATGTGGAATACGTCTGCAGGACTTGCATGAAGGCTGAGGAGGAATCCGGGTCGATCTAAGGTTAACGCTACGCTTGCCGAGGTCGGTTTGTGGATGGGTGACCATCCATTACATATTACAGTAATTTTCAATTTTGAAAATCACAATGTCTTTTTTTGTTTTTTTTTTCAATGAGAGGTTTTCTTTTTGAGTAGGTATTAAAAAAAAACATAGTTTCCAAGAACTCTGTAGATGGCGTTGAACTCTAGTGTGTTCAACGCCATCTACAGAGTTCTTGCACCTAGTAACGTAGTCGTTACTAGGTGGCAAAGCCAAAATGCTTGGAAAAATAAAAACATTGCGTCACGTCACATATGCTCGTCAACTGACACTTTCGTTTGCTTTCGTTTTACGATCTCAAAATTACATCCAAGTGAAATAATCAAAAAATGATGTGACGTTCCGTTCCTTGCAGTAACTTACCAAGTTCAGCGCCATCTATCCAGAGAAGTATAAAAAGAAAATCCCTCATTATGAAAATCACAATGTTTTTTTTATACCATGGCAATGTCAATCCATATGAAAATTACTATTTTTTATTTTTTTATCATGCCGTGAGATTCTGGTAGACCTATGTAACTCAGTAACAGGGTTGTGGAGGTCAGATAGGCAGTTGGTCCACGTAAAATACTGGTACTCAGTAGCATCCGGTTGGACTGGAAGCTGACCCGAACGTTGGAAAAAGGCTAGGCAGGTTGATTGGTAGTGAGTTTGTATTGCTTTCAAGGCTTACCTCTTTCGCCCTTCCACAGTTGTCGATCGTAGGCTTTCCTTCTCCGTGTCGCATCTGCTGTCGATCTCCGGTCAGTGCCGTTCACCTTTTTCTCATCCCCGGGGATACCATTCAGTGACGCCTTTGGCCCATTTCTCTATTAAATATTGAAATGTTTACCCCCTCCCCCTTTGTGTAACACTCCCTGGGGGTGTGTGTGCGTTGACTTTGTCAAAAATTGATGTTTACATTTCGCATCAAGGGATCACTGTGAGCGCCGCAGTGCGCTGGTGTGTGATTATAGAGCCTATACAAACTTTCATTAGAACTTGGAATCTCCTTTTTGAGTTCCTTTAATGTGGCCCACGAAATTCAAAATATCTTAGTAGTAGGTATAGTTTTTCGGACTGGTGTTCGCCTCTCTACATCCAAGCGGGCGTATTTTGAGTAAGGTTCAAAATGCCTTACGTCTATTGCAAAGAAATTTTAAATTTCGCGGGCTACATGTAAAGTAGGTACTAAAATGGAATAGACCCTTTTCTTACTAATACTGTTTTAATCGCACAACTGTACTCTTTCACAATCCAACAACGACTGCCTTTGCACTACATTTTACCATTTTAAAACGACATTTGCCCCACCCAGAAATAACGCTCAGTAATATCATCACCGTTATTTCCAAGTGTTGCCAAAGTAAAATAATATATTTAGTTGCCATAGCGGAAATACATTTTAAAAGTTTGTTACAATATTAATAATTTGTACTTTGATAGTGTTGCCACAGTGGATATTATAATGCGGTATTAAAATAATGCTTGTTTTTTAAAATTAAATCAATGAAATCACGACAACTCGGCCATCCGACGGCGTGCTAACTCCGAAGCACGCGCTAATCACGACCACTGAGGCAATATATCAAATAGCAACAATATTGGAAAATTATTTTGATATGCTGGTTTACTGGGAAGCTAAATAATTTAACTAACCATCTGTATGTGCCTGCGCACCGTTTCTATTAGAATTATCATTGATCCCATTAAGTCACAACCTACTGCCATTTGGCCATCAATTTCACACCTACTGTGCAATGCTAACTTATCATAAAAAATAGTCCAAAAGTTTCATCCATACAGGACTTTCATTTAAGCATCTCTAAAAGTTTTCTGAAATTTTCATCAATACCATTTATTTCCACGAGTAATTGAGCGTTAGCAAAGTTTCATACCGCTTTTTGGCCAATCCAAAAACTTTTTAAAGGGCATAGTGTTTTATTTGTTTTCATTCCAATCAAACATTGGCGTATTAACTATCTTAACTATCGCTCAATATCTTGGAATCTACTATCAGGGTCAAAATCTGGGACTCATTGCAGCATATCTACATGGCTTATTAACAGCACACAAATGGCGTACTAACAGCACACCTACATGGCTGCATAAGATCACATAAGTACCTACGTTAAACTTTGAACTGCAGCTCACCTACATGGCTGCATAAGATCACATAAGTACCTACGTTATACTTTGAACTGCAGCTCACCTACATGGCTGCATAAGATCACATAAGTACCTACGTTAAACTTTGAACTGCAGCTCACCTACATGGCTGCATAAGATCACATAAGTACCTACGTTAAACTTTGAACTGCAGCTCACCTACATGGCTGCATAAGATCACATAAGTACCTACGTTAAACTTTGAACTGCAGCTCACCTACATGGCTGCATAAGATCACATAAGTACCTACGTTAAACTTTGAACTGCAGCTCACCTACATGGCTGCATAAGATCACATAAGTACCTACGTTAAACTTTGAACTGCAGCTCACCTACATGGCTGCATAAGATCACATAAGTACCTACGTTAAACTTTGAACTGCAGCTCACCTACATGGCTGCATAAGATCACATAAGTACCTAGGTTAAACTTTGAACTGCAGCTCACCTACATGGCTGCATAAGATCACATAAGTACCTACGTTAAACTTTGAACTGCAGTTCACCTACATGGCTGCATAAGATCACATAAGTACCTACGTTAAACTTTGAACTGCAGCTCACCTACATGGCTGCATAAGATCACATAAGTACCTACGTTAAACTTTGAACTGCAGCTCACCTACATGGCTGCATAAGATCACATAAGTACCTACGTTAAACTTTGAACTGCAGCTCACCTACATGGCTGCACAAGATCACATAAGTACCTACGTTAAACTTTGAACTGCAGCTCACCTACATGGCTGCATAAGATCACATAAGTACCTACGTTAAACTTTGAACTGCAGCTCACCTACATGGCTGCATAAGATCACATAAATACCGACGTTGAACTTCGAACTACCGGCTCACTCACATGGTTGCAACAAACTATACGCATACATCACCCATGATTGAACTAGAGTATAAGCCGCATAGAACTCTAAACTATTCTCCTATATCATTATCTTTATTTTTAAAATCTAAACTACAGCTCGCTTATGTGGCTGCTATAAACTATACGCATACATCTCCATAAAGCTCACTTGCATGGCTGAACTAGAGTGTAAGCCGCATAGAACTCTCAACTATACTCGTACATCTTCATTTTTAAATCTGAACTATAGCTAGCCTACATGGCTGCAATAAGCTATACGCATACATCTCCATAAAGCTCACTTACATGGCTGAAATAGAGTGTAAGCCGCATAGAATTCTAAACTATACTCGTACATCTTCATTTTTAAATCTGAACTATAGCTGGCCTACATGGCTGCAATAAACTATACGCATACATCTCCATAAAGCTCACTCACATGGCTGAAATAGAGTGTAAGCCGCATAGAACTCTAAACTATACTCGTACATCTTCGTCTTTAAATCTGAACTACAGCTGGCCTACATGGCTGCAATAAACTATACGCATACATCCCCATAAAGCTCAATAACATGGCTAAACTAGAGTGTAAGCCGCATAGAAATCTAAACTATACTCGTACATCTCTGAACAGCTCACTTCGTGGCTGGACCCGAGTGCACGCCGCATAGAGGTCTAAACTATACTCTTACATCTCTGAACAGCTCACCTCGTGGCTGAACCCGAGTGCACGCCGCATAGATAAAGGTCAAAGTCACTATACTCGTACATCTCTGAACAGCTCACCTCGTGGCTGGACCCAAGTGCACGCCGCATAGAGGTCTAAACTATACTCGTACATCTCTGAACAGCTCACCTCGTGGCTGGACCCGAGTGCACGCCGCATAGATAAAGGTCAAAGTCACTATACTCGTACATCTCCGAACAGCTCACCTCGTGGCTGGACCCGAGTGCACGCCGCATAGAGGTCTAAACTATACTCGTACATCTCTGAACAGCTCACCTCGTGGCTGGACCCGAGTGCACGCCGCATAGATAAAGGTCAAAGTCACTATACTCGTACATCTCTGAACAGCTCACCTCGTGGCTGGACCCGAGTGCACGCCGCATAGAGGTCTAAACTATACTCGTACATCTCTGAACAGCTCACCTCGTGGCTGGACCCGAGTGCACGCCGCATAGATAAAGGTCAAAGTCACTATACTCGTACATCTCTGAACAGCTCACCTCGTGGCTGGACCCGAGTGCACGCCGCATAGAGGTCTTAACTATACTCGTACATCTCTGAACAGCTCACCTCGTGGCTGGACCCGAGTGCACGCCGCATAGATAAAGGTCAAAGTCACTATACTCGTACATCTCTGAACAGCTCACCCTCGTGGCTGGACCCGAGTGCACGCCGCATAGAGGTCTAAACTATACTCGTACATCTCTGAACAGCTCACCTCGTGGCTGGACCCGAGTGCACGCCGCATAGATAGAGGTCAAAGGTCAAAGTCACTATACTCGTACATCTCTGAACAGCTCACCTCGTGGCTGGACCCGAGTGCACGCCGCATAGAGGTCTAAACTATACTCGTACATCTCTGAACAGCTCACCTCGTGGCTGGACCCGAGTGCACGCCGCATAGATAGAGGTTAAAGTCAAAGGCCAAAGTCGGAGGTCTAAACTATACATTTTACTATACATACGCATGCTCATACAGTCATTAGACATTACCGCAACCAACATGATCAAACTTTTAGCTTAGCTATCAAACTATATACCTGCTCAGAAAATCCAATGAACGGTACAGACCTCTAGAATATCATTGTTCAGAGTGAATCTTGTAGCGAAATTCCCAACATTTACTTCAAGTTGTCCAATGCAATGATAACTCTATCGAGGAGTTGCCCCGACCAAGAGTAACACGTGCACTGGCTCAACTATTGACTTATTGTTTATAATTAGTCCAAGGCCACGATAACCCTATCGAGGAGTTGCCTCGACCAAAGGTACCATGTGCATCGGCCCAACCATTTACTTAATTATGCCAACACAGCTACAAACCCTATCGAGGAGTTGCCTCGACCAAAGGCAGCACGTGCGTCGGCCTAACTATTTACTTATTATATTATTATAATTAGTCCAACGCAACGATAACCCTATCGAGGAGTTGCCTCGACCAAAGGTAGCACGTGCATCGGCCCAATTACTATTAACTATGATTTAAATATTAACCGTCTGGGAAATACGCCACAATGATTGCTACCGAATCAAAAACTACGTAACAACCACACTTACCGCTCACTGAACTTATCTGGGACTAAAACAATGAAGTAAGGTGAAGAATTCATAAGACTACTTACGATTTTGCCGAGACATGGCTCGTGGTCCATAGCACTTCTGAATTAAAATGGAATAGACCCTTTTCTTACTAATACTGTTTTAATCGCACAACTGTACTCTTTCACAATCCAACAACGACTGCCTTTGCACTACATTTTACCATTTTAAAACGACATTTGCCCCACCCAGAAATAACGCTCAGTAATATCATCACCGTTATTTCCAAGTGTTGCCAAAGTAAAATAATATATTTAGTTGCCATAGCGGAAATACATTTTAAAAGTTTGTTACAATATTAATAATTTGTACTTTGATAGTGTTGCCACAGTGGATATTATAATGCGGTATTAAAATAATGCTTGTTTTTTAAAATTAAATCAATGAAATCACGACAGTACAGTGTGACAAATTCTCAACTGCATAGATACAATCTAACTAAATGCATATTTAAACCCTATTGAAACAACTCACAGCATTGAAGACGAGGTACCAGCTGGGCTAGCATGGGCTGGGGATAAAACTTTTCTCCACCGGTTATTTCCACTGACAAGGGATAAAATTATTTTATCCACCTGCCAAAGCACGGCAACAGGGGGAAAGAGAATTATATCACTTTTTGACATTAGACGTGGATACTCACCCCCCGTCTATAGCATGGCGACCAGTGGAAGAGAAAAATTACAGATATTTTGACATAACAAAGGGAGAAATTTGTCCTCGTCTTTGTATGGTGGGTTTAAGTATATCTCTTGGAGAAAATATAATTAATTGTACTAAAAAAATGTCTCGTGCTTACTGCCACCGTGAATAGTTTATCCACCCATGTCGCCATGCTCGGAGGGTGGACAAAATTGACAGAGGGGAATAGTATTTTCTCCTCTCCCCGTGGATAAAATGTCTCCGGCCATGCTAGCCCTGCTGATGGGAAAAGCATATTAAGGTCCATACGCTTTTCGGTTTTCCGAACAATAAATTATCAACAATCGCATAACTATTCGCGCGACGGTCGCTTTTAAAAAGGACGCGGTGTACGGTTCGGAAGAGGGAAAGAAGGACTGGATGTCAATTAAAACAAAATATATAATTTGGGAACGGAATCGTTTATTGAACCCATCTGTAATAGTAGATAATTAAATTATACTGTTACTCTACACATTTTGTACTGTTCAAAGTACCTACCTATGTCAAGTATTCCTATCTCTTAGGTTAAAATGTACCGACAAATGCACCCAATACCGAGCAATTACATTTTTAATTAATCTTTTAAATTTCCAATTGTGCTCCAAAATTCAGTGGTAGCTACCAATCACAGTACCATTTGGATCCTACGATTAAACACATGGACATATTTATTTCCCATGACAAAATGTAAGTCGACTTTTTATTCTTTTTTTTTTAATATTATGACAATGAGACTAATGTATGATAGGGTAAACAGGTTGGTTGTTTGAAAAAAATATTCGTTTTGATTTTTGAACAGCTTTAAATACAACTACGGCTGTTATTCAGATTATTCTGATAAGATCCAAGAGTTTTACTTGTAGTAACTTACTAGAATAAGGATTTTACACTTCTTGTTTGGATACAAACACTGCATCACGTTTACATAATAGGTACACATTGTTTACAATTGTATAAATTCGTTACTTTAATAATATAAGAGGAATTTGAATATAAACATTAATATTTAAAACATTAGATAATCATTTAGATATTCGTTCTTTACATGTTTTTTTTTTAGCAAAAACTTCATACATCAGTGTGTGTATCCAAAACAACTAAGGGGACGTCTTTTAAATTTCAAATTAGGCATTACATCGTAGCCATTAGTAACTTACACTAAATAAGTTAATATTTTAGATAATATCGATCGAGTCGTCGCTTCGTTTACATTAATTAATAATAGGTATAAATCTTCCTTTATTGTCTTCATTCTTCACCATTAAAAAAAAAGCTGGGTATGAAATAATTGCCAATTAAAAAAAATAAGGAACAGTGTTGTTGCGTAACAAGTGGCGGCGAAAAATTGTTTCGTGTAAAATCGCTTTGGTTCAGCCATTAAAATAACAATATAATTAAAGTGTACATTTCTGCCAAGGTTTATAACCGTGTCCAAAGAGGATAATTTTACAGATATCATATAATAGCGAGAAGCCATTGTCGTGATAAAAATAACAAGCGGATGGTAATTTTCAAGATATTCATGCAAATGTACAATGTTTCAATTTCCTCATTGGATTCTTGAACTTTGTAGCCGGTTTTATAGTAATTTCTCGTCATTTTGTATAGGGTTGTACGAAACAATATCAATAGAATTATCGATATCGATAGAAAATATAGTTTATCAAACAGTTTTTATCGGAATCGCCATCATTGTTTGCTACTTTTATCAAACATTAAAATTATAGTGTATCGTTGCCTTAATAAATAACACAAATTCATGATATGTACCTAAGTATACACAGAAAAGATCGACAATACGCAAATGATACAAAATAAATAGCATATCGATGAATAATCGTCATAATAATTATATACATACACTTAACATACTTTAGTACCCTTCGATTTTAATGGATCTTTATAAATGGTTATTCGATTGTTATAGATGACTATTCTTTAACCGTAGTAGTTTCTAGTTCGATAAGTAAATTGTAATCGATATTTACATCATAAGTACCTATTAATATGATTATTACGCTGCGATCGCGCGATTGGATCATCCGTCCCTTTCTGATTCCTTACTCAACACGTTTGTGCAAAAGAGATGGGAGTGATCGATTCGCCCGATCGAGTTTACGTGGCAGGTGCACAGACTCTGCTAAACAGATCGCCACCCTAGTTCCAACGTTAACGCTTCGTTCGGTTAGAAAGGAATCCATTTAAATGTATATGAAAATAAGTGGGACTTACAGTATATACAAAAATATCACATTACTTCGAGGCCGCAGCTTTCAATCACTTAGTCAATTAATTATTTCGTCTTCTTACCTAAGTTGTCGGTCGTTGGTACGAAGCGTAAGCAAGTTAACGCAGGAAGTAATCGATCCAAATTAACAGTATATTGTTTTTAAGCTGTCTTCGCTCACCGGAAGGCTTCTTTTGCTAAGCGCAAATCACTCAATACCTAGATGGCTCGCGAGATACATCAGTAACTTTAACATTATTGCTGAACGAGTCAGTCGCGTATAAACTAAACAATTTCCAATTATACAATTATCATCGCATCCGTGCCTTTAATGCATTAGTCTTCCCACACCTACTAACGAATAACTAGGAAGAATTTTATTTCTTTTAAAAGACTAGGTGCCTCGTCATAGACCTACTAATCCAAAGTGAGTACTACGACACCTACGAGATCGAAGCAGAAGTATATAAAAAGCTGCAGCCGGCGGATCGCGCAGTCGTCGTCGACGCTGCACTACAAACATAATCGGCCGACACGCGTCGGACGGTGACGTCACACCATCGGCTCACCGCCGCGGTCTATCACAACGACATAGAAAAATATAACGATCTGGGACGCGTTTTATTGCTAAAAATTTAGGTACAGTCTTTGGGTGCCTCCGGGGAGGATCCTGCGGAGAAGTCGTCGAGGAAGTCGAAGGTGGCGACGGCGGCGCGCTCCGGCTCGCCATAGCGGACGAAGAATCCCTCGCGCCCGAGGATGGAGGGCCGCCGGAACCGGCCGCGAAGTCCGCCCGGCCCGCGCACGCGCAGCGCGGCCGCTGCACCAACAGGAGCGTCAGCACGAGCCTACTCTACAAGCGAGCGCCCTCTGGACGAGACAACACGCGTGAGCCACGCGCCCCGTCGTCCAGCACCGCTCGCACACACACGCGGCGCAAGCCACGCCACGCTCACACTTAGTGTAGTCATATCCCGTAGTAATACTCTCCCCACAAAAGGTACATAGAGAGCAGACAAGAGGCGAGCGAAAAGCACTAGCCTCAAATTTTACGTTACAGTAAATATTTCGGAAATAAAAACATTTGCTACAACTTTGGACTCAGCATTTTCCGAATACACGAAATATTCCAAAATCTTAATATTATTTTGCTTAACTTATTTAAGTTCTCAAATAATTTACACCCCGAGTTTAATGTGTAACTTCGGGATATGATTGTAGAAACATCGATACATGTCTCCCTTTAAATCTTTACTGATTTTGTTTTTACTCCACCAAATAGAAAAATAAACCCCTTGTTTGATAGATTGACAGAGTAATGAGCGTGGCGTTGCCTGCTGATGACGGTCTACTCGGAATGAGGCGAGAGAGTGAGATGGTGCGTGTGAGTGAGAGCGGAAACGAGTGACGTGGCTGGTCGTGACGACAGACAACATGAAATGACATGACACATATACGTCGGCACAGATCTTTGGTGGTTTGCCCACGAGACTTATCCTGCAAGGCAGTTCACCTAATACAATTTAGCTAAACGTTAAAACGTAAAATTTCAAATATATTATTATGTGAGCTGTCATGCAATTTTTACTATTACGGAAAATAATCATATTTATTAAAAATCAAGAAAAACCTGTTCATTTATTTAAAAAATAATGCAATCATTGAAGATTAAATCATGCAGTCAAGATCTGTGCGGACTTAAAGAGAAACGTTAAATGTAGACATTGAGATTTCAGAAATTCACTTGCAATAATGTATTTGAGCTATAAGTTAAATGAAAATATTACATTTAGAACTAAGTACTTTCAAAAGAAATAGTTTAAAATGCAAATAATATGAAAATTATCAACATTTAACGTTTGACCAAAAAAGCAAAATTAAAAACAAATGGAAAATGTAACTGAATTGAATTCAGAAATGGAAGAGCATTTTTAATGCTTGATTTTTGTGAAATTATAATAAATTATTTGAATAGAGAACAGAATTAAGACTATAGAAAATATTTATTAAAAATGTTATAAAAATCATCGTCAGGGACTCTCAACATTTTCGACATCTGAATCGAATAGGTACTACACAACAACACTCAACACAACACTAGCAGTTTGACATTTCTTGTTGTCAATTTGATAATAAGTGTCAATTTCAACTTGATTCGATTTATTCAACGATTCGATTCAGATCATGAAGATATTGGAAGCAAGGCTGGCCTTATACAGTTGGAATATATGAATTCGTAACCAGTAGCACCAAAAAGCGCAGTATCGCATACAATTTAACTATTTTCTCCACACACAAATTGTTTTGGTTGTTACCGGTTATGAATTCAGATATAAATTCAGACTGTTTATGTCCTGCCGAAACCTGCGTTATATAGCTTATGTACAAATTAACATAATCTAGTTTGGAGCCCCTTGACAAAGGCAAACTTTACACGATGCAAATTTCATGTCTGTGGCATAGAATAAAATTACTTATCATATGCCACAAGCAATAAAATCGCACTGTGTAATTCAATTCAGGCTTCTGAAAACTTGAAATTTTTTAAAAAAAACTTCACGTCAAGAAAACAAGTGGGTCAATTTGTACTAGAGCTAATAAGTAAAACTATACATGACGACGAAATGGCCGATTCACGAGATTGCGTGAAGATTTTTCGAGGGCAGAGACAATAATAATAATGATGGCTAAGGGTCAATTTCACCAATGAATCTTGAACGCGGCTTAGATGTTCTGATAGCGTTCAGTTTGATTGGTGAAATTCGCCATAAGTGGAGTTACGAAATTGATCCTTCGTTTCAATGATGACCTAAGTTTCTACAGAAATTACCAATTCAGAATGGGAATGGTTTTTTGAATCGGCCATTTTTCTTTCTGGGACTGGACTCTCGCTGTCAGTACAATAACAACAATAAATATAAGTTCTCTGTGCTTAAATAGAATCGTATCGGAATTTAAATATCTTTATCAATAATTGAGCCATGTCTCAATAATATGTGAACATAGCAACAACTTTTCATTTACATCAGTTTCAATATCTAATTAAAGATATTGACATGGCAAGAGTTCATCTCAGTCTTCTCTTCTCGCTACGGGGTCAAATTAAGTTAACGAGCGAAACTTTACAGGCGAGATGAATATCCACAAAATCTAAAGTAATGAGGTGACATCGGGCATAGACAAGCGTAGGTACTGTTATAATATAGTGGCTACTATTGGTGGCATCACAGCGGGCCCGTTCAGAATACCAGCGCTGCGGCATTTATTTTTAAATGATAAGGGCCTTTTGGTCTTCAATTTTTTTTTTGGATTTGTATTTATAATTTGTATTGATTTATATTTCTGTTTGTGTACTTAGTAAACGAAGCAATCGGAGTATGCAAGGTCGTAGCAGGTGGAGGGCTGTAGTTTCTACCATGCTGCAACATGGGAAGAAGTCATGTTTGTATATTGTGTCATCATCATGCGCGATGTGTGTGCGTGTATGTGTGTTTGTGTGTGTGCGTGTGTGTTTTGTTATCATAAATACTTTTTCTTTAGTTTTTCCATACTGCAACTGTCAAACGTAAATTTTATGCCGCGTTTAAAAGATATCTGACTTTGGTAAAATCAGCCCATATAAAGATAATAAACGTCTATGAAGTTTCGCTGGCTAAGTTAATTTGACCATGTATAGTTATCATAAACAACATTAAAATCACAAAAAGGTGCAATATTCACCTGTCTTCTGCCTCCTAGACCTGTGCAGTCGATGTAGCCGCGAATAGGGCGGCGGCGGCTCTGCGGGCGAGGAGCCGCACGACGAGGGCGAGGAGTCACTCGACGCTAGCATCACGTCTAGTAGGTTGGCTCGGGCCTGGAACAGGTTGATAAAGTCATTAGTCTATGACTGCTTTAAAAAAATCAGAGAATCATGATCATTTCAGCCGAAAAAAAGTAGTATAAAGAGTATATAGTTAAATTTATAATCAAAGAATAGTCTAAATGTATTCTAAATTAACGTGAGTTATGATTTGCCTAAACAATTGCAACCATGTATTGTAGAGTTCATTAAAAAATAATCAATTAATACAAGGAAGAACAGACGTCAAAAATGACGCGTCGACGACGTAAAACGCGTGAGCGATAAACCCATATAAAATATATACATATATATATATATAAGTACATAACATCAAAATCAATTACCTTAGGATCACTAAAATCGATGTCCTTCTCCACATGCACCCAGCCCGTGTGCGCCCACAGCGCGGCGTCGCGCTGCGCATGCGCAGGCGCGCGCGCGCCGCGCTCGTCCGCCGCGCCCGGCGCCGCGCACGTCGCGCCCTCGCTTTGACGAATCATTCTGAATACATAAGCCAAGTAATTATTATTTTGAAGAAGATATGATAAGTTGATAACACAAGAATTGATAAAAATAAACCAAATATTATAGACCGAAAATTAAGTATAAAAAAAGAACGATTTTGACACATACCAAGAAAATAACTTGTTCATAATACATTTTAGTAATAATGAACACGAAAAACTGATCCCCATTTTTTACTACGAATAAAAAAAAAAAAAATTAAAAAAACGTTATCTTAATTATGCACAATATTAGATATCAATTATCTATTGCGATATAGGGAAAGAACGCTATATAGTTCTTGCATATCACGAGCACATTGCAATTTAAATCTTAAGTCAACGACATAAAAGTCACTATACGTCTGATCGTGACTTGCAACTTATCGTAATCAGTTTGGCAACACTTTAATAGGTCGGTCGTATCTTTGTATTGATAAAATGAATATCGTCAAAACAAAAATAATATAACGTCATAAAAGCCAATAAAACATTATTATTACATTAATATTATTAATAATAATTTAACTAGAATATCCAGCCCCCATGCTTACGTGTTCATTTTAGAAGATATCTAACAAACAAACGAACACTCACCTATTAAGTTCCTCAATAACATCTTTCGAAGTTGCAGCCTCATGAAAACTCAACGTATGTTCTTGCTTCACAATAATCGGCTCCGGAACCGACGCTTGCGCAGTCTCGGGCTTATTCCTATCCACCACAGGGATCTTCGACCTGTTCCTGCTGGGAGAAGACGGCGGCCTCTTCCCCCCCATCAGCGTCGGGATCCGGCTTCTCTCCCGCAGTTTCCCATCTTTAATTGCATCGTTCTTATTACTTACTATCACAGTTTCAGCCGTAGACGTGCTAGTTGTATTGGATTCAGTCATTTGTGGGGAACCAGTTTCTGGGGACGAGCCTTCTTCCTCTTCAGGGACAGGGACTAAAACGCCTGTGCTTCTTCGACAAGCGCTTAAAACCTCTTCAACTAAGGATATCTCTTCGTTGCTGGTGGTGTACGGAAAGCTGGACGATTTCGTTAGACAAGGTTCCACTTCCCTCTCGAGCGGTGATTGCTTGTTCAACATTATATTCACAGTATTCTCTTTCAGTGCTGAATTGTGGTCTAAACTTCGACTAGATTCGATATCACTCGGCCTTTCTTCTTTCACAGCAGCAAAAGGCTGGTCTTCAACTTCGACAGTTTCAATCACATCAATGCTTTTATTAATTTCATTCTTTCTCTGTACTTTTATAAGATGCCTCTCATCTATTTCGTTCTCAGCGTTTTCAACTCTGGAAAATTCGTCGAAGAAATCTTCTGATTCAGTGTAAGGGTCTTCGCGTTCGATGAATCTCGGCGTGGACCGTGGCTCGGATACAGTATCACAGAAGGCAACCCTAGGCCGGTCGCCGTGGAGGACGTCACAAGAATCGTTCTCAGAGAAGCTGCTGAAGGAGTCAGGTCTCTGTCTGTCTTCTGACACTTCACTCCGAGGACCAACGGAGTCATCGTCAAAATCTGCCGCAGCATACGGAGGTGGTAACTCCCTTATCTCCGATAGGGGCCGCGATGATACAGAATCAGACTCTTCTCTATCTCTACAATATTTCTGCTGCTCAGCAATAAAATGCAGGACGTTCTGCAACGCCACCTCTCTGTCCTGCAAAGCCATTGCTTGTACATCGTGGATCCTTAAATGACTGCTGGTATCCTGCGCAGGAATACCTCTGGACGAATTTGATGCTAAGCTCTTTGTGCTTTCATATTTAACGAGACGATAGAAATCTCTTGTGAAATCTAGGCCGACATTTGCACAGTCACCGTCTTCGCTCAGTGCTGTGCTAGATCTTTTATCAGGCGCGTCTGATGCACTGGACCACGAACCACCGGGTGAATGTGTACCATTGCAGTCCCATCTTTTCTCCGACGTATCAGGATCATCTTGTATTCTGCATTCATCTATTTCTATCGTTGCAAATCCACAATCATTCCAAAGGCAATCACCGACATCTTCTTCTAATTCTAATGCATCATCTTCCCTGATGCTGGGTAGCGTTGACAAGGATATTTGGCCAGGCGTCGTTATTTCGGCAAACGGAGACTGCCTGTCCCTGAGATCTTCGCAGGATAGTGATAAGCTCCAGTCTTCCAGTTCAGCCCTATCGTATTCTAAATCGGCTAAATCCCTATGTCTTTGTTGCAACGCTGATCTTGCATCATCTAGTTCTAGCCAATGTTGGACATAATCAGCATCGTATTGAGAGCCATCAGCTCGATCATCTAGTGTGCTACCCCAGGAGACCCTTTCAGAGCTTGTTGTAGAAGCGATAGCCGCTCTCCTCAGCGGCCTTTCGGGGGCAGATTTCAGATCCAGTACTAAAACACCAGAGCTAGGCGTTGGAGTGTCTAGACAGCTGGTGGGGCAAGTTGTTCCAGCGATTAGCTTTAAGCACAGATGAGAATCGGAGAAGCTTCGCACTACGTGTTGGAAAGGAAGCACTGGTCGCGAGGGAGGGTAGCTGCCTCTGACGCCAGCGAACGCGACTCCTATTGGGAAATAGATGTAGTCTGCATCCGTTGCTAGGAGTCTTGCATGTCTTCGAGATTCTCTAGGGTTGATGGAGACGATGGTTTGGTTGTCTGTTTCGTCTGATGCCTCGTTGAGGTCTGGCAGGGCTCTGTCGGCCGCGTGGTCGCTCTGTCTGGAGGCGTCGGCTTGCACGTCGCTAGACATGGTGGAGTACCCCTCGTCCTTGGCGCCACTCTCAGGGGACTCGGCGCCTGCTTCGCCGACCTCACCGCTTTCTTCCTCTGTTACTTTTTCTCCACTTGCCCCTGTTATGGAAGAAAATATATGTTTAAGCACATAGTAGTCAATATAGCATCGGATGCAGAAACCCAATTATTGGAAGATCCTACCGTCCTTCGTCTTTGAGGGCAATCAATCTTCACAATTATGTATTGTTATATTCAAGAATACGAGTTTTAAAAACCTTGAGAATTTATGAGGCCATCATTGTCAATTTTTTCAGTTACCTAAATCCATGGTTTTAGAAGCTTGTTTTAACCTACTGTCAAATGTCACGGTAATTGGCAATTGGGGGATCAAGCAATCATGTGCATAACATTAGAAATAAGACAGTAGACCAAGAATTTGACAGGCTTTCAGAAACCGGGAGTTATTCACGTTGTTTGACCAGTGGAATTACCATTACTTACATTTTGGGATTGTGTTTTTTTTTACCTCTAACTGGGTCGGTGTTGGGCTGCGGCATGCTGAGGGAGAGCGTGTGCGGGCGTGCGGGCGCCGCCCACAGCGTGGGGTCCACTGCGGACAGCGCGCGCGCCAGGTTCGCGGGAGTCACCTCCAAACCCTGGAACGTTACAGGAAAAACTTCATATTGATGGCTGTAGTGCTGGAGGGTACAAAATCTGTGGTAGGATTTGGAATAATCATAGATTTAGCATTATTGCTAAATCTATGATTATTCCAAATCCTACCACAGATTTCCGCAGCAAGATATCCTGTCTAATATAAATTATGATGATTACAGTGTTGCGATGTTTGATAACATTTTACATTGGTCTTCGAGTTTCTTTACTCCGTTTTCCTTCTTTAGTCAAAAAATAAAACTAAGTTTGGACCAACCTTCAATTCAGTCCAGATATCAGCCAGAATCTGGTGGCGTCGCTTGTCGTCGTGGCTGAGGGGGTGCGGGTGAGGCACTGGCGGCGCGGGGGGCGGGGAGTCCCTGAACGACACCAGAGACCCACACGAACCGACGTCTACCAAGTGCACTGGAATTTGAACAGAAATTGATATTAAAGTTTCAAAAATGGCCGTACTGTTGACTAATCTTAATCCATTCTAAATCCCCAAAGATTTGAAGAATATGCTGAAATGCTATGAAAAAAGACTTACCTGACCTAGCTATAATTTGTAGTTCTACATACATACACACATCAAAAGTGCCTTGCAAAAACTAAACCAAACTATCAAAAACTGGCCAAGTGCGAGTCGGACTCGCACACGAAGGGTT
Source organism: Mesoligia furuncula (assembly GCA_916614155.1). NCBI lineage: Eukaryota > Metazoa > Arthropoda > Insecta > Lepidoptera > Noctuidae > Mesoligia > Mesoligia furuncula. Next base: position 4,928,207 of record OU744803.1, on the reverse strand, counting down.
CCGTACCACAAGGCAAAAACGCCGAAAAAAACGCGTTTGTTGTATGGGAGCCCTCCCTCAAATATTTATTTTATTCTGTTTTTAGTAAGTATTTGTTGTTATAGCGGCAACAGAAATACATCATCTGTGAAAATTTCAACTGTCTAGCTATCACGGTTCATGAGATACAGCCTGGTGACAGAAAGACGGACAGAGACCGACAGTGGAGTTTTAGTAATAGGGTCCCGTTTTTACCCTTTGGGTACGGAACCCTAAAAATCAAGTTTTTTTTAACTTCTATGAACACTTTTTGGTCATTTCGTCATTTGAAAAAGGTTTTTGAATTTCGGTTAAAAGATGAAATCTTTGGTCAAGTCGTATTCCTATATAATTCTGCTTGAGGCCAAATAACAAAAATTTATGCCATACTTCTGAGTGGAATCAATACAAAAGATCGTTATTATGGAGAGAAGACGTTATTTGAGCCGAGAAGAAATGATCAGAGCCGTGGGAATGCTAGAAGTTGGTTCTCGGCTCTGGGCACTACGCAGCGGCGAATTTTGCAGCGACTCACTAGTCACTTAACGATCTACGAAATAACACTGCTTACCTTGTAAGTCCCTTGGTGTATGAGGCGTGAGGGGCGTGTGAGGCGTAGCAGGCGATGGCCGCGGCTGAGGTCGCAGCTGCCGCACAAGCAGAGCGCTCAACGCGCGGTTCTGTGCCTCCAGCTCGCGGATACGGGCGCGCGCGCATCCCAATTCTTCGCGTACGCTCTGGAGGAAAGAAAACGATACTTTGTTGGTAAATGTGGTTGGCACGAAGTCACACTGGACGGAGCTGACAGAGTGTGTGCAATCGAAACTTTTGGATCGACTAATGGCGAATTCCTGTTATTTATGGACCGTTATTGGTTAAAATTAAGACTTTTGAATCTTTACCAATAATAAACCAAAGACACAAAAGTCTTAATTTTAACCAGTGTTAGCTTTGCATGGTAGACTCTCGCATATGGAAGTGGCTATCACAGGTAAAATTATCTTACGAATTTAGCAATAAAAATGCTACCGTTGGTAAGCAAAACGATTCGTTTTTGATCAAACTCAGCCTAATTGGATCTTAATACTCGATTATTAACTTTGAATCTCATCGTTTCAGTTGAATCAATCTTTGAAAACTCTATAGGAAAAACCAGTAATGCAGTTGTTTAGAATTACGCATTTACATACCTAAACGAAGTAAATACAAATACGAAATAATCAGAATTTTAAACAGAGTTTTACTTTACACCTAAAACATAAGGGAGCAGTGGTGGCCCAGTGGTAACGATCGCGACTTACGAGATGTAAGGTTGTAGGTTCGAACCCTGACAGGCGCTTTACTTTGTGTAAATTATTTCATGACCACTGCTCTCAAAACGGTGAAGGAAAACATCGTGAGGAAACCGGCCTGTCCTAGAACCAAAAATTCGAAGACATGTGACATCTACCATCCCGCACTGGGCCCGCGTGGTGGATTACGGCCCACTCCCTCTCACAGAGAGGAGGCCAGTGTCTCAGCAGTGGGAACATTTTAGGCTGATTATGTTATGTAAAACATAAACAATCCTACAAATCTCGCCCAATATTTACCAAAAATACCTTTGAAATGCTAAAACGTCTATTAAGTCTTCCCCAAAAGTTATTAACATCAACGTAGAAAACTTCACCGAATCTCCCCCCCTCACAGGATCTCGTCAAAACGTCTTCGAAATAAACGCGTACATTTTAATTACACTTCATTAGTTAAATTAAATTCGAGTGGGGTAATTATAGGGGGATTTCGGATACTCGGATACGAAATAAGGATGTTTCTGTTAGAGGTTGCATAGCATTAAGTGTAGGTTAGGAACTCTTTAGAGAATGAATATTTGAAATGCTATGTGACATAAAAGAAAAAAATAGACAGACAGGTTATGGTCTCAGAAAAGTAAAAAGAAGAGATTTGCCGAAATGGAAAGTTTTACTTCAAAATTGCAAATAGGCAATCTAGAGGGGAAAGACAATTGGGCCACATGGAAATACAAAATTTCGATAATGCTACGAGGTGTAGACGGCGCAATGGAAGCAGCCGAAGGAACCCTCGAAAAGCCCGTTACCCCCGCCCAAGGAGCTGGTGACGCTGAAGTCGGCACCTATAATTTGGCCATGGCGAAATATAGGAAGACTGAATGTAGCGCTCTGCTCATATTAACCACTAATATGTCCGAGAATACACTGAAGAAAGTAATGCGATTTGAAACGGCTAAAGAGGTATGGCAGGAGCTACATAGATTATTTGATGGACAGTCAGATGATAGAACATACAATTTGTGTGCAGAATTCTTCAGTTTTCAACGTCACAATGAGGATGACGTATCTACCCACATGTCAAAACTGAAAAACATCTGGACTAATTTAAACGCAGAAATCACAAAGAAAGATGTCACTGTCAAGCTGCCGGAGTTATTTCTCATCTGCAAAATCCTAGACACGCTGGATGAAAAATATTTTTCTTTCAAATCGAGCTGGTTATTACTGAACCAAAGTGAACGGACAGTGGACAATTTAACGAGTCACTTGTGCGCATTTGAAAGAGCGCTTGGTAATAAAGAGCACATTAAGCAAGAGGCTTTATCGGCAACACGCACAGAACACAAGATCAAGCAAAGCAATGAGAAAGAGCTCATCTGTAACTACTGTTCCGGTAAAGGACACAAAGTTCGGAAGTGCAAGAAGTGGATAAAGGATGGAAGGCCACCCAAACCCACTCCAGGCACATCAGTAGCTGGTTCAATGTCAAAGCAAGTACAACACATTTCTCTGTTAGTGAATGCCTGTTCCACTGGACAAACTCAAGACAGGGAAAGCTGGTACGTTGACAATGGAGCTACAACTCACATTGCAGTAAGGAGAGTTTATTTCCAAGAGTTTCACGAATTTGATTCAGACCATACCGTATCGACTGCGGACGGCAGCGTCATACCCGCGATAGGGAAAGGCACTGTTGAAGTGGAATCAAATGTCAGTGGCAAGAGGGAGCGAATAACACTGAACGATGTGTGGTTAGTACCATCACTAACAAAGAACCTCTTCTCACCGCTTGCAGCACAAGACAGGATGCAGAACAGCATCTTCAGTTCCACGACTAGAGAGTGCAAGCTAGATATTGGAGGCACAACTAGAGTTGTTGGAAATAGAGTCCAATATGGAGGACTTTATAGGTTGAACATGAAGACCGTCATGCCAAATAAACCTATGACCATAGAGGTTAACGCTGTGACTGGCTCTAATATGCTACAGCTATATCATGAGCGATTTGCACATCAGGATAAGAAACATGTGATCCGCCTCGTAAAGAGAGAGCTTGGAGTACAGTTGAGACCTGACAACATCAAATGTGAAGGCTGTATTTATGGGAAGTCACACAGGAAACCGTTTGGAAAAAGGGAAAGAGCAACAGCTGTAGGAGAACTGATTCACACCGATGTTTGCGGTCCCTTCGTAGATAGCATCTCAAAATACAAATATTACGTACTCTTTAAGGATGACTACTCCGGTTACCGAATGGTCTACTTCATCAGAAACAAGTTTGAAGTTAAGAATAAACTTCTTCAAATGTTGCAAGAAGCCAAGACCGCTGGATATAAAATCAAGACTATTCTTAGCGATAACGGAGGTGAGTTTGACAACAGAGAAGTACGAGATATTTTACAGAAATATGGCATTCAACAACGGCTGACAATGTCTTACACTCCTGAGCAGAACGGATGTAGTGAGCGCGAAAACCGTACATTAGTTGAAGCTGCGAGATCTATGATACATGCAAGAGGAGAGCTACCGCAAGTGCTTTGGGCAGAACTTGTCAACACTGCCGCGTATGTACTTAACAGGACGGGTCCATCGAGAGTTGAGGGTAAGGTACCTTATGAGCTCTGGCATGGGAAAAAACCTAAGATAAGTCACTTGAGAGTTATCGGAAGTGAATGCTTTGCTCACGTTCCAAAACAAAAAAGGAAGAAGCTCAGCAAAAAGGCAATAAAAGGCAAGCTTATAGGCTATGAAAACGATGATGGTTATCGTATTTGGGACGGATACAAGACGCAAAGATCGAGGGACATAACCTTCCAAACTGACGTTGAGTTCCGAATTAGTACAGAAATTCCTACATCTTCAAGTTCAGAGGGTGATAACCAAACGTTTACGCAAGAAGCTGTACCTGAAAGTGCTATAGAGCAGCAGGAAATAAATCATGAACATGCTCTAGAGGGAGATAGAGAAAATGATGATCATGCACATGTTGAAGTTATGGGAGATAGCAACGAAACCAGAGAGGATGAGAGTGCTAACGAAGAGTTTGTTGACGCTGACGAGCATTTAGAGATAGTCGAACCACCGTCGTTAGACGCGAGATCTCGATACAACTTACGCGATCGAACTTGCCTCTCACGTCCTAAGAAGTTCAAAGACTACGTGTGTTTCGTAGGCACAGAATATTTTCCCGAGACATATAAAGAAGCTATGGAAAGGGATGACAGTGCAGAGTGGGTCAAGGCAATGACGAGTGAAATGAACTCTCTAAAGCAAAATGACGTATGGACACTCTGTAAGCTACCTAAAGATAGAAAGGCACTCCCTTGCAAGTGGGTCTTTAGTATCAAGAGAAACCCAGACAACAGTATCGACAAATATAAGGCTAGGCTCGTAGTAAAAGGTTTCAAGCAACGGAAAGGAATCGATTACGAACAGACTTATAGTCCAGTTGCTAGAATGGCCACCATCAGAGCTTTATTAAGTGTCGCAGCCAAAGAAAAATTATATTTGACGCAGTTTGATGTTTCAACAGCATTCCTCAACGGCAAGCTAAAGGAAGAAATTTATATGCAGCAGCCGGTTGGATTCAATGATGGAACTACAAATGTATGTCGGCTTAAAAGGAGTTTATACGGACTCAAGCAGGCTCCCAGATGCTGGAATTCATGCTTTGAGGAGACTTTATTAGAGAAAGGTTTTCAGCAAAATGAAGCTGATTGTTGCCTATTCACGAAGACAATTGGTGACATGAAAATCTTGATAACTCTTTACGTAGATGATGGGCTTGTAGCCACTACAGATAAAGATTTGGCAAACCAATTTCTTAAAGATTTAGGGGATACTCTGAAGATCACAAGCAAGCCAGCGTCTTATTACCTTGGACTTGAGATAGCACAGTCGAAAGATGGCTCCATTACAATTAAACAAGAGTCGTACGCAAAAAAGATATTGGAACGTTTTAATATGTCAGAATGTAATCCAGTTTCAACGCCAATAGAAACGACTTCTCAAGCAGGGAAAGCTAACAAGGAGGAAGAGAAGTTTCCATACAGAGAAGCAGTAGGTGCTTTAGCGTACTTAATGACAGGAACGCGACCTGATATAGCGTATGCAGTTGGATTAGTTTCAAGAAATCTGGAAAACCCGACATATGAAGATTGGCTACGTGTTAAGCGGATAATGCGCTACATAAAAGGGACTTGTTCTTTTGGAATAAAGTATAAAGCAGAACACGATTCCAACGTAATACAAGGCTATAGTGATGCGGATCATGGAGGAGATCAGCAAACAGGACGCTCTACAACAGGAGTTGCATGTCTTTTTGCTGGGGGAACAGTATCATGGCTAAGCCAACGACAATCTTCTGTCGCGATTTCAACTACCGAAGCTGAAATAGTAGCAGCAAGTGAAGGCGCTCGTGAACTTAGGTGGCTCCAGAGAGTATTCAGCTCGCTTACTAACGTGGACGGAGTACCTACATTAAAAGTAGACAATGAAGCCGCCATACGTCTTGCCTACAATCCAGAGTTCCATAAGCGAACCAAACACATCCGAGTAAGACATTTCTTTGTAAGAGAAACTGTACAAGATGGACTTGTGGATGTACAAAAGACTGGCACTGCTACTCAATTGGCAGATATTATGACCAAGGCAGTTCCTAGGCCAAGACTCTCTATAATCCGAGATGCCCTGGGGATACAGTGCCATACACTTAATTAATGAGGGAAAGTGTTAGAGGTTGCATAGCATTAAGTGTAGGTTAGGAACTCTTTAGAGAATGAATATTTGAAATGCTATGTGACATAAAAGAAAAAATAGACAGACAGGTGTCTTGTGTGAAAAAAAAAAGGAGTATGTTTTGTGTTGTGATATAATAAAGTTAAAAATATAAATAGTGCTACATACCTAATAACTAAATATAAAGAGACTCATACGCGTTAGGGCTAAAATAGATCGTCTATTAGGTACAATAATTTAAACTCTTCATAAGTTCAAATTAATCATCTGTTACTTCGTAAAACTCTGCTGCTACGGAAATCGACTTCACGACTTCATAGAGGTAAGTCGAGTTATCCGCAACAGTTTCGGTACATCGTCGGACCTAGCTGAGGAAGATTTAGCGGGTTTAGAGCGCTCATAACTTAGTTAGAGGATAGGTTTAGTTTGGAACTCTGAGCAGCTTACACGAAGTTTCGGTGGCAGCTTAGTTATGGTAAGCCTTGGTTAGATGATGTTTCAAGATAGCAGCAATGCAATTTCGTGCGCAAACTCAAACTCAAAGCATTAATTTCAAATAAACCAATTACAGGCACATTTGAATTGTCAAGGGGTCGGTCAATCAGAAAGATGAATCTAGTTGCCCATTCAAAAGCGCAGTAGGTACCCATGGAGAAGAATGGGCAAGAAACTCCAGGGACACTTACAAAGAAGTGCTCAAAATTATTTCTTTGAGTAATTCCCTCAACCTTTGACTTTAAAACCATTACGTCGTGTAATGGTTTTAAAGTCAAAGGTTATGTTCTAACATAGAGCATAGATCACTATGTATTGTATTATGTATTATATGTCATTCGATTCAGTATGGATGGAGCAATTTTTTAGCTAAATAAAAAAATAGGGTCATCGCTTTCGATTTTGAAATAATATTCTTTTAAATTTTTAATTGGCGTAATGTGAACAAACATTAAAAATAAACAATTATTGAAAAAAATCTAAGACATTTAAAGTTACGAAACTAGCTGTGTAATGTACCTTGGTCTGTATACTTGAAGACATAGCCATTAGTTTAACAGCGGTCCATTACTAGTAATTTTTTATTTAAATGAAAATCGTTTATTTTTACCATGTTTGTAAATATGTGAGCACCATGTATCTATTAGATAATTAATTTATGTCATGTTTTCATTTTTAATTCTTTTACCTATTTTGGTATAGTAATTTTATTTTTATTTTATTTTAGTTGCATCGTCTTCACATATTATTATATTATAATTAATGTATATAAAATATTGTAAAACATTTTAAAAGAGTAACGGTGCAGTTTCTTGCCCATTCTTCTCCATACGAAAACTACCTTTTGGAATGGGCGACTAGAATCAATTCTATTTATTCGTAATTTTTGACGTTCAAAAGTGCCTTTTAAGTGCCTACTTGAAATAAATGTTTTGACTTTGACTTTGACCATAGATTTTTTTTTGTGTACAAGGCGTGTCTTTTACACGCCTTGTACACAAAAAAATCTAAACTTTAAAATTCGCCTCGCCTCTTTTAGGCGAGGCGTCAAAAAAGTATTCTGGGACATTCTAGATGAACGTCACGCGGGAGCGGGACTTGTGAGTTGATATCCTACATGGATGAACCGTGTCAGTTACGAAATCCTCATACTGCACCATTTTTGCTACTAAGTGCCTCCCGCCTTATAAATACGAAGGACCTCAGCAAGCATAATGCAGAGACCAAGTTTGTTTAATTAAACATCTCCACGAACTTCAGCAAGAGTTTTAATAAATTTAATAAACCGAAAATAATATTAATGGAGTAGAGTTATAAATTTTAAGTGATTTTCGTTTAGACGGAAAGGATTTAAATGTAACGGTAAGTAATGCCATGTCGAGGGGGAGGAGATAAGTTTCTTTGAAGTTAGATGTTTAGATGTATTTGGGAGACTGCTATATTAATTAGAGCTGATTTAATTATTTTAAGGAGTGGATTTGGTTGTTTGTTTTGGTGTCTTATTAGATGTCCCTAAAATTTAATACGTCTTTTTTTTTCATTATTTTAACTTTATTTACAAATAAGTAGATTGTAATATTTTTAAAAAAGCAAAATCAAAATACTTTATTTCGATGGTGGCTCGAGTCATGGCCAGCCCCAACAGGGTTCTGAAAATGATTGCTGACAGAGTGGACTGTCCGAATATAATTCACTGCTATCAGTTACATGTGCCACCGTATCGTGTTGTTTACTAACACTTAGTTATAAGAACACTGTTACTAACCCTATATGAGACTTCACTCTAATTAAAGTTTTTGAATTTTTGAATTTGAATTTGCATAAAATGTGGCAGGTACAAAAGATGTTACATATACAATTTCAGCGCAGACACATTTCGCCGTGAAATGATGGCATGCAAATATTTAATATATAAAGTACCTAGGTATGTATTAACAAATATTAATAGACAAATAATCATTATTAGGTATTAGCGTTAAGAAGTTTAGGAACGAAAAGAACAATTTATTAAATTCAATAATAAATACAAAACTAGGGCTGATTTTTCAATCGACAGATATTTTTTATTAGTCGAATAAAATTGACGTCTGACAGTTGTTGTATGGAAGAGCTGTCAAAAATTCAAAATTATTCCTCTGATAAAATTATCTGGCGTTGGGAAAATCAGCCCATACGAATTTAATCTGTAACGTCTTAAATTTGTCATAATTATACACACACAAACATTTGAGTTATTTTGGTAATAATGTAAATCCGTCATCATCTCCTTCAAAGTACCTACCAACTCACTCAAATTACCCGTACGTAAACTAATAATCTTCCCTGTCGTCTTTCATCCCACACGTGAAGACTGAAGTCTCTAATTACTTCTGAAGGAGTTTGTCTACACACCTACTCTATATTATGTTATCAATAAACTCAGGAGACAGGCATTCATCATTTCTAATCACCACGTGACGTTAATTGCCTGATAATATCCTAAATGTCATCTCAGAAGTTACACGGCTGAGCAGGTAATAGATTTAGCATATTGATGAAGATAAAGTGCACGAAGTTTCCTCGTAAATTAAGTTTATAGCTCCAACTTGACCATTCGCGGTGATAAAACAATTTAGGAATCATTTTGTGACTTTAATCTTTCAAGTAACTTGTTTTATTAGGCAGAATGTCATTTCTTCTCAATTCGTTCTTCAAAGTATCATGGATATTTTAGCATATCACTTAATTTTATATCTGGCAACATTTACGAAGAGTTATATCAAAATTTTAAGTATACGATAGTAAAATTCTTCACGCTGAATGAATATTTAACGACCAAAGTTTGTCATTAGCATTTTCCAGCCATGTGAAAACAGGAGCGTCAAACTTTGAAAAACAATCAAAAGCGGTCGTCGTTTGCAACTGGCGCCATCTTTATCAGGAAAGTTGGCGCCAAAACTACAGCAACATGGCGGACATTCACAAACTGGATTTAAACACAAACGGTCGCATTATCGGACAGATTATGCCCAGATTATAGTGGGCCAGGCCTTCTGAAATTATTACGGTGCCAGCTAAGGCCGAAGTGTCCCATTTCGGGCGATTTATGTGCGAATGTAGGCACCACATAATCCACGGACATGGATACAAGGGCGACTATAATTATGAGAAAACAATTTCCGGGATGCATCTTAATGCCAGCGGGGATTACGGCAGACATTCCCTTTTTTGCGGATTAACATTGCCGACTGTGTTTCTTTGTTTTAATCTTTTAAAGGACTCGTCGACTTCCGGCTAGTACTTACTTAGATCAACGAGTGCTTTTTAAATGCACGGTCTGTAAACAATGACGTAATATAAATATTAGGTATTGTCTGTAAATACCAACAACGATATTTTTCTTGAAATAGATGTATACAGTCTATAGAGTAAGGATGTGGGCGTGGAAAGTTTAATACCATGTGAGACGAGAAGCATCTACATTATATTTCCAGAAACCAAACCCTGCTCCAGGAAAGTAAGTAACAGTTTCCGTAATCTTGAAAGTGCTGTGTTCACCTTAAGCAAGAAAGACAACTTAAGGTGTTTGCTTCTACAATAGGACAGTGTCAGTGCTATAGCTGTGTGAAACAGGCAGGACTACAGTCATTGCTGCAGGATTACTGCTCAAAATCCTCACCTTCTGCGACAGAAGCGCTCGCACGACCTGCTGCGCCACATCGTCGAGCCGTCGCTCTTGGTCGCCCGCGCCCAGCCCGGCTGATAACGTGGACAGTTGACTGCGCAGCCGATCGTTCTCAGAGCCTAGGGTGGACAGCTGGCTCTGATAGTGCGCCGCAGACGCCTGCAACAAGCACTGACGGTGAAGGCGACGTTGGGCGAAAAGCGAGGGAATTAACACCCAATCGTTTTCTTCGGTGGGTGGCGTAAACAAGACTGTTTATGTACAAATCTAATTTGTTATGTGCCAGGTTGGTTATTCAAATTTTGTTTTTCTTCTGTTTATCCCTCAACAAATAAGGCGTAAAAATATAGCAGTTTAATAATAACTTGAAGGCCGAAAAAGACGAAAAACAAGCTCTTCTATCGCCCACAGCAATATTTTTTCAGTCTCACTCATCAAAACGTCAGGGCCACTCCTGTCGTCAGTATACTGCTTCACTAAAAAAATACCCCCGAAAAGGGACCATCATTCACACTCTTAATTAAGCCGGAGTTCTCCCAACAAAGGAAACCAGTGTTAATTGACCCACTCGGCCCCTCTTGGCCTTCAAACACGACATCACTCAGGGGCATTTCTATTCCGAGTCACGGGTCTACTGATATTTGCCGTTCTCGAATTCTACACAACTTAACGGACTTTGAATCTTAATGACTCGACATTAAAGTGTATTATTAAAGTAGTATTTATGCGGTGTGAGGTTTTCATTAGTCATCCAGGGGGGGCGAGACAACGAATCTGTTTGTCCGTGTGTCTGCAACAACACGCGGTTGATAAGCAATGAAAGGGTTAGGTTTGAATGGCGAGGCCTTTCAATTTGGACATGCTTATAATTATGACTGCACAGTTTTAGGTGGGAAAAGTCTAGACTTTCTACCATATTATGAATTGCATGGAAGTGGAGTTTTACTTACATGGAAAATTCAAATAAATTAATTGGACACCTTCGAAAATAATTTAACGTCAATTCTTGATCTGTGGCTTTTATGGAAAAATCACCGCAATTTTGCCAAAATCACGTAAGTTATTCAGAATTTCAGATAATAATTTTGATTTTGATACACTTTGGACTATCAGTGTCAAACTCACAAACGTCAAATGCTATAGTTTTTGTTTTTAATATATATTTCTACTGCAAAAAGGTTTAATATTTTTCTGCCAAGGAGTTTCCTTATTTCTAATCACCTTGGAATTTGTGTAATATTACAGAAGCAGATGATAGACCTCAATTATTTAATTACCTATGTCTGTTATAAAATAGGTATCGTATCGTATCGCAAACGGTATGGTTGCATTGGCAACTACACCGTTTGCGATATGATAATATAACAATTAAAACAATTTAATTAAAATTTCGCGTGATTGACGGGCAAATCAAAAGTGCATTTATTTCATGATTTAATTATTTACCAACCGCCGCCATTTTGCCGTCTGCGCACTTAATTTAGTGATTTTAATTTATATTTTGAATTCGAATGAAACCGCAGATGTTTCACGAGATCAGGTAATTAAAGTGAAGAGCCTGTTTGATTGCTTTTCCATCGAATCGTGGAGTGTTATAGGACTCCATTTATTAATTCGCTTTTATTTGTTTTGTTGCCATGTTTACGCACCTATGAAACGACGGATTTCAGAATTTTTCATGTATTTTTAATCTGTGGACATATTTTTTTATGCAGGTAATTTTCTATTGGCATACAGCCAATACGCTAAAATATTACAATGTCAATATTCATCTGTCTATAATAATAATAAAGCTGAAGAACTTGTTTTTTGTTTGTTTGAACGCGCTCTCTGGAGTTGCAGAAAAATTAAATCAATTTTTTTTTTTGCCTTTGAGTCCTATTCTTGAAAAAGGCTATAAACACCACGCAGGTCTCTTAGGAGTCGAGAAAAAAAAAAGTAAGGAAGAACGCGAAAACGAACTAATAGCGCGGGCAGGCGATGCGATGCGATGGGGAGGGTCGGGGAACAAGAGATTTTACTCGAACGAAGTCGAAGAAAAGTTTATGTCGTGGATAGATGACGCCACAGTATAGTGAACAGCGCCATCTAACAATTTGTTTGGTAAACGAAGAATCATGTGATCGGAAACGCAAGCGAGCCCTAACGCTTGGACACGATCGTCGGTGGAGGGGATGCAGCGAGGACTGGTGGAGAGACCGAGTGCTGCGACAGTCTACAGTGGACAGTCGTCGAGCTCGGACGGACAGTCTCGGCAAACGCTCAATACCAACGCACGTGTTTGTTTCCGACGCACGTGTGCGTTTCGGTTGTTAATAGCTAGTTTATTAAAGTTACTGTAAATTCAAATAATCTTTTCGTTCGAGTACCCACTGTAGTGCTCACACCTATCTCAACTATGTCGGATCGTGAAGAAGACCCGATGTATCGCATCTCGGCCACCCGGTGATGCGACATTTACATAAAATATTTTTTTTTTTTTTTTTTTTATATTTATAATTATAAATATTCATAGTTTTGCTTCTATGAAAACCTAGAACCCGGTAATTACTTTCTAAGGCCATTAATTTTTTCAGAATAATACCTACTAAAAAATAAAACTATACACGTCAGTTCAAAAATAACTTAACCATTTATAAAACTGATTTATGATATCAATCACCGGCTGGCTATTACGCCTTCCTTAGTTTTAAGTTTGGTAATAATAACAGCGCAAGTTTGAGCATAAATCACAACCCTTTGCAAAGCAGCCGCTATTTGTCAACTGTCGTTTTCTTTGTGTTGCTTGTAATAGCGATAATATGTCGTTTTGTATAGGGATTAGGTAACCTAGGTCTATTCAAAGTAAAACAAATATGAACTTTATTCTAGTGGTAATTAAGTTGATTTCAGAGTGACTAGCACTATTGCAAAAATACATAAAAATGTTTGATGTTGTAGCGGAAACTGAACTTTATTGTGTAGTAATTAAAGTTATTTTCTATAAACTCATATTTGTTTACATGTTTGGCAAATAAATGGCGTACGCAGATTAGCGCTTTGTTATGTCAAGTGGTTTTATTCATAAAAATCTTCTATACTTCATCTAGTTTGTTTTTACTCCTTACGCCATTTCATACAAACTGTCAAACCCTTGTTTTTCGAAATGAATGAGCCGATTTTAATGAAACTTTTTACGCATAGGCAGGATACAAAGGTCTAAAAAGTTACTTAAGAACATTTTCGAAATGTCTTATTTAAAAAAAATTAACTGGAAATCTCTGTTTCTACGAAAGATTTAAAATCGGTCTAATTTGGCTGTAACACTATTTTGCGAAAATGTCCTTAAGTAACTTTTTAGACTTTTGTATTCTACAAGCGTATGAAGTTTCATTAAAATCGGTTCATTCATTTCGAAAAATAAGGGCTTGAAAGTTTGTATGAAATGTCGTACGGCGTAAACGCTCTTAATCTCTGGAACCACTAGTCGGAATTGAAAAAATCTTTTTGCATTTGAGAGTCCAATTCTTGAGGTAGGTTTTAGGCTGTTGAACATCACGCTACAGCCTTCAGAAGCGGAGCAAACAGAAAAAAGTCTAAAAGACCGCCAAGCGAAAACGAAGTAATACCGCGGGCGGGCGATGTGGTGCGACGGGGGGGGGGGATGAAAATTCTTATGGCTTAGTCTTACCATAATCAGCCTATAATGCTCCCACTGCCGGGACACAGGCCTCCTCTCGGTGAGAGGGAGTGGGCCGTAATCCACCACGCGGGCCCAGTGCGGATTGGCAGATTCGAATTTTTGGTTCTAGGACATGCCGGTTTCCTCACGATGTTTTCCTTCATCGTTTTGAGAGCAGTGGTGATGAAATAATTTACACAAAGTAAAGCGCCTGTCTGGGTTCGAACCTACGACCTCCAACTCGTAAGTCGCGGCCGTTACCACTTGGCCATCACTGCTCATAGCTTAGTCTTACCACGGGGTATTGTTTAACCCAAGTAACTGGGTCGTGGAGGTCAGATAGGTAGTTGCTCCATGTAAAATACTGGTATTTAGCTGCATCCTGTTAGACTGGAAGCCGACCCCAACATAGTTAGGAAAAGGCTAGGCACATTGATTTTTGAATTATTCATAATATGGCTTATGTCCTACAATTATTTAAAAACTCGAATAAGAAGCACTAAATATTAATTAGAAAGCACGTATTGTTTTTCTGCACGTTGATCACATGAAAATACAGACGAACGACTAGCTAATAACACATTCATTACTTCAGCTAATTAAATTATCCAATTATCCATGCCGCCATGACAAGTAAAACCACTAATGAACAATTACGTAACATCATAGTTTTGCGAAAACTGTCGAATCATTAGATTAATGGTTGGAAATCAGAATCGCGTTGATGCCGAAAATAGTCATTGTTTCGTATGGAACGACTGGGGCTTTCAGCGAAGTGATTATATTTAGGAAGGGCGCCCACGAGCAACTTGTGTCTACGCAACTAATTTGTCTCTCACATCAAGTCTACGGGTTTGTATGAGAGTGCACGCATGTAGCGACGCGATAGCTGAGAGACATTTTTGCGGGTTTGGACGTTTGTCGCCCGTATATTGGTTGCAATGCAATGCTTTGACATACATACATAAAATTACATACATACATAAAAGACATAAAATTCTTACGCTAACAGGTATTTATATCCTAGAAGCTAGTAAATTTGTCAGAAAATACCCATCGCTCTTTCCGCTAGCAAAACAGCAACGCCCACAGCAACGCAGTCTTAGAAATCGATATCTAAACGAATTAGCGGTACCAACTTCAAGACTAGCTATGTTTCGTTCTGGGCCTCTGGCCATGTGCGTTAAAATCTATAATAAACTCCCGAATTCAGTTAAGGATACAGAGTACGACAACAAATTCAAAAATGACCTAAAACACTACTTAAACTTAAAATCATATTATAGTCTAAAAGAATTTTTAACTGAGAAATAAATAAATTAATATCGACTTGAACACATTACATATACATAACTAGGTACTCTATAAGACATCAGTCCGCTACTGCCTCACTCCTGTATTTTTAGTGATAACTTTCTATTTCTTTTTTATCTTATCTGAAAATGTGACATATTATATGTAAAACTAATCTATTGACATTAAATTAACTGACATAATAAAGACATTTTAGAATCTCTATTGTAGTATGAGATTGTAATATGAAAATGATAATTTATTTATTTAGTTTATAAGAATGACATAATGTATAATAATAATTAAAAATTTTAAATGATTCTATATATCAACAAATTATGTGAATAATAAATAATGATAGCATGTTAAATTAATTAAAACCTGTCGCCTATACATTGCTGTGCCCTAGCAGGGTTCATTGTTTGGAACTATCATAATGTAACAACCTGTAAACAACATGAAATGCAATAAATGAATATGAATATGAATATGCAATGCAAGTGCGGACATGGCGACAAAAACGTTGCGGGCCAGTTGTTGTCGCGTCAACTGAAAATTTAACAAAAAGTAACTTTGCTGTCGCTCCCGTGTGCGACAGCCACAGACAGACAGACAGACAGACAGAGACAGAGACAAAAAAGTTGCGGGCCAGTTGGTGTCGCTCAAATGAAAATTTAACAAAAAGTAACTTTGCTGTCGCTCCCGTGTGCGACAGCCACAGACAGACAGACAGAGACAAAAAAGTTGCGGGCCAGTTGTTGTCGCTCAACTGAAAATTTAACAAAAAGTAACTTTGCTGTCGCTCCCGTGTGCGACAGCCACAGACAGACAGAGACAAAAAAGTTGCGGGCCAGTTGTTGTCGCTCAACTGAAAATTTAACAAAAAGTAACATTGCTGTCGCTTCCGTGTGCGACAGCCACAGACAGCGACAGAGACAAAAAAGTTGCTGGGCAACTAAGTTGCTCGCCTAACCTTCCCATATGGCAATAACTAGAATTAAAGCTCCGAGGTCATTAATCATGGCCTGCAGTGTAGACATCATTAGGTTTGTTCGGTCACGCGTCACAAATGTTGGGGGCACAAGTTACTGTTGTAGTTCCTTTCACTAATCGGGTATGGAATGGCTTGTAATGTACTGCTGGAATGAAGGACATATACCATGTAACTATATCTAGAGCTGGGAAAAGTGTTCTCAACATAGAAAATGCTTCAAAATCAAGGGTTAATATCATACCGCAGAAACCAAGAGTTTGATAACATCAATACGAAATATCTAAGGGGGGAATTTTTAAGAACATTCGCAGTCAAATCTCAGCAAAAATACCTCTAAAATCCCTACATTTTTGACAAGTTTTTGACACTGATTTGCTGAGATGAGATTAGGACTAGATTTTTAATAGGTAGGTAGTTTTTAAATATAGGTACTGACCTGAAGGCTAATTCTCGGGAAATTAGAGGTATTTTTAACTGAGATCAGACTGGGAACGTTCTTAAATTTACGAGAATTGCCCCTCTGATATTTTGATGTTATAATAATAAATAATAATAAACCATTTATTATCAGGTAACAAAGACAAAGGTAGTAAGTAAACATAATATAGTAACAATTTTGTTAGTAAATAAAAATTAATATCTATGTTAGTATAGTGTCTTAGTTGCACTAAGTCTTTGTGCTTTCTGGTGGCACTTGTTCGCGGAAGCGGCGGAATACCACATCCTGCGGCCAAAAGCTTTCTTCTATTACCAGGTGTAGGTAGCATGTTGGTATGCGCACCACGAACGAATGTAAGCTATTTATATACCTATGTGCATAAATACTTGTAAGTAATAACTGATAGCTTTTTCGGATGCCTCTTCCTTCCGTTTGCCTGTGTTTCTGGTGAGCGATGGTGGCTTTGCTACTTTACTAAGTACTAAGTCGAAAACTAAGTTGTTATGACTAAATAGATTTACGTACCCCGTTACTGGTATGCCAACCATTTATTATTCTATCAATAATTCATAACATCCTACCGGTCGGTTAATAGATGGCGCCATTTTCCAATTTAGTCGGATTATCTTATCGCGGAATATGCGCAGAGTTAGTTTGGCATCCTGTGCTTGTAATAGCTACCTTGGTCGGTTTCCATTGTTGGACGGGTTTTTAGGAATTTGTGAAAGCTCAGAATTCTAAAACATTTTAAAAAAAAGGAAGAAAAATATTTTTATTTGTACCAGGAACATGTGCATACAAATCCATACTAATATTATAAATTCGAAAGTAACTCTGTCTGTCTGTATGTTACCTTTTCACGCCTAAACCACTGAACGAATTTCAATTAAACTTGGCAGAGAGAAAGATTGCATCCCGGAGAAGGACATAGGATAGTTTTTATCCCGATATTCCCACGGGATCGGCACTTTTGCGGGTGAAACCGCGGGGCGCAGATGAAGCTTCTAATGTTATGTTGGTCTATTTACATAGAAGAACCGAGGACGGTTGGGTTAAAGGATTCTGTAGAGATTATTGAGTGCAAATATTTGGCTCCGTTGAAAGATTGATTGTGTCATCTATCAACAAGCACTGGGCCCGCGTGGTGGATTACGGCCCACTCTCTCTCAGAGAGAGGAGGACAGTGTCCCAGCCGGTGGGAACATTATAGACTGATTATGTACGTATTATGTATGTATGAAAGATTAATTTATTCGAATGCTCGGAACTAAAAATTACTCGACAAAAAAAAAAAACAGCGCAATAGTTTGTCAGCAATCCAAAAAAATATTAGAAGTTCAAAGTTGCGCCACTTATGAGATATCTCTTAGCTTTACCACAAGTGGCTTAGTAAAGTTAAGCCACTTATGCCAACCACCACCACGCCACTTAAACCACTAACTTACCAAAATAATCTGAAATTTCGGCTTAATTTCAAGAAAGTTTGAAGCTATATTTTTATTACTGCAAATAAATCGTCTTTTTAATTAAGCGCTGATTTTTCAATCGTCAGATAATTTTTATTCGTGGAAAGGAAATTGATGTCTGACGACTCTGTCAGACGTCAATTTTATTATGTATGGATGAAATGTCAAAAATTCAAAATTATTCCTCAGAGAAAGTTATCTGGCGTTGGAAAAATCAGCTCTTAAACAATCATATGTGACCGAGACAGATGATTTCTTAAACAATGACCATTCCAAAAATATCGTGTCGTACACCAATGGACACATACTAATTGGTTTCGTTAGCGCATAACTATGGCGGGCCGGAGTTTCGCTAACGTAATTATGAAGATACCTCAGCCGCTGCCTACCCGGATACAGTAATGAATAACTTGCCTACTTGCAGTTCAAAATGCAGCGGTTTAACGTTCAGTGAATATTACAGATGGTGGACGTTAATTATTTTAGTATTTTGGTTTAGGCGTGCCTAATTAGTGGGAGGTTTTAGCTGGTATTATGGATTGAGGTTGCCTAGGTTACTGGGTTTATGATAAATGATTTATTTTCTGTAATTAGGTTTGTACAAACAATATTACACGTCAATCGTATTTTTTTAAACTAGATGAGGTCGGCGTTTCCTACTTGACTATTCTGAGAATAAAGGCCGAAACAAACTCAGAGGTCAGAGGAATCTTGGTCAGATCGTGTGAAGACCGATTTTGGTTCAATAGGTTTCTAATTAAGGGGTGATTATTATGTATTAGGTGTTGGTTGATAATGATATCGTCTGAATTAAGCCCCAAATAGCGGATCGTAGATTATATTGATTGATATGTTTGGCCGTCTCAAAGTTAAAGTACGTCAAAGGTAAGAAGATTCAAACTTATCACATTATTATCTACATCATTCATTTATTATTTATCTGGCGTCAACTTTTTCCATTTTCTGCAATTTTTTATGATCCCACTGTACTCCAAAAATCCACTATACTGAAAAAAAATCTGCTGTTCCCTACATTTATGTTCGTATAACTCGTCAAAATGTAGGGAACAGCTGATTTTCTGACCTCCACAACCCAGGTACTGGGTAATGCGACACCCCTTGGTAAGTCTGGTTGTCAGACTTTTGGGCTTCTGACGACCCGTAACGACTGTCAAAGATCCACAAATGACAGTCATAGTAGGCTGTAGTGACTAAACTATTAGATATATTTGATTGAAAAAAAAATCAGCTGGTTATGTTCGTATAACTCGTCAAAATGTAGGGAACAGCTGATTTTTTTTAGGCGATTTCAGGTTTGCTCCCATAGTAAAAGTTGTTTATAACGATAAGTACATTGACCTCTTAAGAGGTTGTTAATGTTTTACCAATAACCCTGTATATTTGCATGCAGGCGAAAGCGGCAAGAATTACTAAGACCAACACTAAAGCTCCAAGAAACTACATAGAAAAAACAGCACTTTAACTAAATAACAGATGCACATATTTACTGGGTCATCTCGTAAATGGAGCATGAACCCAACCTACTCATGTACTTTGTTTATCTTTAGATATTCTTCCATTTTCCTCTTTTTCTCTTTATAAAGTTAATTCGCCAGTCGCCGGCGACATGGCGCCCGCTCTTACAAACTCTGTCATTATGACAACATTTTAGTAGTCACGGACGAGATATAAAACGACATTTGTAAGGGAAATGCAGGGTTTTTTGTTGCTTTAGTTATAGTAAACATTGTCGTGGGGGTGTCTCGAAATAGTTGGTAGTTGGTTTCTGGTTGAACTTTGTACGTTTAAAAGAGCCTATGTGAGTTAATGTACTGAAGGGGCTTACATGACCTAAAGCGCGGTCACTGTCGGACTGCATAGAAAAGGAAGAGAAGCGCGAGGACACAACGCTGGTAATTTATTGTAAAATATGAAGCAATTATTTAATTACAAAACATCTATTGTTTGGACTAAAAAATTAAAACACAAGTATTTAGTACCTATGTTGCTTGTAGAATAATCTGACAAAAAATCAGAATGATTGTATGTATATTAGTATGGTTTTTATTGTAAAAATAAAGTTTTTAGAGGTATCTTCTCATGATTTTTTTCTATCGTATCAAATTTAGTTGTATCATGTTTTCAACATACTATCTACTTAGCATATATCCTGAAGAATATCATATATTTTTCTGATTTTGTTTACTGTAGTCGATCATATAGGTACTTTTATTGTTTCTAAAACTTGCGTTTTTTGTGTTTAGGGACCTAAGCCCCTTAAATAAGAACATCCGGCACTCTCTGGGTTTGTCAGTCCCGGTACCAACGTTGCTGATGCTTCGGCTACATTATCGCGATAAAGCGAACTACACTTGTGAGAGAAACACCGCGCGTAGTGTAGTTCACCTTATCAGGACAATGTGGCCGCAGCATTACCAATCAACATTACATTGGACAATCTTTTCACTGCGATGTTAACTATTTTCCCGTCTTGAGTGTAGAATAAAAATTCACCCATACACAAACATCCAAACCAATGTATCGATGTAGGAATCACAATCGCGATAAGTAGCGCAGTATCCAATCGTTCAGTCACTGAGCCAAAGGTGTCAACGAAATCATTAACTTTCCTACTAAAACTCTAAAAAACACTCAATTTAATACCTACGTCCACTAATTCCCAAAAACGTTCGTTTACAAACATAACCACATAACAGACAAACACAATTAGTATGTGAGTGTAAATTCGTGACGCGGGCGGCGCCGGGGGGCAGCATGCACCCTAGACCCCTGACTGTGATCCGTAGGGGTGCAGCCATTTTAAAATTATGTTCACAGATACACAGATAGGCACTATGTTATGATGGATGTAATTTATACAGGGTTGTGGTATGGTAAGTTTTTGGGGGTAGAGAATTCATTTTGGATTTAAAGTCGTGTTTCAGTCGCGTTTTTACAAGATTTTGTCAGGTAAGAAGGCGTTTCTATGGCATATTGTTGTTAGGAATCCATCAATAAACCATTCAAACCTGTACAACATTTCATTAGTAAAGGCATAAACCCTCTTCAGACGAGGATTTACTTATTAATAAGGTTGACCATTTCAGACCATTCATTATATTGGGGTTACGTATTAAAAGACAGATAGAGTAACTATACAAAGTGGGAACGGCAATACAACAATAAATAAAACTGCTTATACAGGGTTATAGGTAAAACATTAACAACCTCTTAAGAGGTCATTGTACTCATCATTATGAACAACTTTTACTATGGGACCAATCCGGAAATCACGAAAAAAAAACTGCTGTTCCTACATTTTGACGAGTTATGCGAACATAAATGTAGGGGACAGCAGATTTTTTTTAAAATCAAATATGTCTAATAGTTTAGTCACTATTTAGCCAATCAATCAATCAAATGCTGTCAATGACAGCCTGTCATTTGTGGATCTTTGACAGTCGTTACGGGTCGTCAGAAACCCAAAAGTCTGACAACCAGTCTTACCAAAGGGTATCGTATTACAGTCGCTCCATGTAAAAATACTGGTATTCAGCTGCATCCGGTTAGACTGGAAGCCGACCCCAACATATTATAGTTACCTAGTCAATGATGGGCAAAATCCATAGACGGTTCATCACTACTATTTGTCAGAAAAAACATTTTTTTAATTTCGATGCTAGGATTTATTAAATATCCTATGCATCAGTATTGTCAGTGTTTTAATTTATTGTCGTATTTTCACCTTCAAATTGTATAAAGGCATGGAAATTATCTCTCCTCAATATACCTATAAACAGGTCTCCAATAATGGCAACAAAACACGTACCATGTAAGTAAATCCCATACTTTTTCTCCATAGAAAGCAAGGTCAGAGCTTAATTACCCTATAATGACGGCAATCGTGACGTTAATAGCTATATATCGACCAATCACGAGACAGTGTGATACAGCCACGAGGAATAGGTAACTTTCTCTTTGTAATAGTTACCATGCTGTTAACCCGGTGGTTCAGTATCCATACTATCGAATGAATGCGAAAGTGTGTCTGTCTGCCTGTCTGTATGTTACCTCTTCACGCTTAAACCGCTGAACCGATTTAGATGAAATTTGGTATAGAGATAGTTTGAGTCCCGGGAATGGACATAGGGTAGTTTTTATCTCGATATTCCCCCGGGATCGAAACTTATGCAGGTGAAACCGCGGGCGCTGCTACTTTTCTATAAATGTGTGGGAAGATTTTATTATCTTTGATTATGTAGATCAATTGGGCTGCAGGGGACCGTAGCTAAAATAATAACAGCCGCACAGGTCGATCGATCAGATAAAGCTACGCTTGCCGCGGTGGGTCTGTGGATGGGTGACCATCTTTACATACCGAGACCCCTCCGTGCCTCGGAAAGCACGTTAAGCCGTTGGTCCCGGCTGTCATTCGTGGATCTTTGGTTACGGGTCATCAGGAGCCCGAAAGTCTGACAACCAGTCTTAACAAGGGGTATCGTATTACCCAGTGCCTGGATTGTGGAGGTTAGCTAGGCGGTCGCCCCCTGTAAAATACTGGTATTCAGCTGCATCCGCTTAGACTGGAAGCCGAGAACAACATAGTTGGGAACAGGCTATGCAGATGATAATTATGTAGATCAATGGCTGTTATTGAAACTGGCAATCTCTGGCATCTTCTAATAGGTATAAATTGCAATCGGCAATTGCTTTCATTTTCCTTTTGATCATTCTTTCGAGGGCCCGTGTTTATATGCACGTATGTTTTTAAAAACTGGCCAAGTGCGAGTCGGACTCGCACACGACGGGTTCAGTACCACAAGGCAAAAACGCCAAAAAAAAAACACGTTTGCTGTATGGGAGCCCCGCTTAAATATTTATTTTATTCTGTTTTTAGTATTTTTTGTTAAAGCGGCAACAGAAATACATCATCGGCGAAAATTTCAACTGTCTAGCTATCACGGTTCATGAGATACAGCCTGGTGAAAGACGGACAGCGGAGTCTTAGTAATAGGGTCCCGTTTTACCCTTTGGGTACGGGACCCTAAAAACAACTTCGAAAGTTTACGAGTTTTCAACTACTGGCAGAATAAGGAAAGATAAAGAAAATCTTGGCGGAAGTCATTTGTTTTCTTTTTTATTCAGATAGCAAGAAACCATTATGTGAAGATTTTATGTGAGGAGATTAAATTATATTGGATTAAAAATCTCCTTGCTTAAGATTTGTTGTTGTTCCTTAAATGTACGGTAAGCGCCACATGCGCCGCAATGTCCAAATACCGAGCGCTTTTTGACACCTTTTAAAATGTCAAATACCTACTGGTGAAAATTACAGATTTTCATGACGTCCACTATAAGTACGACGGAAATACTCTTCTAGGAAACCATAACTTTAGTTGATAAGAGAGAGTAAGAGTGAGAGTTTATGAGAGATTCTATAAGAGCCATTAGAAGAATGTTGCCAAACAAAACCATTAATAAATTCAATTACAACGCACTAAAAGATTCTGATTAGATGTATTCCCATTTATTAGCTCAACTGTGGCTAATGAGACACAATTGAATTTCTATTGTTATAAATTAAACTTGCGTTTTTTTCGTATATTACCCAGTAACTGGGTTGTGGAGGTCAGATAGGCAGTCGCTCCATGTAACTGGTATTCAGCTGCATCCGGCTAGACTGGAAGCCGACCCCAACATAGTTGGGAAAAGGCTAGGCGGATGATGATATATCAAATTTTGATTTTTCAACCGTTGAGAGGATGTTATTACACATTACCACGAAAGTTTCCACATCGGCATGAAACCTCCACTCATTTATTAGTCAGCTTAAACTATCGATTTTTTGAACCGCAACCCTATCCGAGTGCCCTCAGTAACTGCGCCCTTGCACTTCGCTGGGGTGTAGCTGAATTATTGTTTAGAGGGGGTGGCCTTTTAAAGCGGGAAACCCCAGCTATTGTGCATAGCCGATTTCCCGCTATCCGCCATTTTAATGTCCTTCCAACGCGGGTTTTCTTTGTATGTGTGTGGGTGATGTGGTTTGATTTTAGAGAGTTAGCGATTAGATTAGCGGTAAACTATTGCTACAGAATCAACTAGTATGAGAAGACTTAGTCTTTGGAGTTTCTTGCCCGTTCTTCTCCACAAGATCTACGTTTTGGAATGAGCAACTAGCTTCAACTTTCTGACTAACTGATCAACTCTTTGACAGTTAAAAAATGCCTGTAAATGGTTTAATTGAAATAAATGTATCAAGTTTGATTTTCAGCCTTTGGGTATATCCTCCAAAGACAGAAATAACTAGTGGCACTTTCACAGCAGTGCAAGTGTAAATGGTTATGCTAAACCTGATCGGCTCACGAATGCACGCGTCGAATGACCCGCGGTAATAGTAACATCGTCATAAGTAAATGTGTATGTAGTGACGAGAACTAGATGCATAATCCTCATGGCTTCAACAGTGTCGTTTGATACTCAGGACAAGTCAGTAGCATGTACGATCGACCATATTTATTATCTTACACATTGGAATCAAAGGTTTCCAATGTGTAAGGTAATAAATATGGTCGATCGTACATGCTACTGGTTTGTCCTGAGTGTCAAACGACACTAGTAAAGCGTTTTTCTTGCGATTATTGTTATAGTTCACCAGCGTCAATCTAACATCCGCGAAGTGCTTTTCACTTGCGCCGCGCATAATTTTTCAGTGTGTTTAACATTAAGGTATGAACACACCGTCGTGTGTGTGATCACTCCACAACCTTTATTACTGTTCACTGTATTTTTCTATTGTCGTCATGTCCGCCCTACGGAGCAACCCTGTGTCATATTTAGAGCATAGCACTGCTCTTTTCTAAGTGCCTTTTTGATACCCGAGTAGGCTTTAGTTGACGTTTTAGTTCAAGGAAATGACGATATCTTGAATTTTTTTAAAAGGAGAGAAAAGTTTTCTGAGTGGTAGTATTTATTTCCTGTAGATTGGACATCTAAGGGCTGATTTTTCCAATTCCAGATAATTTTATCCGAGGAATAATTTTGAATTTTTGACAGTTCTTCCATACAAAAACTGTCAGACGTCAATTTTATTCCGCGAATAAAAATTTACTGTCGATTAAAAAATCAGCCCTAAGTCAATTAAACGCAATTTGTTAGTTAACACCCAGTTCCGTAGTAATTGAGATTAAAATTATTAATGAAACCGAAAGACTTATCAGGACAAAAGTCAGTCATTTTCCGATTTGAAATTTGAAATCATTCAAACAAAGGGATCCTAATCTAGAATGAACTAGTGAACTTTAATGTAAAGTCCTTGTTGGACTAACTAAAGGACAAATCAAGCAAATTTTGTCAAAAAAATGCATTATACGTACGAAAATACGAAAAGAATTATGATAGAGTTATACGACGACAGTAAAAGTTTCATTTTCGAAGGCCAAGTTGATTATGTAACGCCTACATGTAGTTATAAGGCAGTATGGCGATACTTAAAGCATATTAAACTATCAGGGGTCTGTCAGTCCGTCATTTAGCAGTTATTACGAGGGTGAGCTCTGTAATCTTCGCGGACGACTCTCAAACCTTTGGTAGAGTATCTTTGTTGTTATATTTTGGATCGAGCCTTATTGGAATAACGTGTGTAGGTAAAGTATCAAGTCCGTCGCACACTAAAACAAAACAGTGCTGTGAAAATATTGTGAAACATTTTTAGACACCGATAGACTGAACTGTTTTTAGTTTGATTAGTCTAGGTCAGCCCACAGCATTATCCCTTCAATATTCAAGTTGTGATACTTGATTTCAACAATTCCTGTTGAAAACATGTGTATGGAACATGTTTAATACATGTATTGACGTTGTTTCAGACGTGTTTTGTTAATTATTTTGTTCACCTTTTTGATGTTTTGATAAGAGCAGTGGTGGCCAAATGGTAACGGCCGCGACTTACGAGGTCGTAGGTTCGAACCCAGACAAGCGCTTTACTTTGTGTCAATTATTTTATCACCACTGCTCTCAAAACGGTGAAGGAAAACATCGTGAGTAGAACCAAAAATTCGAAGACATGCGACATCTGCCAACCCGAACAGGGCCCGCGTGGTGGATTACGGCCCACTCCCTCTCACCGAGAGGAGGCCTCTGACCCAGCAGTGGGAACATTATAGGTTGCAGATTATGATTATATAATAAGTATTCTACAAGTTTTGTATACTTACAACTAGTCTTTACAATTTGTTTTAGGTGTAAACGATAAACGAAAACAAACATGTTTTATACCTTGGTGTACAAGCGGGGTTAGATAAAAAAAGTTGGCACGATAACAATCACACTATCATACTATAATAATTATTATAAAGGCGAAAGTTTGTGAGTGTGTGTGTTTATATTATTAGGTTTGTTACTTCTTCACGCTCAAACGTCTGGACCAATTTTGATAAAATTTTGTTTGGTGGTAGGTGACTCCCTGGATTAACATATAGGCTACTTTTTATCCCGATATTCCCACGGGATCGACATTTACGCGGGGCTTATAGTTAGTCACACTAATATTATAAAGGCGAAAGTTTGTGAGTGTGTGTGTGAGTGTGTGTGTGAGTGTGTGTGTGTGTTTATATGTTTGTTACTTCTTCACGCTCAAACGGCTGGACCAATTTTGATGAAATTTGGTATGAAGCTAGCTGACACCCTGGATTAACATATAGGCTACTTTTTATCCTGATATTCCCACAGGATCGATATTCAAACCGCGGGGCGCAGCTAGTGATTAAATAAATGAAATTTTTAACAGCACATTTGCTCCTTAAGCTTCATTTACGTTCAGCCGCGACGACATGACGTGCGTGTATGCCCAGCTGAGTAATTGCGTAAACACACTATCAGTAGCAATTGATTTCATTTTGACAGTTCAACAACATTCATTGCGTTATTTACGTTGTTGAGCAGACACATTTTTCGAACATAAGAAGCAATGGTTTAGGAATATCCTTCAAAATGATTCAAATTGTGAATGGTAATTAGGGTGCTGATACATCTGGACATACACACACGCCGGTTGCGGGTACTACGCTTCCGACTATTTTGAAGAACATTATCAGTAAGGTCACTACACTAGGTTCTTATTTGGTAAACTATGTGATAAATTAAACTATACAACGTGTAACGTTAAATGCGCAAAACCTCTTAAGAGGTCATTGTACTCATCATTATGAACAACTTTTACTATGGGATCAAATTGAAATCGCAAAAAAAAAATCAGCTGTTTGTTGTAACAACTGATTTTTTTTCGCGATTTCAGCTTGGGTCCCATAGTAAAAGTTGTTCATAATGATGAGTACCTACAATAACCCCATGAGGTTTTGCGCATTTAACATTACACCTTGTATATTTACACGGCACCAATTTAAATGTTTCGGGTACGAACCTGGGATTTGAAACTGAAACTAGAATATAGGGTATTTACATAAATTAAATTAGTTTAATTCTGAAACCAAATACTATTTGAAAGTGTGCTTAGGTCCCGAAACTAATCTAATTTAAACTATTTGGATCAGTCCTGAAATACCAATTTCATAAATGTAGGTAACTAGAAACAAACGAAACGCCAGCTGAGTAATAATTGTCGTCTAGTTACAACCTACCAGTGAATATAGGAATATTTACTGTACCTACTTTTTCTGTAGTTTACCTAAATATACATAATATTATAAAATTATTGTGACCGCGTTATCCTGCTAAATTGCGCAACGTTTTGTAGATAATTATTATATATTATTAAATTTGTAGATAATTTGTAAATATGTGAGCCCATGTATCTATCACATAATTGATTTACCTGTCATTGCTTCATTTTTACCTTTTGTGGTAGACTAATTTTATTCTAGGTGCATTCTTCACATATAATTTCTTTATTATATTATGTATACAAAAACTTGTAAAACATTTTAAAAGAATAACGGTGGAGTTTCTTGCCCATTCTTCTCCATACGAACACTACGTTTGGAAGGAGGGACTAGAATCAATTCTATTTTAGTGTAATTTTTGACGTTCAAAAGTGCCTTTAATGTGCCGCTTTGGAATAAATGCTTTGACTTTGACTTGGATATGGTTTAAACCATCATTCAGATAATTTATTCCGAAAAGTTTATGTGTATATGACAACAACAAATTTATAGGGTGTCGAAAATGGCCTGAACTGCTTCGAGAATAGCGTTGAAAAAAGCTGGAAAAATTCCCGTTTCTTTCCAATTCCGCTGTTTTTTTCAATGTTTCATTCGAAAGTTTCAAGAAAATTTGCCCGTATATATTTCATGCTTTTTTCCAATAAAACCGAAAAAAACCGAAGAATATGAAAGAAACGGGAAATATTTCATGTTTTTTTTTTCAAATACGTACTTAGTATAATTATTTAACTTAGGATATCTATGCTTTGAAGTCTTTCCATAATAATTCGTACTAATAAAATGTAGGGTAGAATAAAAAAATATCAGCGCCTAGACGCGCGCGGCCCCGGTGTTCTGCATCCAGTATTCTAGTTGTAAGTTGCAATAGTAGTGTTGCGCCACGTTACGCGCCACAATTAATGCCTGGTACATGATGACATTAGTTACCACTAGCGCCATCTAGTATCGAGTAGCAGAACTAGTAGAGTCAAGATCCTTCTAGAAATTTCGATGCTAGAACTTTCTAGAACTATCGATATCTGGTTAGTCGGGGCCGGTATGTACTCGAACATTCTAGATATTTCTACAGTAGAAGGTTCTAGAACTATCTGAGGCACTATATTAAGGCCGGTATGGGCCGCCACAAATGACAACGAGTTTTTCAAGTGTCAGTAGCTAAGCTTGCTAACATTATGCAAAAAAACACATGTGGAATAATGGCAAACTTCGTTGAATACCAAGCTAGACGTGGTTTTTGGGCCAATGAAATAATTTGGCAACCAGTAAACAATTTACACGCTCGCGACTGATGGAAAGGATTTTGTCACTCTAAACAACTTTCATGTGTTGCCATAAGATGTTGAGTGTTTCACCATCAACTGCGGCGTCTGAAAAAAATTGGTAAATTTTTGGTCGAACGCATACAAAAGATAGGAATCGCTTTCTTCCAGAGCGACTTAATAAACTTGTTTACGTTCGATCAAACTAAAAAGAAACATTCGAATTCGAGCTCGAGCGTGAAGCTGACGATTCTTCGGACAGTGAAATTGAGACTGTGGCCGAGGAGAGCTAAATCTATTATTTTTACCTATTTGTTCCATATTTCACCTATTAAAAATATTTCAATAAAACTTGTTTTTTTCAACTTTTCAAAACATCAAGCGAAAAATTCGAAAGAATCCTGTTTCTTTTCAAAGGATTATTTCTGTTAATTTTTCTATGTAACGTTCGAAAAAAACGGAAAAAAACCACAATTTGTTTTTTTCGTGAAAAAAACAAATTGTTTTTTTCGGCATTTTCAACGCTATTCGAGAAAAGGATGGTACGGCCGTGCCCCTTTTTGCTCGACTTGGTGGGGGCACTCCCGTGCCCTCAGATAGATATTAAAGTTACATTTATTCAAGAAATCTTGATCTTACCTATGTTAAGTCCTAAAAGCGTGCGAAGCAGGGTCGGGCCGTTATTAAAATTATAATTTCTATAATAGACAGTACTTGTAAGTTTATTTTCATTCAAAATTATACCATAAAACCGAATGTTTAGGAAACCAAAAACCGTTTAGCAAGAAAACAACCACAACAAACGACGCTTGTCCCCGGTTGGACGGCCGTTTAGCGACATTAAAGAGCATTTATCGACCGGAGGGGGGACACGCGATCACTTTTGGATTATAACCGCTCCAGATAGACGAATTAATTAACGACAAAAACCAATACATCTAGATCCCTGTCACTTTAAGAGTCCCCTTTAATTTTATCATTATTCTTTGATCCCCGCGGGGCGAGGCGGCTCAAACTGGTTATGGCTGGTTTGCGCCGGTCATAACTGGACGTTCTTTGAGGGATTATGGACGGAACGTGTTTGTGAGGGGGATGAGACGTTTTTGCGTAATTAGTGGTGCAACTGGGTTTCTTGATAAGTGCCACTTCGGTGCAGTGTGGGTGGTAATGGATATTATGTAAGAGGATTACTTTAAAAGCGGGAGAAGAGACAAAATAAGCTGTTGAGAGTTCGTCAGTGTACGCTACGTATAGCGGGGTAGTTGCGTAACACTCTATCAGTAGCAATGGATTTCATTTTGACAGTTGAACAACATTCACTGCGTTATTTGCGTTGTTGAGCAGACACATTTTTCGAACATATGAAGCAATGGATTAGCAATATCCTTCGAAATGATACAGATTGTGATTGATAGTGTGTTACGCAATTAGATTGCTGGATTCATAAATTATTTAAGTGAATGAACGAAAGAATCTCAAACAGGAAAATATGGAAATTCCTCTCTGTTCATTCAACTGAACACGTGTCTGAAAATAAAATGAAACGGGATTCCGCACACATTTTCAGCAAATATAAAAATTCTCTTCCATTTCAACATCTGACCGTATCGTGAAACGTTAAAAGACGATGATATTAAAGCATAGGGGTTGTTACACAATGGCGAACAGGTACGAAATGCACGAATATCATTCAAAAAGTGACGGGAAATGGAAAAATCAAAATTCTCATCCGCCATTCAAAACAGATAGCTGTGACGTAGAAGGGAGGGGAGAGCGCACAATGACCACCGGTGTAGCGAAACAGGAATATACCGGGATTTTTTATACTCTTTTTTAATACGAAAGTGAATGGAATTTTGAAGCGGAAAAATTCAGGTGAAAAATGTTTTAAAGCTGTAAAATTTATAAAGTAATTATGTGAGAGTTAAGAAAAACAACTCATAGGTAGGTATAGCCTATGGATTTTTGCTTATTGACCGAAATGTCATTAAATTATTAGTTTACTAGCTTCCGTCCGCGACTACGTCCGCGTGGAAGCCAAATATACCATAAAATATATCCTAGGACACTTGGCAATAGCTTAGCTTTCTATCAGTGAAATAATTTTTGATATCGGATTAGTAATTTCGGAGATACCCCCCACACATACAAACACACAAATTTTTACCTCTTGCTCGTAAATATTAATATAAAATTTATAAACAAAACAAAAACACGGTTACGGTTGAAATCTGATCGGAAACAAACATTACGGTTGGTAGAGTCCATTGTGAGTCCATCTTACTCGCTTCTCCCCTAACTTTTCATCGAAAAATGGGGGAGAGAACAATGCACCCAGCCATAATGAAATATTTTGAATATTTGTATTTGATTCCTCTTAAAAGTCTATATTAGAACACCAGTCTTACTAGATCTCCCGAAAAAAACTTTTTTAATAACTGTCTAGGGAAGGTAAGGTCCATTTTAGCCTGGACAGGGGAGGTCCAGGGGTCTTTCCTGAATTTTTAATTCCACAGTTTAGAGAATATTTGCTCAGGAATTTGCGCTATGAAGTTAAGTTTTTATTCGTATTTTATGGTCTCGTCTCATATACGTGGGCACACCATCGTCTCGATAGGGATTGTAAAGTTTGCATGTCTGGCTACAGAATGCTGTGATCGAAGAATCGATTTTGGCGTATATTGGATCTTTTATTACATTGGCACTTAGTCCTATCAGCGATTGACGCTTTCGATGCACAGCAATTGTTCCCAAATTC
The DNA here is from genome assembly GCA_916614155.1 of Mesoligia furuncula. NCBI lineage: Eukaryota > Metazoa > Arthropoda > Insecta > Lepidoptera > Noctuidae > Mesoligia > Mesoligia furuncula. Next base: position 4,896,454 of record OU744803.1, on the reverse strand, counting down.
ATTACGACAGGACTAATTCACTAAATATATGGATTACAGTATAGTGTTATAAATGCAAAAACAACTCTGTCTGTCGGTCAGTATGTGTATCTGTCTGTTACCTTTCACGCCTTAACGGCTGAACGGACTTCAATGAAATTTGGCACATAAGTAGACCATGACCTGGGTTAGGTTACCATGTAAACTTTTCTTAAGGGGATTACAGGACCTAAACGCAAAAAACGCAAGTTTTATAATGTCTAAAAGTATATGATCGACTACAGTAAACAAAATCAGAAAAACATATTCTTGTGGTTTTAATTTTTTAGTCCAAACAATAGATTTTTTCTAAATAGATAATGCTTCATATTTTGCAATAATTTACCAGCGTTGTGTCATCGCGCTTCTCTTTCTTCTGTATGTAAAAGAAGTTAATGAAGGATTCTTACCTCTAGTGCTGATGATAGGGACGCCTTCTCCTGCTTCAGAGTTTCCACGCGGCTCTTGTATTGCAGCAGCGACCGCACTGTCTCCTCCATCCTGTAACAAAGAGAAAATCATTTATTAGTGATGTCTTAAAAGCAGATGCAAGCGCTACGGCTACGGCAGGTACACCTCTGCGGCTCTGCCGAACCCTACAGGGGAAAATAAGCGTCATGTTATGTTCTAAAGTATATTCAAATTTGTTTCAAATTGATGTTATTTCAAGTTAAAGAAATATCAACTTTATTTTAATGGCAATTAAGTTGATTTCAAAGTGACTAGCACTATCGAAAAAGTTATAAAAAACTGGCCAAGTGCGAGTCGGACTCGCACACGAAGGGTTCCGTACCACAAGGCAAAAACGCCGAAAAAAACATGTTTGTTGTATGGGAGCCCCCCTTAAATATTTATTTTATTTTAATTTTATTATTTATTATTAAAGTTAAAATACAACTGAGTATTTTGTGAATATTTCAAATGCCTACCTGTTGCCATTTTTGATATCGAGCAAAAACGGGCAAAAAAATCGCGTTTGTTGTATGGGAGCCCCCCTTGAATATTTATTTTATTTTGTTTTTAGTATTTGTTGTTATAGCGGCAACAGAAATACATCATTGAAAATTTCAACTGTCTAGCTATCGCGGTTCTTGAGATACAGCCTGGTGACAGACAGACAGACAGACGGACAGACGGACAGACGGACAGACGGACAGACAGCGAAGTCTTAGTAATAGGGTCCCGTTTTTACCCTTTGGGTACGGAACCCTAAAAATGTTTGAAGTTGTAACGTAAACTAAACTTTATTGTGTAGGAATTAAAGTTATTATTTTGCCATAAACTCATAGGTATATTTGTTTACATTTTTGGCAAATAAATCGCGAATGAAGATTAAACGAGTTTGCGAAAAAAGGACGACATTTCTTTGTACAGTGGGCTGCATCAATTGGGTACCCCAGTTGTATGAAAATTTTAATACATCTGGGGTACCCAATTGATGCAGCCCACCGTACAAGGGTTCCACGATTCGAATTATTCCCGGTGAAACTGGGATAGACAAGCCCATACCTACAAGAACCCTATCATTTTTCGAGTACTCAGCATCAACCAAAAATACCAAACAAGAAAAATAGTTTATTTTGCAAAATTAAGACATAGGAAAATACATTTTTGAAAAAATTTACGCGAATAGCGCGAATTCAATAACTTCGTTGCTATTTCACAAGATGGTACGTATTACGGTATAATAAATGAAGTAAGTATCACTCAAAGTGAACATAAGTTTCAGATAACGGGCTTATGAAACACTCAAACACAGTGTTGGGCAAGTCTGGCAAATTGTCGCACGTGCTCGGAATATGTTAGGTTATAAGTATATCGTAAATAGGCGACACCTAAATGAACGCCTAAATATTTCGCAGTTGGATTTTCAACTTTGGGGCGCTAAGCCGAGGGTTGAAAATACACAAGTGCAGTAGGTAATGTGTTTCCTAGTGTTAGTGAAAACGGTCATCAGTGTCGGTTTCATTTACATATTAGCAAAACTTTCACCTAAGTTTTGACGGTAAGATTTTTGTGACTTGTCATTCCACACTGAAGTGACACTAGAATTTGACACTATTGACAGCTCACTTCACTTAAGTTTTCATAGTGAGATTTTGACAGATTAGATCGGCTGTTTGATTATTCAACAAGAAGACACGAATCAAATCTCCAAGAAGTAGATTTCAAGATGAAGTAAATGGTAGAAGTGATTAGTTGTTAGTAGTCCCTTTGTGTAGTCCTTTCTTTCTATTTCAAACTTAACTCAAAAATCTCATTTTATTTTGCTTTGACGTACTGTGTGTTTCATCAAGAAAATTATACCGAAGACAGAACAGATCAAAAACAAAAGAAGCCAAACGATCTTACAAAACACTTCATTATGCAGATGCAACAAACTGGCGAGCTGAAGATTTGCATACTCTGAGACAGAGCGGGACAAAAGACGTTCCGTGAAAGTAAGAAGAGGAAGGAAGAAGTGCATTTGACGCATTTCGGGACTTCATTAGCGGGGGACGTCCGTTCGCGAGAGAGCATCAACGTCAAATGACGGCTAAGTGAAGAAATATGGGACTTGCTTCTTTTTTGGGTTGCTATTTTGGATAATACTAGCGACCTGGCCCTGCCTTGCACGCTTTTAACGAGTTGACAAGGATACTTATGAGCTCAAATGTTACTAATGAGACACAATGTTTTTTTTTCTATTGTTACCGAACTTAGCTTGCTAGCTTGCATATAAGACGAGGGGATATCTGTATAAAGTATGTGAGTTTACATAAACCTTCTGGAATGAATTCTCTAAATGGTGGTGAAAACTGTATCAAAATTAGTTGCGGAGTTTAGCAGAATAACGGGGTTACACAGACAAACAGGAAAAGTGACTTTTATTTATAATAAGTACTGTATATATGTCGCAGCCAACTGGTTAAATTAGCCGTTTAGTTAACCGCTTGGCCTTTGTAAGTAGTGCTCGGCTCGCTTCGCTCTCTCGGCTCACACGCGGTTGATCACAGTTCTAACCTTAAGCTTTGTACGTACTAAGCGATCCAACTTCCAATGTAGTGCGCGCAGTCGGTTACGCGACCAAAACGAGAACGACAGTCCGTACCTGCAGCCCCTGCAGTTACGGACTATCGTTTCTGTGTTCCTGTATTAGTCGCGTAACCGACCACGCTTACACTGGAACGCTTAAAGTCCTACGCATACGGGGACGGCATGGCAAGGGATTTAAATTTATACTAATGGACATTCAAACGTATCGATATAGAAATACGACATAAATTGCTATGCTTTAAAATGATGCCGTGGTATCGAAAGGGATTTCATTGCATTGTAATGAAAGACGCGCCATGGGTTCACGCGGCGGGATGCCGTGGCGTCCTGCGGTAGGCTACGGCATGCCAAGGACTCCGGCGCTCGTTGATACCGCGGGGTGGAGCGGCGGGGGTAGATGCGGGGAAGCCGCTGGAATGCCGCGGTATCTAAGCGGCTAGTGTGCGCTGGCTGACGGCAAAATCCCTTGCCATGCCGTCCCGGTCTGCGTAGGCCTTAATCCGTACAAGGCTTTACCTAACGTATTTGGTCGGGGTGCCCTGGCTTAGTTACTGCGACCAATTCGGTTTGCGCATGATGGTTACAGTTCCACAACCTAAACTATAATTGAATATCATTCAGGCCGTTAGTTGAACGGCCGCAGTTTAGTTAAAATGCTAGGCGGTTAACTAAACGGCTAATTAAACCAGTACGCTGCGACATATAGATATAGAAGACGCGGTAAGTTTTGAATATTTCTGGTTACTTTTATCCCCGACTTAGTTATGGTCTACTTTCTAGTCCAACCTCCGTTTTAGGTCAAACTGTCAGAACTCTTTTATTTTCGTTCTCCAAAACATTTCCAAAGTAAACAAGAACTGTGATCGGATTTCCTAAACCCGTTTTAAATGAACATAAACAACCTGAATTATGAAAACGCTCATCGCGAAGCCACAATGCCACTGTTTTAATCTCAGAAATTAATCAACGGTGCGTTGTAATTTTAATACTTAATTCTGCCAAAGCTGTATTAGGGTTTTACGTCACAAAAGGCCTTGAGAGCCTTTTTAGCAGATAATGCCTAAAACAAAAACCCCTCGAAATGATTATTTCACCCTCTTTTAATTATTAATACACCGTTGAGGGCCAAGATTACAATATTAAGGGACGTAAAGGGTATTACGGTGTAACACTAAATATTACGTTTAGTAACTGGAGAGAACCGGTCAAATTACTGCGCAAATGGAGATGGTATTGTCTGGGAGATTTGGTTAATAAATTTAATTTGAACGTCAATTAAAACTGTTGCCGAGTGGATGAGTGATAGTTTTTTACAGTTTGGAACTCCTCCTCTAGATGGATAACAAACTTTTGATGGGACTGGACTGATAACAGGCCTTTAAGTTGATGGCATTCTTTCAGAGCTAGACAGAGATTTGTACAAGAGATGGCGCTGTAACCATACTGTCCTAAAGAAGTCCCAATTCTCAAGAAGATTTTTAACATGTCTACAATAGTTTTCCCTTACAGTTGAAGGCATAATCTAGAAGAACTGATCAGAATAGCTTTTGTAACATCAAAGCCACATGAATCCTTCCTCCTTACAACTGAAGAATTGGGACAATCCGCGCTTGGTTGCCACTCCATTATTAACTCATTCTATAACGAATCCTTTTATTATAAAGCTGGCAACGGAATCCATTCCACAGATACTGAATAATGAAACTTTTTCAATAACTCTGAATAGAATGAGTTCTCTCCACCCGCTGTAAGAAATTATTCACTTTTTTTCAAACTGACAACATAGGATTCTTTGATTAGAATTTTAAAGTTGCTTGTGGTTCTGTTCGATTTTTAATATTTTTGCGTTTGGTTTGATTAAACGTTAGCGTTTTGCATAATTCCTGAAGCTAAGGAATCATTTATTGCGGAAAAATATTAGTATACCTACTGAATGCTGAAAATGTCTTTCAGAAATAGATTATTTCTGAACAACTGATCTGTAACCATTTTTGGAACATAATTTTGCTGTAACAAACAGATTGATTGCAATAAGTTAGGCGCTCCATCTAATGAAACTTTGAAACCTGACATAACCAACACCCAGGGTTTTAACAGGTGTCCGGTCCATACGCCTAACATGAATCTAACGTTTTCGTACGATTTTTTTATACAAAAGGACATCTAGATTTATTCGGTTAAATTGTCCAAATTATTATCTACACAACAAAAGTTACCAAATCACAAAGCTAAAGTCAAAACTTAAACAAAATTAATCATCCAAAAATTAATTTCTGAGGCAGCAATTGAACCTTTTTTGCGTATTTCCCACGTGGCGTATCTAGTTGGTCGGTTCGGGGGTCGATTACCTTATACCGAGCCTTATTACAGTGTAATTTAATGTTTTGTTTTTTTTTCGACGGTGTTTTTTTTTACGCTGGCAATGTTTTACTGCGGCCAGTCACGGCAGTATCGACCGGGGTGTGTTCCTATTTTTGATTAATACCCACATGTTTTGCGGGTGGAAGAGGAATTTGTTTTCGTGGAGGTATTTTCGGGAAATTGCTTGGGGATGATAGTTTGGTAGGTTTATACAAGTATTGGTAGGTATACTCGTAAAATTGTGTTGCACTAAAAGAGCAATCAAAACAATACAAAACGGAATGTCAGTACAAAAAGGCACTCAGACAAAATCACTGCTGTTGAACTCGAAACGATCTTTTTATAACGAAAATCCAAAAAGGAGTATTAAAACCATGGTAAACAATTACCATTTTTTACCGAGCTAGCCAAACATGGCGGCTGCGCCCCCTGGCCTCCCCTGCCGCGACAAATTACGTCGCATTCAACCCTTGACCAGATGAGAGCTCGTAAATCTTATCTATTAAAACCTGTGTTGGTAGGTACTGTGGTGTGGTGCAAGACAGGGAAATGTGGCAACATGCGCTAGTAAGGTTTATAGAGTATCAGTTTACTATCATTTATGTTCCCTGCTAGATAAATTAAACTTCTACAGGTATTAAACGGAAAGGCACTTGAATTTAGACGCTTATAATTCGAAAGCTGAGTTAGTACCTACAATGTGCTAGAAAACTCGATGATAAAGATAAAATAAATAAGATCCGCTTTACAAAAGTGCTCTCAGTTGCCATATCGAGTTGTAAAGACGCCAGCACATCAAGCTACTACAATCTGTCAAATTTCTTTAATAGATTTTCAACTTTATCGCTATAGCATAAGGTTCAAAGTTGATTGGGAAAATTTGACAGTTTCGGGTAGCTTGATGTGCTGGCGTCTGTACATCTACGAGTAAACTTTAGACATGGTAATAGCAAATAATGCTTTACACAATTACTTATAATTCGTTTTAGGCAAGTTTCTTTCATAATAAAATTGACCGTTCTTACAAACCAAATACATACTTCCTTTCATTTCCATTAAGGGGTTTACATGACCTAAAGCGCGGTCACTTCGGACTGCATAGAAAAGGAAGAGAAGCGCGATGACACAACCCTGGTAATTTATTGCAAAATATGAAGCAATTATGTATTTACAAAAAATCTATTGTTTGGACTAAAAAATTAAAAGACTAGTGCTTTAGTATGTTGCTTGTATAATAATAAAAAAAAATCAGAATGATTGTATTTAAATGTTATATGGTTTTTATTGTAAAAAGGAAGTTTTTAGAGGTATTTTCAAGATTTTTTTCTAACATATCAAATTAGTTGTATTATGTTTTCAACACCCTATCAACCTAGCATATATCCTGAAGAATATCATATATTTTTCTGATTTTATTAACTGTAGTCGATCATATACTTTTATTCCTTCTAAAACTTACTTTTTTTGCGTTTAGGTCCTGGAAACCCATTAATACAGACTCTTTTTACATACCATAAATCGCTTCCCTCCCTTATATGGACAACCGCTCCCCCATATCGATGTATTTGCCTAAACGCGAGGATTACAGTCAAGCCACGCTCCTCACATTGTCGCCAGCGCGCCACAGTGTACTGGGCACACTGCTAATGCCGAAGTAATTACTCATTGTATATCAGTTAGTCTGTGGCATTTGCATGATATACGAATCATTGGTGAGTGGGAGGCATGAACAAATTTTTGTAAAAAAAACAGAGGGCCATTAAAATGCATGCATGAAAAATGATTTTAAAATTACGGTAGAGAAAATATGCACGGATGGGACCCAGTACAAATTGTGGCAGTCTCAAGATTTACAGTTAAATAATCTTTCTACATAGAGTAAGTTTTGAAGGCCTGAGGTTTCATCTTTATAATGCTTGTACTCTGAAACCTAAAGGATTTAGGACCTCTGTTGTGGCTGGGTATAATATACCTACCTAAGAATTGTTTGAATTTATACAGAAGTTTGTAAGAAAGATCTTCAAGTTGGTGTTTATTTCAGTAAACTTTCTAGGAAAGATGTTTTAGTACTCTTGCAACACTGTCTAATAGCTATTTTTACCAAGTTACTGACTAATCAAAATTCAGCTCATATCTAGAGTTGAAATCCTTTTTACCCGACTGCGCCGGAAGGAGTTTTTATTATAATATTTTGTAATAAACTGCAGCCAAGTTCATCTAACTTCCTTCAGTATCAAACAATGATACATATTCTAGATCCCACAGGATAAGTAGAATCCGGAACCCAACTTCGTTGTGAAAACGTTCGATCAATTACTTGTAAACTTCTAATGCCTTTTTGTGATGGGCTATTCGTCTTATCAGAGTTGGACGAATATTCGTCTTATCAGAGTTGGATGAATATTCGTCTTATCGGAGTTGGACGAATATTCGTGTTTTAGTGCATTTTATCTATATGTATTGCCAAAGTTAACATGAGACTGAAATTAAATGAAATCAAAATATTAAATTTCACATAAATCTATATATTATGGGCACTTGAGAAACGTCAGAAGTTAGGTGCACGGTTCCAGTTGTTCTAATTGGTTCGTTTCCTATGGAGAAGAGCCGACAAGATACTCCATCTTATAAAAATAATTGGCTTTTACAATGTTTTCAAATTACAGTAGGTATGGGAGGACAGCGTAGGCCTGTCAACAAGTACCAGGTACTTGATAAAATTAAAAATGCTCTACAGATCTTAAGTCTGCAAGGCCTACAAAGTCCTCACATTTAATAACTGACTGAAACCAAATAAGAAAAAAAAAACAAAAATGTGCCCCCGTCAGGAATGAAGTTTCGTACGCAATACTCGCACGCACACATGCACTCGTTTTTATAATAGAAATAGACAGAGAGAGAGAGAGAGAGCGTCTTAACGTGTCATCGTGACGATTTCTAAGTCAACTCCTACAAGCCACGTTAAGGAACTTCGTTCCAAAACTCTGACTTCGATTTAACAAGATTTTTTTCACAAATGCGAAGCAAAAGGCCCTCATCAATATGAGATTACGTAAGCAGATGCAAGCTAATCCATCCATAATTTACGTAAAGCGACGATACTACATCAGCTTATTAACACGAAAAGCAAACCGACGAAGTTCATCATCATCGTCAAGATACTTCTTAAATATTCAACCTCATTTTTAAGCCTCAGAATTCACTTTGAGAAACGACTTGTTGTTCGCATAATTTACGCCTTGGTATACGAGGAGCACAGGATACCACAGAAGGCCAGTTCAATACAACCAGTGAAAACAAGCACACGCATACATGGCACGTCCCCGTTCTACGGCAGTCTCGGTGGAATAGAAGTTTTACTCGCTGGACGAGTCGCGTGTCTGTAGTGGACAGGCATCTTCTGGGCTTGCTCGTTCCAGCATAGACCTCATCAATCGTTTTCCATCAGGCGAGATCGAATGCAGCATTAAAAAAATAATCGATAGAAATCCTTGTTATTTGATGTTATTTCCGCTTCAAAATGTCAACTTCACATTAGTGTTAAGACCGTTTACGCCGTACGGCATTTCATACAAACTTTCAAGCCCTTGTTTTTCCCTATTAATGAAACGATTTGAATTAAACTTCATACGCATAAGCAGAATACAAAGGTCTAAAAAGTTACTTAAGAACATTTTCGAAATGTCTTATTTAAAATAAGATAACTGTGGAAAGCTCTGTTTCTATGGAAAATTATTTAAAATGATTAAAATCGGTGTAATTTGGCTGTAGCACTATTTTTCGAAAATGTTCTTAAGTTGTTATTGCTTATCTGTGTACTTATTTTAAACGTAACATTTTTAAGCTCAAACAACAGTCTCCCCATTGACCTGACCTTCTGTACCTATCTATTATGTGCCGTAGGCAGGAGTTTTATGGACGATGTGCCTTAGTACGAGCGATGGATGTAAATTTTTAATAAAACGCAAACGCAAGTAGCTGACGCACCTGTGTAGGGGCTGATGTGTATCGACAGTTATATTTTTTTGACAGCGACACCCAGTCTTTAGGGGGAGTTTGTAAAATGTTACGTTGAGGAAGTTTTTGGCTTGAAAATGTTCAAGTAAGCATATTCAAGCAAGCAAGTAATGATGGCAATGAAAAGTTTTAAGTTGATAGCATTAGTAGTTCTTGCGATATCCAGCTGTGACAGACAGACAGTCACACAGATAGACAGACAGACTGACAGAGTCTCACCATAAGGGTTCTGTTTTACCATTTTGGTACGGAACCCTAAAAACGATGTGTATAGAGGCTTTGGTTTCCTAAGCAAGTGGTGGACCGTCACATGCGGCTGTAATGTAAAATACACAGCGTTTTTTGACACCTTAATGTCAAATACTGGAAAATGACAGATTTTTATGGCAGGCGTTATAATATGATGGATCTTCTCTTCTGGAAACCGTAGCTTTAGGAGCATATGAACTAGGATTCTTTAATGTTCATGAGTTAAATTTTTATGTGCTTTGTATTTTCCTATGTTACCTTGGAATTTTCTGTACCAATACATGTTGTATTGTAATGATAGGTATATGAGATTATACACATAATACAAAAAAAAAAGACCACAGAGCTAGGTACGCGCAAAATTGGATTCCCTTAATATTTCCTCTCCTAGCTCCTCCATAATTGCTTACTCCTCACATCGACGCTTGCAAGAAACCCTACAAATGCCACAATTTCAGCACAACCCCTCAATGCCCACATAAGGTGGTCAGCAGTATTTCTCTGCTCAATACATAATGGCCGGTCGCAATATTTCTTTCTGCGACACCCAATTAGAGCGGGTAGCGATAACGAGAGGTCAAAGGTCAAAGGTCTAGGGATTATGAAGACCTTTTGTTTCTATTACGCACGGCTGGTAGGTCTAGGATGTAGGGTATTTCCCCTTATTAGTGCTTTTGTTACAGCTGACATTATTTGGGTTATGTAGGTCAGAGAAGTTGACTGTGTTAACAGTTCCTAATTTTATTTGTAGATTACAATCTTCTGTTTGAAAATTTGACTCAATATCGAAATCTTTTTCTTGCGGGCTTATGTGAATGTTAATATGAATATTATTTATTTATTAATATTTACATAAATAAATAAATAATATTTGTTTGTCCCTTACAACTATCATTACAGATGTATGTACCCAATGCGACAGTGCGGTCCTTTTACAAATCTGTACTACATAACTTATCATTTACATCAAAGACTAAAACTAATAATCTAAAAATTTATAGGAACTTTATCACCAATACTTTATATACAGAATGCTGTACACAATAATAATATGTTACCTATACCTACTACTACTACTATGTTACCTATAGTTTCGATTTACCATCTCTATTAGGCATACAAACATTAGTATAACAAGAGGTATATGTTATTATAGTATTGAAAAAAGTATTACATTATAACACAAAACTTATAAAATAGGGTACCTAAGTGTTTTGTAAGTTTTGTGTTATACTTACCTTACCCATATTAATAAACTTTGTATAGAATCTGTATAGTTACAAAACGCTTTGTCTTCTTCTTTTGAAAGTCAAAATACTGACGACTTAAAGAGAGAAATCGGTGTGTAATTATTCATCTGATATAATACGTTTATTAGTAAGGGGGTTAATAATGTACTAAATATTAAGGAAACTGTGTCAATTTGCGTTAGGTAGGTGTTTAAATAGTGGCTGTTCCTTGTGTTGTATATGTCTACAAGTATTTTGTTGTAATTTTTTTCTATTCCAAAGTAGATTTCGCCAAAAACAGCAGTCATATGTGGTATACTGGGAATAAACGTCTACTCTTGCTAATATTCCCCAAATTAGATGGCAAATATATAAAACTAGCAGCGCCCACGGTTTCACCCGCATAAGTGTCGATCCCGTAGGAATAACGGGATAAAAACTATCCTATGTCCTTCCCGGAATGCAATCTATCTCTCTGCCAAATTTTATCGAAATTCGTTCAGTGGTTTAGGCGTGAAAAGGTAACATACAGACAGACATATAAACAGAGTTACTTTCGAATTTATAATATTAGTATGGATTAGGAGAAAATCATACTGGGGAAAGGTATAGGTACACTTCTGCTCATCCCTTCGAGAAAAACAGGTGTGGTACTATGTTATGATTATAATTAGTTATAGACACAGTATGTGCCTCTGACTAAATATTCTGCCTGACTAAGTAAACAGGATACTAGCCAGGCTGCTAGTTTACGCTGTTAAAATATTTACGTCGAGAGACGCCTCTTTTTTAATTTCCCATCAGACGAAAACAACGTCTTAAAACCGGATTAAAAATACAATATTCTTACAATCCTTCTCCCTTGTTATGAATAACTGAAGGCTGTCTGTTTCCTGTGTTAGTGTACGGCCATTTTTATTTAATGCCAGAAACTACGAGTAACTTTGGTCTAGAAGAGGTTGCCGTGTGTGATTTGTTTTTATTCAAGCTTTTACATTTTGCTTCGTTCGTAGTATGTGTTTTCGGTTACTCTGTTTGCAATCCATTTTTTTAGAAAGTTTACTCTGTAGTCTGTGCCTTCTTCGGAAAAAGTTCTTGTGTTAAATTTTTACGAGAGCATTTTTATTGTTTCAAAATGTAGGTTGGTACTATCCAAATAAGTATTGTTATCTTTTATTTTTTCATCATCATCATCATCATTTCAGCCGAAAGACGTCCACTGCTGGACATAGGCCTCCCAAGCACTATCACTTCGACCGGTTCTGTGCTTCTCGCATCCAACGGGTTCTTGCGGCCTTCACAAGGTTGTCGGTCCACCTTGTGGGAGGCGTTCCAACGCTGCGTCTGTACGTCTGCGTGGTACGCGGTCGCCACTCCAGAACCTTTCGGCCCCATCGGCCATCTGTTCTGCGAGCAATGTGCCCTGCCCACTACCACTTAAGTTTGGCAATTCTTCGGGCTATGTCGGTTACCTTGGTTCTCCTGCAGATCTCCTCATTCCTGATTCGATCACGCAGGGAAACTCCAAGCATAGCCCTCTCCATTGCCCTTTGGGCTTAATTTTTTCACCAAATGATAATTCGCCAAGGGTCCTATGCCAGTCTACCCCTTCGAGAACATCAATGTTGTTGTAATACTTCAGCAGTAAAGTTTTTAGGTCAAACAAACATAATGTCAGGCAAATATCATGGGGTCAAGGCTTAGCATTTAGTGAATCGTAAGCAGTCCACTGGAACTGTGTTAATGTGGACGTATTTCATACGCAGTGAAGATTATTTTACGTTAATCATCATCTGCCTAGCCTTTTCCAACTATGTTGGGGTCGGCTTCCAGTCCAACCGGATGCAGCTGAATACCAGTATTTTACATGGAGCGACTGCCTATCTGACTTCCACAACCCAGTTACTGGGTAATACGATACCCCGATATTACCCTACGATATTGGTAAGACTGTTTGTCATACTTTCGGGCTTCTGACTACCCGTAACGACTGTAAAAGCTCCACGAATGACAGTCGGGACCAACGCCCAACGTGCTTTTCGAGCCACGGAGGGGTCTCGGTATGTAAAGATGGTCACCCATCCACAGACCAACCGCGGCAAGCGTAGCTTAACCTGATCGATCGACCTGTGCGGCTGTTTTTATTTAGCCACGGGCCCCTTTCGCTTCCTTATTTTACGAAATAACTGGAGCTAAGTCATCACCGCCACCAATAGTCATTTTTTAAAGCTATGTATTCTAGGAGAGCGGTGGCCGCCACAAGGCCTCCATAATTTACCGGCGACCGACATCATTGAAGCGTTATTATTGAAAGTAAGTTGGTGTGTCCTTGAGAGCGTTTTTTGAATCCCTTTTGTCAAATCCCGCTGCCATCATTTTCATGACAGCCGTCACTGCGACCGTTATGTGGCGGCACCGCTCTTCTTAATTAGACGCCCACAGCCACAACACAGCTTGTTGGCAGAAATAAGAATAGTGGACGAGAGATAAAAATACTGTATTTTTATCTCACGAAGCGACGCGCGTTTTGCTTGTGGTAAACAAGTTTGCAAACGCGCTGTGAATGTGTGCGTGAAGCCAAGTAGCGTCAGCACGTAACGCACACACGTACACATGGTAACCACAAGTAAAGCGCGCGTGAAATTGATGAAAATTCTATCCCTCCCCGGATGAATTTTTTTACAAAGCGTTCCAACCTACTATTACTAAGTACTTTATTCCCGTAATATTTTAAGATGCCTATAATTTACAGCGATTTGAAGGTAGATACAGTGCGTTGCTCAGAAGAGTTGAATTTCAAGTAGGTTCAATGCTAGATTTATTGTGGCTTAGCTTAAACCTGCCTGAACTTCCTATTGTCCGATGGATGAATAAAGACTTTCTTGGAAACCTAGAAAGCTCATTTAAAAGATATAATTATTGAAAGTCTTTGTACTCGTATCTACTAAATTCTCACGCAGACTATAAAAGTTAATATACTTATCATAATTGTTCTGTAAACCAGAAATATCGCACATCATTATGTAGTTACTTAGGTACCCATAACTGTGTGTGTTTAGGAGTTTAGCAACTGTTTTAAGATTGAAAGTTTGTTTGTCATTGTGGTCATTGATGTTTATAATGTTGATGTAAGATAATTGTATCCAGGCGTTTATAGTTTTATGTATATTTTCTTCACAGACGTTTGAAATTGTATGAATGTTTACTTAGATTACCAAATCAGTAGATCAATTCTTTAAAAACTCACTGTGATAATTTAGGTGAAGTGAGCTTGAAGGGAGCTGTCAATAGTGTCAATCCCTAGCATCAGGAATCATGGAATGACGGAATGTCACTTCACGCCCATTTCACCTAAGTATTTGCGGTGAGGTTTCCATAGAATACATGCTCCCTAGCATCAGGAATGGATGATTATGGCATGAGAGCTCACTTCAAGCCAACTTATTGGAGTGTTCTATGTAAACGAATACAATCTGTCAAATGACAAGTTTATGTCATTTGAGTTTGAAGTTTGAGACAGAACTATCTTTCTCTCTCTCTGCTAATGTCTGTCGATGTGAAACCTATGTATCTGGCTCTCTGAGATTACAATCATAATTTAATCTTAGTATTGAGTTTACTTTTCGCCATAAAACCATCAAGATTATCAGATACATGACCACTTGCTTTTACTTTCCAGTTCCACGACAAGCAAAAACTCACCCAAGTACCAATTAAATAAAGCATTAATTCTTCCACAATTTCCACAGTTAAACACTTCTTTAGTAACAAAGCTGAAAAGGCGTTTAAAAACCGGTGGCCGTGTAACACGGTTGCTATTAAGGCCCGCATCGACGGAACAATGTGTGAGCACAATGCCGCCGGGTGTAAGCACATTTCGTTGTGTGGAGCACGCTTTTAGTCGCACCGAGCTCGAGAGTTTACGGGGTGTGGTCGCTTTAGCTGGTTTTTTTGTCTACAGTTAATTTTAGGAGAAAATTTAAGTATTCCTATGGTGAATGGATCACATTTGGGTTCCCTCCATAACCGTAATGATCATGGAATGACGGAATGTAATTTCAAGCCCACTTCACCTACTGGGTGGGTTACTGGGTAATACGATACCTCTTGGTAAGACTGGTTGTCAGACTTTCGGGCTTGTGACTACCCGTAACGACTGTCAAAGATCCATGAATGACAGCCAGGACCAACGGCTTAACGTGCTTTCCGAGGCACGGAGGGTTCACGGTATGTAAAGACGGTCACCCATTCACAGACCAACCGCGGCAAGCGCAGTTTAACCTGATCGATCGACCTGTGCGGCTGTTATTATTGCGTAGCACACTATCAGTAGCAATGGCTTTCATTTTGACAGTTCAACAACATTCATTGCGTTATTTACGGTGTTGAGCAGAAATGTTTTCGAACATATGAAGCAATGGATTATCAATATCCTTCAAAATGATTTAGATTGTGATTAAAAGTGTGTTACCTACGTAATTAGGGTGCTGTTTGAACCCTAAAACATTTGTCTGAGGATTTTCTACCGGTTTTTACGGATATGAATTGGATAAAAATTTCATACTGCGGTACACATCAATACTCAAACTGGCTCTCACAACCCACACTGTGACATACATGTTAGCTTTATAATTACAACAACTGAGACCAGCAGAGAACCGACATACGTTCCAAATGTCGTCCAATATAAACAAGAAGTTTTCCGCCATCAGCCATTAAAACACTTATTCTTATTCGGGTGTCGATGACAAAAAGTGCAAATATCTTTGGCCCAAAATTCAGCTGCGTGAACTCCGCTCACTGACGCAGTCATAAGACCATCAAGTGCACAGGTGGAAGGTGGGCCATTACCTGTGGGGGGGGGGGGTCCGCAACGCACTTGAGATCTGAGCGGCAATTCTCGTAATTTTAAGAAGGTTAACAGTCTGATCTTTGTCTCAATCTCCCTACGTTTTTGACGTTTGTTTTTGACATTTGTTTGTCGTCGAGATGAGACTGCGACTAGATTGATTTTTAACGTTTTAAATTACGAAAATTGGCCTTCTTATGTTAACCGTCCGTGAACCCTCATTTGTGGAGATTGTCTTTGCTACAGTCTGTCTATTTAGAGATCTTATGAAAAATCGCTGTCACCTATGCCTAAAACCGCATCCTTAGCCCTCAGACTAGCGCTGCTGTCTCGGCTTGGATATTGATGTAAGCGATAAGCGTTTTATGAGCCGCACATGTGCCACTTTTAACAACACCTGTAAATGAGTTTTTGTACACAATATGTGAATATGTTGTAGCTTGTAGGCTGTAGGCATGTCGTCGTAAATCTTAGCTATGTTGTGGGTTAGCAACATGAGATAGCTGGGAAAGTTGTTTGTGATGGTGTAACAGATATTTTTATTAAAAAATGTTTAACGTTGTATACATCCTTCTTGCTTGCACCCAGGTTTTGAAAGCCTGATCATGTTTTTGATCTGTAAACTAGCTGTCAATTCTCTCTCTTGTTGTCTCGACTTGGGTTTGGGTAATATTAATGTGTTACTATTGTATAAACGTGAACTTGAATGTAGGTAGAAAAAAACTGAAGACCAATTCCTGTATTTAAATCTAGTGGCAATCTGGCGACAATAAATGTCAAAAACTTGTCAAAAATGTTGGGAAATTAGAGTTTATTCCGAAAGGTATTTTTGTCATATTTTTTGTCAGATTCAGAATGAGATCAGACTGTGAACGTGCTTAGAATTACTGGAATTACCCCCCTGATCCCACGTACGCAACATGTGCAACGCATTTTAACATTTGTGGCCTTAGTGTGAGTTTTTTCACTGACGTTCGATTGCGAGCGCGTCAGAATTTTGTTTGGGAAATTAGGTTTCTCCTAGTGACCACCAGGTGGAGCTATAACTTTTCCCTACAAAATTCTAAGGCGCTCGCAATCGAACGTGAGTGAAAAAAGAACTCTGGATTTTATAAAAAACTATGCATTAGAAACACACTAATCCACCACCTTACACTGTACCTTGACTTTTTTCTTGTAATTGACATTTTAATTAACTACCTTTTTGCAATAATTTATAATTTGATAACTTAATTTTTAAACTTAATGTGATGTTATTTTAATGTCAATGCAATGTT
Organism: Mesoligia furuncula; assembly: GCA_916614155.1. Taxonomy (NCBI): domain Eukaryota; kingdom Metazoa; phylum Arthropoda; class Insecta; order Lepidoptera; family Noctuidae; genus Mesoligia; species Mesoligia furuncula. Next base: position 4,879,418 of record OU744803.1, on the reverse strand, counting down.
AACTAATGTTTTTGCACGCCGTAAGATAGAATGTAGCGGAAACATTGCATTCTGTACCATCTCAAACCTTTACCTACATTGTTGGCAAATAAATATTTCTGATTCTGATTCCAGTTTACCTCTACCTTAAAAGACTATGTGCCTAAAACATAGCATAATCAGCCTAAAGTATTCCCACTGCTGGGAGACATTCACTCTGTGAGACGGAGTGGGCTATAATCTACCACGCGGCCCTGTGCAGGTTGGCGCCTAGCATCTAGCCAAATTCAATCTAAGCATGAATTAGGCTATATGCTAGGCACCAACTCGCACAGGGCCCGCGTAGTATTAGAATGAATTAGGCTATATGCTAGTGCTAGTGGTTAAAGACTGCTGAATTTAGGTAATACCGAATGATAATTACTGAATTTCTCATATTTCCAATAACTTCATATTAATATAGAAGTCTCCATAACCTTTTCCTTCAACCTCTTTGTAAGCTATCGTTGGCTACAAAGCGACCCAATGAAGCATGGTTACCATTCTTACAAGATCTGTAGCAGCTCATTGATTTGTTCAAATACAATGAGATTTCTTCAGCTTTAGATGTCTACGTTAACTGGTTTCAGATACTGAAATCAATTTAATTTCGACAAAGGATTCAATTTAATTCTATATGTAGATATATGAAGTGTTATTGGAACAGTATTCATAAGTTTGAAATTATTATTTTGAAGAAGGGTTTCCTTAAAGGTAAATGTTAACCTTACATGCCTAATCTAACAAGCTTTTTAGTTGGATGTTTTGATGTGAATGTAGTTTTAAGAAATTACATAATCTGCATTCGCAATTTATTTGCCAAAAATGTAAACAAATATGAGTTTATGGAAAAACAACTTTAAATCCTACACAATAAAGTACACTTTACGCTAAAACTTCAAACATTTTTGTAACCTTTTCAAAAGTGCTAATCACTCTGAAATCAACTTAATTCACATTAAAATAAAGTTGATATTTGTTTAACTTGAAACATAAGTTTGAATAGGCTTTACATACACCCATAAACTCACCCCTTTTTTCCATGGGGGTAGGCAGAAACTACAGAATGCCACTCGCTACGATTCTTTCATACAAAGAGTATGTCTTGCCTCATTTACGTTCATACCAGAATCCGAAATTAACAAGATAAAAAAAAAAACTTTCGAACTAGCTTATCGCTAATTGGTGATCTCTCCCAGAAAAACATCGGATGATGACAACATCATCCGATGTTTTTCTGGGAACGAGAAAAACGAGACCCTTTTATCTCATTACTCAAATTTTAATTAATTTCTTGTTATGGTTCTTAGAAATCAGAAACTTACACACAAGATCCCAGAAAATATGGCAACTCCTCAAAGGCATGTGTAATTTTTTTCACCACCACAATATTTTGGGTTCCTTCTATTTGGCAGAATCTTGATACTCCGATTTTTATTTGGCATAACTCACATGGCATAATCTTATTTAATCGAATATTTTTAAGGCATAAAAATTATTTAGCATAACTTTTGTTTGGCAGAATATTTACGTGTCCGAATTTACAATGGCATACTTTTATCTTGGCAGAATTTTGTTTCGCATAATTACCTTTGCCATAATTAATATTATGCATAATTTTGTTTAGCATAACATTTATTTAGAGATACGATTATTTGGTATGGGTGCATATTTGAACATCAAAAATTAAAATAGATGTATCTTCTTGTAAAAATTAGTGTTCAAAACATCAAAAACTTATAATATATACGTGTCATAAAAAGTCAATACGTTGTGCTGTAAAATTTTGTGACAGAAACGAATCGCTGCGAAACCGACTTTACGCAGTCTTGTCTGCCCTACCCCTAGAGTGTAATTTAAACCCGCGTAGGCGCGGAGGGGTAGGGCGGCCCGCGAGCTGAGGAGCAGGTGGTTTGAAGGCCCGCCACCGCGGCTGAGGCTGGCCGGCGAAGCCGGCCAGCAAGCCGAAGCTGCGGTGGTGAGCGTTAAAACCATCTGTGACGATAAGCTCGCGTGGCGCCGCCCAAACCCCGCAGCGCCGGAGCCGTGACAGAAACAATGCTTGCTGCATGTTGCATGCCTGCTTGCATGCTTGCTGCATGTTGCATGCCTGCTTGCATGCTGCATGCATGCTGCATGTTGCATGCCTGCTTGCATGCTACATGCATGCTGCATGCATGCTGCATGTTGCATGCCTGCTTGCATGTTGTATGCCTGTTTGCATGCTACATGCATCCAAGCCGACAATATTTTTGTAATTAGCATTTAGGTTAGGGTAGGTTTTTAATGACTATCGATATAAAATGTATGCCAAAAGACGATTCTGACTGTGAATTTTCTGCGATATGATGGTTCTGCTTTTTAATTATTATGGATATAAACATTATGCCTAAAGATGATTCTGACTAACAAAATTATGAGTTTTGAATGTATGACAACTGAGTCTATGCGAAATGATTTTCTGCGAAATGAAGTTTATGCTATCCGTTGTTATGCAAAACAATATTATGACGTAAAAAGTTCTGCTATAAAAGGTAGACCCCAATATTTTTCATCCTTACCACCAAAATCCACCACCTCGATTCTGCCCTAACAAATCAAGCAAGATCCAATAGCCATTAAATAATATCCCATAAGTCCCCACCTGTTTGGCACATCTGCCGCATAATCTATAGTCACCGGCCACTTCGGATCACGGGAATCTCCGGCGATTAGTAGCCTAATAGCCACAGTAATAGCCCATGAACATAAATAGCCGGACTATGAATTTGTGGCCAATTTATGGCATTGCGATGGGTATTAGTGTCATAAGTTTGGTGGAAGGTGGTGAAAACGGGGGTTAGGTTTTGGTGTGTTTTTGGTGAAGACGTGTTGAAGATGGAAGTTGTAATGCTAGCAAGACTCTTACTATGGCAATATTAATGTAAATTTGGAGGAAGGTGGTGAAAAGGGGGTTAGGTTTTGGTGTTTTTTTTGGTAAAGATGTGTCGAAGATGAAAGTTGCAATGCTAGCAAGACTCTTATTATGGCAATATTAATGTACATTCATACTTGATTTGTAAAGTGAAAACCGCGGTAGGTTGTATAAAACCGTCGAGTTAGTTCGAATACTTTTTAATAAATTCTAAATTAAAATAAGATACGGGTTAAGGGCTAAGCGCGCACTACGATTTTAATCGTTGCGATTTAGTTATGAAATCGCAAACAAACATTTTTCAAGAGAATTCTCAAGCGATTTTTTTCCGCAGTGCGCGAACTCTAGAATATTAGTATTGTCTACAAATTGGCGATTATTTATCGCAACGATTAAAAGAAATCGTAGTGCGCCCTTAGCCTTATTGACATCGTTCTATAACCTTTTTGTTTAGCCTTAGTTTATCATTTCCAATTATCCCTTTTATTTGAAAATATATTTTTTCAAATCACATAATCTTTCATTAAGTTAACCATCCCACCCACAACCCTTTCCGCTACAAATCCAAGTCCGTTACATCCGCTTCTTCCCCCCCTTTCCCCCCTCGATACAGTACCATAACTTACCCTGGAGTACAGAACACGGGCTTCCACTCAGCACCAACATTTCCATAGCGGATTGACTTATCGGTCAGTTAAGAGGTCAGCCTGATTTATGTACTCCCATTCAATTGTAGCCGTGGAACTGTTTAAATTGGAAGGTAGTATGGATTTTAGGTTAGTCAGCTGTTTGCAGTATGTTTCTGTAGGTACTAATGAGCTAAGTATACCTAATTAGACGACATTAAGCTCCACTGATGTGATTAATGTGCAAACTCTTCAAAATCTTAAATAGTTTTTTATATTAAAGGTTTAAAATTGTTAAACTCGAGCAGACCCCGTAGAAAATGGAGGGTGGATAAAACAAACGACCAGTGGTCCACTTTAATCCTGGATCGAAAGAGCTGGAAGTCATGGGAAGAGGTCTTTGCCCAGCCCATGATGCACGCTAACAGTAACAGTAAAGTTCGAGTTTTGCATTTTCAGTTCCTCTTGACTACTTGTTTAATATTGAATTATTATGTCGAATGAGACAGGATAAGCTTTTATTTAATTAAACAAGAACGCAAGCAACTAATAAATCGCACGTGTTCTCATATCACCATTTTTATTGTCCATCAAATATTCAATAAGACACAGAAACGACACATCTTATTAAACTCCCCACCACCTCAGGTACAAACGTTCTGTTTGATCGCTTCAATAAAAGTAACTGACGGTTTAACTTGAACCGTTCGTTTTTGTCACACATTACGGTAACAATGAGATTAGAGTTGCTCTTAACTTATTTAACGGGGCACGTACGGTTCTACGGTAATATGTTTTATTGTACCGATTAAGAGAGGTGACACACGGTTGGAAGATTTGAAGAGAATATAATTTGGGGCTTAGGTTGACAAGTAACCTTGCCAAATTTATTTCTTTTTATTATTTGGGATGTTCCTACCTTCCTCGGGTACTCAAAATAGGGTTTAGTGTTTAAATATCGCGCCTACAATAGATTAAGATCCAAGTAAAAGCACAGATAACTACTAATTACTGTCACTCGTTAATTAAAAACGTCGCTACTTTGGTCTCGAAATTGTGACGATTTCACTAAAATATAACCAAATTAATGATGGAAATTGTATGAGGACTTATACAACATTATTTTTAGTAAGTATAAGTGAAACCCGATACACGTGTCTAGTATTTTTATGTAAAGAATTAACAAAATTTCAAAACTGTATCATGAAAAAACACACAGTTCATAATCATAAGCTTGTTAAGAGCGTTTACGCCGAACGGCATTTCATACAAACTTTCAAGCCCTTATTTTTCGAAATGAATGTACCGATTTTAATGAAACTTCATACGCATAAGCAGGATACAAAGGTCTAAAAAGTTAGTAGAAAACATTTTTTGTCTTATTTAAAAAAAGATAACTGGAGATCTCTGTTTCTATGGACAATTTAAAATCGGTCTAATATGGCTGTAACACTATTTTTCGAAAATGTTCTCTACTAACTTTTTAGACCTTTGTATTCTGCTTATGCGTATGAAGTTTCATTAAAATCGGTTCATTCATTTCGAAAAAGGAGGGCTTGAAAGTTTGTATGAAATGCTATACGGAGTAAACGCTCTTAAGTTACCTGTTTGTCCGTACAAAACATGCTCACCCGCGCCGCTCGCGCCGCGCTGTCTTGCGCTCATTGATAATAGTACCTAGGTACCTAACCGTTCGGCGCGGAGATTGGACAACCTACTTAGTGTCGCTCGGTGTCCAACTTTTAACCTTTTTTAAACATTTTTGGGACAAAATATAACAATGGGGTAAAAATTATTGGAATCGATTCAGTTACTTATTCTGAACAAACTATATTCAGGTCTCGCTTAAACTAAAAATAACGTTGTATAATACTTCAGCCAAATACATACTTCAGTGGTAAGTAAAACCAAGAAATTACAAAACCTTGCGTGTGTCTAACACCCTTAATCCTCTCTCACGAAATTTTATCCCCAGCGCGGCTTAAATCTAATTTATTTTCGCTACCTTGCATTTCACCTTAATTACTCACATTCGACCTTTAAACGGCCTCGATCGCGTCACATTTTCGTGACTGATATTATTACGCACGACAGCGCGTGCCGTGTGTCAGTGCTCTTATAAAGCGCGGGAATTAAAGCGGCCGCCATCTTGAAGAAAGTTTGCGAAAGATTGCTTTGGTAATGAGCGCTCTATGTGTAATGTTGAGCGTTTAAGGTGTGTGTTGAGCTTTTCATACAAAGGAATGTTTTTAAAATTACAATAAAATCATGAGGTTTTTTTGTGACCGATATTTTATGATTAATTTAAAGGCAGGTAAAATATTTTTTGTAAGTTAGTAAAATCAGTTCTTGCAAACTACAGTTACGTTAGTTTGTAAAAAATGTTAATCTTTACCAACTATAATTACGGTACTCCCTGAAAATCATGTTTTTGTTTTGAAGAGTTTCCTTTTACACTAAAATCTTTTACTCTCTACAGTATTTGAGAAATCATTTTGTATGGAGAAGAAACAAAAGACGCCCCCTTCGAGCATTTAACTAAATGTGAATTAGTTAGAAGAATTCCTCCACATTCATCACTGTTACGTTCAAAGTTCAAGTGACACGTTCTTGAGTTTAATGTAAAGTTCAAGATTTTGGAGTTTGTCTCATTGTTCTACAGAAGAAAGGTGTAATCATGTTTTAAGGGAGGGCTATTTCATGAAATGATTCAGCTGGCATTTATCTGAATTTACATTGATTTATTTTATTTGGTTATCACTCTATAGTGCGTAAGAAAATGGCGTCATTAGTCCTTAGACTGAGCGGTGGCACCAACAGCATCTTGCAAATGATTGCATCCTGATATGACTGTCAGGCGCACTGTGTGGGAATAGTCACGGGAAAATTAAAATTGTAAAAAAAAAAATGATTCTTTCTTATATTAGGTACAGACGAGACGCCGACAATGGATGGTCTGTGTGAATGATGATATGGTTAGAAAGGGTTGACTACCGAGATGACGACAAATAGAGAAGTACGGAAGAAAAAGACATGATGCACCGACCCCATTTAAATTGGGATGAGGGTAGGATAATTGTGATAAGATTATAGTAGATAGAATAGCATTCCATCAAAAAAGGCGACACAGAAATTATACATTCGTCTTATTACAGTGACCCATTTCTTTAAAAAATCAACAACACTCTCACGTCTCATTTTATGACACAGTATACCATCACTTTTAAATCATTATAGTGTCATTTTATCAGTTCAAGGTTGTCGCAAACCGGAAGTCGTGGGAGCGGAAACGAGCCATCCCGACATCCGGATGTGACGTCGACTGAATGGCGCCAGAGATTAGCGGCGCCATCTTGAATCCTCCACTTTTCATATGGAAATTGACTTGAAAAAGTTTCATGGTGTTATTGTTATGGTGATATTAGGTAACGGGTGGATCTAGGATTTATATTTTAACGGTACAAAGAGAATTTGGTTTGAAAAGGTCCCTTTTGAAGATTTAGCATCGCGTTGCGTTACTAGTTAGTAGAATAATAAGGCTTTCTTGGTTTGATGTATAAGAAGTTCAGATCATTAGTTCCCCTAATACTTATCTTTATTGAGCTCAGTTGGAGATATTAATAGGAAAACATAACTTTAATTCTAACAATTATCAACACGTTGACAACCTAGCAATAGCCATATACATAACATGAAACAGTTACACATTACCCTTCTCGCTCTGGGTGGAGCGGAAGGGAGTGTCAGACTCTTACTGACTAAAACCCACCCGTGTTCCTTCCTTAACCCTTTATGTTCCGGGGCAGCGGTAACCCTTTCGGACAATCCCGCTGTTACCATTATGACACTATAAACATATTTGTTATATTGCACGTCTCTTAATGTGAAGCATTATTTACGATCTAAAATATTTTTTTTGCCCTGCCTTTCTGCAACTTTTTCTATTGTTATACTCCTGCTAGTACATAGAACCTACTTAATTTATATACCATTGTGTAGATAATTTAATGGAGATTATTTTCAAAAATTGATTTAATGCAGTAGAAATGAAAAAAATCATCAAAATATTTGTAAAATAAATCCTGTCAATCAAGTCTGAAACCTGAAAACATTGTAGCTTACGAAAAAATCAATTGATTGAGTATTATTTTTTTTCAGTAATATGAGGAACCCTAATGAAAATGGCTCTTTTATTAAAAATAGTTTAATTCATCATCATCATCTGCCTAGCCTTTTCCCAACTATGTTGGGGTCGGCTTCCAGTCTAACCGGATGCCGATTAGTTTAATTATAATTAATAAAAAAGTAACTAATATAATATCTATATCTGTGGTTTTTGGTACGATCAAATGAGCAAAATGTGTCGTGCACTTTTGGATTTTCCAAATTATTTTCATCTTACCAATACAACCTACTAAAACAGCTCACAGTTACCTAGTTGCATCTTCCATCCATCGATTGAAGCTGGATTAGATTACCGTCAGTCTTAGACTGGCAGCCATTAGACTTCGTTTATGGAGATTGCAACCCCCTCCCTACCCCTCGCCTCTTGCCTCCCCTTGTCTCGTCTGTTCTCATTAATCATCAGCTGTCTATCAGCTTGGCAGGTTGCAGCATCAGGATGAAATGATGGTGGGAAAATGCGTGTCGACAGTTTGAGATACCTGCAATATGTATACCTGTATACCCGATTATCGAAGTTTTTTTTAATGTCTTATTTAAAAAAAGATAACTAGAAATCTCTGTTTCTATGGACAGTTCAAAATCGGTCCAATTTGGCTGTTACACTATTTTTCTAAAATGTTCTCTACTAACTTTTTAGACCTCTGTATCCTTCTTATGCGTATGAAGTTTCATTAAAATCGGTTCATTTATTTCGAAAAATAAGGGCTTGAAAGTTTGTATGAAATGCTGTACGGCGTAAACGCTCATTCAAAGTTCAATAACTGAGATTAAAAAAACGGAAGTGCTAATCGACTTTTGTTGCAGACCGTATCTATGTGTATTTTCATTTTAACAATACCAAACACAACCTAATTACGAAATCTTGTAAGAAAAGAAACACAAGACCGTTATATCCGCTCTTCAGTCCCACAAAGGCATTTTTATCGGCCATTGACAACAATAGATTGAGGTCAGACCGCCTTTGTCAGAACTGCGGCCCTGAGGGTCATTGTTCTGACATCGAGTAGTTGTAAGAAATCTTTGGCTTTAAGAGCTAAGTGGCGATGAGATGTTGCTTAGTGTACAGTCACGAGCATAAGTATGTATACATCTTAAAGGATAATACTCAATTTTCTAATATTTTGAGGTGATTTAATCAAAACCTTTTTATTTATGTCATCATTTTATAGGTATCTGGGGGCACGGAAGTGCCCCCACCAAGTCGAGCAAAAAGGGGCACGGCCGTACCATCCTTTTCTCGAAGCAGTTCAGGCCATTTTCGACGCCCTATAACTTCGTTGTGGATAAAACTAGAGACCTGAATTTTCATTAATCAAGCAGGCATTGTATAAACACGCTATATTTCAAATTTTATTCAATTTGAACCAGTAGTTTAAGAATTATAACTAGTCAAAGTTTCTTAATTTTGTCACTCACTGACTGACTGACTGACTGACTGACTGACCGATCATCAAAACTCTAAGGCACTTCTAGCAGACATAGAAGCTTCAAATTTAGAATACAATTAGTGTTTAGTGTATAAATCAAGGAAAAATTAAAATATTTTGCAATTTCGTTACACTTTTCTAGATACACCAACTGCATAAATAACTTTGTAATCCTATATAAATATATGGTATTACAAAGTTACATTTGCAGTTAATGAATCAGTGTACCTGTTTATCACTGCATAGTATAAAACAAAGTAGCTTCCCGCTGTCTGTCTGTCCGCATGTATGCTTAGATCTTTAAAACTGCGCAACGGATTTTGATGCGATTTTATATGTATAATACATGCATAATATAGTAGAGAAACACTGATAATTTTAGAGGTTTCTAATGTGATGTAAATAAACACATATTTTGCGCTTATATTGCAAAAGCTAGCTGAACCCTACGAGATAGGTCAAAATAATGTACTACAGTATTGTACACCTTAAAAAGGTCTACAAAAAAGTCCGCGATGGTATATGTCTATCTCTTAGGGATAACCCACAATAACCATTTTTTATCCTTTACTTTTGACGAGAAATAATGGCTTATTTACGAAGCGATTTTAAGCAATACAGCATTAATCCTTATCTAATTAAGTATCTTAAATACATTGTGCATTTAATATTGATCAATTTGGCCCTTACAGCATGTAATTTAAATGAATAATTTCGAAGATATTACAGATTTCAAATGTAGGGACATAGCGGTAGCGCTGGTGAGTTTACTTAAGGCAACCACAGGATAGTCCGGTAAAGTAGTCACGACCTCTCATCGTTTGGGGTGGGGTGTCCATCGAGCACAGCAACTGCCCTAAATATCTTGGTGTTACCCTGGACAGGTCTTGAACATATAGCAAAAACTGCAGGAATATCAAGCGGACTACTGGACTGGCGCTATCTTTTTCTGCGGGAGAATTCGCGTGCCCCATGTGGAGCCGTTCTGCTAATGCAAAGCTGGTGGATACAGCTTTGAATGAAACGTGCCGGATCATCACTGGCTGGCTAAAACCAACCCCGGTACAAATGCTGTATCCACTAGCAGGAATAGCGCCACCAGTGCCTCGCAGAGCAGTGGCAAGCTCCAGCGAAAGAGCCAAAATGGTCTCCGACACACAAAACCCTTTGCACGACAACATCCTTGTGCCACAAAGGCTGAAAAGTCGAAACATTTTTTTAAAGTGTGTCGTTCCACTCACTGGCGAACCATCACAAGAGAGACTGAAGTTGTGGCGAGACAGTGCTTCCTTACCCAAACCGTTCGTCCCACCCGCTGAGCTCCCACCTGGACATGAGTTTCCTTTGGGTAACCTGGAAGTCTTTAAACAGACTCCGCACCCAGGTTGGCCGAAGCAAGGAAAACCTGTTCAGGTGGAGATTCATAGACGACTCCGCCTTGGAGTGTAAATGTCTACAGCACTTTATGATTAGCAGCGATCGCACGCGTTTATCGGAGCTCTCTAGCGAGGAAAGTAACAATTATCCATACTAATATTATAAATTCGAAATTAACTGTGTCTGTCTGTCTGTATGTTACCTTTTCACGCCTAACTGAACGGATTTCGATAAAATTTGGCAGAGAGATAGATTGCATCCCGGGAAAGGACTTAGGATAGTTTTTATCGAGATACCTCGCGGGCGAAGCCGCGAGCGGAAGCTATAGTGTTTAATTGAATGTACCTAGATGTTCAAAGGTAACTTATAAAATGGTCAACGGATTAGGTTAAAAAAAAAAGTTAAAAGGGTACCGGAAAGGAAAAAAAGTAGGACAATCTACAAAAAGAAGTGAGATGCCATTAAAAACAAAACTTGTAAAAAAACCAAGTCTCGCAACTCAGTTCTTCTACCATAAAAAGTTGTGAGATCCATGTAATACCAAGTCGGTTAATTTATTCAGTCCCTACTTAAGGGACCTTCTGTCTTAAGTTATTACGTAATTAGCTAACCTAACAACATCTTGTAGTGACCATATCAATATTAAAAATCTTTTATGTTTAAAATACATAGATTGACTTGGCCATCGCATGAAAACACAATGTATCCCACAGTGCGATTGCCAAGTCAATCTATGTATTTTAAACATAAAAGATTTTTAATATTGATATGGTCACTACAAGATGTTGTTAGGTTAGCTAATTACGTAATAACTTAAGACAGAAGGTCCCTTAAGTAGGGACTGAATAAATTAACCGACTTGGTATTACATGGATCTCACAACTTTTTATGGTAGAAGAACTGAGTTGCGAGACTTGGTTTTTTTACAAGTTTTGTTTTTAATGGCTCTATTATTTATAGGTAATGGGTGAAATGTGGTTGTTGTGTTGGCCATGAAAATTTAATAAATAGTAAAAGTTATGTTTTGAGCTGATTTTTTTTATAGATCGATTTTGATTGTAGGTATTAGGAAATGACATTTATAAACTTACTAGCTGCTCCCCGCGGTTTCACCTACATAAGTTTTTCCCGTGGGAATATCGGGATAAAAAGTAGCTTAAGTCAGCTACCTCCATACAAAATTTTTATCAAAATTGGTCCAGAAGTTTGAGCGTGAAGAAGTAACAAACATATAAATACACACACATACTTTCACCGTTATAATATTAACCAACTAGTAAATAAGTTTTATTGTTTACTAGTTGGTTGCCAATAAATCTTATATTCCAAATTATGAATATATTTCGATTGCCTTTCAGGTAGCCAATAAGGCCTTTGTGCTAATTTCCACTATCAAGCTTGACTACACACGCATAAATCAAAATTGATATTTCCACGCGCCGAATATGCCTACGCCGTAGCTTCGTAGCTGTCTACGAAACTCGTAGCATTTGCTACGTCGTAGCAAGGCCAGCGCTACGGTTGACTGGGTCATTTATGTAGAACTCAATGAACCGGCATGACCACTGTGCATGACATTTGTCAGGAGACCCTGATTGATATTAGTTTCTAGAAATGATGATGTTTCTGAAATATCACATTCGATTACCTACCTGCGAAGGTGCGAATTTTCACGTAATTTCATTAAAAACATGACTGTGATTGGTACAGATTTTTGAAGTGAAAACTTCTTTAGGCATATTTTGAGATGGGAAAAAAACTATTGAACTCGCGCCACTGTTACCGTAAGCGACACCGCGCGTGTTTTGTTTATGAGACGGTTAAAAAAATACCCGCTTCGGATGTGTTCGGCTGTCCCCGGGATGTACTCGGTTTTAATCTATATCCGATATGTCAGTGAGTGATGGCAAAGTATTCTTTTTGTGTTTTGCTTTCACTTTTGGCGCCACTCCCGGAGTGCCACTGTTTTTTTACATAAATACCTAAAGCAGGTTAGAATCCTTTTAACACACTAGGCGACCTTAACTTCTAGTATATTATTATGTCTACGCATAAAACCTACCAAAAATGTGACCACACAAAAAATGCGAAAGTGAAACTTGTGCTCTTCTAATTTACTATTAATATCTACCAATCAAAGATTATTATACAAACAATACCCACTAGATACATCCTTCAAGTTGTCTCCTCCACAGCCCAAAACATTCACATTTTCTCCAAACATTTTTATCTTCATCCTCAATACCCCGATGAGATCAATTTGGCAATCATTTTCGTTCGCGGCTCGTCATTAAGGTGTTTCAGCGTCTGTCAGTATTCAGTCCCCTCAGGTACATGATAATATATCACTGCCGCCAATCATTTGGGGGGAGGGGGGGGGGTTCAGAATGTTGGAAGAGATGGATGCCATTTTTAGAGTGTATACTTATTACGATAAGGTTTGTGCAATTTTTTTTTTTTCGAAATATAGGCATATTATAGAGCAGGCGCTCTTGACCTCGATCCCGCCTAATAAAAAGGGATAGATAAAGTCTAAGAATAGGAATAATATAATAAGATAGCAATGTTTCGAATGCGGTGTTTATTAAAATTGGAGAGGCGTGTAAATAGCCTGCACCTATAATGAGTGTTGTGAGAAAAATTTGAAATAAGAACTTAACTCACAAGCGTAATGGCGGACCTCAAAAATAAAATAATTTCCCTATTGATGAATCCTTTATGAACCAATACCAAAAATTTATAGCAGCAAAACATGCCCACGTACCTTGACAATCCAGAGATCCCACTCAGACCCAGGGTGATGGGAACATATCTCGTTCATGAGCGCGTGATGGCTTGTAGGTCTATAGCCGCCGGCCGGCTAGCAAATCTAATAAATCGACCGGTGGAATGATTGAAACTCCAAAAATCAACACTGCACTATAAGTCCTCAACAAAGCACAGATGCAGGTCCGATTATTTTACGAGTATCATCAAGGTTTCACCAAAAAAGGAATATTCAAAAGGCGGAGCGATTTACACCCGCAAAGTCTCTGTCCGGGGCGGGGAACACACTGTCGAAACCGCCGCTATTGCCATCTATCGGTCATCTAGCGAGAAAACTCAAGAAAGTTCCGATACATGGGCGCTGCGACAACGAATATTGGTGCGAGGATTCATCAATTGAGAAGTTAAAATATTTAATTTGAAACACTAACATATTATATTATAGGAAAAAATCCTAAAATGTTATTATTTTATTTTTTATATTTGAAAAAAAGCATTGACGCTTCACCAAAAATAATTTTGAATTTTAAAGTTGATAGTTCAAAACATCAACGAATCTAGAGATTTGAGTAGTAATAGTAATACATTTTGTCATTTAATTTAGCAACATTCAAAGTGATGGCCTGCACTTGCAAGTCACTTGCTGGCCAGCGAGGTTTTAGTTTTCAACTATTTATTTATTAAAACTTTATGCACAAGTAAAAATTGTACAAAGGCGGACTTAATGCCTTAGGCATTTTCTACCAGTCTATCTTAGGGTGATGCAGAAACAATACACAGTAGATGCAATAGCAGAAAACAAATAGAAAATATTTATAAGTAAAATATTAGAATAAATATACAAAAAATATATAAAACAAAAGGAAAAGTTACGAGAGCGAAACAAGAAAACCTACAACAACTTAATTCTGAGACGAATCTGCCAACTTCTTGTGTTCTTCTTGTCTATTTCTACTTGATCTTTTTAAGATACAGTTGCCTTCTCTATTTATCCTGCTTTACTGTTCCGTCACACATACACAGAATATTATCTGAAACCTCCCCCGTCTGTATATACATTTATTTCAACGTCCATTTATTATTCTGACGCGAAACTTCTTATTAAGGGGCTTACAAGACGTAAACACAAAAAAAAACTCAAGTTTTAGAAACAATAAAAGTATATGATCGACTACAGTAAACAAAATCAGAAAAATATATGATATTCTTTAGGATATATGCTAGGTAGATAGTGTGTTGAAAACATAATACAACTAATTTGATACGATAGAAAAAAATCACGAAGATACCTCTAAAAACTTTTTTTTACCATAAAAAACATACTAATATACATAATTTTTGTCTGATTATTCTACTAGCAACATACTAAATTACTAGTGTTGTGCTGTTCTCGAATAAAATTTAATTTTATTAATAGAAAACAAACAGCTCATTTATCAAATTAAATTGCAGTCGACAACATCCATCGGTTTCTTACTAAACTTCAACTATATCCGACGATCCTGCATACTTATCTCTTTTGTTGACTGCACATAAATAAATATAAATGTACAGTATAAACATTTGGTTATCGATCTGCTACCGGCAAACCAGTTTCAGTTGATTATTCAGCGTATTTTCCTTTATACTTTATGTGGTTATAAATCTCTGACGACTTCACGCGTTCGTGACGTGTGGGGTCGCAGTTGTAGAGGTTCATTTTTTTTACTAGTTGTAGCCCGTAATTTCGTCTGTGACTCTGGATGAAAAGTAGGCTTCTTTTGATGCTGGATCCGGTGGTGCTATTCTGTAAAAATCTCACTGTGAAAACTTAGGTGAATTGAGCTGTCGATAGTGTCAATTCCTAGCAAAAACAAACTCACTCCACCTAAGTTTTCACGGTGAGATTTATACAGAATCGAACGGCAGGTCATGGATTATCTATCTATCAAATTTCATCCAAAGCCGTTCAGTCGTTTTAGACTGAAAGTGTAGCAAACAAAAATACAAAAAATCAAATGTTTAGTTTAGTATTATAAATTGAATAAATAATCAATTTTTATGAATACGATCTGTCCCATTCGAGGGATAAATTCTTTTATCTACACTAGCACTAAGAGAATCGATTATGATTATTATGTTTTTTTTGTTCATTCAAATAACAGCTAAAATAGTGAAGAAACAAATTTAACCGTTACTTTGACTTTTGTGACGTAACTTTGGCTGTTACTATTGATAAAGAAACCGGCCGTAAGTGGAAACCCTTATTGCTGAAAAGAGACCTTATTATTCAAAGAAACCCGTATTTTTTTTATTACAAACTCCTTGCTTATTCCGTCAGAAAGTTACAGTGTTTCACTACATTCAAACACCATTTCATCACAAATCGCTGCCATTGCTTCCCCACCCAGATATTTATGTAAAAGGTTTATGAGTCAATCCAGTGACTTACGCTGGATGTTATTATGCGTTCCGTTTTTATGTCACTTTCATTTGGCAGCAGGCACGACATCAACTATTTTTGTACGATCGACGGGCTCGTAAAACGGAACGCAACGTTTGGTGTCGCATTGAATTTTATGAGAATTAAGGCATTTATTTAGTATATTATATGTGTTGTGGTATCATCTTTTAGGGCGGTGTTATGTGGGTCGTATGTTAGGTAGACCTTCCGGATTTACTGGTTTGTGGAAGTGTTTCTGAGAGGTATTTTATGAAAAAGGGTATTGTGTTACTTTTTAGTGTTGAAAGTGGTCATACAATATCAGTTTTGTAAGTGGAAGATGTTTTTGACAGATTTAAAAGTCTTTAGTTATTTTACTAGAAAAAACATTACGCCCTATTGTAGAGTATATAACTATGTTACTACTCTCTTAAATGTGAATTAATTATAATTAAACTAAAAAAAATTAATATTAATGCTCAATCTTGATATGTTAATTTTTAATAATTATTATTGTCTTCAAATTTATTCAATGTTATATCTCAATTTTTATTTTTATCCTGCCTACACCATTTGTAATATGAATGCTCAATCTAGATATGTTCATTTAATTTTTTTTCCTTCTAATTTTATAATTTGTATTCATCATTCATAATTTATTTTCTCTATTTTTATCGTGTTTACACCTAGTTATATTTATGTGCATGCTGTGGTCTCCTGTAATTGAAGGAGCACACGTAAAAGAACCTTTTTTATTATTGTAAATTTCTATTGTAAAAGTGTGTCCTTTGTTGGAGATCCTCAATAAATAAATAAATAGAGTATTATACAGGGTTATTGGTAAAACATGAACAACCTCTTAAGAGGTCATTGTACTCATCATTATGAACAACTTTTACTACGGGATCAAACCTGAAATCGCGAAAAAAAAATCTACTGTTCCCTACATTTTTCCTTACAATTTTCATGTTCGAATAATTTTTAGGGTTCCGTATCAAAATGGTAAAACGGAACCCTTATTGTGAGACTAAGTCTGTCTGTCTGTCTGTCACAGCTGGATATCTCAAGAATTACTAATGCTATCAACTTGAAATTTGGAATAGTTTTTGATGACGTTTGCAACTATTATTTATATTTTTTGCAACAGGCTCTGAAAGGGGGTCTGAAAAATTCGAAGTGCTACTAGGGCATGTGGGGTATCATATGAAAGAGCACATTCTCAAACATTTTTTATTTTTTTTAAGCCGCATAGTTTTCGACTTTTGATGAAAAATACCGTCCCCCCCCCCCCCCTTATCTCCGAAGTTTGCAAAGAGAAAAATCTGAAATTATTCTATGTGTAAGAAGTTTATGTAAAGATTACAGGAAAAATAAAAATAAGTCTCTAAATAGCACACTTTTTCAGAAATCATCAACAAAGTTCCAACATCAGTCAAGAGATGGCGTTGACATAATACTGCAATATTCTACACCGCAGTGCAGTGTTAAAATTCTCTGACGAATATATGCCTCGCCGATGAAAATTAAAAAACATGTGATGGTACGGAACCCTCGGTGCGCGAGTCCGACTCGCTCTTGTTTTTCGTGATTTCGGGTTTGGTCCCATACTAAAAGTTGTTTATAATGATGAGTACAATGACCTCTTAAGAGGTTGTTAATGTTTTACCAATAACCCTGTATATTGTAGCTATTACAAAGCACTAAAACAAAAATGTAAGAAATATCATCGAAAGGAAACTTGCACTTGTTTGGAGTCGCGAACTTGCAAAAATAAGCAAGTATGGTGATTTATACTCTTTTGAAATATGTGTATGAAAAGCGATTACTATTATTTCCCTTAACCTTGTTTTTTTTGTCTGAAATTTTTGAGTATACTTTTAATATTTTATAATTACCCTCGTTATTACTGTCATCAAATCATCGAATGATAAAAAATACCCACTAAGTATCTGTATTCTTATATCCGTACTCATAATTCAATGTTTTATTTAGCAGTCTAATGCAATGTATCGTTAATTGTGTGGAAGTGTGTGAGTGTTTGTAAACGAGGAAGACTGACCTGCCGTGATACAGTTTTCACTAGTACGGAGGTCAGTGTGAATTAAGCTCAAACAACCGCATATACACGGGTATTTATTAGACATACGTAATTATATTTTGTACTAGTAGACACGAATCACAGGATTGTTATGATTTGTGTGTAAGGTTTGTTCTTTTATTTTATATTGTCAATAAACTTTCAATAAAATTATTTAGAAAGCGCAGTGGAAAATAACAGCTGAAAATAATTATTCCTATTATATCACAACAACAGACATTTCCTCCCCACCAATTTCAAACCAATAGCCATCCTACCATCCCCATAAACCCACGCACCCATGTCGTGCCCAAAGCTATAAATACTAGCATTTCGTCAAACTTCAAAGCTGCGATTAACTCATAAACATTCGGACGGAGCTTCGTGTCGCAGATATGTCGATCGACACGCCAACCGAATGTTTGTAAAGTATTGAAATTCGCTTCTGGAGGTTAATTTGAGTGATTTTGGAAGTTATTGTAATGATTCATGGAGTTTATGAATGTGTTGTGGCTATAGGCAAGATATAGGAGCCGGCAGAAACGACAAAAGCCCTAGACAAGTGGCATAACGTTTCGTATTTCTACAACGACTTTTAAAAAGACATGAATACAAATCAATTGAAAAATAAGATTCGAAATCTACTAACAGATAAATGTTATTATAATAAAAATTACTTTTTGACAATACCTTGTGACATGCTTGAACTTTTATATTATTATTTCTGTACTAATATTATTCTCATAAAATGTTGTAATTGTTTGTTGTTAAAAAAAATCAGCTGTTCCCTACATTTATGTTCGTATAACTCGTCAAAATGTAGGGAACAGCTGATTTTTTTTTCGCGATTTCCGGTTTGGTTCCATAGTAAAAGTAGTTCATAATATTGAGTACAATGACCTCTTAAGAAGTTGTTAATGTTTTACCAATAACCCTGTAGATCCGACATACCGAGGTGTTTTAAACGTCAAACAAAAATCTAAGTATAATTTCAAGATAATCTCAAAGTTACGCAGTCAAGCAGCAAGAAAAATAATTTGGATTTTAAACTAGATTTAATCCCAAATAAAGATAAATGGCAGATTTTACGTTAGATAGCTGCGACCTTATCTAAAACACGAGTTTAAACAAACTTATCTTGTGAAGTCAGACCGTAATTTTATAACTTTAAAATTTTGTCCATCAAAAACGGCATACATTCATTACTAACATAAAATTCTCAAACATTAATTGAGTTATCAAGTCACTTCACATTTTAAGCCAGAGGAAGACGGCACTCATCCTCCGTACCTCCATCTCTTTCACCCAGTTCATAAACCAGTGGATGGTTGGTCAAAAGATTTATGTTCCGAGAGGTTTATCACCTCGACCATTACATTTGGGGGCTTACAGAGATAAACTGAACTCTTAACTGGCATAAATTAGGCTTCTGTGATAAATGTGAATTTATGAGGTTTACGAGAAAACCCAGAGGACGGTACTTGTGTAAGTTTTACGAGTAATTATTATGGTTAAACTGGATTTGTTTGTCTGTGACATGTTTCATTGCTTGGAGTCTGAACTGTGGAGTCATTGCGTAAAGCACTAACAGTAGCAATAGCTTTAATTTTGACAGTTCAACAACATTCATTGCATTATTTATATCGTTGAGCAGACAAATTTTTTGAACATAAGGAGCAATGGATTAGCAATATCCTTCAAATTGTAATTGATAGTGTGTTACGCACTAAGGGCAAATTCCACCAAACTTTTATACCTATAATAAGTCTTATCCCAAGAATACATTTTGAAATTTGACAGTTTTTCTATACTAGAAATGTCAGGGGTCTATTTTATTCCACGGATAAAAGATAGCTGACTAAGGGCTGATTTTTCCAACGCCAGATAATTTTATCGGAGAAATAATTTTGAATTTTTGACAGTTTTTCTATACAGAATCTGTCAGACGTCAATTTTATTCCACCTCGATATCCGTGATTCCACGAATAAGAATTATCTGTCGATTATCCCTAAGTCTGAACAAATCAGCGCTTAGCGTGCTAATTACCGCAAGTCGGTGTTTTCTATTTATTAACAGTCTATTCTAAGTTAGATTTTGTAACAAGACTTATCTATGTGAGGGTAGATTCATATTAGTAATATTATAGAAAACAGTCCATGGATAAGCTTGTTATAGTCGAGTTATGCTGTGTCATTTTAAATCGTTAAAAAGTCACTGTCAGTTAAAAATCGTTTTGACATTGAAGTGAATTGTCAGTTTAACAAGTTGTCAACATGAAGCAGTCTTGAACGAGGCACCGGAGTGATAAGTTTAAGGTTAGTAAATGATGTAAAATGTACTGAATAATTTATAATACATATTGTTATTGCGTTGATTTATTTGTTGTTTCAATTCTTTGATTCCCTTCTGAGGTAAGTTTACATCTCAGAAGTGGGATTCGCGAGACATTTTGTTTTGTGGTGAACCACCCCACGAGCTCGACCGCCGTTAAACAAAACTATATTCATTTTAAAACGGAAAATCAACGCAATTACAAGAAGAAATACAAGAATTAGTGGGTTTTAACATTACATGATAACATTGTGAACCCCGATTTGACCGATTAAAGCGGATGTGTTCAACAGTTTCTTTTAAAAAGCAAATCTTTGGTCATAATAGAATAGGTAATTAGATAATATATTATGTCGAAATATTGGTATAAAATAGCAATCGAGTAGAATTAACATCAAGGAATGATATTTTTTTTATAAAATTATCAACAGTTTTCGTGATGAATATAGATTAAAAAGAAAAAAAACCGGGCTAACTATTTTCGTTTCCTGTAATCTATCAATTTTGTGTCCCTGTCGTTGGAGGTAGTATGATAGGAGTAGAAATACAACTTTAAAAGAGAAATATAGTGAATAAAATGACTAGAAATAAATAAAGAACCCCAAAATGTGTTACCATGTTTGTGATGCTTACAGATTAAAAACATAAATCCGATAAATATATTTAAATAAGAAAAAAAAAAAAAAAAAAAAAACAATGTGAATACGATAGACTGAGACTAGCAAATAGTAAAAACAAAAATGTTGCCATACCTACGTTAAAATTTAAATTCAGTGACTGTTTTGCAAGATTTGTACACCACGTTAACAAAATGTTCTGAGTTCCAGAAAAATGAGCGACAAAGAACCAAATGCGGATTATCGACGCACCAGTAACCCTTCTTGCAACTACGAAAGACAAAGGATGTATAGTGAATCATCTCGTAGTCGGAAGCGAGACCTAAGGGAAATCGAGAGGCGCAGTCTTAGCCGCAGTCGTAGTGGCCTTGGTGATGCTCAACAACAAATCCGAGGATCTCGGAGGCGCAGTCCAGCTCTTGACCGTCGGCACACCAGCGCAACGCGTCATCAGCTGAGAAGCCGAAGCACAAGCAGCACACGAACGCTACTCGAGCAGGAACGTGAGCTGTCCAGGGAGAGGGAAAATTTAAGAACCCTTGAAAACCAGGTACGCAAAGAACGGGAGAGATTAATAGAACGGAACAGATCACGTAGGCGTTTCGAGACGCCTGAGCCTGGACCGAGCAATCGTGGGCAGATAAATGCTGGCAATAAAAGCTCAACTCGGTACCGTTCCTTAATCACTCCCGCGAAACGACACACGCCCAGTGATGAAAAACATGAAGCACATGACAACAAGAAAACTAAATATATGACTACAGACCTCTTTGAGGATTTCTTTTCAAAACTTCTCAAGTCTAAAGCAGGGGATCGTGAATCGTTTTCTAGTTCAACTTTAAATAACGTCGTTCCAGACTTCGACCCTATGTCGAAAGAGCAGACTATTCATATCTGGCTCGATAAAGTCGATGAATGTTCCGAAATTTATAATTGGAATGATAAGCAAACGGTTATAATTAATACATATTTGTACGCCGTAAAGGTAAAACATGACTGTGATCCTTTCTCCGATGTACTTAACATCTTGCATGCTTTGTGTGTGCATACTCATGTTTCTGAAACTGAACGAACTGATACTGAACTGAATGAACTCTGAACTCTCTAAACGGTTCACTATGCCCTGCCTAAACTCACCGGACTGGCTAAGACATGGTTCCAGGGTCTGCCCTCTATTAAGCATACTTGGCTTGAATGGAAGTCGATGTTAAAGGAATCATTTCCTGCTACCGAAAATTATGCGGAACTTTTGACAGATATGCTTAATAGACGGGTACACTCTGGAGAATCATATGAACTTTATTATTTTGCGAAAATTAATTTATTGAATAGATGTAAGATATTTGGAAAGCAAGCAGTGGACTGTTTACTTTATGGGGTCGAAGACAGGGGAGTTCGTGTAGGTGCTCAAGCAGCAAAATTTGATAAACCGGAAGATGTACTTGAATTCTTTAAAACCATTAAGTATCATAATAGAAATCAGTCGGACTCTAATAAGGATAAGCGTCCTAGCAATACATCGGTAGGTAATAGCTCGGCAAAGAATGCAGATAATACGACGTCAAACAAAAATAGTGGTGTGAAAAAGGAAATTAAGTGCTTTAACTGTCAGGGTGTCGGTCACCCCAGCTTTAAGTGTTCTAAACCGATCGTCAAATGCACTAACTGTCATTTTATGGGACACGATAGTTCCCGCTGTCCTAGATTAAAGGATCAAAAGAATCCTTCAAAAGATAAGGAGGTCCTTGAGGTTTCTTTCACTGCAAATAGTAACGACAAGTACAAGGTTATGATAAATATTAACGGAATCGCTACAATGTGCCAATTGGATTTAGGAAGTGAGGCAACGTTAATTCGTAAAAATAATGCTTTGAGATTAGGATTGAACTGGGAAGGCGTTACTGGCCCATATTTGAGAGGACTAGGGAACGTACCATACTTACCGCTAGGGCGTACTTTAGTGAATGTAGATGTGCAAGGTATTTCGGAAAGGGATGTCGAAGTATTTATTGTAGATGATTACTTAATTAATTATGACGTGTTGCTTGGACATAGCTTTACTGAAAGACCCGCACTTAAGATTATTAAAACTCCAACAAATCTAATATTTGAACGGGTAGGACAAGATGACTATTCTAAATTACATCTTTATACAATTAGTGATGTTACAGTAGATATCGGTGAGATGGTATCAGTCCCTGTAAGGTCAAATGTTGCTTGTACCGGAAATATCTATGTAGGTGGTTCGGTGAGGGGCTCCGCGGGTCATGAGTACTATCTGTTACCGAGAGAATATGAAATTCATGATTCTGAATGTCACTTATTAGTCCAAAATGTTGGTTTGAACCCAGTGTGCTTCAAAGAAAACACCCTCATTACACGTGCTCAGCTTGTAGGATCGGGAAATTCAGACTTACATGTTTTAAGAGTTACGAATGATTTGAATAATTAAGTCTCTGTCACTCCTAATTGCGGAAAACAGTTGTCGGAAGGTCAAAACCAGCAATGCGTAAAATTGCTGGAAAAATATAAGGACTGCTTCTCTACTGGGATGCACGACTTGGGATTTACAAACGTTACAGAAATGGAAATTCACCTCAAGGATTCCACTCCTGTCGTTTATAGGCCGTACCGGCTACCTTACTCTGAGCGTAAACTAGTTCAGGACATGGTCGGTGATATGATCGACCATGGTATCGTGCGAGAGTCTAACTCCCCATACGCTAGTCCAATTGTCTTAGTCAAAAAGAAATCAGGCGAAAAGCGTCTCTGCGTTGACTACCGCGCCCTGAACAGCCGCACCAAAAGAGATCACTATCCCCGAGAATTGACGACTTGTTGGACCAGCTTTCAGGTCAATCATTGTTTACATCGCTTGATTTGGCTTCAGGCTATCATAAAATTGCTATAGCCGAGCAATCTAGAGAGAAAACTGCATTTGTCACGCCCGACGGGCAATATGAATACAATCGTATGCCCTTCGGGCTGGCAAATGCCCCAGCAGTTTTCCAGAGAGCGATCCACAAAATCCTCAGTAAGTCCAAAGTCGGATATATAGTTATATATATGGATGACATTATGATTCCATCAAGAAATTTTGAGGAGGGACAAACACGCTTCGGAGAAGTGCTAGACTTACTACGTGAGGCAGGTTTAACTCTCAAGATGGAAAAATGCCATTTCCTCCAAGAACGAATCGATTTCCTTGGGTTCGAAATAGATAAAGACGGTATCAGACCTGGGATCCAAAAGATTGAAGCGGTGTCCAGGTTTCCTGCTCCCCGAAATCAACATGAGGTTAGGAGGTTTCTTGGACTCGCTAGTTTTTTCAGAAGGTTTGTGAAAGGATTTGCATTAATTGCTAGGCCTTTGACAAACCTTTTGAAAAAGGACACAACTTGGAGCTGGGGAGATATACAAACGGAATCTTTCCAATCCATTAAAAAGCACCTAACCGAAAGACCTGTCCTGGCCTTGTACAACCCCAACGCCGAAACACAATTACACACCGACGCGTGTAAATTCGGAGTTGCAGGCATCTTATTACAGAGAAACGATTCCGATCCCTGGCGGCCTATAGCATACTTTAGTCGTCAAACGTCAGCGGATGAGATGAAATTGCACTCATTCGAGCTAGAGACGCTTGCAGTCGTTTGTGCCTTGAACAAATTTCGCACATACCTCATTGGAATGAAGTTCACTATCATAACCGACTGCAACGCGTTACGCTCTACTTTCACCAAAAGAGATCTCATACCTCGCATATCTAGATGGTGGATTCAATTTTTAGAATACGACTGCGAAATCGAGTATCGTCCTGGTGAAAGAATGTCACATGTAGACGCACTCAGTAGGGGCCCAGTGTCAGTACCATCTGAAGACATTCACGTTCTAGACATTTTGTCGGTTAGTACGGAGGACTGGATTTCTACTGTACAGTCTTCCGACGAAGAGGTTAGGCGCATTAAAGATGTTCTAGAAGACCCGGAAACATCTAAGATTGCAGGTATTTATAAGGAATACACAATTAAAAACGGACGAGTGTTTAGGACTTTAGGTGAGGGCGTTACCAGATGGGTGGTCCCAAAAGGCGTGCGGTGGCAACTCTTGAAAGCTAACCATGATGACGTAGGTCATTTTGGCTTCGAGAAGACACTGGACCGAATTAAATCACTCTTTTGGTTCCCGAAGATGCGAAAGTTCATAAAAAAATATGTAGCTGCTTGCCTCGAGTGCGCTCATCATAAACTGCCTTCGGGAAACAAAGACGGATTACTTCACCCGATTCCGAAAATAGATATACCATTTCACACTTTACATGCGGACCACTTAGGTCCTTTTCCACGAAGTAAGCGAGGCTACACTTACTACTTGTGATCGTCGACGCCTTTACAAAATATGTCAGCATTACACCTGTTCGGAGTACGAAAACCAAAGAGAGTATAAAAGCATTGAAGACTCTCTTTAGTTACTTTGGATCTCCCTCGCGGCTCATAACAGACAGAAGCACAAGTTTCACAAGCAAAAAGTTTAAGACATTCGTGCAGTCGATTGATGCAAAACACATCCTCAATTCTGTCGCCACACCGAGAGCAAATGGGCAGGTCGAACGGTATAACCGAACGATTTTGGCATCCCTGGGGACCATGGCTCATGGTAAGAATAGAAGCTCGTGGGACGAACTTCTACCGGACATTCAGCTGGGACTTAATACTACCGTTCATGATGTAACAAAGAAAACACCTACAGAGCTATTGTTAGGTAGGACGGTGGCGAACCCGGGCCAAGGCATATTAAATAACGTAATTGATGACATAGGACAGAGTAGTAATCAAACTTTAGAAGAAATTAGGTCTGAAGCGAGTGATCGAATTCAAATAAATCAGGAGAAAAATAAGAATCGGTATGACAAACACAAGAAAAAGGCCACGAATTACAAGGAGGGTGATCTGGTTAGGATAGCTAGGGCAGTAGTATCGGCGCCGGGCCAATCTAAAAAGTTAGAAGCGAAGTGTCAGGGTCCATACAGGATAAAGAAAGTCTTACCAAACGATCGATTCCTCGTTGTAGACACCCCTTTGACTAGAAAAGGGGCAAAGTACGAATCAATTGTTGCTATTGATAAAATTTATCCATGGTTGAGTTTTAATGCCCCTGCTTGCTCGTCCAGCGATGAAAATGACAATGAGAGTGATAGCAATTAAAAGGAATAATATTGTTATTTAAATGTGAGTCATTTTGATGAATTATTTGATTTGTAACTTAATATTATACATGATATTATTTAGTTTAAAACTTGAGGTGATTGTGGTTTGTAATGTACAAGCTATGTGATATGGTGTCTGGCATATACTTGCCAGTACCTTAGAGATATTAAGTGAGGGTGCTTTGAGTCGGGCAGGATTGGCATTGGGATTTGCCGCCCATGATTGGCTCAAAGTACTGCTGCCGATGACGAAGTGATGGTGAAGGAAGTAGCCTCACTTGGCTCGGCAATAGATTGAGTGAGGATGTTTGAACTGGGCAGGATTGGCGTATGAACTCGTCGCCCATGAGTAGTTCAAAACATTGCGGCTGAAGCGGTGTGAGAGTGAAGGAATTAGCTTTCACATCGCTCAAGCTATAAAATTAATGCAAATTATTATTTAGGATATTTTTTATTTTTGTAAGAATTAAGAGAAAACTGATTGATGATATTATTTTTGTTCAATAACTTAATCTAATTATGTACAGGTTATTTTGTAAGTATCAATGAAAGATATTTGCTTTCTATAACAATAATGAGAAACGAAGGGACTCGTTCTTGAAGGATGGCCGACTGTAACAAGACTTATCTATGTGAGGGTAGATTCATATTAGTAATATTATAGAAAACAGTCCATGGATAAGCTTGTTATAGTCGAGTTACGCTGTGTCATTTTAAATCGTTAAAAAGTCACTGTCAGTTAAAAATCGTTTTGACATTGAAGTGAATTGTCAGTTTAACAAGTTGTCAACATGAAGCAGTCTTGAACGAGGCACCGGAGTGATAAGTTTAAGGTTAGTAAATGATGTAAAATGTACTGAATAATTTATAATACATATTGTTATTGCGTTGATTTATTTGTTGTTTCAATTCTTTGATTCCCTTCTGAGGTAAGTTTACAATTTCAACAAAATAAATGCAAATTTTTGTGAAGCAAGCTTTTTAAAATACCTGCCTAATCAGGAAAACTTCACATTTCTTCCTTATAAAATGTTCACAGAGTAAATTTTCCATTCAACCTTATTAGAGATAAGCTGAGGAGAACGGGGAAGAATGTCCTCTCCGAGAGTATTCTAATTAATGTTATACATCAAGCCAACGGTTCTTCTCCGACAACGTTACGACTTTCGCGTCAAAGTGAGGGTTGACATAAATTTGTTGAGGACAGGACTGGCGTGGAAAGATTTTTAATAATAGCATTCACGTTTTTCTCATATTTATGTCATGTTTTTGTAATTATTATGAATATTGTTAGGATTTTGTGTAAAAGGTGTAAAAGGGCATTCATTGGAAACTCCCTCTTAACGTTCATGTTAACTCTTAAGGGGCTTACATGACCTAAAACGCGGTCACTGTCGGACTGCATAGAAAAGAGAGAGTCGCGATGAGTCTGGTAATTTATTGCAAAATTTGAAACAATTATTTAATTACAAAAAATCTATTGTTTGGAATAAAAAATTAAAACACTAGTATTTTAGTATGTTGCTTGTAGAATAATCTGTCAAACAATCAGAATGATTGTATGTATACTCGTATTAGTATGGTTTTTATTGTAAAAAGAAAGTTTTTAGAGGTATCTTCATGATTTTTTTCTATCGTATCAAATTAATTGTATTATGTTTTCAACACTCTATCTACCTAGCATATATCCTGAAGAATATAATATGTCTTTCTGATTTTGTTTACTAAAGTCGATCATATACTTTTATTGTTACTAAAACTTGCGTTTTTTGTGTTCCTTTGTGCTCACTAGTTCCTTTAGCAGTTTGAAGGAACTACTGAGAACTTTTGGATCATTAGTTCCTTTGCAAAAGCTAAAGGAACTACTGAGACTAGATACTATAGTCCTATAAGCCCCTTAAGTAAAACTTTATACAGGATTTAGTGAGTCCTTTACAAAAACTGTTTTAAACATTGTTCAAAATATTTTAAGCAATCACTCAAGATATTTGACGGCATGTATGCTAAAAATAGATTAGTTAGAACTATCATTAAAAGCATTCAATCTATTGTAATCCATTTTTACAAAACAACAATGTTACTAGTACTTTACTACCCACCCAATAACATCGAATATCTTCAAAACTACCCGAAGACGGGTCCTACATTATCCCAGATTGATGGCATCTCTCCAGAAGGTAATTCGTTTACGTAGTTAGACAGATTACGTTGGGAAGTAAAGAGATTTGTTCAAGACGAGACTGTGTTCTGATGTATTACGTGTAGTAATGTGATTAGCGAATCTCCATAACTTTGTGAGAATGGGAATTATGATGATTATGTTTTCATTTCGATGTTGAACTTTTTGTAATTGGATTTTTTGAACCAGCCGACGCAGAAGTGAATATGGGAATATTAAAACTGATTAACAATGATTTTTTTATAGTATTTTTAGATACCTACATTTTCTTTTGACTCGAAGCATTTATTTCAAGTGTCAGTGTAAGAGTCATCGGGTCCACTCTAGCTGCCTCATCTTTACACATTTCCACCAACTCGTTTGCAACAAGGATGTGTTCCTTTGTTTTTCAGAGCTCACATCCTACTAATATTATAAATGTGAAAGTTTGTGAAGATGTTTGGATGTTTGTTACTCAATCATGCGTAAACCGTTGAACAGATTTGGATGAAAATTGCCACATAGAGAGACCATTTCCTGGATTAACACATAGGCTACTTTTTATCCTGATACTCCTACCGGATCGAAACTTACTCGGGTGAAAACGCGGGGCGCTGCTAGTACTTAATATAATGTAAACTTTGGAGTCACTAACTCCAAAGTCTTTGTTCAATTAATTTTGTAATAATTAATCCCAGCCTATTTGTCCCACGGCAGGGCAAAGGCCTCTTCCAAAACTCAAAATATTTTGAAACTAGCACCATAGAAAAACATACCCTACTCGAAAAATGGCCTTTTTCGAGTAGGTATGTTTTTCTATGGTGCTAGTTTCACCTGCCTGCCTGATATTATACATTTACTCCATAACCTCGAAGAACTAACAAAAACAGGATCAAACGCATTAACACGTAACACGCAAAATCAATTACACAAATTAGAAGCATCTTCACCGAGCTAATTAACTAAACCGCATCACTGCAATCATTAGATTATTCAAATTAACTTTAGTCCCCTAACCGCTGCCAATTGATTCAGAATTCAATTGAATTGAAAAAAAATCGGGAATTAATTGAACCCTTGTGTCCTACCCTGAATCTTGGGACGCGGAAATTTGGTAAAAAAAAGTACCTTTAACAATGAAGAACGGTGCCTTGTTGTGTGTGGTATGAAATATTTAGTTCAGCTAGATGAATTATGGTGTGGTCCAAAATAGAAGAGAACACGGTTTTTGAAGTGAAAACTTCTTTAGGGCATTTTTTGAGATGGGAAAAAACCATTGGATACGCGCCACTGTTACCGTAAGCGACTACGCGCGTCAATCAATCAATCAATCAAATCATTTATTTATAAGACGATTAAAAAACTACCCGCTTCGTATGTGTTCGGCTGTCCTCGGGATGTACTCAGTTTTAATGTATATCCGATATGTCAGTGAGTGATGGCAAAGTATTCTGTTTGTGTTTTGTTTTCACTTTTGTCGGCACTCCCGGAGTGCCACTGTTTTCTTTAAAACAGCGCGTATTTACTTTATAGCCAAATTTTGTTTATGTATTGGTTAGTTATAATTCTGAAATGATAATTCAATATGCGTTCTCTATGCATTCCACCACCATACCATACTGCGATCGCCAACCCGCCTGCCAAGCGTGGCGATTATGGCAAAACCCCCCTTTTGGGGGAGGCCTATGTCCAGCAGTGGACGTCTTTCGGCTGAAATGATGACGATGATGATGAATTCAATAACTTGAAGAAAGTTCTGGTAACACTGAAACGAATTCCGTGCGAGACGCGAGACGCACGCAAGACTGCTTGCGTCGTTTGTTTAAATCATTAGGAAGTCACGTGCTATTGCGGCAGTTTGAACTTCAAACAAGTTAATTGACACAAACGATCGGCGCAAGCGAATATCATCCCGCAGGTTTGGTTAGAGCATAATGCAAAGCTATAAATACAAAATAAGAGAAAACCTTTCCGGCCGTTGCAAAATCTTTGGCGTTTGCTGAATCATTTCATGTATAACTACATTTTAGACGACTAGAGTCTTTGCAGGTATAATTGAAACAGGATACCCCTGACTCTTTTGACCCCCCATCAAGGATTCGACTGAATCCATTACCACACCTCCCGCTTCATCTCCTAACTTAAACTCCCTAAAAGGGTTGTCTAAACTGACAGATGCAGCATCAGGAACAAGTAATTAAATATTTCATCTGATTAACAACACAAAGAGGTAGGCAGAGCTTTAGGGTGCTCATGGGCCGACTTT
This sequence comes from Mesoligia furuncula, assembly GCA_916614155.1. Lineage (NCBI taxonomy): Eukaryota > Metazoa > Arthropoda > Insecta > Lepidoptera > Noctuidae > Mesoligia > Mesoligia furuncula. Next base: position 4,849,027 of record OU744803.1, on the reverse strand, counting down.
TAATTTCTCCTTGAAGGAAGAACCCAAGATTTGCGACGGGTTAAGAAAAAAAAAAAAGATTTAATGGCAAAAAGGGGTGGCTTTACTATGAGTTATTACGTTAAATATTAATCGGTTTTGTCGTTTTGCCGGTTGGATTAGGAAAGTAGAGGACTTTTAAATTTGATGGGCGTGATTACATTTTTATTGAATAGGGGAATTAAATAATTTTTTTGGGCTTCTGCAAGACCCTTATTAAAATGTAAGTATGTCCGAGAATCCTTGATGGGGAGAGAAGATTCAGTTTTAATTGCAAAAGAAATTCTCTCCATAGACAATCCCAGATGAAAAGTATTGCAACAATCACAAAGAATTTAAGCAACCAGTTCATCAAACTTTGACTTACTAGGACGATTCACTGGCTTTACTCGGCCATCAGACCTATTAGGAAGATCCTTTATCCGGCCATCAAGAACTTTTTAAAACCCAACTTCTACACATTCCCGATAACAATGTTATTGTCACGAAACAAAACAGAAAAAACAAAACAAAAACATAAGACAAAACGGCGCAGATTAACATTTTTACTGTTAATAAATTTCAACAAAGAAACTTAAAAGGATTTTATTTGGTTGTAACGAAACGGTGGACAAAGGATTTTATACTTCGGAACTTCCGAAGTTACTCGAAGTTAGCCGAACCCTCCGGTTTTAAGGGGTTAACGACAACACTTCTAGTTGTACCGCTGTAGTGGGGCAAAGATAATTTCTTACAGCCTATTCGCCTTCAAGAAGGGTTTGCTTAAGGTAAGGGTATATTTTAGCTCGAAATGGGGACAAAGTTCTTGATGAAATTTCTTGATTAAAATTTTGGATTTTTGTGAGTGGGAGAATGTTGTGAGTACTTAGTAATATGTAGCTATAGTTATGAAGGTATGTGGAGAAGGTAAGTGGTCCATATTTTTTCTCATTAACGCAAGAATCTGGGAAACTTTTCACGTTTCACCAAAATAGTGTTTACCTATGCTAAAAAGAGGGCCTAGAAAATAGGTCTTGTAGGTTTCACATGGTTCAATTTTAGTTGATCAACTGCTAAGTCAAAAGCGATTTGAGCCGTCTGAACAGACTCTCAATCAAACTTTTTTGTTCGACAAAATGTTGAACAAAAAAGCAACTGAAATAAAAGTATTGTCATAAGCTTTTCGGTAGCAAATACATTGTTGACTTTTTCAATATCGTTGTCGTTAATAAACTGTCACTTGTCCAGGCTCTTATCGCTAGTCAAGCCTTCTGACTTCAGTAAATTAGAAACTCTACACAAAAACTGAATTTTCATAAAGAAAAATTTCCCTGTTTTCGTATGCATGTAGATTTTGTAAGATTACCATTTACATGCAAAGAAAAGCGTTTCTTCACGTGGTAATAAACACAATCTCATCATAGCTACCCTGCAAGGCGCGGCGGCCATATTTAATCACGGCGCTGGCGCTACACCGGCCGATAAATCGTGCGCCCAAATTGTGAAGGAGGCCTTCTACCAGTTTATGAGCGCCTAGTACTTCTTGAAGGGAAGGTAAATTATATATGGGTTGTATGGGACTATCCGCCAATGAATGAACCATAAAATGAGCTATCCAATAAATCTACCTTGTTAACTGACAATGACGATTAAATATTTTGCTGAAAGTTCACACCAAATCACAACCAAGGGAAAGATTAGGATAGATTCATTTCCTTTTGTTTTTGACTTGGTTGTGATTAAAGAAGTAATATTTGGTTTTAAATAAGTGACTTTCCCAATAAAACCTCGGTGATAGCAAGACGAAAAAGTCGACCAAGTGCGAATCGGACTCACACACAAAGAATCCCGTGTCTTTCTTTTTTAACGTGTCTTTTTCGGCGTTTTCCTTATGATAACAAGGAAAACGCCGAAAAAGACACGTTTCTTGTATGGACACCCCCTTTCATTTAAAACTTTATTTAATTTTTATTATTTGTGTTGTTATAGCGTCAAGATCGAACGGACAGCGGAGGCTTAATAATAGGGTCTCGTTCGCTCCCTTTTGGTACGGAACCCTAAAAAGTGATCTTATAAAGGTTCCGGTTTCCCTTAAGGTCGGAACCCTAAAACACAGCCAAATTATATATATTTGAGCCCAAAGTATATACTATACTTTCAGTCATGCATTGTTTAGCGGTTAGACAATACATCAATATCTCTTGGTTAAGCTGTTTCAACTAGCACTGTACCTCAGATTTTCCGCCTGCAAACTGCATTGTTAATATTACCTGTAACAAATAAAGAAAAACTTATTAGCATACAGTTCTATCATCTGCCTACCCTTTTCCCAACTATGCTGGGGTTGGCTTCCAGTCTAACCGGATGCAGCTGAATACCAGTATTTTACATGGAGCGACTGCCTATCTGGCCTCCACAACCCCGTTACTGGGTAATAAGATACCCCTTGGTAAGACTGGTTGTCAGACTTTCGGGCTTCTGACTACCCATAACGACTGTCAAAGATCCACGAATGACAGCCGGGACCAACGGCTTAACGTGCTTTCCGAGGCACGGAGGGGTCTCGGTATGTAAAGATGGTCACCCATCCACAGACCAACCGCGGCAAGCGTAGCTTAACCTGATCGATCGACCTGTGCGGCTGTTATTAATTAGCATACAGTTCCCAGCAAAAAAAAAACTTCTTATCAAAACTTTACAAATTCAATTCACAAACTGTTAATAACTTTCAATTTGAGCTGCTATCGAGAAATTTAATTTCCTGTCACTCCACAGTCTCCAGCCGAACTTCGAATAGAAAATTATCCAGCATTTGTGCGAAATCAAACGGGAGCCAATCAAAATTATAATGACTGCTCAGGTGTTGACCAGTTTGCGTAGACCTGTGAGTTTCAAACAATATCCTTTAGTCCTTAGTTCAGTATGAGTGTAGGAGGGGCAGGGGAGGTCTGGCTACCCTGGTTAAATTTACGTGTTACATCGGATGGCGTTATTGAAAGGCATTTTTGTTTCATTGACATTTTATTATGGCATGAAAGGTGTATTAATTAAATGTTATGAACAAAGTTTATCAATGTTCGATGTTATATAGCTTATTTATTTTATTTTATGAAGTGATGCTGTGGATTTTAATATCAGTGTTAATAATTATGAGCCAAATACTATACTAAATTATGTTGTCTTTTTTATCAACGCTAAAAAGAATAGTAATCGTATAACTAACGAGTGAGGTATATACCTTCTCTACAATATGCCAGGAGCGTGCCCTCCGTTTTTTAGGACATTTTATGCGTTCATTTAAGCATGGTGTGGAAAGGCAGATACTGGACAGAAGGAAAGGATCACACGGACGGCGACAGACGCGATCAAGAAGACTGTTGGAGGCAACATTTACCAAGCGGTCCACACTGCAGAGGACCGCATAACTTGGAGATGCGTCGTATGTGGTCGCGAACCTCAGCATTCAGGGAACGACGAAGAAGAAGAAAAGATAAACATATTAGACATTATTATTTCGTTTATTTATATACTTAACTTATTTTATCGCATTTTTAAATATTTCAATTTGATTTTCAATCTTCTAAATATATAAAACTCAAAGGTGACTGACTGACATAGTGATCTATCAACGCACAGCCCAAACCACTGGAGGGATCGGGCTGAAATTTGGCATGCAGGTAGATGTTATGACGTAGGCATCCGCTAAGAAAGGATTTTGATAAATTCTACCCCCAAGGGAATAAAATAGGGGATGAAAGTTTGTATGAAACTTTGTCAATTTTGAACCGATCGGGCTGAGACTTTGCATGCATATAGCTACTATGACGTAGGCATCCCCAATGAAAGGATTTTGATATTTCAACCCCCATGGGCATAAAATAAGGGATGATGGAGGATGTAAATGTATTAGTTTTTTAAATAATACTTAACGCGAGCGAAGCCGCGGGCAAAAGCTAGTTATATATATTTTTAATATAATTAAATAGTGATCCTCCGGTGTCGGGAGCAGGGTCCAAGCTACTGGTGGTTAGGGCTCCAGAGACAGGAACCTCCTCACAATGCGACCCGTATCGAGGAGTACTGCCTTTTGAATTAGGCCCTTGATCCAACCGCCTAACGGGAGCCTCGATAGATGTTGATCGAGGCCTTCGGCCATCAGTCCATTGGCTGATCCGACATTCGGCACAATGATAGCCGAGCTCACATTTCACATGTCAACAACCTCGTGTGCTAAGTTAGGCATTATTATTATTATCAGCCATTTCTCTCCCACTGCAGGGCAAACGCCTCCCTTCCATCCTTCCACTTATCCCTATCCAGTGCTGTTAAACGCCAATCCTTGTGGAAAGAGTCGAGCTCGTCCCGCCATCTCATTCTGGGCCTGCCGCGTTGTCTTAGAATATTAGACATGCGCTCCTAAATGTTACTTGATCTATAAATGCAATGATGATCACGCCTTCATATTAAATTAACAAAACTAAGTGATGATCAACGGCGACTTGTATGTGTCTGTTATGTAAAGACATAGAAATTCATTGTTTATCAAATCGACTGGCCGTATATTTGAATCCCAACAGGTTTTACAGGTGGTTTTAACGCGGCAAATTGACGTAGTGTCTTAATGAATTTTATCTGACTGTACTACGAAGACATACAACAGTTATGTCGTGAACTTTTAATCTCGAACGATTTTTAGATGAAGATCTTTTATGTGCTTATAACCTTATAATTACTTCGCAATTCTTCATATTTAAATAAAAACGAGAGTCCCTTATTAAAAATCTCCACATAAGAAACCCTCCAAATATATTTTCATTCAAAAAATCCCAAAAAGCAACGTCGAATTTTCCAAATTAAATAAGAATCTTGAAGCCCTCTTTAGCAAACAATTTCCTCCATTTAAAGCTACTAAAGTATTGGAAAGCATCCTTATTAAATTATAAAAAAAGAAGCAGTTTTACGTCTCCAGTGTTTACCATCTTCCCTCCAAAGAGGGTGGCCCATGGGAAAATAATTAGTTCACAAAGTTTCCTATTAAAATTCGGTTTATTTATCCATTAAGCCATTTGACGACGTATAAACCGTTTTGCCTAAATATTAAGATTATGCTGTATATTTAAAGGAGTTTTTGAGTTGTTCCCCTGTGGTGCAACTTGTCATTTTAAGCGAGGGACATAGGCTGAATAAAAACGTTTATTTTTTGCTATTTCGTAGTTTAATTTTTGTATACAATTCCATTTGTGTATGCTTAGTAGTGAGATGAACTTTTTATCAGAAAAATATGATGTAAGTAGATAAACAAAATCTAGATGCTGATAGGTTTTAAACGTTTATTTATAAACTTTATCAAAACTGACTTTTTAAGTGTTATTGGGTTCCCATCTGGAATTTATTAGTAGCAGTACGGAATCTGGATTTGTGGAGTACTATAGGTATAGGTACCTCTGCCTAACCCTTCGAGGATTACAGGCATGATGTTATGTGAATATTGGGCAAACACTATATCGAATTAAGATTTATTTTGAAAACATTTATTGCTTCGTCTGTAACTGCCTTAACAAAAGAAGACAGTGTTTAAATTACTTTGAAGAACCAAATAATCTATTGATTTTTAATTAAAGAGATAAATAAAATATAGGTACATCTCTGCACAACTCTTTGGGGAATACAGGCGTGATGTTTTGCTATGTAAAGACGCCAGCACATCAAGCTACCCGAGACTGTCAAATTTTCCCAATCAACTTTGAACCTTTTGCTTAAGCGATAAAGTTGAAAATCTATTGAAGACATTTGACAGATTGTACAAGAATCAGAATAGTATTTGACGATAAAATGGCCGGAATTATCAAAAAAGTTGTCAACATTTCTAATTCACATTTCACGTACCACCTCTTTACCTTCTAAAATAAGTTTATAACTTAAACCGCTTGCAGAATCTCTCTAGGGAGATTAGCAGCTTATTTAGTCACACTTCAATATTCATGATTTGTTTGCTTAACTCCGCTGTAAGAATGTTCAGGGACTTAAGAAACTATGTCAGAAGCTGCAGAGTTTGTCATCTGACGAATTTTATAATGTATTTTGGTATTAAAATATTGAGGGGGAGTTCGATTTTGTTTGAAAGTATTAAATGAGATTTTGATAATGGGTCGGATGTTAGAGAGACATTATTTTAGTTGCGTTTTCTTAACGATCGTTTTATTGACAAAAACAGTATGTGTAAATTCTTATCCTAAGTATGGAAGGCTCAAGGTGGACCTATAACTATGAGAAGGCCGCAGGAATTTGCTGGATGCGGGAAGCACAGAACCGGTCGAAGTGACAGTGCTTTGTGCTATGTCCAGCAGTGGACGTCTTTCGGCTGAAATTTTGACCTTTCATAGACACTTGAAACATGTTTATTTTCTTTAACCAAGTGGCTTTTTTTTTTTTTTTTTTGCGGATGGGTAATCATCAAATGACTCCTCCCGCTCTGGGTGGAGCGGAAGGGAGTGTCAGACTCTTACTGACTAAAACCCACCCGTGTTCCTTCCTTAGCCCTTTGTGTTCCGGGCCAGCGGTAACCCTTTCGGACAATCCTGCTGACCTGGCAGGCTTCGGCCCTAAGGGGCCCCTCCTCGATGCTGACATCTCTTTGAGGCGCGCGTGGAACACGTACGCGCCGTCCGGCACGGGCCTGGTCCTGATCGGACGGTGAGCTACCCATTACTCTCCGCCCACAGGCCCGCGCCTACGGTGGCCGGGAGTCGTCACGCGGCTCCCAACGCCCGGAGCGTCTCCCGCGGCGGCTGGGATGGGAGGCTCTCTCCCTGAGCCGTCCCGCCACCTCCTTCGCTAGCATGACTGCTTCGCAGAAGGAGGTGACTGCCTCCCACTCCCTCTCGCCCCGGACCATGGCTTGCACCAGGGCCGGACGCGAGAGGTCGCCGTCGCTGCCAATCGCCTCTACGAGGACACGGGGGTGCTCCGCCCAAGCGGGGCAGACCTCCACCGTGTGCTCCACCGTGTCCTCTGGGCGATCCTGGCAATGGTGATAACCAAGTGGCTTAACGTTATATTTTTCAAGGCAGTAGACCTCTTCTGGCTCTTCTCTATGTAAAATCATTACAATCAAATAAAGCTACTGCTTTATTTGATTGTAATGATTTTACATAGAGAAGAGCAGTGAAGTTCAGCAGTGAGCATAATCTACTGATTATTCACTGCTGAACTTTCCCACATATGGGGCCTTCGTAAAAAAACGGTGAAAAATAGATAACATTGCTATAATTTACTATAAACTATGAATTGCTGACAGTTCCTTTTGACACACAAAAGGCTGACGATGTCCTTTTCACAATTTAATAAAACACTATAGTCAGTAAATTAACCAACCCACAATGTAAAAAAGCGTAAATACACTCAAATTAATAGAGTGACGTTTAGAATATGATTATCACCCCTTCTCCTCATTGTCTGTCACAATTATAACCCTTGCGCGCTCGCGTGACAAATGTGCGCGTAAATCGAGGTACGTGACTGTCATTATTCAGTGAGGATTTTTTTACTAGGCATATTTTAAATACCTAATCTGGGGAGGTAGATCATTTAAAAGGCAAAAGATGCAATATGGTGGATTCACGCTGACTCGAGTAAAAGTGTGGCCACTTCTTGAATCGTTCATGGCTATACTCAAGAAAAATACGGACAATTTCAACAACTTGTTTTAATGTGTCGAGCATAATTGGCTACTAAAGTATGTGTCATTACATAATGGCAACCTTCCGATACTTTTATTTTCAGTACAAGATTTTTCTGGTTTGATGCCAAAACAGCTTTAAAAGCGCTTGATTTTCAACTTCGTCAACTTTTAGGTGTAAAGAAAATGCCAATAGGTATCTGGTCGCCAAGAGCACTACACAATAACACTCAAGAAGCTACTGAGAGCAATATTGTAAATACAAACAGCAGTAACCATTCCTGTATTCAACCCTACAATACACCCCTAGGTCTCACAGACCAAAATATCATCCAGAAATTTCTTAGCTATCTTAAAAGCAGGCAATTTAATTTCATGCATCCTGATTCCAAATAGCACTCCCTGCCAAGGATGCTCCCCTAAGCGTAATATCACATTAGAGGGGTAATTATACTCATATTTGTGTTTGGGGTCCAGTGGGGGGGTGAAAGGGGGTCTTCACAAAACGGCCGAGAACCTTTCGCTTTCCTTTCGGACGTTTCAAAAGCTAATTTGTGCTGAATTATGTAGAATTGGGTTTTATTTTCTTATTAGTTGTGTAGGGTTTAGGGGTAGGGGTTATCTTGAATATGTCTGGTTTTTTATGAGGAAGGTTTTTTACGGATTAGATTAATTAGTAACACTTCTGTGCTTGAGTATCCTTGAATTCATTACAAGTCAAATTCTAAATTCATAATCGGATTACATGCTTGCTTAGATACTTTTTGGCGGACGTTTGAAGTTTGACAAAGCCAAATCTGTGTTTTTCAATAAGCATGGAACACGACCTCCAGTGTGTCATGTTATTATTAGAGTAAATACATCTCTAGAAAGATACACAAAGGTTCACATTCATAAACTCACACCTTCTTCCAGTAGGTGGTAGGTAGAAACTACATAACACCACATGAATTTCAAATAAGTACATTTTTTTTTTGTTGGCTGTACCTTTAAACTACTTGTAATTATGGACGAAGCACAAATTCAATAGTGATATGGAACAAACTAAGATTTTTTTGGAATGTGGGACATAACTTCAGGAGGAACGAAGAATAAATCGGATCCTAAAATAGTCCTTTTGCTAGAAAGATTGTGTCTTAAAACACTTCGAATTCTGTAAGTCAAGTTTCATATTTTACTAGCTGCGTCCCGCGGTTTCACCCGCGTAAATGTCGATCCCGTGGGAATATCGTAGCCTATATGTTAATCCAGGGTGACAGCTACCTTCATTCAAAATTTGATCAAAATTGGTCCAGCCGTTTGAGCGTGAAGAAGTAACAAACATATAAACACACACACACACTCACAAACTTTCGCCTTTATAATATTAATGTGATTGTTTTGTCTTGTTGCCAAACTAGGCCAAATCGGAAGTCAGTGTGCCAGGAATCAGTTTCAGGAATCTAGGTTACATGCCTTCCTGTTTCGTGTACCAAGCCAACTTTTACATAAGCCTGAACAAGGAAAACTTTCATAAGTAGAGCAGTGTTAGCAAAGTAACGGAATCCTCCACATATCTGTGTACATCTGGGTTCCGTATAAATAACGTAAATACGTTAAGCGGGGAAGGATAATGTTTGTTGGATAAACTACTTACGAAGCTACTAAAGTATGGCGCTCTCGTGGATATTTATTTGTTTTTTTAGGCTTTTTTATATGAGCTTACGTTTACGTAAAAGGGATTTGGTTTCCATTGAGTGATTGTGGACTGAAAGGGGTCAGGCGGTCTGTCTTTTTTTTTTAAAGTGAAGGCACGTGAACATATCCGTCAAAAGCGCTGATTTGCTGGATTCGTATTCTCCTCTACCGATATTTTTTTCTCCTCACAGTTTATTTTGTTTATATGTATGTATGTATGTATCTATCTATGTATTAGTATTTATTCTTATTTTATAGTAATTTCCTAGCTATGTATCCCGTATGTTGCACCTGCCATGTTTTGTCTCTTCATCACCCTAAGGTTGACTGGTAGAAAATGAGTCCTCCTTTGTACAGTATTTCTTTTACTTGTGCATAAAGTTTTAATAAATAAATAAAGGGTTGGTCAGTGGGTCGTCTTAGGGGTTGGCTTTTTATTGTCCTAAATATTTTCAAGAAGAAATATTTTAAAGAAAGAAGTCAATTTAACGTTAAGTTTGACTTCTTTTTTATTCATTGTCATAATTACGTATGCCTTTTTTGTTGTAGCTTAAATTATTTCCCACTGCTGGGCAAAGGCTTCCTCTTTGTTCTGCTAGCGCGAGATCTGGGGGTCCAAAAAGGCCACTTTGGCAGAATCATAAAAGGATAACATTATGAATCATAACATAGCGAAGACAGTCCGTGTTTTCCTTTTTTTCGCTGCACCACGTAGATATAATCAAAGAGATTGGGATTGGATTTGGATTGAATTGATTGGTATTTTAGCACAGACAAAAAAATAACTGAAAAATCCTTTACCAATGGATTTGATACGATTATCTTATCAGTTAACTGTCCATTATGATTCATAATGTTACCCTTTTATGAGTCTGCCAAAGTGGCCTTTTTAAGCCCCCTGAACCAGCTTGCTTGTAACCAGATCCTCATTATCATGCCTTTAGTTGCCATATTCCTTTTTACGATAAAATGTGGAATGAACTGAATTTGTTTTGCACAAAATCAAATTTTAATTATTTCCTTTCACTATAAATTCACCAACCACTTCTTCAAATCAAATTAATTTATTTGTATAATGTTCATAGGATGTTACAAAATATTCGTTTAGGTATTATGTATGCTAATAGCATGTTATTTATTCAAATGTTAACAACCATAATTTAATACTACCTAAAGAAAAAATATCACTGCATTAGTGGCTAATAAAAACTAACGCATTATCGACCAAAGCGATGTTCCCAATTGACCTATATCTATAAAAAACTCGCCAAGTGCGAGTTGGATGTCGGACTCGCACACGAAGGGTTCCGTACCACAAGGCAAAAACGCCGAAAAAAACACGTTTGTTGTATGGGAGCCCCCCTTAAAAAGATTTATTTTATTCTGTTTTTAGTATTTGTTGTTATAGCGGCAACAGAGATACATCATTTGTGAAAATTTCAACTGTCAGTTCGGACAGCGGAGTCTTAGTAATAGGGTCCCGTTTTTACCTTTTGGGTACGGAACCCTAAAAATCGATTGCTTTGAGTCGAACTGTCAAAACTACCGCATATAAACGAACAATATTGCATAGAAAACATTCGGAAAAAATGTTTGTAAGGCGAAGTTAGTATGTTTTTACGAGCGAGTATATATACATTCATGTATTTGTGTGTGTGACTTCCCCGGATTCTACGCGGACATTCCAAAAGGAATGGGTAAGATATTTTTATGTGGTTTGTTGTTATATATTTTCAGTGATGTTTATCTGTTATGTAATGTGGTTATGTCTTGTTGGACTGTAAAGTTGTTTAAACATAGACGCAGCTGTAGGCGTTGCAAAAGTCTTACCCCTTTATTTATAATTATAAACGTTGCTTCAAATGAAGGGCCCGTGGCTAAACAATAACAGCCGCACAGGTCGATCGATCAGGTTAAGCTACGTTTGCCGCGGTTAGTCTGTGGTTGGGTGACCATCTTTACATACCGAGACCCCTCCGTGCCTCGGAAAGCACGTAAAGCGTTGGTCCCGGCTGTCATTCGTGGACCTTTGACAGTCGTTACGGGTAGTCAGAAGCCCGAAAGTCTGACAACCAGTCTTACCAAGGGGTATCGTATTACCCAGTAACTGGGTTGTGGAGGTCAGATAGGCAGTCGTTCCATGTAAAATACTGGTATTCAGCTGCATCCGGTTAAACTGGAAGCCGACCCCAACATAGTTGAGAAAAGGTTAGGCAGATGATGAAACTTTGCTTCAAATTATGTAATGATTAGTAACTTTGCTTCAAATTAAGTAATGATTAGTGACTGTTTAACTATACATTCTTCACGTTTAAACGTCTTAACTTAAAGAAACGTTTATTAATGAATCCCTTAATGTTAGTTCGAGTATTTTAATGTAGTACCTACTCATTAATAAACTTGTGTCAAATGTCAAGCGTCTGGCTTAAGGGTTATCCAATATTTTTTTTTACTGAGTTCACATAATGTCATTCTAGTGTAGGTGTGCATGTATGTAGTTACTAAGTTACTAAAATTGTATTACGGAAACTGTACAATCAATTCATTTAGTAAATTTTTGTAAAGTTTTGCATATGGACCGAGTCACTAAAAACATAACCCAAGGAGATACAAACAGATGCCCGTTATCACTAACAGTAGACGACACCTAATTTTTTTTTTTTTTAATGATATTCAAAATACAGAGGTGTAACTTAAATCTAAAATCGCCAAACTTTTACGTTTGATGGCGAGAGGTGCTCTTTTACATAACAATGCACCACCTTATTACTACATATATACCTACTATTTATAATTATATTATACTGATTTGGTTTAATCTTATACAATGTAATCTGTATTCGCGATTTATTTGCCAAAAATGTAAACAAATATAAGTTTATGTAAAAATAACTCTAAACCCTACACACTAAAGTTCAGTTTACACTACAAATTCAAATATTTTTATAACTTTTTCAATAGTGCTAGTCACTGGTTTAATTTTATACAATGCGATCTGCATTCGCGATTTATTTGCTAAACATGTAAACAAATATGAGTTTATGAAAAAAAAATGCACGCTGTTGGATTTTCAACGTTCGGCTCAGCGCCAAAAGTCGAAAATCCAATAACGTGCTTGTTGAACAGTCTCTCTCAAGTTTCTTACAAGAAACCCTGTAAACACTACTTACTGAAATCCATAACGTACTTAGAAACCCATCCATCCTTCAACCAATAAGTACCTTCTCCAAACAAATATTACCCTTCGACCTTTTACAGCAGCAAATCCAAACCGGAACGTTGCAGGGGTCGCAAACAACGATAATAATCCGGACGAAGTTACGAACGTCCAAATAGACATTGGTACCCAATTAAATGGCTCCCAAGTTGTGTGTATAGGACTCTTTGATACAGACCATGCTGGACGTCTTTTATTTGTATGGTAGTCGATTTTATTGGTGTATGTAGGTGTACGATCCCTGATGCATGCGATTTGATTGGCTATAAATCGGATTATATACGCTTGGTACGGATTCTTTTTTTAAAACTTTTGTTAAGCTGTCTGTATTGGTTGGTACTTAATGAAATTGTGTAACGTTTTATTTTTAAAATGGTTTTATGCTTTGATGAAATATGAACCTGGAGAATCTTCGTGTGTTCGGAGTGCATTCGATCGACGGTGTCATCGAAACAGCGATCTTGTGATCGCTGTTTCGATGTCACCGTCGATCATCACTACCACAAATGCTAATAGTGTTTTATATGAAAGTCAGGTAAGCATTGTATATAGAAAATAAAAAACAAATAGGACAAATACGAAACACAAAAGTAATGATGAAATTAAACTGATAACTTTCTTAAAACCCGGGAAGTTTAGGTGGGTAGCCAAGTCCCTAAATGTAAAATTGAGAGTGCAGACTTGAAAAATGAGTTATAAAAAACATGTTAGTGTCGTAGCAATTGTAACATCACAAAAACTCATTGTTCTCACTTCCATAAAAAGAAATAACACTGGATATTATCTTTAGTCCTCATTTTTGCTAGACTAGAATCCATTCCTGCATGGCTGGGGGCTAGCAATATCCTGCGAGACCTCTCAAAGCAAACTGGGAAGCGTCCGAGCGGGGAAAAACACCTACGAGGCGTGTGCGACTCTGGGTACTGATGGTGCGTTTGATACTGTAGCGAGTTTCAGTTTCAGGTTTGTGATTTTATTTATTTAACCATTTATGTACACACATATTTGAACAGACAAGAAAAACCGGAAAAGAAAAATAAGTACAAAGGTGATGCTTATTTCAATGTAATAATAATTTATTGTACTGTTTTAATAATAGGTAAAATATAATATATTGACTCAATGTAAAATTCCCATTTCTTAAGAATTAATGTTGAATATAATAACAATGTCAGTAAATTTAATGTTTATTGTATTGTTGTGTTTATGCATGCAATAGCTATGAGTAAATCTAGTTGTATCTATCAATAAATATGTTGCTGTGCCCTAGCAGGGTTCATGTTTGAAACCTATACTATGTAACATCTTGTAAACAACATGAATGCAATAAATAAATAAATAAAGAAATCTCTTCCAGCATACTTGCGATAGGACAATAAATAGAGAGATGTAGACAGCATGCGAAAGAGTAAAGGAGACAAAATAAAATACATAAAATCAAAAAACAATTCACTTAATAAAACTAAACAAGTATTATGAGAATTTACTTACATACCTACATACAAATAAAATTTTTTTTTTTTTTTCATTTTTTTTCCACATTTTATGTGAAATTCTTTGAATTCTATTAGTATTGTGGTTTAAGGGCGGTTATTATGCACTCTAACATTAGATGAAAGTTAGGTGTCAAGTAAAGTGTCAAGCGATTTTGAACCGCCCCGCAAACGTTTATGGTATGATAACAGTTGCGGCAAAATGCAACACTGAAATTAATTACTTTATTGTCAAAGGGTCACTAGATACAACGTACGAATTGTTGAATCTATCGTGGACCTTTTCAAATAAAACCTGTCGGAAGCTTATAAAAACAACTTTTTATCATTTTGGCTCTTGTATTTAAATAGACAACGCTGTTGTGTTTTGGCCATAGCCGGAACAACCAACATCACTAAGCTATAAGGTATGAAGATCATTTGGTATCCAACACGCTGTCATCAACGCGGCTCCACCAACAGTCCGACATCCAAGTTTAAGTGCAAATGTAACCCTTTAGAAACGTTTGTAGGAACGTTTGCTTAGGACCAATTAATTATTGAAATCGTTTTAATTTATATTTGCTTTACCATCCTTTTGGATGCAGTTCAATCCTGCTTCCTTAAGTGGATCTTATTTTTATTTGATTTGGGTATGTTATTAGACAAACCCGATTTAAAACGGGATTGGATACACACATGACTGCTTCGTTGGTCTAGTGGATGCAAGCGCTATTGCTTAACGTGGGTTTGATTCCCGGGTCGCGCAAAGTGGATGACGGAGTCTGGATCTGTGTCCGGTTGAAGGCAAAAGCTCGCCCCCTATTCATGGGACTCAAATATAACTGGCTATATGTACCTAGGTGTACTATAGGTTCATTTCTACCCAACCTTTCGAGGATTACAGGCGTTATATTATGTTATTTTATGTACATATCGCAGGCAACTGGTTTAATTAGCCAAAATCCGTTTAGTTAACCAGCCTTTTAACTAAACGGCGGCCGTTTAACTAACGGCCTGAATGATATTCAATTATAGTTTAGGTAGGAAGTCTGTAACCAATCACGCGCGAGCCGAATTGGTCGCAGTAACTAAGCCAGGGCACCCCGACCAAAGGGGTTAGGTTAGAACTGTGATCAACCGCGTGCGAGCCGAGAGAGCGAAGCGAGGCGAGCACTACTTCCAAACGCCAAGCGGTTAACAAAACGGCTAATTTAACCATTTGGCTGCGACATATACATATCATAAAGTAAAAGAATTGGAAAAGGATGTCAAAAATTTACAGTCTGTCCATAATATGAACGCAACAGAAGTCGATTCGACATTATTATTGATGCGTCAACAATAACAATTAATTTTTTCAAAATTATTTCATATAATAAAATATTAATAAAATCTAAAATACAGAGAGTATTTTAATTTAATAACGCGCAGCCAAACTTCAAAAAGCAAACACGAAATTAATATTTAAAACTCTCCCAAACATATTCTTCCCCATCTTTCAAGTAGATACGGCTCGAAGTAATTTCGCGTCTCTTTTATATGGTCGGCGAAAATTTTATTAAACCTAGCACACTCACTTTCTTCATAATACAGATTAAGATAAAAATTGAGTTGACGTTCGGCCGTCGTCGGGCGGAATCGGGCGGAGTCGGGAGGACTTGGGAGCGATATTTTTTTTAATTTTCTCAAACAAGATCTTACAATTCGATTATTTTCTTGCGTCTCAGTGTTATTAAATTTCGTTTCGCTACGGGGGGTAGGACTGTACTTATTTGTTTATGACGTGATGGCGTTTCGATACTTTGTGTGTACTTAAATGTATGGGAGGCAAATCTTGGCTTTTCTTTTGGCGAATGCAGTCTGAAAATGTTATCCATACTAATATTATAAATTCGAAAGTAACTCTGTCTGTCTGTCTGTGTGTTACCTTTTCACGCCTAAACCACTGAACGGATTTCGATAAAATTTGGCACAGAGATAGATTGCATCCCGGGGAAGGATATAGGATAGTTTTTATCGACATAACTCGCGGGCGAAGCCACGGGCGGACACTAGTAATATTATAAATGCGAAAGTAAGTTTGTTTGTTTGTTTGTTACCTTTTCACGTCTAAACCACTGAACCGATCAACCTGAAATTTTGCATATACGTTGTCAGGTGTACAGAAACGGACATAGGCTACCTTTCATCCCGAAAAAAGTGCTGTTCCCGAAGAAAACAACAATAACGTTATTGTGATAATAGATGGCGCCACGTGTCTTTCGATCGGGATCGACACTTATGCGGGTGAAACCGCGGGACGCTGCTAGTTGTTAATAATTCTTTTAAATGTGTATATTTAAAATACGTAATACGTGGTTTAAAAATAATGTGAGAACATAATCGCTACATTGTAGGTATTATATACGCTCATTATTTGTAAACTATAATTCAATTAGGTATCTATCTGCCAACAATTTATGCTCCACTGAACAATTTAAATGAAAACACCAATTTCCAGGTTGACTATAATTCAGTAAACAAACCTTGTTGTCGAGTAAATATCCAACATGTTTGGCCACGATAACACTATTTGAGTTGACCCAATTTTGATAACGAAAACAAACAACAAACTACTTGAAATTCTCACGAAAAAATCAACACAGCATATGACTCTTCACGTGACCAGAAGGGCTTATTTTTAGCCCAAAGAATCATTGCCATCCAACGTGATAATGGTGGTAAGTGTCCAAAATGCTAGATTTTAGGCACTAATCCCATTGACAGCGACGCGGACGAATTTGTTGTTGCCCAATGAGCTCCTCCCTTTTTATTTTAGTTTTTATTATATACTTGTACATACTTATATACTTGTGTCTGTGTGGTGCCGGGCTTAAAAGAATAGCACCACCCCATACTTCCCGTGGGTGTTGTAAAAGGCGACTAAGGGGCGCACCGGAGAATGGGCAGCAGCGTTCTCTATGCATTCCACCACCATACCATACTGCGATCGCCCGATCAACCCGCCTGCCAAGCGTGGCGATTATGGCAAACCCCCCCTTTTTGGGGGAGGCCTATGTCAAGCACTGGACGTCTTTCGGCTTAAATGATGAATGATGACTTGTACATAACATATGTATTTTAGTGTTAGCTTGTATATTGTCATTAAAGATTTGTGTTTGTGTTTAAATAAAAGAGCTGGGCAGAAATTAAAACGATAAACGGAACAATATCAAGTTTTCCTCACATAGAACCTATAAGTTTACACAAAGAAAAATTTCTCAAACACAGCGAGGGAAATAAAAAAAAAAGTTTTTAACGATGAAACCGGAAACTTCCCATCTGAGCCACGCCAAATAATTGTTAAACCTACAAAGCAGTTACAATCGTGTTCTCCATTACAACAAAGAACATTAAATATATTTTTTGTTCTCTCTCCACTGAAATTTCAGCTCCTTTCTTTTAATTTCTACCCCAGTTCTCTCTGACTTTATGAAATAAGTTTTTTTTGTAACAAGATTACGTTTTATGAGCGAGGAATTGAAGGATAACGAATTTGGAAGCGCCAGTGCGGTGTTGCGTACTTTTTTCTATAGGCTGAATGTTTTTTGTCTTTGACTTGCGTTCTCTTTTTAACTTCTCAAGAGGGTAAGCTACTTAGGTTCATATTTGTCTATTGTGAAAAACGCGGGGGAAGAAATATTTGAAAGTGGAACTGTTTTTGATGTCCCTTTGTTTGATATGCCATATTGTTTGATGTATAAAAGAGAATGTCATGAAATATTTCAAGTACGCGATTTAAATTGTCTGTTATTAAGAGCTATATCGTGATTTCTGCTAAAACTTGACGCCACAAAACTATTTACAAGTACAGACGCCAGCAAATCAAGCTACCCGAAACTGTCAAATTTTCCCAATCAACTTTGAACCTTAAGCTTAACCGATAAAGTTGAAAATCTATTAAAGAAATTTGACACATTGTAGTAGGTCGATGTGCTGGCGTCTGTCCTTTTATTAAATACCTTTAGACAATATCTTTGATCTATGGTCGTGTGAGTAACTACTCTGTGTCCACATATTATGTAGTCGTTGACGAGCTATAGTCTAGTGTGTTTAATTTGAATTATGTTGAGTTAAGCAAATATCCAGGCACTAAACTGTACAATATTTAACACTACATATTATTAAAAAAAAAAACACGTTTCTGGTTTGGTATTGTATCCTATTTAACTTTTAACTATTGGATAAAATTTTATAATTAATTGTAGACTGTACGCTACTTGTTGTTTGCCTGTTTACTTTTATATTGTAACGCCAGATGGTGCCACTTCGCCTGTCATCTTGTTGTAAAAATCTTTCTGTGCAATGGACGAACTAGTTATTAATAAAAACGTTTATTAAGTTCAAACTAAAAGAAGTCTTGTTTATTAATCTAATCTCAACATTAACTTTATTTTATTTTAACATTTGTTATTATAGCGACAGTAGAAATACACATTCTGCGAAAATTTCAACTGTCTACCTATTACGGTTCATGAGATACAGCCCGCTGATAGAAAAACGGACGGATGGTCAGCGGAAGTTTAATAAGTACCGAAATAGTAGGATAGGGGTCCGACGTTTCCACCCTTTTGGTACTGAACCCTAAAAAAAGAAAGAAAGACTTTTTAAATATAATATTAGTATTTGCATATTTTATAACAAACTTCCTACAGCCTCAGAATCAATCAATACAAAATGTATGAGAAAATGAATTTTTTGAGATTGGATAACTTACTTAGTGTCGCTCGGTGTCCAACTTTTAACCTTATTAAAATATTTTTGGGACAAAATATAACATGGAAAATTATTGGAATCGATTCAGTTACTTATTCTGAACAGACTATATTCAGGTTTCGCATATACTAAAAATAACGTTGTAAATGGTGACTAACCCGACTTTGTTTTATTTCTAAAGATACCAATCTAACAAAACGTCTCCTTCCACAATAAACTAATCAGTCAGCGCCTCAACTTCAACTCCCAAATCAGATTATCAGCACCTAAATTCAAATCAATTGCTTTCCCCAATATGCAAAGCATTCATCCCTCACCCTTCCGCATGTATTATTGCTCATATACACTAAACTTCACCATTTGCCTAAACTATGAATCCGTCAACCATAATCTGGTGGGCAGGGCCGTAGAATAAGAATTTGTAGATGCGGGATTCCCGCTTTAAATGCATTACAAATGCTTACAGTTTTGGGGCTTAAGAACGGTTTAATAGGACAGGTTGTATTCGTCACATATATCGTTGAGTTTAGGCTTTCGCTTGGGCGAGCGTAGTTCGTAGCATAATCGTAGCGGGGCCGTAGCATAATCGTAGCGGGGTCGTAGCATAATCGTAGCGGGGTCGTAGAATAATCGTAGCGGGGTCGTAGCATAATCGTAGCGGGGTCGTAGCATGTTCGTAGGGGGTCGTAGCATGTTCGTAGCGGGGTCGTAGCATGTTCGTAGCGGGGTCGTAGCATGTTCGTAGCAAGGTCGGTTGATTGTTTTAGCATGGTCGTAGACCTTAGCTTGGTCGTAGCGAAGTCCTAGCAATGACGTAGTAAATCTGTACCGTGGTAGTAACATGTCTGTAGCAGGTACAGACCAAGTACAGTCACGAGCACTAATATGTCAACACTTGGCAACTTTCAGTTGCGATTTTTTCGTGAAATAACGAATACAACGTTGTAATACGACACTTTACACAAACCTATGGGTTTGGAAATACGTTGTTCGTAATAACATACAATTTCATTCAAAACTAAAGGAGAAAATAGCCAAATGTATACATACAGCTCGTGACCTAATATTTAAATAAGGAGTTTTATTAACTCTTTCTTTTAAGTTGAAATTAAATGCATAATTGCTTCTTATTTAAGATAAATTGCCCTACCTATGGGGCCGTAGCCACTCCGTAGCAGAAACGTAGCTGGTACGTAGGACGGTCGTAGCACACTCGTAGGAGTGTCGTAGTAGGTTTTAGTAAAGAGAGATGATCATTGCGGCGGCATCGCTGCACGCACAAAGGAAAGTACATAAGTCTCGCTTCTACACAGTTTTCTTATTCTATGGCAGGGGCTAGGCTAGACAGATTATCATATCGCATGAATATTTTATAAGACGGTGTGATTCAATTAGACGGCGGTTTGAATGCGCAGACAGCAACGAGAGTTACTGAATAATGTAGATAAGTTAAAGTTTTTGAGTTTTATTTTTTAATGAATTTTGTGGGCGGTGGAGGTTGAACGAATTAAAATTTTATTCTCTTTTATTGGAAATATAATTTTGTCAGCTGTTCTTGTGTTCTGGGATGAGTATCGTTTATCCTAGGCGCAACCTTATTGGAGATCACGTGATGTAGTTCATTCTGTGTGACTGGTCATCACCGGTCACTGTTTAAGGCGTCTCCGAAATGATCTAAACAAATAGCTTTATGTATAGAAAACCTGCTATAGCTTATTGTAGCATATGATCGTACTAGCAGCGTCCCATGGTTTCACCCGCATAAGTTTCAATCCCGTGGGAATATCGGGATAAAGAATATCCTATGTCCTTTCCCGGGACTCAAACTATCGCTGTACCAAATTTCATATCAATCGGTTCAGCGGTTTAAGCGTGAAGAGGTAACAGACAGACACACTTTAGCATTTATAATATTAGTATGGATATTTTTTTCAGATATCAACTTTATCAAATATAATACGAAAATTCAATTTAAAATAAATGATGAAAGTGCGCAGGATCTCATTGACTTAAAAAACTCTATAATCAAGCAAAAACAAACTTACAAACAATGCTTTATATTCCGTACATAAATTGCGAAATAAAACAAATGTATTCAAGTTCGCCCAACAATAAGGAAGTCGACACAAGTACGGATGTACGTAGCGTCCAACATACGTACAAGTGCATTGTAGTAGGTTGTCGTGTGTGAGCATCCTAACAGCGCCGTTTGTACAATGAGTACAGAACGAATTGCGTCTACTCATACCAGCTCAGTTTTATGTACAGAGATTTACGATGGGTAAGTTGTAAGATGAAGCGAGGAAAGGAGAGGCATGCAATACTGGTAAGGAATTACTTTTTCCTTGTTTATTTTTGAGTGGAATTACAATCAGGGAAGAGCCTGTTATTCAAACTCAAAACTCAAACTCAAAGCATTTATTTCAACTTCTTAAACCATTTACAAGCATTTTCTAAATGTCAAGGAGTCGGGCAGCCAGAAAGATGTAAAAGTCAAAGTCAAATCATTTATTTAAAATAGGCACATTAAAGGCACTTTTGAACGTCAAAAATTACAGTAAAATAGAAATGATTCTAGTCGCTCCTTCCAAAAGTGTTCGTATGGAAAAGAACGGGCAAGAAACTCCACCGTTACTCTTTAAAAATGTTTTACATACATTCGTTATATTATACGTGAAGACGATGCACCTAGAATAAAATTAGTCTACCGCAAAAGGTAAAAAGAATAAAAAATAAAGCAATGACAGGTAAATCAATGTGATAGATACATGGTGCTCGCATATCTACAAATATTGTTGAAACTATAGTCCGGCCTTCGAGAGGATGCGTTCTTGACACCTGTCAAGAATGGTCGTACCATTCTAGTTGCTAATAAAGATCAAATTCGCGAAACACTTATTCATTTGTATGAAACTGATAGATGTCAGGTCTCTCGACGGCTGGACTGTAATTGTCCATTCGAAAGCGTTGTAGGTACCATGGACAAATACAAGTACCTACTTACATAACTTTTCACACATACATATAAAATAGTCATTTGTTTTCGGATATCGACTCAAAAGTTGTGGAAATATCCCTTTTGTTTTACCAAATCAACACAAAATTGTGCAATAATGAACACCTAACTCGCTTCGCGCTCCCGCCACCGCTTGTCGCTTATATCCTAAGCTCTCAAAGCCAACGGAACGCAGCAGTAAATCAGAGCGCGGCGCCAGCGACCTTCCGCCATCGCTTGTATGTTTATTCATGATATTGCTCATCTAGTGAAAGTGAATCTTTGTTTATATACGCCATATTCCACAGTGTTCGTACGGGGATTTGTGTTCGAAATACTGGTGAATTTTGGGCGGATTTTGGGCGGAAATTGAAAATTAACGTAATTGAAGTAATCTAGAATACACTTTAATTAATTCAATCTTAACATCAAAGGTTTAAACAACTATAGGCTGTAATTCAAAATAAAGTACAGTCAGAAAAATTAATTAACACACTACGTGAATTTGCCGGACAGCCATTTCATAAAACTGTCAAAGAATGTAAGTTGTGATTCGAAAATAATGACAATTTTAAGTTGGTGGTCGATTTGTCCCCTGGATTTGGTCCCTGGATTAACATATAGGCTACTTTTTATCCCGATTTTCCCACGGGATCGACATTTACGCGGGTGAAATCGCGGGGCGCAGTTAGTTGATAATATTTCTATTGCAAATCAATTTGTTATTAAGGTTAGCTATTTGACGACTTTTTTTTGTGTTTATAATTTCAGTTTTTGTGAGCTTAAGTTCCAATACGTAAGATCGCTTATACTCGTATTACCACTGTACGCAAGTCAACATTTGCCTCGCTTAGTCTTTTCCTATGTCGGAGTCGGATTCCAGCCTAACTGTATGCAACTGAATACCAGTATTTTACATGGAGCAACAGCCTATCAGATCTGCACAAACCAGTTACTGGGTAATACGACCCCTTGGTAAAACTGCTTTTCAGACTTTTAGACTTCTGACTACCCGTAACAACTGTCAAAGATCTAGGAATGACAGCCGGCAACGGCTTAACGTGCTCTCCTATAATATTTTCAAGGTATCTAACTAAAACCCTACATAGTTTGGAAACCTTCTCAAGGAGAGCGTCCTCGTAAAAACACTACTAAGTATAAAATACAGAATTTCCCACATCATCACGACAAAAATGATTATACCCCATACACATACCGCGAAAATAACTTCGCAATGCAGTGAAAAGATTCCCACACAATGCATGTACCCACTTAACCTATTTCTCGCACAATTGCTGGTCTACTTTAGGACATTTGAATGTAAAATGGCTCCGTTTCAGGCAGAGCGACGAAAAAATGCAAAGTGTTATTATTTTTTTTTTACAGTTGGGTAGAGTATTACGTAACTGATGCTGTGTTTTGAGGCACTACTGATAGCGATTGGCGGGTTACGTCTTAATTAGTGACAGATGACAAACAACTCGGCAATTTGTACTATCTTTGATGGGATATAAGGGATCTTTCGCTTAACAGGCTACCAAAGAGATAAGTATGCAGGTTCGTCGGATAGAGTTGAAGTTTAGTAAGAAACAGATGGATGTTCTCGAATAAAATGTTATTTTGTTAATAGAAAACAAACCGCTCATTTATCGAATTAAATCTTAGTCGACAACAGCCATCGGTTTCTTACTAAACTTCAACTAAATCCGACGATCCTGCATACTTATCTCTTTTGTTGACTGTACGTAAGCCAGGCGGCCACCACGGCCACGAACCAGAATCAAACAAGAAAAAAATCTCTGTATAAGATGACCATACGCACATAGATTGAATACTTAGTCACATAACAGAGGGATGCTGTAACTATAAAACTTTCAGATAGTCTAGCTTTAATGCTAGACTATCTTTTAAAGCCAGACTATCTGAAAGTTTCAAGAGACGTCCCCCAGATACATGTACGGACGACTTTTAAAAGATAGCTGCTATATGTAGACTGGATGTCGTCGCTCGTCGTCGTCGGTCGCGCCTTCGAAACGTGTGCGTTTCGAAGGCGCGACCAAGGGTATATTTAAAAACAAATATGCCCAAATTTTGTAAAAAAATTGTAAAAGTTGATTCCCAAAACCATAAATTTGAGAGAGAGAGAGGACTGGGAGAGGCCTGTCCGTGGACTGCTATGAAATGTGTTGGTTAGTTGACTGAAGCTACGTGAAGCTAAAATATTTCAACGACACGACCTTTCAACCTTCAAAATCTGCGCTCCAATCACAACTATCGCTTCAATTTTTTTTTTCATGTAGTGGTTTTGCAGTTGGTTTGTAATACTGTTCCAAGAACGATGGGCCACTTAATATAATGTCCTTCGTGTCCTGTCAGCTGCACGTTACAGGAACTGATGATGGACGCTAGTGATGGCGCCAAATATGTAGCTGAATTCTGGTCCGAGTCCATTTAGGTTGCCATCGACACGCTAAGATGAAGAAGTAGTTTCAGTATAGGATAGCCTTATACCAATTCTCCTCCGCTATCAGTATGACCTCGCTCACGGAAGTTTTCCGGGCGGTATTAGGCGGCTCCCAAATATAGGTCGCGCCAGGATTTGGATGCGGCTTACTGACGACTGATTTAAATATAACCCAGGATGAGGGGATGTATCACTCGCTTTATGAGCTACTGGATCTAGCGTACTGGATATCTAGTGTATTTGTATGTTGTGGGAGCTTTCACAGAGGTTTTTTTGGACAAGTTACAGAACTACAAGGTCAGATAGGGTTGTCCCTGTTTTATTTATTATTAACTGGCTGGGCCCCGCGTAAGTATCGATCCTGTGGAAATATCGGGATAAAAAGTAGCCTATATGTTAATCCTGGGTGTCAGCAACCTCCATACCAAATTTTATCAAAATTGGTCCAGCCGTTTGAGCGTGAAGAAGTAACAAACATATAAACACACACACATACACACACACTCACAAACTTTCGCCTTTATTTTATTATTGTGATACTTAGTAAAGGTGAGAGGGCTATATTCAGTAGGATTTGTTATTTAGCGGTATAAGCAGCAACTACAGGGAATTAAGTGCTCATAGCTTAAATGCTTGTATACTATACTTGTGATTGATCTAATAATGTATAAATAACGCGCGTGTAGGTATTTGAGTGTCATTCATTTGAATCACTTCATGTTTTTGGGTTTTATCAACTTTGTGATTAAATTAACCAGGCGCTTGTGACTAATAACAGGCGCACGCCACGGGTCGATCGATCAGGTTAAGCTACGGTTGCCGCGGTTGGTCCGTGGATGGGTGATCATCTTTACATACCAAGACCCCTCAGAGTCTCGGAAAGTAGCTGTAGCTGCTGCTGTAGTAGCTGCTGTCATTCGTGGACATTTGTCAGTCTTTACGGGTCATCAGAAGCCCGAAAGTTTGACAACCAGTCTTACCAAGGGGTTTCGTATTACCCAGTAACTGGGTTTTGGAGACTGACATATCTGAATAGGTAGTCGCTCCATGTAAAATACTGGTACTCACCTTTATCTGGTTAGTCTGGAAGCTGACCCCAACATAGTTGGGAAAAGGCTTGGCAGATGACGATCATGAATAATATTAACCGCTTATGTGCCGTAATTACAGACACAATTAAAAAGCCATTGTGTCTCACGTAGATCTACGTTCTGGCAGATTAAGGGTTAATCAATAACGAAAACACTGCTTAATTATTAAATTATTCATATAATATTAAATTTCATTTTCAATCACCGGATCCCATCCAAATTGTTAATAACAGAGACATAATTTATTGAAATACATCACAAGCACAATAAAACGAAGGAACAAAAACCATTGGTTTGTTTAACATGATAAATGATTTCCATTCCTCTGAATATTCATCTACAGAATTGTTTTTTGTTTCATTCTGTACCTGACTGGCTTGGAATGTTAATGGAAGCCCAATTTTCTGTATTGTTTACCAACATCTTTGTTTTCTCGTATTGTTTTAGAGTTTCGGATAGATGTAGGTTTGTGGCGCGCCGTGAATTGGTGCTTTTAGGGAAGATTTTGCGTTGCGCAATGTTTTTGAATGGCTTTTCAGGATTTGGGTATCGTTTACTTATAGATTTCGTAGATTCATTTGGTAATAAATGTATTTCGACAAGCACAAAACCGGTCGAAGTGCCCCAAGCACCTCTACTTCGACCGGTGGTCGTCTTTCGGCTGAAATGATGATGATGAAATCTGTTTGAAGGTTTAACAAAAAAAGGAAACACGTATCATAGGAACCACCACCTTCCTGCTGATGCTTGCCAGGGTCGCGGGTTGTTCGAAAGAGATACCGTGGCCCCTGGCATAGGCAACTGAAAGAACACGGGTGGGTTTTAGTCAGTAAAAGTCTGACATGTCCTCCCACCCCGCCCAAAGCGGGAGAGGTTTTTTAAAATTTCCCAACCAAAAAAAAAGGAACCACCACTGGTTCTGCTATGGTTTTAGATTTTATATAGACTTATATATGGAACATCGACCGCAAAACTGAAACCATGAATTTTGCACATGATTCTAGACCCCCTAGAGTAGTAATAGTTCATCAGTTATAAAAAAAATGGCCCAGTGCCTGTGCCTGGACTCGCACACGAAGGGTTCCGTACCACAAGGCAAAAACGCCGAAAAAAACGTTTGTTGTATGGGAGCTCCCTTTAAATATTTATTTGATTCTGTTTTTAGTATTTGTTGCAATACCGGCAACAGATATACATCATAAAATTTCAACTGCCTAGCTATCACGGTTCATGAGATACAGGCCTGGTGATAGACGGATTGATGGACAGTGGAGTCTTAGTAATAGGGTCCCGTTTTTACCCTTTGGGTACGAAACCTAAAAACAGCTGTTTCATAGAAAAGTGCAGTTACCTACGCGGTAAAAAAGATTAGAAAATCTATTTTTTTTAACAACTGACGAAATATTTCAGCGTAGAGGAGTTCAGAATCATGTACTCAATCCACGGCAACATCTTGCTTATTCATGTCCCTGCTACTCTGTTTGTAAACACCGGGAGTTGTCCAGCATTTCCACTCATATACTGCCTTGGTACCTTTTGTTAGTCACGTTATTTTATATTAAAAAAAAACTTTATTGATGCAAAAACCTTTGACATTGCATCAATATTTTTTTTTTTTTCAACTTGTTTTTAGTTAAAGGTCATACGGATAAGGTAGACCCTGACTCCTGGGGGCCTAAAAAGGCCACTTTGGCAGAATCATAACAGGGTAACATAATGGACAGTTAACTGTTAAGTAATTCGTATGAAATCCCATTGGTGAAGCATTTTTCAGTTATTTTTTTTAGCTGTGCTAAAATACTAATCAATCCAATCCAAATCCAATCCCAATCTCTTTGATTGTACCTACGTAGTGCAGCGAAAGAAAGAAAAACCGGACTGTCTTCGCCATATTATAATTCATAATGTTATCCTTTTATGATTCTCCAAAGTGGCCTTTTTAGGCCCCGTGAACTAGGTGATCCTAGGAGTCGGAATTTTTTTATTCATTTTCTCTACATGACTAAACCATCTCCGCATATTCTTTTCAATTTTTCTCCTTACGCCTTGGATTTTTCCTTCAAAATATTTTTCTTTCCCAAATCAAGACCTAGCATCAGCTTAATTAGCCACGTTTCCACTGCTGGGACACAGGCCTCCTCTATGTGAGAGGAAGTGGGCCGTAATCCACCATGCGGGCCCAGTGCGGGTTGGTAGATGTCACATGTCTTCGAATTTTTCGTCCTAGGATTTATGGCGGTTACCTCACGATATTTTCCTTCACCGTAACATTTATCTATGTATCCATAAATAAATAGCTAACTGTATATCTACGAATGGAAAGCGATTTTCCTTCAGAAGCCAAGGCGCTCGCAATCAAAAAAAAAAAGTCGGCTAAAGCATCGAAAGTCCCTTATAGCTCGTTGCGACTTTCCAAATGACTTTTTACTGGACCCTTTGTCTTTGTCCCTTTGTAGGGTTGTGCCAGGATCGGGGGATTATTCCTTTAAGAAGTTTTTTAATGATGAAGATTTTGGTATGACGGTTTTTTTTAAAGAGTTCGTTTTTAAGCTGTATGTTGTATTATAAGATATAAAATATACACTTTAAATCATTGATATCGTTGATACTTACCTTATTTAGGTATCTACTAAGAAAGTCTATATGTAGTTTTTCAAATTCAGTATGTTTGTTAAGTTATTTTTAGTGAGTTTATAAAAACTATCGGGTTTGAACTGAAGAGGTGTTGACAATCTTTATATGAAAAATGTTAATAAGTATTTAACTATTTTTTAAAAATGGTTCATGATTTGATTCGATCTGACTTACCTAATTTTACCATTTAACAAAAAAATAGTATGAAAAAGTGGAAAGTTATCTTCAGGAACAAAAGTAAAATCTTTCAAATTTCTTTCCATATTTCGAGCAGCCCTGGCCACCCCAGTCCGGGATAGCAGTCGCAATGGCGACAATTTATGTGACGCGCTGACGACGTCTAATTCTACTCGATCTCATTAGATGCGACTAAACGCGGAACTATTTCACTTAGGACGACTTTTTTGTCGGACGTAAGTTTTTATTTGTCTTCTGCATGAAATAGATTTAAATGTTTGCGTGAGGATAGTATTGTATTATCCATGTATTTGAATCATTCTGACATTTTAGTTTTTTTAAATCAGTCAGACCTGTTTGATTGTTTTGTATAACGTTTCTTAAATAATAGTTGTATACATTAATTATATCTTAAATCTCTTTGGTTGTTAGTTTACCATATTTGATCAAGCTGATTTTTCAATCATTTGATAACTATATTCGAGGAATAATTTTGCAATTTTGACAGTTATTTCATACAAAAACTGTCAGACGTCAATTTCATTCCTCAAATAAAAGTTACTACCTATCTGGCGATGGAAAAACCTGCCCTTAATCGGAAGAATAATTTTGAATTGTTGACAGTTCTTCCATACAGAAACTGTTAGGCGTCAATTTTATTCCACGAATAAAAAATATCTGTCGATTGAAAATCATAATCAAGATTTGATCCCGACCTAAACGTTGCCGGGGCGATTCTGGTGACTAGAACCAGGATTGATATTTACTTACTTATGTACAGCGGTGCTATTCTGTGAAAATCTCACCGTGAAAACTTAGGTGAAGTGAGCGTGGAGTGAGCTGTCAATAGTGTCAATTCCTAGCAAAAACAAACTCACTTCACCTAAGTTTTCACGGTGAGATTTTAACAGAATCGACCGGCAGATCTAGTTTCTTTTCCTTGTTTACGTACATTCGGGAAGGCACAAAAAACTTTTTGTCAATTTATTTTCCGCAAAGCTTTTGTTTTTACCAGAAATACTAATGGCCCTTTCATACAAAGACAGATTTACGCCGATTGGGTACAAGAAAAGGGAAAACCAATTAACACTTACACGAATTTTCTTTTCT
Source organism: Mesoligia furuncula (assembly GCA_916614155.1). Lineage (NCBI taxonomy): Eukaryota > Metazoa > Arthropoda > Insecta > Lepidoptera > Noctuidae > Mesoligia > Mesoligia furuncula. Next base: position 4,819,757 of record OU744803.1, on the reverse strand, counting down.
TCTCATTCCGTTCGACAACACAAAGAAAGTTCGCCAACACAAGGAAAGGAAATAACATCTGTATAATTAACTAAATTACTGTCATAAAATACTACATGCATTGACCTGATTAATGGAAACACATACATACATAATTAAAAAAAAAAAGAAACGTCAAAACAAACATTGCGATTAGTTCATCAACGGTTTACGACAATGTTGCCATAAAAATATATCTAAACGACACGTGAACGTCAAAAACTAATTTACTTGGCAACTCTATGAACTTTATACTTGTGTGATTCCGTTAGATAAATTCGTAAATTAAATTTTATGGACACGCAATTTATTTTGGACTTTATTTTTATGGTGTTATGACGTAATGTCGCGTGTTGGGGACGTGGGAATTCGGGCTGGGCCTTAAAATAATGCTTGCTAGAAACTTCGGGAATGAAAGGTCATTGCGCCTTGCCCTATGTAGGTCAGATAGTAAGGGCTGGCTGATTTTTAGGTTTATTTGTGAGTAGATAAATAGTTAATGGAGAGAGAATATTTAAGACATGTTTACTGAAGATACTTCCTTTATTTAAGGGGCCGTAAAGATGCCAGACTTTTATAAACTTATGGAACTCATAACCACAGAGTTAGAAAGAATGATTACCGTTACGGTTTTCTGCAAAATCAGCCTATAATGTTCGCACTGCTGGGCCACAGGCCTCCTCTCGGTGAGCGGGAGTGGGCCGTAATCCACCACGCGAGCCCAGTGCGGGTTGGTAGATGTCACATTTCTTCGAATTTTTGTTTCTAGGACATGCCAGCTGATTTACATCAGAGGAATACAAACAGTCGGCACACACGATACAGTGATGACCTCAATTAAAATCATATTCATATTAAAAGTGTTACTATTCAAAATGGTGACATATCCTTCGGGACGTTCGTGTCAAACAAGTATAATCCTGTCGCAATAATTAACATGACTGGCCTAACCAGAAAACAAACACCACGACGGGCGCCATTTTGTGAAATAAAAACAAGTGAATAACTAGTTCAGGGGAACACTTAAATAAAATATATTAATCAGCAGGGAGAAATTTGTATAAATTAATAAATGATTCGGCTAATTGTTGGCATGTTTGTTTATTAAATAGAAATGGTAGGGCAAATAAAATTTAGCAAACAATTAAATAAAACTATATTATTTTAAAATGAACAATGCAGTAAAAAAACACAACATTCTAGCCTCAACATCGTCCTTTCAAAAAACTAGTTCTCCGACTATTCCAAAATCAAAATAAATAATGTTTCTATACATAATGAAAAAAAAAACTTCCTACTCATTTCCTATAATGAGGGATTTTCTTTTTCTTTTTTTTTAACGCTTCCCTAGTCGCTGGATAGATGGCGCTGAACTTGGTAAGTTACTGCAAGGAACGGAACGTCACATAATTTTTTTATTAATTAACTTGGATGTAATTTTGAGATCGTAAAACGAAAGCAAACGACACTGTCACTCAACGAGCGTATATGACGTGACGCAATGTTTTTTTTCCAAGCGTTTTGACTTTGGCACCTAGTAACGTAGTCAGTTCAACGCCATCTTCAGGGTTCTTGGAAACAATTTTTTTTTTTAATACTCAAAAGAAAATTCTCTCATTATTATTATTATATAGGTAGGTAAGTAATTCTTTTGACATTCTGAAAGCATATTTTGACAAGAATACCTTTTTGTGTTATTGCCGGCTATAGTACCTACAAAACAAATAGTAATTGTTACTTATTGTTTCATAGACCGGAGAGATTTGAAACATTGTGTTTTTTCTAAAGTACAAACAGTTTTTAGATTCCTAGTCATAATGGAATCATCCCTCTTTCTCATTAGACCATAAACATACACTGCCAAGAATAGTCCCATCTGATGCAGTAAAAGTCACAAAAACCACCACGTTTACCACCCTTATACATTGTGATATCTTTCTAGGTCAGCACCCAGTTTCAGGATGTTTTCAGCACAAATGAGTTATGTCTCCTAGTTTGTGTTACAAAGGCTTTCAAGATTTATTGGTGACAGATCTATTTGCTGATTAAATTAGAAAGGGAAAGTTGGAAATTAGCTGTTTTGGTCGGAGTTATATTTACTTTGAAAAGTTAGCATTTTTGGCTAGAATTATATTATTAGCCTGCATCTGAAGTTAAAGTTTCTTTTTCCTAATTACAGATTACTATTCAAAAGCTATGACATTTACGAGTGTAGTGTTATTTAAATTTGTGATGATATCTTGAACAATAAAGTTTTTTACTATTTTATTTTTATTAAAATGGTTATTTTCTGACCTGAGCTTTATGGAGCTCAGAAATGGTGGCGCATCACTTCTGAGCTCAATTAAACTAAAACAACTAACTTTAAAATTTCAGTCTTCTTCTTAGAGTAATGATGCCAAAATACTATGAACTTCAAGGCATTTATTTCAATTAAATCATTTACAGACACTTTTGAATTGTCAAAGAGTCGAGCTCATTCCAAAACGTAGATCTCTATGGAGAAGAACGGGCATTAAACATCAAGGACAGTCTTTGAAATCAAGATATTACAAACTCCTGGGTACACAAAAAATATAATTATATCGTTTTTTATAATTGCGGCTAAGAAAGAACAGCCGAGCGGGTTGATAGACCAGGTTAAGCTATACTTGCCACGGTTGGTCCGTGGATGGGTGACCATCTTCACATACCAAGACCCCTCCGTGCCTTGGAAAGCACGTTAAGCCGTTGGTCCCGGCTGTGATTCGTGGGTCTTTGACGGTCGTTACGGGTCGTCAGAAAGTCTGACAACCGGTCTTACCAAGGGGTATCGGTTTACCCAGTAACTGGGTTGTGAAAGTCAGATAGGCAGTCGCTCCATGTAAAATACTGGTATCCAGCTGCATCCGGTTAGTCTGGAAGCCGACCCCAACATAGTTGGGAAAGGCAGGCAGATAATGATGATGTTGATCGGAATTGTTCGGCCCAAAATTCAGCAACGCGAATACTGTTCGCTGAAGCAGGCATTCTAGTATGTGTTACTTACATACTTACTTCAGCATTAAAAACGGTCGGACTCGCGCACCGAGAGTTCCGTAACATCCGGGTTTATGCATAAGGTTTATGTTTATGAAATTAAATGTTTTTTATTTTTCAGTTGATTGAATGAATGGTAAATTGTGGTTTACGATTTATGTCGTATTAAAAAAAAACTACTTACTAGATCTCGTTCAAACCAATTTTCGGTGGAAGTTTACATGGTATTGTACATCATATATTTTTTTTAGTTTTATCATTCTCTTATTTTAGAAGTTACAGGGGGGGGACACACACATTTTACCACTTTGGAAGTGTCTCTCGCGCAAACTATTCAGTTTAGAAAAAAATGATATTAGAAACCTCCATATCATTTTTGAAGACCTACCCATAGATACCCCACACGTATGGGTTTGATAGAAAAAAAAATTTTGAGTTTCGGTTCCAAGTATGGGGAACCCTAAAATTTATTGTTTTTTTTTCTATTTTTGTGTAAAAATCTGAATGCGGTTCACAGAATACATCTACTTACCAAGTTTCAACAGTATAGTTCTTATAGTTTCGGAGAAAAGTGGCTGTGACATACGGACGGACAGACAGACAGACAGACAGACAGACGGACAGACAGACAGACAGACAGACAGACAGACATGACGAATCTATAAGGGTTCCGTTTTTGCCATTTGGCTACGGAACCCTAAAAACAATCAAATTGTTCTTTCAGTATTTGTTTAAACTACAAACCAATCGAATACCCACAAGCTGAGCTAATGCGACAAATCGCAGCGACAAGAATCCGAGTTAGTAACAAACTAATAAGTATTGAGTCGTTCACTCGTTCCGTTTAGTTGTCTTAAGTCCCAGTCTTGTTGCCTTTAGCGATGCGGGTGAACTTCGCGATACAAGATTGTCTATAAGTGTGGATGTGCCTTATTTTAAAATTTTGTTTAGGATATTTACCCTGTTTAGTTTTCTAGTGCAATTACGCAGTTTATAGCTTAAGTATTGAAAGAGGCATAAAAGTAAATCACGAATATCATTTAGGTAAGTAATAATTATAGGAAAGCCGATGAAAGGTATTATTTTCTTCGTTAGGACTCTTAGGCCCTTCGTACACACACGTATTTCTTGCCGTGAAAAACTACGGTTTATACGCCGTGTGAAGGCACAGTGTTTTATGGATCACTATGGAAGCTTGTTGACAGACGTTTTTTTTTACCGTCGCTTACAAAGGGTCTTAAGAGCGTTTACGTCGTACGGCATTTCATATAAACTTACAAGCCCTTATTTTTCGAAATGAATGAAACGATTTTAATGAAACTTCATACGCAGAAGCAAGATGCAATGCTCTACTAACTTTGTAGACCTTTGTATCTTGCTTATGCTTATGAAGTTTCATTAAAATCGGTTCATTCATTTCGAAAAACAAGGGCTTGAAAGTTTGTATGAAATGTCGTACGGCGTAAACGCTCAAAAGGTAATCTACAAATTACCTATGCATTATATTCGCAATATTTTAGCCGCTTTTATTAATACAACTACTACATGGATGTCATATTTCAAGACGCATTTTTGGCCAGTAGCAAACTGGTATGTCACTTAAAATCAGAAGTGGAAGGTCGGAAATAGGTACGTTTATGAATGTGTCTTATCCAAGTAGTGATTGTTCCCCGAGCCATGAAGGCCGGGCCATCGGCAGCGGGGGCAGAATCCAACTTAAATTGTTGCGCAATCCGAGATCTTAGTCCGCAGTAATGTAGGGAATCTGCCTCTGGGATTCCATGCGGTGTGGCGGAGTTCGGACTGTCTTTTCAAGACTAGTCGATTTTTATATCCATACTATCACACTAATATTATAAAGGCGAAAGTTTGTGAGTGTGTGTGTTTATATGTTTGTTACTTCTTCAAGCTCAGACGGCTGCACCCTCTTCACGCTTAAACAGCAGGATGACCAATTTTGATAAAATTTTGTATGGAGGTAGCTGACACCCTGGATTAACATATAGGCTACTTTTTATCTCGATGCTCTCACGGGATCGACACTTATGCGGGTGAAACCGCGGGGCACAGCTCGTAATATAATGAAAATAAATGCGAAAGTGCACCCCCTACGGTTTCACCCGCATTCGATCCCGTTAGAATATCGGGATAAAAAATATATATGCAATCTATCTCCCTGCCAAATTTTATCGAAATCCGTTCAGTGCTTTAGTCGTGAAAAGGTAACATACAGACAGACAGACAGGGTAACTTTCGAATTTGTAATATTAGTATGGATTAAATATTCATTATTATTCAAAATGTGCTAGAAATGCGCAATTTTTTGAACGTCCACATGCATTGTTATAAAATTTGAAGAAGCAAACTTTTTGTTACTGCGCTTTTCCTTTGGTTTTCTCATGTACCATCTACATGGTTACCCTACAAAGCCCGGGGGCCATCGGGCGGCACCATCGGCATGCGATACTGAAAATAAGTTCAGTTTCCACAGTTTTGTGTCGAAGCATTTAAAGCTGGCTCTCGTCTTTCGGCTCCCGGGGTCTCGGCTCCCGGGGACTCGGCTCCCGGGGTCTAGGGTCTCAATGGTAAATGTTTGCAGTTTGTCTGGCGTTAGTTTCGCCTCTATTAGGCGTTTGTCTCCTTTTAACGTGTTCTAAAAACCCACTGGTAGTTCCAGAGATTAGGGCTTTCAAACAAACAAACGCTTCAGCTGTAATATTTTAAAGTACTAGCAGCGCCCCGCGGTTTCGAACTCATAAGTGTCGATCCCGTGGGAATATCGGGATAAAAACTGTTCTATGTCCTTCCCCGGGATGCAATCTATCTCTCTGCCAAAGTTTATCGAAATCCGTTCAGTGGTTTCGCCGTGGTAAGGTTACATACAGACAAACAGACAGACAGAGTTACTTTCGAATTTATAATATTAGTAAGGATAGTATATAGATTTATCAGGTAGAAAACTAGGAAAGTATTTAAGTATTAAAATAAGTAAATAAAAAGCTAGAATTCGAAAGAATCTAGGGAACTGAGCAATAGTTGTAGAACTATTTTTTCTTTCTTACTCCGTTGAAACTTACAAACAGAACTCGAGCTAAAGAAAAAGAAGGCTTCAGATTTTTTTCTTTTGGAGTTTTGCAAAGTCATACTACGCTTTACTTAGGTACAAGTATTTTATGCGTACCCAAAAGATATAGAGAAAATAAAGACCTAGGTATTGGTAATACGGGCTGTTGTCCGCAATTCCAAGTCAATGCGCGTATTTTGCGTACAGGTGGGAAAATCGGTTATTCGATCCACCCCAGCTCCTCAAGGAAGGCCAGCAAAAAAAAAAAAGACAAATAAATAAAGACCTAATAATAATTATAATGACCAAATAGTAACATCCCAAATCGATCTGCCTAGCCTTTGCTTTTGCATATGCAGCTGAATACCAGTATTTTAAATAGAACGACTAACCTCCACAACTCAGTTACTGGGTAACACGTTACCCCTTGGTAATACTGGTTGTGAGACTTTTGGTTTTCTGACTACCCATCACGACTGTCAAAGATCTACGAATGACAGCCTAAAGCAAACGGTTTAAAGTGCTTTCCGAGGCACCTCGATATGTTATGAATCATTATGTTCTGTAACCCATCCACGAACTGACGGCGGAAACCGTAGCTTAACTTTGCGGCTTGTGCGGCTGTTATTATTTAGCCACGAGCCACTACACCTATGGGATGTTACAATTGTAGCGGTATCTACAATGCCACACGCGAACAACGCGTCATACTGACGTCACACAAAATCCTGCATCGCGCAAGCAGAGTTTACCGCGCAACTAGCATAGATACAACGGTCCCGACATAAATCATTGCGCAGTTGCCCGCCAGATACAACACCCGTCTGGTCGGAGGATCCTCCCATTTCTATAGAGTATGAATGAACTTTACACCCCGTTCTTTATATACCTCTACACAATAAAGGGGCTTATGATTATATAATTACTTACAAGCTTACGCAATTACTCAGAAAAACGCGTAAATAAGTAGACTTTAACATTTCATATTCCCCTGAATTGTGAAATGAATTCGAAAAATTCATGAATGGATAAGAATCAATTGGATTCTTCGAGTTAGGCGCACAGCCAAGTTCTAATAGCGATTTGATATGCACATAAATTGGCGCGGCAAAGTTCTGAGATAGTAAAATGGAGGGAAAGGGAGGCAAGATGTATGGTCCTTTTCTTTCGGTTTCAGGAGTCGAACAGGAAGTTACGTAATAGTATTTTGTCGTAGTGATTGGATAATAGAAAGGATTTTAAAAATACAACTCGTTATCTATTGGAGAAAAGTGAAAGAAAGAATGTGCAAGTTTTGGGTTCGATTCCCGGGTCGAGCAAAGTATTATTGGGTTTTTCCATCTGGAATTTCTCAGGAACAGCCCGAAGTCAGGATTTGTGCCCGGTTGATGGCAAAAGGCATTTTATTACTACTCATCATCATCATCATCTGCCTAGCCTTTTCCCAACTATGTTGGGACCGGCTTCTAGTTTAACCAGATGCAGCTGAATACCAGTATTTTACATGGAGCGACTACCTATCTGAAATCCACAACCTCAACAAAAGTTACTGGGCAATACGATACCCTTTGGTAAGACTGGTTGTCGATCTGATCGATCGACCTGTGCTGCGGTTATTATTTAGCCACGGGCCCCTCACATTTTCTTACTTTCCATTTCTCCTGTTACATGGGACTTGAACATAACTGGTGAAATGTGGGTGTAGGTAATAAGTATACATCTGCATCTGCCTAACCCTTCGGGATATTCAGGCGTTATGTTTTGTTATAAATAAAATAAAGAGAAAAAATAATAATAATAATATAATAGAAATATAGAGAGGCAGGCCGCAAACTTAACATCGTTTGGGGTGGGGTGTCCATCGAACACAGCAACTTCCCTAAATATCTTGGTGTTACCCTGGACAGGTCTTTAACCTTCAGCAAAAACTGCAAGAATATCAAGCAGAAGGTGCACACTCGCAACAGTCTTCTTCGTCGACTGGTCTCATCGAAATGGGGTGCTTCGCCTGACGTTGTGCGGACTACTGGACTGGCGCTATCTTTTTCTGCGGGAGAATTCGCGTGCCCCGTGTGGAGCCGTTCAGCCCATGCAAAGCTGGTGGATATAGCTTTGAATGAAACGTGCCGGATCATCACTGGCTGCCTAAAACCAACCCCGGTACAAACGCTGTATCCGCTAGCAGGAATAGCGCCACCAGTAGTTCGCAGAGCGGTGGCAAGCTCCAGCGAAAGAGCCAAAATGGTCTCCGACACACGACACCCTTTGCACGACAACATCCTTGTGCCACAAAGGCTGAAAAGCCGAAACAGTTTTTTAAAGTGTGTCGTTCCACTCTCTGACGAACCATCACAAGAGAGACTGAAGCTGTGGCGAGACAGTGCTACCTTACCCAAACCGTTCGTCCCACCCGCTGAAGACCTCCCACCTGGACATGAGTTACCTTGGGTAATCTGGAAGTCTTTAAACAGACTCCGGACCCAAGTAGGCCGAAGCAAGGAAAACCTGTTCAGGTGGAGATTCATAGACGACTCCGCCTTGGAGTGTAAATGTGGTGCTGTCCCACAAACGATGGGACACTTAATATCGTGTCCTGCGTGTCCTGTCAGCTGCACGTTACAGGAACTGATGGACGGTGATGAAGGTGCCAAACAGGTAGCCAAATTCTAAGCCGAGTACATTTAGATTGCTGTCGATACGCTAAGAAGAAGAATAAAATAAACTTTGATAAATAAAAAAATGAGAAAAAAATTACATTTTACAAAAGCAACGATATTTTTAAGGACGAATTTCTTTTACAGAGTACCTACCTAATTTGCATTTGCGACTTATTTGCCAAAAATGTAAACAAATATGAGTTTATGGAAAAGTAACTTTAATTCCTACACAATAAAGTGTAGTTTACGCTACAACTTCAAGCATTTTTATAACTTTTTTCAATAGTGTTAGTCACTCTGAAATCAACTTAATTACCATTAGAATAAAGTTGATACTTGCTTAACTTGAAATAATATCAATTTGAAAGAAACTTGAATAGACTTTAAGAATTAAATGTCAGCCTAATTCCGGAACGGTAAACAAAATTTTATTCCGACGAAAAATTCGCAACTCATTTTCCAAATACCAAAGCGAAAGAATGAAAAAAAATGATAATTGTTACAAGCTTCCAAACTTCGAACTTTAAAAATTCACAGTGGACTTGGCTTGAACTCTACTATGCACGATAACGCAGACATTTTTATTGTTATGTCAAAAGTTCGTCGCGCACCAATGACATAATTTCTTTGAAATTAGGTTTCATTGCCGACTCGTGCACTGTGCCAGTGTTTTATTATAAAAACGGTGTAAATTCCGAAAGAGAAGTACTCCAGTTTATTTTTCCTTAACTTTTACAGATTTCTGTTGTGTTGCTTTATTTTTTTGTTAACGTTTTAGCGATTCAGTGACCCAGTTTAGCAGTCGGCGGGAAAATAATCAGGCTGAGTATTTCACGAAATAAAGATGGAAGGGTCGTTGAAGTACATTTGGGCAACCGAATGAAATGGGAACCAGATAAATTTTATCTTTCAGTTGTTGTCAGATTAGTGTCAAATTTAATTCCAGATTTTGGCTACAAATCATAGAAACAATCTACTCTCTAATCGTCGAGTTGCGTGCACTGACTGGATAGGTGCACTCAAATCTATGTGGTTCTTTCCTCAAAAGAACATCTCTGGCACTAATCTGCATAGTTCTCAAATAGTCTGACCAAGAGTATGTCTGGACTTTGAAAAAGACCAAGAAAGAACTCTGAGTTTGTTTCGGTCTTTCTTCTCATAATAGTCGAAACTTCGAACTCCTATAGTTATAAAACATGATTTTTTTGACGTGTAAAAGATTTGTTTTTAACATATTTTCCGAAAGAAATATTATTCATTACTTACTTTGTCAGCATGAGAATGAGACAAGCCAAATACTTATTCACATATTCGCAAAAATGTTTGACAAAGAAACACTAAAAATATACTCTCAAATAGATTCAAATATCGAAAATATTTTACTTCAAAAGCGTTTCACGAGTAGTAAGAAAATGGCTTTTTACAGTCGAAACTTTACCTTTGAGTGCATCGAGTGTCATTCTATCGTCAATATTTCCTGCAATTCCATTTCGTAGCGGTTCCGATTGCGGCGATGCGATGAAAAAAACTTTATCGCTCCAAACTTGAGTTTGAATTTTTTTTAAATGAACATTCCTATAAGTGTTCTGCGCGTTTAGGCGTGGTTTTAAAATGTTTTCGAAGGGTTTTTTTTTGTTTTTTTTGCCTGAAGCTTTCATGAAATTGTTAACTACGTATTAATAATTGAACATTTCGACGAACAAAAGTCAGCATCCTTTGATGACACATGATGGCACAGAATAAATAACCCTAAAATGAATGGCGGCTATAAAAATGGACTGGACATTTCGAATGCAAAAATATATTTTCGAAATTCAGATTCGAATTTCGAGCCCGATGGAACGGAAGTGACGGGAAATCTGCGATCGGAACGGGTTGGCTGGCCATTGTCTTCCGGAAACGAATGGCGCGTGAGGGTTGGCAGAATTGGTATGACCGGAAATAGTGCGTGTGGCCAATGCAGGGTAATCAATTGCTGATTTGATTGCTGATTTGTTATTAACTAAGCAGTGATTGCATCGGATATTATGATTGAGATTTTTTTTGAGGTACCTAGGTAATTGGAAATTTTGCCATTTTTAAGGGGTTTTTTTGGCTTTAAACCTTAGAATTTAGAAGATAATTATGGTAGGAATAAATTGCTTGTTTTATTGCAAACGGAACCATTTAAAAGACATTTGTGTATAATTTCAAACGGAATTCCTTAAAAAAACAGTAAAAAAAAACACATATTACCTAATGAAACTTACATATCCAAAAGCGCCACATCCAAAGCATAAAAAAAATCAAAAAACGTAAGACAAATGAAACCAGCCACCATTTTGCGCCGACTAACGACCGCCACTATTTTTCAACCACACTTAGACGTAATTAGGAGCGTCGCAATGCGCAAGTTGTGCTATAAAATACTTTCTCTCATCGGGGTAATGGATCGAGCTGATTCGCGCCTTTCGGCCAGTCATCACGTGAGGTGAACATTGTTGTTGTTGTGTTGGTAGTAAATTAGAGGTGTGTTGGCAGCGTGTGTGTGTATTTGAACTTGAATAAGGAATAGTGGTGGTGTGTGGGTGGGTGCGTTTTTGTATTTGATTAATGTTTTGATTTGGATATGTTCGATGCTTAAAACTGAAAAGTAGGATGGTAGGTATTCAAAGAAAATTTAATATGAGTTAATTTTTTATTTTATCAAGTAGGTACCTGGTACTTGCTGGCAGGCCTACGCTACGCTGCGCTGTCCTCCCATACCTATGGTAATTTGAAAACATTGTAAAAGCCAATTATTTTTAAAAGAGTCACCGTGGAGTTTCTTGCCGGCTCTTCTCCATAGGAAACAACCAATTGGAACCGTGCACCTAGCTTCTGACGTTTCATAAGTGCCCATGGAGGCTTATGTGAAATAAAAGATTTTGATTTTGAATTTCTGCCTGCAATATTATTGAAGTGGCGATTATTTGAATGATTGAAAAGTGCTGTTTAATTTGACTAGGTATAATGTGTAAAGAGCAAAGTAAAAAAAAAAATAGGTTTAAAAAAAAAAATTTTTGTTTTCCTTTTCTAAAATAAGACCCCCTGAACCTTCAAGTAACAAAATACCCACAAAAACCTTAAAGCCATGCCCCACCATATATTAAGTATGAAGCGAACCGGGACAATCGGGCCATTATCTGCAGGCAGAGGGTTAATGGGCCAAACTGGACTTGTTCACAAAGATAGCAAGTGGGGTCTTGTGGGGAGCACTGTCTTCGCCATATAACGCCGATGGTTAAGTGAGGGGGTGCTTTAGACCTGCTTAGTTTTTGCCAGTGAGGGACGAATTGTCTTGTAATGTTGGTTCTGCACTAGTCATTTTAGGGTTATGAGGGAATGAGTTTGAATAAAACCCGGCCATTCGACTTTATTTGCTACTACCTTACGTATTTTATGTTCCACTTCTTCGTGTACCTATGTGCGTCTTTAGTTATACTCATTAGGCCCCGTTTACATGGGCGTCTGCATACAGTCAGCAACAAAAGTCGATTAACACTTTAGTTTTTTTATCTCAGTTATTGAGCAAAATATTAACACTTCAGTTTTTTTAAATCTGAGATTTAAAAAATTGAAGTGTTAATCGACTTTTGTTGCTGACCGTACCTACGTAACATGATACTCAAGGTATTTAATGATATTCAAGATATTTTCGATATTTTTTTCGTTCGTTTTAGGTTCTACTTATCATAACAGTGAACCTTCTTTTTTATGTTTTAATAATAAATTGTATTATCCTGCTTAAGATTTACCACAGACACCGTTATCGCGAAGCAATAATTCAGCGATGACAATAAAAGACTGGCTTTTATACCACATAAACAAAAATCGTCCAATAAAGACATCGGGGATGTTCGGGGGAGTTCGGGGGACATCGGCGTCAACCACGCGGAATTGTGATAACAAAACGATGGTAGAGGGATGGAAGCATTGAAATTGTTTAGAAAGTTGTGCTTGGTTTTTTAATTCACTTTAAAAAATATTTTAAGAAAATATGTTGTAAGTCATACAATAAGTGGTCACATATTTCATCACAACTGTCATTATTACTCCATCACAAAGCATTCTGAAATTAAATATTTAACCTCTCAATATTTAAAAAAAAACATTTGGTATCCAAACATTTTGAAGCCGTTTTATTTTGGGAACCTTTCTAATAATTCGCCCTCCAAATACAATACCGCGTTTTATTTCTTGTAACAAATCATCAAACGAGCAGCCCTAAACCACCACCATCAATGGGAAACCATGGCAAACCGACGGTGTGGTGGATATTGCCGTCTATGCTGCAATAATCGTAAAACGAGGCACTGGTAAACACGCAATGTATTGGAAACAGGAGATTAGTACCGATGGAAGGACTTACGAATCGTTGTCGGGCTGCAGTTGAATGATCATGGAACATACCTGAAACAAAAGAATATGATTATTAGATTTGATAAAATGTTTTTCATATTTTTGAACGGACGTTCTTAGGCGGCGATTTGAAAATTGCACGAAACTTGAGAGATAACGCGTCATGTTTAGGCACATTTCGTTACTTGCGAGAGAAGAAAGGTATAACTCTCTCTGTCTCTCACAATAAATTTCAATTTTTTAAGAAGTTTCACTTTTATGACGTGTAAGGTGCAGACGCGCTATTTTTTAATTTATCTGTAATTGTATTCCTTTTTTGTTTACCCTAAGAATGTAAGGGTTAATTACTCTTTTAACCGTTTATGGGTGTTTTTAATTTACAGAAACAACAAACAAAAAACCTGCTAATTTGATTTCCACTTGACGTTAAAATACTTTAAAGAGTCAATGGGTACGGCAGTGAATAATCCCATAAAAAGTTACAATATTCTTTTAAAAAACAAGGAAACTCCAGAATCCGAAAATTCGAAAGTTACGCAATTAAAAGTAGCACCAAAGCAAACACATACCATAAAAAACTCAAAATCCATTGTAAATCTTATAATGATACCCAAAACATTGCCAGAAGCTATGCGAAAAGTATTAAAAATTCTTGAGCAGAGGAAAACAAGAAACTGCCTGAGGGCGGAATGTAACAATATCACAGTTATCTAATACCCATAATATTGTAACATGTCAAACTTCTCAGATATGGAGCTTCATAGCGCTTTATGGCGTTTCGACTCCCATGCCGGTATTTTTAGCGAAGTCGTCAGTTTTTTCGCAATATCTTAAGGCGCCGCGGGCGGGAGGCCCGTTACAATTTGAGGGTATGGAGATTTTTTTTTTGTTTTGGAGTGTGTTTGATATTATGTGGATATGTTGCGAATGATTTAAGTGCTTTCTGTTATTTTAACAATTTTGTAAAATCGTGTTTTTAGAACTTTTTTTATCAATCAATCAATAATTTATTTTGTTAACATAGGTACCTATGGTTAAAGATAGTTTGTTGTCTAAATATGTGCACTGTGCTTGCCAATATATATGGCGTACAAAATTAACATAAGCAATTACAATTAAGGTGGCATGTCAATAGATTACAATAAAAATAATTAGATTTAAAATATGTCAGGAAAATAGGTTCCTACAATTCATACATAATTAATAAATAAAATTATATGTGCTTAATTAGCAGGTCGGAATCGTCATACCTCTGTTTATCAGTAGTAAACTCAGTGATGGAGTAGTAACATCTATCTAAAAGGAATTTAAACAAAGACCTCGTAAAGGATCCCAGACGCTCTTTATTTCTAATAGGTGCTGGTATACTATTATATATTTTTGGGGCCGTACCTAGCACACTTTTGCCGAAAAATGCGGTTTTATGAGAGGCAACATGAATGGTATTTTGATAACGGCGAGAGCGCAGTTTTTCAAATAAATGGTGGTTACAGCGAACAAACACTAACAGCGACTTTTTCAGACTGACATTTGTTAAAGTTACTGTCATTAATGTCACAAATGACAGTCTGAAAGGTTTAAAACATTTTACCTAGTATGATTTTACGGTTTAAGATTGACCAAAGCAAGTAGGTACTTTTTTTTTAAACAGATCCCACATTATTATAGATAGATGGACAATTGGTAATCAAGGACAAAATCTGAATGAATCAAAAGACTCTCAAAACACATCATTATGCTAAACATCGAAGAAAATTATGATCATACAACAAAAACATTTCCAAGACAATAAAGAGAAAAGAACTCCAAATAACTGCGAAAGAAAATGTACAAGATATTCATGTTTAAGATGTATTCAAACTACGCAGAAAAAAAATCATCTTAAGATCAACATCTCATCACTTAACAATCAACTCTATAACTTCAGACACAGAGTAGAAAATTGAAGTAGTCTTTGAAATATTTTTTGCACTGAATGAAATTCTGCAAAGCGCTATTGAAGACAATGGCTTCAAGAATGAAGGAAATAAGTCGAGTAAAATATTTTGTATCCGCTGCATGATGGGTTGTGTCTTATTAAAATTTTCTTTGTGTTTCTTTTGTGTTTTTTTTTCGGATTATTGTAATGGAAAAGTAAAATGAAGGAAGCGAGAAAGCAAGACTGTTGTCAATTGACTTTAGGGTCACACCCTGTTTGATTGAGACGCTTGTACGAGTATGAACAGTTAAAGATAAGCCTAGATAACGCAAGTATCACGAACAGCACCCTAATTGCGTAACACACTATCAATCGGAATGAGAATCATTTTGAAGCAAATTGCTAATCCATTGCTTCATAAGTTCGAAAAATGTGTCTGCTCAACACGTAAATAACGCAATGAATGTTGTGGAACTGTCAAAATGTAACCGATTTCGATGGATAATGTGTTACGCAATTGCCCCGCTGAATGAAAACCAAGCGTGCCATTTTTTGACTACCTACTATGACGTCACAAGCTCGCGCTCTCGCTCACACTTACCCAGCCAGCAGTACATGGGGCTGAGCGCGAAAGTGGCGGCTTACGATTATTGAACGTAAGCTGATGCGATTTTTGGCACGCGAAGTAGTTGCTCTTGCGTTATCTAGGTGTAACTATATCTGTGCTTATATGTGTCTCAAAAGGCAGGGATTGCTAAAAAGTTCACTACTCACTCACTCACTTTTCACACAAAACCGCCTTCATTTATAAAAGTTAAGTAGTGATTAGCGGCTGTTTAACCATACATTTCTGACGATTAACCGTTTTTTAACTTTAAGCAACGTTAATAAATAAACCCCTTAGTCTCTTACTTATTATTTATTTTATTACATTATTTTTAATATTCTATCTACTAATGATTATTATTGTCGTACTGCTCAAAGAAGGCTGAATTTCAGCATACTTTTCATGGAACAAAATACTGTGTATATTAAAAATTCCTAGATATATCAAAACAATGTTAAACCTACTTATTTATGTAATATCGATTGTACACTGTAGGAACAATTACATCGACCTACGTATAATATGTTAAAAGCTATCAATTTACCGTAATAAATACCTACTGTAACGAAGGAAAATCTTTTATGAGTCGACGTAATACGGGCAATCGTCAGTAATGAGCCTATTTTGAAGTTATTGGAAAAATTACGTCGAAGTGTATTCTTCCGAAAATGTTACAGAACAATAAAGGCTCCTTCAAACAGGCGCGACACACGATAAAATCGCGCGCGACAGTAAGGCACCGCAAGTCCCGCAACGAGCGGTGCCTGTGTGTCGCGCGCGATTATATGGCATGTCGCGCCGGTTTGTAGGACCCATAAAGCTCATTTAGTAATCCTTCATTCTCAATAACGGTTCCGAAAATGTTACAGCATACCTATTCACAACCACCAACTGGCTATCGATCGAAAATGACTCATTTCGATAACCTGATTTGCCTTGTCCCCGGCAGCAAATAGTTGTCGGAAGAATAGCTGTCGTCTATTTGATTAAGGGTTGATTTTTCAATCATCTGATAACTTTATTCGAGGAAAAATTTTTAAATTTTGACTGTTAAACGACAATTTTATTCCTCGAATAAAAGTTTTCTGTCGATTGAAAAATCAGCGGTAAGGGATGCTTTTTCCAACGTCAGATAATTTTATCGGAGGAATAATTTTGAATTTTTGACAGTTCTTCCATACAAAAACTGTCAGACATCAATTTTATTCCATAAATAAAAAATATCTCTCGATTGAAAAATCAGCCCTCAAACTGACAGAATTTTCGGGTTTTGGACTTGAGAACAACGTTTAGAGGATCTCCTACGATAACATTGAATGGTGTTCGATACGGTACGGTAGCGTATCGAGTGGTTGTGAATAGCTATGCAATAAAGCTCATTTGGTTATTCTTTACTCTCAATAACGGTTGTTAAACTCATATTGTTATTTCGTTTAAGAACTTCCCGGTTCTATCAATAGCAATACTAATTGCAGCTCTTCAAATCATTCATGTGTAGATGCCAGCACATCAAGCTACTACGATCTGTCAAATTTATTTAATAGATTTTCAATTTCATCGCTAAAGCATAAGGTTCAAAGTTGATTGGGAAAATTTGACAGTTTCGGGTAGCTATGTCTACGTCTCTATGCTTCAAGTAGTTAACTTTAATAATCTTTAGCATTATTGTATTAAATTTTTAAAGTATGATGTGATTTCCAAATGGAATGAATATCTACCTACTGAAAGTTATGTAAAAAAGCGTTTAAGTAGACGCTGATTCCCTAAATTAAAACGTATCTATGCATTAACTTTTACACCCGCATCAGCGTGGAAGTGACATTTGTCTACCCAAGCGTGAACCTGAATGAAAAGGCCAGCACAGATAAATTCACGAGTGTCTATTTTTAAAAGACACCGTCAAACGGAACACACATGGCACACCGACACGGCAACTTCAACCTTAAAAGGAACAAGATAGGGTTTGAGGTTGAATGTAAGGCACTGTTCACTTCACAGGGAAAGATTTAATTTGTCCAACTAGATTACAGCATTGTTTCCGACCAACACATGTATTTCTGAAGCGAGGGAAGAGTAAAAAACCCAATTTGAGTCGCCTCGCTTCACGATAAAGTGCTTCATTTATATATTTTTTAATTCTATTTCCTTCTGAATGGGGTTAATTTTATGCTCGCCAGTGTATTCGTCTGGAATGGAATCGTAAATAATGTGAACTGGAGTGGATGATGATTCGCCGGAGTCTCGTATGTTAAATTAAATTCTTTCCTTTCTGTTTTTTGGCGCGTGATTTCAGTTCATTTGGGATAGTTGGGATTTTTGATAGAGCTTCCAATGTATGGGTGAGTGAAATGATTCAAAGGGGTCGTTTTCTGTGAACGTCGGTACACAATGGTAAAACACTGCATGTTAATAGTTGAGAACACTTCTTTCTCTCGAGTCTGTATTATAATATCATGTGTTACAATTACAAGTGTTTGATGCCACTGATTTTATGAACAATTTATTGTAAATTATTGGTTTCAATGTCTCTAGGCAGATTCATAAATTCTTATGGTAATCTTACAGATTTATTTAAATGGTATTAAAAATGTAGTTTCCTTTTTATTTTAGTTTAATTTGATAGATTGGTCATATACATCTAAGAACTAACAAATAAAGGCAAGGCTTTAAAGACAGGCAACATACCATTAGAATCCCCAACATCAAAGGTATCACACTACCTCTACACATCCACTTGAAAAACATCGGAAATCGTAATCCTCCAACCGTTTAAATGACCACAGTCCGTAAGTACTCCTCTTAAGTCCAAGACGTTCCTAATGTCTCACGCAGATCATCCACAACATTAAATGTACGTAATTCTGGGGGCAATGGACATGGAAAGGGCGGGGAGTACTTTCGATCGAGTGTTTTGGAGATGCGCTCGTCTATTGTGATGGTGGGGAAACTAGCAGAGCCGTAAAAGAAGTATTTGGTACTTTTTTGGGGTAAATTGACTAGCTATAGTTATTACTTGGTTATTGAGCAAGATGCTTAGGGATAGGATTAGTATGTGCTAGCTCTTGATGAAGGAAAGGGAAGCGTTTTCCCAGTGGCATGACACAAGTTACACCTAAATAGTAAATAAGTAGGTAATAATTAAAATAGAAGTGCTAGCGAGACGACAATAATTCCGTAACACATTTTCAATCACAATCCAAGAATTTTGAAGAATATTTCTAATCCATTGCTTCATAGGTTTAATAAATTCGTCTGCTCAACAACGTAAATAACGCAATGAATGTGGCTGAACTGTAAACATGAACGAAAATGCAATCAATTGTTATTTTATGTATGTTTCCCCACTGGAGGCGTACCGCAAGGACTAAGTAGTTCGAGGTGACCTAGGAAAAGAATATGTGGAAGAATTTAGAAGCCTTCGCTTTGCAGTGGCGTAGCGTCAGATCAATAATAATATTAAAACAATAGATTGTTATGATCGGAAACATCGGAAAATTTTGTTTACCTCGGAAGTAACTTATATGTCTTCGTTAGTTACAAGACCTCCACTTTCAGCAGCGTTTTAGGAAATTGGTCACGAGCCAAAACATCATAGTAAGATTGATAGCGTAAAAGCACCCATAGTAAATATGAACACAAGGTCGTAACTCATGTAAGAAGCACGTTTTACACACGATACATAAGCTAATATTGTTACACTAGAAGACAACGCTAAGACGTTCAGCAAAGCTGCGGTCATGGCACACCCAACTTGAGACGAGCCATTATAACTAGACCCATCTCCGCCGAACAATCTCCATGAAGCCTTAACTAAATTAACTTGATAAGGGAGGAAAGGAAGGCCAACTTATACTGGCTGTATCGAAGACATGACCACTTGAATGAACCTTATTTGAAACTGAAGCAGTAGCCATTTGAACAAGACCCTTCTCTTGATGCAAATGTTTCTCTTGATGCAATCTTGGAGAAATGGTTTGCGAATTTTAAATAACCAGTTCAGCTAGACCTGTAAGTGGTAGCAATTTAGAAGGATATAGAGGTCTTTGGGTTTGGTTGTGGCATAATGGATTACCGTCAATAAATAAGTAGCATTAGCATTATGTCTGAATGATGGTGGAGCTTCATTTGAGCCGATTTTGGTGAAATTTGGGTTTGAATCGGAGTGGAGCATATTAATTAGTCATGTTGTGTAATGTTGCTTGCCTATATTAATTACTGCGTGGATTTTATAATAGATGTTACAATGGCTTTTCATTTTGAATGAGGCTCTTGCATATTGTGTGTTGAGTGGGTAATAATTAGAGAAGAATAAGGGGATTTCTTGTGGAAGTATAGTAAAGGTACGTTATGAATTGATACAGTTTGACGATTGTTAAAAGATAATGGTCTACTTTAATAAGTATTCGATTTTTCCAAAGATTTTGGTTTCAACAAAGAAACCAATAGAATTTTCGCTTGTGTCAATAATGTTTTATTTTTCTTGAAAACCATAATCATGCTATCCTACACTTTCTTGAAAAAACCTACATATATGCAAACAACCTAAAATAAGTAATTTAAACTTTACTCAAACCAATATAGCCTACAATATTAATAGCATCAAATAGAATATAATAACGTTTAACAATAGAGCAAGCAGCGTACATGTGCCTCTTGTAGCGAGTGAAATTAAGCTTTACATAGAGCTCGCTCTCCATGATAATTACGAAATAACTACTGCATGGAGTTTGTAATTGAAACCGACGCGACGAGCTCTACGTCTAGTGCACAGGACGGGAGTAGAGCTGATAGAGTTGATTTAATTTGACAGCTATTTTGTGCAATGTTGGGTGCTGTGTGTTTTTTGTTTCAAAATCAAAATCAAAATGTTTTATTTCACATAAACCTACATGGGCACTTATGAAACGTCAGAAGCTAGGTGCACGGTTCCAATTGGTCGTTTCCTATGGAGAAGAACCGGCAAGAAACTCCATGGTTACTCTTTTTAAAAATAATTGGCTTTTACAATGTTTCCAGATTACAGTAAGTAGGTATGGAAGGACAGCGCAGGCCTGTCAACAAGTACCAAGTACTTGATAAAATAGAAAATGGTCTACAGATCTAAAGTCTATAAGGCCTACAAAGTCCTCACATTTACAAAATAAGAATCTATCAAAAGGATAGATAATAAAAAAAGAAAAATAATAATAAAAACCTACTAAAACCAAGTGTTATGATTCTCAATAAAACCACTAATAAAGAGGTGAAAAATTTCAAGTGTCAGTATACAATGTCAATTAATAAAGAAATTATGTCAAAAAGTATATAATGTCAAATAATAAAGAAATTATGTCAAAAAGTATGTAAAAAAAATAATAATAATTAAATAAAAATTAAACATCGTAATTTGAGAGCAGTTAATAGACATTTACATAGTTATGCCGTTAATGAGAAGCCAGGGAAGCCACATGTGCAGAAGGAATTATTGCCAGACTAGCTTGTCTTCAACATAGTCTTTAATCTTATAATATGCTTTTTTGATAAGGACACGATTGATGAGGGTTTTGAACTTTCCATCGCTAAGTTCTGTAACCGGCTTTGGCAACTTGTTATAAAAACGGATGCTGTTTACAAGAAATGACTTGCTAGTTTTAGTTAATCTAAATTTAGGTAACACAATTTCATTTTTACTACGTGTATTTATATTATGGAAATCGCTTCTTATTTTGAAGAGTCCTAAGTTTTTGCGAACATACAAAATACTTTCTAAAATATAAAGAGAAGGCAGAGTTAGTATATCAATTTCTTTGAATTTGTTTCTAAGAGACTCGCGAGGACCCATTTTATAGATTGCGCGGATTGCCCTCTTCTGTAAAATGAAAATTGAATCTACGTCAGCTGCCGATCCCCACAGCAGAACACCATAAGACATAATACTGTGGAAATAAGCAAAGTATACTAACCTAGCTGTGGCTATATCTGTCAACTGCCTTATTTTTCTTACTGCATATGCAGCTGAACTTAATCTACTTGAGAGAGCTCTAATGTGTGCGCCCCATTGTAATTTTGAATCTAAAGTAATTCCTAGAAATACAGTTTCCGTAACAGCATCTAGTCTTTTGCCATCAAGTTCTAAATTCAGACCCACTTGAGGTACATTTGGTAATGAAAACTTAAGACATTTAGTTTTGTTCGCATTAAGTAAAAGATTATTAGCTGCAAACCATTTCGAGAGAACATCCAGACTATCGTTAACATGTAAGACATCCGTATCTTTTCTATCTATTTTAAAAATAAGGGAAGTGTCATCAGCGAATAAAATGATATCCGACAAGTTAGCCATCATGTAGGGAAGGTCATTAATATAAACTAGAAATAGGAAAGGGCCAAGAATTGAGCCTTGAGGCACGCCCATCTTAACAAGAGACCCCGAAGACGTCGCCCCGTTAACGTTTACTTTTTGCTGGCGCTTTGACAGATAGGAAAGAACAAGATCAGCAGCTTGTCCACGAATTCGGTAGTGGTATAATTTACAGATCAGTGTATTATGGTCAACGCAGTCAAACGCTTTTGAGAGGTCACAGAAAATGCCAATTGCATCCTGGGACTTCTCCCAGGATTCCAAAATGTGACTGATGAGTTTTACTCCCGCGTCTGTCGTCGACCTACCTTTCGTGAAACCAAACTGGCGACTATGTAACATCCCATTTGAGTTAAAATGTGACAACATCTGGTCCAGCATGATTTTTTCATAGATTTTGCTCAATGCTGGTAGCACAGATATAGGTCTATAATTGGAGGGATCAAACTTACTACCCGATTTGAATATCGGTACTACTTTACTATGTTTCATTAAGTCAGGAAACGTACCGCTGTCTAAACATTGATTAAATATGCCTGTTAGGGCAGGGGCAATTGTGTCAATAATATCTCCAAGAACCTTAACAGAATTAGTTTGATAATGATGTTAGTATGGATGTTAATGCAATGAAAAATACAATGGAGAGAGATTCTCTAATAGCTACTCACAATCACATACTCATCAATCAGTACACGTTGTATAGCTAATCACAATCTTTAATGATTATATTATATTATTGTATCAAATTATTAGGTATGTTATTTATGATCACTTTTTCAATATATATTATATATATATTTTTTAATCTACAAAATGATGACATCTCTACTTAATGGCTATTTTTAAGTGTTTATTATTGGGGGTTCGGGCGCTGATAGCCCAAATACAGGCTTTCGCCTAGTTCGGCTACAGGTCTCTAATTCATTTGTAACAAGAAATTATAGCTTGACGTGTATCATTGTAAACAACCATTTAATAAAGTTATAGTATTATAATCACAGTAGGATTAATTGCTGGTCTTAGGATCAGACTAATCTTATGTATGTATAAACTAAGAACCTCTATAGAGTCTAAACTGTGATCGAATCTGTCATTCAAACATTTACAAATTAAAATACACATTTTAGGTTTTATTATGACGTTGGGGTAGTTAATTTTCTGCGTGTTATGTGCTGTCATTTAGGTACTTGTAAATACCAGCACATAGAACGAGCAGGCAATAGCTAAAGGCCAGTTTATAAATTTCACGAAAAAAAAAACTGGTATTTAGCTGCTTCCGGTTAGACTGGCAGCCGACCCTTATATAGTTGTGAAAAGCATAGGCATACATAGTTTTAAAATAACACGACTAATCTAATCCAAAACTAAAACCACTTTTCTGAACTTACAAATGAGTATCCACAGCCAGTTCAACGTAACAAATCTCCATGAGGACCCTGAAGGCCAGACACACTCGGCGCTTGACGGCACTTTGAACTGCACGAGTTAATTAGCACCTTAAGTGGCAATCCGCTTTTTGCTATCCCGAGCTAGTTACACCAAGCGCCAAGTGGGTTAGGTGTTACATCTCTGTGTTAGTGAGTATGTAAAACTTTGAGTATTGGAACGCTTTTGTTGTAGTAGTGGTAATGGCTGATTTAAAATTAAAGACACTTGATGGCAGAGAGTAAAATATTAAACCAGTTAATGAAGATAATGATGTTAAAACGCTTGAATTAAGTATGGTATGATTTAATAGAGAGGTATTTCCGATTTGTTTAAATAGGAAGATTTGAATAAACCAATAAACATAAACATGAGAGACATTTTCGACACAAGGCATAATATTATTTATGAAGCACTTCACGACAATTCTCGCACACAAATAAATCCAATAAAACACGCACTCCCGACGCGCCTAAAAAAACAATAAAAAATCCCACTCCAGCTACATTACCACAAAAAGGAAAATCAAATAAAAACAAACCTTGAAATCTCAGCATCGTGTAAATCAGTTCGGTGGTCGAATTAATTCATTTCCTGGTAGAAGGGGGGAGCACGCGCGACGTACGTGATGGCCGACCAAACAGATGGTCTGATGCTATGAATGTAAGAGTTTTTGCAGCAGACTTGTGATCCTTTTTTGTTTTATTATAGAGATGTGACGTAAACAATGGATGCAGTGGGACCACATCAGGCCGTCCCATGCATGCAGAGTGCAGTGATGTATTCGGTGTTCGTGGACGTGGCAGTAAAAATGTGCAGCAGAGATACGTTGTCGTTTTGTTGAGATTCGATTTGGTAATGTTTTTGAAATTTGGTGCGTAATTTTGGTGAAGCGTTTGAGCGACATTATCACATCATCAAGTCCATTTTTTTCTTGATACTATATAGTTTTCTATCGCTGTTTTATATTTATTTTGTTTGACAGAAATGTTACGACCTTAAAAGTTCAGGGCGACCTTAAACTTATATGACCTAGGTTATCCGTAACTAAGTGTTACGTGGTCCCCCAAGGTAATTTCTAGGTCCCATTACTTTCCATCCATCAGTTGGTAGAAAAGCCTGATTTACGAGCCAACCAACTTTATATTACGTCTTAAACGACGCCAATAAAAAGTTGCGCTATAAACGACAAAGCTGAAGCACTTATAGCGTATACTTTTTTATTGCCCGACCGGTATACATAGTAAAACAATTCGCTGGGAAAGTGGGGGAAATGGAAAATTTTCTACGGTTCGTAATTTTCTTTGAATATTTAATTCGAATGATGATGGTATGGTTTTAAGTTTATTAGGTTATGTGGGTTTTTATTTATAATGAAAAAAAGTGTTTGTTTACTAAAGTTAAATATTTAGGTAGAGAAAATATACGTTTGTCAAATAATCTTAATAGCAGATTTTTCACCAAATTGATTCGGTGTTTAATTGATTATTGAATTAAGTTGTCATGATAAAAACTGAAAATTTGTTACATTTTCATTAGTACCTTGTTCTGTAATAACTCCATTCAATCCTAGTTCTAATGACGAAGTAATAATATTAACATAGTCTAATTACTATTTTGATATGGCTCACGCTAGAGAATAGATATTGGTATTCAATTTGGAATTAATATTGTAATTAATGGTTTATGTAACAGTTGATAATATCATTCAGAATTGGAAAATTATACTAGTTGGATAGTTCCAGTACCCTGGCGTTAATATGACAAACCGATCTTTAGAGCGAGACCGACAAAGATGCTCTACGGAGTTGACTTTTCGTAAACTCGATGTGCTGTAAATGCTCATACCTATAAAAGCTTCAACATTAAAGCTGCAGTGATCTAGATAGCTAGTTTAGAAAATAAATATATTTGAGGAAAAGGACATGGATATAATTTAGAAATTGATTCGAGATAAGGAAGCAATCCCGACTGTGCTGAACGAGGTCTGATAGGAAATTGCGACGTCTGCCTCGAGACTAGTAACGTTAGAGGAAAAAATTTGTATCTAGACAATTTATTGATAAATATTTCTGTGATATTTGACGAGTGGAGTGAATATTTTCAATATTCAAATTACGTGTAAAGGACAAGTACTACTTCTATTGTTACTATAGAGTAATGCAACGATTTATTTTGACTTATGTATGTATAATCTTGCAAAAAGTCAACATAGGTAGGTACTTAATTAAGAGGGGATTGTGGCTAAGTAATAACAGCCGCACGAGTCAAACGATCAGGTTAAGCTACGGTTGACGCGGTTGGTACGTGGATGGGTGACCATCTTTACATACCAAGACCCCTCCGTGCCTCGGAAAGCACGTTAAGCCATCGGTCCCGGCTGTCATTCTTGGATCTTTGACAGTCGTTACGGGTCGTCAGAAGCCCGAAAGTCAGACAACCAGTCTTACCAAGGGGTTTCGTATGACCCAGCAAATGGGTTGTGGAGGTCAGACAGGCAGTCGCTCCATGTAAAATACTGGTACTCAGCTGCATCCGGTTAGACTGGAAGCCGACCCCAACATATTAGGGAAAAAGCAGACGATGAAGTAGTTATTTAATTATCATTTCTATATTACTCAAAGCATTCGAAGTCATGAATATGTTCTATCATTTGTTCCTACTATTGTAGATCTAATATTTTACAAACACAAGCAGATAATATCCCACTATGAACCATAAAGCAAGATAACTAACTCAATATTTTCAACAAAATCATCCATATCTTTTAATATTTTTTAAAGTCATGGTGCAAGGGTAAGAAGATAGGCGATAAACGGTGCGATGGTGTGGAATCGTCTCGAGGGAGGATTCGCTAATCTGTTCAGGGGTCTATCGTTAACTGAGACCCGTAAGTCTTGTTTTGAACCAGAGTTTGCGATTTATGAAATACTAGCTGAGCCCCGCGGTTTCACCCGCGTAAATGTCGATCCCGTGGGAATATCGGGATAAAAGTAACCTATATGTTAATCCAGGGTGTCAGCTACCTCCAAACAAAATTTTATCAAAATTGGTCCAGCCGTTTGAGCGTGAAGAAGTAACAAACGTTAATCCAGGGTGTCGGCTATCTCCATACCAAATTTTATTAAAATTGGTCCAGATTTTTGAGCGTGAAGAAGTAACAAACATACAGAGTTACTTTTCAAAGACCATCCAAATTTACACATGGTGTTCCACCCATGAATATAAACAACTTTCACTATGGGACCAACTCTGAAATCACGAAAAAAAATCAGCTGTTTCATACAAAACTTCAATACCTACTTGACCAATATGTATGAAACAGCTGATTCTTTTTTCGTGATTTCTGAGTTGGTCCCATAGTGAAAGTTGTTTATATTCATGGGTAGAACACCATGTAAAAATTTGGATGGTCTTTGAAAAGTAACCCTGTATAAACACACACACACTCACAAATTTCGCTTTTATAATATTAGTGTGATGTGATTATGAACATTAATTTAGCGTGCCCGTCAGAAACTACGTTTTCTTCTTGTTCTAGTTTAGTTCATCGCGGTTTCACTAAAACCGGATGAATATTAAATCTTAAACTTGGCTTAAGACTTGGCCATGAACTTCTATTGATTTTGGCTTTTCATTACGCGGTTGGCGGCACTCCAACCGTAACCAGTGTAGGAAAGGGTTTCATTTGAAAGCAAATAAAAACTTTAAGATGAACGCTATAGCAATTTGTTACTAGATTTTATTGGAATCATGTTTTTAGTCTTCTTATTTCTTGGCGAGAATTTATCTTATTGAGAGCCTGATCGTAAAAGTGAGGAGTTGAGACGTACATCTATCCATAAGAGGAAAATGAGAGAAAGAAAGAAAATACGTTTATTTGCTGTAGGTAAACATGAAGCAATTAAGAACATAAACAAAAAAATAAGAAAGGGTTGGGGGAAACATGCGTCACATCCACGCAAAAGGCTATCGCTCAGCATTATGCTGCGACCCTATGCAAGACAGAGCCCCAGCGCTGGTTTTCAGCGACAGCCGGCGCCGACGTATTGACGTCGTCTGGTGCAGCAAACAATTATTAGGACGCGGTACTGGTACAGCATACAGAGAAAAAATAATAGTACTGGGTGTAATTTTAATCACCGTTATCCTTTTAAGGGGTCGTTGTACTCATCATTATGAACAACTTTTATTATGGGAGCAAACCAGAAATCGCAAAAAAAAATCAGCTGTTCCCTATATTTTGACGAATTAAGCGAACATTTGTAGAGAACAGCTGATTTTTTTTTAGGTTTGGCTCCATAATAAAAGTTGTTGATAATGATGAGCACAATGACCCCTTAAGAGGATAACGGTGATTAAAATTACACCCTGTATAATTGAAAATCAAAATTAATCTGTTTGGCTCCAAAAAAAAAACATTGATTTCATATCATTTTTTCAATTTATATCTTCAGCTGGAATTTCATATTCTACTGGTCCAGTTACATGTATCACATTTTATTCCTCTCTCATTTTAAGTAATTTCATTCATCTTTTTTTATCTTTCCCAGCCATAATCACACTTACGACCATAAACGTATAAACACGGACAAAAGGCAGGTCTACATCTGCGGCACGGAGTTCTTATCGTACGATAGGACCCTAAACGGACCCGGCGACAGATTTACGGATCTCGGACCCGAGTGACCTCGTAATTTCGGACCTATCTCCCGTATCTTTCGGTTTTATTAGATTTTCCAGGATTCCGAAGGTGAAAGGTTCGAGTTTTGGAGAAATGAGGATTGATAAGACTGATTTGTGTATAGGGATTTTTTGGGTATGGATGTGTTCACGCTTTAAAATAATGTGTATAATAGACTAAGAAACTGTATATTTAAATCTGTTGGGGCCATATGAAGTATTAATGCCATCATTACCTATTCCATTTCAAAAAAGAGATGGTACTATCGGCCTTTTATAGTTCCGTCTCTCTCTCATACTGGAAAAATGGTGGCATTAATATGTCAATAGTTGCGCCCCGCGGTTGCGCCCCGCGGTTTCACCCGCGTAAATGTCGATCCCGTGGGAATATCGGGCTAAAAAGCCTATATGTTAATCCAGGGTGTCAGCTAACTCCATACAAAATTTTATCAAAATTGGTCCAGCCGTTTGAGCGTGAAGAAGTAACAAACATATAAACACACACACACACACATTCACAAACTTTCGCCTTAATAATATTAGTGTGATAATGATAATGAGCCAAGTTCATCAAACATCCATTTCAACAATTGCGTATAATTATTGTGAGCAATCAAGTACCTATAAGAAATGATGCTTTCCAGTAGACATCCACCAACGTTGACTAAAAGAACCTCTAAAATGTAACAGTAAAAGGCTATGCAAATAATGAAGTTACCTATTTACAGAAGTTAAGCTGCAAATTTTCTCCAGTTAGAGTAAATTTGAACTTGGGAGCTTTACAATTCGTAAAACTTTTATTCGCTAAAAGGTTAGATGCAAATTACACCAAGAGTCAGACAGAACATCTGTACCTTTTAAAAGATATACAATCACCTGTCCTCCAGACATATTGATTCAAACCTGAGCTATTAATCCACTAGTGTTGTAGCTACAACAATTACAACAGTCTGCGGTCGAGTAGTGTTGTGCACACGTTGCGCTCTGTGACTAATGTTTGCGGAGACGAGCCTACAGTTCGCACGTCTGCTGCTGCCTAGTGTTGGGACACACGGGCTTGTTGGATCATGGGTTTGTTGGATCACGGACTGAATAAACACGTGATCATGGAGTTGAATAATTTGCTGTGATCACTTGGACATGTACAGTCAACAAAGGAGATAAGTTTACAGGAGCGTCGGATATAGTTGAAGATAACTAAGAAACCGATGGATGTTTTGGACTGAAATTTAATTTAATAAATGAGCTGGTTGTTTTCTATTAATAAAATTAAATTTTATTCGAGAACATCCATCGGTTTCTTAGTAAACTTCAACTATATCCGACGCTCCTGTATACTTATCTCCTTTGTTGACTGTACATGAATAATTTGATGATGATGCTTAATCGCATGGTCAATTGATAGTCGCCTTTATTGCATCTGATTTGTAATGGACGAAAAATTATGAGATATTCAGTCATACAAACCTAAAAGTTAATCAAAGTTTACTGTTAGGTACCTGCAAGATTACTTGAAGAAACAGTACCTACTATGCCTACAACCAGGTGCCTACTTAATAAAACCCAAGATAATCTGTAAATTTTACAAGTTTCATTAATTAATTCTCTGTTTATTAAACAGCGCCTGTCTTGAAAATGTGACTATCTTGTAATTTTTTTACCAATATGTCGCATTGTCAGTTATATAAAATGGGCCCTATTTTACTACCAGTACTCTTTTCCAAAACACTTTTTTTTTACTAGCCAACGCTGTCCCACTTCTGATCAAAGGCCTCCCTCCAATTAAAAAACGTGTAGTTTATAATCTTAATTCAAGTTTTAATGATTCGTTTTATGTTCATTATCCCTCAACAAACTGCTCGTCGAACTCCACAGCCGTGAGTTCTAATGTGACAGTCAATATTTATCTGCAAGCATATTGTAGGTGTTGGTGACATACTGTACACTAGTACTTGTAAGTACATGTCGTAATTACCGACACAATGCCAGTAGCTCCTCTGTTTCGACTTCGTGTTGAATTTCGCCTGTATTCGAGGATCTAAATTAAAGACTGACTACGTTTCAAGTTGCACGTGAAATATGGCTGCTCTTTGGGTCTCATAAGATCGTGACTTCCTATACAGGGTTATTGCCAAAACATTAACAACCTCTTAAGAGGTCATTGTACTCCTCATTATGAACTATTTTTACTATGGGGCCAAACCTTAAATCGCGAAAAAAAAATCAGCTCTTCTCTACATTTTGACGAGTTATACGAATATAGGGAACAGCTGATTTTTTTTTCGCGATTTCAGGTTTGGTCCCATAGTAAAAGTTGTTGTTGTTCATAATGATGAGTACAATGACCTCTTAAGAGGTTGTTAATGTTTAACCAATAACCCTGTATAGGGTGGTCAAAAAGTCGTGGATCAGACGAAATAGGGAGATAAAGGAAGTCAGTTCCAAGGCTTTTAAAGTGAGAAATAATTTTTAGTAATGTTCCAAAATTTTTTGAAAAAAAAAAATTGCTCTTGAAAGGTATCCCAGAGCCGCAATAGAACTTTTGTAGTGCTGATACATTATCTAGTAATAATACAACACCGTTTGTTTTATTGTTTTAAATCACATTTTTTTAAATTAGTCTAATTGAAGAAAAGAATTCGGTATACAAAAATATTTATAACTTTTAGGGAATTATGGTCATGCTGTAGAAAGATTTTTTATTTCAAATTACCTCCTTTAACTCCCTACTTCGTTTGATCCACGACTTTTTGATCACCCTGTATAACTCTCGAGGGAAAAAAAGATGCATTTTATACAAATATTACAATATCTGAGCGGATAGAAGAAATCTAGCAAGCTGTTGGAAGTTTCTAATACGAATGCAAACTTATGATTGAGTATCTGGTTCTGATAAAACTGACTGCAACTTCATAATAACTTTGTGCTATCAGTAAGTACAGAAAAAAGCGAAATCAGTAAAGATATTTCACCGGCTTACGCTTTGAAAGAAAATTGAGATTTTAAATTTCCAATTTTATCAATTATTTCTACAAATACCAATGCTTTATTACCTAAAGTCAAATATCTCACAATGCTAAGTAATCTAACGCATTGTTCAGTGAACAATTTCATAAAGATATAACAGTATTCACAAATCGTGGACGTTTCCCTTCACATCCCATCTGCAGCTGAAACGTATTTGTCCACCATTTTTGAAGCACAATACATTTGCGTTAGAATATCACTAACTAAACATTTTTGTTTCAATAGTCTTGAACGATTTATTTTGTTTGTGTGATTATTTTGGACTATATTGTGCCTGCATAAGATTTCTTTTTCGGTTCGCTTTCACGAGTTACACTTCTGGATGCGCATTTATCGATGGGATATCGAGGGAAATTAAAATGGGTTGGAAAAAAAAAACACATCACGCCTGTGTCCTCCAAAGGGTTAGGCAGAGATGTACCTATAGTACGTTCACATTTCGCCAGTTATGTTTAAGTCCCACGTAACAGGGGAACGAGCCAATTATCATAAAAAAAAGCACTGAAAAAAATAATTCTTACTACAAGCACATTAAAAAAAACTGAAAAAATATAGCACATTAAAGCGATTTCATTAAGACTTACTGACTTTATACAGTAAGAAGAAATGTTTCTAAAACAGTAAAAGACAAAACAGTAACTTTTAATGATTGAACATAAAAAATCAGCTGTTCCCTACATTTACGTTCGTATAACTCGTCAAAATCTAGGGAACAGCTGATTTTTTTTTTTCGCGATTTCAGTTTTGGTCCCATAGTAAAAGTTGTTCATAATGATGAGTACAATGACCTCTTAAGAGGTTGTTAATGTTTTACCAATAACCCTGTTTATAGACATTAATTTTCGATCACATCAATGCTGTATTAAAAGCTTAAAGTTTTACACCATTAAGTATTTTGACCCCATGCTACTGTCGATGATCTGTTTAATATAAACACCCTATTAATTACCAATCACAGCCCTCACTATTGTTATGAGAGTGGGCACGCGTTAATTAATTTATCTCTATTCATTATTCAGTGATCATGATTTGTGATGTATCCTTCAATATTGATGTCATTGCGCCATTGGATGTCAGTTTCAATAGCTGTCATACCATTCCACTTTCAGCTGGATGGGTTGAATAGTCATAGGGATGTGCATCTGTGTTTTTTTTTTCAACAGTCTCAATAGTTAACTTAAGGTTAATTTTGGTCATAGAGAATATTATAAAGTCTTTGGTTTTGGTAAATGACTGAGCAGTGGTGGCCCAGTGGTAACGGCCGCGACTTACGAGTTGTAGGTCGCAGGTTCGAACCCAGACAGGAGCTTTACTTTGTGTAAATTATTTCATCACCACTGCTTTCAAAACGGTGTAGGAAAACATCGTGAGGAAACCGGCATGTCCTAGAACCAAAAAATTCAAAGACGGTGACAACTACCAACCCGCATTGGGGCCACGTGGTGGATTATGGCCCACTCCCTCTCAACGAGAGGCGGCCTGTGTCCCAGCAATGGGAACATTATATGCTGATTATGATTTCAATTAAGTTTGTTTTTATTACAAATAAACTTAAACTCAAAGCATTTACTTATTTCTATTAACCCTTAGTCTGCAGGAACGTAGATCTACGCGAGGCACAATGGCTTTTTAATTGTGTCTGTAATTACGGCACACATGCGGTTAAACCATTTACAGGCACTTTTGAAATATGTCAGAAAATATGAAGCAAGTTGTCCATTCCAAAGCGAAAGCATTACCTATGGAGAAGAACGGGCAAGAAACTCCATGAACACTCTTTTAAATTATATTAAAAAAAAATTTTAGTTACATCATTAATGTTGAATTTATAATTACATGTGAGAACGATGTAAAAAAAGACGTACGCCTTAAAAGCGTCCAGAGTACAGCAAATACACAAAACAACAATCCAAAAATAAAATAAATAAAAATTACCCGAGGCAGCGAAGTGATGACCAGCCTCAAGCCAAAGGCACGGTAGAACGAAAATTAACGGTTGTATCTGGAGAAAATCAACAGCAATAATAAAAATTGTTCTCTACTCACTCCACCCAGACTTCACACATGTTTCCAATACCAAACATTGCCACTAAATTAAAACACAGACATGAAATAAATAAAGTATTTATCGAGCATTTGTATCAGACGTCTGCTTTAACCGCTTACTTCGCTCACACCGCTCAATTCGCTCACTACGCTCGCCGCGCGCCAGTGTAAAACACTGAAAGCCTTTATTTGAAGCCGCGACCGCTCTAGCTTTGGTGCTGTGGCTATTAGGTGAGCGGGGGATTATAAGCGGTTTTATTGGTTTGGAGGTGGTAAACATCGTGTTTTTATACGTAGGTATTTTTTAAAAGATTCTAAGAAAGTCAAAGTAATTAAAGTGAAACTTGGGCGGCGATTCGATAAAAAAAGTGAAATTTCAAGGACGCGTCATTTTTAGGCATATTTCGTCACATGACAGAGAAGAAAGATATAACTCTCTCTCTGTCTCTCACACTAAATGTCTCTTATTCTTCATTTTTCAAGAAATATTTTCCATATTTTTTAAAATTAAACTTTCTTTTCGAAACTGATCTTGAAAAGGACACCCATTCTATAAACTTGTCTTAGTGGAATTGGCACTATTGTTAATTTAACCAATAAAGTGATATCAATACAAAATTAGCTAAAATGGCCTTTGTAGTTCAAACAATGTTCCTACCTAGAGCTTATATATAGTATTATTAGTGTCCCTTAGGACATCCTAAACGTGTGACATTATAAACAAAATATTGAAAATTCATCTTAATCCTGTCTCATTCCCTTTCTCCTCTATATTCTTTTTTTTCATTTCCAATTCGCGTTCTGTTTAGCCCACCAACTATAGAGACTCAGCCGTTCGGAACTGTTGCTCCAGGCTGCAGTCTTCAAGTTCAGCCAGATTGTATGGCACCAATACTTCAATCGATTTCTTTTGCCAGACCGCCAGTCCGTCTGGCAAAGCCGCCGATATGTTTTGCCAATTTGTGGAGACTTTGAGGGTATTCAGGGATTTGAGAGCGAATTTGTTGAAGGGCAGATAGTGATTTTATTTTTATTCAGGTGTGAAAATGGCTGCGCTTTTCAGTAGTTAGCTTTGTGCGGGATGCAAGCCGCAGTTTGTTTGTGGTAGTGAAAGTAAATAACTATATGAGCAGTCTAAACGGTGTACTTTAGGGGAAAGTTTGAATCAAAGGCTGATTTCTAGTTTATTCGCAAATCAAATCATTTATTTCTTTGCAAATATGGGTAATTGGTACACACATGTTTTTATAATATAGTCCTCCGCGTTCTCCATGTTGAGTGCAAGAAAATAAATTGGAGGAAGCTTTAATGTACTCGTACAAATAACATTATCGCAGTTAACGTTTATGTAGGTACTTAAATTCATACTAATTTATAAATTCGAAAGTAACTCTGTCTGTTTGTCTGTATGTTACCTTTTTACGCCTAAACCACTGAACGGATTTCGATAAAATTTGGCAGAGAGATAGATTGCATCCCGAGGAAGACGGACGACACCTATGCGGGTTAACCGCGGGGCGCTACCAGTAAAATATATATATATTGCCTCTTGTCTTTAGCTTACAAATACCCAACAGCGCCTTGAACAAAAAATCAAAAGCTCATATACTTCGATTTTTATATCCAAATATCACTTGTAACACAAAACCCTAAAAATCCAGAACTGCACCTTTAATATACCGTGTTCCATTTCTAATATAAATCCAATGTTTCTACACATGGACACCGGAGGCAAAGACAGTAAAATTGCGAATCATCGAATTAGGGAAGGGCCAAACGATAAGCTCGCTCGTAAATTCGGCGTTCGGCATTCGGCCTCCGGGTTCATCGCTCGCACATTGTTTCAGAAATGTCAGCTTTTAAATGATGCTTTGTTATTAAAAAACAATAGATAGAGTGGGTAAATGGTTGTAAAAGTACCTATCTTCGCGACAAGGCTACTTAGGTATTTGTCACCTTTTGGGTGGTACTTTTTAAAACTTTTATGTATCGGAGTCACCATAACAATGTGCCCAAAATGTAATTTTATTTCTTTTTAGAAGGTTACACTGTCTCGATTCGCTAGTTAATTAATTAAGGGATAATTTTTCAATCGACAGATATTTTTTATTCGTGGAATAAAATTGACGTCTGACAGATGATGCATGAAAGAACTGACAAAAATCCAAAATTATTTCTCAGATAAAATTGTCTGGCGTTGGAAAAATCTGCCCTAAAATCAGTTTATTTTAATAACGTTGCACATAACAACATCAAAGAAATTCCATTAAATATTTTTTTACTTAAAAACGTACATAGATGATACTTAATTTAACCGTGCAAATAGCCAAGTACGAAATAAAAGATAAATGACGCAAATACTAGGAAAAACCTGTGTAATAGGGGTCATCCATCCGTCCATTATGGATGTTATAAAAGTTAGAAATTAGTAATGTGCACTTTTGACAAAATAAACTAGATATTAACTATTACCCAACTCTCTACTCACCCACAATCTTATAAGTCATCAATATCACAATCAGTACCATAATATGCATGGGCAAGCAAATATTATGATGCGAGCCGCATCATGGCGGCTGCCAGTGACGTATGCAGAAAACCTATTGTTTTGCGCTCGACACCGCCTGTCAAATTAGTGTCCACAGCAAATTATGGGGTGAGTGTGAAACAGATTTGTGAATGTTTGAGGGTAGTTATAAATAGTGGCTTAGTGATATTATGATTGTAATTGAAGTATTCATCTCGCTAAATGTTGGGTCAAGGAAAGAATCGTGCTGTTGTGGGCATTAGAAAAATGATTGATCAACTAAAGCCGTAGAAAACCTACTGAATAAAACAGCCTATGGTTTGTAGGTTGTCAAGGTGGAGAGAGGGGCCCGTAGCTAAGTAATAACAGCCGCACAGGTCGATCGATCAGGTTAAGCTACTCTTGCCGCGGTTGGTCCGTGGATGGGTGACCATCTTTACATTACGAGACCCCTCCGTGCCTAGGAAAGCCCGGTTGTCATTCGTGGATCTTTGACAGTCGTTACGAGCAGTCAGAAGCCCGAAAGGCTGACAACCAGTCTTACCTAGGGGTATCGTATTACCCAGAAACTGGGTTGTGGAGGTCAGATAGGCAGTCGCTCCATGTAAAATACTGGAAGCCGACACCAACATAGCTGGGCAAAGGCTAGGCAGAAGGATGCTCAGACAAAAAAAAGTAAATATATCGCTGCGAACACTACAGTAAAGCATGCAAAAACTACACCTCCGCTCTGTGCATACACGCTCACACGCACACATTTACAACCATTTACAATCAAACTACACCTCACTATGCGCACACATGTTTACGAAACCGGCTTCACTTTACTGTTGACAGCCCTCTGTCTTGGATTTTTATTTGGTCTTAGGGCAGATGATGATGTTTTACAAGGTGGAGACCAGAAAACGACAATAAATTAAACTGCGCACCTATAACTAATGAAGTAATGACGTTCCAAGTCTGCATGCAAAAAAAGAATCAAATATATCCAATAGCTTAGTCACTATAGCTGGTCAAAGATTGGCAAAACTCATAGTCGGCTCATCACTACGATTTCATTCGTTTAAAAAAATCCTTTTTTTTTGTTTCGGTGTTAAGATTAACTCGATAGTTCCCAAATATTCCTATGCGTTAGTATTGGCAGTATTTTCATTTATTGTGGTCTTAACATTGTTTAAGTATTAATTAAAGTATATAGCCCGATTGAAGGCAATAGGCACGCCCCCTATTATAATTTCTTGAATAGATTTTCAACTTTATCAACCTAAAATATAAGGTTCAAAGTTGATTGGGAAAATTTGACAGTTTCGGGTAGCTTAATGTGCTGGCGTCTGTACTATGTCTAATGTCTATACACCTCTGCCTGCCCTATAGGAGAAAACAAGCAAAATGATATGTTATACATGTATAAAAGGTAGGTACAGTCAAAGCCATCTTCAAACGAACCTGCAGAGAAATAAAAGTTAGGTGACACGAGAAATAGCAACACAGGTTTTAAGACTCGTAAAAGTAAAAGTCAGAGTGAAAACTATTAACCTCAACCACTTTCCAAGATTTAAAGTAACAAAAAGTGCAGCAGTTTTATACATATAAAAAAGTGCATCAGTTTTTATATAAAAAGTGCTATATTTAGTGACAAGGGTACTTCCCGGCGTCTGGTCGACGTTCAAGATGTCTCGACAGAATTACGACTTCACGCTTTTACTCCTAGATGCAAGTTGTAGCGAATTTTCAAGTTTCCGTCGTAAATTAATTTTGTATAGAAAGTCGTGTTGGAGATTGTTCTAGAATATTTATTGGAGTCGTATGGTTTGATAAAGGTAGAAGAAGTTTATATTTGTTATGTTTTAGGTCGGGAATGAGGAAGTGTATTTAATGGTGTTTTACTTAATTTACTGCACTGCAACTAAATGACAGAATCATATCATCAGAATGCACTGTCGAAGATGAGTCGCATCGGAAGATTGGGTGATATACTCATTATGAACAAAAATATAATAAAACGTAAATTATCTTCATGGGATTTCTAGTTATAGAAATCCCATGAAGATAATTTACGTTTTAGATATTTATCACTTTCGAATATAACTGGATTAACATGAGGATTCCCAGGGCTTACAACAACCTCAAAAGATTCAATTATAAAGGTTCTCTTGGATCACTGGGAAATTAAATGTCACGTTGCAGTATAAAACTGATTAACATCCGTCACCTCACACACCAGGTCCAGTTGAAAACCAGCGTCAGGCACTCGTTGTCTGGCATTTTTGCTGAACTGGGCCTTTTTGGCGCAGCCGTGAGGCACACATTCCTGCTAATTTCTTACATCAGACTTTGCACTTTCTTTTTTTTTTTTTTTTAATTTGATGTACGACTATTATCTGACTATTTGGTGTACTGTGTGTATTTGTAGTCTGTGCTAAATAAATGAATTTTCTTTCTTCTCTTTCTTTCTTTCAAATGTCAAGAAAAACATTTCGTAAACAAAATAAAGTTGTCCCTAAAAACATTATGTAAGCAGAATGCTCTAAATGCTCCAGTATTTAAACTCAGCGGCGAAGGTCATCATAAATAACCAGCAACGAGTGTTGAGAGCCGAAGCGAAAATTCTATACACCCCTCTCCTTCACCCCCATACATTTTATCCCCTATCTCTTTCCCACCAGGGTGCTTACCGATAGACGGGCGAAAAAATTGTCTTTATGGTTATTGGATGGTAAGAAATTTCTTATGGGACGACATTTTTTACGTAAAGCCACTGTTGCGGAGACAATGATGATAGTTGATGTTCTTGTTTATGTTAATGGTAAATAGAACGATCGATAAACTGTTAAATAAATAATATGGCGTTTTACACCTATTTGCATGGTTTCAGGTGTGTTTGCGGCTGATGATATGGCACGACTTGGAGTTCTTGAAATAGACTGTCACACAGTGATAAAGACGACACTTAATGCCACGGTTCCCTAGAAGAGCGGTGGCCGCTACATAACGGCCGCAGTGACGGCTGTCATGAAAAATATGGCAGTGAGGTTTGACTTTACGATGTCAAAAACACTCTCCAAGAACACACACCAACTTATTGTCATAAATAAAGTTCCATTGACGTCATTCAACGCTAAATAGCGCACGCTATGGGGCAGCCACCGCTCTTCAGGTAAACTCTTTACAAAGCGGAACTGTTTTTACAACTCCGTTTGCCTTATCAACTTGACTAAAGGCTAGACTAAATAAAATAGAGACAGATACTCAAAAATCTATATAAATGAAGAACCTAATTATGTTCTCAGTACCAGGATCCCAAAGGACAAAGAGTGCACTACTGTGCCAAAATTCCTCTCACACTGGTAACGTTACCAGTCAGGTGTTTGCTAAAGTCATTGGCTGGATATCCTACCATCTGTCGTTCAGATTCTAGTACAACAATTTCAAAACTAAATGCATATTAGTGTCGGCTGAAATAAAACCACCTGTGGTGGTGAAATTATTTGCTAATGTGATTGCTGCTGAAGCAGTTTGATTAGTTGCATCAATTCTGTGTAAACTACATAATCATTTTACTTAGTAAACTAGGACATTTTCAAATACGAACTAAAGTTTGGAAATTATTTAGACGAAAAAGAGTATAATATGTATATTCAGGTAGTCATACCTCAATGACATGACAGCTAACAAGCAAATCACAAAAAGAGTGTTTATTTAGAATTCAAAAGGAAATCATGTACCTACTTAAATAACATATTATACCTAAATAATAAAAAAATATAGTATCCTAAATTAACTAAAACTAATAACAAACTAAAATATGTCAACGTGGCAATGCCGCCAGTCTCTTGGGTAAGTACATTACCAGTTTTGGACACCGCTCTAAGTGAAAAAGATAACATATTAGATATAATAGAAACAAAGACAGAATGTGATAAGCTCAGATTTACGATAAAGGGTAACAAATCACTTTATGAACAAGCAGGTGATAAGATACAGAATAAAGTAAAGTAACATTTTAATCTCATTCTCTATTTCAATTTCAATAACAATAGCAATACAAATAAAAACGCAATAAAATAACCTGTTGACTCTTGGCAATATAAACACAAATGTAAGTCCATAGTGCTTGTAATAGGAATTGGACATTAATGCAATAACACGAAGGCTAACAAAGGGAATGGCTATTGTGATGTTAAGGGCACTTGGAAACACTTGATATGATAATATAGAAGTACGAATTCCAAGCGGTGTGGTGTTTGTTGTGCCGGTCATTTGGAATAAAAAAGGAAAGCTCGTAAAAGTATGAGAAAGTTTCTAGAGTCAAAGGAAAGGGACTTAAAAAAAAGAAAATGTAACATAATATTTTACAAGAATACGTGTCATACGTGCAATATACACGATGACACAAATAATTGTAGAAAGTCAATATAAAATCGAAGTAGAACACATAAAACTTGGTTCGGCATTAATTACTAAAGATGGTCCATTAAAAACATGCCAATCAAACACCCTATTAACTCTTCCAAACAAAAGTAACAAGTCAATCCCTTCCTAATTACCGTTAAATATTTAAAAACCTTGTCCCTAAAGGGTTCGGTCCAACAGAATAATCATAGGAAATCTGCACGCAGCGAAAATTTCAACTCAGATGCGGAGTCACGTACCGCCTGCAATGGCGGCAAATTTTTGCAAATACCTGCAAAATCCATGATAATGCTTTGAAAGTCAGCATAACTTTGTTTGTTTGGGGCTGCACTGGGACTCAACTGGGAACCTTAATCTGGGATAATTAGTTATAATTTTGAACCCTTATTAAATTAACCTTAAGTAACTTGGAGGAAAATATGAAGGTTTTGAAATTCCTGAGTTGGCTTTAGTTATAGAAGGCGGAGGGAAATGAAGGCAAGGTAAATACTAATAATAATAATTTTGATGATATCTCGGTCTACTATATTGAAATATGCATATGGGTGCAGAGGTACTGAGATAATATTTACCCAAATGAATAAATAAATATTATATAAGAGCAAACAGGAGTTCACCTTCCCTGAGAATTTTGGTAGTCAGACTGGAATCCCTTTGCGTGAAACCACGGCACCTAATTGACGTGTAACGGCCAGGTTTCCTTCGTGTTCCAACAAATTGGAGTACCCTAATGCAATAAAATGATTATGCTTACCTCTCTTGTCAATGTAGGAACTATGTTTTTTATATAGTCCCTTTACGGATTAACCTTAAATGTACTCTTCATGAAAAATATTTAGAGGATAAGTGGATTTTAAATGCTTTCTGTATATACTTTATGTTCACATTATGAATGTAGGTTGCGTTGTCACGTATAACGATGATGATAAGATAGCAAGTGAACTTCGCGACCTAGTTACTGAATGTAGATATTAGGTGTGTGGTGTAAAAATTGGAAATTGGCGGATGATCGACACAAGTATCGAGGCGTTAGTACTCGTAGCTGTTGCAAGCAGAAATGAATTAGAACGCGTTTTAAAAAAAGACAAAACGACGTATTATGTATTTAAAATGTAGTATAATTTTGTGTACCATAATTTATTTTGAGTAATTTACTCAATTGCCAATTTCTATCAGAAGAATAAAATCAAATTACTTACAAAGTTAGTTGTTTGTCTATTGTCTTCCATCAAAAGATATTACCGGCCTTAAGCCTCCGTACCTTCAGCCTGTGTCTTGTCCCACAACTAATGAATGAAGTCGATATGCGAAGGTAATGACACTCCCAAAATATACAAAGTACGCAATGTTTACTGATAGGCTCTAGCAGTAAGACTTTCAGCTTCCAGTATCAGGCATATATGCAAAGTATGTACATGTGTTTCAGTTTGCG
This sequence comes from Mesoligia furuncula, assembly GCA_916614155.1. NCBI lineage: Eukaryota > Metazoa > Arthropoda > Insecta > Lepidoptera > Noctuidae > Mesoligia > Mesoligia furuncula. The sequence goes on along the minus strand of OU744803.1, from coordinate 4,778,202 downwards.
TTGTAAACATGTTACGCTACATTTTCCGAAGCGCAGAAAAAAAAAGAATGTGTAAAAAGGTAAGTAATGAAATGAAATTTATTTACAAGAATTGTAGTAAGTACACTGTAGAGATAAAGGAGATGCAGTTCAATAAGTATTAAGTAGCATAACATTATTTGAAAGGATTGATGAACTTAAATGTGTGTTCTACAATATTATTAATGATGGCCCAGATGTAGAATACACGAAATGGTCTATGAAAATATGCTTATCTATAATTCTATCAAAGATTTAAACAATTGACAGATAAGAGCTAAACAAAATATTGCAAGATAAGCCTGAAGACTCATCATGATCTGCGTAGCCTTTTCCCAACTATGTTGGGGTTGGCTTCCTGTCTAACCAGATGCATGATGTAGATTTTATATGGAGCGACTGCCATCCGACGTCCACAACCCAGTTACTGGGTACTAGTAAGCCTGAAAGTCTATTTAGGTATATATGCAAAAGCCAAAATATACTCAAAAATTGACAGTAGCAAAACTATTTCACTTTAATTCAGTAATAAGTAGCGGGTTCTTTTGATGTTCAGGGACTAGGCGACCTCACAAAATACCCTATTTGGGTATCTCTTAGAAATGACGAGCCCGATCGTGGAATGAGATCTCTTTATGTGAACCACTGGCAATTGTGAACGAAATAAGTCGAGGGACTTTCGTAAATACGTGTGTATATTTGGCTGTCGCAAATTTTGGAATTCAAATAAGTTTTTCGTATGTTCAAATTTCGTTAAAATGTTTTTCATGTTTTTTGCGGGTTACATAAGAAAATCTGTTGCTTTTATAAACTTAGACTCTTTACCATAGTAATGACGTCTAGATGCGAAGTGTTTTGTGAGCTCCTACAAACAGGCGCAACACGCGATATAATCGCGCGCGACACAAAGGCACCGCCCGTTGCGCGACTTGCGTTGCCTTTGTGTCGCGCGCGATTTTATCGCATGTCGCGCCTGTTTGAAGGAGCCTTTACTGGGGGATTTAAGCTAGGTCAATTTTCGTCGTGCGGCTGGTTGCTTACCAAATCGCGTCACAAACCGAAAGGCTACCCTACCCCATTTACAAAGGTCGATAGAAATCGCAGGTGACTAGTTCATTTTGTATCAAAATCTCGACCTTCATGTGGCGGGCGATCGCCTTCGAAGCATTTTCACAAAAACAAAGCCTAAACCTACTCTACTTTGGAACTTGTGACTTTAGTAACCTGGGCCCTAGTCGAATTGCCATTTAGTAGTTTAGTCACCTGTGTAAAGCCCGCTTTAGCTTTGACTTCTGAATTGCTTTTTCTTTTCAGATAATTTTAAATAATTCACAGGTAGAGGAAACAAAAAACAAATAAAAGACGATCGTTCTACCATTGAATTCGAAGGACACGCCATACACGGAGCTTCATCTAGTAGCTCCACACCGCCATTACTAACATCCATAGTGCAATTACTGGTGACCACAATGACTACATATACAATATGTATACTGTATATATTGCTGGTACTGTATATACAATAAACTATTTGTTATTATGTACAGCTTCTGTGGTTGACAGAGGCTTTGACTCCAATAGCCGGCCTTTGTGTCATTGTGATAACATTGTATTGTGATTCCATTGATAGTTTGTTGTTGTGTTTATTGATTGTCATGCGTAATTAATGAATTATTTATCGATTATTAAACCATCTTTGTCAATCAAAAGGGTAAGTAAAGTTAACAACTATTGTATTTCCAGGGTTCTTGTTGTAAATTATACTCACGAAGACTAGTAGATATAAAGTTTATTCATAGACAGTAGACACATTACTACAGAATTATTAAAAATACAAAACTGCAATACGACTTATCTATCTGACAGCTAGTCGACGACTTCCCGCGCCAAGCCCGCGCTTTTTTTATCAACGACACCCACATGACATTATACTTTTTTTTTTCTTATTCTATGAAAATGGAACCAAAATTACAGAATGTATTAAATTACTAACAGACGGCCATTCTGCCGTGGGGATGACCCTATCCCCAACTCAGTTCGGCCATTCACTGTAAGGTATGACCTCATACCTTGACTTGTTATAAACAATAAATTGAAATATGTTGGAAAGCATTGGTTATCATACAATTTTTTTTTTTTTTTTTTTATATAGTACAAGATAATCATAATCATTTATTTGCATTAGGTATTGGTACAGCGTTGGTCTTAAATTTTAAATAAGTTTCCTAATACATAGTCAGACATTTGACATGCAAAATTTTACAATATTTATCAGTTTATGTCCAATGGCATGCCTTAAATACTAATTTCTAACAATTATTTCTTTTTACAATACAGTCAATATTCATTAAGATTGAAAACACATTATTTATCATTATTAATTATAAATTCATTTATAGAATAAAATCGTTTTTCCAGTAGCCATAATTTTAACTTTACAAAAAATATATTATTTGGTAAATCTTTAAAGTTTTTCGGTATTTTATTGTAGATAAGTCCACTCATATTGTAGCAGTTCTTTTTATACAGAGAAGTCTTTGGTGCCCTAGGCAGAACTATTCTATCTGGATCTCTTACTTTTCGAGGGCAACGGTCTTGAGCCTTTTTAAATAAGTCAAAATGCTGTCGGACAAATTTAGCACATTCTAAAATATACATACTGGGTAATGTGAGGAGTTTTAACTTAAGAAACAGAGGTTTACAGGATTCCCATGGTGGAATGCCACAAATGGCTCGAATGCAATTTTTTTTGTACAATAAAAGCCTTGTCCGCGTCTGTTGAGTTACCCCATACTATAAGGCCGTATTGTAAAGTTGAAGCAATGCAGCCGTGATACGCAGTCAACATCGTACTCTGCGACGAGGTTTTTCGCAGAGTGTAGAGGACATAAACGTATTTGTTTAACTTATTACACACTTTTTCTACATGTGGTTTCCAAGAGAAGTAACCGTCCAATGCTACTCCCAGAAAAGTAGTTTCGTCTGCCTCTAATAGAGGTTCTCCATTATAAGTTTATTTCGCTTACGACCATATGTTCTAAATATATCCACAACAGTAAATCTGACATATAAATGATTTCTACTTATTTTAAATTCCATTTTTAACTGTACATATTTATCTTATTCTAGTATAACCTGTATAACACAAATCTAAGTACACATGATGATTGATATTTTTAAGACTTCAAGAGAACAGCTAGTAGTAACTCCAATAACTAATCTATAAACTTAATAAAAATTATAATTATCATTCACAGCTTATAATAATATAACACTAGAGCCACCCTAGGGGCACACAAATTATAACATAAGCCTATTTTAACTGTACATATTTATCTTATTCTAGTATAACCTGTATAACACAAATCTAAGTACACATAATGATTGATATTTTTAAGACTTCAAGAGAACAGCTAGTAGTAACTCCAATAACTAATCAATAAACTTAATAAAAATTATAATTATCATTCACAGCTTATAATAATATAACACAAGAGCCACCCTAGGGGCACACAAATTATAACCTAAGCCTATTATATTATATTATTTATTACCTATTATACCTACCACACTGGGGGTAGATTTGATTAACTGCAGCCACACTTGGGGATTCTCATTCATTTCAGTGGACAATCATCATTATTGTTCACACTTGGGAACTTCATTAGGTACCACACTTGGCGTCCGTTGTTATCTATTTGTATTAGCCACACTAGGGGCTAACATCCACACTTGGGGATTCTCATTGATCTTGGGTAATCATCATACTTCACACTTGGGAACTTCATTAGGTACCACACTTGGGGTCCATTGTTATCTATTTGTATTGGCCACTCTAGGGGCTAACAGTCACACTCATGGTCGTAATTCATAATTTTCTCACTGGTATCTATGCCGTAAGGGTCATAATACGGAAAATAGTGGTAAGTGTATAAGATGTCAGTCAGTTAATTAATAAAGATAATAGATGCATTAAATTACTCTGGAAGAGAATCGTCAGTTATGGAACTTATTTCGACAATAGCAGAAAGTGCCCCCATCGTTATCCAAGGTTACTCTCCTTAAAAATAATTGGCTCTTACAATGTTTTCAAATTACAGTAAGTATGGGAGGACAGCGTAGGCCTGTCAACAAGTGGTCTACAGATCTAAAGTCTACAAGGTCTACAAAGTCCTCACCTTTACAAAATAAGAATCTATCAAAAGGATAAATAAAAAATAAAATATATAAAAACCTACTAAAACCAAGTGATATGATTCCCATTACAACCACTAATAAAGAGGTGAATAATTAGAATTGTCTCTATATAATGTCAAATAATAAAGAGATTATGTCAAAAAAAAGTTTGTAAAACAATAAACAAAAAATAAACATCGTAATTTGAGAGCAGATACTAGACATTTACATAGTTTTGCCTTTAATGAGGAGTCAGGAAAGCCACATGTCATAATACTGTGGAAATGAGCAAAGTATACTAACCTAGCTGTGGCTATATCTGTCAACTGCCTTATTTTTCTTACTGCATAATGCAGCTGAACTTAATCTACCTGAAAGAGCTCTAATGTGTGCGCCCCATTGTAATTTGGAATATAAAGTCATTCCCAGAAATAGTTTCCGTAACAGCATCTAGTTGTATTCTTTTTTTTTTTTGACATTCTAAGTTTAGACCCAATTGAGGTACATTTCAAAATGAGAACTTAAGACATTTAGTTTTGTTCGCATTAAGTAAAAGATTATTAGCTTCAAACCATTTCGAAAGAACAGCCAGACTATCGTTAACATGTAGGACATCCGTATCTTTTCTATCTATTTTAAAAATAAGAGAAGTGTCAAACGCGAATAAAATTATATCTGACAAGTTAGGCATCATGTAAGGAAGGTCATTAATATAAACTAGAAATAGGAAAGGGCCAAGAATTGAGCCTTGAGGCACGCCAATCTTAACTAGAGACCCTGATGACGACGCCCCGTTAACGTTTACTTTTTGCTGTCGCTTTGACAGATAGGAAAGAACAAGATCAGCAGCTTGTCCACGAATTCCGTAATGGTATAATTTACAGATCAGTGTATTATGGTCAACGCAGTCAAACGCTTTTGAGAGATCACAGAAAATGCCAACTGCATTCTGGGACTTCTCCCAGGGTTCTAAAATGTGACTGATGAGTTTTACTCTCGCGTCCGTCGTCGACCTATCTTTCGTGAAACCAAACTGGCGACTATGTAAAATCCCATTTGAATTTAAATGTGATAACATCTGCTACAGGATGATATTTTTTTTTTTTGTCATAGATTTTGCTCAATGCTGGTAGCACAGATATAGGTATATAATTGGAGGGATCAAACTTACTACCCGATTTGAAAATAGGTACTACTTTACTATGTTTCATTAAGTCAGGAAATGTACTGCTGTCTAAACATTGATTAAATATGCGGCGTTAGGGCAGTGGCACCTGTGTCAATAATATTGTAAGAACCTTAACAGAAATCCCCCATAAGTCTTCAGTGTTTTATTTTTTATTTTAAGACTTTTAAATGCTTTTTTTTTTTTTTTTTTTTTTTTTTATTGTGGCAACAAAAATGGGCTTGAATTCAATGCTTCGAATATCCTTATTAAAGTTTTCTTTAAGAAGAGCTTTAGCTAATATAGGTGATGAGGGGAGATACTTTGTAACCTCTTTTGGGATGTTGGTGAAGAATTTTTTTTAGGGACAACTCATTCTGATCTCACTGTTTTGTGTTTCCAGTTCCTTTGTTAATTACCTGCCACACAGCTTTTATTTTATTATTAAACATACTAATTTTGTTACTTATTAATTGAGATTTAGCCTCAGCGCATATCTACTCTTTTGAATATTTTAGAATAGTTTCTTACATAAATATGAAGGGCTTGATCAGAAGCTAATGATTTCTCGTGATACAGATTATATAAGATATCTCTGCTTTTTCTAATGCCAGCAGTGGCTCATTCACTAAATTTTGGTTGCGTATTGATAGTAACTTTTTTTTTTTTTTTTTTTTACAGGACATGCTTTATTGAATTCTTGGCTTACTGTAGAAAATAATGTGAAAGATTGCTAAGAACATTATTATTAAACATTTTCAATTTATTTTTAGTTAGAGGTCTTAATTGAATGGATTTATCTATGTGTAATCTAAAAGATTAAATGATACAAGTTGACCAGTATGGTCAGACCTGCCGCCACTAATTAAGAATTTAGTCTTTTATTTTACAATTAGTAAATACATTGTCGATGCATGAAGCTGAAGTTGCTGTTATTCTAGTCGCTTCATTAAATATACATTTTAAATTAAATGATTTAAACAATGAGATTAGCTTAAATTTTGCTGGTGAATTAACAAATAGATCAATATTTAGGTCACCACAAACAAAAACAAATTTACTATCTTTAAAAAGTTTACTTAGTATTTCTTCCATTATGATCAACACATAAGAAAGTATGGCCTTCACCTTCTGCACATGCTACCTCACATATTGAACAACAGTGCAAGCAGTGATATTCTTTCTTTCTTTATATCTAAAACAACTGTTACATAATATCAAAGTACCACCTCTTATTGAGGACCTGTTGTATGCACTGGCAAGTTAAACAATGTTCACATTAAACAACATTCTATCCTGTTTGAACCAGGTTTCACAAAAACATAAGATATCCATATGATATTTATCTATTAACATTTCCACGTTTAGGATTTTGCCAGAGAAGCGATTTATATTTTGGTGAAATTGTAAAATATTCTATTATGCTTCTCTTTTGAAATTTTAGGGATGAATTACAGTATTATTAGAAGTACTAGATAACACTGTTTCGTCACTTAACCTAGTCTCAGTTAAATTATCAATAACTGCGTGTGTATATTGTAAGCTAACAAAGTAGCCAATACATGTTGACTTTTCTTGGGAAGAAACATATGTTCCTGAACTAATACAAAATCCCCTTTTTTTTTTTTTTTTTTTTTTTTTTTTTTTGAGGATTGGAAATCATCAAATGACTCCTCCCGCTCTGGGTGGAGCGGAAGGGAGTGTCAGACTCTTACTGACTAAAACCCACCCATGTTCCTTCCTTAGCCCTTTATGTTCCGGGCCAGCGGTAACCCTTTCGGACAATCCCGCTGAATACAAAATCCCTAACAAAATAGTTTGTATCAAAATACAATAAACTATGATGACATGTCAAAATATGCATTAAGTTGTTTAAACTTTAAATGTAATCGTTTTCTGCATCATACAAATTATTAGAATATGGTAATGCACATAATATTAATTTACCTAGTTTTAATTTAAGTAGGGTGTCAATACCATTAACTATGTCCCATTTTGTTAAGCTCAGACTGTTTCCAATTAAAAGAATCACAGAAGTCTGCTCATTCATTTGTGTATGTTTTATTTTATGAACAAGCTCATTCAAATGCAGGATATGATAACACCAGTTAATATGTTTAGAGCGGTTAATTAATAATGATCCAAAACCAGATCCTAATCTATCAGAAAATACCAAAACATTACTTTGAGTGGGATAGATAGTTTCTATAGTATGAGTTGAAATGGATGAAGTAGCAGGTACAACATGCTGTGACATCTGAGGTGAATCGGGTGGTGGGGTGGTGGTGTGAGTGAGAGCACAACTACAAGTTAGATTGTTGGTCAGTGACTCGTACCTCTCTGCATTGTACTTGACAAGGTCCACCAACTCACAGGCCTCCTGCAAGCGCTCGCTTAATATTAGTTGACTAGACTCATACTTACAGGATATTTCCTTAATTGTATTTTCCCTGCTCAGTAATCAGTAATTCCTTTTGAAGGCTTGTATGTCAACATAATACATTTGTCTGCTATTTTCCAACTTATTATTACATACCGAACATTTAGTTGGCTTGATTAATGTTAAACTTGTGAACACTTTGTGTCTTCAAGAGTTTTTTTTTTTTTTATTTTTTTACCTTTTAATGTTTTTACTAATTTTAATATGTTTGTTAATTTTATTATGACTAAGTAGTTGGATTTGGTCATCTAGTTAAAGTATTGTTCCCAGTCAGGTCTATGGTAATGGTGGGCTTCTCATATTCCAGTCTAGATAAACTGCAAACCAGCTTGTTGAAAAGGTTCATCAGCTGCGGTCATAGACTTAAACCATAACGTACCTATACAAATAAAGCCCAGAACCCAATCGTGTATTCAATTGTTAATAATTCTTCTAGTGCTCTCGGCAGGGGACCGCACCCAGGCTCTCTTAAACACGCATGCCACCAGGTGTACTATGTGCGTAGTCTTTATTATCATAAACATAGAAAGCAAAAGAAACCGATACAAGACCGGTACCCTACTTCCGACGGCTGTGGGTAGGTGGTACGCTTTGCGATGACCTTAATTTACCCGCTTACAACTTTTGTTCGAAGATGCCTACTTACACAATATAGTTTGTATGTACTTACAGTACACCCAGATGCACCAAACTACTTAATTACCACACCCGCCGTAAATATGTTTGTAAAATAATAAGTGGGCTAATCATTTCAGTGAGATCAAACTGCCTGACAGTAGGTAACTAAATCAGACACCTATTATGTTTAGTTCTAGAGGTGATTACACTTGTTTATAACAAGGCAGGTACCTACTTGCTGTAATGTGAGTATCACCATTGCTCGTCGCCTATTAGGGCAAGTGACGTACCTATAGCATACTGCGTTCTTAATTCTCGAGAAACTTAGATTGTAAAATAATGTAAGTAACATCTACTATACAAACCGATTATGTAGTGATTTACATTATAATAAAGAGGTTACATACCAGCAGATTTTCTCCAACGGTTCTTACCACTTCTGAAGTATTGTATTTCCAGGGTTCTTGTTGTAAATTATACTCACGAAGACTAGTAGATATAAAGTTTATTCATAGACAGTAGACACATTACTACAGAATTATTAAAAATACAAAACTGCAATACGACTTATCTATCTGACAGCTAGTCGACGACTTCCCGCGCCAAGCCCGCGCTTTTTTTATCAACGACACCCACATGACATTATACTTTTTTTTTTCTTATTCTATGAAAATGGAACCAAAATTACAGAATGTATTAAATTACTAACACAACGTTGTGGTATTTGAAGGGCTTCGTTATGAAAATTTAATAAAAAATAATAATGACGATTTGGGATTAGTCAAAATGGATACGGGATAAATATCCATATTTTTTTCAAAATATTTTTTGAGCTATTAATCGACTATGCACCATTCCTTGCCAGTTGTTTTTATTGCTGAATGGGCCTGCTCTTGACGGCAATCATGCCTGATGGAAAGCAAAGGATGAGGTTAGTTGCAGGATAATCAGAAAATTGCCAAAATCTTGAAAAAATGCTAGAAATTTATGTCACGAGGTCATTCATTTCCTCCTCCCCTATCCTCGATGATCGTTTAAATATCTCTTTTCCTATAACCTAACGACCATTATGCAAGCTTTAATGATTTTGATCTGCGTCCATAGCATAAAACAATTGGCTTTCATTGACTGTTGCCTTTCTAGTTTCCTCCAAAATTTCATCTTCTCTAAACGTTACCGTCTTAGCAATACGTCTCATATTTACCCTTATTCGTTATGTAAGTAAATAGCCCACCAAACTTAAACATACCCAAGCCTACATCGCAATTAGGAAGGTAACCAACGTGGAAATCAAACAAGGGGTTGATGTTGGTTGCTGTAACCATTGGTGCGAACACACGCTAATTAATGATGTCGACTATAATCAATAAGGATTTTGTTTGGTTATCGAGTTGTTTGTTATACAGGGTTATTTGAACAACACTAACAACGTCGCAGGACTATATATAGGTACTCATATAATAAATAAAAACTTTTGTTTTATGACTTTTAATTGTTAATCGATTTTTTTTTCATAATATAATTAAAAATGTTTAAATTCATCGCTCTAAAACTCAACATCTCTACGCGGTACCAAAAAAAAGCAATATATAACTAAACAAGAGCGCATACAGCCCGAATCTCTACAGAGTAAGAGTGAACAGGCTTCTTCTGAGTAAGCTCACTCCATCGTCGACTTTGTCTCTGTCACCTCTGACCTAGACTAGAGTCAAGAGCAAACCTATTAAAAAAAAAACAAAAAACAACCAATGCGTTCCAAATGAAGGGGCGGACTAACTACAAAATACAGATCTAAAAAGTGTTATTAAAACAAAAACTTGACATTATTTTTGGTAAATTTATTAAGGTTTGTAAAAAGTCACAGAGCAAAAGTTGCTGTTTATGATGTTACTAATATAGTCCTGCAAGGTTATTAGTGTTTTCAAAATAACCCTGTATATATATTTTTTAATTGACAGCTTAATTTTATTGTGAGGTGCGTTTAGAGCGATTATTGTGGCTATATTTTTTAAACTTTACTGATCAATCGAGTTATCTTAGTGTATTGACTAGCATAGCCAGCCTATGTCCACTGCTGGGTCACAGGCCTTCTCCCTGTGAGAGGGAGTGGGCCGTTAACCACCAAGCGGGCGTAGTGCGGGTTGGTAGGTGTCACATGTCTTCGAGTTTTTGTTTTAGGACATGTCGGTTGCCTCACGATGTTTTCCTTCGCCGTTTTGAGAGCAGTGGTGATGAAATAATTTACACAAAGTAAAGCGCCTGTCTGGTTTCGAACCTACGACCTAAAACTCATAAGTCGCGGCCGTTACCGCTGGGCCACCACTGTTCTGTGTATATATATGCTTATTTTATCTACATTGCCTACATTCAAAGCTTTGGTTAGGATTCAGTCTACTTCATTAGCTATGGTTACACGAAACATCACGCCCGTAGATTTATTTTTGACTATTCAAAAGTGCCTGTAAATGGTTCAATGAAATAAATGCTTTGAGTTCGAATTTGAAAGTGACGCTCCATTTGAAATTAAATCGTATAAGTAAAATATCTGCGTTCTTACAAACAACGATACAATCTAAAACAACATCAAAACAACCGTATCCTGCAAAAATATTCTAACTCACACTAAACAGAGCAACTTTCCCAGCAGACATCACAAAAAGGCGGTCCCAGACATTGGTGTTAGCTTTCAGTTTGCTATAGTCCAAGTACAAAGAGTACAAGCACAAAGAGTACAAGAAGTACAAGCACAAGACAGCACAAAGTTTCAGCTCAGACTTCTTGTTTGAATGGAACTCGATCTGTGCACATTGTGCAACTGTAACGAGTGTCGTTATTTCTTTTTCAAAGCTATAAAGTTGCTTGAATTTGAATATAGTTACTCTTAACGATGGGTAAAGGTAATTTTGTGGAAGAGTTGAAAGGTCCATATTCAGGCAAAATAAACAACTAATTTATGTGGTAACTTTCTATTTTGCACTTTTTTATTTAGAGACTATAGTCACTGTCTCTCTCCGAGAATGTTTTCTATATTGTAGTTTTTTAAATAAGTACTAATATTATTTATTTAGAGAAAATGTAACTAACTATTTACACTAGATACTAAATTAAATGACTAATTACTATACAATAAATACAAAAACAAAGGACACTTAGGCGTCGAAGTACTCGTCCGCATCGCTGTCATCCATTATAATATAATATATTATAATGTATAATATTTTATTCAATCTCCGCGCCGAACGGTTAGGTACCTAGGTACTACTTGCGCTCATTGATAATAGTAGTGAGCACTCTTGCGCGGCGCGGGTGAGCATGTATTTGTACGGACAAACAGGTAACTTAACAAGCTTACAACTTTGTGATTTTTCATGATACAGTTTTGTAATTTTCTAATATGATAATTATGATAAGAGGGGCCCGTGGCTAAATAATAACAGCCGCACAGGTCGATCGATCAGGTTAAGCTACGCTTGCCGCGGTTGGTCTGTGGATGGGTGACCATCTTTATATACCGTGACCCCTCCGTGCCTCGGAAAGCACGTTAAGCCGTTGGTCTCGGCTGTCATTCGTGGATCTTTAGACAGTCATTACGGGTAGTCAGAAGCCCGAAAGTCTGACAACCAGTCTTACCAAGGGGTATCGTATTACTCAGTAACTGGGTTGTGGAGGTCAGATAGGCCGTCGCTCCATGTAAAATACTGCAGCTGCATCCGGTTAGACTGGAAGCCGACCCCAACATAGTTTTGAAAAGGTTAAGCAGATGATGATATTATAATATATATATACATATATCTTAGGCCGACCGATAAATTACTAGCTTAAAACCCTGGCTTCGTCTGCGTGTTTCTTGTTCCAACGACCCACCCCGTCGCATCGCATCGGCGACGGCGACTTCTTCGTTCACTTTTTTCCACGTTTTGTGGAAAACCGTAAGCGCAGATTATTTATGGGATCATATACCTGGCCTAATAAACACTCACATGTCTTACGAAAATAAAAATGGCTGGAATTTGTACTTTCGATAGCATAGTTATTCAAAGAAAGAAAACATTACCGGGCCAGGTCAGGCCAGGTCAATTCAAATAAAGCAGCAATTATATTCCGTTTCACATTAAAACGAACCAATTATAACAGCTTTGATATTCAAGGAAAGCGGTAATAAGGTTACAAATAATTCTTTGAACAATTTGCGAGAGGCTCTTAAAACCTGAAAGTCGAGGTTTTTGTTAAGTAACATTTTGATGCTAAGGCCAACATGCTAATTAGATATTGAGAATTGTAATTCTGTCTATACAGTAATGACCAAAGATTAGTCACCGTTGAAATTCAGAAGTATTGTTTAATCATCTGCCTAGCCTTTTCCCAACTAAGTTAGGGTCGGCTTCCAGTCTAACCGGATGCATCTGAATACCAAGCGACTGCCTATCTGACGTTCACAACCCAGTTAATGGGTAAATACGATACCCCCTTGGTAAGACTGGTTGTAAGATTTCGACTTTTCAACCAGAAAAACCTCACCACCACTAAACAGCCACAAACCAGGATAAACTTTCACAGTGGAATTCGAGTTCAAATATTTTTATTTGAGGTACATAGGTAGATATATCTTGAAGTGATCGATGGACATGTGACAGATAATATGACTAGAAAGGAAGTGACTACAGAGAAGACGACTAATAGAAAGTATAGAACAAAAAGACATGTTAAGTCGACCCTAAATAAATTGGGATAAGGATAGGAGAATGGTGATGAGGTTCATCTTGAAGTCATATTCAGCTTAACGTTCCCACTGCTGGTACTCAGGCCTCCTCTTAGAGAGGGGGTGGGCCGTAATCTACCACGCGGGCCCTGTGCGTGTTGCAAGATGTCACATGTTTTTAAATTTTTGGGAATAATTTTTGTTTCCTCACGATGTTTTCCTTCAATGTTTTGAGAGCAGTGGTGATGATATAATTTACACAAAGTAAAGCGCCTGACTGGGTCCGAACCTACGAACTACACAACTCGTAAGTCGCGGCCGTGACTACTCGGCCACAACTGCTCTCTTCAACTAGATGAATTCATTAACAACATACATGCAGCAATAGTTGTAAGACCAGATAACGAACACCATAGTTGCTATCCAAAACCAATATACACTACAATAAAATAAATCATAGCTAAACAGCTCCACCCGCAACACCCGGGATATCACATAAAAAACTTTCCCAATCACACTTGCTGTTTCCTACTACGTAAAATGTTCCTTGTTATACACTGTTCCTACATTTACCGCCATAATAGTCCGTGGAAACAAGTTTAGTGGGTAGATTTACTCGAAATTACATTTGATTTATGAGAGAACATCAATGTAGGAAACTTCTTGTGTTGTAAGCCTAATCGATTTAGTTTTTGGGCCAACGATGTTTTTGGAATAATTAGGCCACGTAGAGGCCAATATTGTCGTAAGAGGTGGGATTTGATTTGGTTGTTCATCCATCAATCTGAGAATACGATATTTTATTGTTTTGTTTGGTTTATTTTTTGTTTTTGTTTAGCAGAGAAGTTACGTCAACCAAAATAGAACGTCAAAGACAGCCAGTCACTTTTCCCACAGAAAACTCATTCAAATAATTTCCGCTTTCATTCACGACCAAGCTCAAAGCAAACACCGTTTCAATTTCTTGTTCAGAAATCAATTCAACAAACCAATGACAGGCTTGATCGACTAAAGCTCAATCAACATCTAAAACACACAGAACCAGAAGGAAATATAATTCGCCATGTCTGGTAGTGACAGCAAAGATTTAGATATAAATCTGAGTTCAAAAGGCACGGAGCATTAAAAATAAATAGGGGATACTGCGGCCAGACAACGATGTTTGTTCAGCTTTTAGGAGTGTTTGTTACTTCTCTGCTAGTGACAGTAAAGTAAAGATTCATATTTTTTATAGTGCTATGAAAATATTTGCGGAGGAATGAAATGTGGAAATGTTTTTGCTACTGCGATTTTTTTGCGGACTGCCTGAGCTTGTTGAGACCTTGATATAAATGGATTCTTTCACATGGGCGCTTTTTTAACGCGCTTTCAAAAGCACTTAAATAAAACAATTGGACACGATGCATTTGAACGCAAAGCCAATCCTACGATGCTTTCCTGCGGACGTGCGTCATCATCATCTACCTATCCTTTTCTCAAATAAGCTTCAAGTCTAACCACCGGTATTTTACATGGCGTAACTGTCTATTTGATCTCCAGAACCCAGTCCTTAGGTAACACGATACCCCTTGGTAAGACTGGTTACCAGATGTGCATATGAGGGCTAAATATCGGAACACAATATTATACGAAAAGTAGACCTTCATTCTGACAAAACCAGAGAAGTCTCTCGCAAAGGCCAATCAAATCAAATAAACAAACAAAACAAAGAACCCAAATACGAATAGTGATAAAGCTAACAAATTGCGAATTATGCTAAGGCAGCAAAAAACAATTTTTAAATCCACCCCGGAATATCCGGCCTGGAAATGCGGCCTACATATCCGAGGCCCAATTTGCATGGAGATGGCGCCGAAGCGACGGCCTGGGGCTTCACACTGTCATAATCCGAAACTCAGCTAAACTGATTTAAATTTTCACCATACAATGACTCTGTGCTTTGGTAGCTGCTCATACAAAGTTAGTGATGCGGCTTCTAAAGCTGTATTTGCTTCTATTGCAGGGGATTAAGGATGCGAATGACTGGTTTCTTGATTTTGCTATTTTGGTAAAGGGTTATTGTTTATTAAGAATTGCTCCTTGAAAACTTGGGACGTATAACGGGGTTGGAATTTAAAATGTAATAATATGTACAGTTTGTTATTATAAAAACTAAGTAGAGAATGAATATATCATCTAAATAAATCAATGTTTTATTTTATTTTAACAATATTGCCAGTAAAACGAAGAACGACTATTTGAAATTAAAATCCTGAATTAAATATAACGCTTTACACAATGCCTAATATTTAATGCAGGACTCAATTTTCCACGAACGAATATTTGCGCACTGGTTTTGATCAAAGCCTTGTTTTGAATCCAAAACTATAAATTCAAAGAGAACCATTTTCAATTAGCATCACTCAAACTTTACAATTTCACTAAAATAAATTCGTATTATCCTCAACCCTTTCATATTTAAGAACACTTTCACAAGCTAACATCAACTTTTATGTCGGCGTTAAAGAAAAAGTGTAAATAAACTTCTCTCTTCCAAGTCTGTGAAATGGATCTCTCGGAGTCCGCTTTGCTCGCTCTTGCTTTAATGAAGAGATTCACAGCTTTTGAGTTTCCAGCTAAGTATGCAAATTCTTTATATTCCGAGTTACGACTTCGTGGGCTTCTTTTTTTTAGAAGATTATTTCATTTATTTTAAGGGTTAATATTACGTAATCTGAAGAGGTTATGAAAAAACCGATCAGATCCCTGTCTTTCGCTATAAATATATATTAGTGTTTGTAGATTCCATTTTTCCAATTATCTTACGACGCAATTATGTGACATTTTTAATTCTTTAGCTATTTTTGAAGATGATATTATGATTGTAGTCTCACAGAAAAGCGTGCGACAGCCATTGATATATACCAGTATAACTATCTAAGGAAAACTATTTCAGGTTCTCTTGCGTCTGCCATTTTATTTTAAAGTTGCAATAGCCAAGACAGGATCCTATTAGTTTCTGTCGGCAAGGTTTTGTCATCTGTCTGAAGGGATTGCTTGTTCACTAGATGGCATCTTGGACTTTAGATTTCCTATTTTCTGCAAAACATGTTAATAAATTGTCGTCAAAGACAAAGCGAGTCTCAAAGGCTTGGGGAAAACGTGAATTATTATCTCAATTGTTTATTTTGCCGACCAAGGCTTTAGTAGCATAGCACCTACGTCCCTAAATCTAGTATATTTACCAACTGCATCCTTTTTTAAACCATCCACATCAAGAATGCCAGTTTAATATCTAAAGTTATTCCGAAAATCCTTCGCGAAAGTTGAAGCAAATTCGGATTTCATATTCCACCACATTATTGCGGTAGTCAGACTCGAATACACTCGGGCTGGGGTAGCGGATTTATATCATATATTTATTTCGCTCCGCCTGTAATGGCGCATTAATCTTGTGGTGCCTTTCGAATGGCATTTGACATTTTGCCTCTTCCCCTGGATTGAGATTTGTTGGTTATTTCGCCTGTTTGCTTATGTGTGTAGTGACCGTTATAGATAGAGGGGTTTAACTGTTCATCTTCTGTTTGAAATCTTTGGGATGCTAAAAGTGGAGCAGTATCAAGTCGGGGCAATGGTGTAATCTCACTTCTTTGTTATTTGCGTTGTTTAGAAACTTTTTTTTTATAAAAACCTGTTTTGTGGTTTTGATTTGTGATCGTTTTAAAAGCGGCTTTTTGTGGACATACCTGAAACAAATAAAGAAAATATTTAGTACACTTAATTTTTTATTATTATCTGATACAAGTGACAAGACCCATTCATAAACTACCATGTTAAGCATTTGAGATAAGAATCTTAACAATATCCAAGGGCATTCCTAGTGCATTATCATACACCAACAGTTGAAGGTTACCATGCTATAACGCATCATCTTTACGAGTATCAACAGACAATATAGCAAATATAACACGCCATTCTCGCGTTACAGTTCAAATTTATGAAAAGCTAGTGTGTGCCGGGGGTATGAAATCAAAATCATTGCTTATAGTGTTTATGGCCTTTGTAAACGATGGTAAACAAACGTTTGTAGTTAGTTTTATTTGTTTGGTTGATTGGAAACTAATAAATGTGTATTCAACGCTGTATCAATTGAGATTTTTAATTTTAGGGTACCTATCTGTGTGTTAATGATTTGCTTTTTGTAAATATCATGAACAAATACAGTGGTGTAGTTCGCACTGCGTTAAATTTTAATACAAATACATTAGATACAATTTTATTTAATCACTAGTTGCGCCCCGCGGTTTCACCCGCGTAAATGTCGACCCCGTGGGAATATCGGCATAAAAAGTAACTTATCTGTTAATCCAGGGTGTTAGCTACCTCCATACAAAATTTTATCAAAATTGGTCCAGCCGTTTGAGTGTGAAGAAGTAACAAACATATAAACACATACACTCACAAACTTTCGCCTTTATAATATTAGTGTGATTAAGTTATCTAACTAGCAGTTTGGTGAAAAATAATGAAAGAAGATTATTTATAAATTATTTATCAGAACGACTTTAATTTATTTAAAGATAATTTCATGTGTATCAAAAACCATTCTAACACTCTAAAGACATTTACGTTTATTCTTCAACAGTACACATAACATAGCATCAAAAACAAATTTTCTTTCTTTTTTCTTTTTATCATGGCTAGAATCCCTGATGGTGTAGACAGAGGTGTACACCAACATTGCGACAGTTATGTTTTACTCTTCAAAAGTGTACGCTCATTATGGTAAGAACTACCTTTACATACACATAGTTCTAATAGCCTAAGCAAAGGCCAAAACTGATAAGGCAAAGGTTCAACTCGACAAATCAACCAATTACCGTCAATTACACAGTAATGCTAATTTTCCCTTTTTCAAACTTCATTAAGTCAAAGTTAATTTAAAAAGGTAATTCTTTTGACATGTAAATTGGACACAAAGTGCTAATTGGTTCAGCTGTCGACACCTGAATTGTCAGGCATTTAGGCGAACTCAGTTTGAGCGTAGCGTCAACGAAAGTTCGAGCCCAGTCCGGTTTAAACCGGATTTCGCTGCCTATATCCACTTATATTCAGTTTCGTTAGTTCGCTTTGACACTTGATTTTGAAAAGGGAGTTGATTGACATGTGAATCGTCCTTGTTGGGTAATGGATATTTGGTTTTTATGTGATACATCAATGATGACATGATTGGGGGATTAAAATATGCTTACAGTTGTAATTTTACGTTGGCAGCTGTTTTATCACGTAAGTGTTGAAAATATGAAAGGTTGACTTTTAAAACTAATGACTACGAATAGGAAAATGCTGGGAAATACCTATGTCAGTTTTTATTTAACATACATGAGGCGTGAGTTTGTGTACTATTGAGGAAACTTACATCTGCCCGATTTCAAAACAAAATCCCGTGCACACGATGACCACATCTGTTAGCAAGCGTAGCGTAGCATAGCGGCCGAGCGCTGCAAGCAAGAATAGCCCTTACGGTGTATAGTTGTAAGTTTCCTTGATGGTAATACACAAACTCATGCCTTCTTCCCATGGGGTGGGCAGAAACTATAGAACGCCACCTGCTACGTCCCATCTCATCTATCGTACTGTAGCGGTATCTACAACGCCACATACGAACAACGCGTCATACTGACGTCACGCAAAATCCTGCATCGCGGAAGCAGAGTTTACCGTGCAACTATCATAGATACAACGGCCTGACATGAATCATCGGGCAGTTGCCCGCCAGACACAACACCCGTCTGGTCGGAGGATCCTCCCTTTTCTATAGAGTATGAGTGAACTTTACACCCTGTGCCTCATACCTCTATAGTACCATCCTTACATACTCCTTTTGCCTGGTTTATGTTCATATATTTAACAATTTAAATGTAATACAAATTCCAAGAAACAGACTGTCAGTCTGACCTGTGTATGCTAATAATGCTAATATATAACAATTCTTAACGTAGAAAAGAGAAAATAATAAACTTACAACATAGCTAAGTTCAAAGCCACATTCCAGATCAGATTCTACAAAAAAAAAAAAAAAAAAACAAATACCGAAGGAACCAAACTACTCAAAACAAAAAATTTAAAACCTCAAAGATGATTTACGACCTACAGGGCGAAGGGAAATAAGTGTTACATTTCATACAATAGCCACTACGGACATATTTCATTTTGATGTTTAGAGCCTCAGAAGTGAGGAGTTTCAGAAGGTTGACTGCTTACATGAAAGAAAACAATAGACACTAACATTTACTGAAATAAGAGTGGTGAATGGAAAAGCTGGGTTATTTATAGAAAGGAATAAAGCAACAACTTTACTAGGCGTGATTAAAAGAAGCGACACAGATAATTAAAAGATAATTTAAGGCAATTTACGCAATGTGGTAATCACCAATGTACGCTGTTATCATTTCTAACGTGATCATATTACTGTGGATGTCCACGGCCACGTCACGGTATTACGATAACAAAGAAGTAAAATGTATAATCAGCCTAATATGGCACATAATGTTCCCACAGCTAGAACACAGGCCTCCTCTCAGGGAGTGAGCCATAATCCACCAGGCGGGCCCAGTGCGGATTGGTGGATGTCACATGTCTTCGAACTTATGGTTCTATGTAGGATATTCCGGTTTCCTCACGATATTTTCCTTCACCGTTTTTGAGAGCAGTGGTGATGAAATAAGAAATAAATGATAAATAAATGAAATTGTAAAATGTATGGAAACATAATAATATGAAGACGCTTTTAAATTTCCGTCCACGATAACGTTATTCCAATCATTTTATGGTCGTGGACGTCCACGATAATTTATCGTCACGTTAGGAATTACAAAAGCGCATATTGTAACCCCGCCATCTGTGTTGATTATGAAGACGACATTAAATTGTGAATTTTGAATCCGTTACATTCAAATATTGTCATAGTACGAACTAGATTTTCTGTTTCTTTCTGTTTTATATTGAAACAAACAGTAGCTATTAGCTTAACGCGTATCGAATGACTGCGAAGCCACTTAAAAGTGCCAGTAAAATATTTAATCTATTAAGTTGGTAATAAATATTCCGCCATAAAATCGGAGAAGGGTCTAAGTTCGACGTTTGTTTTTCATTTTCTAATAGAAGATTAGAGTAGGATATCGAAGCCGTAATTTTTGGGAGTGCCGAGTGATTTTTTGGAGGTAATACATTGAGAAAATAAACCGCCATTTTTTATATTATCTCTCACTAGGGTCAACGATAATAATAGCCTTATGTATACTACCAAAAATCTCAGTGCCTAAATAGTGATGGATGGAAGCGATGGCTTTGAACGAAAATTATTCCCAATTTGATATGTTGATCTTTTAGTTCATTTTAGCTTAACATCCCCTTTTTTCATAAACGCTGCCAGCGCTGTGACATTTATTTTTTAAATGTCGCAGCATCATGCTGAGATAGGAGCCTTTTGGCCTCGTATAGGACTTTCTGTTTTATTTTCCTTTTGTTACTTTTTTATATTATAACTTGGATTTTTATTTTACTGTGTTTAGTTTAATTTGTGATCTACCTGTTCGAGTCGCAATAAATATTTTTTCTTTCTTTCTTTAAAGTTACGTAGTGATTAGCGACTTTTTAACCATGCATTTTTGACGTTTGAACAGCGGTTAACTATAAACCGCTATATAACTTGTTAATAGCTGGAACAAACACAGCTAGCCCATTAAAACACTCAATATTTAAACAGAAACATAACAATATCGAAACCAAATAAACTCTTCACTCAACCAAATGTATTCCTAAAATCAATAGTGTTTTATTTTGAGCTCGCTCAATGTGAGCAAAGCTACCGTTATTTAGACTGATGTTCCTCAGTATTTAACTAAGCTTCGGATTACCACATCAATTCCATCTATTAGGTACGCAAAACTGACCTCGATCTCTCCACAATATTATATAGTGCGAACGAGACAGCGACAATTGTAGCTGTCTAAGTTAATGAGAGTGATAGGGACGGTTACAGTTTTGTTCCTCTCATCGTTAACTGGATTCCAGAGTTCTGGGAAAACTATTTGTGACGGAAAGTCCTAGTTTAGCGTCAAAGCAATTTACATGCGTAATTTTCTGTTAGCTGTCTAATTTATGTGTCGTTTTAATCCAAGTGGCGTTATTAGTTGGTGTCTGTTTATGACTGCTATGCGAATGATGTTGGATTGTAAATTGGATATTTTATCACTTAAGTTGTCTTCTATTGTAGTCTTTACATTGATATTATGTAACATGATGTCATATTGAATGAAATAGGCTGAAGAAGATATTATATTGTCACCTGAAAGGTAAAATCAAAGATAAATATCATGTCGGACTACTCGGACAAAACTCCAATATTCAGATATTGAAGAAGCAACCTGTTGCCATTAATAAACAGGTGGATGCAGACCGGTTCTATGCAACTGCAGAAACTTTTTCAGACACTTCGCGAAACAGACTAACACTTTAACTCCTTATTAGGTATTTCACCACCCCTTACTTCCCGTGGGTGTCGTAAAAGGCGACTAAGGACCGTACCGGAGAATGGGCAGCAGCGTTCTCTATGTATTCCACCATCATACAATACTGCGATCGCCAACCCGCCTGCCAAGCGTGGCGATTATGGCAAACCCTCCCAAAATTGGGGGAGGCCTATGTCCAGCAGTGGACGTCTATCGGCTGAAACGACGATAGGTATTTCTGTAGTTGAGGGGCCCGTGGCTAAATAATAACAGCCGCACAGGTCGATCGATCAGGTTAAGCTACGCTTGCCGCGTTTGGTCTGTGGATGGATGACCATCTTTACATACCGAGACCGCTCCGCGACCCGCGGAAAGCACGTTAAGCCGTTGGTCATTCGCCGGCTGTCATTTGTGGAACTTTGACAGCCGTTAAGTCAGAAGCCCGAAAGTCTGACAACCAGTAGGTAGGTAGGGGTATCGTATTACCCAGTAACTGGGCTGTGGAGGTCAGATAGGCAGTCGCTCCATGTAAAATACTTGTATTCAGCTGCATCCGGTTAGACTTGAAGCCGACCCCAACATAGTTGGGAAAAGGCATATGACATATTTCTGTTACAGCAACACAATTATTTTCTTTGCCACCAAAATTAGACAAAGAATAAAAACAAAGCTTTCTAATGTAAAAAACAAACGACTCCTGCTCCAAGACCTTTTGTCTCACGAATGGATGACATGGCTCGACAAAAATAATTGCCATCGTTAAATAGTATTAAATGAAGAGGATTTTATTGAGTAACTCCCTCTGAAGAGGGTCGTTTGTTTATGAGGTACAGAAGGCGAATTGTCTAGTTTAATAAAATGGAATCGTTTTGCTAAGAAACACTCTTTTGGAGCTTTAAGAAGTTATACCTTGCATTTAACAATTAGTTATAATAATTTGTGTTTTGTTATACTGATCATAGACCTGAATGAATCAGTGAGTTATTATGGCAGAGCACAGAGATATAGGTACGCCTAGATAACACAAGAGCAACTTCGCGTGCCAAAAATCGCACCAGCTTACGTACCAAAATCGTAAGCCGCCACTTTCGCGCTCAGTCCTGTGTATTGCTGGCTGGGTGAGCGTGAGCGCTGGCGCTAGGCCCCGGGGGTGGGGCGAGACGGGTGCGCACGCGGCGGCCGGTCTTTGAATCGATTTGATTTTCCCATCACTAAATAGTGCTAGTGACGTCATAGTAGGTAGTCAAAAAATGACAAGCTTGGTTTTCAAACAGATCGTGAAACTTGCGTTATCTATATCTGTGGTAGAGCGTGATAATTTGAACGAAGTTTATTATCGCACTTTATAGACACTCGAATTAGAGCTAGACCGAAAAAACCGGCCAAGTGCCTGGTGACAGACAGACAGACAGACGCACAATAGAGTCATAGCAATAGGGTCCCGTTTTTACCCTTTGAGTACGGAACCCTAAAAAGTGTAACATTTTGACCGTCACGGCACTATTCAGTGTGCAGAAGCAAAAGTAATTTCGTTCCAACCGGTCTTCCATGACAGCTTTCGACTGTTTTTATTTTATCAAGGCTTTTTAGAACTCAACATCTGATTATTATCTGCGGTGCTATTCTGTAAAAATCCCCCCGTGAAAACTTAGGTGAAGTGAGCGTGGAGTGAGCTGTCAATAGTGTCGATTCCGAGCAAAAAACAAACTCACTTCACCTAAGTTTTCACGGTGAGATTTTTACAGAATCGACCGGCTGAACCTGTCTAGGGTCATGCTTTGTTCACAAATTCTGTACCAAACATAGTTTATTACTAAGTAAGTTTATTTATACACTCAGTATAATTGTCGATTTCTAATTCTATCGCTTTAGATAGACGTGCGGACAAACCCACAATCATTATTAAAATGACCAATTTAAACAAACGTCTTAATCAAAGCACAAATGATACTACTCACCTTGTCATAAAGGTGGTCGCACATGAACGGTAAACAATTTTTCAATAATCGTTGTCTAGACGGTGTAATGTGAGGGCGACGGTGGCGACACCTAACGGCTAAACAACTACCATTATCATTACGATAGAGTGTGATGGGTTTCATTAAGTTCGACGCGGAGCGAGAATTTCTCAATTTATATAGAAAATTAAAAGGGACGGGTGGTCTAGAACTAATTGAATTTGATGAAAGGAGTGCTGGTGAGGTTGTAGGATGAACGGGTTTTATTCTGAAGTTAATTAGAATAAGGAAAGAAAGTGCCAGGAAGGGGTAGATAGAAAATATATGGGTAAGAATGAAGCAACTATCTATGAAAGTTCTAAAAGTAAGCTTAGTCGTTAAAGACAATTTGAGTTATTTTGTCTTCAAGATGTTACATACAATGGAAGCAAGACTTCAAAATTAAAGGAAAATTTAAATGTGATATTTGCGATTGTCTTTTTAGGGTTCTCTACCCAAAGGGTACCAAGGGAACTCTATTACTAATCCTCTTCTGTACGTTCGTCCGACTGTCTGTCAGGGGGCTGTATCTCATGAACAGTAATAGATAGACAGTTGTCATTTTCAAAGAGTGTGTATTTCTACTGCCGCTATAACAATAAATCCTAAAAATAAAATAACGTTAAAAATTAAGGGGCGTCTCCAAAGTCTCCATACAAGAAACGTACTTTTTGGCCTTGTGGTGTGGTATTGTCCCTTACCGTCTTATTACAAAACGAGATCTATTTTTAGACCTAGCCTAAACCTTCGAGCCAGTTACTCTATTTTGAACTTTATTCCGACAAACTTAAAGTTCTTAATGCAAAATTGACAACTTAGACTGGGGTTTAACGTCAGTTTTTGTAATAAGAACTTTAGCTTCGTTGGATTATAGTTCGAAATTTAAAAATGGCTGGATGATTTAAACCTGGGTCTAAAGATAAATCTTGTTTTGTAATAAGGCCGTTAGTGTTTTAAACAACACTGTTAAACACAACCGAATTTTTTCATTTTTTTAAACTGTTCTTGTCTTTAAGTATTTTATAACAGAGTGACTCAATTAACTTCTCATTATAACTAGTTATTTTCAACAAATTCTCACTCCATTATAAATAATAATAGTTCAAAGTAACGATGATGTATCGTCTCATAGATTTTCAACGCACCTATTATTTGGACAGCGTTATTGATATTGTCACGCGACCGTGGGACCCCGGCTTAATGGCTTAAATTAAGGTTTGTTCGGTTAATCAACTTTTTAAAGTTAGTAATTACAGTTTTTCCATTTTTGAGCATGGGCACATTTTTAATTTAAAATTACCTATTTATTTTTAATATTATTTCTTCGTATTATGGCAATTAATATTCCAGCTAAAATAATACTTATCTGTTGCTTTGTTGTAATGTGATATTAACTGTTTTGTAATAATTTATAATTAATGAAGAATTAATAAAGCACAAAGTTTATTTAAAATTTATGAAGCACAGAACCGGTCGAAGTGGAGGTGCTTGGGGCAGGCCTATGTCCAGCAGTGGACCTCTTTCGACTGACATCTGGTTTAAATTCTATATGCGTGTGTTACTGAACTAAAAATGATTTCATATGATTTAATAGGGCGAAAATATCATTACTGAACCTACATAATAATGATCATGGCCATGATCAAAAAACATACTTTTTGTTCTGCTCTAAAAATGAGAAAAGACGCAGTACTGAGTTCCTAGCGGGATCTCAAGTTATTTAGTTAATTAACTAAGATCAGTAACATTATGTAAAACTAAAAGGTTTCATCAAATCAAAATTTGCCCACTTTCAAACGAAAATTATTTCTTTAACTCACTAGTCTGTTAGGTACTTATTTATTTAAAATAAGGGCTGATTTTTCAAACGCCAGATAATTTTATCCGAGGAATAATTTTGAATTTTTGACAGTTCTTCCATACGAAATCTGTCAGACGTCAATTTTATTCCACGAATAAAAATCATTTGTCGATTGAAAAATCAACCCTTTTTTTTGCGGATGGGAAATCATCAAACTCCCGCTCTAGGTGGAGCGGAAGGGAGTGTCAGACTCTTACTGACTAAAACCCACCCGTGTTCCTTCCTTAGGCCTCAATCAAAATTTCGGTAACTTTCAAAACAAAAATCTTGAATCTTCTTTCAACCCATTTGCCGAATGTTTCGCTTTCACAGCTACCTACTTGTGTAGAAAAATAACTGAAAATTTTTCAGGAAAATCAGAATGAAAATTTTAAAAGGTATGGTGTTCTAATAAACGTGATAATTAACATAGTATATCAGTCCCTGACAGTTATGGCTTCTAGGGGTTCCAAAAACCATTAACTTTTGACTCGCAATATCTACCATCTAAATTAGGTGGTACTAATGTTCTGGTAACACGATGTTTTTGGCGATTTTGATTATAATAGTGATTAGTGGACAGTTGGTGGTATTCTGATACAAGTGGTCGTTGTATAGGTATATTGGGTGACGTATTGCTTATCAATTGGGTATTGCATCGAGAAAAATCTAAAGCGGGGGCCACTCTCGGACTGCATAGAAAAGAAAGAGAAGAGCGATGACACAACGCTGGTAATTTATTGCAAAATATGAAGCAATTATTTAATTACAAAAAAATCTATTGTTTGGACTAAAAAATTAAAATACTAGTGTCTTTTTTTTTTTTTTCGTATTATTTTTTTTGCTTGTAGAATAATCTGACAAAACGTCTGAATGATTGTTTGTATATAAAATATATTAGTATGGTTTTTATTGAAAAAAGAAAGTTTTTAGAGGTATCTTCATGATTTTTTTCTATCGTACCATATTAATTAATTATTTTTGACACACTATGAGTGGCATACCTCATCTATTCCTCCTGATGCTTGAGATAGACAGCTCACTTCAAGTAAGTTAGTAAAGGGGATTGAAGACTTTTATTTGGAGCCTGGAATCTACCTGTGGGTCATTTATTCGACTTTTATTCAGCTGCCATCGTAGCTGACATCAATGCAAACAGAAAACATAAAAAGACAAAACCATTTTGAACAATCAAAATGGCTGATAGGTATGTCACGGACCTTCAAACTAAGACCTTCCCTTTTCACCTAAGTTTTCACGGTAAGATTTTCACAGAATAGATCGTCTGTTCATATTATTAAATTGTTCTTTTATTATTATTAAGTAGGGAGACCGGGGCAAGACGAAGCTCGGCGCAAGACGGGAAGTGTGCTTGTGTGCGTGACTGGTGAACACAACAGAGCCTAACACAGCGCCATTCGTGCGATCTTCAGTCGCGTCAAACGAGTCTGAGCGGCGCGTGCGTGTCACTGCGTGTTATGCCTGCGCGGCGAGAAAAAACAGTTTTTTGGAGTATTTTTACGAAGTTTTCTGTTTTGAATCGTGGGCAACAAGGTAGGTATCAGTGCTATTTTAACATTTTACCACGTACTTGTTGTAGTAGTGTAAAACTAACAAATTTAGATTGCTCTTTCGCGGAATATTTTTTTAGGTTGGAACTATTGTTACTTCTGCAAAATGTGTATGTTGGGGCAAAAAGGTCGGGGCATAATGGAATAGTATCCATAGGTACCTATTTAATAATAAGTTTATTTTTTGTTTGCAGTTGTAATGGTACGAAATTATAAACGTATCTAAAACAAATATCGTGAAACATGGGAAGAAGAGGATATGAAAAGAGCGGTTAGAGCTGTGCTTTCTGACACAATGGGATTTCTTCGAGCCTCAGCTACATACAACGTGCCTAAATCGACCTTGGAACGACGAGGGAGGGCTCGATGTGCTGAAGATGCTGTCCATAATTCCTGTGTAGGTGTAGACGATGACGATGTAGAGGCACATATTATATGTGAACGATGCCACCCAGATTAAAATATGTACTCATTTTGCCCCATAGCGTTTCCCATCTTGCCCCGATCATGGGGCAAGACGCGATATTTGACATGTGTCATTTAGTTCCTATTTGATAAAAAATTATGTGATTTAGCGCCATACAAGATTATAATTACGTTAATTAAAACTGTAAGTCTTGCTTTTAATTTGTAAGAGATTTTTAATAAAGAGGTTGATCTTCATATTATTATGACTTTTTTTTTCTTAAGTATCCCATCTTACCCCGCTCCCCCCCTTAAATTCTCATCCGTTTTGCATTGAATTTTCATCATCTCATAATGCCGAGTATAAACTAGCGATATTTTTTTGTACCTATCCATTTTATTTAACCTTTCGTGCTCTTTGCAGTCAAAATGACATTTCCAATTAATTTTAAATTAAAGTTAGTCACCAATATACAAAATACGCTACGCGGAAATACCCAAACAATATCAAAAAAGAAAATTCTCGTTAACCCTTTACACGCGGCGTGACGGTCTGTGTCGACGGCACAAGTTTTCGACAGTTGCAAATTAAAATGGCGGCCGGCCGTGCGTGATCGCTCCAACCGAGCTCCGCGTAATCTCTTGCGGCAACGTGACTCGAATGTCGCGTGACATTTTACCTTTGTCTTGCCCAAAAATTGTGAAAATGTTTGCTGTTTACGCTCTTGCCAGTTGCTCTTAAAGGATTGGTTTATAAAGCTGGCAATTGATGATTCTGGGTCAGTGGTAAACAATATGTTCGTACATAAAAGCTTGTATTCTAGACCAATGATTGGTTATGAATCTCATTTAAGAATTCAGCTTAGTATGTGTCTCTGTCAGCCTTAATTCAAGATTTGAGTACCAGACAGACAGACCTAACTGTAAAAAAAACCCTACAAGTTGGTTATGTAGGAGATATGTGATAGTTGGTATATACAGGTGAATTTTTCAAGTGGACGTAGATGGTCAAATTCGAAACTATGAGGAATAACGAAAAGTACTCAAAGGAGTCTCGTGCTCGATTTTGATGAAAACTGAAACTGCATCATTGGATTTAAAAAAAATCAATATTGCTAACCGAATCGACCCATTGATTTAGATAAAAAAAATCACTGTATTATTACACCATTCGATAGTGTCCCTAATATGGATCAAATTCTGGGCAGTAATGACATACGACAAACTTTTAACCAAACAATATCAGTATGATTTATACTTAGTAGCTATTTATTTCTCTAACGTACAGTTCAAAGCTGCTTCGGTAACAATATCCAAAATTCAGCTCAAACTAGCCTTTAAAGTTTAACCCTCCCCTAGCTACACCAAACATTGTCAATATTTACCAGACCGCTAGTTTGCCTGACTTCTATTAATGCCCGAAGGGATCCGGTAATGGTAACTAAGGTAATCCTAGGTCTGAGATCGTGAGCGCCCCGAGTCAGACGGACGGATAGACAGACAGCTTAGCCACAAATATAGACTTAAGGGGCTTACAGGACCTAATCGCAAAAAGCGCAAGTTTTAGAATAAATAAATAAAGTATACGATCGACTACAGTAAACAAAATCAGAAAAATATATGATATTCTTCAGGATATATGCTAGGAACTAGATAACTGATTTGATACGATAGAAAAAAATCATGAAGATACCTCTAAAAACTTTCTTTTTACAATAAAAACCATACTAATATTCTGATTTTTTGTCAGATTATTCTACAAGCAACCCACTAAAACACTGGTGTTTTAATTTTTTAGTCCAAACAATATTTTTTGTAATTAAATAAATGCTTCATATTTTGCAATAAATTACCAGCGCTCTGTCATCGCGCTTCTCTTTCTTTTCTATGCAGTCCGACAGTGAAAGCGCTTTAGGTCATGTAAGCCCCTTAAATTAAAAGGGTTAGAGCGAAAAGTGGAAATGTAGAACTACAAGATGTCTGGTGCAAATAATGATTGCGAAATTTAGTGTCTCCTGGGACCTGCAATATTCTGCTTTATTTGTTGTTTTATTACTTACAAGTAGTAAAGGAGGTTTACTTATCTAACAGCAAATTCAAATTAGTAGACTCCCTTAGTTCAGTAATAAAATCTTAATAGATGCAGCAATATAACTTTATTGAAAAGCGATTGCAGTACATGGTGTATTTTCTTAATTAAAATGAATACCTACATAGTATGAGATCTTTCATGTTATCACACTTATCACACTAATATTATAAAGGCGAAAGTTTGTGAGTGTGTGTGTGTTTATATGTTTGTTACTTCTTCACGCTCAAACGGCTGGACCGATTTTGACAAAATTTGGCATGAAGGTAGCTGACACCCTGGATTAACATATAGGCTTCTTTTTATCCCGATATTCTCATGGGATCAAAACTTATGCGGATGAGACCGCGGGGCGCAGCTAGTTATAACATTACTTCTTAAGAAAAACATGGCCAAATTAAATTAGCTTGAGAAACTCACTTGATGGGCATCGATATCTGAGCCTGTTTGTTTGCATAAATATGGTCGAAAACTGGTGCTAAATATCAGCATGAAATCGATTCCACCAAAGCATAACTCCAAAAGCTAACGACCAACCAATAAACCCTAAAATTAGCTTAACACTAAACGAATACTTAAAACCGAATAAAACCGGTTTAAACCGCAATAATCTGGCCAAACAATCAATTTTCCGGCTCAGTTCATCTTAGTGTACGAACTCTGCAAACAATAGGACCAGCCTTAAACCGGCGCAGAAGTGTTATTTACTCGGTGGAATCACGGCACTTGGTCGCTGCGACCAGAATACCAAGTGGTATACAGTTTCAGGGGGGTTAGCAGAAAGTGAGGGAAAATAGCCGATATTATTGTTTTTTGATAGTGCTCTTTTGTATTTTTTGTTTTAAGGTGTTGTGTTACAGCTAATGTTTGTGTTGTTATCGGATTTTGGGATGTTTGTCGAGGAATGTGAGGAAAACTAAGACGTTATTTTTCTTCTTAAAACTACTTCCTTATTCTATTGTTTTTGTCATGTTTTAATTGAAACGGTTGATGCATTCATAATACTTTAGACTGCTCTTTACACAGCTTACACAGAGCAATAAATAGGTACGATGTAGGTTTTCAAAACATTTGAAATATAACATTTCCTTAATCGCCTTATCCATTATTCCCGCATAACTCCGTACGCTTGCACCAACAATTACACGAACAAAGCTAATCCCTTTAACAGCGCATTTTTATAAAAAACAAAGGAATATGACGAGCGTCCGACATTTTTCTCTTTTACATCTGACGTTGTAACAGAATCACAAAAGTTGCGCGGCGCGGACAAAACGTCGCACACGACAATGCACTCACACTGCATGGTCTGTCAAACACAATTAGCGCTAAATTCGCTTAACGACGACGCGTCGCAGTTGCAGGGTTGGGGCCAATTTGGAGAGTACGCTTGTTAGGCGCACTGTGAAGTCGCGACGTTGTTGGATTTTCAGTGGAAAGTAGTCGAAACTATTCGTTGGAGACTGCAATATTAGTTAGGATGATATTTTAGTTATGGCTGGAAAGTGTTTAAATTATTTTATTTTAATATCCGGACTTAATAATGTCTCCCTGTTCTAGAATTTCACAGGATTTATTAACCGGTCTGTGCTCCCTGCATAGACGTTTTGTGAAATTGTAAGGAATCATTCTGTAAAAATCTCATCGTGAAAATTTAGGTGAATTGAGCTTGAAGAGCAGAGTTGGCCAAGTGGTAACAGCCGCGAACTATGAGTTGTAGGTCGTAGGTTCGAACCCAGACAGGCGCTTTACTTTGTGTAAATTATTTCATCACCACTGCTTTCAAAACGGTGAAGGAAAACATCTTGAGGAAACCGGCACGTCCTAGAACCGAAAATTCGAAGACATGTGACATCTGCCAATCCGCACTGGGCCTGCGTGGTGGATTATGGCCCACTACTCTCACCGAGAGGAGGCCTGTGTCCCAGCAGTGGGAATATTATAGGCTATGACCAAGGCAAGGCATATGATAAGATGAGCTTGAAGTCAGCTGTCATTAAGTACAGTCAACAAAGGAGATACTTAACTATACAGGAGCGTCGGATATAGTTGAAGTTTACTAAAAAACCGATGAATGTTCTCGAATAAAATTTAATTTTATTCATAGAAAACAAACAGCTCATTTATTAAATTTAATTTTAGTCCAGAACATCCATCGGTTTCTTAGTAAACTTCAACTATATCCGACGCTCCTGTATACTTATCTCCTTTGTTGACTGTACACTTGATACTAGGGATTGACACTATCGGTAGCAGTTGTCAGTTGTTGTTGTTGTTGTCATGGTTAGATTTTACAGAATATCCCACAGTTCTTATAATAGATTTTTCTGAACCTACAACTCACCCTAGCCAGATCCAAAACACAAAAAAGCAAACAGTACTCCCATTTACATCAGAATGGAACGGTTTGCATTACATTTTTAACAGAATTTCCTGTAGGTATCAAGTGTATGCAACACTAAACTTCAGGCTAAGTTTCATTCGTCTTGCTGTTGCAGGCAATTTGCAAAGTGCGCCTGTTACGACGTGTGACATGACTTGAGAGTGAAGCTACACGTTTGCTGTTTACCTGAGTAACTAAATGCAGTTAGAAACTTATAGTTTTGAGGAATATTATAATCGTTTTCGCTGGCCATATCTATAACGTGGCAATGTTGGCTGGCTTTTGGGCACTTCTCCTGTTGACAGAACTTTTTAATAGTTTGTGATTTTTTTCTTTCTTTTTTATGTACAGACGCCAGCACATCAAGCTACTACAATCTGTCAAATTTCTCTAATAGATTTTCAACTTTATCGCTAAAGCATAAGGTTCAAAGTTGATTGGGAAAATTTGACAGTTTCGGGTAGCTTGATGTGCTGGCGTCTGTAGGTACCTACATGTATTGATAGATTATGGCTATAGACAACAAAAAAATAAAAAATAAATTCGTAACAACTTTGGCTTCATGTGTTCCAAAATAGGGTAGTTAAAATTTAAACGGAATTTGTCATCTACGTATGAACAGACTGAACTTTGGTTAATTCTGAGTTCAAACTTGAAACCACAATAAATCGCAATTATTTTATAGGTATCAGATACCAGCACGCTGCTTGGTAGCACAAAGAACTCTACCGCTTTAATTATGTCGCTAAATGGCATAAACCTTTTTCGAAGTGAAAACTTCTTTAGCGGCGTTGTAAGTACACTTTTTTTGTAATGGGTAATGTTAAACTCGCGTCAGGACACGTGACCCTGATCGTAAGATGACACGTGACCCTGATCGAAAATTCGTGAGATTCAAAAATATCAAAAAAGGTAAATATAAAGGCCATAAAAAAATATTGTCAATGAAAAAGTTTTAATGCAGTTTTTAAAGCCGATATACTGGCCATCATTTTGGTGTCATCATTGTTCCAAATATGAATTCATAACCATTTAAAAAGTTGAAATTATGGATGGAAGTTGATTTTTCTGAGAGATAAACTTTTTAATGTAATATAGATTGTCATGTTTGTGTACGATAGCGCAATAAATAAATATTGTATTCTACCACTTAGATGATAGTATTTTTATACTGATAATAAAAGCAATTCGTGCAAAATTATTACCTAACCGTAACCATTCCAAAATATCAAAAATGCACAACGTTAATATTCAAGTTTTCACTTCTGCCGGCACTCCCGGAGTGCAACCCGTCGTTTTTTTATTGTAATAAAATAATTTTCAGAGAGTTTATTACAGAATAATAAAAACTGAGAGTTGATTCAAGCACGAATGCGGATATTATATTTAGCCTCCCCAATGAAAATGAACAAGGTAGATTCATATTAAAAATTAAACCTGCTTGTTAACATCGGCGCTAATTTTCTTCCAGGCACACGAAGGGTTAATATTAATGAGCTACATGCTCCTAATGCGTACGGCAAACATTTGTCCAAATCTGCACCACCATCTTTGTGAGACCCCTTTCAATGTTATTGTCAAAATTATTTTGTACACGGTAAATGGGAGATTATCACACAAAATTACAAAAGAAAATTATGTTTTTTTTACATGATATCCATACAGGGGTTTGTTTATGAGCATTGCTAGTAGATAATGATAAACGTCTGCTTAACCATAATTATATTGAAGATAAAACTTAACTTCAAGCAAAGTTCATAAATAAACTCGATAACAGTGATGTTTTTTTAAGAAGAGTATCTAGCTCCCAGTGGGTTGTGGAGGTCAGATAGGCAGTCGCTCCATGTAAAATACTGGTATTCAGCTGCATCCGGTTAGACTGGAAGCCGACCCCAACATAGTTGGGAAAAGGCTAGGCAGATGATGATGATCTAGCTCCCAGTTTTTAGCATCCCTGGCCTTGTGCGTATGTAATGTAAACCTTACTCGCAACAATATAATAAAACAAATAGGTAAGCAAGATAATAATGTGTTATACAGCCTTTGGAAATTACAGGCTCAACCACAGATGATACACCTAAACAACGCAAGACCAACTACTTCGCGTGCCAAAAATCGCACCAGCTTACGTAGGTACAAAAATCGTAAGCCGCCACTTTTACGCTCAGTCCTGTGTACTGCTGGCTGGGTAAGCGTGAGCGCTGGCGCTAGGCCCCGGGGGTGGGGCAAGACGGGTGCTGCACGCGGCGGCGTCTTTGAATCGATTTGATTTTCCCATCACTAAATAGTGCTTGTGACGTCATAGTAGGTAGTCAAATAATGGCTCGCTTGGTTTTTAACCCCCGACGCAAAAACGACGGGGTGTTATAAGTTTGACGTGTCTGTGTGTGTGTGTGTGTGTGTGTGTGTGTGTGTGTGTGTGTGTCTGTCTGTGGCATCGTAGCTCCCGAACGGATGAACCGATTCTAATTTTGTTTTTTTTGTTTGAAAGGTGAATTAGTCGGGAGTGTTCTTAGCTATGTTTGATGAAAATCGGTCCAAGATGGCCGCCGCCACAAAATGGCGGATTACATATTTTTTAACAACTCCCTTAATATGGGTATCAAATGAATGGGCTTGAATAGTAGAATACTATACACTATGATAAATTTCAAATCCAAGATGGCCGCCACCACAAAGTGACAAATTACATTTTTTTTTCACAACTCCCTCAATATGGTAATAAGATTTTATGGATGATTTTTTACTCCTTTATAGATTATGCTTTCCAAAAAAAATTATAACTATTAAAACTAGCAAATCGACTAAATGGATTTCTAATGGAATAAAAACATGCAGCAAGAAACAAAGATGTCTACTCTGGGAGTACAGACATAATCCTAACTCAAAAAATAAACAGGCTTTCAAAAAATACTCAGCACAATATAGAAAAATAATAAGACTAACACAGAAAGCCCAAAATAATCATTTTGTAAAGACTTCCCAAAGCAAGTCTAAAGCTGCTTGGCAAATAATTAACAAAACTAAATTCAATTTTCCCCAAGATTCAGTATTATTATTAAAAAGAGATAATTTGACTTTTACGCATCCAATTGACATAGCAAATGAATTTAATAATTACTTTATTGACACAATTGAAAATAATATTCATACTGATAATAACAATAATAATAATTTTGAAAATCTGACATCTCATTCATTATTTATGCAACCAGTAACATACATCGACATAATAAAAATAATTAATGACTTAAAAAACACTAATACTGTCGGCTACGATGGCGTATCTACAAAAGTTATTAAATATGTCAAGGAAATAATTGCACCGCCTCTAGCGCACATTATTAATAACTGCATTACTGATGGAACATTTCCAAATGACCTAAAAAAAGTTATTATAAAACCCCTTTTCAAACGGAATGATAAAACAGATGTAAAAAATTACAGACCAATTGCTAAAATTCCGATATTTTCAAAAATAATAGAGAAAGTAATATATAATGCTGTGTACAATTACTTTGAAAAAAATAAACTATTCTGCACTGAACAAAAAGGGTTTCGAAAGAACACGTCAGTCAATATGGCATTTTTTGACTTATTATCTAATATTATGACTTCCATTGATAAAAGGAATCCAATATGTGCTATTTACACTGACATGACAAGAGCTTTTGATTTTGTTGATCATAACATCCTACTTCGAAAATTGCACGCCTATGGAATAAGAGGAAATATCCTTAAACTCTTAGAATCTTACCTCAGTGACAGAATGCAGTGTACAGAAAACTCTAGAATATGCCCAATCAGTAAGAGAGAATCTGTATACACATCTGAATTTAGAAATGTTAAATATGGTGTGCCTCAAGGCAGCGTAGTGGGATCGTTATTGTTTTTAATATACATTAACGATCTCCCAAGAGCAATAACACACAAAATGGTTCTCTTTGCTGATGATAGCACAGCAATTATTGAGTGTACTAATCCTAATGACTACCAAAATGAAATCAATGGCTCTTTAGGTGAAATTATAAAGTGGCTTGATAAAAATAATTTAAGAATAAATTTAAATAAAACTAAAATAATGCATTTCTATCAACGTCGTGCAAACCCAACGATTTCTGTTATTTACAACAACTGTTTGATAGAAGAGGTCACTAGTAGTAAGTTTCTAGGTATAACTATCGACAATAAACTCACTTGGAAACTCCACGTAGAAGATATATGTAAGCGCATCAGTAAATCCGCATACGCATTGTTCCAATTATCAAAAAAAGTAAATATTGGAACATTATTGACAGCATATCACGGTTTAGTAGGTTCAATTCTCCGATACGGTGTTATTTTTTGGGGACAATCAACTGATAGAGAGACCATATTCAGGATGCAAAAGCGTTGCATTAGGTCTATGTGCGGTCTACAAACCACAGACAGTTGTATGCCGTACTTCAAATCATTAAAACTCTTAACTTTTCCGGCACTATACATATTAGAAACTGCACTTTTTGTAAAAAGAAATCCGCATTTATTTATTAAATTAGCATCAGTCAAGAAAACTGAATTGCGTGCTCAGTACAAAAATCAATTATGTAACATAAAATGTAAGACTGCTTTGATGTACAAAAGCTTTTTCGGAATTGCTCCTAGAATATATAATAACATTCCTAATTCCATAAAGATAATGCCATTGTCAAAATTTAAAATCGTACTGCAGAAACTTCTTCTTGACAAATGCTACTATACAATTGACGAGTTTTTAAACGATAAAGAGTTATAATAAAATAGTTGGATCTATAATTTTAATATCTGTAATTTTTTTTGTATTTATAATTTTGACATATGTAATTTTTTGTACCTATTTATAATGTTGACATCCGTAATTTTTTAATTTTTTTTTTATTTTAATTTTTTTTTGGTATTAATAATTTTGACATCTGTATTTTTTTTTTTTTTTTTTTTTGTGAATAATAGAATGTTTCTTTTTGTTAATGACATTTTTTTAGCATATTTAAATTGCATGTTACCATATTTGTATGTCTTAAGACAAAACATAGCGTACTATTTTATATGTGTGACCTATTGTATACCTATGTTTAACAAATAAACTTTATGATTTATGATTTATGATTTATGATTTATGGGTATCAAATGAAAGGGCTTGACTAGTAGAATACTATACGCTATTACAAATTTCAAATCCAACATGGCCGCCACCACAAAATGGCAAATTATAATTTTTTTCACAACTCCTTCAATATAGGTATCAAATGCAAGGGCTTGACAAGTAGAATAATGTACACTATATTGAAAGGGAATGAGGAATATTAACTAACGAAATGAAAACTAAAAACTTGAAAATATTTTTTTGTCCGATCAATGTTCTAGAATGATGAGGAAAGTGGAGTGATGACTGGTACCTACGACCACTGAGTTTGACTATTTTTATTACGAATGGAATTATACTACTTAAAAAGCGTAGGGATTTCTACATCAGATAGTGTCGCAGTCCCATTTTATAAACTAGATCTGAAATACCTAAGATATTTAAAAGCTTTGAAATACTCGTACGAAAATTAAATAACTAAAGGAAGAACTAGAAAAAGGATATAATAAAACAAAAAAGTCTGTTTAGTCTTAAAAATTATTTTTCAACTATAAATTAATCATTATTTTTTGATGGATAAAAAACCTGATTAAACACCAAATTACGTGAATCATAAAACGCAAGAAAATAAAAGAAATGAAATACAAAAATTAAGGAGTCCCTACAAAAAGCATGAAATAATAAATTAAATTAAAAATTTAAAAAACCCCCGACAAAAAAATAATAAAATTAAATGTAAGTTATTGGAAAAGGATCAAATAATTTAAAAACCCCCAACTTAAAGAATCTAGGTAACGAGACTAAAACAGATAAATTCATATGGCAGTCGGGGGACCGTTCTGTGGAACACCTTCTATGCTAAGAGGTCCCCCGACTGCCATATGAATTTATCTGTTTTAGTCTCGTTACCTAGATTCTTTAAGTTGGGGGTTTTTAAATTATTTGATCCTTTTCCAATAACTTACATTTAATTTTATTATTTTTTTGTGTCGGGGGTTTTTTAAATTTTTAATTTAATAATACAGGAGGCCTAAAAAGGCCACTTTGGAGAATCATAAAAGGATAACATTATGAATAATTTGGCGAAGACAGTCCGTGTTTTTCTTTTTTTCGCTGCACTACGTAGGTATAATCAAAGAGATTGTATTTTGATCGGATTGACTGGTATTTTAGCACAGACAAAAAAATAATAACTGAAAATGCTTCATGCATGCACCAATGGGATATGATACGATTAACTTAACGGTTAACTGTCCATTATGTTATCCTTTTATGATTCTGCCAAAGTGGCCTTGTGGGCCTTCTAGGCCCCCAGATCGATATCCACAGTAGCAGTCTCGGTTCCAAAAATGAGGCTGACTATGGAATACCAACTTTTCAATGTTCAAAGGTTAATTAAACATCGTAATCGCGAATGAAAATCCGCCATCCCATACATTTAGGTCGAGTAGGTACTGAAGTTTTCTAAGGGAGAGTTAATATTTTTTTCGCGATTACAATGTTGGTCCCACGCAGAAAGTTGTTCAGTTTGAGGGTCTGTACCACACTCTTAAATATGATAAATAATATGACCCATACTGTTTAATGTTAAAGCGAATTTTCGAAGCTCTAAACTCTCTGGTCGATGCCATAAGATATGTATGTACCATTCCTATTGTCTCCTAGCAAACACAGGATGATTGTACGAGGTTATGCTAGTTAGTATCTGTGTGCATTGATTAGAATTCTGACTATATTAGCCGTATTTGCGGACTGATTAGCTTGTTTATATATATTGTTAATGAAGATATTATTGTTGGTTCAGGGCTATTGAGCTGTATAGGAAGATGATTGGCTTCAACCACCAAGTTGAAGCCAATTTAGGTATGACATTAGTCATACCTAAATTCTTTAATTGGAATGGCAGATGTTAATAATTTCACATTTGCAACACAGCTTTTATGATTTCTAAAAGTGTTGCCACTTATTTATTTGGAAGATCGTTTGAATTTGTGTGAGTGACTTCCTAAGTTTTTAATTTTGCTGTTTGAACATCATTGAATTGAATGAATTGAAATTGCATAAAAATTTATGGCAGAGTGCGTGTGAGTAGCAACAGCATTCTGTCTGAGTGTGAGAGCGGTCAGGTATGACTGTCCACTCTTCAAGCATTGTTACCTGTTGCCTTTTAATAAATATAACAATTGAGTCCAACATAATATAATAATATAATGGCTGAAACCTATCCCATAAGATACAGGCCAGACCTCGTTTAATGGATAGAGTTTAAAATTATTGTACAATAAGTAGCAGAGAAAGAGGATGCATGCATTATGCATTTTCATTAGCAGCACAACATTTTTTAATACAATACAATTTGAAATACACAAAACAATTTTAGCATAAGCTAAAATTGTATTGAATTGTCAACTGAATGTATGCAGTGCAAGGTAAATGATAAATGATAAATGATAAATGATTTATTTTCTGTAAGTAGGTTTTTACAAACACTTTTACACGTCATCATATTTTTTAAAACTAGATGTGGTCGGCGTTTCCTATCTGACTACTCTGAGAAGAAAGGCCGAAACAAACTCAGAGGTCACAGTCTCTTTTAAAGTCCAGACAAAATCTTGGTCAGATCGTGTGAAGACCATGTAGATTGATGTCTGAAATGGTCTTTTGAGGAAAGAACCACACAGATTGAGCGGACCTGTCCAATCAGTGCACGCATTTGTCAAAAATCGTGCAGCTCGACTCAGAAATGAGGAGCTCAACGATTCGACGAACAATACCAAAGAAAGGACATTTGAGTAGGCCGCGTAAATTACTCAAACTGCCAGATCATGATTAAAACTAAGAAGGAACACAGAAAAAAAAAAAAAATGACCCACATAGTCCTCACATTCACAATAATTAAATGAAAAAAAAAAAAAAAAAAAAAAAAAAAACTTTACAAAGTAAATATTCATGTCATTGTCTAAATAAAATTCATCAATGTCAATGTGTATATAAAAATCCGGACATAATCTTTGAGGACCATGTAGATTAGTGTCTGAAAAGATCTTTTGAGGAAAGAACCACACAGATTGAGTGGACCTGTCCAGTCAGTGCACGCATTTGTCAGTAACCGTGCAGCTCAACTCAGAACTTCAGGAGCTCAACGATTCAACGAACAATACCAAAGACAGGACATTTGGGTAGGCCGCATAAACTACTCAAACTGCCAGACCACGATTAAAATGTAAACAATGACCCACATAGTCCTCACATTCACAATAATTAAAATAATATAATACTTTATACAGTAAATGTACATGTCATTGTGTAAGTAAATAGATACTTAAAAAAAAAAAAGAAAATATTAAAGTGTAAAAATTGCAAAATAATTAATAATGGTGTGGCTGTTTATGCAATACATTTTTATTTATTTATTGTATGCGTTTATGTGTGAACTAACATAGTTTTAAGCACTATTTTACTAATAAAATGGACCAATTTTGTCTGAATAAATAAATTATAATAACGTTGTATCGTCATAAATATCGGGCTCGTATATCTATACTGTAAATACAAACAAAAATGTTATTAGGTAAGCACATTCCTACCATACGTTGCCCTTTACTTTGCCATATAAAAATAAAAACGTCATAAAAAAATCTCCAATTCAATATATTCAAAATAAATTGGTGCGGGTTCCGTAGTTAGCTATAAAGCGGCACCTAACATAATGAAATCGTATATCTTTCACTGCGTAATTCAATTATACGAAGCAATCACACTCGCCCACTGTATAACAGGTGCGTTTTATACTGCCGCCAAAGGAACCCTAGTGTTGTACTTAGTTGTGGTACAAGGGAGAGGAGATGGAGATTCGCGATTGGTTACGCGCTGACCTTTAGTTTTGGTTAATGGCGTTAGATGTAGCAAATAGTGACATTATCATAAACGACAAGATGATGTCGTGCATTTGGCTAAATAGTTATGATGCAAACTCAAACTCAAAGCATTTATTTCTATTAAACCTTGTACAGGCACTTTTGAATTGTCAAAATTAAATAGTCTGTCAGTTAGCCAGAAAGTTGAAGATAGTTGCCCATTCCAAAACGTAGATCACTATGGAGAAGAACGGGCAAGAAACTCCATGGACACTCTTTTAAATCAAGATATTACAAAATCCTAGGCACATTATTCTTGTTCCTTCAACTTCCTTCTACATGTGAGAACAATGTTAAAAAAGACATAAATGAAGAAAAATAGGCCTGGGCAATTAAGGGATCACCAGTCTCAAATGACCAGTCTCAATGCTTATTGAACATGTGCAGAAAATAATGGAATTCTTCATCTCGTTAAAATATTAGATAAGTACCCATTGTTCTTTCGTACAAGGTGAAAAATCAATAAAGTTAACGGCGAGATCCATTCATTACAAAGTTCGTGCAACCAATCAGAAAATAAATTAGAAACTGACCCACTAAAAAGTGAAAAATAAAAACTTTTTTACAAAAAAAAACAACCGACTTCGTTTTTTTTTTGTAAAAAGTTTTTATTAATATACATCTATCAGACCAATTACCCAACGTGACATGTAACTAACTAATCTATTTGACATTTATTGAAATTGATTCTATTTTCAATTTGTATTGATATGCATGTACTTGTACCTATTAATATTGTTTTTATTACGAACTAGCTGACCCGGCAAACGTTGTTTTGCCATATAAATTATTTCTAGCTGCCCGGCGCTACTTCGTTCGCGTAGT
Organism: Mesoligia furuncula; assembly: GCA_916614155.1. NCBI lineage: Eukaryota > Metazoa > Arthropoda > Insecta > Lepidoptera > Noctuidae > Mesoligia > Mesoligia furuncula. The sequence continues at coordinate 4,736,466 of OU744803.1, read as the reverse complement.
GTCCTACACCTTATCCTACCCTACCCCTACTCCTACACTACTCCTACCCTACTCCTACCCTACTCCTACCCTACTCCTGACCTACTCCTACACTACTCCTACCCTACCCCTTTAAGTAAATAAAAGTATTAAAAAAAGTATCCTATGTCCGGCTCCTGTTTCTAAGCTACCTCCCCACCAATTTTCAGCCAAATCGGTTCAACCGTTCTTGAGTGTAACACGACTTTCTTTTATATATGTATATAGATTTGAAACGCCTCTGGGCAAAACATAGAGGATCTACCTACATGTAACGTCTCGCATACTATTGTAATTAGACTCATGTTTACAAATAAAGCATTCTGATTCTGATACAAAAAAAAAACAAAATCTCTTCCCTTTCACCGCCCACACATCCACTCCCTCATCCCTCATACCATCCACTAGAAGCATCCATAAATCGCGGAACCCTCCGGTCTTCACCGCGGCCATTAACACGCCCGACTTAGACTTTATATCGCCGAGAATAGAGTAAACAAAACTGGCTGGTAACGCGACACGACGCGTTAAGGTTTAGGTTATAGGAAGTGATTTTTGGAAACGAAAAACTGCTTAATAGTTTCAATACCCAATATCTTTTTGCTTTACCATAATGTCTAGGTACTAAGGTGGTAACTATACAGGGTTATCGGTAAAACATTAACAACCTCTTAAGAGGTTGTCGCGAAAAAAAATCAGCTGTTCCCTACATTCATGTTCGTATAACTCGCCAAAATATGGGGAACAGCTGATTTTTTTTCGCGATTTCAGGTTTGGTCCCATAGTAAAAGTTGTTCATAATGATGAGTACAATGACCTCTTAAGAGGTTGTTAATATTTTACCAATAACCCTGTATAATTTAGATCATTAGGGATCCTGTAGGGCACAGCAAAAAGGCAGGAGAGAGGAAGCCCTGTTTTAGGAGATATTTAATTATTATTTTTGTTCTATTATTTATTAAATATTATAATAGTTATTAATAATTACCGTATCTATAATATATTTTAAACATTCATATAAATCGCGTGATTATCATTAATTTTATTATTTTTTTTGTTTTATTTATATTTATGGTTTAAATATTCATCTAAGGAGTAATAACATTTGTTTATCAGTATTAAAAAAAAAAAAAATATAAAACTTTTCTTTTTTCTTTATTATGTCAGGTAGTTTGTTATATATTTTTATAGACATTACGTAGGGACTTGTAGGATGCATTTTTAGCTTTCTAGAAATTATTATGAGACTGATACTTGCTACCCGCTCCTGCGTCTCACGGGTGCAATAAACTGATGTGACGACAGAACATCAAGATTTTTGTGCATATCTCAGTAAAATATTAATATACTAGCTGACCCGACGAACTTCGTACCGCCATCGAAATCAGTCAATCCTTTTTCGAGATATCATCAAAAAAGACGTCCCATACAAAATGTATGAGAAGATGAATTATCATCATTATTTATTTTTTCCTGAATTTTATCCATGTTTTAATAGTTATTCTGCTATTCCGGGTCGAGACAAACCCAACAAATCAAAGATCATAAAAATCGGTCCAGCCGTTTTTGAGTTATAAATGGTGAAACTAACCCGACTTTGTTTTATGTAAGTATATAGATTATATACACATAAGCTCTCCGGAATAAATGTCCTAAGTAATGGTAAAAATGTCGTCAATGTCCACTGTGTAGTTTAGCAGATATAAGCGGTCGTACAGACAGACCTGAAAAGCGACATTAGTTTAAAATATGTATCGATACCGAAGATTAAGGATCTTAATAGGAAATAGCTTATTGCAGCTATATCTACTTAATGATTTCGTATTGAATTTAGCTTTTACAAAACAAGAGCCCCAGGTTAAATATGATGACGATGTAGTGGAGAGAAATAAGAAATTGAATCTTAGGGGATGAAACTACAATGGAACGTAAATTGAACCTGACATTTTTGGATAACCGATCATAGAAACCAATATTGAACCAACATGCAGTTTCACTTTTCAATGCATCTAGTTTTACGGAAACATTCTTTCCCATAGAATCCTAAGAGCATATAGAATATAGAAGAGTCACAGCTGCTTACCCTCTATCCAAAACACAAGCACACCTATACCTACCTCCTATAAGGTTACCTCATACAGTAATAACTCGTGTTCCCAGCAGAACTGTTCCACAAAATCACTGAGTAAAAAAACAAGAACACATCGTTGTACGCCGAGGTACACCTGATGCTCTATTTATGGTGAGGGTCCAGTGATGGAGGGTTTCATGAGCAGTTGACACCTGCTTCAGGGGATGCTGCGTTGTTTTAATTTGCTATAAACAATAGGGGAGATATGTGGAGGTCTATGATAGATGTTTGAAAGTATGTAGGTACGAAAGTGTGTTCTGAGGAAAGGGGATTGTAATGTCTTTGAATTTTAGAGTTTTCTTATTAATAATGTCGGCTAGCACATATTGTTTATGTATTTGTTACGGTCGCGAATCATCATTCAAATTTACATTGACCTGTATATTGCAAAAACGGATCTCTCTGGTGCTTTCCCTTTAAGCTTGTTTTAGACCAAAACAGCGAATGCACATTCTTTTCCAATTCAATCAAATTATTTTTGTGTAAAAACAGGAATAGAGCGTTATTCGTTGGTCTTTTAGTAGTTTGACACTAGAGTATCCATACTAAAACGTCAAGAATATCAAGAAAAAAATGCTCTAGCTCTTGTCTCGGTCTTTGTTTGTTTGGTCTGAAGGTAAAAATATGTTAAAGGTTTATAGAGGTATGAGGAACTGGGTGTAAAGTTCACTCATACTCTATAGAAAAGGGATGATCCTCCGACCAGACGGGTGTTGTGTCTGGTGCGCAACTGCCCCATGGTTTATGTCGGGCCGTTGTATCTATGCTAGTTGCGCGGTAAACTCTGCTTGAGCGATGCAGGATTTTGCGTGACGTCAGTATGACGCGTTGTTCGCATGTGGCGTTGTAGATACCGCTACAGGTTTAAGTGGTTCTAAAATGATCTATAGCTATAGAAACTCGTATAAGGAATTATATTTCTATGCCTCATATAGCAGTAAATTAATACAGTTTTTGCGGAATTTCAAAGTGATGAAATACGTACCTAAACTAAACTGCCCATGCATGTAAAAATTGACGATCGGGATTGCATACAAATAGTTACCATCATCGTTAGCGGAACGCAATACGCAGCGATTTATTTTACATTTTCCAAATCGTCAACCTTACCCAGAGTAATCATCATCCCAGGTGTTTCCTATTTTTGTCAAATCCGTATCTACCAGTTGCGTCGGAAAAACAAATCCGTCGCTGTACCAAGGGAAATCTTATCGTAGGATGGATACTTACGCATTGATACGAGAAAAAGGAAAATATATGTAGTACGGCTTGCTGATTCCGAAATATTACCGATAGTAGAATTCGGTAGTGCCAAACTAATACCAACTTCATATACCTACTTTTTATTGCTATGATTTCATTCATTATTATCACAGAAACAAAAGTGTTACATTTTAATTTGGAACAAGACGTAAATAATGATTCTCAAAAACTCAAACTCAAAGCCTCTACTTCAATTAAACCATTTAGTTACAGGCACTTTTGAACTGTCGAAGGAGTCGGTTATTTAGAAAGATAAAGCCAGTTGCCCACCCCGAAGCGTAGTAGGTTCCTATGGAGAAGAACGGGTAAGAAACTCCATGGACAGTATTTTAAAAGATACCTATTGGTAAAAAATATGTTAGTTATGTCATTTATGTTGAATTTATAACTATATATCAGAAATGGTAAAAGATGAGATGGAGGGGTCTTTGGCTAAATAATAACAGCCGCACAGGTCGATCGATTAGTTTAAGCTACACTTGCCGCGGTTGGTCCGTGGATGGGTGACCATCTTCACATTCCAAGAACCCTCCGTGCCGCGGACAGCACGTTAAGCCGTTGGTCCCGGCTGTCATTCGTAGATCTTTTACAGTCGTTACGGGTAGTCAGAAGCCCGAAAGTCTGAAACCAGTCTTAACTGGTTTCAGACTTTCGGGCTTGGTATCGTATTACCCAGTAACTAGGGTGTGGAGGTCAGACAGGCAGTCGTTCCATGTAAAATACTGGTATTCAGCTGCATCCGGTTAGACTGGAAGCCGACCCCAACATAGTTGGAAAAAGGCTAGGCAGATGATGAGATGATGATGTCAAAAATGGTAAAAGACATGCATCCAGAGTAAAGCAAAAAAAAACAAAAATAAAATAAGCTGATTGAGCGACGATTCAGAAAAGGCCAACACTAATAATCAATTTCTGAACGTCTACAGTGAAGGCACATCAATAACAAGACACATTCAAGAACTAAATTATAATTGGCACATTCACACTCCAACACTTCACAATAAAGAAACTCTCAGACCTCAACCTAAAGGTGTAATATGAAGACATCGCGGCACTTTCGACTCTTGCCAACTAAGGATAGACAGAACAATGGCGTATCGGTCCCCATCTTAAACCTTCGCTTGGAGTTTAATATAGTGTTCACATCTATTGTTCCAGAAATGCTGTGAAGCAATAAAAAGATGGAGGTATGGTATGTGAGATGGAATACAGCGGTGTGATTGGAAATGTAGACGTTTTATGAAATATGTTGGGAAAGTGTGCAGTTTCCGGTATATTCTTGTGACTGTTGAGGTTTTGCTTTTGTTTTGTTTTATTGTCAATATAGTTCTCATTTTCATTGACACACATATACTTCTTTCAAACTTAAGTGCTAAGACGTCTGTCAATCATCCCTGAAATCCCCAAAAATTTAATTACATATGTCCTTTTAGTCCATCGATATTTCGCCAGTTTTGTTGAAGTCCCCTATAACAGAAGGCGAGCCTTATTGCCTTCAACTTTTAATTATCATGATCTTTGCCATTCATCTGTATAATTACGAGGCTTTCTGTGTCCGAATTCGTACGATTGTAAATTAAAACCCCGCTTGCGCTTGTAATTTACTTCAACTAAAGTCTCTGCAGCATAAAATGTATCGACGGCACGCGAGTTCAAATTCATTCTGCGAGCGGCCACAAACCGATTAAGTCAAGGCCTACAAAAGGCCATAACCCTTAAATGCTAATGGGGTACCATAGAGCCCAACATACAAAGAACACAATACACCTCACTCGGGACTGATAGACTGAGTTTGTTCAGGTAGAGGTTCAAGATTATACGTGATGGCGTTAATCGATTTTGAGTGTGATAGACATAAATTGTGTTGTAATGGTTGGTGGTTTCAATAGGGTTGGGTCTTGATTAGATCGACACACATCCTACCATATATACACTCCTGGATTACTTTATCGAGTCACCATGTAGGTAAAACATCAATATAATTTTGAGTAAAGGAAATGCAGTTTTGAAGCCGACATCATGCTGACTTTGCTGTCATCATTATACCAATATTGAATTTACGAACATCTAAAAAGTTATAGACTTTTATACAAACATTGCAGAGTTAGTTATTCAGGTCATTCTGGAAGTGTAGTAAGTTAGGGAAGTATTTATATTCGAGAGTATCGGCTTTGCCGTCAGTCGTCCGCAAAATAAGTTAAATTCAAAAATAAGTCAGTAAAACAATATTGAATCCGGAATTACATTCATCATATATGCAAATGCAATTTTGCGTATGCGAATTTTGCGCTTAACACTATCAATTTTATTTGCTTTTTCATCTATCAAAAGAGCATTGAGTTTTTTATGTAATGTTTCATTTTACCAACGATGTGTCTGTTATTTTTGTAATATTGTTGACTAACATATTTACTAGAGCAGTGGTGGTGTATCGGATAGATCGTGAGTTCGAACCCACGCAGGACTTTACTTTGTGTACTTAATTTCATCACCTCTGCTCTCAAAACGGTGAAGGAAAATATAGTGAGGAAACCGGCATGTCCTAGGACTACAAAATCGAAGACAGGTGACATCCACCAACCGGACTGGACCGGTGGATTATGGCCCACTCACAAAGAGGAGGCCTGTATCCCAGCAGTGGGAACAATATAGGCTGATTATGTTTATTTACTATGCTGATTATGAAAATAAAAACAGTTCTGTTGCATAAAGAACTGTTTTTATTTTTATCCTGTAACTGGATAAAAATAAAAACATTTGTGGTTGTGGAGGTCAGATAGGCAGTCGCTCCATGTAAAATACTGGTATTCAGCTGCATCCAGTTAGACTGTAAACCTACCCCAACAGAGTTGGGAAAAGGCTAGACAGATGATGACATCGGGTCACACATTTATTTCAAACTAGCTGGGCGGTCCCCTAGGGATTTCGGGATAAAAAGTAGCCTATATTAATCCAGGGTGTCAGCTACCTCCACACAAAATTTTATCAAAATTGGTGCAGCCGTTTGAGCGTGAAGAAGTAACAAACATATAACCACACACACACTCACACACTCACAAACTTTCACCTTTATAATTTTAGTGTGATAGGCACATAAAAGGCACTTTTGAACGTCAAAAATTACATCAAAATAGAATTGATTCTAGTCGCCGAAAAGGTAGTTTTCGTATGGAGAAGAATGGGCAAGAAACTCCACCGTTACAAAAGGCTAGGTAGATTGATTGAAATGTTATTTTTTTTATAAAATCAATCAAGTTTTAAATAAATACACCGTAATGGAATTTTCTGGCACGAAACAAAGAAGATGCCAATAATATTAAAAAAAACAAACACTTTTGTTTATTTTCATTAAACACAGTTGACATAAAATTTTCTTTTGAAACGGAAAATTTTCCTTAGCGATTCTTTGAAAACCGTCACCAATTATAGGAGCGTGAAATGGGGTCGTTTGTACCCCGTTCGTATTAAAGGGTTGCAGGTGTTTATTTTGGACTTAACACGTTATACATCGACTGTTTGAAGTAACAGGTATTCCAGTGAAATGGAAATTTTACCAATTCACCATTCACCTTACTTACCATTTTACCGTTCGTGCAAAGGGTAACATCAAATAAAGGTGAGGCTTTATTAGTTTTTTGGGAATACCTTTTGAAATTGTTAAATCGGATAAGGAATAGTAATACCTTTCTACAGATTTGGGTGGTAACAGAGATTTTGTGCCAAGTGTTATTTGTATAACAAATTGATAGTGGCCCGTGGCTAAATAATAACAGCCGCACAGGTCGATCGATCAGGTTATGCTACGCTTGCCGCGGTTGGTCTGTGGATGGGTGACATCTTTAGATACCGTGACCCCTCCGTGCCTCGGAAAGCACGTTAAGCAGTTGGTCCCGGCTGTCATTCGTGGATCTTTGACAGTCGTTACTGGTAGTCAGAAGCCCGAAAGTCTGAAAACCAGTCTTACCATGTGGTATCGTATTACCCAGTATCTGGGTTGTGGAGGTTAGATAGGCAGTCGCTCCATGTAAAATACTGGTATTCAGCTACATCCGGTTAGACTGGAAGCCGACCCAAACATAGTTGGGAAAAGGCTAGGCAGATGAGATGAAATTGATAGGTGAACTTGAGCGTCTGTCTTGATTAGTTAAAACACTATGAAGATCTGAATGCCAATAAAATTCTTATATTTAAAAATGTTTAAATTCCTATCACAATCTCATCTCAGCGACAAACAATGTCAAAAACTTGGAGAAAGAGAAATTACAGGTATTTGACAGATTGCGACGGAGAAAACGCTTTTAAAAATACGGAAATAGCCACTCAGATATTAGATATTGTAACTTCTACCAATTATTTTTTTTGATAAATTCGTAAACCAATCCAGGAGATATTTTTGCAAAGGACCTAAGGAAGTTATTATCAATCAGATTTTAGACCAAGAACACTCACTCACACATGAGTGTGTGTGAGTGTTATTGGTCTAAATCTCTACACTCACTCACTTAAACATCGCACACACATCCACACACACAACATCACTCTTTAAAAATCTACTTCATTATCGTCGTTAAAATATAAAAGCTCTGTCAATATCTACCCATCTTTTCAATAAAGCTCCTCTTACCAATAAGGGGTAGGTTAGGTAGGCCAGAAGGAGACACACACAAAAACATACAATGTCATGCCGAAAACCTATACAGTTTATAACTCATTATTTTGTGCCCGAAACTTGAGAGGAACTTCAAAGGGATGTACCTACACTTTCAATATTTGAATAGCAGATTCCCTACTCAAATAATTACCCAAATTAGGGGGAGAATTTTACGCACGCGTAAATAAATGATGAGCGAACTTACCTGTAGGGTTGCAAGATAAATAAAAGCAGGATTTTAGGAGATATTTTAAGATAAATAGTGTGTGTGGAAGTCTTTAAGGAGGTGGTGAAACATGGGCTTTTGGTGGAAGTTATAATTGACATCAGCTGTTTGCTCGATGTTTAACACCTTAATGAATGAGCTCCTTTGGAAAAACTGTGTTAATTTCCGTAAAAAAAATCCAACTATAGTCACTTACAAGTTCTAGTTTGATAAGAAAAGGGCAATGAAGTTACCTAGACCATATGTTTTGATGGTCATTATCATCAATCGTCAACGCCTGTACCATTGTTTGTTTTTAGCGAAAACTTTAATGTGAAAACACTCCAACGAAAAATCTATCTTACTAAATAGAAAAAAGTGTTAACATAAGTTGATGATCCCTTGTTACTTTCCATTTAAAATAGAAGGTAGCCCTACACAAGATGTCAGAACATGTCTAAGTTATTCATAGCCCAGGAGATTATAAACTTGGTTTTGATGGCTTCATACAGGACTTAATAATGTACACCAGGTTTTAGTGCAAATAAATAGAGGGGCTCTACGTGGTGGCGAAAATTGTGGGGTCTGTTTTACTAACCATAATATTTTTGTTATGATTTTATTTAGGTAAATAAAAGTTAAAGTGCACTTTGAATAAATAAAGGTTCACTCACTCTAAAAGCCGTTTTATTTCGGCCTTTTTAGTTCAAACAAAAAGTTCTTTATACAGACGCCAGCACATCAAGCTACCCGAAACTGTCAAATTTTCCCAATCAACCTTGAACCTTATGCTTTAGCGATAAGGTTGAAAATCTATTAACGAAGTTTGACAGATTGTAGTAGCTTGATGAGCTGGCGTCTGTACAACATCAGAAAATATCATCATGGCAAAAAGCTCAAACATCTTTGGCCCAAAATTCAGCTGCGAGAACTCCGCTCTATAGAAAAGGGAGGAACCTCTGACCAGACGGGTGTTGTGTCTGGCAGGCAACTGTCCCATGATTCATGTCGGGCCGTTCTATCTATGCTAGTTGCACGGTAAACTCTGCTTGCGAGATGCAGGATTTTGCGTGACGTCAGTATGACGAGTTGTTCTCATGTGGCGTTGTAGATACCGCTACACAGTCATAAGATCATCAAGCGCACAGAGGGCATGCATTGTTAGCGGTCGCCTTAAACCGACCCCGAAATTAACTAATCTAAACAACCTTAAAAGTTGCTTAGATATCGCAAGAAGTGATAATCAATTACGTTCTTTAAATCATACTTCCAATAGACAAATAAAGTTAATATACATAGTTAATTAGATACCCATTAAAAGTTTAAACTACGTAAATATTTTTTATTTTTATCAATAAACCAGTCATGCCTCAGACAGTTACAAATGTACGTATAAGTAAAGCATAGTAATTCAACACAAAGAAAATTATGCAAACCAAATCCCTTCGCTACCTACTACAAGCAATCAAATTGCAAAATGCAAAAACAATTCCGAAAATCCATTTTTGAAAAACAGGTGGGTTCAAAACTACGTTATGGTGAGCATAGAGGGGTATTCCCACTTAATCTGCATACGATAATCGAGGGGAGCAGCGACATCTGTCGTGGATCTACATAACTTTGAGTTTCGCCCAATTTGAGTGTGCACTGCCCTTTTGAATTTATCTGTGTGCCGTATACAGGCAGTTGTCGATAGTTTGAAAATATTTTTTTTACTGTAAAACAAATGAAAACCATATTTTTTAACGTATTCTTTGGCTATTAAGAGAAAACTGCTATTAAAAATAATTAAGAGATATCCGCTAACGTAGACAACGACATTAAAAATATCTTACGTTTTTTGCAAATTGCAGGTTAGTGTCAGGTTGAATTTTGATCAAAACATGATTCACGAACGTAACAAATATGTATTTGCTGAATAAGAATCATCAATAACTCTCTCGATTACACCTTAAAAGAAAATCCGACTCACCAATTATAATTTGAGGTTCTATTTTAAATAGGTTTTTTTTAAAGGACGCTACTTTTGGTACTCGTGATTTCATTGTAATTGAATAATGGTTGCATCTTTGTCATTTAATAGTTGTACCATTCCATTACATGTGCATATCAGTGTCATATAATCGATTGGCCGTGTTATTTTTACAAACTTTACTTTTAGGTTTTTTAAAGCAACACACAATTGTATAATTTATTTCAAAACTAGCTGTGCCCGCGACTTCGTCCGCGTGGAATAGTGACTTTTCGGGCAGCATATTTTGAATTACATATACCGTCTACAGACCGGGCATTTGCTGTCCGAACCCTCTGAGAACTCAGGCGAATTTCAGTGAAAGTCTCAGACTCTAGTGCTTGAGCTTCACGATCGGCAGTGAGGCGTATTTCTCGTTCTCCCTGTGTTTCCTGAGACCGAACATTTGCTGTCCGAACCCTCTGAGAACTCAGACGAATTTCCCTATCAGTGAAAGTCTCAGACTCACGCGATAGTGTATGAGCTTCACGATCGGCAGTGAGACGTATTTCCCGTTCGTCCTGTGTCTCCTGGGATCGAGCATTTGTTGTCCGTACTCTCTGGGAGCTCAGGCGGGTTTCCCTGACAGCAAAAGTCTCAGACTCACGCGATAGCGCGTGAGCTTCGCGATCGACAGATAAACGTGCCTTTCGTTGTTCCCCGTTTTCCCTATTTCGAGTTGTCATCATTCGAGAACGATTTGAACTCAGTCGAGATTCTCGCTGAGTCGAAGTTTCTGCAGCACGAAACCTAGCCTGGTGCAGAGAGCCTTTTGCCTCACGACCTTCCTCAGATTCCTGTGATCGAACTAATCTCATCCTTTTAGCATTTCTGCTACATTGGGAGAGGTTGGATCTTCTTCGAGGCATTCTTACAATAAAATAGTACTTACTACTTAACACACAGTTATTTAGTAAACACGTACTATCGTAAACAATTAAATTATAAATACTTACAGATTATTATACAGTCTAAAATTACCACAGTTTAAGTAATAAGTGTTAAGACGTGTAAACCAAACGTCATTATCATCATCATTTCAGCCGATAGACGTCCACTGCTGGACATAGGCCTCCCCCAATTTTGGGGGGGTTTGCCATAATCGCCACGCTTGGCAGGCGGGTTGGCGATCGCAGTATGGTATGGTGGTGGAATGCATAGAAAACGCTGCTGCCCATTCTCCGGTGAGACCCTTAGTCGCCTTTTACGACACCCACGGGAAGTAAGGGGTGGTGCTATTCTTCTACACAGACAAACGTACTAACTTTATAAAACAAAAGAATTGCTAGAAAAAATAATTACTAACCTAAGCTAATGAACTTATACTTAATAAAGAAAATCAAGAAAAAAAATGCCTAACCTATACCAAATACTTATAATATTTATATACAAACCCTAAATACAAACTAAGATAAGTATGTATACCGAAAATCAGGGAAAGAAATGCCCAACCAATAATAAATGCTTACAATATTTATTTACAAAACCCTAAATAAAAATTAAGATAAGTAAATACCCAAAAATCAAGGAAAGAACCGCCTAACCTATACCAAATACTTACAAAATTTTAAAGAAAATTAAGAAAAAGAACCTAACCTACAAATCCTAAAATATAAATAAATGAAATATGCAAACAGTCAGTATTCAAGTGAATCGCAATAATCGAATCCAACTATTCGCCTATACTCTCCAGGATACGTGCGTTCGCTACGAATAACTGAATCCTTATGGCAGCGGCGCGTTTTCTTTTGAAATGGTCATCTCGCAGTTCAACCTGAGGGGTTGTCGACTGCTTAACCTGGCTTTCCTGTGGATGCCTCAATAAATTAAGGCCTCCAGCCAGGGCATAATACACAACTTGACTACACAATATAAACTTAAAAACTAAGCGACTACACGCTAAGGGCACCCCCTGTGGGGTACGGACCTCGGCTTAGGGCGTCGCTGGGAGAGGGCAGTAAGGGACAGGCTGGATCGGAATTATGGCAGCGGCGCGGCTCTCAGCGCGCTTTATACAAGGTGTAACGCAAAGGGGGTATCAACCCTGAAGGAGGTGAATGTGCTCATGAAACTGAACAAATTTCCCCAAAGAACATAGGTCGAAATATGAAAAAAATTTTGGACCTCCCATAGTAATAGTAAATCATTGATGTGCTATTACTATGGGAGGTCCAAATTTTTTTTTCATCTTCATTCACCTCCTTCAGGGTTGATACCCCCTTTCCGTTACACCTTGTATATATGTATAGCCACGGACGCGCAGGCGCGAGGCGTTTACGTACTCTGATAGAATACCTTAACAAATGTTCGCCGTGATTCTTTAAATTGACATAACTTTTTTATTTATGAACCGATTGACATGAAATAAACACTAAATGTTAAGTGAAGCTTACTACAATATATTAGTGAATCGCATCTAAATCGAATAAGCCGTTTCTGATATTAGCGTGCACAAACACAGCAGACAAACAGACAAACAGATAAACAGACAAACAGACAAAAAAAAATTTAATTACAATTTCGGGTTCGGCATCGATATAATAACAACCCCTGCTACTTTTTTTAATATATTTCCATTGTACAGACACCACTTTTCTACAATTTTATTATATGTATAGATCTATGCTAATATTTAAAATAATAATAATATGTACATTTATAGGAAGAAATAAGCAAAATAATCATAGGGCAACAAAAAATTCGTCCCCATCGCTGTCAACAGGAACAGTGCCCAAAAGGCTGGCAGCTTTGCCACGTTTCTATGGCCAAGAAATCGGCCATCACAATTGTCATCTACAACAAAACGCGTCATCCTATACTGCTCTGCCCGTCCCCTCTATTATTGCGCGTTTTCCCGAATTTTCCCCAGGTTTTCATTAGCAGGGGTGCGTTTAGTGACTTATGCAAACAATGGAAGGGTGCAAATGATAACAAGTTGCAGGCTGCAACAGACGACTGTTTATTACATTCGTGTGTAAACTTGAATAAATCATTCGGATTTTCAGCTGTACTTTCGAGTTTAACGGCGTGGCTTGAATTAATTATTGATGTTTAAAATGAAAATTCAGAAAAGTAATACCTCAGCTATATTTATGTTTCTTGCCGGTTCTCCTTCATAGGACCAATTGGAACCGTGCACCAAGCTTCTTACGTTTCATAAGTGCCGCTGCTAGTTTGAAATAAATGCTTTGACTTTGAGATTTTACCTGTGAGTGTTGATGAGATCTGACACTTAAACTAGATAATAAGCCCAGATGAATAATAATAAATGAAGCCCAGAATGTTAAGAGCTTTTCCCAGTGTTGTGAAAATCTTTCAAATGATCAAACAAACACTTTTACACGTCAATCATATTTTTAAAACTAGATGAGGTCGGCGTTTCCTTATTCTGACCACTCTGAGAAGAAAGGCCGAAACAAACTCAGAGTCACTTTCAAAGTCCAGACATATTGTTGGTCAGATTATGTGCAGAACATATAGATTGGTGTCTGAAATTGTCGTTTGAGGAAATAACCACACGGATTGAGTAGGCATGTCCAGTTAGTGCACGTGTTTGTCAGTAATCGTGCAGCTCAACTCAGAACTTATGGAGACTCCCGAAGATAAATAATCAAACTTAGGTAACTTCTTGATGACCTCATTAGAGCCTCCGAAAGAGTGGGTCTTAAAATGAACATTGACAAAACAAAGGTCATGGCAAATGCCCATGTAACACCCACTCTCATAAAGATCGGAGACGCTACACTCGGAGTCGTGGACGAGTATGTTTACCTAGGACAAACTGTCCAGTTAGGTAGGTCCAACTTCGAGAAAGGGGTCAGTCGTCGAATCCGACTCGGCTGGGCAGCGTTCGGGAAGCTACGCAATATCTTCTCGTCCCACATACCGCAGTGTCTCAAGACGTAAGTCTTTGACCAGCGCTTGTTCCCAGTGATGACATATGGCACTGAAATGTGCTCGCTCACAATGGGCCATATTAGAAGACTAAAAGTCACCCAAAGAGCAATGGAGAGGGCCTATGTCTAGTAGTGGACATCTTTCGGCTGAAATGATGATAATGATGATGAGGTAACTTCTTTATGGTTCAGAAAGCTATTCATTTACCAACTCAAGTTGTTTTAAGGTTTTAAGACACACAGTTTCACAGCTATAAATATAATTATTTTAATTAATTGAACTCGCACCTACATGTAGGTACGTAAATCACAAAAATAATCAAACATAACTTTTAAGATTCAATTAACATGTTAACACGTTAAACTTCCGTTACACAATTCCAGTTAAACCACACACAACCACATGCAATTCACAAACTTTTTGCTCAACTCTGAACGTTTCTAGAAACCGCTTAAAATTAATAAAGCGTAAATTGAATTGTAAGGCCAACGAAACAATTAACTAAACAATAATGTTTAGGCTTTCGGAATGCAAAGCAAGCCGTATTTACTTCAAAAACTTTGGGTTCTAAATACCCCTAAATGCCCCTTGCCCCTTTGCGATTGGCCGCCATCTTGCATTTTGTCGGAGTGTTGGTGCCTACTGATGTGTTCAGCGGGATAATTGTGTAACACATTAACAGTAGAACTGGCTTTAATTTTGACAGTTCAACAACATACATTGCGTCATTAACGCTGTTGAGCAGAATAATTTTTCAAACATATGCATCGATGGATTAGCAATATCCTTCAAAATGATATAACAGGGTGTGGTACCTAGCTATTGTATTGCGGCAAGAAACTTTTATTTTGAGTCTCGTAGTTTTGAATTAATTATGTGAGTTACCTACATCTGTTATTATTTCAGAATTAAAGAAAATATCATATAAAATATATATATTTATACGTATCGGGATAAAAAGTAGCCTATATTTTAATCCAGGGTGTCAGCTACTTCCATACAAAATTTTATCAAAATTGGTCCAGCTGTTTGAGCGTGAAGAAGTAACACACATATAAGCACACACACATACACACACCCTCACACTCAAAAACTTTCGCCTTTATTATATTAGTGTGATGACTAGCAGCGCTCCATGGTTTCACCCGCATAAGTTTCGATCCCGTAGGAATATCGGGATAAAAAGTAGCCTATATTTTAATCCAGGGTGTCAGCTACCTCCATACAAAATTTGATCAAAATTGGTCCAGCCGTTAGTGCGTGAAGAAGTACCAAACATACAAATACACTCACAAACTTTCGTCTTTATGTTAGTGTGATTTACTGGAATGACTCTTTAGTTTGAAGCTATAAGTGCACATCAGAATTATAAGCTACTGTTGAGACAACAGCCAGTCTACTCTGTAAAAATATCTCTGTAAAAGTATCTCTGTAAAAATATCTCTGTAAAAATATCTCTGTAGAAATATCTCTGTAAAAATATCTCTGTAAAAACTTAGGTAAAGTGAGCTTGAAGTGAACTGTCAATTGTGTAAATCCCTAGGATCAAGTGGAATGATGATAAGCTATGCAGACCTTTGGTGTGGGATGCAACATGTGACCCTTGCGCCATCCCATCTTCCTAGCACCGTGGGCTGTGCTGGGGCGGCTGCTGCAGGTGCAGAAAACCTCAAACGTCGAAAATATTCCAACCTGATTGGGAGTTATATGTTCGAGCCGTTTGGGGTTGAAACACTAGGGCCATGGGGTCCGATTGTTCACTTGGTTTTCCGAGATATCGTTAAGCGGTTAGTCGACTCTTCACGTGACCAGAGGGCTGGCCTATTTCTTAGCCAAAGAATTAGCATCGCCATACAACGTGGCAATGCTGCCAGCCTTTTGGGCACCGTTCCTGTTGATAGCGATGCGGACGAGTTTTTTGACGCCTTATGACTATTTTGCTTATTTTTTCATATAAATGTACATATTATTATAATTTTAAATATTAGCATAGATTATGTAAATATTATCCTATTTGAAATAAATATATTAGTGGAATGATAGCGCACTTCACCAAAGTTCTCACAGAGATTTTTACAAAGCATGTAGATTGGCAGGCTTTTTATTCAAGAGCTCTTCAGGAATTTTAGATGTGTAATTAACGAGATGGACGAAATTATGATAGTCAGATTGCTTTAATTACAAGCAACAACCAATTTAATTGCAACCAGTCTTATCAAGGGGTATCGTATTACCCAGTAATTGGGTTGTGGAGGTCAGATAGGCAGGCGCTCCATGTAGAATACTGGTATTCAGCTGCATCCGGTTAGACTGGTTAGACTGGAAGAAAAGGCTAGGCAGATGATGATGATAGCTTTAATTGTTTATTTCTTCTGCATTTTTGAAGCCAGCTTTATGAGCATCATACAGAGCAGACCACTTATTCAAGATCCTCCCCTAATCACAATAATAAACAAAAAATAATTGGAAAGCACACAAAACAACTGAAAACTTTTTCGAAAACTTCCCCTAATTTACATCGAACAATATTGAAAGAGCTATAAACAGGTTATAGCCAAAATAACCGTCTGCTAGAGTTTAGAAAAGTAAGAAGAATTAGGGGCGAAATGGTTCCCCATTTCGCCCCTAATTCTTCTTACTTATGTTTTTAATGGGGCTAAGTTCGGGACAGAGTCTTTTTTCGATGGACACCTGAAGTCTAGACTTGATGGGGGGGGGGGCACAGTTTGTCGCTGAAAACTTTTTAAGTGGGTTTGTTACGGAGTTCCTAAGGGTTAGGTGCCGAAAGTTTTTTAGGGTTCCGTACTTCAAAAAAAAGATACGGCCGTCTATGCCGCAAAAAACGTATATTTTGGCAAGAAGCAAGATCATGTAGCACAAACAAAGGAAAAAATCCGAAAACCGTAAATTTTTAGGTACATTAAAAAAACCCGTAATAAACTATTTACATACCTACAAAGTACGGAACCCTCGGTGCGCGAGCACGACTCGCATTTCACCGGTTTTTTTCCCTCTCTGCTGTCAACGGTGTCTTTGTGTCGAGGTTTTAGACGTAAAAAAATGTTATATTGTTGTGGGTTGTTGATATGCTGAGCTATTTATTGTGATACTTGAACCAGTCTTAATAAGGGGTACCGTGTTACCTGGTAACTGGGTTGTGGAGGTCAGATAGGCAGTCGCTCCATGTAAAATAGTGGTATTCAGTTGTATCCGCTTAGACTGTTACATCAAACAATACTGTTTGACCTACCTGAGCTTGCCTTTTGCTAAGAAAACTACTCCTACTTTTGTTCAAGGTCTGATATTTTCGCAGCTACAAGTTTCAGTGTACCGTAACCATGTATAGTCAACAAAAGAGATAAGTATGCAGGATCGTCGGATATAGTTGAAGTTTAGTAAGAAACCGATGGATGTTGCCGACTGAAATTTAATTTGATAAATGAGCTGTTTGTTTTCTATCAATGAAATTAAATTTTATTCGAGAACATCCATCGGCTTCTTACTAAACTTGAACTTTA
This sequence comes from Mesoligia furuncula, assembly GCA_916614155.1. Taxonomy (NCBI): domain Eukaryota; kingdom Metazoa; phylum Arthropoda; class Insecta; order Lepidoptera; family Noctuidae; genus Mesoligia; species Mesoligia furuncula. Next base: position 4,718,772 of record OU744803.1, on the reverse strand, counting down.
ACCGACGATCCTGCATACATATCTCTTTTGTTGACTGCACCAACCTACTGTGTAACATGTACTCACATTAATTTTCCGTTGTGGGATTTCCTCTGTCGATGTCGTGGGTGTCATTACACACTCAAACCACTAATACAAACTTCCCTCCACGGTCAGAAGAAACAAACAGATTGGTCAAACAAATGTTTGCTTACCCACAGGTATCGAACCTGCCACCCAAACGGTTAGAGTGGTACATCCAGTTCGGTCAAACAGTATGTTTGCCTTTTGCTAAGAAAACTACTAAATACTTTTGTTCAAATAAATGATCCGATATTTTCGTAGCTACAAGTTTCAGTGAACCGTAACCATGTACAGTCAACAAAAGATATAAGTATGCAGGATCGTCGGATAAAGTTGAAGTTTAGTAAGAAACCGATGGATGTTGTTGACTGAAATTTAATTTGATAAATCAGTTATCGAACCTGCCACCCGAAAGATTGATACGCCATCAACACGCCAATATCTCGAAATATTTACCTGAAAAGAGGAAAAGGAGGTTTAATTTTTTATGTCAAAAAAAACACGGTAAAATAAATAACCGAAATTCGGTGCAGACTATTCTGATGGGATGCTGAGACTCAAACGAAACATGTAATTTAAAATCAACAGACCAACCTCATTACTTAAAGTATTTTGTAAATTCGAAATAACACTGCCCTCTCAAAGGGTTAAAACCATGTGAAATAAATATTTTCAATGCGCGCTTAATTTCGAGGCGTTATAACGAATGCTGTGACCACCTTCCATTGCAAACAAATCTATATGCCACCAAACACACTCTTATACCAACTCAATAAAGTTCAAACTCAATTACATCTTCGGCAAATACAAAGCTTTGCCAAACCAAACATTCGTCTGCAGTAATATCCAGTTTTAAATCAACGTAATAAAGTGCATTTTCAGTTGTACGGAGTGCATTATATGATGCAGTGTTGATCCGCCGAAGGCTGTCTGGGTATCAAAGGCTATCGGATGGATACCCGATGAATTTCGCGAGCCATTCAATTTTGGATCGGAGTTTTGGTAAAACTAGCTTTGAGGACATGTGTACATTTAACAAGCTCCCTCGGTAGTCTGGTATGCTCCTTAACGCAGCATATTGCAATTTGCAGTTCAAAGCTTGGCAGTATGCCTCTTCTAAGGGTGATTTTCGCGAGTGAATCTGAACGTGCAGATCTGCATATTTAATCTGCGTTCAAGAGTTGTCAGTGTCATCATTGTTAAGGAATATTGACATTGACAGATCTTGAACGCGGTTTATGTTCTGAACGCGTTCAGTTTCATTGTTGAAATTCTCCCGAAATAACACTATGTAGTGTGTAAACCTATAGGATTTTCTTTTGGAATATATGCTGAAATCCATTGAACGTGTCCAGGGAATTGCGCATTCTTTTTCCTAAAATACTTTCTTAATTTCTTAATTCTTGTGTCAAATCTTAGAAAGATTTTTAACAAGATTAATTTCTTCAACTGACTTCAGAGCAAAATGTTACACATGACCAAATACAACTGATAATAAAAACTTTTTTACAAAAAACAAAAACAACCGTCTTCCAAAAAACACTACAAAGTGAAAAATAACTTTAATTTCGGAATTAGGTATCTATGGATCTGTAATTTAGTTTTTTGCCACCGACTTCCGAAATTAAAGTTATTTTTCACTTTGTAGTGTTTTTTGGAAGTCGGTTGTTTTTTTTTTGAGGGGCCCGTGGCTAAATAATAACAGCCACATAGGTCGATCGATCAGGTTAAGCTACGCTTGCTGCGGTTGGTCTGTGGATGGGTGATCTTTACATACCGTGACCCCTCCGTACCTCGGAAAGTACGTTAAGCCGTTGGTCCCGGCTGTCATTCGTGGATTTTTGACAGTCGTTACGGGTAGTCAGAAGTCTGACAACCAGTCTTACCAAGGGGCATCGTATTACCTAGTAACTGGGTTGTGGAGGTCAGATAGGCAGTCGCTCCATCCTTCTGCGAACACGTCATGTCCCAGAAGGAGGCGGCGGAGCGCGCGCGGGAGGAAGACCCTCTCGCGGCGCCGCTCCGAAGGCGGAGGAGGGGTCGAAGAAGACGTCAGTATGACAGTCATCTCCGACTCCTCTCAGGTGGAAGCCAGCAGGCGACGGGTGCGGGGGCACCCTCGCCTGTATTGCACAGGCTTCTACCAGTGCCGGACGGGAATGGCCAGGTGTTCCCGGCCATTCCCGTAGCCCCCCAGTCAGGGGGATATGCGGGGCCCGCCAGATAGGCGGGCATGCGCCGGGGAGGTTGTGGACGCAAAGGCTGAGCCGGATTCCCATGACCCCCCCATCAAGGCGATGAGGGAACACCGCTGAGTTTTAGTGGGTATACTGCCACTCTGGCAGGGAGTCCCACATACTCCGTCTCGTCCCCCGACGAGCGGAGATGCGTAATGTCATTTCTCAGCGAAAAACGTTAAAAACAGGTGAAAGAAAAAAAAAAAACAAAGATACGCAAAAACGCATACAAACAAAAACAAACAACAAAGATACGCAAATACGCATTGGAACGAGCATAAATGCTTAGTAACCACATTAAAGTACCTAATCGAATCGCAACTCGTGAAATACTTATTATTGTGTAGTTCCGATGGGGCTCAACAGCTTAATACCAGACTCGCAAAATACCAGATTCGCAAATTACCAGACTCGTAAAACACCGGATTCGCCTTATACCAGATATGCAAAATACCAGAAACGCAAAATAACAGATTTTGTACAGTTGAAAACAAATTTTAATTGAAAAAAAAAACTTAACTAAAGTAAAGAAAAAAACTCAGAATCACTAATTTAACAAACTTAATTTATTGATCTTCTGATCTTCTTTTAATTGATCCTACAGAAAGATAAGTATATTAATATTAGTGATTCCTAATTAAAGATTCCAATCTTTGTAGGCATACTTCCATCGCGATTTCATTGTTGACGCAAGCAGTTACAATTTTATTAATTTTTTCATCTTTTTCTACATTTTTTAAATTTCTTTTCTGGCCAGGATAAAAAAAAGTATTCTTCTTAATTTTTACATCCTGTAAAAGTGCCTCTTTCTTCAAAAGTAAAATAAATTGGAATAGTGTCGGTTTAGGTGGGATTTTTGTATTTATGCGTCTGTGCCATCCCTCTATAGCATTAGTTGTACGATTTTTTTCTCCAAAGCAGGAAACAATATCCGTAGTTATTTTTTGTAACCATTGACTGTCAAGATATTCTTTGAAATTGAAAAAAATGTCAGTTTGTGGTGCTCTTTCGCATATATGTGAATAAGATTCCGGTATCAAATTTTTGGGCAATAAAGCTAAAATTGTCCAAAGTCTTACGACACGTCGTTCTTCAATCGTTTTTCCGAAATTTAGTTTTTTGCTCATGCGATATATAGCTTGCATGTAGTGATAGTAACAGCCTTTAATTTGCGCTCTTGGAAATATTTCAGTGACAGCTTGTATTACAGCTATTTCATAATCACATTTATACACCGCTATGTTTATTTTGAACTGTTCTTTTAAGATGTAGAATAGACGTTTGTATGTGTTCTGACATTTGTTAGGAAGTAGCACATAAATTATTGGTATACAAATGATACCACATTCGCGTTGTGAGATAAGTCAACATGGAGTGTATATACTTGGTAAAATGGTTTCGGTGTTATTCTGAAAGTCCCGTCTCCGTAGTACACATCATTTCTCATAATCAACTCTTTGGCGCTAGAAGTTCCAAATATTATAATTTTATCGTCATGCCCGTCATCGTATAAAAAGAAGTTATCAACAATATGGTCTGGTAACTTATCATGTGCACTTTTTAATTTCAGATATTTACTACGGGCTCTATACAGGGTATCTCTTTTACTAGCAAGGTTCGGTATTTCATGTTCTGCTTCTATCATTTTAAAGTTTGGTAGCGCATTACAGAAGTTCTTTTCAAATATTTTTGGGACAGACTGAAAATTAGAACATACCTTAACTTTACATTCATCCATGGTTTCGTCGATTAAGTTTCTCACATAATCAGCATCACAGACATGGCAAGGTTCTTTCAGAATCTCATTATCTTTATTTAAAGTAATTGATGTATTGCAAAACTTTTGGTTATGACACCGCCAATTTGTAGATCGGGATTTGTTTTTTAAAACAAAATTATAGCGGTATCCATTACAGAGTAGTGCATGTTTTCCCTTATTGCATTTTTATAAACTTTAAATTCCGTTCACTATTCATTTTGTAATTAGCAGCTAGCAGGATATATAATAAATATTTGCTTATTACACCGACTTATGTTGAATGCAAGTCGTCAAAAATAAATGGCATCTTACCTGTCAACGCAAAAATGGCCAGTGCAGTTTATAATGAGGTCACGACTTTTTTTAGGGTTCCGTAGTCAACTAGGAACCCTTATAGTTCTTTACCTATTGAGAATAAAGAGAGACAGAATCGTACTACATTGTGATAACGGGCTACTACGGAACCACACCGGGCTACACGGCTGTGCGTGGCCCGACACGCACTTGGCCGGTTTTACTTATAAACAGGTTAGTATATAAACAGAACTCAATTGTTTAGGACTGTACTTTTGGTATTTTGCGTTTCTGGTATTTTGCATATCTGGTATAAGGCGAATCCGGTGTTTTAAGAGTCTGGTAATTTGCGAATCTGGTATTTTGCGAGTCTGGTATTAAGCTGTTGAGCCGTTCCGATGGCCATCAGTAGTCTTCATCATTAGTTCCACTTCATCAAATGGTGCTTTCCGAGAGCAAATGCACGAGTTACTATAAAAATATTCAAATCGGTACATGTGTGCCTATAAAATTTAAGGGTTTGCCTCGATTTCCTTGGGATTCCCTCATTAGATTCTGACTTGGTGACAATGGGACCACCTCGAGACCATACCCTTTCAAAAAAAAAAAGAATTTTTGGAATCAGTACAGCCATCTTCGAGTAATCGAGGAACATACATAAAAATAAAAGGTTCCGACGAATTGAGAACCTCCTCCTTTTTGAAGTCGGTTACAAAGTCATCTGACAAAAGAAAGTTGATACCACATACATATAAAAGAAAAATCAACCCTATAAGTACCTACTTCCCACTTCCCACAATTAACTCACTTCCTCATTTCATCGATATAATTGTGACAGGAAGTGGTAATGCGACTTGGTGCAGCGGTAAAGTGACCAATTGACGTCGGCGGGTGGTCCTCGGTCCTCAATGATCGCAAATTGTTCTAGAGGAAGTGCTGTGGGGGATCTCGGCCCTTTGGTTCCTAAGTAGTCCGGTTTTGAAAGGACGTTGGAGTATTTCTTTTTGTTCTTCAGTAGGGTAGGTACTTTTTTGTGGTGGGGTGTATTTTCAAACGGAGAGAAAAGAGACTGTCCACTGTCCAACTAGCGTACTTTCCCCGAATGGATTCATAGTTAGATTTTAAAAGTGAAAAGTTATTTAGGCGCGTTGGGCATTTTTTGTAATGGGAAAAAACTATTGAACTCGCGCCACTGTTACCGTAAGCGACACCGTGCGTGTTTTGTTTAAACGACAATTAAAAAAATACTCGCTTCGGATGTGTTCGGCTGTCTGTACTGGATGTACTCGGTTTTAATGTATATCCGATAATATATTATGTCAGTGAGTGATGGCAAAGTATTCTGTTTGTGCTTAGTTTTCACTTCTATCGGCACTCCCGGAGTGCCACTGTTTTTTTTTCTGTTAACCTATATTGTCCCACTGCTGGGCAAAGGCCTCTCCCATATTCTTCAATTAGAAATTTATCAACTAATATCACTTTGTATTCACGTTCTCTATGTATTCCACCACCATACCATACTTTGGTATTTGGCAAACCCCCCCCCCCTTTTGGGGGAGGCCTATGTCCAGCAGTGGACGTCTTTCGGCTGAAATGATGATCACTTTGTGGGATGCATTAAAGGTTTTGAGTCAGTGTGCATTCACACGAGCGGGACGTGTTAACAGCAGAGGCAGCTGTTTCAACGCGAGTCGACGGCAGTCGCTGACGCGTCGACGGGTGTAGACCGGCTGCAGTTGTATACACGACGACATATCAAGCGATACATTTCTCGTATAAGCTGCGAGGTCAGCTAAAACTGGAAATGTATAGCTTGATGTGTTGTCGTGTGTAAATAAACGGACACGGCCGGGACCAGCCATTTTGGGCTGAATAAATATTGGTTACATCACAATCCCGTCACATAAAGCTAACTTCGATCATGTTTCAGGTTTTTTTGTAGACTAGCTTATGCTCGCGGCTTCGCCCGCGTGGAGGTCGGAAATTATCCCATAATTTCGTACTATCTACTACCTATTACCTACCTACCTACAACCGTGACAAAAAAAAAAACAAGTGCGTATCGGACTCGCACACGAATGGTTCCGTACCACAAGCCAAAAAAGCCGAAAAAAATACATTTGTTTGGGAGGCCCCCTTAAATATTTATTTTATTCTGTTTTTATTAGTTAATATTTGTTGTCGGCAACAGAAATACATCATCTGTGAAAATTTCAACTGTCTAGCTATCACGGTTCATGAGATACAGTCTGGTGACAGACAGACAGTGGAGCCTTAGTAATAGGATCCCGTTTTTACCCCTTGGGTACGGAACACTAATTATCCTATGTCCTAACTCAGGTGATGGTCTGTTCGTGTTCCGTTGAGCCGTTTTTGCGTGATTGACTAACAAACATCAAAACTTTCTTATTTATAATATTAAGGGCGCATTCCACCAAACTTACCTAGAATAAGTACCTGAGAATAAATTTGGAATTTTTGACATATTTTCCATACTGACGTCGATTCTATTTCACGAATAAAATATATCTGACTTTGGTAAAATCACCCATAAGTAGGATAAGCTCGATTATACAGTGGTATTCAGCGGAATCCGCGGGACAATTGCGTAACACATTATCAATCGGAATCCGTTTCATTTTGACAGTTCAACAACATTCATTGCGTTATTTACGTGTTGAGCAGACTTTTTCGAACTTATCAGGCAGGCAATGGACTAGCAAGTTGCTTCAAAATGATTCAGATTCGGACTGATAGCACAACGCAACTGGGGTACCGGTTAAGAATGGAAGCCGACTCTAATATAATTGGGAAAAGGCTAGACAGTTTAATTTTTTGAAGCATCGATTTTAGACCTTTTATTTTTCTAGTTTTACTAGCTTTTGCCCGCGGCTTCGCTCGCGTTAAGTATTATAAAAAAAAAAAACTAATACATTTACATCCTCCATCATCCCTTATTTTATAAATACTTTCTTAGGGGATGCCTACGTCATAGTAGCTATATGCATGCGAAGTCTCAGCCCGATCGGTTTAAAATTGACAAAGTTTCATACAAACTTTCATCCCCTATTTTATCCCCTTGGGGGTAGAATTTATCAAAATCCTTTCTTAGCGGATGCCTACGTCATAACATCTACCTGCATGCCAAATTTCAGCCCGATTCCTCCAGTGGTTTGGGCTGTGCGTTGATAGATCACTATGTCAGTCAGTCAGTCAGTCACCTTTGAGTTTTATATATTTAGATGTCACAGTTCTCTTACTTTCGTTATTCAAAGCAAAAATAAAACATCTTATAACCACCTCTAAATCCTCCAATAAAAATCTTAAACGCAGCATCTACGCAATACCTATAATTCCCCTAAAATTAGGGTTCCTTCGGTTATTACGCCAAGTCGTTGTCAGATGCAAATCAACTAGGGTTCTGTCTTTTTCAGGGGCTGAAATATGACGGTAATAAACAGTAGCTAGGGACGTTCCGTACACCTGACGCGGTATGGTCACCCTATTCGATATGGGAAGTCCGTATTTGAATATTTTTATGGTAACTGTATGAATATTAATATTTTAGCGGTGCCTGGATCCGTTTTTTTATACGTGATCCATTTCCGTAGATGGGTCATCCGGAATTTGCTACGACTGTGCTTAGTCAGACATCTTTTTATATTGATTTCCAGAAGACATTTGAAGGTATACGAAACGTCTGCTGTCAAAAAGTCATTGGTTTTTATCTCTAAAACATTTAATCACGTTGAAGCATTGAACTTCTATAGCCTTTTTGCTTCATTTACCTAACATTCAAGAATGTGTTCGAAACATAATAAGCAAATTTCGCCGAAAAGTCCCTCCGACACACATAAAACATAAACCAACATACCTAATAAAAACAAATGATGAATACTAAAAGGTACTTGAACCAGCAGGTACAGTAATATACGCAAATTATCCTTATTACTTTTTTAATTTAGAGCCGGCACCATGATAAATTCGGCTGTTAATCAAACGCCTAGGGGGCCACACGTCGCAAAATTGGAAAAAATGAAATTCAAAATAGAACGTATAATTGGATCAATTTTTTTTTTAAACTCTTTGTAGATGTCGCTCAGAGCGATTGGGCCCTTTATGAATTTTCATATTTGTCAATCGTGATGTATTGTTTGCTTTGATTCCAGTTTTTTATGTGCCCGGGCATAAAATTAGATGGGATGTTTTGAGATGTGTGTTGTGTATCATTGGGGATGAGTATTGATTGGTATTCAATTACGACACGGTCATGAATAATGACTGCGACTATTTTAATGGTTTCCATAGATAATACTTAATAATAAAGGTCTCAAAGGCGCCTTAACATATTTTTTTTCTTTTTTTTTTCTTACTAGCCTACGCTGTCCCACTCCAGGGCAAAGACCTCCCTCCACTCCTTCCATTTTTCGCAAGCCCGCGCGTCCTCCCTCCAGTTTTGAAGGAACCTATCCAGCCCGTCCCGCCACCTCCTACGTGGTGGGGTAGGGGTGCTAAGATTAGATTATAACATCTGAAAAATCCTTTGTGGGAGACTGGTATTTGAGGAAAACATATAGAAAATAACCTGCGTTGTAGACAGACTTAATAATATATACTTTATTGGACATCAAAATTGATACTCTCTTTTAAACCATTAAAGTCGACAAAAAAAAAAACTAAATTTCAGTTTTAGTACATATTACGTAAATTTCAATAAAATTTAAACGACATCTATAGTAAATTATCATAGCTATATTAGGTAGTCATAAAACTCTAACACACACTTCCGTTTTCCACATCCGAAGCACGACCGCATAAGAATTTCCCTGCATTTTAACAATTATCATTTTCAAACAAAAGAGAATTTGAATTTTAATAAAATAACACTTGTGCCGATGGTAATAAAGGTCATAAAACTTCTAAAACTCTAAGCGGGTGCGATTAATTCTGGAATTTGCATGACAATTGCATTAAAACAAACCGGTAGAGGGCGTAGTTCCGTTTGAACCCTCACGTCGCCTGGTCCCCTAGTATTTGCCGTTGATTTCATTCGGAATATACCTAATTTTATTGTATTTTCTGATGGCGTCTCTAAGGGTATCCGTTCTAAGTATTTAATGCCTTTGTTGTTGATATAGAATTTTTTCCGGTGTACGTTTCTTATAGTCTTATTAGGAAGACTAGCGACTCGCTCCTGCTTCACACGGTTTTTATGACTTGACAAAACATCGCGTTTTCTTTCTTCGTTTTCATCAAATTTTCGGGCCTTTGACGACCCGTAATGTATCATCATCATCATCATCATCATCATCATCATCTGCCTAGCCTTTTTCCATCTATGTTGGGTCGGCTTCCAGTCTAACCGGATGCAGCTGAATATCAGTATTTTACATGGAGCGATGTAACGTTTATGTGAAGATATTAAAACCTTTCAGTATCTATACATATTATAAATTAAAGTCACTTTTCGTTTCTGTAAAGCCTTCGAAAGGTGCTTTATATAAAAACCAATCAAAATCTAAACAAATACGTAAATAATAACTTGCAAAGGAAAAATAACACTGTGCAGCAGTTAAATCCTATTCATAACAAAAGTAGAAAAGTTCCAACGCTCAATTAGCTTAAGAACACAGATAACGTATGAAAGCGTAAAACTCACGCAATGGAATCATTTGCGTCAATTGTTGAAAGTTGTGCTGATGACAAATTATGTTCACCCCTATGCATTTTTTTGTTGAAACGAGCCCGGGCTTTGGAGGGCAGAGTTAACTAATATAGTTAGTGGCTCGCTTGTACATTGGGAGTGGAGGATCAATGATTTTTTAGGTATCCGTACCCAAAAGGTAAAAACGGGACCCTATTACTAAGGCTCCACTGTCCGTCTGTCACCAGGCTGTATCTCGTGAATCGTGATAGCTAGACAGTTGAATTTTCACAGATGATGTATTTCTGTTACCGCTATATCAACAAATACCAAAAACAGAATAAATAAATATTTAAGGGGGCTCCTATACAACAAACGTGTTTTTTTCGGCGTTTTTGCCTTGTGGTACGGAACCCTTCGTGTGCGAGTCCGACTCGCACTTGGCCAGTTTTTTTTTCTAGATTTATGATTTTGGAAACACTGTGTATAATTTATTGAGAATGCTGCTTCTTTTCGTTGCTTCAATATAGCAATTTAGATAAATATCTAGCTATTTAGCTTTTATTGTTCGATGATCTTTTTACTGATCTAGTAATTGACCTGAGGAAGTGATTCTTACTGGCTTCAGCTATTTCTATTTTTACCATAGTCCACTGTGTTAAACAGTAAAATAAATGTGCTAAAATGTAATAAGTTGTCCAAAAATATCCATTTCTGAATTCATTATTCTTTATGCACCAGCTGCCATTACCAGCGGAAAATTGGAATATTCAAATTAATCCAAAAAAATATGCACCGAGACCAAGAGACGTCTCTTCTCAAATTTAATTGCAATAATAAAATTAGCACCAACTACCACCAGACAATCAATCCGGTCTAGTTTACACCGAATTATCTCGATCCCTGGTCTCCGACTCTCCGGTAAACTAATTTATATCTCCGTCTGTTGTTCATAGTCACACTAATTTCATAAGACCCCCGCTTTGTTCTAGAACACGCCCAGAACACCGACATCATTTATAATAAACATAAATGTATGGAAGATTGTGTTCGAATGTCTGGCTGTGGCGGCGGAACACGAAATAAATGATAAGTGCTGCAAGTTGGAGGTGGAAAGAACACGTGTTGGAGGTGGAAATATAAGGTGGGTAGTTAGAACTGCTTTACGTTAGGGGAGATGCTGGTTTTACCTGCATTATATCCAAAAATAAATTTTTCAGTTCTATTTTCTTTATTGTCCAAATCACAAATATTGATTACTAGCTGCGCCTCGCAGTTTTACCTGCATACGTCTCGATCCCGTGGGAATATCGGGATAAAAAATATTCTGTCCTAATCCAGGTCATGAAAATGGTTATGTGCAAAATTTCATCTAAATCTGTTCAACCGTTTTAGCGTGAAAGCGTAATAAACAAACCTACAAAAAATTAAATCTTCGCCTTAATATATTAGTTTAGACAAGCCTTTGGCCTTTTCAGTACCTTTTCTTTAAATCTCACCTGGCTTATTTTACGTACTTTTAAGAGAGCATTTTTCCGTTACTTTTTACAAAGACTACGGGAAAACTACACCATGAACTACCTAACTTTTAGCATCAATTTAAAAGAAGAAACTTCATTTTGGTCTATTAGATTGCCATAAAAAAATGACATAAAAACAAGTCAAATAACGTCGCAGCAATGAATTTTTAATATCATCATGTTTAACTTTGTAGTCTACTGTAACTAATATAATTATTTGCTGTGTAATAGTCTTGTCTGACAAATAAAAGGAAACTTCGCTACGAACGCGAACTTGCCAGCCAGACAATATTTAATTCAATTAAACTTGTGCTGTCCCTGCTTATTATACAGGACAAAGGCAAAAGAATGGTTCAGAAAGAATATTAAATGAAGCGTGTTTTCAATATGATCTACGACAAAAGTGAGTGCTATTGAAACTTCGTACGTTTGTGTGTTGTCTCTCCTTGCATTATTGTGTTCTTGATTAGTTACTTAGCTGATAACATCATATTGCTTGTGTAAAATGAAAGTTTATTTAGCTATTCTGTCTGTTTTACACATTTTTGCTACTTTTTAACCGACTTCTAAAAAAGGAGGAGGTTCTCAATTCGGATGTTTGTATTTTTTTTTTTTATGTTTGTTCGCGCATAACTCCGTCGCTTGCCAACCGATTTGAAAAATTCTTTTTTTGTCGGAAAGGGTATACTATGAAAATGGTCCCATGAAAATTTTATCGAAATCGGACAAGCGGTTTTTGAAAAATCAACAAAAATCTCCTCAACAATTAACGTCCCTGCATCGGGTAAAGCAATATTTTGTAAAAAGGTGATGAGCAGTTAACATTAGGCTATTGTAACTTAGATAAATTACAAACTAACCCACTGAAAACTGAAAAATAAAACATTTTTACAAAAAAAAACAACCGACTTCTAAAAAACACTATACTTAAAGTGAAAAATAACTTTAATTTCGGAAGTCGGTGGCAAAAAACTAAAATACAAATCCAAAGACACCGACTTCCGAAATTAAAGTTATTTTTCACTTTAAGTATAGTGTTTTTTGGAAGTCGGTTGTTTTTTTTGTAAAAAAGTTTTATTTTTATGTTTTGTTTTGGTTTCTTTTACGGAATTTCCTTTCATACATAAAGTCACACTGTTTTTCCTAAGGTGTATTCATAAACTAAGGACGACGATTTTCGACCAAGAAGTTCCTTAAATTGCATTTCTTTTTGTGCATTCAGTCGCATTTTGGAATTCTTAGTGTAATAACAGTACACGATCATATCATCAATATAGCTACTAAATTCTCTCCTATTATCATTCGAAAACAAATTTAATCCCCAAAATTAATCATCCCTCTCAAAATTTATATCAACAATAAACACCTGTCATCCATAATTAAACCTTGCTCACACGTATGACGACTAATAACTTCCTCCGGCGCCGTTTATTAAGAAACCACTGCACCCGTTGCAGTCTCAATAATGGCTTGTCAGTCTCGCGGTCGCCGCCATATTGTGTCGCCATCTTGAATTTGAGGCTTCTTCGCGGGCTGTCAGTTTGCGTATAGCTTGCGCTTATCTGGCGATTTATGATGTAGCAAGTGTTATAGAGCAACAACAAAGGCTGTTATAGAATCTTGAAGATTTCCGTCAAAGCCTATTTGCGGGGAAACTTTTATCTTCATTATTAGTAGTACCCTGATAAAGATTTATCAAGAATATGTTCAGATTCTTCCTCAAATTCTTCATTATCAACAATTGTAGAACCTTCCAGGCATATTATATTCAAAAAGTTTTAACTATTTCAATTCTCTCTTACTTTTAATTCCCAAGTTTCAACAGTGCACGGGTTATATTCTCAAAATTTCAATTTGCAATCGTGACATTTTCTCCAAACTGCCGCCTCGCTCATTCCTCGCTACGTTTCGCCAACTTCGAAAGACTTTCGCATGACGTGAGATTAACGTGCTCTTTAATTACTACTTGAGCAACCAGTTTCATAAACAGCTGTTTTTGATTTGTTCTTGTGTAAAATTTTGACGGGAGCTAAGATTTTGTACTTATGAGCACATTTTCTTTGAGAATTTGGAATTAAATTAAGACGTTTATGCAAGTAACATGTTGTGTGTCTGACTTGCGTAGAGAAGGGAAAAGACCTCCTTTCCTCTCTATACCAAATTTAAACAAAAACGTACCCGAGCCAGCAATTCGCCATCAAATTCCTCAAACTACAACAGACATCTTAAACCCAAAAATCAAATAAAAGGAATTCCCTGACACGTAAAAAGGTCCTCTACTCCTCTTTGAATACAACATAAGAGTTGGCATATATCAAGTGGCCCTCACAAATGAAATAGCTACGGGGACAATTTCTCAAGACAGACAGCACTCAGAGGGACACTCCGAAGGTCTCCCGTCCCTCCTTACCGTAATCTTGGCGATTATTAAAATCATATATCTTAGGAAAAATGCTAGGGTGGAATGCACCCTGATTTCTTGAGGGTGCATTCTGTTGTGTGTCTTTGTTTTATGCATAGATGCTATGTTTATTTATAAGGAAGGCAGTAAAAATGATTGCTAATCTATATTTATATTGATGTTGTTATGGTATATGTGTTTTATTATTATATTCGGAATTTGTGTTATGACTTCTTGTTATATAGCTGAGGCAGCAGGTTTGGTAGTTTTGTTTTATGGTCCTAGGTTTAATATAAATCATGGTTCGCACCGTTATGTTACACACATAAACCTCTTTGAACGATAGCAATAATTTTAATGGAAATCATTACTATAATTGGGCTCAAGTTAGTACTAAAATATAATACAGGTGAAATTTGTTAAACATATTTTACTGTTGAAACTTCGTTCGTCACATTAATTCCTTTAGCATACATACTTTACCGTTGCTATTTTCATATCAAAATATATTTAAAACCAAAAATAGTTCACTGTCCCATACTACCATCCGCGGGTACGTCACGTCTTCGAAGGCATGCGACCCGTCACAATATTATTCTTACCTCCCGCGCCTTCATTCCTTCCTTTACTCTCATTCGCCACTCATTATCATTCACTCATTCCTCGCAGATAAGAAAAACGCCGAGCATTCGTGAGATTATCGCTGAACTTCCGACTTTTTTTCAGGAAATGTTTGTCAAAATGCCGCGTAAAAGCGGTCTTGTATGAAAATAGGGGAATGAATATAGCTTGAATTCTGTTCAGCAGTGGTGTTGTTTTTTCTATAGATATTACCGGGTTAACTAATCCTAAGCTTTGCGGGTTATCTAAGAATCGATTTCAAGGAAAGGGCCTATCCCTTTCCTTGAAATCGATTCTTGAGATTTTCTTTTAATAAATTCGAAATACTTAAGATTCTTTGGGTAAGTCTATATATAGTACACAGCTTACGTATTACAGTGCTGAGCATTACGGGCATGGCAGTTATACCGGTTTTGTTACATTCACGTTCAAAATAGGTGGAACCCTAAATCCCGAAAGCAATTTCTTCCAATTCTCCCACACTTCCTTTCGAAGCAATACAAAGCCTCTTTCTAAAGCTGTCGGGTGAAGGTATTAGATCTAGTGGTTCCTATCTCCAGCCATATTACGCTTGAGTAGTGTACGTTTCAATTTGCAACGAAGTGGTTATAACAATCTGTTGGTATGTTAAGTACACATACGAAAATTGTAGGTGAGAAATATTTTTTGTTAGAATTTCGAATTTTGTTGAGAACTTGTTTATGTAGGAATATCTTTTTATTGAGCAACGAAAGATACAATTTTGATGAATTGTGATTCTTTAGTATGTCTAAATAAGTTTTACTCTGTTTTCTGGCAGTTGATCTTACTACCGGTTACTATCAGATACCACTTACCAAGTCCCTTTTAGAAACGATTTTTCATCATACCAGTAATAAGTGTTCCACAATTCCTTAACCCAACAACCGTTACAATATCATTATAAAACACACGTAAATGACGGAATCTTAACGAACTAAAACACACAGAGAGCTATTAAGCAACAATCTCAGCACATCTCTCACAAAAGGTCACGTTGCTCGTTACAGAGCACTGCAATCTCAAGACGACGCTGCGTTCATGCGAGTCTGGTATGCAAGCCGCTATTACTCACAAGTATGACAGTTTTTTGTCTTGGTTTTTTTGAGGTATTTTTGCTGTTTTTTGCGTGGAAAGGAAGAAAGAATATTTGGGTCATTAAACCTTTGTTTTGTTATGATCCCATACTTTTATTTAGGGAAAGTTCTATGTTGCATTGTTGCATAATACCACAAGATTATGCCAATTGGAGTAATAGGTATTTAAAAAGGTCTTTAAAAATGCCATCAGTAGGTTACAGTCAGATAAACGAGCATGAATTTCTAGTGAAAACTTGAACTATTATTTGTGTTAGCGTGCTAGACTTCTTCTTCAGAAACATGTTTCAGCTAGAGTTAAAATCTATGATCAAGGCAGAAAATTGGAATAATATGTAAAAGGACCAAAAACATCAAACAGCAGAAACTACCAAACAAAACCTCAAATACAAACCGAAATAAAACAGAGTTATTGAACATAAGAAATAAGTAGAAAGGAAAGTACAAGTTAGCAATATCGTTGAGGAGCACCATCTGGCTGGCATGAAGCTCCTCACTTTATGAACTGACAATGTAAGTACTTCGGAAAATTTCTACTTTTATCGGAAACTTTTAAGGAATGCTCGCGTCATATCCCTTACAACTTTTCTTCGGGATACGACGTTTTACTTCAGCGGTTACATCATGGAAAATGTCACGAAAATTTTCGAGACTTCGTTAAAAACTCGTACATATTTATACTACACTGTTTAAGTGTGGAGTATCATCGACTATCATGAGTACCTTTCTAGCTTCATTTATAATTATACTCACATTACTTACTACTTCATCAATGAAACCGAAGTAGTATGCAAGGTTTTAGAATAAGATTATCATTCAAATTATAATACTTAGGTGTACGATATGGCTTTATTAAACCTTAATATTTCTAAGTAAATCGCAGGTAACAGCGAGAGCAACTATTAATTAAACCCAATAATGTATTAAATTAAATAGAGATTTCTAAAATCCTATAATTGCAATAAGTGACTTTACATAGCTTTCACTACCTATTCTTCTAACACCGAGGTTGCCACTACATTATAAATCTAACAAACTCGCTACATACATTCTCAAAATAGAACCTTCCAGAAAAATACCTGTAGCAAAACAAAACCACGAACTTCCCGAAGGTCATCGAGAGGGATTCCCGCAAAAAGAATAAAACGTGGGATCGATAGGAGGGTAGGTCGCGGAGGGCGCGTGGACGGAATACGAAGTAGGGGAGAGCTGCGATATATCAGTCTGTTTGGAACGGCTAGAGGTGAGGTTCAAAGTGTCGTAGTGTTTTAGATTTTGGGGGCATTTTGTAAAATGGTATATTGGAAAAATTGATGTTAAAAACGTTGATCTCGCTAGAATGCTTGTTTGTATCGTGCTTACTGTATCTAACATATAATAATTCACAAGCTCGGACTATCTGTACCGCAGTAGGTCCTTAATTACTTAGCCACTGCGGCAATCCAGCCACTATAACAAGTGGTCGGTCAAGTTGATGAGAAAAAAGGAGGACCTAAATATTTTAGAAAGGTTAAGTTTTTCTAAGGTGAGAAGTGTTCCTTCTAATGACCCCTACTTAACCTAATAGAAATGATAGTCAAATTGACTTGAATTGAAAGAAAAATGGTTCATGATAAGCTTCAAGAGCTGCAGGCTGCCCTCAACAAAAAGAGCTGAAAGGTCCAAGAGTTGGCTCTTAAGTAGAAAATGAGACTTGTGAATATTATAAACCAATTTCAATCCAAAATAAGCAAAACATAATAAAATAAAATTGTTCGTTGTTTATGTAGAGCTCGAATCAGTTTAAATTTAAATTACATTGTATGCAAATGCATTGCACCCCTCAATAGGGGAAGCTTATAGTGTTTACCCCCGCGTTTATAGGACTGAGGTATTGCCTATAGGATATTTTGCAACCCCTAGGAAAAATAATATGTGTCAGCTGCTTATTATACTATCAATTGCAAATGGTGCTACATGTTTAAAATTAAAGTGTCTGTAGGTATCTTGCTATTGAAAAATATCTTGATGTTTCCAATGATTTTTTTTGTATTATTGGTAGGTACGAGGTAGGTACGTACTCGAAATAGTAAGCTGAGCTATACAGTCGTGAAGAAAATGAGGCTAAATTAGATTTTACTTTATACGGTAAAAGAATTTGAAGAAGACCCGTTTGGCACTAAGAAATCCTGAATAGAATTAGAAACATGAAACATCTTTTTATCAAATCAAGCTTTTACGAAATTCCTGCCTCTTTTCGCAAAAGGAGCAAAGATCCTGTGACATCACAGACAAGACACAGAAACAAAAGGAACACGTCTAAAACATGTCATCTATTAAAAACGTTCCCTTCCACTCTCAGAGCTAATTGCGAACGTTACTACAAACATAGAAATGAAAGACCTGTAGCTAAACATCCGACATTACTTGATATAACATTTGAAACTGTATCACAAAGCAATAAAGTTCAGATTTGAATTATACTTCAGTCTGAAGCGGTAATGTCAGAGCGTTTTCGACAAAGTTAACTCTGCAGTCACGAAAGCAAATGTAAGGTAATCAATATCGTATTTCAAGGACACAAGGTTGAAGTTTGAATAGATGTTAGGTTGTTAATTGCATGGCGTGCTGGCAGAGGAGATGTGACAAAGATGAGAGGCTGTTCCGTTTAATTTTCATTGACAAGTGGTGCGCTTGCAGGGCATAGGTTATTTAGACAATATTGTTATTTTGAAATTGTAGATTTTTCATGTGCATTTGGGCATTTTGAAATTAGAAAATATTTCAATGTTATAATTCTTATTGGGCAATAAGAAGAGAAGACACGATTAGAAGAAGACAGGTAAGATTTTTAAGTGAACCTGATAGGGACAAAAAGAAAAGGTGTAAGTATGTTAGGTGGTAAAGTGGAATCCACAAAACCTTCTCGCAGGATAAGACAGACCTTAGGTTTTCAAAACATTTTCAAAAACACAAGTTTAAAAGCTACTTCCACAGAAACAAAAATTAAAAATAAAACCTCCCCTGGCCGTCAGATATCATAAACAGTTGTTAATAAAAGAGCTGCAGATGTTCGCAGTGCAACATGTCTGCTCACCCCCCTCGCGTTCACGGTCCATGGTTCACATTGAGACGGTATGACGAGTGTGTACCGTGTTGTATTGTTTTTGTTTGAAGATAGATAGTTGTATGAAAAATGTACCTTATCTTCTGGTTGATAACGGTTAGGACCAAAACGGAGTCATTCAAGAAAATATGATGGTAGGGAAAGAAATGACCCCAAAGCCCAAAATGTTATGACCGGTGGTAATTTTAAGAAGGTTACAAAAAATAAATTTAATGGCGCATTGATTGCTGCTGAGGGGTTGCGAAAAATCGCAAAGAGTAATAAGTAATTTTAAGATCTTTGCAAGTATAGATGTTTATGTTTCTAATACTATAACTAACTTCGGGATTCATCATGATGTTATCGCTAATCACAAGCTATAACCATTTTTTTACATTATATCGGTTCTACATGTAGTTAAGCGGATATATGTAAAAAAATAGTTATGAACCAAATAATAGAAAATACTTTTTGGGAGGGTCCGACGACGGAGACTAGTCTAAAAATAACCAAACGCGTCTTCACTCATTACAAAAATAGGTAACTCAAGTTGCGTGCAATGTGTTACTAATTACGTATAAGTAATGACAAACATGATGGGACGATTGTAAAATGTGAATGGAAATGAAGTGGGGACTAATTCTGTATGACCAGAATACACTTAATAGATACGAGGTACGGTGAACTAAATTACTAACATTATTTTTGTGTTCGTAAAACGATAGACGAACTATTGAATCGAATTCAAATTATTTTGATTTGGCGTTCCGATCCCTCTTCATTTGTACAGAGTGCTGTAAAACCATTTTTGAATGCTGTAAAGGGGTTATGGAATTTTATTGATTGTTAGGAGATTTTTCTTAACAAGTACTCTCCTTATTTGGCAATGTTTTACAGGAACCCTGTACGTTCTTGTTGCTTCACTTTTATAAGGATTTTATTAGTGGTCTTCATCGTCATCCGCAGCCTGACTTTATCCACGGCTGGGCATATGCCTCTCTTTTCTTATGCCAATCCCCACGCTTCTGTGCCAGCCTTTTTGCTCTTTTGCTGCCTTACATTTTCTTTGAATTCAGCTAACACATCATCATCTATATCGTTCCTCACTCCTACATCAATTCAAAGTTCCAATTCTGCTATAAATAACATATAATCTACTTCCACTAATACTCATTCAAACTATTATCCGTATCGTACAGTGCGGAACACATGTTGATCATTAATATGTTCAGTAAGCGAGAGAGCGGCTCACGTACTTGAGTGGTGTTTTATCTGTGTTGTTATAAATCCTCTTCTATTATCTTAATGGTAATGTTTCCCTTGTGAGTTGTTGTTATTTACCTGTGTGTTGCTTTAAGTAAGTTGGAGATTTTAAGTGGAGTATTTGCATGCATCGCAGTAACTTTATAGTCAGTTTAGCCATTAAGACTCACTAGTTAACCGATTTTATTCCAGCAGACTTAAGATAGTCTTCAGATTTGCATTTTATTTGAGCTCTAGGGCTATAATTATCTTGTACGAAAATATATTATTTATCTTGTATTATATCCCTGATCTTACGTGTCATCTTTGCAGTTCATAGGTACTCACAAGGATTTTACGAATCAGCCCTTACCATATACAAACACAACTTTTCTTCACTGCACTTGACAAGCAACACCCAGTCTTCCTTACATTCCCGGAATGGAAACAATTACACGTTCACCAAGTGTTCAGTCTAAAATTACAACTAAATTCGTTCTTCGGTGAAAAAACAAGGGGCTCTGAGTCCTCAGTGTCAGATGACAAATAAAACAGACAATTAGAGAAGGGAGGGGGTGAGGGGGTGTCGTTATGTGCTGGTATCGAGTTGCAATGACATCTTAATTTTGTACGGTAGGCGTGAAATTAAAGTAGAGGAATGTGGCGGAGAATATAAGAAAAAAACCGGGCAAGAGCGAGTCGGACTCGCGCACCGAGGGTTCCGTAACATCCGGGTTTATGCATAAGGTTTATGTTTATGAAATTATTTTTTTTTTTTTTTTTTTGAGTTGATTGAATGAATGGTAAAATGCAGTTTACCATTTATGACGTATTAAAAAAAAACTACTTACTAGATCTCGTTCAAACCAATTTTCGGTGGTAGTTTACATGGTAATGTACATCATATATTTTTTTTAGTTTTATCATTCTCTTATTTTAGAAGTTACGGGGGGGGGGACACACATTTTTCCACTTTGGAAGTGTCTCTCGCGCAAACTATTCAGTTTAGAAAAAAATGATATTAGAAACCTCAATACCATTTTTGAAGACCTATACATAGATACCCCACACGTATGGGTTTGATGAAAAAAAATTTTTCGAGTTTCAGTTATAAGTATGGGGACCCCTAAAATTTATTGTTTTTTTTCTATTTTTGTGTGAAAATCTTAATGCGGTTCACAGAATACATCTACTTACCAAGTTTCAACAGTATAGTTCTTATAGTTTCGGAGAAAAGTGGCTGTGACATACGGACGGACAGACAGACAGACGGACAGACGGACAGACAGACAGACAGACAGACAGACAGACAGACAGACAGACATGACGAATCTATAAGGGTTCCGTTTTGCCATTTGGCTACGGAACCCTAAAAATATAGTAGGGGAGAGGCTTTTCAGAAAGCTTTATTTTCACGCATCTAAAATAATGAAACTAACCAGTAGTTTTTTATATTCCTAAAAATATATAAAAAACTACTGGTTTGGAATATCATCGGCTATCGTCCATAACGTATGTATAAATTGTTCAGCAGTCATCAAAAGAATGTATTGATCAATCTCAAAACTGTTCCTAAACCTATTCAGGAAATATGATCTTCTTCTACTAATATTTACTGTCAATCTGTCACTCAAAAACATTTTAAAGGAAACTTCAGTGAAAATAATCCAAAATGAAAATATCTATGGTGCTACATTCCCTTCAGGGTATGTACGCAAGGAGACGGGTTTCGGGTGTCTTATTATTTTTAGTCGAGCGCTCACAGGCCGTCAAACGACGCGACAGCTGCTTCAATATTTTACTAGAAATATCGTATAGCACTTGGAATTTTATTGATTTTCACTCCAAATTAATTGTGTGAGGAGTGTCAGTTGCTGGTTTAGGGAAACGGTTCCAAATAGAAGTAATACTGATTTTTGACGTAATTATTATTTTGGTGGTAATGGTAATTGGGAATTATAGGTTGCGGCAGGCCCTGAAGAAGATGGCGAGATGAACTAGACTCATAATAAAACGACTAGTGACATGTGGCAATAAATAAGAATAAGTGGAAAGAGGGAACGGAGGCCTTTGCCCATCAGTAGGAAGATATCGGCTAAATAATAATAAGAATGTAATACTACAAAGAGTACTTATGCGGACGGAGGTATGTCCAGCTATGGACTGCGATAGTCTGAGCTGAATAATTGCCTATTTATAGTAATCAATTTTGCTGTCGATGTCACACATGGTGCAGATGTCTTAAAAGAACAGTTTACATCGCATAGGATATGAGATCGATTGATAAACGATTCTCAATTGTTTCCAATTAACGGAAATTGATCATTTGTGAATGAAATATGAGTAGTGTGTTGGTAGAGGTCATAACTGTTGACCATCTGGAAATCTATACATAAGGACCATTTTTCACCGTACAGAAACGTGATTGCCTGTGGTGTATACTTTTATTCTTTTACAGGCAACGCGTGTATTTCCGTTCATCGCACAATAAAATTGCCCCAAGGAGACGTGACACTTAATACACACATAAAATCATAGTTTTTTCTTCAAGCTTGGCCAGGAACACATAACATTTTTATGGTCCAGATAAGGGTGGGACAAAGCTGGGCTATCACGATCGTCAAAGGAACACATGTCTAATGATCTATGAGATAGGACCACATAAACTCGTATCTCCCTTGTGCAGCTGTTTGCTTTTTGTTTTAGGGTTCTCCAGGGAGCTACATTTTGAAGTAATTATATGGTTTGATATGTAATTTAAAACACAGTCGTTACGGGTAGTCAGAAGCCCGAAAGTCTGACAACCAGTCTTACCAAGGGATATCGTATTACCCAGTAACTGGGTTGTGGAGGTCAGATAGGCAGTCGCTCCATGTAAAATACTGGTATTCAGCTGCATCCGGTTAGACTGGAAGCCGACCCCAACATAGTTGGGAAAAGGCTAGGCAGATGATGATGATGTAATTTAAAACACCTTTAGTATTTTTATTCTTTTAGTAGAAGTAACGCGTTTGCTGTCTTTTATCTATACGTAATTATTAAAGTCTCTTATCGTGTCAGTCTTTGTGTCCACGATGTTCTTCTAAACTACGCAACGGATTTTGATGTGGTTGTTTTGATAGTGTTTTCACCATAATTTAAAGAAATTATTTCGAATGGTTTAAGTGTATAATACATAAATATTAAAATTAGATATAATAAAGAAATCTGAATGTTTTGACAAGTCGCTAGTTTATTATAATAGAATGTTTCAAGATAGATGATCATAAAAGAACAGTAACAAAATTCTTCTACTAAAGAATTTGGACGATCCAACCAAATCTTTCTTTTGAACCCAACCCCCAGTTTGATGGTCGTGGGTTTATTATTTATAAGTTTTACGATGCAAGGGGACTACGTAAATAGATATACGTGGATCATACCGGCCCAGACGAAGTTCACGGTTAAATTCAATTATAGTTTGAAAGATATTAAGGATTAGTTGTTTTGAAAACTAATAGCGTTATTAAAAGTGATGGATTTACTGTTAATAGAGAGGTGGAGAAAGAAGTTTGTTTTAATTTGTTTCTTTTTAGTGTCGCGTCGGTTGGTAGGGGTATTGGAATTTCGTTGTTGATAGATATAGAACGATTTTTAAAGTTAGGAGCCAATTTCTTTTTACAACAGTTACAATGAATGGTGGTTAGGTCAATCTTCACGTTTGGCTGATGGATTGTTGATATAGCATATGTTTTTGACTCGATTTTGAATTGAACACATTTCTGACATATGACAATGTGACTTGAAGACCAGATATTTAAGGTTCATAAATAAGATTCAGATTTCACCAATCGCATGCTAAGTATTATAACTCAATTTGCCAACCTAGTCATGATTCATCTTTCACAGTCTTCACAGGATAGACTTGCAAATGTACGCTTACAAATTCTACTCGATGTGAAAACCGATGAATCGATTTAAGATTAGCGATTATGAATATTGATGCCGCGACGTGCAGTGTTTGTGAATGGTGCACGTGACTGGAACTCGATCTGTAATCGATACCTGCCGATATTGTCCAGGATTTCTGCTCACTATAATACAAGAACTATAATCTTTTTCTTTTTCGACTGTGAATTAGATTTTGTTAGCTCAAAACTTCGTCACTTGGTCACGGTCGGGCAGCACATTCTGTCAGTCATGTCCGCATTTTTTTGGAGACAGAGGGCAGGATAAGCGGTACTTCTTCTTCTTCTTTCTTCTTCGTACCGAAGGTACTTTTATGTTGTACTTTTATGACCTAGTAGGTCAGGTCGTCAAGGAAACAGATGATAGAAAGATATTATGGGAATACAGCTACTTATAGCACCATTTTTGGAGTTATTTTTAAGAATCTTTTCTATAGTTGAGCAGAGATTTCAGTTTGAGCTTAAGTTGCAAGGTATGATGATTTATTTGATTCTTTCAGCGAAACTCTTTCTTAACCAATACTGGCTTTTTAGTTTACTTACATAACATAACCTCACGCCTGTATTTCCCAAATGGTTAGGCAGAAGTGTATCTAAGGTACACTCATATTTCTCCAGTTATGTTTACATTATATGTAATAAGGAGCTTTTTAGTTTACTTCTTTTTTCTTTAACCGTGACGATCTTTCCTTTGTCTCGGTTCGAAGGACCGGCGTGGTCCTTCGAACCTATTAAGAATCATGCTTTCATGATTCCAAAACAAAAAATCTACACGAAGATTTAAGCACTTGTGAAGTCAATTTAATACGAGTACCGATGAATCGGTATAAGATTACCGATTATGAATATTGATGGCGCAACGTGCGGTGTTTGCGTAAAGCGCACGTGCCGAGGACTCGGTTTGTAATCGATACATATCGGTATTGTCCGTGAAATATGAGATATCGATGTCGTGTTGTTTTATTTATTTGCTTGTTTTTTTTTCTGTTTTCCTTGTTGAGAATGTGTGTGAGAAAAAATGGGTAGATTTTACTTTAAACCGGAGTCTTTTTCTTCGTCGTATCGACGATTCCCTTTTAACCTTAGTAACAAAGTGGTTTAGTTACAAGCATCCTAATTGCGTAACACATTTTCACATTTGAAGGGTTTTAAAGGAAATCCATTGAGAGAAAAATTAGTCTGCTTAACAACGTAAATAACGCAATAAACGTGGCTGAAGTGTCAAAATGAGAGGAATTGCGATCAATTGTAATTTTTGTGTGTTTTACGCAGTTGCCCTACGGGTTACCAGTTAAGAGGAGCCGATGTCATTACTTTTCGTAATCACAATGAATGATCATGATTAATTACATCATTAAATTATTTTGAACTAGCTTCCGCCCGCGGCGTCGCCTGCAAGGTATGTCTATAAAAACTATCCTATGTCCTTCCCCGGGATGCAATCTATTTCTCTGCCAAACTTAATCGAAATCCGTTCAGTGGTTTAGGCGTGAAAAGGTAACATTCCGACAGACAGAGTTACTTTCGAATTTATAATATTAGTATGGATGATACTCGTAAAAGCAAAAGCGTCCGATTATCCTACACAATAAAATAGTTCTGGAGGCAAATGCTATATTGTCCGAGCAATGCATCATTGCTTCCGGTTGCTCATAAAAGTAATGAATCGATTAAAATCGTTGATCACGATGGTATCCTGTTTATATCTAGGTGCTGTTTGATCTCGATTGAAGCTCAATGCATAATCGATATGTCGTAATCATTTTTTTATTCGCAGATTCAGCATCAGCATCTTTAAGAAAACTTTAACTAACTACTTACTAACTAGGTAACCGACATAGCCCGAAGAATTGCCAAACTTAAGTGGCAGTGGGCAGGACACATTGCTCGCAGAACAGATGGCCGATGGGGTCGAAAGGTTCTGGAGTGGCGACCGCGTACCGGAAGACGTAGCGTTGTAAGGCCTCCCACAAGGTGGTCCGACGACCTTGTGAAGGCCGCAGGAACCCGTTGGATGCGAGAAGCACGGAACCGGTCGAAGTGGCGGTGCTTGGGGGAGGCCTATGTCCAGCAGTGGACGTCTTTCGGCTGAAATGATGAACTACCTACTAACTAACTAGCTAACTTTGAATTGGTTTTATACGAAATTATTTCATTCGTAATTTTAAGAACGTACACAGTCTGGTCTCAGTGTCAATCTGTCATAATTCCCTACATTTTTCACATTGACTGTCGTCGCTGAGATAGAATAGAAAATAGAAAATAGTAGCAGGTGGTTAACAGCAAGTTAAGACGACATGAGTAGCTTAAAATATTACCTATAACTAGGTGACAATATAGTATAAACTAGTGAGCCCCAAACTAGACAGTTAGTCTGTATCTTGGGGCTCGGAGTACGAATTCCAGAGTGGAGACTAGAGAGGTGATTTGAGGTATGGTATGATACGTGTGATATTTGTGTGATGTGTGTGTATATGTGTGATGTGTGAGTGGTGTGTCTGCGCCTCTTGTGTGTGTGGTTGTGTGTTTGTTCCATTGTGCTTCGTTTAATTATTTGATGAGATGAGATTGCGACTAGATTTTGAACGTTTGTAATTCCAGGAATTGGTCTTCAGAGCTATTGACAATATCCCTTTCTTAATCTTAACGAATATTATAGAGAGGTATTAATTACCTATGTTTGTAATTAACCTTTGAAAGTACTAATCCGATTACAATTTTTTTTTCACAGTTAGAAAACTATAATAAGGCCGAGTGTCATATTAGATCACTAGCTGCGCCCCGCGGTTTCACCCTCATAAGTGTCAATCCCGTGGGAATATCGGTATAAAAAGTAGCCTATATGTTAATGCGGGGTGTCAGCTACCTCCATACAAAATTGTATCAAAATTGGTCTAGCCGTTTGAGCGTGAAGAAGTAACAAACACAAACACACACACTCTCACACACTCACAAACTTTCGCCTTTATAATATTAGTCTGATAATATACGATATATTTTGTGTTAAAACGCGGCCAAAATCGCGGGTAGAAGCTAGTCATACATATTTTATAGCCTGCTCGCATTCTTAACATCAACACAATCTCAAAACAGGGGTCAGAGTGATGTATCATAGTTTATCATACCAAACTATCACACTGTACCTACAGGCCCACAGAGTTTTATAAATCGATGTAAGAGCATCACTTTCATACAAAGTCGAGGCAAGGGTCGAGCCTACCGCTCGCCACGTGCATTGAATTTAGAGACTGATGGTATGATGTAGGCAGATTTGATGGAAAGATACCTTTAGCGAAATAATAATGGTTCCGACAAACAAATTTATCTCCAGCGATCTGTGTCCGACTATTATTCTAATTAACCAGCGTTATAATGAATTTCCGACAAAAAATTAAAAACATAAACGAAAAAAAATATCAAATTTAACAAACAAATAATTACATTTTCTCCTAAAAAAAAAACTGGATCTTCGATAAAAAAAACTTAACTTCCAAATAGAAATACTGAACTTCCGACAAAATTACTAAGTTACCGACAACAGAGCTTTTGTCAAAATAATCATATTTTTACAACTTGCTTGAACTGTTTTAATTTTTATTGTTGGTTATAAAATTAATTTTTTAACTCTCATTAATGATGAAAATACCTATAACCAACTGCATATCAAATAAATTTGGCTAATGTCGTGTTTGGCTCTCGTACAAATATTTTCAAAAACAAGTTCAAGGTAGACTTAGTGCGAAATGGGCGTTCCATAGTTTAGTAAAGGTTTACCGACAGTACCTACTGCGGTGCTATTTTGTAAAATCTCACCGTGAAAACTTAGGTGAAGTGAGCGTGGAGCGAGCTGTCAATAGTGTCAATTCCTAGGAAAAACAAACTCACTTCACCTAAGTTTTCACGGTGAGATTTTTACAGAATCGACCGGCTGGTTAGGTTTTGTATACTGTGGTATACTGAGTTTAGCATTTTTGTTTTAATGAAATGTTGTTAAAAGTTATTTTAGGCGATGATTACCCACAAACTATTCGCAGCAATTTCACTTGCTTTAAGAAACTTTTAAAGTTTTGAGCTAATAAGCTTATGAAACCTTAAGATTTGAGGGCCTTGATGAGTGGCAATTGCTTTCAAACGGTTTTATATTTCTACAAAGAATTTCAATTGGATTGACATAAGCTTTTCGATAGTATTTTATTATGTCTGAGTCATTAAAAATGAATGGGACTTTTTTTAATTCTATCAGCGGATACAATGTCACTTTGTCTAGGCCCTCTGGCGTTTACTTAAGGAGGAAGCGCTAAGATAGCCCGCGAAATTCAAATTTTGTTACGTTTTCTGCAATTTGCTGGTCAGTATTAAGTTGTACGTAGATTAAAATATGATATGCGACCGTAACAAATATGTATTTACAGAATTATAATCATTAGAATCAGTAATACAACTTGTTAATGACTATTTCATGAAATCTTGACATTTTGGGATTATACTAACTTATAGTATAATCCCAAAATGTCAAGATTTCATGAAATAGTCATTCAGTGGGATTACTTGGTCTTAGAGACTTGTGTTGATGATTTTAATGATTATAATTCTGTAAATACATATTTGTTACGCTCGCGAACCATATTTTAATCAACATACAACCTAATACTGACAAGCAAATTGCAAAAAACAAAAAAATGAAAAAAAAAAAATTGTAAAAAAAAAATGAATTTCGCGGGCTACCGTGGCGCTTTCGCCTTAACTAAAATGTATAGAAATCCAGTCAAAATAAATAAAATATTTTATTAGAATTTCAAAATCTGACAAAAAACAACCTATTTTCATCGCATGACAGAACAATCATTTCGAAAACAGTCCCCTCCGATTGCACATTACATGTTGATCGCTTCAGATTAATCTGAGCATTCCTCTTCCCTCTTCCCTCTCTAGTCCTTATTTCACTCCCAATAACATTAAACGCACCTCAGACTAAACAAACAGACATTCAGACTGTATCAGTGTTTTTTAGACCGCACTAAGCCTCTTATGGCCCTTAGTACAGTTGGCGACACAAGTGGGTTTACATTTACATCGATTTACATTGCCCATGTACGAGTATAAGTGTTGTAAATTAAAGTAATAAGTAAGCAAATAATAACTAATGCCTAATTAATCAAAATAACAAAATTAAATCCTATCTGAATTTTTCGACGTTTGTGTCTAGTTTTAGTTATGTTAGGATTTAATTTTGTTATTTGTCGAACTTAGTTTATATTCAGAATTCTAGAAGCAGTTGTCACCTGGGAGTAATGGACAATATTGTCAAACTTTAAACTTTTATTTGTTGAATACGAGGCTTTTGGCTACTTTATATGTGTGTATTTTGCTTGTGCAGAATAATCGATTTTTGTTTTTCTATTTTGTTATAATATTTGTGGTTTTTATCAAATCAGTGTTTTTGCGAATATTAGTTTTTGTGAATGTTATGATCGGCTGCAGAGGTATTTGAGCAGCATACACATGTAGCAAATTTCTTATGTCAGAATGTTTCCTTTACTGTAAGTTAACCACAGTATTGAACTTCCCAAAGAGCATGAGGAAAAAAAAATCGGGTATAGGTACAGTTTTTGAACCAATTTCGACACATATTTTGCGCTATTTCCTTTTACTTCTGTCGCTGTCTGTACCTCACCAAACGAATTTGTTTTCCCTCTGAGGTCTTTATACAGGAGCAGATGTTTGTTCTCACGTTTTTTGATTGACATTGGATATATTTGAGTTCGGTTCAATTGTTATATGATAGAAGAGGAAAATTGGAAAATTCTCGGGGATTTTACTGCTGTGAGCTGGGCATAGAAAATATTGTATTTTATTATATTGTAGTGTCAGTTACAGACTATAAAAGTTAATACCTGGAATTAATTTAGGGATATTTTTTTTGTGGGTTTTATAATTTCTTGTAACTTTTGAAATATAATATATATTTGGTGTACGGTCGAACAAGCTATTTGGTATACAGGCAGCTAACATGCAACTACTTTTAAACAATGATGTGGGTGTGCTCAGTAGTTAATTCTTTTACACCACTTTATAAGCTGAAAAAGTTATAACGCACAAAATAAAACTAAATATTGGCAGTGGTAGTGGAAAGATGAATATTTTTACTTGTATACCAAATAGCTTGTTCGACCGTACTTCTGCCTTCCCCTATAGGGGAAATGCAGGCGTGATATTATCTTTTTTTTTTTTTGGATGGGAAATCATTAAATGACTCCTCCCGCTCTGGGTGGAGCGGAAGGGAGTGTCAGACTCTTACTGACTAAAACCTACCCGTGTTCCTTCCTTAGCCCTTTATGTTCCGGGTCAGCGGTAACCCTTTCGGACAATCCCGCTGGGCGTGATATTATCTCATGTCATAATTTTTACTCAATAAAACTTTTGTCAAGTCAGGCGACGTATTTTCATTTGGGCAAGGGTTGATCATTTTTCTAATGGGATATGAACTCATTTGAACTGCTGAGTTGCAAAGGCCAATGCCATTAGGGATATAAGGAAAAGGACCAGCCGAAAGTCTTCGACAATATAAAACAATTGACACCAACACTATCCTTCTTTATAACAAAATACGAAAGACGCAAAATAAACGTCGAGTAAAGTACCTTTTAGTCAACAAAGAACCTCATAACCAATAAATAGATGGACGGTACGGTCCAAAAAATCCAATTTCAATTCGAGTCCCGAACAAATTGGGTCAAATCCATAACGGACTTTGGACCGTAAATCCCGAAGTTCGTATTCCCGAAAAGT
Organism: Mesoligia furuncula; assembly: GCA_916614155.1. Taxonomy (NCBI): domain Eukaryota; kingdom Metazoa; phylum Arthropoda; class Insecta; order Lepidoptera; family Noctuidae; genus Mesoligia; species Mesoligia furuncula. The sequence goes on along the minus strand of OU744803.1, from coordinate 4,688,055 downwards.
TACGGTCGGGCGGCCAATCGGACGAACGCTTATCGCCATCCAATGACACCGGCCGATTACCGTGCCGTACCGTAAATTCGAAATTGGAACTCAACTTCGTTAATTACCGAAGTGAGCTCGATAGGCATCGCTCGACGGATTCTCCCGATTCTAATTTCCGATATTAAATCATTATCGAAATGCGAATTTTGTATTTTTTCGTTGGAATTTCCGAATTGTTTGCGAGTTTTATCAGGATCAACTGTAAAATTTTTGCATGAAAGGCATGATTCGGCGTTTATTTACGGAGAGGTTTTTCCCTGTCCGGAGAATGAACGGAGAATATGGGTGCTGTTTGTTATCTTGCGTATTTTATAGACGGACAAGGATCCTTCTGATGTTACCTTGGGGATGATTCCTAAAACGATCTCTTTTTTTGCGACCTGAAGATGGCGTTACAGCCAGAAGTTGAGAAAAAATCAGCTGCGCAGGCCCAATCCCGACAAGAAGTTCTGAGATTTTATCACTCTCCTTACATTTCTACTACTGTTTCCTCTTTTATTTATTTAATATTATTTATTACAGGTCGAGAGTTGGTCACAGCCGTTTGCTCTTTCCGGAACGGCTCCGCTGGCGGCCTCGACGGCCTGAGTCCTCAGCACCTGAAGGACCTTATTTGTTCAGGCGCCGGGGCAGCTGGTGAGTTGCTCTTGAAGGAGCTTACGGCTTTGATTAACCTTATGCTCTCCGGCAAGGTGACCGAGGCCGTCATCGGCGTTCTGTACGGGGCCAATTTATGCGCCCTGCGTAAGAAGGATGGCGGCATTCGGCCCATTGCCGTGGGCACTACTTACCGCCGTATGGCAGCCAAAATTTGTTGTAAATTTTACGGTGAGGTTGTTTCGGAAAAATTTCAGCCCCTGCAGCTAGGTTACGGCTCCAAAGGGGGCTGTGAGGCTGCCGTCCACGCTTTGTCGACCTACCTAAATTCTGAAAAAGGAGAGGTCATCCTGAAGGTTGACATAAAGAATGCCTTCAATTCTGTTAATAGGGACACCTTGCTGGCAGAAACTAGAAAAGAAATACCCCAAATTTATAGTTTCATTTGGCAATGTTACAGACACCCTTCTAAATTACTGTATCGGGACAACCTTTTGGAATCTGCTGTTGGCTGTCAACAAGGTGACCCCCTTGGGCCAGTGATTTTTAGTTTAGCCATTCACCCAATTATTCGACAGCTAAATTCCAAATTTAACGTTTGGTATCTCGATGATGGAACCTTGGGAGGCGATGCAGAAACTGTATTAAAAGACCTTCAATTTTTAAAAAATGAACTTCATTCCATTGGCCTTGATCTCAATCTTTCGAAATGTGAACTATTTTTAGCGGACAGTACTGACAGACTTCTGACTCTTCCCAAATTTTACGCAATAGCTCCAGAAATCAAAATTATTGAAAAAAGCTCTCTTCGCCTCCTTGGGTCTCCAATCTTTGACAATTCCTTTCCCGTTTTTATTGATGAAAAAATCCAAAATTTCAATGACGTTTCGGAAAGATTGTTCCAAATTAAAATGCATTCGGCCATAACCTTAATCCGCTACTGCTGTTTCGGCCCTAAATTAACATATTTTCTTCGCGCTTCCCATTTATGGAAGCACACTCACCTTTTAGACAAAATGGACCAAATTATCAGGCATACATTAACTTCCATTTTAAATGTGGCCATGGACGACCGAGCTTGGGCACAAGCTACTCTTCCCATTCGTATGGGGGGCCTCGGCGTCCGCAAAATTTCTAGTATTAGTTTACCGGCTTTCATATCTTCGGTCCATGGCACTGATAAATTAATCAGGAAAATCCTAGCCTCCACACTGATTATTTCTGATGTGCCGTGTTTCACCGAGGCTATGGATGCCTGGAGACTCGCTTGCCCAAATACAGATCCACCCGACAATCCATCTTCCCAGAGACGGTGGGATGAGCCGCTCTGCAGAGTAGTACAGAACAATTTACTTCACTCGTCTGCTACCTCTGCGGAACGTGCGCGTCTGCTGGCTGTGGGTAGGTGGGAGTCGGGTCTTTGGCTTCATGCACTACCTTCGTCGAACATAGGCACTTTGTTCGACGACACTACTTTTCGCCTCGCTGCTTCCCTACGACTAGGCACTCCTTGCTGTTCTCCCCATCGCTGTCACTGTGGAGAAGATGTCAACAGTCTCGGACACCACGGCCTGTCTTGCAACCGAAGTGCGGGTCGCTTAGCGCGGCACGCGAACATTAATGACATCATCCGACGAGCTCTTGTCACCGTCGGCGTTCCAGCTGTATTAGAACCCAATGGCTTGGCACGCGACGATGGCAAGAGACCGGACGGTATGTCTTTATTTCCATGGAAGATGGGTAGGCCTTTAGTGTGGGACGCTACGTGTGTCGATACTCTTGCGCCATCCCATCTTCCTGGCTCGGCATGCTGTGCTGGCGCTGCTGCTGCGGCTGCGGAAAACCTCAAGCGGCGAAAATATAATAACCTCATCGGAAATTATATTTTCGAGCCGTTTGGGGTTGAAACCCTCGGGCCGTGGGGTCCGAGTGCTCATAGTCTTTTTAAAGAAATTTCGAAACGGCTGGTTGACACTTCTCGTGACCCAAGGGCTGGCTTTTACCTTGGCCAGAGGCTAAGCATCGCCATTCAACGTGGTAATGCCGCCAGTCTCTTGGGTACATTACCAGTCGACAGCGATGCGGATGAGTTTTTCGACGCTATTTTCTAGTTTCTGTATAGTTTTAGTTAAGTTAGAATTTAATTTTGTTGTTTTTACCCAAATATAAATTAAGTAATTTATTATACGCTTAATTTTTGTGGGTACACCACAAAAATACATAACAAAAAATAAATCGAACACTACAAAATAATTATACAATGGGCGGCCTTATTGCTTTTTGCTATCTCTTCCAGGCAACCATGGAATGGACAGTAATTTGCCTGGACTGGAAGAATTATTCTTTATTTTTTCTTTTTTTTTATTACTGAATGGGCCCGCTCTAGACCTCGATCACGCCTGATGGAAAGCGATGGATAAGGTCTATGATGAAACGAGCGTGCCCAGAAGATGCCTAAGGCACTGGAACTCCCACGCATCGACGAAACACAGCAGGCTGCTTGACGCCGGACTCCGGTGGGAGGGTGGTCGCAAACCAGGCGGGCGTTAGCCCTACCACCGCAAGGGAAGAATTGGCTAGTCAAATAAGGCGTTGGGTGTGACTGTCCAGGATGCGCCGAGCGCTCGGTTCAGTTGAGTAACTGGCGGAACAAACTGCGCTACACTAGGAGGCTTCTTCATGCATCCCAAAGTTTTCAAATTAGGCAATTGGAACATTACCGGAAATGCTATTGGTACACAGTCAGATAACGCCTAAGTACCGACAATGTGACTCGATATAATTTGGCAATAAAATCGATTGTAGTTCTCGATTTAAATGGCTCATTAAATCGAACAGTGCCATAACATCGGTTATCGATATAGCATCGAAACGTAAACGCCAAATTGGTATTGCTTCATCAATTTACACGGTAGTCTACAGGGTCGCAATTAGGGTACCTAAAATTTATTATAATGATAGTTCATTTTCCCTGAAAAAAAACCGGTAAAAGTTTGTGTCGGACCACGCACAATGATGGGTTCCGTAGTTGGAATGAATTTATCCTAAGGACAAACTTAACATTGTAGTTGAAAAACATCTCCCATACATTTCAACTGAAAATGTAAGTTTGTACGCACAATATTGAGAGATTTATCATATTGTCTTAAGACCACAGACTTCTTATAGATTTTCCTGTAATTTATAGGTATAGAATTATTTCGAGTATTTTTTTCAAAATTTTAGGTTCAGGAGTTTCGGAGATAAGGGGTGGGAATGGTAAATTTTTGTCTATTTTCTTAAATAACTTTAGAATTTACGTTAAAATTATGAAAAATATATATTTAAGATCCTCACAGTAAGCCCTTTCATTTAATATGTCACAGTATATGATATGTACGGATTGCGGAACTTTTTTTTTTCTATTTGCTCCCCAAAAATGACCCCCATATTCAAAATTCATTTCATTTCGTTACACGTCTGTGTTTGGGTCACAGAGCTTTATATGTGTACCAAATTACAACTTAATCGGTCCATTAGATTCGGAGCAAATTGGTTGTGACAGACGAACGGGCAGACAGACGAGTGATCCTATAAGGATTCCGTTTTTTCCTTTGAGTATATTCTTTTTTGCGTCGTGTTAACCGCAAATAAATGTATTTCATTTTCTTTATTTTTATTAAAATCACAACACCACGCCTGCATTTCCCAAAGATTATTATATATATAAAATTGAAAATCCTGACTGACACATATATCAACGAACAGCCTAAGCCGCTGGTCATATAGACATGAAATTTGGAGGGTGTGTTCTTTGTGAAGAGTGGTATCCGCTAAGAAAGGGTTTTTCGAAATTCCACCCCTAAGAGGGTGAATGGGGGAGTGTAAAATTTCACGCGGACGAAGTCGCTGGCAGAAGCTGGTTATGTATATTAATGAAAATCAAGTCGCGGTCAGAAGATAGTATAGGCATAAACTAGATGGATCGGAAAATTATGCACGAAATAATGCCATTTTTAATAATAATGCCATACATCTTCTCGGCATAACGTTGAATAGTTCCATAATTGCCATTGCCAGCCTGGATTAAACCAACCTACATTTACTCTAATTAGTGCTGAAATGAAAAACTTTTAAAGCACATGCACGTACTAATTAAAAACTTAAATTACTAGCTCCCAAGCCCGTCCCTGCCTAAAATCACGAAGGTTGCCAGTTACAACCGAGTCTCGGTACTAACGAACCTAATATTCAGAATTTCAGATATATACGTCGAATTGTTTGCAAAAGGCAATATTTTAATTGGTATTCTGTTTAATTATCAACTATGGTGTGTCCGCAATCTCGTTAGTGGTTGTTTGCTGTTCAACGAATTATTGTCGGCTTTTCGTCTCTGCTTTTTGCACTTGCAAATGTGGTTTGGTTTGTGATATTTCTTTGTTTTACATTTCGTGTTATTTTGGGTCCGATTTGTAATTATTCATAAGAGTTTCCATGGAGTTTCTTGCCCGTTCTTCTCCATACGCTTTGGAATGGGCAACTAGCTTCATATTTCTGGCTGACCGACCCCTTGACAATTCAAAAGTGCCTGTAATTGGTTTAATTGAAATAAATGCTTTGAGTTTGAGTTTATAATAGTCATAAAAAAATTTGGCGGGATGTGAGTGCGAATTGCAATTGCGAGCAGTGGGGGTTCAGTGGTAACGGTCGCGACTTACGAATTGTGGGTTGTAGGTTCGAACCCAGACAGGCGCTTTACTGTGTGTAAATTATTTCATCACCACCATCTTAAAACGGTGAAGGAAGACATCGTGAGGAAACCGGCATATCTTAGAACGACAAATTCGAGAAATGTGACATCTACCAACCTGCACTGGGCGCGTGTGGTGGATTACGGCCCACTCCCTCTCAGCGAGAGGAGGCCTGTATCCCAGCAGTGGGGACATTATAGGTTGAATATGATTAGGTATGTAAATGTGAATTATCAAGGAGTTAAAGAGAGTTGAAGTTGGAGAGCATGTGTGTTGTAGTATGTCTTGGTTTATGGACTATATCTGACCATAATTGAATGACGTCACTTCCAATCCAACGCAATTTCTTGCTTTCAGATTGATTGCATGCAAACAATAATAACTTTAGATACATCGATTTCTCAGATATCTGAAACTAGCTTCCGCCCGCGGCTTCGCCCTCGAGTTATGTCGATAAAAACGATCCTATGTCCTTCCCCGGGATGCAACCTATCTCTCTGTCAAATTTTATCGAAATCCGTTCAGTGGTTTAGGCGTGAAGAGGTAACATACAGACAGACAGAGTTACTTTCGAATTTATAATATTAGTGTGGATGGCAAATGCTTTGTGACCCTTTCTTGTCGCATGGTCTATTATCGTCTACATAACAGCCCAGTACCTTCAAACTCCCCCATCATAATTGGCCACTCCACTAGTTTTCTTATTATAACTAACACCTCTCACAACTTCCTGCTTACCTGGTAATCTCTCGCTGGGCGGCATGGAGCTTGGCAGCGAGTCTGGCCGCGTCAGCTTCGGCGACGCGCGCCCGCGCCTCCCAGTCGCCGCGCGCGCGTCTTTCGCGCTCCGCATCGCTGCGGGCAGCACCCTCACGCTGTGGACAAAGAAAATACGTCATTATAATCAAGGACACAATGACAATGGAAGCGTCCATCTTAAGAAGGCTTGTGGTCCTTATGTACGCAATACGCGAAGACTTCGAAGGCATCGCAAATATATAGATAGATAAAACGTTTATTCAGTGCAAAAAAGACACAATACAGGTATTAAAAAACATTAAAAACAGGTGAAAGAAAAAAAAAACAAAGATTAAAAAGATAAATTGACCCATAGACACCTAGCTCATCTATAACGGTCTATCACTACTGGGCGGTGTGTATCTCATGGTTGCACCAAATGGGAGTCCAGCTCAGCATATGCCAGGTACAATACCTGACGCTGGTATTCTGCTGCATCCCGTTAGTGACATACGGATGTCGAGAAGACACATCTGAGTTTCAACAAAATTGCGACAGGTCGCGATCAGTTAAGTGCGGTTCTTAGTTATTTATGTACGTGTAGATCACAGGATCACTTATATTTTATAGGTTTACTAGCTGACCAGACAGACGTTGTTCTGTTTCCTAAAACTCGATTACAGCGCCACCTGCCGGGTCTAATTGTGAATGTAAACCATCCAGATAATTTTTATATTTTTTTTACACCGAGAGTTTGGTGACATAAAGACGTAGGTACCTACGTCTTTATGTCACCAAACTCCTCCTAAACGGAAGAATAATATACAGGGTTATTGCAAAAACACCAACAACCTCTTAAGAGGTAATTGTACTCATCATTATGAGCAGCTGATTTTTTTTCGCGGTTACAGGTTTGGTCCCATAGTAAAAGTTGTTAGTAAGCTTGGAGAAACCTTATAAACTACCAATTCATACTGCTATCCAAATTCTACAGGAAATTCCTATTTGCTATATCTCAAACTTATCCATATCACACAGTCGATATTGCTCCAAAATACTCCGAACTCACACGAGTTATCTCCAGAACTAAGAAACTAAGTGTCAAAGTGACATCGAACTGGCAAGATATTCATTTATCTTGCATACAGCCTCACAAAACCCGTCAGCACCTCCTCTTGAAACAATTTCAATTTCCTCTGAAGAAAATTTTATAATATTCAATGCGGAACTCGAGAAACTATTGCAGATGATTTATAGGAAAGATGGAGTTTTAAAAGACATGAACTTTAGTTTTAAAACGATGTTTATACAGAGAACCGATTTAAGGCTACATTAATTTAACAAAAGTATACTGTTTTGCGTTTTCGTTTTATGAAAAAAAAAAAAACATATTTTAATTTCATTAAACGTTATTATTTATTTACCTAAAATGGCGCAGTGGTCATTTGCCAGGGCACGGACCGCATTGCATCAATGAAATTATAACGAATACCGTGATGAGAGTTGGCGAATTGAAGAAAAGAGAGAGAGCCCTATGTCGGCGAGAGGCGCAGGCGGTAGAAAGTATTCAAATTATCAATTATTTTATTCTAATTATTATTATAAACGTGATAGTAAGTTTGTTTGTTACCTTTTCACGCTTGAACCACTTAACCGATCATCCTGACATTTTGCATACACGTTGGTGTACAGAAACGGACATAGGGTACCTTTTATCCCGAAAAAAAGTGCTGTTCCCGAGGAAAACAACGTTATTATGATAATAGATGGCGCCAGGTGTCTTTCGAATAAAAACACGTCTAGGTAGTGTTGTAATCATTTTTATGATTACTATACCTAGCCGTGTGTTAACATAATGTCGCCAATGTAACGACACGTAAAAAAAGAAGGATAGTTTTTCAAAGCAACCGTTTCTGGTATTCTATGTGATTTTCTGCTCTGGAAAACGGTGTTTGTTCGAACGAAATGTCCAAATCTTCCTTGCTAAAGTGGTTGGTTAACAAACTTCTATCCTATTTCAATGTAAATACAGGTGTTTGAATTGAACATACGAACAGGTGTTTTAAGTGGACGGAAAGTAGTTCATTTGTCCTTCTCTACTAACCACTTCTTTAATGAATTAAAAATCTATACTTTCCGTCCGATCAGGACCAGGCCCGTGCGGCCGGCAGGCCGGCGCGTACATGTTCCTCGCGGCCGTTACCACTGAGCCACTAAGGATCTAGCTCTTGCTTTGAAGGCTGACGGATTTTAAGTGGTAAGGTACACAGACCACTGTTTTCTGTTTCGGGGTTTCTCACAGTCTGTACTGGTTTGTCGTCTAATATAAATATTTCAGGAAACCATGAGAACCTCACAAAACTATACAGAGTTATTGGTAAAACATTAACAACCTCTTAAGAGGTCATTGTACTCATCATTATGAACAACTTTTACTATGGCACCAAACCTGAAATCTCGAAAAAAAATTAGATGTTACCTACATTTTGACAAGTTATACGAACATAAATGTAAGGAACAGCTGATTTTTTTTTCGCTATTTCAGTTTTGGTCCCATAGTAAAAGTTGTTCATAATGATGAGTACAATGACCTCTTAAGAGGTTGTTAATGTTTTACTAATAACCCTATTTACATCGCTTTTAAGTCTACTCAACACTCCTTAAAATCCGTTTTATCAAAGAAAAACTTTAAACAAAGACATCTTCAGAACAAAAACAATTTATTCTCAGCTTCGACGTTACCGGAAGCGACGTAGGAGGATCGGATAAAAATCCAATTTGGACCGGCCGTCCAGCTCTGACGTCACATGGCACGACATGACGTATCGGATCCGTCTCGGACACGTGACGACAGATATTGAAAATTGGAATGTATTGCTTGAAACGGTCAATTTTACGGTTGAAATTTTTTTGGGTTGAATTGTTTTTTTTTAATCTTTATTTTTTTTAATACATTTAGGGGTTTTGTCCCTTAAGGATATGTCAACCCCATCATTGGTTTGAAAGTTAGGACTGACGGCAGCGATTGAGAGCGAATTTGTGCTTTATAAAGTAGGAAGATGGTTTAGCGGTTTTCTAAGGTGACCTAAATATTAGGTCAAATACGAACAAAAATCTTGATACTTAGGTAACTATACAAGTCAGGCTTATTGTCATTTTCTACTTATGTTCGGTTAAATAATGTTTCCTTACAGAATAAAAGTAAATCCTGAGAATGATTTATGTAGTAAATAACCCTCCGAATAAAATCTGAAAGTCCTAGGAGAAATATTAAAGTAATTTATATTACCAAAAGGCAACTATTCATAGAGTAACTGTAAATATTAAACATGCATACAACTATGAAGACAAACTTCATTAAAACTATAATCAAGTATTAAACGAAGTCTAACGATTAATGCCAAGAAGTATATAAACATAAGCCGTTTGCCACCGTTAACCGTGGTTCAAAGTTACCTGCACTTACTTTAGCGAAGATCTTAGCTTGATTGTGGTTCAAGTTATGGACTTATGTGCTTAGTTGCGATCTCTGTCTTATGCAGCAGCGAAGTTCAAAATGTATGAAATTCATACTGTTTTAGACTAGACAGATCTAAGGGAAGCAGTGCATTAATAGTTATTTATGCAACTTTTGTACATAATAAAATTAACACACGATAGTATCACATGAGTGTTTTAATACCTAATTATGTACAGTTGCATACTAGTCTTGTATGCTTATATCATGGGTGTGTGCATAATTACACACCCATGATATGAATCCTCTATAAAAGGTTCTGAAACCATAAGGTGTTGTACAGACACGAGCATAAGTATGTATACACTTGGCTTTATTCAAAGGCGATTTCCTCCTTTATTTTTGAATGAAATTTTATATTATTAGGAACATAGTATTTTCGAACCCATAGGTATAATGTAAAGTGTCGTATTTCAACGTTGCATTCGTTATTTCGTGAAAAAATCGCAATTTAAAGTTGCCAAGTGTTGACATATGGCTCGTGACTGTACAGGGTTGTGAGAACTCTATGTAAATTCATGGAAAGTTTTGCTGAGTATCTCATACTCACAAACTATGTATATGTAATATTAGAATTATTCATTGTATCCAATATTGCCTGAGTAAATGGAGTCCGTCGGATCATGGGCACTCAGCCTGGCTACCAAGTTGACTGGTTGGTACTTTTAAGTTATTTTCATAAAAAAAAGTGTGCTGATACGAGGGGATTAGAAGATAAAAAGTAAAGGATTTTTTTTTTTCAAAGAAAAGAGTAATCGAAATTCATTGTCACAGCCTTTATTAAGTTAAAACGAAAACTTAGTTAACATTAATAAATTAAGTAGGTATCTAAATGAACTGCTATTGCAGATTAAGACATTAGGATTTAGGAGTTTTGGTGATCCAAATCCAAAAATTTGACAAGGGTTTTGAAAAACAATATAAAAAAAAACATATTTAAAATACAAAAACTATATAAAAATATGCCAGTGCTATAATTAGACAAAACAAGGTTTTAACCATTTTCACGGTCGTTAATAAGTTACAACGAAAAATATTTTCATACAGTTCTAAAAACGTACACCATACTTTAAAAATATTCCAATAGCCCATTATCACCATCCAAAAACAAACTCCAATTGTTTTCCTACCTTGAACCACCACCAAACTCCGAACCAACTTAAACTTTGATGAACTTTTAATTGAAAATTAGTCTTGGCCCTATCTTGCGAGCTCCAGTTCATTTGGATCCAGCAGACCGAGCCAACTTTGTAAATGGCCACAAAAATCTGTGCTTATAGATAAGATACTTATCCAAAATCTTACAAAGACCAAAGTACCAAGAATGTTTGGTCGGAGTCGAGTTTGTCTTTGAGAAGGAAGTCTGGGAAGGAGGGAATCTGGACTGGACTTTGAAAATTGAGGCGTTGGTTATCATGTTGGAGATGTGATGTTAAAATAGCGTCTGGAAGATAAGTTCACAATATGATAGTGTAGATAGACGCTGATAAAGTTAGCAGTTACTTGAAGTTTCTGTCCCTAGAGAGATCGTTCCAGCTTTTTTCATATATAATTCTTCTGTACGTGTGTATGTCACTGAACTCCTCCTGGATGAGTGTACCGATTTTGGTAATATTTTTTATGTGTTGGAGTGGTTTCCTGGATTGTTTAGATTCACAATAAATTGGACCCGGTGGTTGGCTCTGCGATCGAGTTATGGGAAACGGAACAACGTCTGTACGTTCAGCTAGTAAAGTAGTACAACATTAAAATTACTTGTGAAAGATGATAACTGTGGCTAGAAAGAGAGTGAGCCAGCCATCTCAATAGAGATTAAACTGAAATATATATACCTATGTAGGAAAAATACATGCTGCATAGTAGAACTACTTATGAATTGTAGTCATTTTGTAGTTTGTAGTGAATACAGAAATAACCCTCTAAAACTATAAATGCTCATAAGTACACAACTCTTTACAAGATCATAATACTTTCAACACCAATGATAAATTGTTCCATTAATTGATTCAAATTCTCAATTCTAAACAAAAACAAACATCTACAGACATTGAAACATTAACATTAAGTGGTCGTTAATGCACCAAATACTATTCCGATACTAGTTCTTGGGAAACTAAAATAGATCGGAGAGGGAGAAGCGACTTGTACGTCTATATTTATATAAGTCTTCACTGTTTTTGGGTATAAGATGAATATTTTAAATGACACCAATTTTAGATGAATGTTGAATGAAAAACTGTAACTCTCTTTCGGTTGGTTATGCTTGGAGCTAGTATTTTTGTGGATAATGATGATAAATGATATAAAGCTATGACATTTACCTACCAACAGCTTTAATCATGAACGTTATTTACAGTTAAGAGATGTATATGTCAAAAAATTTATGGTAAACCATGCGTTAATCATTAATTAACTGTAAGCAACGTTTATAATTATAAACCCAATACTCTTCCAATTTCGGGATTTTCATCATCATCATCATCATTTCCTGGAATCAATTACTGCTGGGTATAGGCTTTCCCTTTCGTCTGCCACACTTCCCGGTTCTATGCGTCTCTCATCCTGGTGTTTCCCTCGACTTTGATGACATCGTCAACCCAGCGCGCGTTTGGGCTGCCCTGGTCCCTTTGGCCGAACCTTGGCCACCATTCGGTCACAGCTTTACTCCATCGGCCATTTGTTCGTCTAGCTAGATGTGCTGCCCAACTCCACTTGAGGCGCATCGTTCTTTCCCCGACGTCGCACATTTTCGACCGACGACGGATTTCGGTGTTACGCACTTGGTCTAGTAGGGTTATGCCAAGCCTACCTCGCTCACAGTCTCGGCAGACAGTCTCCTTTGTGAGTGTCCATGTCTCGCCACCGTAGGTCTTTGTTGGCAGGACACATATCAATGTGTCCTGCCAACAAAGACCTTTTCAATCATGAAAAGGCGGGTTTTTAGGCACTGAGGGATCTTTGTGGTTGTGGTGGAAAAATATGTTCCAGCTTACCAAATGCCGCTCACCCAAGCTGTATTCTCCTAGAAATTTCTTTGCTGGAATGCTCCTTGTCAAAAGATAGAGCATGTCCCAAATAAACGTAGTGGTCAACCAACTCCAGACGCTCGTTTCCAACCATAACAGCTGAAACTGGGTCATCCGGGACGCCTAACGGAAGAGGTACGTTTACCAAAATCTAAAAAAATATCTGATCTAATAATATATAATTATAATAAAATGTGCGTTAAAATTAAAAAATAAACTCCCTAGATATTGTAGAAGAGTCAATCCAATTTGTCAAAGCAGACCTATGTAACAGTTGAAAAGCATAGGTCGGAAGATAGTCGTAAAGTATCAATAAATCAATGAGAACTCCAAACAGTACAACAACGTTCCACACACTCAAAACTCAACGCTAAACACCCGACACGCACCATAACTTTCCGGTCTCATTTACAGACAAAAATAAACCCTAAAACATATAAAAAATGGTCCTCTATTAGCAAAGAAAACCACAAATTAGTATGGCAACTCATCCGTGCGAAGTACACAAGTCTTTTCAGAGACAAAAAATAAAAAGAGGTGTGGAAAAGGAAACCGTTTCGGCTATTTTCGTCTATTTCCGTTAAACTCGGCTCAGTGGCTGACGGAGTTTCAACATATATTTTTATAGCTGAAGACGCTTTCGAACTGTTGTCGGGACTATTATGGGGAAGTAAATGTGACAAAATTGTATATTTTTGGGGCCAATGTTTACAAAAGTTTATAATGAAAAATGCTGCAATGGGCGCAATAAAATGAATAAAGGGCGACTTTTGTCTTGAAGACTGTACGTATTTCGACACAAGTCACCAGGCAGAGATGATTGCTAAGCCAGCCAAAGGTACTGCATACTTAGTTATCTCATAAATTATATCTACTATTATTTTATTTACTTTCAAACTTATCTACTTAATCCAAATCTAATCTACTTTAACTAGCCTGTACTGTCGCAGTGCAGGGCAAAGGCCTTTCTCTCCCTTTTCCACACAATTCTGCTTTTTGCGAGTCCACACGGTAAAAAAAAAAAACAAAATTAAAATTAAAAAATTAAATTTCAAACTTGATATAGTATAAATTTATGGACCCAACGCTTAAGATATAAAAGCAACATAAACCTTTCTCATTTCAAATTCAATGCAACAGACAGAAGCAACTCATATTTTATGTATCATTTGATATCTTTAAAACTTCCAAGAAAACTACTATTTCCACTATAACACCCCTACGACCAAATAACTGTCAAAAACACACCACTATTCCAACCTATCAACTTGTCACCTGTCAAGTTGACAGATGTCACTTTGACAGCTCCGTGACGTTAGCGGTAGGGACATGGCGCGCCCTTGAGCCAACTTTGGTAAAATGTTTGTACATTATAACGCTTTGGTAAGCGGTAAAGCCAACAAAATGTTTAATTTGTTCCGTATGGTAACGTTTCTGGTGATTAATTGGAGGGAAAAGTTTTGTTGTGTTTGGGATGTGGATACAGGTTAAGTGATGGAGTTTAATAATGGTTGGTTTGATAAATCTTGTTGGGGATACGCTTATGTTTTGGAAAGTGATTATGTGTGTAGAGCACTATCAGTTTGGCACAATTACGTTCAGGCCTGACACAACACATTGTATTTCTCCAATACTAGGACGAAAAACATTATAATAGAAAAATCCGGCCATCTTTAAAGCTATCAAGCTAATACCTCACAATCTCTATAGTTTTTTATTGCTTCCACTTAACAATATTGATCAATTTATTTTTATAAATCAGACTTAGGAACTCTGGTAATCATCCGGCGGCGGGGTAACACGCTATCACTAGCAATGGCTAATTTTAACAGTTGAACAACACACAGCATTTTTTACGTTGTTGACCAGACAAATTTTTCGAACATTTGAAGTAATGGATTAGCAATATCCTTCAAAATGCTTAAGATTGAGATTGATAGTGTGTTCTACAATTATTCCTGTTCGTTTTCATACATTAGTCGAGATGTACTCGTACAGTTGTGCTCAATACAAACCACGTAATTCTCTTCACGGTATGATGTCGTACTAAGGGGCTTACAGGACCTAAACACAAAAAACGCAAGTTTTAGAAACAATAAAAGTATATGATCGACTACAGGAAACAAAATCAGAAAAATATATGTGATATTCTTCAGGATATACGCTAGGTAGATAGTGTGTTGACAACATAATACAACTAATTTGATACGATAGATGAAAATCATGAAGATACCTCAAAAAAATTTCTTTTTACAATAACAACCATTGTCTGTGTGGTGCCGGACTTAAAGAATACCACCACCCCTTACTTCCCGTGGGTGTCGTAAAAGGCGACTAAGGATCGTACCGGAGAATGGGCAGCAGCGTTCTCTATGTATTCCACCACCATACCATACTGCGATCGCCAACCCGCCTGCCAAGCGTGGCGATTATGGCAAACCCTCCCAAAATCGGGGGAGGCCTATGTCCAGCAGTGGACGTCTATCGGCTGAAACGACGAATAAAAACCATACAATCAAACTGTTTTTTGTCAGATTATTCTACAAGCAACATACTTACTAAAATACTAGTGTTTTAATTGTTAGCCCAAACAATAGATTTTTTGTAATTAATTAAATAATTGCTTCATATTTTGCAATAAATTACCAGCGTTGCGGCATCGCGCTTCTCTTTCTTTTCTATCTAGTCCGACAGTGACTGCGCTTTAGGTCATGTAAGCCCCTTAAACAGTTCACACTCTATAAAGCATACTAATGGAACTGCAGCAAAACGTATCACACGTCTCCATTTGAACGGAAACCAGTAATTTAAAGCTCATTGCTGTGGCGTCGATCAATCAGGACTTTACCATTGCAAACGTGGCTAAAGTTCGGTGTACACTGTTGCGAATTAGGAAGATGCATTGACTTTTATGTTTAATTTCATAAATGCGTGTGTGTTTTTCTCTCATCGGAGCTTGGATGTGGAGGATCGTAAGTTCTTTTTAAATGCAACATTATTTTTAGTATATGCGAAACCCGAAACACGTGTCTAGTATTTTTATGTAAAGAATCTATGTACAAAATTTTAAAACTGTATCATGAAAAATCACAAAGTTATAAGCTTGTTAAGTTACCTGTTTGTTCCTACAAAAACATGCTCACCCGCGCTGCTCGCGCCGCGCCGGTGGGCTCATTGATAATAGTACCTAGGTACCTAACCGTTCGGCGCGGAGATTGGATAACCTACTTAGTGTCGCTCGGTGTCCAACTTTTAACCTTTTTAAAATATTTTTGGGACAAAATATAACATGGAGTAAAAATTATTGGAATCGATTTAGTTACTTATTCTGAACAAACTATACTCAGGTTTCGCATACTTATATACTAAAAATATCGTTGAATATCCTTTGTTAGTGGCTAAGGAATTAGATCAAACAAAAAAACTATAGAACTTTCAATTCACTTTGGATGTTTTTTTTAATTCTGGCTTTGGATGAATGTTGGCTACTTCTGTTTTCTATCTAAAAGATATGGAAAGACATGCTGATTGAACGAGGTCTATTTCTAACAATGAATTGCAGTAAACGGTCATGAAAAAAAAAATTGCTTAAGAGCGTAAGTTTAGAGCGATTTTAAACAGTTATTCCAAAGATTTCTGCAATGAAATTGTGCAGACATATTCATTATTTCAGCCGAAAGACGTCCACTGCTGTACATAGGCCTCCCCCAAAAGGGGGGGGTTTGCCATAATCGTCACGCTTGGCAGGCGGGTTGGCGATCGCAGTATAGTATGGTGGTGGAATGCATAGAGAACGCTGCTGCCGTTTCTCCGGTTCGACCCTTAGTCCCCTTTTACGACACCCACGGGAAGTATGGGGTGGTGCTATTCTTTAAGTCCGGCACCACACAGACAAATTACCAAGAACATTTCTCTGCAATTTTACCACAGCAACAGCCCCTTACTCAGAAAAACAACACAGCACAATGATATAATTCACGACAAATTCAATTTCCAAAGTAGAACACTTAACTTTTCCATTATATTCAGGTACAGCACATTACATTCCTAGGCACGTCCTAGGAACATACGTGGCAAGACGGAAACCTCCTAGTGTATACGTAGCGAAACGACCAGCCAATGCACTTCCCTACAGGAATGAGGAAATAAGTGGAGAGCTGTGCTAATGCTGTATATCATTACTGTAATGCTAGTGTATTATTTTTATGCCTATAATTTCCGCTGTGGTATCCACCAATATAAAAAGTAGATTTAAAAAACTGGCCAAGTGCGAGTCGGACTCGCACACGAAGGGTTCCGTACCACAAGAGAAAAACGCCGAAAAAAATACCTTTGTTGTATGGGATCCCCCTTAAATATTTGATGAGCTCTTCCCTTTTTTAGGGTTCCGTAACCAAAGGGTAAAAACGGGACCCTATTATAAGACTCCACTGTCCGTCTGTCACCAGGCTGCATCTCAGGTGCCGTGATAGCTAGACAGTTCAAATTTTCACAGATGATATATTTCTGTTGCCGCTATAACAACAAATACTAAAAACTGAATAAAATAAATATTGAAGGGGGCTCTCATACAACAAACGTGTTTTTTTCGGCATTTTGGCTTGTGGTACGGAACCCTTCGTGTGGCCCCATTTGGCCAGTTTTTTGTTTTTCTTTCTGCTCGGCTCCTATGAGTCCTAGCGTGATGTTAAATACTTCCTCAAGGTTTGCGCTATCAAATGCAAAAATAATTTTGAAATCAGACTGGTAGTTCCAGAGATTAGCACTTTCAAACAAGTAAACAAACTCTTCAGCTTTATTATTAGTATTAGTATCAAAGAGAATATAACCATACAGTCTAAGATTAGTAAAGATCATTTAGCTCCTTTGAGTATTAAACCAACCGGAGACGCCACGAGTACTAATATCTATGCAAATAAGTCTGTCACTTTCATCGCGGGGGACGAGGGAACGCACACAAGCAGTAATAATACACTAATGCAATTCGATCGCGTTGTTACGCACGCACACAAAACAAAAAGCAAACACAAGCATAAACTATGCGCACACATTATTATAACCGCTATGACCGGCGGTCTCGTACCTTTGGCAGCGGGGATCGCCTGACAATGGCGCCTCCAGTTGGTTTAATACTCAAAGTTTAGCTCCCTTCAAAATGGTTGACCTAAATGGTGCTGATCTATGCGTCATGTTCGTGAACCAGCGCCGTCAGTTGGGGCTGGTCATCACTTTGCTGCCTCGGCTTATTTTTAATTATTTTATTTTTGGATTGTTGTTTTGTTTCTATTTGATAAACTCTGGATGCTTTTAACGCGTACCTATGTCTTTTTTACATCGTTCTAACATATAATTAGAAATTCAACATAACTAGTATTTTTGTAAAAATATAATTTAAAAGAGTGTCCATGGAGCTTCTTGCCCGTTCTTCGCCATAGGTACCTACGCTTTGGATTGGGCAACTAGCTTCATATTTTCTGACTGACCGACTACTTCCTGACAATGCAAAAGTTCCTGGAAATAAATGCTTTGAGTTTGAGTTTGATCTGGTATTCAATGTGTAGTGTAATTTAAAATCGTGAAGTTCAATTAGGTAGGTACTTGAGTTCTTTTATACAATTTGTCTTCCAGAATACCATAAATAAATAGGTGATTATGGTCTCATTGACCTATCATTCCATATTAGTCGTAATAGAACATTTAAAGATTACGAAATAGATTAGAATTACAGTCGTGGGTAGAAGCATTCAAGCGTTGCGATCATCAATCCTTATGCGAAGATTAATGATCGAATAATTACCATTCTTTTAGTTATTTAATGATTAGCGACCCAACCCTGCTTCGCACGGTTATTCCGACTTGACAACATATCGAGATTTTTTAATATAAGTTCAATATTAATCTAAACGAATATAATCCATACTAATATTATAACTCAACAAACCAAAAAAAACATCGTGAGGAAGCCGGCATGTCCTAGAACCAAAAATTCGAAGATATGTGACATCTGCCAACCCACACTGGGCCCGCGTGGTGGATTACGGCCCACTCCCTCTCACCGAGAGGAGGCCTGTGTCCCAGCAATGGGAACATTATAGGCTGATCATGTAATATTATAACATCTAAAGTAACTCTGTCTGTCTGTCCTTTTCACGCCTAAACCACTAAACGGATTTCAATAAACTTTGGCAGAGATATAGATTGCATCCCGGGGAAGGACATATAGGATAGTTTTTATCCCGATTTTCCCACGGGATCGACACTTATGCGGGAGAAACAGCAGGGCGCTGCTAGTCACACTAATATTATAAAGGCGAAAGTTTGTGAGTGTGTGTGTGTTTATATGTTTGTTACTTCTTCACGCTCAAACGGCTGGACCAATTTTGATAAAATTTTGTATGGAGGTAGCTGACACCCTGGATTAACATATAGGCTATTTTTATCCCGATATCCCCACGGGATCGACACTTACGCGGGTGAAACCGTGGGGCGCTGCTACTATAATATAAATTGTAAGATTATATAAAGTTTTTGGGAAGATTTGATTTTTAGTATGTTTGTTTGTTACGCTTTCACGCTAAAACGGTTAAACGGATTTGGATGAACTTTGGCACATGGGTAGACCGTGACTTGGATTAAGATATAACTACTACTACTATACCTATACTTTTTATCCCGATATTTCCACGGGATCACTACTCACACGGGTGAAACCGCGGGGCGTATCAAGTGTATTATAAACACATAAACCTTCTGGAATATATATAAAAATTCGACAATGTCAATTTAATATATTTGTACGCCTCTGGGCAAAACATAGAGGATCTACCTATCTGTAACATCTCGCACACGTTTACAAATAAAGCATTCTGATTCTGAATAAATACTCTAAGTGATCGTGAAAACCGTATGGATATGCATTGTGTGGTTTTCAAAGTCTAAGCGTTTACATAGACACGAAAAGCGACTTTGTCTTTTGTGTACAAATAATAATAGATGATAATTATGTAGATTAGCAAGCAAGCGAATGAAAAAAACAAAAGAACAACAAGACGTTCTCTTGTTTTCTCTTAAACAAAAGACTGCTTGACTTGCGTTCAAAAAAATAATATCGTTTAAAATTAGGTCGGTATCCCAAAGAGGCGGTTTTAAATATAACTTGTGCACGTTACAGACTGATCTTCAGCGGATCCGACGTTGATTGATGATGTTATTTAAGAAATTATTAAAACTTGAGTTAATAAAGTGAATTCTGTTATTTACGGAACGTTTCAGCTATCATCTGGGTTGAGATGATTGAAAGATGATTGTAATATTGTTTTTGAGTAGAATTGTTTGTTTGTTTGTTCTCTGAAACTTATCTATCTGATGATCGTTGGCATCCTTAATAAATAG
This sequence comes from Mesoligia furuncula, assembly GCA_916614155.1. Classification (NCBI taxonomy): domain Eukaryota; kingdom Metazoa; phylum Arthropoda; class Insecta; order Lepidoptera; family Noctuidae; genus Mesoligia; species Mesoligia furuncula. Next base: position 4,668,013 of record OU744803.1, on the reverse strand, counting down.
TGTGTTTGTGATATTATTTTTAACCGACATACCTCAAATTAAATGTAATTTTAACTCGTAATTATGCCATCAATAATGTTAATACTGAGTTATTGATCTCTGTATGTACATAATGTTTGCACGCCACACTTGGCAGAATGTGATGAAACCATTGACTCATCTTTAAGACTATTATAATATACGATATTCTGACAAATAAATGATTGTGATTATGAAAAGTTCTCCTAAAGTTTCGTAAAAATAGGTGTTTGGTTAAAATATTTTGCTATAGATAGTCTTTCTACGAAAAGTATCGAATTAGGTTTCAAACTCTCGGGTCACAGCACAGCTGTTGGTCTCCAAGGAGTGCTCGATCTGCAGAAGTGTCTTTTTCTTTAACGAACAGAAAACATTGTAAATACCTTCCAGTTTCAGTTAAGACTTTTTTTGTGGGTTCATGCAAATACAAAAAGTCTTTAAGCCCATTTTGCGCTATCAGTATTTTAGCCTGTGGTGTTCCCTATTTTAATCATTATGTATTAAGAATAGCACATCAAGTTACTACGATCTGTCAAATTTCTTTAATAGATTTTCAAC